>OY720244.1:4800000-6269618 GCA_963082625.1 Pasiphila rectangulata | reverse complement strand
CGTGGTAACAAGGACAGAGGATATTGGAAGATATAACCGGCCGCATGCCGCGATGCATGGTACGATAGACCATAAAGCTAACCGATTATATCATTTGGTTAATATGCGTTTCCCAAGGTGGGATGGACTGGCTGAAATCCAATAATTCTAGGTTTCTCAAAGATGCGTATAGTAATTATAACGACGTTGCACAGGCTAGAATCACTAGGTAATTAGGAAGGCTTACTAACCTGACAAGTCCGGCAATCGTTGAGGGTCCAGGGCTGCGCGGGAATCCTTTCACTTCACTACACAGGGAGGCGAATTCCTTTGGCTGGCAACTAATTTGTGGTAATGCGCGACCTGTCCCAAATATATTATGGGACTCGGTAATAAGTGTCCCACGACTCCAAAGAACGAATCGCGACAGAGACATATGCGGGATAATAATTGAGTGCGTGCGACCGTCCTGCGAGGCGTCTTTATTGCAACTGTCTTGTCAGTCAAGGTGACCGACATTAGAAAAAATGCAGAGTGCATACGCAGCAAAATATCCGTCGTGTGGATTATAGTGTACGCACACACGGACACGTAGGAACATCGCGTAATAGCCCAATATGGGATTACACAAAATTCCCAGAAAAGTAAACCAACCCTTAGTTTACCTATAGATAATTAACTATGCAATGTCGTTTATCTAACGTTTAAATTAAGTTACGCTCGCAATGCTGTCGGCGTAACCATATTCCCCGGCTTGAAAGGTCCTAATCTTTCAAAACAAAAAAGAGGAAACCACAATTAACAATTGCATATTATCATCATGAAAACTCTACCTTATGAAAGAAACTAAATTTATGAAGGAATTTTATAAACTAGTTAATAAATTTAATTAAACCTAACTTCTGCATTATAAAAATTAGATACCAAAACTTATTGTGTTGGCAAAGGGCACAACTTAACTGTTGGCCGTTGAAAAAACCCACTCTGAGTCTTGATCGTTGCGACTCTAACTACCCCGTTCTTATCCGGATAGACTTCAGTCACTAAGCCTATCGGCCAATGTAGAGGCATAACGTTGTCCTGCATAGAAACAACAACCATACCAGTCCGTAAAGGATTAGCAGGTGTGTTCCATTTAGAATGAACAAGTTGATCATTTAGTTCCTGTCGCGAAATAAGATGTAAGCGCGTTTCAGTTACCTCGCGAGCAGGGAAAAAGACGAGTGGTTTCGTGTTAAGAAAATGTGCAGGAGTTAATGCGGCGGGTTCTGACGGATCGGAGCTAAGCGCGTAGAGCGGTCGCGAGTTATCATCCGCCAGTTCCTTCTCCCAATATGTGCTATATTCATGCGATAAGAATTGGTAGAGTTCACGAAGATACGATTTTGCATCGGATTCAAAATGAATTCGTTGAACAGTTCGCCACACAACTGATTCAGCAAAGTTCAAATCGAGCGCGGTTATTGGGCCTATAGGAAGCCACTTTAGAAATTTGTAAACAAAGCAAATTGTTTTCAAGTATTTTTTCCAGGAGGAAAACCTATTGGAGAGGTTATACAGAATGTCTTCGGCAGGAGAATTCACCTTTGACATTGCCGGCGATAAAGCAGGTAGAGCCACTGGCTTCATTTCGGGAAGCTCTTGCGTCTCACCTGGAACGAATGGTTTTATAGGCCATTTGTGGCGGGGTAGTTTGAGCCAGGGCGGTCCAGTCAACCACAGTGGATGATGGATAAGCTGGGCTGGCGTCAAAC
This sequence comes from Pasiphila rectangulata, assembly GCA_963082625.1. Classification (NCBI taxonomy): domain Eukaryota; kingdom Metazoa; phylum Arthropoda; class Insecta; order Lepidoptera; family Geometridae; genus Pasiphila; species Pasiphila rectangulata. Next base: position 6,267,885 of record OY720244.1, on the reverse strand, counting down.
CGCGGGAAAGACAATCACTAGGATTATCTGATCCTTTTACATGGAAGAAGTGTTTTGCCGAGAGATTTTCGTGAATCTTGGCTATGCGATTGGCCACAAACGTGTGCCAGCGATGTGGCGAAGAGTGGATCCAACTCAAAGTTACAGTTGAGTCTGAAAATGCTACGACAGCCTCAATGGCATATCGGGAGGAATAAAGATCAAAAACTCGCTTTATCAAAGTTGATAAAAGCAATGCGGCGCATAGCTCCAGACGAGCCAGCGAAATAACTTTAAGAGGAGCGACCTTGGACTTTGCACATACTAGCGAGATGGTTATGTCTCCATCTGGTTTAACTACGTGGGCGTAGACAGCACCACCGTAGGCTTTCTCGCTAGCGTCTGCAAACCCAACTAATGAAACTTTACAGTTTTCAATTACGCCAATGTGGCGTGTGAATTTAAGCTGCGAAATATGCGGCAGTTCATCTTGAAACTGCTGCCACAGACGAACTATGCGGTTTGGTGGGACATCATCCCATCCAATTTTTACAAGCCAAAGATCTTTGATCAATAGCTTGGCGTACAAGATCATGGGCGCGACTAAACCCAGAACATCGAAGAGGCGAGCGATAGACGACAGAATATTTCTCTTCGTGCAAGGGCGATTGTCAGAATTGACTTGGAATGCGAAATAGTCTTCGTCGGGAAACCAACGAAGCCCAAGAACCTTTAGAGTCGGATCCTTACTTAGATCGACACTGTGCGCGAGCCGCAGTGACTCGGGAATAGCCTGAAGAACCTCAGGGCTATTACTTGACCATTTAGTCAACTCAAAATCACCAAGTGAAAACAACTTAATCAGTTGGTGAGCGGAATCTATTGCTAGCGCAATGCTAGGAATAGAACTAGCGATATCATCGATATAAATATCTCTATTTAGAATTTCGCTTGCGAGAGGACAATTTTGACCCTCATCCTTACACAATTGTTGAATGGTGCGGATGGCGACAAAGGGCGAGCATTTGAACCCAAAGGGAAGAACGGAAAATTGCAGAATTTGCAATTCCTCGTCTTCGTGAAAGCGATATAGTATACGCTGAAGAGGACGATTTTCAGGACGTACTGAAATTCTGAGGTACATAGCTTTAACATCAGCCGTTATAGCTACAGCGTAGAATCTTAAATTTAAAAGAATATTAAAAAGGTCCGACTGAAGAACTGGACCTGCGTAGAGAATATCATTTAGTGATGTACCATTGGCTGTCTTCGCGCTCGCATCAAGAACCACGCGTAACTTGGTGGTTGCCTTGTCTTCGCGAATTACAGCATGGTGCGGGATGTAGTAAGATACCTCGCCAGGAATAATTCCTTGCACAAGGGAAACGTAATTATTTTTTAGATAATCTCTTATGACGTCATCATAGAGTAATTTGACGTTAGGATGCGATTTAAGTTTTCGTTCGAGGCTAATAAATCTACGACGTGCAATTTCGAAAGAATTACCTAACGCCGATGCGTCTGTCTTCAATGGCAAAGCAACGACATACTTGCCAGATTGGGTGCGAGTAGTGGTGGAACAATAAAACTGTTCACAGTATTTATCATCCACGCTAGTGATAGAAGAGGGTTGAACTTCCTCTATCTCCCAAAACTTGCGCAAGTCGCAGCTTTCCAAAGGGGAAGTAGCGAAAAACGACAGGGTGGCTTTCGGACGTTCTAAGACAGGTGCGTCTCCCATTAATATATAGCCAAGCACTGTCTCTAATGCGTCTGGACATCCCGCGGTAGAAGATACATGACCTGGTTGCAATAACTTAGCAAAAAGTTTTACTCCTAACAGAATGTCAATATTCCCCGGCGTAGCCCAAGTATCGTCGGCAAGTAGCCTCGAATCAATGTGATTGAAGTTAGCGACATCTATCGGGCATAACGGGAGCTGACCCGTTATCTCGTCGAGAACCAGAGCGTCGATGTTGTACTTGGGTTGCACACGGAAACGCGAACTAAATTTGAGTTCAACTGAACCTCGTACTGGTTGAGAGGTACCACCAATACCTTTGACGGTAACCACCGAATCCTCGCGGATAGGTAACCCGAGCTTACGACAGCATCGAGTAGTTATATAGTTCTTCTGGGAACCTGGGTCCAGAAGACAGCGAATAACAGCATCCTTGCCCTTCCTACCTACCACTAATACCTTCGCAGTAGCTAGCACTTCAGTAGTGCGCGACGACCTTTGAACCGTGGCTGAGTGCGTGCAAAAAGAAACCCGTTCCTGCGATGGCTCAGGTTCTTCGGCACTAGTAGCCGGTGCGGTGCTGACACTAGCAGCTGGTTTCTGTGGCCTTTGTTCGAAATGCAACAAGGAATGATGTTTACCCTGGCACTTCTTACAAGTGGCAGAAGACTGACATTTAGACGCTGTATGCTGCGCACTAAGGCAGTTGACACACATATTGTGTTCCTTAATGAATTTAAATCTGTCATTCGCGTTTAATTTTAAAAAGGCACTGCACTTATATAAGTGGATATGCGATGAATGACAGAGCGAACATTTAGGCGATGTAGATACATGCGCCCTAGAAGACGTAGCAGACGCCGCACTGGCGCCACTGCGGCCGGCGGTCGACTTTTCAGCATTCGACGGCGCGGTGCGATATAATATTTTTATTTGTTCGCGTACAAACTTTACGAAGTAATTATAATCTACCTCTTGAGGATCTTTCAAATTGCGAAGCGACATTTCGTAATGTTTTGCGATGTCGGAGTCTAATAACTTAAGACCCGCGTACGTGAAAATAAAATCATCCATGTTATCTATTTTCAATTGCTTGAGTCCTGCCACAATTGCAGTGAATTTATCAAATACCTGTTCAACATTAGCAGGCGAAGTACCAACTGATTTTATAGAAAACAGCTGATTGAGATAACTAACTGCTAATGCGCGCGTGTCATGATATTTTGCGATAAGCGCGTCCCAGATTACGCGATAGTTCTCTGCAGCGGGCACAATACCGGCTGCTAGACTTTGAGCCTTGCCCTTGAGATGACTTAGTAAATAGTGAATACGATCCGAGTCCGATAAATCGGGATTTAAATGTATTACACGTTTGAATGTTTCATAAAAAAACGGAAAAGTTTGAATGTCGCCCTCAAAGGTAGGCAGTTCGATTCTCGGTATTTTGATATGACATGACCCTGAACTTGAACCGAGTCTACTATTCGTCGAATTAGTACTACTCATAGCATAATCCTTAGTAGGGGGAGCTGGGGTCAATGAACTCAATACATTTTTAATTTCGCACGAAAGATCGTCAAAGGCCGACAACGTGTTGTAATTAACCTCATAGTCGGGATTAATTTTCATTGACAAAATATTTATATTATCAATTGTAGTTATAATTTCGTTTCTAATTTGATCGACTGTTCTGGCTTTCGCAATGAAAGTATTTCTCGACCTTTCGTCATTGAGATTTGAAATTAAATCATATATTTTTTGAACGCGACCAAAATATGAAGCACATTTGCCTTCGTAAAGTTTAAGTTTGTTATTTAAGTCTTCCATTTTAAACTAAAAATTTGTGTTTAAAAATAAAAAAAATAAAAACTTTAACATAAAATTGGTACGGAACCACTTATCCGCCCAAGCGAAATTCCAGCCTAAGCTAATGGATGCAAAACAAAGTATTAAATATTTATATTTTTTAAAAAACAAAAAATAGGTAGGTACGGAACCAATTTCCCGACCATGCGGAACCCTAGCGAACGTGCAATACGACGCGTAAGGATAAAACAAATAAATACCTATCCTACCAGCAGCGTTAGTAAGTATAGATAGGCACTAACTGACCAAGCTGGCACGATATAGGAACAGTATAGATAGCACGAGCGTAATTGCTGTGCATGCGAAATAATAGGTACTTATGAACGTAAGAGTGAGAAATAATTTATCTTGTCTTAAGAACAAACAACCTAGTAAATAAGTTACTTCAGAACCTACTAAAATTCTTCAATAAATGCGGTGTGGACTGTAATATTTTTGCGATGTAAATAAATAAACTCAATGTTTAGTTATTAGGTTAAAAATAAACCAACAAGATGTTATAGTGGCGATCCTTACTTGGATTCGCTAACAAAGTTAACCAGACCAATCTTTGTGCCACGAAACTTTCCACGAAACCACCGTCAATTAAATAAAATAATGAAAAATTAGCGTAATTAACGCAATTTAACGTAAAATCTATTTCACAACATGAAACACTAAAGTAGTAAATAACTTATACACACCTATTTGTGAATCAGTTAGGAAAAATGCGAATTTAAATAATTTTATAACGGGACTTCGTGTACAAGTGCGGACACACAATGGACCTTACATGTAACGCAATAAGGACGAGTTTCCTATGATGATTATATGCAATTACACGTGGTAATAAACCCAAAATTTTAGATTTCTATCCGGTTCGTGAGGACCAAATATATGGAAGATATAACCGGCCGCATGCCGCGATGCATGGTACAATAGACCATAAAGCTAACCGATTAAACCGAAGATGAGATTAATAACCGAAAGCGTTTCCCAAGGTGGGATGGACTGGCTGAAATCCAATAATTCTAGGTTTCTCAAAGATGCGTATAGTAATTATAACGACGTTGCACAGGCTAGAATCACTAGGTAATTAGGAAGGCTTACTAACCTGACAAGTCCGGCAATCGTTGAGGGTCCAGGGCTGCGCGGGAATCCTTTCACTTCACTACACAGGGAGGCGAATTCCTTTGGCTGGCAACTAATTTGTGGTAATGCGCGACCTGTCCCAAATATATTATGGGACTCGGTAATAAGTGTCCCACGACTCCAAAGAACGAATCGCGACAGAGACATATGCGGGATAATAATTGAGTGCGTGCGACCGTCCTGCGAGGCGTCTTTATTGCAACTGTCTTGTCAGTCAAGGTGACCGACATTAGAAAAAATGCAGAGTGCATACGCAGCAAAATATCCGTCGTGTGGATTATAGTGTACGCACACACGGACACGTAGGAACATCGCGTAATAGCCCAATATGGGATTACACAAAATTCCCAGAAAAGTAAACCAACCCTTAGTTTACCTATAGATAATTAACTATGCAATGTCGTTTATCTAACGTTTAAATTAAGTTACGCTCGCAATGCTGTCGGCGTAACCAGATATGATGAATACAACTGTGACCTAAAATATATCCTTATGAAATTAGACAGTGATATCGAAACAAGAACGAATTGTTTTTAATAACATCTAACGATACTACAGAACATATGATATCATCGTTTTTATATGTATACTTATTATATTTACTGTATAAGCCCCAAATTTTCGATTGCCAATAACATTTTTTATGTAAAGACAAGCGTGAGGTTTCCGAGAATGGAACCAGTGTAAACATAATAATTGGGTAAAGAATAATAATTTGGGAACGGAACGTTTACGCTAAAATTGGATGATTGGCGGGTCGCGAGCAAGCAATGCGTCCGATAATGGAAAGAAATGGCAACTTTGCACGGAAGTTGCACGTGCATATTTTACGAAAGATATTTTTTCAATGGACTAAATATTTGGTTCAAAGCATATCCTGGGACTTTTAGAGCACTTATTCAGTGAGGCCTAGGATCCTTGTATTATTGTTCAAAATAGTAAATTTTATACACATGATTATTTATTGTACCTAGGATTTTTTTATTATGCAATAAATCACATTTTTATTTGTTCACATCGTGGTTCAAGGTTTTTTCTCACATTAAATTTATGTAACGCAACATTTTACATTCATTAAAAATGGTTACATGCTTATTAAAAAACCTTTGAATAGTCAGCTTCCAACTTCATTAGATTATGTTTCTGAAATAAGATAACAGTAGAAACAATTTTAAAACTATGTCCTATCAACCTCCGTGGATTTAAAAGCTGGCTGGCGGACTACTCAAGAGGTTTTTTGCTGCTATGGGTATCAATCAATAGGTAAAATATATATACAAAAATATATTTATAAGTATGATAGAATCATCTGGTAAGCGTAGCACAAGCTGTTCTTAAATTGAGGCTAGATGGTGTTGTGTGACATCCAGCATTATTTATGTATTTCTTATTTATGTATCACTTTCTTCCTTATCTACCAGTTGTTTGTTGCAAGCGATTTGATAAATCGAGCGCGTGTTCCAGGAACAAGCACATTTTGTTCCCACGCGCCAAACAGGAATTCGCAAACTGTATCTTACTTATGCAGCTTTCAATAGGTGCAAGCGAGACAACCTGTTTTCGTCTGGCTCAATTTACATTTTTACGAAAGCCCTTCGAAATTTCGAACATTCTGGCGTGAAATATTTATGTGAAAGAAATTTATTTTAAATTTTGTAATTATGTTTTTAATTAGTTGGTTACAGCGGTTTTACGGCTCTGGATTATGCAAAGCGAGATAAAATTAACATTATTAGTATTTATTGTGTCCAAGCAGTATTTTAAAGAAGTGACTGAGAATCTCGGCCAAACTGAAGCTAGAGGCCTAACGAGAAGGTATTTAACGTTTTTTTTTATTATTTCGTATAGGCTTGCGTTTGACCACATCTGCTGTTAACGTAAAAAGCATAATATAATTTTGTTGGAGAAATCAATATAAATTTGTATCCACCCCTATGAAATGAAAAATATTATTTATCAGTCAGCAATCGAAAATGACCTTAGATCCAATGCAGTAACGGGAATTTTCACGTACTTATTCTATCGGTGGAGGCATCTTACTTATAAGTTTAATCTTGCAACTTTTGGAAACCATTTTTGTAAGTTATTTTTTTTATTTTTATTCTTAAAATTGTTGCAATCATGTAGTGCTATAAATAATTATAAATTTGACTTTTAAGTGCTTAATGCTATTATTTTTTTGTATTTAAGCATTCGTTTACACAGTTTAATTTAGTCGAGTAATATTTAAACAAAAGCTAGGTGTTTGTTTTTATTTTATTTTTCGTTTATACACGCACAAAGTATACAATAAACTTAAAAAGTATCAAAACATAAAAATAAATAAACCAATTAGGCTACCACTAATATCAAACCATTTACAAAAATATTACATTCGCTACACACGATAATTTGTATAACTATGAGCGCGTAGTTCTCAGATGGTATTGTTCTGTTTAAAAATAATTTAATGTTACGTGCCCCTTCTTTGGCCGTCCTTAAAATTAATTTTACAAGTACGTATCATATCTACACAGGTTATATAGCATGACATCTATGTATGTACATACAATATGGCCTTGTTTCTTTGCAACGGGTACAGAGGTGAATACATTATTAAGTTAATTAACTCACGTTCTATATGGGACTGTTCCGACGATCTTTAGAGTTGAAAGTGATGCCCTTTACCACCACATATCATCTTTGGATGCAAACGCAATTTCCTCGGACATACTAATGCGATATTTCGACCCTGAACAAATTACAAACTGAGAGGTATATTGCTTATGCGTTAAGGCTAATATAATTTGATTTATCCAATCCTCAATGATTAAATAAGTACCAATTTGTAATCTTTAATATATTTCGCCCCACTGCTGGTCAAAGCCTACCCAAATCTCTCCAAAAAAGATTAAATACATAATATTAAATATGATTTATAGCAGTTATTGTTTTATATGTCCAAAAACTTACACTGCTAAAAATTAAGCCGTTAACGATCTATAAATCAGTTCTTAAAAAAAATAACGCACAACGCATAGAACTCACGAACATCCGACTTCGCGAAGCCAAAGGATATAACAGGACATTAAAAGAGAGATAGGTGAACATAGACACTTATTTCTTTAAATGTCGACAAGGTACTATCTTATAAAAAGCAGCCCCAGAAATTACCCTGAATACTGAATTACTTCCTTCTGGCGCGTTCCATTCTCAGTTCTAGTAAGTAACATTTAATAAATCTTTGAACACAGTATTTTTTTGTTTTTTTTTTTTAATTTGAACATTTAGATATATATAAGACTAGCCGCACTCCGCAGTTTCACCCGCGTAGTTCCCGTTCCCGAACAAAAATGGGGATAAAATATAGCCTATGTTACTCAGGGATAATGTAGCATTCTAATGGTGAAAGAATTTTGAAAATCAGTGCAGTAGTTTCGGAGCCTATTCAATGCATACAAACAAACAATCAAATCTTTCCTCTCCATAATATTAGTGTAGATAGATAAATAAGACTCTTAACTCCTCTCTTGGGCCCCTGGATGCAGTACGAATCTGCTAAGATACCTCCGGAACATAAGAATTACATTAGAATTACCGGAAAATAAGATTATGGTTTCGAATAAACAGCATCTTGATTTCGAAATTTCGAAATTACCCGTGTATTAACATACCGTACTCGCCAACTCGCCAGCCAAGCGTTGTGAGTATCGAAACAACCGCTATGAACAGTATTTGGAGATCCATGAGGAAGGCCTATGTCGAACAGTGGACGTCTTAGGGCTGATATAAGATTAACAATATTGAGAGTAGTTTCTTTCATCCGCCCTGTATATGTAAATAACTATGTTCCAAATCACTTACATAAAAACCTAACGATTATTCAAAGGAAAAGTGCCCGAGGGCACAATCTACGCATCCTTTACACCGATTAGGAGACTCGTTTGAACTACATTCTTTAGAAATTATTATGTATCGCTCTCTCAAACTCGAGGGTCAAATTAAGGCTGTTTTTAGATTAAAACAGAGCTGCACTTTGTGTTACTCAACTATCGCTTTTGGGGTTCCGTACCCAAAGGGTAAAAACGGGACCTTATTACTAAGACTCCGCTGTAGTCTCTCTGTTTGCCTGCCCGTCTGTCTGTCCGTCTGTCTGTCTGTCACCAGGCTGTATATCATGAACTGTGATAGCTAGAGAGTTGAAATGTTCACAGAAGATGTATTTCTGTTGCCGCTGTAATAACAAATACCTTTTCAAGGTACCATACGACAAACGTGATTTTGATTATCACCTAGTACCCATAATACAAGCTCTGCTTAGCTTAGGGCTAGATGATGCTGTGTGAATTGTCCATTATTATTTATTTATTTATTTTGATTGAATCATCATTTCAGCCGTAAAACGTCCACTACTGAACACAGGCCTCCCTCGTGGATATCCATGAGGGGTAGTTGCCATAATCACCACGCTTGGCAGGCGGGTTGGCGAGCGCAGTATGGGATGTTGATACACGGAAAGACGCTGCTGCCCATCTTCCGGAGGTATCCCTTAACAGGTTCTTACTGCATCCACGGGCATGACGGTAACATTCTACTGCCGGCACCCCACGGCAATTTTGATTAAATAATGATACGGAACCCTTTGTGCACGAGTCCGACTCGCACATGGCCGATTTTTAGATTAAAACAGAGCTTTCATGTTACTTAACTATCGGTTTTTTGTGTTAAACAACTCACTGAGCGTAAGTTATAGTATAAATAGATGTTTGGTCGTGCTTTACAAGAATTTTCTGAATTCTATGAAAAATCCCTCCCTCGAGCACTATTTTCGATGCTGTGACCTCAAATCTAGAAATTTTCCATGTTCGTATTTTGTATTGTATTCTTGGATAAACTCGCTATAATAACAGCTAAGATTTTCTCTAAGTTTCTTGTTTTAAATTAAAAATTTCCAATGATAAAAAACCAATGTCTAAAGTTTAAACAGCTCTGATGAAAAAAAATGTATGATGAGCTAAGTGCCCAACATTTACAAAACTAGCCTGCTTTGTTGTGACCCTAAAATGGTATAACACCTGTCGTTTAAATTACTCTAGGGACTGGTAATGCCCAGATGTTGAGTCAAGAACTAGGTACTAATCACCTGTTCAAAAAAAATACTTGAAAATTATGAGTTTGTTGGTAGCTCTCACTATTCCTGATGCAATGCTTCACTGTATTTACGTATTGCACGAGAGAGAGGGAGAGAGTTTATCCAAGGATATAATACAAAATACAAAAATGGAAAATCCTAGATTTGAGGTCACAGCATCGAAAATAGTGCTCAAGATTCAGAAAATGTCCAATATCTCAAAAATGGTGAGACTTTTACTCATGACAAAATGTGTTTATCTGATCAGTTTTAATCCCCTCTACCTATCGGTAAAGGATTATCCACTCTTTATGGAACGCCCTGTATACCTACTTAAAACCACCATGTTTCGTCAACCGTTCGTAATGCCAATCCACACGCGGCTTTCATCGTTAAAAATATCACTTAGCGAGGTAGTTAACTAGAACAGGCAACCCTATTACGCCCGCGGAAGAATCGCGTGCCTACCGTACTCACTAAGCCACTAACAACAGGGCATTAGACTCACGGAAAAACAAATTGAATTAACGAGATTTTCTACTAACACTGAAATTATGTCAACCGTGACGCGATAAGTACAGTTTTTAAGTAAGAGTGTTACCGTTGAATGTAGGTTTATTTTTATTTCAAAATTAGTCGTAAAGCTGTATGAAGAGGTATAATATTAAACGTTTTATAGAGGTACATTTCTGTTGATTTTAAAGGATGTTTTAGGACTGTACTTTGTCCTCTACCTTTAAACACTGAATGAATGGATCTGAATAATGTATTTCCGCAAAGTCACGCCTGAATAAATTAATTTTACAAGCTAGTAATTTGCCCTGTATGATGTATGTATGTACGTGTGTGTGTGTGTATGTACGTGTGTGTGTGTGTGTATGTATGTATGTATGTATGTACATATGGTCTTTTTTAAACTTTCGCGATCACAACACATTATTAAAATATGGGATTATCGGGTATTTATCGCGTAATTACCTTTATTTTATTCCCGACGTTTCGACCGGATTGCACCTGGTCGTGGTCGCGGGGAGACTCTCTGCAATCCGGTCGAAACGTCGGGAATAAAATAAAGGTAATTACGCGATAAATACCCGATAATCCCATATTTTAATAATATGTACATATGTATGCATGCATGTATGTATGTAACTATGTTTGTTTGCGAAATCTTGCAACTCAATTTTGAAGCAGATATCTTCAACCAATTGAGCTGAAATTTTGTATATATGTTTACTTTGAATGACAATGCATGGTCAGCTAAGTGACGTCACTCTGAATCCAACATGGCGGACCACCCAAGATGGCGGACTATTTACTTTTAATGTGCTCCTATAATATGGGACTGGACTGGACTGGACTGGCCTGGACTGGACTGGACTGGACTGGCCTGGACTGGACTGGACTGGACTGGACTGGTCTGGACTGGGCTGGACTGGACTGTACTGTCATTACTGTCCTGTATTGTCCTGGCGAACTACTTATTTTTTTAATGTACTCCTATAATATGGGTATCAAATGAAAGGGCTTGCTGAGAATAACTCAAAAAAATATTTAATTTTTACCATTTGCCATTTGGCTTCACTCTGAATCCAACATGGCGGAACACCCAAGATGGCGGACTAGTTATTCTTAATGCACTCTTACAAAATGGGTTTTAAATGAAAGGCTTTGAGAGTTACTTGAAAAATTATATGACATCACTCTAAATCCAACATGGCGGTCATGAGATGAACAGACAAGAAACCAACTGTTTAGTGATGTTTTTTTACATTTAATTTATTTGTCTAGTGTTACATATGTATGTTTAAACAAAATAAATATTTTATCGTATTTTAAACGTTATTCTAAAACGAGATCTATTTTACAGATTCTGTGATTCCTATTCGTATCTTGTTGTTAGATGTAAGGCTGAGACAATCGATCTATTAGTACGAGAAACACAATTATATTTCAGTAATATTATCTTCACAATATATTACCAAATTCGATGTAGAATATCAATTACAAAAAGTAAAAAAAAAACAAACAAACTGTAGATAAATACTTTAACTAAAATAACTTTCTTTTGTTGGTTTTTATATATATTTCTCGGCTATTGAGTATGTTTCTCCTTCTCTTCTGACACTTCCTTTAATGCAAATTTGTATTAACTTGGTCAAAACAGCAACCCTTAAGAAGCAATTTAATTTAAAGTGTGACAGTTGGTTTACAAACATTCTACATCGAATTTGGCTGGAGTATAGATGTCGTGTTGATTTTTGATATACATATGTGTAGATAGCGCTTACGAAAACATCATATATTCAAACGTACAAAAACTAAGTATTTTATTTTATAGTCTGGTAAACGGTCAACAACATTAAATGTAAATTCGAAAAAAAACTAAGTATTTTGATTCCATACCACCTTCCTTCCTCGGAAACTAATACTAGTGGATCCCAACAATTTACATCAACTTTACTTAGTATCTGTTACGTCATTTTACATCTAAATTGGTATGCCATCCGCGATCAGGCTTTGTACCTACAACGCAGATGAATACGGAATTGCAATCCGATTCAACGTGGTATCAATCGATTTCAACATTCTCAATCAGGAATGCAGTGTATCAGGATGATCTGGATTGAGGTTCATAATCTGCTCAACATCTTTTGCCCATTTCTATTATACTCGTATAGATGATGTATACAGCATCATATAACTTCAATACTTACTAGATACTACCTTTAGTACCTATTTTTGTTGAGTTGCGCTCAATTGTGTGCATGCTGTGGCCGCGTTTAATTAGGGGAGCACAAGGCCCTTAGTCCCTAAGTTTTAAATTGTGTTGAATCTGTGTATCTCTTGTTGGTGGTCCTAATAAATAAATAAACAACTGGTATTTATCTCTACACTTCAGTGCCCGAGACATTGTAAAATGGATTAGGCTTACCTGCACCTATCCTTCCTCTTCTCTTAGTCGACTTTATTTAGAGTAAAGACTATGTCTATACGTCTGAAGCTGACTTAGCGAAGCGGTATACTGATTACGTATCTCGCGATATGCGTACTGATATCGTATGTTGGGATCATCGCTGTCAATTTTTGCTTTTATACACAATAATTGACCATTGACAGCGATAATCGCGAGATATACGCCTGTTGCAGCGGTGATCGCGAGATATACGCCTGTTACAAACCTATCGCGAGATACGCAGTCAGCCTGCCGGTTTCCTCGCGATGTTTTTCTTCACCGTCAAAGCATGCAACTGAATACGGATTTGCAATCTGATGTAGAGTCATCAATCGATTTTAACATTATCAATTAGGAATCCGGTGTATCGAGATGATCTGGATCGAGGTTCATTACATGCTCAGCATCTTTCAGCCCTTCAATAATAGCTAACCGCGGTGTAATTTTTTCATCCGCCATCCTGCCACATCATCAATTATAAAATTATTTACATGTTCCAGTAGTATCATACATGGACTTAGTATTTGGCTTTTACAGAGTGTCAACTAGCGTTAGCGCTTCTAACTTATTTACAGAAAGCTCTCGAGAATATCTATGAAACATTGGATAACAATTTTTACTGGGAGGACCCTAAACTCTACACATGATATACAAGCTCTTTATCTATCAGAGTCCCAAGGACAGCGGTTCCGCTACTGGCAAGCTAGAAACGCTTGCCTACGCCATTATATTGAAAATACTAGCTGACTTGGCGAACTTTGTACTGCTTCGCATGCCTAATGCAGCGCCACCTACTGAGACCACAAATTAAGTCTATGTTATGGCCCTGATAATGTAGCATTTTATAAGGGATCTTATTTATAAAATCGGTTTTGTACTTTTTGAGTTTATTCAATAAAAGGATCCGAAAATACGAATGTTGTCTGTTTATTATATAAGTATAGATACAGTCACAGAATAAGGAATTTATTATGTATTCTATGGACATTGTAATTCATCAAATCTAAAAGCAAACCCTTTACGTAATTCAAAACTCTTTAGACACTCAACACACCCAAATAAGACTATATGAATCAGAAACCCTATTTTTTCCTAATTTTGCTGTTGGAAATGTAATTTCTTTGCAAATTCTTTGATATAATCTACTCGTTCATATTAATTAAGAGCAGGTTTTTTACAGCGGTGGTTCTTAAACGTGTTTTATCAAAATCGGTTATGACATTTACAACATATGGAGGGGTGAAAGAGGGTATGTATAATCGAATGATTCCAAATATACCGTGTATAAGTTTCGTATCAAATGAAATGAAATGGTGTGTAGAACGGAAAAACTGAAAGTTATATAGAAATCGTTTGAGCAATTTATAAGATATGATATGATGATTTATACAGCGTCAGCAACTGGTAATCATGCTGTACGGGACGCTGCAGTGCCTGGGACATTGTTAGATGGATTAGGCGTGCCCAGCACCTATACCATCCTCTCAGCTTAGTCAGCTATTATTCAGAGGAAAGAACAGGGGAGATATAGGGATAGGGATGAACAATCGAATGTTTTAGTCCAAATCAAATATACCCAAGTATGGTATCAAATGAAAGGGCATGATGTGTGGGTTCCAAAAAGGAGGGTACACATTAAAAAAATAAGGTACCTGCGAGGCAAAGTGTCGGGGGGTTACTTAAAATTTGTAATTTCATAAACTTGTCTCTTTGAAGTGTCCCAAGGACACCGGTTGCGCTACTGGCAAGCTTCACTGGGCTAGAGACGCGTGCCTCACGCCATTACTATAATGACGGACTCGTATAGAAAATATACAGTAATCATCTCCGCAGCTGTTTCTGTGCGGACAGTTATTACACGTGGAAATAGGAGCTCGGTTTCTAACAGTTTCGCGTGATCTGATTTTTACTGCATTCTGGTGATGTTCTTCAAATGCGTAACGAGAAAGCTTCATTAGAGTCATCAACGATAGCAACATCCCTTCTACAATATCTGCATATCCTTGTGGGATGTATGGTTTGTAACTATCTGTGTGTTCTATATTCGCTATACCATATTCGCTAGTCCAGGCATTAAGTTCCTTTCTTTGTATAGACCATCTGTCCGTTTCTACCTTGTCTATATTTATTTTTTTATTTGACAAGCTCTGTGGCGCAGTGGGCGAAGGTCCGCCTGCGACGCAAGGGGTTGCGGGTTCGATTACCGCCTCGGGACAAATGTCTGTACGATCTGCAGATATTTGTTCAGGGTGTTCTGGGTGTTTTTCTATATATAATAAAAATATCTATCTATGTAGTATAATGTATTAAGTATATCAGTCATCTAGTACCCATAACACAAGCTCTGCTTAACTTGGGGCTAGATGATGCTGTGTGATTTGTCCAGCATTATTATTATTATTATTTATATATATATAGTCTTAGAACTATAAGATATCCGACCGATATAACCGATAGGGTAAATGAAGTTAAAACAAACAATGTTTTGATACAGTCATTTAAGTTAATAATTTGTTTAATTAATGCTACTTAATTTAGTATTGGTACCTAACATCTAGTAAAATGTTACGTAATATTTTACTAGGGTTCATGTTGAACTTACATATATAAATATATTAAGACCTCGTTTAACCAACATATTTTGCAATAAAGAATTAAAACTAGTTGAAAGCAATGTGCGTTTAAAAGAGTCTTTTCATTTTATCATTTTCCAAGACAGAAATGTATTCGCCTTCACAAATAAACCCTTGAACATAAAGTTGAAAAGCAATAACTCGGAAGCAATTTTCTACTTATTTTGCAGTATAATTGTTAACATTGTATGTTTGAACTGAGTTGTAAGATTGAAGTATCTAAATAGACCTTATAAAATAAGGTTTATCGTTCTGTTTCGATTGGCTGTAATTTTACAGAATAACAAAACGATTTTATAGACTGTTTCTCGACAAACGGAAATATTTTTGTATTTATATTAAAACCTAAACTTCCTGAATTTCTTTACGTTTCGGAGGATTTCGAACGTACAGTTCGCGTTATAAGCACCAAATAACGCGAAACCGACATTGCAGACGTAGACATCAAGGCAGAAGACAATTTGATTTGAGGAGGCAATAGACCGGTAAATTAAGTGAGGAATGGGAGACTTTTTTTCAGCAGTGGTAGAAAGTAGAAACATGTGGTGCACACCTTCTTCTTCCATCTTATTCACCAATTAGCAGCAAGCCAGTTACAGATTTACTTAATACTTAGGAATGACATCATCAGCAAACTGTATATTAGGTAAAATAGGCTAGATGAAAAAACAATATTGTTATTCCGTCATGTGATTAAGAAGATCTATTGGAAACATATTTTTTAAAACGTAAACCAAAAATGATCACGAAACAATATAACAAAATATCGCGTGAAGACGCTGTTACACGCCGCCGTGCCTCGGTACAGAGTTATGACGTCACAAGCCCCCTCTCCTAAACTTCAACTCGCTATATCTAAGTATTGTTTCATTTATTTGAAAGAGCAGAAAATACGTTTATATTACTTTTGTATTATGTAACTAACGGATTAATTAGAATTTTTAATCGTACCCTGTGAACGTCACAAGCCCCCTCTCCTAAACTTCAACTCGCTATATCTAAGTATTGTTTCATTTATTTGAAAGAGCAGAAAATACGTTTATATTACTTTTGTATTATGTAACTAACGGATTAATTAGAATTTTTAATCGTACCCTGTGAACATGCCCATTTCATCAAACCCGCGATATAGGATGAGATTCGTACATTTATTACCAAACTTCCTTTTGAGGATCCCGTAAATTTTATAGCATGCTGTAAATTTGCATGATTTTAAAAACTTGCTAATGTGACACACTCACTTTCTCCGCTATTCATACATTACTCATATCAATGTCATTGGCATTTAAACAGCGAGACCAACCTTAAAATCGTCGAGGTAAACGATACTTAAACATTTACATCTATTTTTATAAAGCTGCAGAGTTTGTTTGGTTGAACGCGCAAGTCTCTGGAGCTACTGAAACTGAAAACTACACACGAAAGAGATCGCACAGGTTACTGCTTACATGGGGATACCATTGACCAGAATTTCAATTAAATATTTGAATCAGATATTAAATCCATAAGATTAGAGAGGCGTTAAATAAATTGTATAGTCAACGGAAAACAATCAAGAAAAACATCGTTTCAGCCGTAAAAACTCCACTATTAAACACAGGCCTCGCTTATGGATCTCCATGAGGGGTAGTTGCCATACTCACAACGCTTGGCAGGCGGGTTGGCAAGCGCAGTACGGGATGTTGGTACACGGAAAGACGCTGCTGCCCATATTCCGGAGGTATCCCTTAGCAGGATCTTACTGCATCCAAGGGTATGAGAGGAGGCGTAACATTCTACTGCCGGCACCCCACAGCGGAAGAAAAACATACTACATGTTATATAGATACAATATGTTTAAACCACAGAACAGATAAAAATGAGTAGAATTAGCATGATGCCTTTTTACTAAGAGAACCAGTGTCGCTAAACTCACACATGTAAAAACTAACACACATAGAAATAAAAATTCTCATTGGTTGAAATAGTACCTTAAAAAGGACATAAAATCATAAAACTAATTTTATTGATATTCAACCTTATAACGATCGCTACATGGTTCAAAGCTCAATAAAATAAACAGTGATAAAAAAATTATATCTAATTTGCCTACTGTTTTCTCTGTTCTGTGGTTTAAACCCTGCAAAATCTATACACGCTCCTTTATAATTATAAAAAACAATACGTTATATGGAAATTTGGTAGCACACACTCCATGTGTGCACACTTCTCCGCGTGGGTGTTAAACAAAGTATAATCAACAGGTAAAAAGAAAGCGTTTTGGATGAACGAGTCATGAGTCACGATAAATAAGATTAATAGTGCTGCGGTATGCAAGAAATGTGAATTTCTCCGGATACAGAGTCGTTTTATCAGTCTCCGCCATTAATAGGTAACAATAATTAAATTTATCAAGAGTTATATAATTTATGAATTTAAGCTTTCATTGATAAGTCGCTTCTTCAGATTTACTACCACGTTTAATAAAACCGGGCAAGAGCGAGTCGGACTCGCGAACCGAGGGTTCCGCGCCATCATGCAATCATTCAATATATATGTATAAAACTCTTCCGTTACTGACTGAGTGACTGACAGACAACGCACAGCCTAAACCACGGGACCAAGGGACTTGAAATTTGGCACAGATATACTCGTACCTTGAGTATCCTAGAGGTGCACTAAGAAGGGATTTTTCGAAATTACAAAGTTTTGCTTTAAAAGTTTCACGGGTTTATCTCTGCAAACTTCGGAGATAACGGGGGAACGGTCGTTTTTGTAACATTTTTGTGAATAACTCGGAAACAATACGGCTTAAAAGAAAAATAAAAACTGTTTATTGATGTGCAAATGAATACCTTTTATATTATACCTTCACACGACCTAGTAACTTCACTATAAAATTTTGAGATTCCCTATCCGCCCCCTGCATATAAAAAGAATATTTTTTAAATTTTCATATAATATTAGTAAAAAAGTGTTATCGTATCCTTAACCATTGCTAATTTTAAGTCGATAGCATCAGAAGTTCTCGAGATTTCCATTTGTGACACAAGACAAGGTGATACCATAAGGGTTCCTTTTTACCATTTTGGTCCGAAACCCTAAAAATGCTCCACCAATGCAATGAGTTTCTGAAATTAAAAATAAAAAACCTGGTGTTTTCTTGATTTATAATCAATGAAACCTGGAAGGTTAAACATAAGTTTTTCCCGGGATAATCAGAATCGCCTCCTTTCTGTTAGTGCACATATAATGCAATGTATGAACTGATGAGATGACTGTATGAACTAAGATTTCGGCAGGTAACATTTTGATACAACCTTGAGATAGTCCGTTAGGGCACGCCTACTTTGGAACAAAAGCCTCAATTCACACTACCAGCCAATTACAACTGCCTATTACATGCTAGAAAGAGAGAGAGAGGACAAAATAGGTATTAGTGGTATCTATTAGCACAGAATACCTACTGAAACAAGGTATGTATAGCAAGTTTTTTGGCACTACATTAGGGTCAGTTTACAATAGTATAATAATGTCGGCGGCCGATCTGAATGTGAAAAGTCAGAGTAAATTTATTGCTTAAATAAAAGATGTCACAAATAATAATGATTCCCTTATTGGGAGTGCAATAATGTGCAGAATACCAATAAAATTCATCATAAATTTTATAAAAATATTTGATAAAATAATAATAATTATGTAACTATCGTGAATTATCGTATTCATATTAAATATCGGACGCGGAACATTTCCGATATTTAATATACTTAAATAAAAATTTTATTATTTAATAATGGCTAATAAAAAAATAAAATTTAACAAAAAGAAAATTGTTGCTGATAATGATTAAACTTAATCAGTTTTTTTATCTCTGTTGGTTATGTATTTAGAAAAGTTTCAAACAACATGAACACGTCACTTTTATAATTAAATGTAAGATCTTCGCTTTAAACCTTAACTAATAATAACTTAATAAAATAACTTTAATCTTAACTAATCCTACGATAGAGAGTAGACCGTATGTTTTAAGTAAGAAATGTTAAAACTTATTACCCGCTTGTAATAAATCTATTTGCTCTGCTTTATTCCGGACACTTTCAACTCAAACGTTAAAGTCATCTTCCAACACATTCACATTTAAGTCAGCTAACTTTAACTTAACTTTCGACGACCTCTTCGGCGCAGCGGGCGAAGGCCGCCAGCGATGCAAAAGGTTGCGGGTGCGATTCCCACCCCGGGACAAATATCTGTACGATCTGCAGATATTCAAGGTGTCCTGGATGTTTTTCTATACATAATAAAAAAAATATCTATCAATGTAGTAGGTGGGTAGTTTATTAGTCATCTAGTATCCATAACACACAAGCTCTGGTGAGCTTGGGGCTAGATGATGTTGTGTGAACATTACATTTGCAGCGCGAGCGCGCGAGAGGGAAGGGGAAGGTGCCGCGTAAGACTCCATTCCCTGATGAAAGTTCCCCTGGGAGGTACTGAACATGATGGAAACCTATTATCGACGTATAATTAACGTGAGTAGAAAGCCCGTTAAACATTACAATTACATTTACACTCAAAAGTCTAGCTACACCGAAATCTAGAAGCGTAGAAACCACATTATTTTTTACCATAATTAACACCTTTATGTAACGCGGTCTAAACTGTCCTTAATGTCCATCTCGCGACGGTCAATGGCACTAATACTCTACACTAATCCATGACCGCAACAGGTGGTGACTGAGATCTACAGTGAATGGAAGGGTCAAAGCACCCATCAAATTACTACTACAGCCGACGTGTGTACCTAAACCGTTGCGCGACTATGTGACAACGATATCGGATGATACTGTTCGTCACTCTCGAAAAGAGAAGAAGAGGTTTGTTGTACATAATTATAATGTACTCAACGCACGAAATGCAATCACGAATGCAATGTTTAGGTACTATTTTCAAAGCAAACTGCGACAGCGGCGCGCATACTGCGACTTGGTTGTGGCCAAAAGCTGTATTTTTGGGATAATTACTTATGGCCAATTGGCTTCCCTTAGGTAATTACGTATTTACTTACGTATTCATTTTAAATTTATTGCAATATTAATATAGATATTATGTAACGCAGTGGCTTCCCGGATCCATTTAGGTAAAATCGTCATATTATTGTATTTCACGGAGAAACGGAGAAATGATCTCATGACATAAGTAAAAGTTAAAGAAATGGCCAGAAATTACTTAACCTACAATAGTTTCTGAGTTTTCTACTTCGGGCGTTTGTTAAATATTTGTGAATATTATTGTAATTATTAAGTGTTACAAATACTTTTGTTATTTAATATGAATAATAAGTAAATATTTAATATTGTACGAGTGTTACATTACGTTTGTTACATAAATAGTTGTTGCATATTTTTTAATGTATCTACCTAAATTTTAACTTTATCTGCGGATGATGAATAAATATTTATATCTACCCATTATTAATGGATAAATATTTAATCATTTTACAAACGGTGTACATACAGTGCTATTTAAAGATAGAAGATAATTAAGAACTTTTGTCTTAGTCCGAGCCAAGATTATTCGGGCGGACATTTGTTGATAGTAAAACTGCCACGGGGATATGGGTAAATGAATTCTTTGGGTTAGCTAAGGGTTAGCTCGGGCATTATCTGGTGGGAGGCCGAAACAAAGCAAAGCTAAGTATTATTTTATACCTATAGGTATTTAAGTAAGACTTAATTTAATGCTTAAACTAATGTTTATATTCACCAGTTAATGTAATACCTTGACGAGCTCTGTGGCGCAGCAGGCGAAGGTCCGCCTGCGACGCAAGGGGTTGCGGGTTCGATTCCCGCCTCGGGACGAATGTCTGTACGATCTGCAGATATTTGTTCAGGGTGTTCTGGGTGTTTTTCTATATATAATAAAAATATCTATCTATGTAGTATAATGTATTAAGTATATCAGTCGTCTAGTACCCATAACACAAGCTCTGCTTAGCTTGGGGCTAGATGATGCTGTGTGATTTGTCCAGCATTATTTATTTATTTATTTTATTTTTAATGTTATAAGTGTTTCATGTGGTTTCCTAGAATACTGATCCTTGGTTTGCTTATTCATGTGAGATATAATATATGTACTTACATAATACAGATATCTTTCATCTTGTTTTTTTATGTTCTAATAACCCCCAGGCTTTCTAGTAACTTTATAGCCAATGTTAGGATGTTTTTTTGTGAATTAAACACCTACAAAAATATATTTCAGTTGTTGTTTCTTTACATGTTCTTATAACCTACCCTTAGTTCCATAATACCTTCAGGGCTAGTCCTCGGTTAAAGTTTGAGGATTCAAATATTATACTTTTATATATTTCAATTGGTTTTTCTTTATAAAATGATTTGATAACCTACCTTAGGTTTTATAGTAACTTCATGGCTAATTCTAGGTTTAACTTTTGATGATTCAAATTATGTATATACTTATAGAAATTTCAGCTGTTGTTTCTTTACTATGATCTAAAAACCTACCCCTAGGTTTTATGATAAAGACTAGGTAAAACTAGGTATTTCAGTTTAAGTTTATTGGTAGAGACACGTAAAATCTAACACATTATTTTATCTTAAGTAAACACAGACTCAACCGTCAATGAATATGTTTAACGCATAGTACCCTACTAAAAGCTGTATACTTAGTTGTCGGCACAAATACTGAGCCTTCGCCGCAAGCGTCAAGGTATTTTAGGTTATCCTTATTCTTATTGACGGAAGGTTTATATTCACCAGTTAATGTAATACATTTGCAATGTAATACGAGTACATACGTTAATGTGCAGGCTGGTCGTACTGATTAACAGTGAAACGTGAAAACATCCGGTCATATAATAAGGACATCTACAGTGTAATTTAAATTGCTAGTGATAGTTCCAGAAGTGCAGTTACTCTACATTCGACGACCTATGTGGCGCAGCGGGCGAAGGACCGCCTGCGACGCAAGAGGTTGCGGGTTCGATACCCGCCTCGGGAGAAATGTCTGCACGATCTGCAGATATTTGTCTAGCGTGTTCTGGATGTTTTTCTATTTATAAAAAAAATATCTATCTATGTATTAAGTATATCAGTCATCTAGTACCCATAGCACAAGCTTTGTTTAGCTTGGGGCTAGAAGATGCTGTGTGAATTGTCTAGCATTATTTATTTCATCATCACCATTTCAGCCGTAAAACGTCCACTACTTAACACAGGCCTCCCTTGTGGATATCCATGAGAGGTAGTTGCCATACTCACCACGCTTGGCAGGCGGGTTGGCGAGCGCAGTATGGGATGTTGATACACGGAAAGACGCTGCTGCCCATCTTCCGGAGTTATCCCTTAGCAGGCTCTTACTGCATCCACGGGCATGAGAGGAGGGGAAACATTCTACTGCCGGCACCCCACGGCAATAATTTTTATTTTTTTTTTCAAAATTCAAACAATGTTTGGAACGAATTAGTTTATGTTTAAATAATAATTTTAAGACCAGCTTTTTAAGCCTTTTCGGCTTTTGATACTTATATCATGGGATTTGACAAAATTTACATCGTGGCGGCGGCCATCTTGAAAGTAATGCATATTATATTGTTATACGTTCCGGTATATGCAAAATTTCAGTTCAACCGGATGTCAGGAAGTAGGTCTAATACAGCTTGCAAGATATGACTCAGACAAACAAACATACATACAAACTTATCAATTGAAATAAAAGCTTGTAAAACAATGCAGTTAAGGCATGTCAAAATAAAAGATTCTATGATGTATAAGTGTATAATGTGACGCGACAAAAACCTACTTAAAATTTTAATTGTAAAAAGTACATTAGCAATTTGTTTGCCTAATTAAAATTAATTAAGGAGAAGAATTGAAATTACATCTGAAATGACATAATTTAATAAATATAATATGGCTTACACCACGTACCTAACTTATTATCATCTTGCTGACGTTTCGTAGACCATTTAGAGGCCCTTCTTCATGAGCACCGTTCGTGGCCGACTCGCGGCGTCACGCCGCGCTCAAGCTAGTTCTCGTCTCGCGGCCCTCGGAGTCGGCCACGAACGGTGCTCATAAAGAAGGGCCTCTAAATGGTCTTTAAAAAGTCAGCAAGATGATAATAAGTTAGGTACGTGGTGTAAGCCGTATTATATTTATTAAATAAGGAGAAGAAGCTACAAGTTTCTCACATAAACACTCCTGTGTTATTGTTCAGTCTTTATTTCTACGACACCATGTTTTAGAGACTTTATATAAGTATTACTACTACTTTATATAATTATTACTACTTTATATAAGCGGGCCGGAGGGCGGTGCATATGCATCTCAGCATTAGCGGAATTAAAACTAGATATTTTTCACTGCATTATATTTACTTTATATAAATCTCTTGAATTGGCAAAAAAAAAAAATCAATAACTATAGGAAAACCTGACGTCACGCGACATTTCGACTCAATGTATCGCCGTAATTGTTTGATATCGTAAAAAAGCATGTCCAATATTTTTTGTTATTTTACTCTACAAGAAGGAAAAAACTGGTCAAGTGAGAGTCGGACTCGCGCACGAAGGGTTTCGTGCCATTATTTGGTAAAACAACTTAAATATTCTGTGAATATTTCAAGCCTCTACCAATAGGCAATAGCCGTTATTAATATCGAGAAAAAAAACAGCAAAAAAAGATGTTTGTTGTATGGGAGCCCCCCTTAAATATTTATTTTATTTTGTTTTTATTTAAAGCGGCAACAGAAATACATCATCTGTGAAAATTTCAACTGTATAGCTGTCACGGTTCATGAGATACAGCCTAGTGACAGATAGACTAATGGACAGTGGAGTCTTAATAATCTTATAAAAAAGGGTCCCGTTTTACCCTTTGGGTACGAAACCATAAAAGTATCGGTAGTTAGTCAGTAGTAAGTCATGATAGTTAAATTCAGGCTACGAGCCCATTGTAAACGTCACTACTGGTAACACTGGCAGCGTGAGGTCATTGTTACCAGTTGTTAATAGTACAATTAAAGCTTAATTTAATGGTATTCGTTGCCCTAAGTTGCCCATCAGCAAGTCGAATGAGAAAGTACAACTATAAAAGTCGAAACGCCTGAGGCCAACCATATAGACTTGTCACTTTCTCACCGTTCATTGAATAGTATTGATAATTATGTATATTACTGTTAAAATAAAAAAATCTCAATGTAATTATTTTAATAAGCCTTCTGAATAAGGATAACGGTTTTGCATTTGATTGATTGTTGGGTCATTAATGGATATGATTCAAAACATAATGTCTATTGGTCATAAATATGTCTAATAAAAAGTATTTCTATTTTAGCTAGCATTAATGGCATTAGAGTTGTTTCCTACCTTATTTAGTTGATCATAAACTTAATGTGAAACCAATTAAAAAAATTAAAGCAAAGTTATATACTATGAATGAAAAACACATATAATTAAAGTGTGTTTTTCATTCATAGTTCTAAGATTTAAGAAAATATGTTAAGTGCTTCTTCGATATATAAATACCTAGTCTCACATTTGTGCATAAAAATAATCCTCAAATCTGACGACGCACTTCTTGACCGATATTTTTTTACGTGCGACTTAAATATGTAATTTGATGATTATCGTTCAGTTTCTTCTATTTATGCCTGTGCCGCTTATATTGTGTTATGAGATCTAAATTATATGTTCCAAGCCTCTGTTATCGGCGTATTGGTTTCATAATCACTCTAATTGATGCCCCAGGTGTGGGTTTGGTGGCTTTACATTTCTCAAGTAATGATTCGGAATATTTTTTGTTCGACACCCACATAGGTTTTTTGCAAGTTTTGAGACAACTGTTCGGGTAAGCGTTCGTTAATTTTTATTGAGAATCGCATGTCATCAATTTACTGATTCAGAGTTGTGAAGTGATTTGCGATCCAAATTATTATCTCTGAAATCGTCGAGATCCGACGTAAAACTAAAAGCCTCGGATATAGGTAAAAGGATCAACCAGTTAAAGTAGAGATGGGAAAGACACTTAGCGAGAAAAGACGACATGGACCACAGAAACGAGAAGAAATGCATGAACGGACAAAGGTGTCAAAGTTGGCCCTGCTAAGGTTTAACATCACCAGGCAGGGCATCAGCTAGATGGTAAGACGTATTGTATGAGTAGCGGGAAACCAATGGCCTGAGGGCCGAAAAAGGCGCGCTAAAGAGGACGCCTATACCCAAAAGTGAGTGAATGTGCGCTTATTAAAAAATAGATAATAAAGAATCTTGAACCGTTTGAAGTTTTATCGGAAAAGAAATTTCAGTATTCCAATTAAGGATGAAGGTTTTTATGTACGTAAAAAACATTCTTCACCTAGTTGACTAAACATGCTCTACTGATTTTAGAGCTATAAGGTGTTTTGTGTTATCTTTGTCCAGCATTACTTTTATATTGAGAAGGCTTATTAATAAATCTTTTGATCCGTAACTACGCCGGTAATTGTAATCAATCTGATTTAATGTTTACAAATTGCGATTGAACATAATGCAGAGTAAGAAAATAAAATAACAAGATACAAAATTTAATGATAAATTGATTTCTACTGTCCCGTCAGTCGACATTGAATAGATACAATAAGGAGGCTGTAGATATTCTATGACATATTTTATGACTCCGCATTGAAAATGCCGATAAATGATTATTTATAAGATCAAAGGGAAATTCAATTAATTTCATTGGTGTATTCCTAGCGTTGCACGTAGGTTAGGTAGACAAAGCAAATAGTGTAATAATAACTGTGGAATTCCTTTTAAAGATATGTCAAGTCAGGAGTCAAGTTGAATGAGAGTATCTTAATTTTCCATCGAATTGCCGTCCAGTTCACGCGTGATTAAAAAGTCCGTAGATGCAATCTTTGACACGCTAGGATACTACGCAGTTATTTTTGCATGACGGTGCTGAGAAGAGGTAACGAGAAAGTTCTTCAAAAATGGGTGGATGATAGAGAAGTGACATATTGTTGATTCTGATTCTACTTCGTAAAACTTAGTTGATTTATATAGCAAAGCTTTGCTTGGTTTGGGATGGCGCTGCGAGTCATCATCTTCATCATCATTTCAGCCGTAAAACGTCCACTACTGAACACAAGCCTCCCTCATGGATCTCCATGAGGGGTAGTTGCCATACTCACCACGCTTGGCAGGTGGGTTGGCGAGCGCAGTACGGGATGCTGATACACGGAAAGACGCTGCTGCCCGTATTCCGGAGGAATCCCTCAGCAGGCTCTTACTGCATCCACGGGCATGAGAGGAGGGGTAACATTCTACTCCCGGCACCCCACCGCACCCGGCGTGGCGCTGGGAGTAATGTCTAGCAATTGTATTATTATCATCATATTATTAGCTGATGGCTTTCCGAAATAAATAAATAAAAAATACCTTGTTTAACCCAAATACACCTAATGAGGTAAATATAAAGTTTTGCGATCAATTATTCTAATACTCTTATTTAAATTTTAAACTGAATTAACATCCAATCGACTTTTCGCCACTAGTACCTACCATTTTGGTTTCAGGAAATTTCTTAGGGTCATATTATCCTTTTTTTTTTTTTAATCATTTATTATTTATACAGGGTTTTCGTTACATGACACCCTTATAGGCTGTCAGCGTAAAATTGTGTGTATTTGTTCCGTTTTAATTTAAGAACGGCACTAACTATAATATTTCGGTATAAGTGAAACTCACGGGCCTAAGCAAGGTGAGGATCACTGGAGTGTTGTAACAGGGTCGTCCTCTAAAAACTATACTTAATTTAGACTACATTTGAATTTTAACTCGATTTGAAAATCTTTCTTTAAGGCTGAACGAGCCGCCCATCTTTCCATATAAACGTGGAAGGGTAACTACTCCACTGTTTGACGTTGACCATCCAACACTAAGGATTATATTAATTTATCTCGTCATAATCTATGTTTGTATACACCCCAAACCGTAATAAAAGTATTTATTTCAAAAATACAAGCTTCTAAACTTTCGTATTTCAACACTGATTTTAGCCCAACTTTGGACGAAACTAAATAATATACGGAGAAAGAAAACTCAAAAATTAACGCCGTTCCGACATAGTTTAATTATTCAAAAGTTGAAATAAATGTTATTTTGAAAAGATTACACTCAAGTTTTTCTATAATAACCCTTGTGCTAAAAGTCTATTCACATATTTTTGCGGGGCCGTTTTAGGAATTAATCATTGTGCATTTCATTCTAGCGCGCGGGTACACATACTATGTCAGGTGAGATAGCATACATTTAGGCCGCGCCCACTGACGACTTTGCCTCCGCGACTTGCTGAGCCTTAAGAGCTGCACGGTATATTTCATAAGTCCCTTGGCATCCAGCGACATTTGTTCGGAAAGTATGCTGTTGCAACCTCCGACCTGCCACAGGATGTAACCTGGCTCAATCGGTGTCTTAAGTCTTAGCCCTAGGCGCATTCCATTAACATGTGGAACACACCCTCAAGCACGCCACATCTATTACAATTAGGTGACTCAGTTTCACTAATCATATACGCAAACCTGTTAAATGGAACATGCCCAGAGCACATTATAACTTATTTCTTTTTTGCAGATAGACCTTCGTTTGACCACAATCTCACCAGATGGTAAGCGATAATGTGATACTTCCTCAAACCTTTTATTTACAAGCCGGGTGCCCTTTGGGATAATAGTTTAGTACCGATAAATTCATTTTTATAGCTGGTCGTATTTCTTATCCCTATAAATACTATGAACAGAATATAATACTAGGGACGACATACTTGAAGGTTCGTGAGGCGGATCAGGTTGTAATGAACAACGTTTCCTGGTCATTTAAATAAGTTATGGGTCATAGAGCGTCTCAGCAAATTTTAAGCCCGCATATTTATATATATAGCCGTAGGGTGCCGGCAGTAGAATGTTAACCCTCCTCTCATGCCCGTGGATGCAGTAAGAGATAAGGGATACCGAAGATGGGCAGCAGCGCCTTTCCATATATCAACATCCCGTATTGCGCTCGCCAACCCGCCTGCCAAGTGTGGTGAGTATAGCAACTACCCCTCATGGAGATCCATGAGGGAGGCATGTATTCAGTAGTGGACGTTTACCGCTGAATTACTTTGTTTGGTGGGCAACGCACGGCATTTGGGGGGTATTTATTGTGGCAGTAAAATGATGCCCCTCCTCTCTTGCACAGCACCTATACCATCCTATAAGCTGGGAGCTTAATCGGCATTTAGTCAGAGGAAAAATCTATACGTCCTTAGCTAAGCCTCGGGCTTCCTCGCGATGTTTTCCTTCACCGTTAAAGCACCTGTTACTATATATGAGCATACATCTTTCAACAAAGAAAACCCATCGATACACGCCCGGTATCAACCGACGACCAGCGGATCTAAATTCGGGGGAAACACGCCGTCATTAGGATTTGAATTTATAAATTGAAAAAAATATTTTAGTAGTTTTGCAAAACTGATGAGGTCAACGGTCCCGAAGCACTAAAACGAAACCAGAAAAACCAGAACGGTTGCTTCTAAGACATAAACCTAGCTATACTTTATAATGTATTTCGAATAAACCTGCTATTAAATAATTAATACCGTTAGGTATGTGAATTTTATGACATACAAGAAGCTCGTGTATGAAACAAACGACTCACCATCATCCGCAGCCCAACTTCACCCACTGGTGGGACTGTCATCATTTCAGCCATAAAACGTCCACTGATGAACACAGGCCTCCCTCATGGATCTCCAAGAGGGGTAGTTGCCATACTCACCACGCTTGGCAGGCGGGTTGGCGAGCGCAGTATGGGATGTTGATACACGGATAGACGCTGCTGCCCATCTTCCGGAGGTATCCCTTAGCAGGCTCTTACTGCATCCATGGGCATGAGAGGAGGGGTATCATTCTACTGCCGGCACCCCACGGCGGACTGCCGGCACCCCACGGCGGGACTATGTCTGGTGGGACTATGTTTGTGCTATAATTCACGATCCTACGCCAATCTACCTCTACTTCAGGTCAGCCCTGCGACGCTTGTGATGCCGAATGCCCATCTTGCTAACAAACAAGCGACTAAACACTACAAATATGTGGAAATGTCAAACAAATTGCCGCTACACATTATATAGATACTCTTACTTTTAAAAATAACTTAAAATTGCTTAGATAAACACAGTGTCATTCAACATTTTGCTAATTAATAAGTCTGACTTAGAATAGCTATATCACAGCTATACAGGTTGTATCTATACTAATATAATAAACCTGAAGAGTTTGTTTGTATGTGTGTTTACTTGAACGCGCTAATCTCAGAAACTACTGGTCCGATATGAAAACTTATTACAGTGTTAGATAGCCCATTTATCGAGGAAGGCTATAGGCTATATAACATCACGCTACGACCTACGGGAGCGGATCAGTAACCAAAGATGCGGGTGAAACCGCGGGCGACTTCTAGTTATAATCCCGAGTGGGCGTGATTCTGAAGACCCTAAGGAAAAACATTAATTTAACGACTTTTCAGGATCTGTGATTTCCATTCAAGAGAAGACCACAAAAGTTTGATAGACGCCAGCTTATTGCTGAACAAGGTCATTAACCTCCGCCAAGAGTACGGAGTACGGGTACGGATCCGCATACACTATACAAATAAAGTATGGGCTCAAATCCCCATTTGTGTCACTCATACATACATATATACACCCTGTTAACAAAAAGAGTCATTGAAACATTTGCTAACTGTTGAAAACATGCCGATAGCTCTATCCACCAACGATTGACGTGATTAAAAGCACAATTCAGTTTCAGTAAGTTGAAACAGTTGACAGACAAAAGGCGTGCTGTCTGTGACCTTAGAGAAGCCCTGTTGCAGGTAAATATTTGTTGTATGGGCTCAAACCCCCATTTGCGTCACTCATATTAAAGCCTGCAGACAAAAAGTCTTTCAAACATTTGCTAATTGTTGAAACCATGCCGATAGCCCAACGATTGGCATGATTGAAAGCACAATTCAGTTGTTTCAGTCTAAGTTTAAACAGACAAAAGGCGTGCTGTCTGACCTTAGAGAAGCCTTGTTGTAGGTAATGGCTAACGTTCACTGTTAATGGGTTTTGCATTGAGCTACGGTGCGCTGTGCTTTAGCTTAGCGTAGAAGCGCACAAAACGCAGAGCAGCAATCAAAGTGGAAATAATAAACTATTGTACAGATCAAAGCATAGAGGACTCATTGGTTAGTATATTGGAAATATTTCACAAAACATTGATGAGGCAAGCAAGGAGGTCAATAAGTTTTTTTTGTCCTCCAGTTAGATCATCGTTCATCATTTCAGCCGTGAAACGAACACACTACTAAACACAGGCCTCTCTCATGGATCTCCATGAGGGGTAGTTGCCATACTAAACACGCTTGGCAGGCGGGTTGGTGAGCGCAGTACTGGATATTGATACAAGGGAAGACGCTGCTGCCCATCTTCCAGAGGTATCCCTTAGCAGGCTCTTACTGCATCCACGGGCATGAAATGAGGGGTAACATTCTACTGCTGACACCCCACGGCAAGGCCACTTAGGCCAGTTAGATAATATAAAAATTATAGTCCAATATTTATGGATAATCTACATGACGGAATAAAAATTAAAATTAAGTCGAGTAGCCTATTATTGCGAATATTCCTACGAATCAAACAGCACATATCACCGCACGTGTACTTCTCAACATACCATTTTTCAAGAACGAAAAAATGTATATTGACTTTTAACACGTGCTTAACGGTGAAAGAAAACACCGTGAGGAAACCCGCGGCTAAGTCAGCTTCAGACGTATTGACCTGTTCTTTATCCTGACTAAACTCGACTAAGCTGGGAGGATAGTATAGGTGCTGGGCAAGCCTAATTCATCTAACAATGTCCCAGGCACTCCAGCGTCCTGTACAGCATTATAACCAGTTGCTGATGCTGTATAAATCATCTATAATAGATGTAAAGGCCTACTTCTCAACATCAGTCTAGACTAGACTATGACTGTAGTCTGTCCATTCGAAAATAATAAAAGACCAAATTAGAAAGACCAAAAATCCTTGCTCAAATAGCTAGTTTCAATTAAATTATACAGGGTCATTTCATCAACCTCATCTGAGGAGTATGTGAGCCGACCGTTAGGATTCCGAGACGTCATCGTCATCATCAACTGCATATTCATCAGCATCCATAGGAAAATTCGTGACCGTTACATTTCCCCCATTCCTATCACGTAACTCTGTTTGTTATCTCGAGTCTATTGCATTATGCATGGGATAATGCACCGTATTAACTAGGTCCTGCAGATTGTAAACCAGTGACCCTGTATTGTAATGCTTGCATTGGTATTGTTTCCTAGATTCTGTACGTGTCTGTCACGTTTCTGTTGACGCGTCTGCTTTTCTATGCAGTGGTGGATTTACAAATTTGCCGCCACAGGCTATAAAATTTTTGCTACCTTTGCTGACTTTAGAAATTACAAACAATAAAACTTATGGTTTGTGCCCTATCTTCCTCGATACGTCAGCTCTTAACCGATGTTAGTAGGTAATTATGAAATTTTTGTAAAATTTATATTGTATAAAACTCGATTTCTCTGTGTATATGTATATTTTTGTTGTATGTCTAAGACTAAAAAAGAAATTGCCGCTAAATTTGCCGCCCCCTAAAATCTTCTGCCCTAGGCGCCAGCTTACTCAGCCTATTGGTTAATCCAGCACTGTTTCTATGACTCTCACGGACGGACAAATAAAATGGTTTTTGCAATTAATATGGAACATTATACCTGCCTATACTGAACCCATTCCACAAAAGGTCACTTTAAGTAAGGGTCTTTCATAGGCGAAAAAGCTGAGCTTGTGTTATGGGTACTAGACGACTGTCATACTTGATATCTTATACTACAGACGCGATATTTTTTATTATAAACATAGAAAAACATCCGTAACACTCTGAATAAATTATCTGCAGATCGTACAGATATTTGTACCGAGGCGGGAACGCGCCACAGAGGTCGTCAAAATAAGTAGTGTTTGCGTTTGATATAGTACATTAAACTTAAACATTGTACCCATTCCAGAAAAGAACACTTTAAGTAAAGGACTGTTCTGGAACACTGCCCGTTTTCTAATATACCTCTACAAAGGTTTTTGAATGTCTCATCATCATCGGCCTATATTAGTCTATTGTTGGCAAAGGCCTTATCACTTCCAGAATCTGCCAGCGACCGTTCGCAAATCGTTACTCCGTCTAGCTGGTGGGCGTCCTACAATGCGCTTGCGGTGCCGATGTCTTGGTGTCTACATCTAAAGAGACATCGATCCCCTAGTAAAGCAACCGTAAAGCATTAAGCTGTAGCATTAAGCCTATTTGCATTCATAAATAATATAGATACAAGGGTATTATTTGCTTATGGTTATTACATATTTACTGTTGCAAGTAGTCTCTATTCTCTTTATACCCAAAGATACCCCCTTTGGGGAGTAATTCCATTCAACAATGGAACAAAAAATGCCGGCATTTGCATGTCGGCCTTTATCAGCCCTCTGTTAGATTTTAATTCGCTTTAGATCTAAATCTCTACACTGAAAAAAAGTCGATCCCTAGTACGGCAACCTAATGCATTAAGCCTACTATTTGCTTTCGTATATAATATAGATACAAGCCTATTATTTGCCTATATGTAGGTACTGTATAGTTACAGTTGCATGTAGTCTCTGGTATTTTCTATACCCCAAGGGTGTATAGTAATTCCATTCAATCAGATAAAATCACCCGCAGAATCACAAAATATAACATGAACTATGGAACAGGAAACCACGTCGTTTGCATAGGGTTGGTACCGCAAACATAACTGTACAAGTTAGAACATATCTTCTTAGTGTTTGCTTGGCATAATGACATAAATTAATTACTATTTGTTAGTGTGGGAAGTGTTGAAATAATCACGTGTTGAAA
Organism: Pasiphila rectangulata; assembly: GCA_963082625.1. Lineage (NCBI taxonomy): Eukaryota > Metazoa > Arthropoda > Insecta > Lepidoptera > Geometridae > Pasiphila > Pasiphila rectangulata. The sequence goes on along the minus strand of OY720244.1, from coordinate 6,234,472 downwards.
GTTACTGACTAATGAATTATTGCGAAACTAGACTCATTAAACTTGTATTTCTATGGAATCTTAATGGTAACCAAAATTAATTTTCTAAGAGGGTAACTGATAAGATATTTAGGAAAATTTCTTGATTACTAAAAAGCTGAATTTCCAGCCCTGATCTCCTGATCGTTAACACCAACAGTTTAGGAAAACTCGTAAATACACTGAACAACAATTGCGAATAGAATTAGATTAGGAATCTTGTATGGATTCTTGATTTTTGAAATTATACTAATCTTCATTGATAGAATATTTTACGCAGCTTTTAAAAACTATAATAAAAGCTATCAAACCCGGTAAAAAACCAAAATAATTCAACGCACTTCTCGATCAAGGCAACATTTTTATATCGGATCCGCCATTGCTAACTTGGTTTCAGTGCCTATGAGTAATCAATCGACTTTCTTTTTTTCTCGACCTATCCTGCCAACCCTAGAACCTACCTCGTCTGCCATCATCGTCCAAACACGTCCTGCAAACTAACATGTAATGGATTGTGAAAGGCGTGTGAACCTGCCACACATGGCCTATTGTGGCCGCAGATTCACCGTGTACAGGTTGGTAAGAGAGCTCGTGTAGGAGAAACTACTTAATAAGCCTATGAGTTATAAAAGCCTTGTCGAAAGAAGTCTTATTGGAGGTTGAGTGGCACGCTCGGCTTTCGATACGAAGCATTCGATTTCAAACCTTCGTTTGAGCTCAATTGATTTTTGAATCTCGAAAATCTATGTGGCTTGGTTTTTAGTGTTTGAAGGATAATAAGGTTCATCAGTCCAAAAGGTGCAATTATCGATTTTTGCGGCATAAAAATATCTTAGAATATCTATCCTATCTATATCTGTTAAGCTGTTGCAGCCAAAGAGAACAAGAGCAAGTAAGAGAAATAAAAAACTTGTTTCCCAATTTCCAACAAGATGGATCAATCTTACTCAATCCACAGTATAGATCCACTTAGAATAATTGCTAAGAATTGTTAATAATTAAACTAAATGTTAAGAAACGACACTGTTCCACTATTCTAGAGGTGGGCGTTGGTAGCTGCATCACAGTTTAATTTTAAACTATTGCAGGAACTTTCGCTTCCAATGTAATTTAAGAAGAAGAAGAAAAACATTTATTAATCCACAACACAAAGGTACATACATCAGTTATAAATTAAATCAAAAGGAAGTTTGTGGACCAAACGGTCCTACCTCAGCATAATGTTAATCCAAATAAGGATTAACGCTGGTTTTCAGGTAGGACCTTTAGCGAGTGTCGACATATATATTTTAAACATTTAAAAGAAATAAAAAAGGACACATTACATCTTAACTTAAAAAACCAGTAAAATAAATAAAAATATTTATTCTAAACTTAAAACATTATATTAGAAAGCCCATGAACACAGGATCAGCTCAACACTGCACTAAAAACTTCAAGCGGACGACTGTTTATACGATCTGTTCCGAAATAAAGTATTTATTTATAGATTTTTATTTAATTAATTCTCTGGTGTAAGCATCGAGATAAAAAAACCTAGTCAATTTAAAAGTTCTCAACAAAGACAAATTTAATCACGCCAAAGGGAATTAAACCTTATTACAATAATATTTTGTAGTTCACCCTCCATGCGGCAACAGAATAAACATCTATCTTGAAACTCTGGGGCACCCTGTACGTCATCAGATCAATTATCAAGTAATTAAAATCACCGCCAGCCGCGTTCAGACTTCCTCTGCCGTAAGGCACGTTGATTTACTCCAACCGCTAGTTATTTCTGTGATTTCCTCGGTATAACATTTAATCTTGTCCGCATTTCATGATGACGAGCAATTGACAATTTGATTGTTTAATAGTCTTCATAAAGATTAGAAAATAAGTAACGATCTTTATAACGCAGTGAGTACATCTATACTAATATTATAAAGAGGTAAAGTTTGTGAGGTTGTAGGGGGTAATCTCTGGATCTACTGAACCGATTTTCAAAATTCTTTTACTAATAGAAAGCCACAGTATGTGTGAGTGTCATAGGCTATAAATTACCGCCCAACGAAGTGGGCACCGGATCAGCTAGTCAATAAATAAAATGGTCTTAGTTACAATCATCATCATTTCAGCCATAAAACGTCCACTGATGAACACAGGCCTCCCTCATGGATCTCCATGAGGGGTAGTTGCCATACTCACCACGCTTGGCAGGCGGGTTGGTGAGCGCAGTATGGGATGTTGATACACGGATAGACGCTGCTGCCCATCTTCCGGAGGTATACCGTAGCAGGCTCTTACTGCATCCATGGGAATGAGAGGAGGGGTATCATTCTACTGCCGGCACCCCACGGCATTAGTTACAATGCATCATCAAAATCATCTCAACCGTAGGACGTCAACTGCCGGACAAAGGCCTCCCTCATGAATCTCCAAGATCATGGAGGGTTGTTGCCATGCTCGCTACGCTTGGCAGGCGGGTTGGCGAGCGCAGTACGGGATTTGATATTTGCTTTATTACGAGTAGTACACGAAAAAACGCTGCTGCCCATCTTCCGGAGGTATCCCTTGGCAGATTCTCTCTGCATCCACGGGCAAGAGTCCTCTCTTGCCCGGGGCAATAACTTACTGCCGGCACCCCACAACACCAATAAATGCAGTAAAATGTTGTTGCTACGATTAAGTCCAAATTGACTTTTATTTTCGCAATTCTAGATGAATTAAAATAGACGATGATGTTTTCTAGATGATTTCGGCCATGGCGACTTTATTAAGATAATGGTATGTATCTGACAAGTGTATTTGGTTTTTAACGTATTCGCGTGCTCTTAAATGATTTGTTTACCTAATCTAATCAGAAAAGATACGAAAGCACTTTGGCCACTTTAAATACTGCGTTGACACACGATTATTATTGTACAATAGCCATATTATTTGAATGATATCGACTCTTGGCCGAGTGTTGCTCGGTTCATCCGCGATAAGAAATGATGTCATCATACAATATCCAAACATTCCAATAACCTTGCGGATATTAAAATAAGCATAATATTAATACAACAATTGTAAAAATGAATAGAAAGAGTGGGGTTTGTTCTTCGCTTCTTTCCCTCACTTGGAAGAAAAGATTTTTAAAGCGAATTCAATTATGTGCTTTATTCAATTTATATGTGTCTTGTTCTTTTTTTGAAAATTGACTATTATTTATAGCTATTTGCTCCATTGAATAAACAATTATTGACTTTGACTCTGAGTTTGATAGATCAGAGGGTTAAGACTGCTATTGCAAAAGTTTTTTGGAAAGGTTACCTTTAAAGAAAACCTTTCCAAAAAATCTTTAATCAGGAACTTTAACTAGGAAGGATTACGGGAGGCTTACAGAACTAGCAAACAATTTCGGAAAATGGTAAGCGTGTTTGTACTATTGGAGTTGTGTCTTGTTCCCTTTCAATAAGGTGTCAAGTATCAAGAGAGAAAATCGTCTGAGATGCTTTTTTAACAGTAAATCAAGCTATCAAAATAATCTTGTAAAGTTGATAAATTGCAATAGATTGAAGTTATATTGAAGCAATTAAAACTCTAGTCCGCTATGTACCGTCAGACGTTTACGAGAAAATACGTAATCATTCAATAATAAATAAATGAATAAATAATGCTGGACAATTCACACAGCATCATCTAGCCCCAAGCTAAGCAGAGCTTGTGTTATGGGTACTAGATGACTGACATACTTAATACATTATACTATTAGATAGATATTTTTTTATTATAAACCTATAGAAAACCCTGAACAAACATCTGCAGATCATACAGACATTTGTTCCGAGGCGGGAATCGAAGCCACACCCTCTTGCGTCGCAGGCGGACCTTCGCCCGCTGCGCCACAGAGGTCGTACCTAAATGAACAAATTTAGAATTTTTACAGATTTAGAACCTATGTTTATTAGATAAAATAAATATTGTAACACAATGCAAGTTTCATTTTGAAATTACTAACCCATTTTTGACTATAAAATAATGAGTGTAATTAATAATAATTAAGATAAGTCACAGTCAATCACAGTAAAAGCTCGGTATTGGTTTTTGCGCATCGCATTTGCAGTTTAATCACAAGTTTAATCTAAATATTTACGGGGTGTATAATAATAATGTGTTCTAACCCAAAAGGCCCTTGAAAACAAGTAGTTTTAGACGAGGTAAAATTGGGAATTCTTGTAGTTTTTCATTATTATTTTGACTAGTGTGAAGATGGTTTTGAGTTCGTAATTGATTTTTTTCTTTTTTTTACATTTTGACAAAATACCTCTGTATGGTTTTAAGTATTTTTATTTGTACCTCTGAGGCAACTCTTTGCAAGGGTCAAAATTCCTTGTGAAAAATCAGCTGGCGTTTAGCTTGCCTTTATCGTACAGTCAGCTGTTAGTTAAAACTCTAGTGTACTTTATTTATTTGAAATTACCGAATCCTGAAAAGCTAAAACAGAACAGCTAAACGTTGTTCCTTGGGGTGGTCAGAGTCACCTGAAAGGGGGTGACCCTTTCAGGTTAGTAAAAAGGTATGCGATAAAATCCTGTAATATATGTAAAATAAACCCTGTTTAAAAGTAATTTAAAAATCTATATTGAATTTGTTGAATATAAATATTTTATTGAAATTATATTTTACAAATTCTGTAGTTTTTTTTTATTAATATGAGAACGAGTACGATCCCAAACCACAAACCACAGTTCAACTGTTCTCCTAACCTTATCCTCCAGCATAAAGTAAACGAAACAGAACCTACACTTTTCTGCGAACCGTACAATTCTTCATCCGTAAGTTTTTGCCAACGTGGTCCAGTTGAGTGCGATATGTTCGCTATGTGTGTCACCGGATGATGCTACCAACAGATCAAATGGAGCGGACACAGCCGACCACACAACAAGAACTCTGCCTACCCACAAGGTGCACTAACCTGGGGATCTGTTTGATTCGGACAGAACGGACGTAGGCGTTTGTATACCAATAAGAAAGAAATGGTTAGGATGTATTTACATAGGCCGGTTTGCACTGTGTCTAGAAACAAACAAAATCGAATCGAAATCTAACTAAATTGCCTCGCATAAACGGGAAGGAACATATAAGTCAACCTACCAATTTAGTAGTGTTCACACACTTAAACTCCATTCCAAATCCGAAATTCTAGTTTTAACGCACACCGTTTCTTAATTTCCTTAAACCTCCCCGATCAGGAGCTTATAAAAAAACCAAACAATCTAGATTTGGATAGCTAAGGCAAGCTTGTCTGTGAACGCATCTGGAGTTATTCACCAATATAATCACATACATATCATCATTACATTGTCGACTAGAGTTGCGAGTGACTAGTCAATTTAAAAATTCCCAAAAGTCTGGTTTTAGAGTCCTTTTACCAGACTTCCACAAAACCACCAACTCTACATATCAGGCTTTATTCGACGGCTGAGTCGACCGACATATTCTATAGAGATAATGTCCACTATAGTTTAAAAGAATTCTTTGAAAACTAAATTAAAATTTTTACGTGCTGTACAAATTGTTCTTTAAAATTTTATAAAAGTTTGTAAAGAGAGTTATTAGGTTTAATATACCTAAAATGACCACTTTATGTTTTTAACACTATTGTATGTCCGAAAAGGATAAATTGTTTAAACTACCTACATTCTATACATGTATATGTATACATGTATAGAATTAAATAGTCACGGTTTGCTTAATATGACATCACGTCGATCGTTACATTTTTCTTGTTTACTTTTTGGTATAATTAAGCACCAACATCCTTCGTATCTTTACGAAAAACTTCATTTCTCCGACCGACATATACGTTTTTCCACACGTCTTATTTGCCCCAAGCACAGAACGACTGCATTTCGTGGCAGTTTTAGATATGCTGCCACGAAGTGTTGGAATAACTTACCTCCACCATTAAGAAATATGAAATCTATCGACACGTTTAAAACTTCTCTAAAGAAAATTCTTTTAATTTCTCAAAAAACTCCCTAGTCGTTCTGAGTTTTCTGGCTTTCTATTACCTACAGAATTCAAAATTATGTAAATTGAGCCATTATACACATATGAATGAACGTAATAATGTTATTATAAATAGATGTACAATTATAATTTTACCCTTATTTGTTTGGATTTAAGCTTTTAATTTTTTTTTTAATCGTATTTACTAAGTATAGTGCATTTATGTGAAGTTTGTGTTTAATAAGTTTCATGTTAAAAATTGTACTGTGTCGGGTGTGTTCCGCGCAAACTCTCCCACGGCGCCACTGAAAACCAGTGCTGTGTCTAACGCAGCGTACGCTGAGTTGGCGACCGATTTATGTCTATAAATATTTTATTGTAACAGTTCCATCTGTGTATTTGTAAATGAGACATAAATAAATATTATTTTCTTTCTTTTCTTTCTTTCTTTCTTACATGTATGTACATGTAAATTGAAATTAACAATAAAGTTTTCTTTATCTTTATCAAAATTTACTTAACTTTTCGCACGCAAACTGATCCATTTTAATGAATTTGCACGGCATTAAGCGACTCATGAACGTGCACAACATGTTTGTCGTGCGTGTCGAATCGACTAGAGAAAAGCGATCCATATAAATACACCTTTAGCATTATCAATATAAGGGACGCTGAGGTCTCTATAACTGGTTGTGTTGTTCGACCTCGCAAGGTCGGTGTTTAGCTTCTGCTTACTGAACGCAGCTAGGTCGTGCTTTTTATTGGAGACGGAGCTTAGATTAGCTATAGCTATAAGTGTATGCCGGTAGTAGAATGTCCCCCCCCCCCCCCCCTCCTCTCTCACCCGTTCATGCAGAATCTAAATACCATCGGAAAATAGACAGTTTTTCCATCATATCAATTTACCGTACTGCGCTCGCCAACCTGCCTGCCAAGCGTGGTGAGTATGGCATCAGCCCCCTCATGATCTCGGAGATTCGTAAGGGAGGCCTACGTCCAGCTGTGGACGTGGATAGCAGTGCTGCGGCTGAGATGATGAGTGTACGACGTACTGATGGGGATCAGACATTACTAGTATTATTGATTGATGTTTGATTTGATGTTTCCTAGCCGATTTCGGGCATGGCGACTGAGTATTCAGATAAGAAGTCTCATAGGAGGGTTCTGGTTTTCTACCCTTTCATGTGCTTTAAGGTGGCTTGTGTACCCAATCTTATACGAGAAGGTACGAGAGCACTTTGGGCACGTTAATATCCCGTTGACAAAATTGTACCGGATGTCAGCTGGTGCACGGGCCTTCAGCTCATCGCGCTTCCTATCGAGCTCCTCGCGACGCTCATCATCAAAGGTATCAACCTGTTGATGGATGAAACGTCTCCACTCAGGGATGTTTCATCCATCAACAGGTTGATACCTGGACATTACTGTTCAGGACATTAGTGTTCCTGACGCGGTCTGACCATCGGAAGTTCATGATGTCTCGGAGACATTTGAGGTGAAATCTGTCAGTATTATTATTAGGGATTAAGATCTAGGAAACAAAAGAAGAATATGATTTTAAGGCCTTTGTTTTATTAAGCGCAGTGGTTCCGAATTTATAGTATGATACTAAAATGTTGTTTAAGGCGTAAACTCATTGAACTTTTGGTAAGATAATTAAATTGATATGGGAATTTTATATTTCAAAAATATTACCAGGTAGCCGGAAACTCCTGGCAGTAAAGGCCACCTATTTATTTATTTAACACTTTAACACATAACAATTGTGTAAGGAGGACTTAATGCTAAAGCAACCTATGCGCTGTGGATATGAATGAAATGCCTCACATGAAAACGACTTAGCATATAATGTCAAGAAACTTATTAAACGTGATTTCAATTTACTGTCATTAAGTTCAACTGGCTTTTCCTTCTTCTACATCTACACTAATAATCGAGAGGAAGGATTTCATTGTTTGTTTGTTGTATGCATTGAATAGGCTCCGAAACTGTGAACTCCGAACTCGAGTTCAAATTGAGTGAAAAATTCTTTCACTATAAGAATCCTTCTTTCCCTCACTTGGAAAAAAAAGTTTTCTGAAGCGAACAAATTAAATTATGTGCTTTATTAAATTTAAATGTGTTTTGTTCTTATTTTGTAAACTTTACAAGAATAAGATTTTAAGACCTATTTTGTATTCAATAGATTGAATAAACACTTATTGACTTTGACTTTGGCCTACATTATTTCTGATGAGCATAGCCTATATTATATTCCAATGTTCCCAAGGGAACGGGAACTACGCGGATGAAACCGCGGAGTGCGGCTAGTAATCAATAAATACGAACAATAGGTTCGCAAGGAACAGTCATCAATTACTGTCTTCACACTCTGCTAAGTCATGATAAAGTCTAGACACAGTTTTACGCTAGACACGGTTCTAGATGCATGACTGGCAAACCATTTTCGGTTATCGAAACTTTCATTTTCGATAACGTGGGAATCTCGTGTTCATCCTCAATTAGGGAATGAAAAGCGAGTTTTTGGTATTGTGGTTTTATTGTACTTTTTTGTGTGTAATTGCTTTAGAACGACAGCTGCGTTACATTGAGTCTGTTTTTTAGTAAGGCAGTTTTATTGGCGATATTTTCGTTTGCTTGGTGACTTTAATGTGCGATTTTCTTTGAAAATGTTACGGTGTATGAGTCGATGTATTAATCCTCTAAAATTGCAGTTTGATCTACTGGTAGATGTTATTAAAACACATTTATCCGGGTATTTATCATGTAAATTACCTTTTTATGGTAGATGTTTCTCGTCTGATTATTGGGTTAAGAGTTCTGTCGAGACCCAAAGGATCTATTAGACAGGATTATATTCAATTTTATAGTACGTAGGGGTCGTTTTCAAATATTGATAACCCATTTAAGTTTCATACCAAAATTATTGAATTAGTAAAGAGCTATCAATTATGATTATTACAGATATGTGGAAAGATATTGTACTTACACTGGACACTGCTAATATTAGCCAAATGCATATGGTTCTCCTTATGTATGACGTCACATCTGATGCCATCGTGGACCTGAAAAACAAAAATTATGTGTTAACTTTGATGTTCCGCCATTTTAGAAAATACTCAAGATAAAGATTAAGATTATTCTCTCAAATTTTATATTTGCGAAAATCTTCTTTGCCAACATTTACCGACACCATGTTTTCGCAAAAGCAATTTTGTATTATTTTGTATAATTTCTAATGTCCTCCTTAAATAGATCTCCTTAAAATCTAACAGGAAATATATGTTTTATTGAGTAGTATACAGAAACGCCTTAGAGCTGAAGTACAAACTGTACAAACACTACTGGTACAAACATTGTGAACGCATACTTAACCGGGTATTTATCGCGTTATTTACCTTTATTACTGCCCGACGTTTCAATAGGATTGCACGCATCGTGGTCCTGGGAAGACTGGTCTTCCAGGGCAATAATATAGGTAAACAACGCGGTAAATACCCGGTTATATATGTATGTATGTATGTGTTGATACTGTGTCGTGATTGCGAAGGTTTAAAAAAGACTGGTACAAAACAAACAGTAATGTACAATGTTATTTATTTACGAGCCTGATTCTTCCCACTGCAGGGCAAAGGCCTCCAAAGACAGGCCCGGATTAGCCCCTAGGCGCGCAAAGCCCGGGACATCCGGGTCTCTAGGGGCCCTCTAAGGCTGGGGGCCTTAATGGCGAAACATTCATAAATAAAATCATGGTGCATGTAGAAAATATTGTAAAGCACCTAGCTCAAACAACAAGTTTCTAGGGGCCCTGAATCCCTTCATCCGTCAGGCCAGTCCACAGATTGTGGACTGTGCTCTCTGGAGCTAATCTTTGCTGTAGGAGTCTAACTCCATACCTTGCTGTCTGGATGAGCACTACAGGTATGTACCTACACAATCTAACTGACGTTTAACTAAAAAAGTTTTTGTTGACTATGAATGGCATCACAATCTTTATAATTGCTCTTTTAAATTTCTTTCATATACCCATTTCTAATTTCGATATATTTTATCCTGCTTAGAAAACTCTAAATGAAGCTGGCGATAAATTTCTCCGCAACGCGGCCTAAGCTACCACATTATTAGTACACGGTCTAGTGAATACAATTTATTTAGTGGTATAGCTAACGATATTGCTAGCACAATTACTTCGTAGCATGTTTCACGTTGGATGGCTTACCGCGAGACGTGACAAATCTAAATGTGGACGATATAAGAAATCATTTTCAATGCGGTAAGTTATTCGATAATAGCGTTGGGTACCGACAGTAAAATTTTGCTTCTCCTCGCTTGCCCGTTGATGCTGTAAGAATCTGTCAAGGGGTACCTCCGGAAGGTGGGCAGCAGCGTCTTTACGTGTAAACAACATCCTCTACTGCGCTCGTCAACCTGCCCAAGCGCGGCGAGTATGGCAACAAGAGGCAACAGGAGGCTTATGTCCAGCACTGGACGTGGAAAACAGTACCCCAGCTAAGATTATAAAGCTATAAGTTATAAGATCAGGCAGACCACCAGCCTGATCAGACGACGTAAGAGAAGCGGGAAACCAGTGGATGGTGTTGGCGGAGGGCCGGAAAGAATGGCGTGATAAATAGGAATCCTTTACCCAGCAGTAGGTTAGCGTAAACTGATACATAAATAAAAAGCTATAAGATATAATAAATATATATTTTGTAATTTGTAAGATATAAGACAGATTCGTAGTAGTAGTAGAACTTTTTGTAAAGCGTTCACACTGGGGAAGTACTACCACTATATATGTATATTTCTGCCGCCAAGCAGTAATGTCTGCATTGCTGTGTTCCGGTTTGAAGGGTAAGGGGGCCGGTTAAATTACGGGCTTATGAGACTTTGAAACTCTATGTCTCAGAGTGACATGCGCAATGCAATGTAGTGTTGGTCACGTGCTTAGTGAGCATGATCACCGCGGTATTGCATTGTTATAGGCAGAGGTTACCGCTTAACATCAGATGGGCCTTCGACATGTCTCGTCATTTAGTAGTGAAATTAATAATTTAAATAAAATTAAACAAATATTTGAAGGGGGCTCTCATACAACAAACTTGATTGTATTGCCGTTTTTATAATAACGTAAAGCTTGTTATAATAACGTAGACAGCTTTAAATGTTTACAGAATATTTAGTTGTATATTAATTTTAAAAATATATAATTAAATTTAAATAATAATGGTACGGAACCCTTCGTGAGCGAGTTTGACTCGCACTTGGCTGATTTCAGCTGTCAGGTAGTGGCGGGTAAAAGCGTCCCCAACTCAGCGTTGTGTAGCACCTAGCAAGTCCCAGATGCTACGCTGGTTCTCAATTAGGCCACTTATGATGTCACGACCACAGATGGAAAAGTGAAGAAACGAAATAGGTAATGCAAATAAACGCACAATGAACATATAAAAATCAAACGCACATTTGTTCTATCTATGAAAAACGTTTATTGTATAGAAGCGTACATGCTCCGGTTTTGTCCATAATGTATAGCCCTAATAAATCTTTTTTTACATTTATATTATTTTTATAGAGGAAAAACTCGTATCAAAATCGAATATGTTCCATTTTAAAGATATGTAAGCGATCGAAGAACCCAACAGCTTCACTTTTATACAAATAAGAATACTGGAAACCGTTCAAAAAAATTATCTTTTATATACTTACTAGCGACCCGCCCCTACTTCGCACAGGTATATATACATATATATACAATAGGATGAACTAATCACCGGTCATATTGTATAATATGTAGGGTATAAAATAATATGATTATCCAAAATCAGAGATAGATTTATACTGCCGCGGACTTTTAGTAGATCTATAAAAGATAAACTAAAATTCTTATATACATCAATTGCACATTACTTCAATGGTTTACGCGGTAAACGCCAGAACAGCTTCCGCCGGCAAAACATATTCGGACATCTTCAACAATCTTCATCATAGTTCAGCGTACTTACACCAATTCTCAATTAATTTTACTTTTAAACTTTTGAAACACTCTGTCTACTAATGAAAACCGTTGCGTCGTTGAGCAGCCAAGCAGACAAACAGACAGGCAGACGGCAGACGGAAAGAGACTTCAATTTATACTATGTAGAGATATAGTGGCATGGACCAAAGTATTTATTTGGATCACTCTCACTAGATCAACTCAACAGATCCAGCCTGGCCCATGATGTGGTATCTATGCATAAATGCGATAAAATGCAGATTGAAAGGACTATAAAACTGACAAACTTTTAATTTTGTTACATTTTTATTCTGAATCTTCTATGAAACAAATCAACCAAAATGGAGTTAGTTACATTCATACAATTAATTTTAGTTTATTGGTCTAATCCAAGGCCATAAATACTTATACTAATTGACATATCTACGTTTTCTTAGGACTGGAATAATTGGCTCCGTTCATTTTGATTAGACTGTGTTAGACAGTGGGCGGTACTATTCGAAGGATCTAACAATTCCACATATTTTATACAGGATGTTCGTTTCAGCCGTAAAACGTCCATTACTGAACACAATCCTCGCTCATGGATCTCCATGACTGGTAGTTGCCATACTCACCACGCTTGGCAGGCGGGTTGGCAAGCGCAGTACGGGATGTTGGTACACGGGAAGACGCTGCTGTCCATCTTCCGGAGGTATCCCTTAGCAGGCTCTTACTGCATCCATGGGTATGAGAGGAGGGGTAACATTCTGCTGCCAGCACCCCACAGGGTGTAGATAGATAGAATAGATAGAAAATGCTTTATTGCACACCTTAAATATAAAAATAACAACAGAAAGATAAACACTAAACATAAAGTGACAATTGGCGGTCTTATCGCTAAAGAGCGATCTCTACCAGACAACCTTGGGATGGATTGTGTATATATGTACTAAGCCGAAAGGGTAGCAACATGTAATAATTCTGTACAGGACGCTGCAGTGTCTGGGACATTGTTAGATGGATTAGACTTGCCCAGCGCCTATACCATCCTCCCTTCCGAAAACAACGTGATAGCGCTTAGTCAGCTTCAGAAGTATTGACCTGTTATTTTCTCTGACTAATAGCCGACTATTATGGAATAAGGCAAAATAATTCTCATAGCCGTGGGGTGCCTGCAGTAGAATGTTGCCCCTCCTCTCTTACCCGTGGATGCAGTAAGAATCTGCAAAGGGAAACCTCCGGAAGATGGGCAGCAGCGTCTTTCCGTGTATCAATAACCCGTACTGCGCTCGCCAACCCGCCTGCCAAGCGTGGCGAGTATGGGAAGAACACCTCATGATCAGTACGTAGTGATCCAAGAGGGAGGCCTTTGTCCAGCAGTGGACGTCCTACGGCTGAGAAGGTGATGATGAATTCTCTTATTTGGCGCCCCCACAGAACTAGAGATACCCAGTTGTATTGCTACAACTCTCGCCTCGCAAAAGTTTAATAACTTAGCAAAAAGAAAAGCATACATAACCACGAGTTATCGTGAAATGCAAAGACTGCAAGCTCACACTCATCAATGACACACGAACGCTAGAAAACGGTCGCGCCTTCAACCAGTTATCTGTCTATTCAAATATTTTCACTTATGCTAATGGAATTCCCAATAACTCCTGTGAACTATGCGACGGCGTCTGGCCATCGGAATGCCAGTCATTCCGGTGTGATGCGAGTATCGAGATATTTTTATGTTTTAACCATACTAGCTTCTGCCCGCCGCTTCGCATGCTTTGTACCCGAATAAAAAGTAGCCTATGTGTTAATCCTGGTCAACATCAATACGTGTGCAAAGTTTCAGCTCAATCCGTAGCCTAGTTTTTGCGTGAACATACCTCCATCTAAACAAACTTTCGGCTTTATAATATTAGTGGGATGTATTTACATAATTTTAGGCAACTGTCGAATTTCCATTATTAGAAAGATTATGATCCACTAATAAAAGACATGTATTTTTTATTCCACTTTTCCCTAAAGAGAAACTACTGGGGAAAAGTAATAAACAAATAACAACAATGTTGTTATTTGTATTTATGTTATTTATTTTTGTTATTATTATATTGTATTATCATCATCATGTTATGATGATGATAATACAATATAATAATAACCTAGTATAGGTTTGCTGGTTAGTGTAAGCATTGCTCAGAGCTATGTGAAATGGCCAGCTTTATTATTACCGCGCTGTTACACTTGCGCAAGACTTAAGAGATAAAAAAAAATGTAAGCTTTTAAAATCAATAAAAATAGTTTACGCTCATTAAGGCGTTTTTATTAAAAAGTTAAATCAGTTAAATATTCAAACATAGTTCCTTTGATCGAACCTCAGAGATGGCGTTAGTAATATTCTGAGTAGCAAACACAATTTGACAATGACAGCAATTGTGATTAATCACAAACTTGATTTCTCCGCTTGCTTGTTCTATGCGTTAGATTCAGTAGTAAACACTTTTTACTTTTTTTACTGAAAACGACTTTTCTTGGCGAGAATTTTCACCTTAAAACAAAACTTCATGCAGAATTTCAGACTCGTAACCCTGTATATTATGCCTTTAAGTTCAAATATTCAGGCATCTCCTTTACGGAAGCTGACTCTTCAAGCAGACACTTCTCCGCTCAATTTGTTCTAAACACATAAAGGATGCCAAACAGTTAATATTGACTGTCTAGACCCGTTAGGCTATTAGGTATCTATGAAACACAAGCTAAGGTAAATAAGAGATATCATATTCCACTTGTATAGGATACTATCCACAATGTTTCCTATCTGCATAGGTAAATATAGATTTATTTACGCGTCATCTTGACTTTGTGACATCCTAATCCTAACTAATATTATAAATTCGAATGTGAATTTGTTTGTTTGTTTGTTACATTTTCACGTTTAAACCACTTATACGATTTTAAAAATTCTTACATCAATGGAAAGCTACAATAATAGCGAGTAACATAGGCTATATTTTATGCCCGTATTCCCACGGAAACAGGAACTACGCGGGCAAACCTACGGTGCGCTGCTAATACATTCTAATGTGAGTTTACAACGCATTCACGCCTAAACCACTAAACTGATTTTAAAAATTCTTTGTCACCAAAAAACTAAGTCTTCAAATGGCCGAAAACGTCCAAAAACCCAATAAACCCAAAGGTCAGAAATGCCATTTTTGACCTTTGGGGGTTTTTTGACCTTTTGAGGCCTTCGCCTGCTTTTCTGGTACCCACGGGGGTATACGGGGGTACATTGGTACGGACCAATGCTTGTTTTTTATTTGAAAGCAGGTTTTTCGGCGGTGTTTCTTAATCATGTTTTATCTTATATATGTATATACCCGAGTTAAGTATCAAATGATGTGTAGAATGCAAAACTTAAAGTTATATAGAAATCGGTCGAGCCATTCATGAGATATGGGGGTTGAAAGTAGGAGTGAACAATGGAATGTTTTCAAATATACCCAAGTGTGGTATCAAATTAAAGGGCATGATGCAAAACTGAGGGTACACATTACAAAAAAAAATTACCACCAAGACCAGTTAAAGTGTCGGGTATACTTGATTTTTTTATTTTTTTAAACTTGTTGTCTGTCATTTTAGAGATAAAAATATTGGACTCATATTTTTCTTTATTACATACCAAATCTAAAAATAACGGCGATACATTGAGTCGAAATGAATGACATGAGTTACTCCCAAACTTTACCTATCTAACTAAAGACTATAAAAAATCTAAAGCTCATAACTGAATTTGTTTAGGTGACACGCGAGTTAGTAACAATTTTCATTTTTGTACCGTCACTATGGTTAGTGGTGTTTCGAAACACACGGACAGGAATTAAAATATCACAAGTAAAATTAAACAAGGCAAAATAGAAATGAGATGTAATTAAAATAACTATGCGGAATCAAAACCACATTCAGAAGATACTGTTTAATAAATACACAAATGGTGTGGCTCGCAGCTTCGTTCATAAGTAAGACTAATTGAACAACAGTAGTATTTTTACGCGGTACGTTTCTCACACTTGGCATAGATATTTGACCTCTGACTTTGCTACTGGCATCTCGGTAGTAGACATGCCTAACTAGATATTATTTTATATGTCCACTCTCCACTTTATAGAATCGAAGCAGATAAGTTTATGTCTACGAGTATCTATACTAATATTATTAAGCTGAGAAGTTTGTTTGTTTGGTTAATCGCGCTACTCCGAGGAAATTCTGGTTAGATTTTAAAAATGTTTTCTGTGTTGGATAGCCCAATAATCTAGGAAGGGGTTACATAACATCACGCTACGACCAATAGAAGCGGGACATCATTGAAAAATGTTGCACAAACTGCAAAAAAAATCTGCGATAGTATATGTCTATATTTTAATGTTGACTCACTATGACCTTTTTATGGTAAACAAATTTGTTATAAATAATGTATTATTTGCGAATGTTTTTTTTATAAATATAGTACCAATTCTTATCCAATTAAATACGTTATTCATCACTAGTATTAAATTTAATTGAATAGCCATTTACACCATTTGAAATCGAGTGTTCTCTTAGAAGATACTCAGATATCACAGTTTTACCGCGCGCGTCTTTTTATTATGCGGCTTGATGAATGATGTGCGCGGCCGGTCATGGATCTTCAAATTATCCGATAAATATTACTCATTACGCATGATTACTAAAAGTACTTTTTAACAAAAAAAATTTAATGGTTCTCATGTACTCAGTTCGTGTATAAAAGAAAGTTTTAACTTCATTAGAATTGTATTATAGGTTCTTACGACCCAATCTTTCTCTCTTATGTGACGCAGACAAAGTAGCGCAGGCAGCTTGTTTAAAAAATATTTTTAAAACAAGCTGTTAAAACTGTTAGAAGCTATCGTGAGTTTCTTCTCTTTTATTCTCTTAACTTTCAATTAGATCCCATTTTTTTCAAAAATCAGTTCTGATGATGTAATCCATGAGATCGAATCGAGGGAACTCCTCAATACATTTAAAAAAAAATATGTAAATATTAAAGCGATTTTGGCATGTTTAACTAAACGTCAATAATTTGCATTCAGAAAGTATGATTTTGTGAAGTGGAACTGATGAAGAAGACCACAGATAAATAAATCATATTTATTACCAAAAAGAAAACACAAATTATACAGCGCAGAGTTAGATTAGAAGACAAGATACAGATCAGATAATAAGTTTATCGTTGATACTCAAACTAAGCTAAAAACTTGTATCTTGGGAATCAGAGGTTATCGAAACTCTTCAATATTACAAAATTCAAGGGTATCGACATCGAAAGATATCAGATCCACTAATCAGCACATACATATCATCATCATCATTAACATCAGGGTCATTGAAATGAAATGAAATAGCTGTAATAGTTACTACTGGAGTCTCTCAAGACATAGATAGCTTAAATGTATACTTTATAATATAATAACATAAACACGGGAATTTATCGCGTAATACCTTTGATTATTCCCGACGTTTCGACTGCGTTTCAACAATCGTGGTCCCGGGTTGACTGGAGATTTCATTGGAGTGTCCATGTTATTATATTATAATGAATTGTGATCGCGAAAGTTTACGAAAAACTAAATGTATACTTGCGGTTGGGTTATTGTTTTAAACCCCCAACTAAAAGAGGGTTGCTATAAGTTTGACCACTATGTGTGTGTCCGTGTGTAGCACTGTAGCTTTTAAACGAGTGGACCGATTTGAATGCAGTTTCTTTTATTAAACTACAGCTTTTTAGCGGTAGTTCTTAAACATTTATATCAAAAGCGCTTAAAACGTTTACATGATATAGGAGGTAAAAGAGGATGAATAATCGAATGTTAGCCGTGGGGCGCCGGCAGTAGAATGTTGCCCCTCCTCTCATCTTTCGGAGGTATCCCTTAGCAGGCTCTTACTGCATCCGAGGGCATGAGAGTTGGGGTAACATACCACTGTCGGCACCCCACGGCAAATATACCGCACCGCACTGTGCCACAAATAAGTTAATTAATAAAATAAATTTATTGTAAGCAGCATAGTAAGGCCTTAGCATCTATTATAGATGATTTATACAGCTACAGCCACTGGTAATCATGCTGTATGGAACGCTGCAGTGCCTGGGACATTGTTAGATGGATTAGGTTTGCCCAGCACCTATACCATCCTCTCAGCATAGTCAGATATTAGTCAGAGGAAAGAACAGGTCAATACATCTGAAGCTAATTAGGCCGCGGGTTTCCTCACGATGTTTCCTTCACCCTTAAAGCACTTGTTAAGTATGCACATACATTTTTCAAGACAGAAAAATCCATCGGTGCACGACCGGTATCGAACCCACGACCTTCGGCATGCATCATGCTTTAAGCAGCCTGAATATCAGTTGCAGACGTCCACGTCCCACACTGTGCCACAAATAATGGGCAAAATTCATTTATTTTTAACTTTCTCGATTTTGATTTATTTATAACAAACCTTCAAGCCTATAAGCGCGATCTATCCGATGGCTGATGTAAATTGGTTTGATAAATTATTAATTTAACTACCTTTCTGATTGTCACTAGTAAGTCGAACAATTGACTAACTACTTCTTTGTTTAGTATTTAGATAGATAGATAGATAGAAAATACTTTATTGCACACCTTAAAACTAAATTTATTAACGAAAGAAACTTGAGAACATAGTGACAATTGGCGGCCTTATCGCTAAAGAGTGATCTCTACCAGGCAACCTTGGGATGGATTGGATTGTAAAAATACGACAAGGGGTTATTATGGTGCACGTTGAGTTAAAAGTAATTACAAAATATACCATACATAAACTATATTGAAATTCTACGTACTTAATATAATATATTATATATATAACTTATAAATATATACTTACATATCACTAATAAATATATAAATAACATGTCAAAGAACTAGGCAGCTAGTGACAACAGGACAAATAGTGTTCCTTAACCAGAGATTTGAAGATTGGAAGCGATTGAGCACGCCTGATGGATACAAGTAATGCGTTCTATAGGGTAACAGCCTGAACGGTAAAGGATTTGTTGTAGTACATTACAATTGTTTAGTTTATGTTACTATTATCTTTGTTGTTAAAAAAAATACTGCTTGTTTTCCGAAATAAATAAAAATAAATAATTATTTCAATAGAGGAGAAAGGCCAATTAATATAGTACACTCACCAGCCCTCCTGTTTCCGACGACTGGTATTCTTCCGCCAAACGATCATCACAAAACTAACATGCACTCTTATAATTGTCACCTCCCCTCTTTAACCGGCGTGTTGTCCCTTAACATAATACTCTACAGCACTGCACTGGGACAAGATCGGTGGGATCTGAAACAAGAATAAATAAGTTGAATTAAGAGATAAAATAGATAAAGACAATGTCACAGTTTCTGGTGGCATGGCACGCTGTGAAGAAAAGCTAAAAGAGATAGAGATAGAGAGAAAAACTGTGGCATTGTCTTTAAAGGATGAACGAGTCGCTCATCTTTCCATACAAACGTGGAAGGGTAACAACTCCACTGTTTGACGTTAACCATCCTGCACTAAGGATTATATTAATTTATCTCGTCATAATCTATGTTTGTATACACCCCAAACCGTAAAAAAGTATTTATTTCAAAAATACAAGCTTCTGAACTTTCGTATTTCAACACTGATTTTAGCCCAACTTTGGGAGAAACTTAATAATATAAGGAGAAAGAAAACTCAAAAATAAATGCCGTTCCGACATAGTTTAATTATTCAAAAGTTGAAGTAAATGTTATTTTAAAAAGATTACACTCAAGTTTTTCTATAATAACCCTTGTGCTAAAAGTCTATTCACATATTTTTGCGCGGTCGGTTTAGGAATGAATCATTGTGCATTTCATTCTAGCGCGCGGGTAAACATGTGAATATAGGAGTGTCTTAATAAATAAATAAACACACTATGTCAGGTGAGATAGCATACTTTTAGGCCGCGCTCACTGACGACTTTGCCTCCGCGACTAGTTGGACCTTAAGGTGTGTTAACAATAATGACGATGCACGCACACTGTCTTTCGCTTAATTCAATGAGTCACTAGAAATGATTTTATTCATTTCACTAAAATGCTGGCTGGATGTGACACTTGAGATGCTGAGTTCGATATCCGCTACATTTTTTGTAGGAATTTATATTTCTCGCGTATGTGTGTGAAAAAAAGTTTTCCACGTATCTGTTTACGCAAGATTAAGCAGACCATGCATAAACAGATAATTGAAAAACTTTTTTTTTCACATATTTTATTTTCTTAAATTTCATGCATACTTAATCGTAGCTGCAAACGGCAACTCCTTTTAGGAAGTAATTGCTTGTATTTTACACATGCTATAAACGGTGTCCGTAATTACCAACTCCAGAATAGTCGTTTTAGCATAAGCAAAACAGATAAAATATCCAGCGGCAGTACCTAGTGACCAAGCTGTAAATCGACTATCGATAAGTTAATTAGTTAAACGCTTTCAAGACTTTCTGTATTAACCGGAGATAAAGAAATTAAAGAATTATCTTCTTTAAAACTATTTGTAAAGGAAGTAATTGGGATTGGATTTTACATATTTCCGTAATGGGTAATGGCCGACGCTATAGTAGTTTTCGCTAACACGAGCAAAACAGATATAAATCTCGCCGCAATACCAAGTTTACAAGCGTTGTACATCGTCTATCGATAAGTTAATTTGTTAAACGCTTTCAAGCCAGCGGGACGTCCAATTTAAAGGATAATTAATGTGTTTAACCATGGGAAAGCACTGGTTATTGGAGCATTAGTTGTAGGTAAGTACGCTAGGTATGAATCATGGTGATTATGTGTGCATAAACAAAGATTTAAATCTTTAGATGTGCCCAGACATCAAAAACTAATCTGTATACATGTCGCACCTCCAGTCGTAGACTGACTCAATTCAAAATTTGGGTAAATTAAGTTAAGTATACAGAACGACTCAAAAAAGTGCGCTCTATCGCCTAGTAAATCAGAAACCGTAATAAATAAACTGTAATAGCTCTCTGTTTCATTTATAGTCAAGTTATAGTGTGATTTATCAAAAACTGTCAAGGACCGAAACACGTTTCCTTCATTTCCCAAAAAACATGAATTTTGGATTGAGTCGGTCTACGACTGGAGGTGCGATATGTTGACAATAATGCCGACGCACGCACACTGGTTTTGCCAATAAACCAAACTGTTATTGTTACCATTTATTGTGCAATCATATATAAATATAACACAAACCACGTCCGGTTAACACTGTGTCAAGAATTTCACTGATTCTAAATAGGGGGATATTCTAAATAGGGGCTATCTCAATTCTTATGAGAACAAAACGTTAATCATTACGATAAGGCCGTATCTAACGATTTAAATCTTAGTGTAAAAATTTATTTTTACACGTGTTTACCGTAGAGTGAGACTTGCGGGCTAAGAATAATTAATTGATGTTTTGTTATCCGTTTTGGATTATGCCAGTACCTACCTCAAAATAAATAAAACTGAAATTTATAATAAGATTTCAATAAATAAGTCATCGTAATAAAAAAAATACGTCCGCGCAGTTCGTCTCGGATATGGCCACACTTGTTAAAGTTAAACAAAATCAATATTACCTAACAAAAACCTATCATTTGTAATTTTATACTTAGTGTTTAAAAACACTTAGAAAGACCCGTGTTGGGTACCCAACACGGGTTCCGTAGCTTAGTGGTTAAAGCACTTCCGGCTTTAGGAAGCGTCAAGGATCGATTTGACGGACGTGGGTTCGAATCCCACCGGAATCGTAAATTATTGATAAGGTTTTTCATTTCCTTGAAAAGAAAACCCGTCAAAGGTGTTGAAGTCAGTATTCACAAGTACGATGAGTATTTCTTTAGTACATTTTCAAATAGACTCCATTTGTGGGGAAAACTTTAAGAGAATCGACTATAAATAAAATATGGATAGCACGTTATCGACAAGCACTACGTTCTATCTCATATTCTATTGAACAAATACATATATCATACAACTATTTCCAATGATCTAATTTTGACGAGCTGACACAAAAGTACCTAGCAATATCGATGATATCATCACGAGGGAGTTCTAAATACACACCTTTGGTACCTATATACTTAGCAATGATCAATTTCAGCAAAAACTCTTTGGAATTTAGGTTTCATTTAGTCTCTTTGGCAGAAGCCACTTGAATTTCGAGGCGTTACATTTAACTATAGCTACTTGTATAGTAACTGTTTTTTCTGACTGATTTAATTAGGCATTTATAATTACGTGGTTATATAGACGAAAATATAAGCAGCGTAAATTTTACAATAATGCAATTCAAACCAAAACCTAACCTGTTTTCTGAAATATATTACAATCATAATATGTATATGCCTATATAATGCAAAACTACTACAGATAACTGCGAGTGTTAATAGTGTCAGAGAAATATTGGAGAAGTCTGGACCTTTGCCCAATAACTTTTTATTTCACGCTAAATTGTTAGTATTGTATTCATTTTAATTTTAGTATGTCTATAGTTATATTCTGGAATTGTACATTGTCACATTTATTTTATTGACACATGATACGCTACCTGAAACGTAATTTGACTCACCTCACGTTTTAGATATGCTTGTTGAGATCAAAAATAATAGAAACACGTAAGATCGAATGGATGGTGTGTGAGACACCACACGATACTAATCGAATTATCGTCATCAAAGTTATAAGCTAGAAATAGAAGTAAATCCACAATCTTAATACAGTAACAACAGCATCATAGAATTGTCATTCGATACCACAGGGACCAAGTAACAATTAAACAAGCAACTAGAGAGTTTGCCTGAATAATTTCGTGCCCTATTTCCTTCAGAGCAAAGAAACCATTCTGGGCCAATTCAATTTAAACTTCCTCTCTTTCCGTTCCGTTAAAAAAATATCTTCAATTCGTAACAACTTAGAGGTCTTAAGATGCCTGTCAAACGGTATCTTTATTTCGTATTATATATAAGTAATTGATTTTTTATTTCGTATTATAAGACCAAATAGAAATCCATCCGTATCTTTTAAATTTAGAAATTATCAATACACAAAAATACACAGAACACAAACATTTAGAAAGACTAGACCACAGTCAAAATACACAAAGGAGCACATATTTCCATAGGATCTTTTTTTACTGATTGTTTTTCGTGTATTTTTATAAAGCTTACATCGTAACATTTTCGAGAACATTTTGAAACAATTACGGCATAGAATTTACGTCAGACAATCGTGTCGTATAACATGAGAGCTCTCTAACGGGACACATGTGACGCTACTACGGTACACCGACAGCGTGATTTCGAAGCACTTTTAACCGGTCTCCCGGTCTTTTAACACGTAATAAATGAAGTAGCTGGTGGAGTCTTATGTATGACAGTAGTGCGTTTCTTATCTCTTTCAATGTTTATTTAGCCTGTTGGATATGCCGCGGCTTTGCATGCTTCACCATAGTCTTATGTGTACTGCCTAGCCAGCTATTGTAGTCCTGTCTGGGATTGTAAGATTGCTTGGCTTTGACAGTCATACAAAAAATACATCAGTCCTTTCGAGACCACGAGAGCCGCATTGATTGATGAAACGTCGGAATTATAAAACAAGGCAAAGATAAAGTCCCGTGTTTCGTTTAAATTATTGGGTAATGTGCCAACCCGTCCGCAATAAACTTGTCCGCAGCGGACGAGATGGCACAAAAAATAAAAACATTATTTCCGTTCGTCAACTCGTCCGGTCAACTTTGATAACAAGTTTTTTGCTATAAATTACGAAAAGTAATGTTACCAAGAAAAGTTCAATGTGATGTATGAATATATTTGTTGATCAGTTTTTCTAAAGTGGTAGTAATAAATAGAAGCTATTAAACAAATTGTTTATTTCATTACTTTTCATTGTTTTTAATGTCCATGTAAGTTATTGTATTCATTTATGACATTATGAGTTTTACATTGTGGCTACGATTTTGCTAATTCTTTTGACAAAATTATTACCGTCTAAATTTTACTATGGCAAATTTATATATAACAGTTTATTCCTTGAAAACATACAAAATACAAATATTTCCTCTTTAAAATAAGTTAATTATATTAGTATAGATTGTTTTTAACGGCAAAACGTTTGTATTTCGGCAATTTAAATAACATCTAGACCATAAAGTATAGATAGTTATTTGCAAAATTAGAAAATTGCCGTTTTTAGTTTTAGCCAGGTAAAGCTGGTGTATATATCGTTTTAAGCAGCATTTAACATTAACACTTAAGTGTCAAATAAATACAGTATTATACGTCAGCAATGACAAGGGATTTAAAGTAAGTTTATTACAAAACCACAATAAGTGCTTGCTTTTAACTGAATAACCAGTTTTTTAGTATTGTCTATTAAAGGCGATATAATAATCGGTATTTGTTTCTAGGGAATACAAAATAAAAATTACCAGCTTACAGTTAATTGTTACCATTTATCATATTTAATTTAGTTTCCTTAATTAGTATTTTACTTCATTAATATCATGTATTTTATCTATGTATATTCTATGTATGTATACGAGTAAATATATTTTTTAAAAGAAACTAGCGAATATTTAATATTTCACAAATCTTTAAAACACTTCTGTAGCTAACTCTACAAATCACCCTAGTTTTAGGTACAATAAAACTGAGCGGACGAGTTGACGAACGAAAATAATATATTTTTTTAATGTACCATCTCGTCCGCTGCGGACAAGTTTATTGCGGACGGGTTGGCACATTACCCAAATTATGGGTTCTACATGTAGTAAAGTTAAAATGTACCAACAACAGATGCCAAAACCAAACCAATGACTGGACTTTATAATTATGATACCTAAGTCTACGGATACCTTCTTCTTTTGGTTATGGCGTGTGATCTTTACCTTTATCTGAACTATCTCCGAGAAACAGATGAATTTCCGCATGTTGACATTAAGGTGACCCATTTAACAATCTCCATCGTGACATTTCAGAGAGGCGAAGCAATTCGTACAACCATTATTTTTATAATGGTCAGTAAGCATACAGTAATAAACGGTATTAAACATTGCCCCAGACCTCAATGCTTTACCGTGAAATATATGCACAGCACACGTGCGTAAGCGCAACCAAGCCTGTACAATTGAATATAAACCCTATTCTGAGATTCAAAAAGCCTACAATAAAAAGACAGATTAATCTTCCTTCTAATGATGCGTCGTTCGCTTGGAAATGATATTAGGAGAAGTAGTAAACCTTTATAGTCAGGTATTAATCTAAAGTTTAATTAAGATGGTTATTTAAATGCATTTATTAAAAAGGCCACCATATTGCATGGAGATTAATCCAATTTCCATTAATACGCATCATCACTATCATCATCTAATGCTGGGTGTAGGTAAAGCCTCCCTTTGTAAACGCCACGTCAAAATAGATAAATTGTCATAAAAAATTTATTACCAAAGGCCAAAGTATTATATCAATGGAAAAGTGATGTGAGTTTATACCTAGACAAGTATGCTCGAGCCTAACTAAAACATTCTCAGTTTAGGGCCCTCGTTTTATTTAATGATTAATTTGTACAACGTTAAGAACTATTATGTTGTACGGGAAGCTATAGTATCATGGTGCATGATTTGATGGACGAGCATCATCACCGATAATCACATCCTTTCAACCCAGTCAGCCTCCTCCAGAGGAAAAACAATTCAGCAGCCATGGCTCAGTTGGGCTCTATAGCTAAGATTTTTCACACAAGATTAGGCTAGCGATTTGAACAATGCGTGCAAGCAAATACAACATCGAAACAACTTTCTGACAAGAACCCACCATTTCTCCATTTATGGTACATCAGATAGGTAAGTTATCGGCAATTTTACTACAATAGTCTTCGGTTACGGCCATTTTGGGATACAATAACAATTCAAATGCCTGATTGGTCACGGCGCTTGCGGTTATGGTACAGTGTATCAAATAGTAATGGTGCCTTTAACGCAAGATATTTTCCAGGAGCGATATCCACCAATAGAAGCGCCTGATTCTTGTATCTCGGTACCTCTACCAATAGAATCCTTTTCAAACAAGCTTTTTTATTACATAGGTATATTGTGTAAAAACGTTTTAAGTTGACATTAAAGTTTAATGGAAAATGTTTATTTTATTATTCTTAGTGAGTACATTTAAATAAAAGCTTGTTTGTAAACAAGTTTTTTTTTACTTTTAATTTATTACTAGGTACGTTTAAATAAAAGCTTGTTTGTTAAAAGTTTTTATTACTTTTAATTTATTTTACTTTTTAGTTACCACTGGACAGTTGGTTTATTGTCATCTCATGCCCGCCATGTTGGATGTAGAGTGATGTCATATAATTTTTCGAGTAACTCTGAGCAAAGCCTTTTATTTGATTCCCATATTTTCATCATCATTTCAGCCGTAATACGTCCACTACTGGACACATGCCTCCCTCATGGATCTCCATAAGGGGTAGTTGTCATACTCACCACGCTTGGCAGGTAGGTAGCGAGCGCAGTACGGGATGTTGATACACGTAAAGACGCTGCTGCCCATCTTCCGGAGATATCACTTAGCAGGCTCTTACTGCATCCACGGGCATGAGAGGAGGGGTAACATTCTACTGCCGGCACCCCACGGCATCCCATATTGTAAGAGTGCATTAAGAATAACTAGTCCGTCATCTTGAGTATACCGCCATGTTGGATTTAGAGTGATGTCATTTAATTTTTCGAGTAACTCTCAGCAAGGCCTTTCATTTGATACCCATATTATAGGAGTGCATTAAGAATAACTAGTCCGCCATCTTGGATGTTCCGCCATGTTGGATTCAGAGTATCGTCATTTCATTTTCGAATTATTCTCAGCAAGCCCTTTCATTTGATACCCATATTGTAGGAGTCCATTAAAAATAACTAGTCCGCCATCTCGGGTGTTCCACAATGTTGGATTCAGAGTGACGTCAATTCATTTTTTGAGTTATTCTCAGCAATCCCTTTCATTTGATACCCATATTATAGGAGTACATTAAAAATAAGTAGTCCTGAGTGACGTCACATAGTTGACCATGCATTGTCATCCAAAAAAACATGTAAACAAAATTACAGCTCAATTGGTTGAAGATATCTGCTTCAAAATTGAGTTGCAAGATTCCGCGAACATAGTTACAAACATACATACATACAGGGCAAGCTAAATAAAAGCTTGTAAAAAACGAGCTAAAACCGAAGCGAAATAGGTATCACATTGAAATACTTAACTAGTTTCATAAGCTTATTGGTTACTTGGGTAAAATAACCAATAAGCTTAGTTACAAAGTACAAAACTGTGAAGCACAGGGTGTGCGTTTAAATCTTTTGTATGAGTTTTCTGTTACAATTGTAAAGAAACGACAAATGTTCCACCTTGGCGATCACAAAAGCATTCCAAACCATTCATACAACGCAACCATACCTTGCAACTTACTAAATGTTTACTACTAACGCCAGCAGCCAGCTTTCTCAAGCCCATTCATCTAATACCGCGCAGTAACGAGAATCGTGAAATCACTTTATATCCTTCGATAATTATGGATATTCGCCTGTACATCGCTTCACGCTTCTAATGAGGTTATGTTAAGAAAATTGGCTTCGAATCTGAGTCACTCGTTTTGATACTTTGGGACCCATTGGGTGTGGTTGTTTTTTGATTGGCCAGGTTTTGGAGCTGCGTGTGGTATTCTTGGTAGATCTTGTGTTGGTTTTAGTAAGTTTATAAATAAAGCTGCGTGACTTCATTAAATAAAACTATCGGTACGATTATGCTCTCGGTGGAGTGGGGGTTGCGTATCGAATGTTATTAATTATTATGTCTTCGGAGATAACGTCCAAGTTGAATATACGCTCAACGAGCTATGGAGAGGGCTATGCTCGGAGTTTCTTTACGCGATCGAATCAGAAATGAGGAGATACGTAGAAGAACTCGGGTCACCGACATAGCCAAACGGATTAGCACGTTGAAGTGGCAATGGGCAGGCCATGTAGCTCGCCGAACAGATGACCGATGGGGCCGAAAAGTTCTCGAGTGGAGGCCACGGACCAGCAAGCGCAGCGTAGGACGTCCACCAACAAGATGGGATGATGACCTGGTGAAGACCGCAGGTCGACGGTGGATGCAGATCGCTTTCAACCGCAATAACTGGATATCCATGAGGGAGGCCTATGTCCAGCAGTGGACGTCCTACGGCTGAAATGATGATGAATATACGTCGGCGTCAGGGACCAAAATATTCATATCGCTGTATCTAGAACTGAGGAAGCTATAGTATCTGGTGCATGATTTGATGGACGAGGCTTGCCCAGCCCCCACATCGTCATCGATAATCACATCCTTTCAACTCAGTCTGCCTCCTCCAGAGGAAAAACCATAGATAGAAATATCCACATTGCGTTGTTTTTTTTCTCAGGCTTATGGGTATTCTTAGTTTTTTACATTTATAAAGTAAGTAGCTTGTGTCCGCCGCTTCGAATGCGTTGTACCTGGGCAAAAAGTAGTCTGTGTTAATCCTGGTCAATATCTATACGTGTGCAAAATTTCAGCTCAATCTGTGGGCTAGTTTTTGCGCGAAGAAGTAACAGTCATCCATACATATATACAAATAAACTTTCGGATTTATTATATTAGTGAGTTATAGGTTAATTAGGTTTATATAGTCTTTTTTAAACTTTCGCGATTACAACATATTATTACTTTATTAGATTATCGGGTATTTATCGCGTAATTACCTTTATTTTATTCCCGACTTGAGACTCGAGACTCTAGTCTCCCCGCGACCACGAACAGGTGCAATCTGGTCGAAACGTCGGGAATAAAATATAGGTAATTACGCGATAAATACCCGATAATCCAATATAGTAATAATAGGTTTATATAAACATCAATAAATGTAAAACAAGAAAACCCATGAATTATTTCTCAATTTCTTTCTATATCCATAGATTCATCATCATCATCATCACCGTAAGACGTCCACTGTTGAACATAGGCCACCCTCATCTCGAAGAACTGATCATGAGGGGTACGTTGCCATACTCACCACGCTTGAAATTCGAGCTGGCGAGGCAAAACGGGATATTTAAAACGCGAAAAGAAGCCGCTGTGTATCTTCCGAAGGTATCCTGGCAGATTCTTAACGCATAGGGCAAGAGAGGAGCAGAGGGCAACATTTTACTGCGGGCACCCTACGGTAAGGACCCAGAAAATATAGCTCTAATGCTATCAATGGTTTAATTAAACCTTAATATTGTTGTGGAATATACATTTATTTTACAAGCAGCACGCTGAAAAACATAAAAAAGGTAGATATAATTACAAAAAAAACACGATTAGAATAATAATTATCAACATTAAAACAGAGTCAGACAGATAGTCCTGTCTAGAAGGTACCTTAAGGTAGGTAAAGACGGTACTTTTTTGGATATCAAAATTCCTCAATAATCAGAGTTCAAAACTTAATTTTTTTTTAAGAGGCAGAATACACAAATATCCATAATTAGCTAATTATTTATCCGCCAAATTATCAACGCATCTTCCAAGATGTCATCCATTTCATGTTACATTAACCTTCGATAAAGATCATCTCGACTGATATAAAAATAATTTGAAAATAACGTTATTTGACTCATCAATCGTGAGACAAAAAAAAATAGAGGCTCGCCAAAAGGTGATTGTCCTAAAAACGCTAGCTTATAGACCTATGGTTGGAATAATTAACCGTGAAATACTCAAATCTAGACCTGTGTTCGGAATAATTGAATAATTAGGCATGAATAACATAATATAGATCGCCATTTATCACTATTAAAAACAACTTTGTCGCGTCATTATTTGATACTTTAAGTTCTGAATTAATGAATTGTTAGGTTTTGTTTTTAGAGAGTTAGGTTCGGTTTTATATGTTAAGTCTTAGTATTTATAATATTTTGTGTGCATAATTGACACGTGCTTTAAAGGTAAAGGAAAGCGTCGTGATGAAAGCCGCGGCTTAGGCATCCTGAGGCGTATTGACCCGTTCTTTCCTATGATAATAGCCGACTCAGCTGGGAGGAAGGTATAGGTGCTAGGCAAACCTCACAAAGTCCTAGGCAATGCAGCATCCCGCACAGCATGAATACCAGTTGCTGACGCAGCATAAAATAATCTTCAATAGATGTAAACTTCGGCCTTACTATAGTTTATATAATAAGAGGAGCTGACTGACTTATTCATTACTTACATAAATTAAATATTGGTTTCTGGAACATTAATTGTAACATATATATGTGGATTATTTTAACAAGTTTAATTAAGTAAGTATTGTTCGATATAAACGTTCGCTTTATTTAAAGTAAGCCCAGCCTCTATCTATTCTTATTCGCAATAGTTCACACTCCAACAGAGTATTTTACTCATATACAGGATATATCTACAAAAGTTACCTTATTTAATTTAATGTACAGGACGAACAATAGGCAACTCTATCGTTTTATGCTATTTTACCTTGACTTGTAGATAAAAGTTCAACAAAACTTTTGAGTGTACGAGTATACGAGTTGTTAGCACCCCCGCCTCCTAAAATAAAACCTTGAACATTTAATGTGTGATAGAATGGAACCCTGTGCAATTCCGACTTGCACTTGACCGTTTTATTATTGAATTTCAAAAACAACATTCGCTTCCAAGACTACGAATAACATTTCTAAAGCATTGCTAACCCAATTTACTGATCACAATAATAAAAAGCCATTAGTACAATATCAATAAAGGTATCTCACGATCTTGATATTAATCTTGACATTATCTTTTGAGTTGCATAGATGCGATGGTGTGTTATTATCACTTGAATGGGATTGCTGAATACATTACTCAAACTCCTCATCATCATCATCATCATCTTAGCCTTAGGAGTGCTGTCCACGTCTAATGCTGGACATAGGCCTCCCTTATGGATCTCCAAGATTATGAGCGAGTTGTTGCCATACTTGCCACGCTTGGCAAGTGGGTTGGGGCGCGCATTACGGGATGTTGATACACAAAAAGCAGCTGCTCGCCAAGTTCCGGGGGTATTCATACACGGAGAGGCGATCATCTTGTATTATCCACGATCAGAACTAACTCATCATCATCATATCAGCCCGTTGACACCCCTGGTATAGGCCTCCACTCTGCTGGGTATAGGCCTCCGAACTAATTACGGCAGGAAAAAAAATACTTTCAAGGAGTCAGATTCTTTAAAAGTCTACCTGATGACATAAAGAATGCAGCAAGGTTCATATTTCTGAGGATGTAACATATAGAATAAGTAGACGAAAAAAATATTTATACTCAGCTTAAGTTTATAATGTAAGTGACTCTATGATATAAACTAAGAAATAAATAACTTTGAACTGATCTACTCCTGTCAACGGCTCATTTTACGTACATACGATCTCGCTGGAAATCAGCTATATTTCCTGACAGCCCTTTCTGCAAAAATCTCTGAGGGCACTATGATACGAGAACCAATACCTGTGACATTCTATAAATCTATAATCTCCTTATGAAGAACCGCAAGTAATATTAATGCAGTCATTAATATATATAGTGTGTATTAGCAGTCTAATACCTATAATCTATTGTACGGTCAAAAGAATGATACCGACACAATCACTCATCCAATATGATGTGTATCTTAATTAAAATAATAAATACACCATTTATAATAGTGAGCGACGATTTGTATCTTCATTCGGAAACGCCTTGGGAAACGAATGATAATAAATGGGCAGATGTGAGGTACATGGTATTTTTGTATATCGGTTAATAGGAGTGACCAGTAACATTTTTGTATGAATGATGGCATCATCATTTCAACCATAAAACGTCCACTGATGAACACAGGCCTCCCTCATGGATCTCCATAAGGGGTAGTTGCCATTCTCACCACGCTTGGCAGGCGGGTTGGTGAGCGCAGTATGGGATGTTGATACACGGATAGACGCTGCTGCCCATCTTCCGGAGGTGTCCCTTAGCAGGCTCTTACTGCATCCACGGGTAGGAGAGGAGGGGTAACATTCTACTGCCGGCACCCCACGGCATGAGCAATGATGGCATAGTGACTCGTTATTTCAACCGTAAAACGTCCACTCTGAACACAGGCCTCATGGAGATCCATGCAGGCGGGTTGGCGAGCGCAGTTCGGGATGTTGATACACGGAAAGACGTTGCTGACCATCTTCCGGAGGTATCCCTTAGGAAATCTGCATCCAGAAATGAGCAATATGTGTTTGAATTCACTTTTATTACAAACAATACTTTAAAAATAACTTTGTTAGATACCTACAAATAAGGCCGGTATTGGGACAATATTATCGACAAAAATAATAAAACGATGCAGAAAAAATGTTTTTCCGCAACTTAAGGACATTTCCAATAAACGTTTCCTTTAGGTATTTTACCCACATGCTTAAAAAAAGCTGTCGTTTTAACAATCTACAAATCTGGCTCAAACGATGAGATAGCCAATTATAGGCCAGACTCTTACCTTCTATATCTAAAATATTACAAAAACTCACCAACTAGTGAGGTACTTGGAAAATAACAAATACCTGCTGATAGAGCGTAAATTTTAGACTCCGGCGGGGACCGAACCCGCAATTTTATACGTCTCAGCCGCGTATTAAGCCAAATACAGGTCGTCTGTCTCGCGTAAATTGTTCTGACGTGTACCTGCTCACTTACATGGTATTGAATTGAGACCTCGGCGTGGGAGTTGCCATAAATCTCAGACTTTAAGCCACTTAAAGAGTCTGTGTCAACAAGTCACTCACTACACGGGTATTAACATGATTCGATCAATAGGCTACTTGACAGGGCATAACATCAAAATTATATTCAGTCCGTCAGTTCGATAATACAAAATTAATCGACATGTATTTTTTGCTATTTCAAATAAATGAAACGATCCTTAGATAAAGCGAATTGAAGTTTAGGGCTCGTCACGTCAGAGCATAGTCATAAACTGTACCGAAACACGTTGGCGCGTGACGTCACGCTACATTTCGACATAATGTACAAATACAAATATTTAATTTCTGTAACTTAAACTGAAATAGATTTCATGGGTATGGGACCCTCTTTTAAGTATTAAAATACCGTATTAGTTACAGAATATCTGATAAGGTACAGACACGTTAGTGCAGACAAAGTATCGACGGTATTTTTGGTTTCGTTTTTTACCTGTTGAGGTACGGAACCTTAAAAAACAAAATAAATAATGCTAGCATGGACCAAGTGATGCTAGACACACAGCACTAGGTAAGTCCCGTCCCGTCTTATATTTCTAACCGACTTAATGAAAAAGGAGGACCCATGATAAATCAAGGTAAATATTCAAATGGAATGAATGAGCATACATAATTATAGCGTTTTGGGTATTTTCAGCAACATTTTAGATTTTCTCATTGAAGTTATAAATCTAACGTGTGAATAAATAAATTGAGTCAACATCATCATCATTTCAGTCGTAAAACGTCCACCACTGAAGACAGGCCTCCCTCTTGGATCTCCATGACGGGTAGTTGCCATACTCACTACGCTTGGCAGGCGGGTTAGCGAGCGCAGTATGGGATGTTGATACACGAAAAGACGCTGCTGCCCATCTTCCGGAGGTATCCCTTAGCAGACTCTTACTGCATCCACGGGCATAAGAGGAGATGTAACATTATACTGCGGGCACCCCACGGCAATAAATTGTGTATTTACAAAGAAATAAGCTTGATCAGTTATCTGGCTGTCGTGAAACAAGCTTTGTTAGGTTAGGGCTAGTGAGCGTGAGATGTCCATCGGTATTCATTTAAATCTTGAGTGTATACGAAGTTGCAAAGACCTTTGCAAAACAATTTTCTGATACAACAGCAGTAATATTTGCACAGTCAGCACCATAACACAAGCTCTGCTTAGCTTGGGGCTAGATGATGCTGTGTGGATTGTCCAGCATTATTCATTTTATTTATTTTTGTTTCTACGTTACGGGATAATCAATACAGCGAGATATGGTTTAATTTAATATTTTAATACAATCATGCTTACTTAAACCGACGCTTTAGCGTTGCTGGCTGTAAAATAAACACATTAGGTACTTAGTCATGTTGAGTTAGCTAGTTTTTACTACAAAAAACTCGTAAATGTGCTTCAAACATGGCCTCAAGACGTTTAGGCAATTTTGAACAGACTTCAAAAAAACAATACTCAATTCGACTGCATTTTAAAAAATCTGTTATTTCAGAACTCTTCTGTTATTTCAGAGTTCTGAAAAGATACGAACCGAATCGAATGATATGAACCGATTTTGAAAATTCTTATCGAGTTCTCATACATACGCTTTTTTCATAACTCAGTTTTCAAAACTCCGTTCTGATGGTATGTAAAATGGAATCGAGGGAACATCTCAAATATTGTAGGTAAACATTTACATCTGCCAAGGGGTAAGTCCGAATGATGAGCAGCAGCGTCTCTCCTTATATAAACATCCCATACTGCACCCGCCAACCCGCCTGCCAAGCGAAGTGAACAACCCATGACCAGTACTTGGAGATGCATGAGGGAGGCCTATGTCCAGCAGTGGACGTCCTCCGGCTAAGATGATGATGAATGCTGGACACCACACACAACAAATTCAAATTAAAAAAAAAATGTACTGAAAGCACTAGAAAAGCATGTACTGTGGAAACCAGATGATTGATAGAATTCTTAAACAAATAATAGCTAGCATCAATAAATAAATTAATTAAACTAATTAATTTAACTAACTAAACATACCAATGCGACAATGGATTGTTTCCAAGTCCATGTTTTACTTGCAAGAAGCCGTGCGTTTATGAGCCAATTAACACTTTAATAATCTTTAACAAGTAGATACTATTAATTTATAATAAAATGCGGCGAGTTTTATTTAGCAGAAAGTTTGAATGATAGTTGTCATCTTGAGATCATTAATGGCGACGTTACGAGTATATTCTATTCGAGATATAGTATCGAATAGGATATACTCGTAACGTCGCAATAGATCGGATAGATACAAATGCCATTAATTATTTTGTAGATTTGTTAAATTAGATTCATCTTGCCTACAGGCACAGTTCTTTAAACTGTGACAGTTTTCACTTAAAGTTGTGCCTGTAGGCAAAATGAAGCGACAAATGTATAAAAAGTGAGTTATAGGTGCTATTATCTTAATTAATTTTATCGGACGCAATTCAGTAGGTATAAAAAGTATTTTGGACTGTGGGAATGAAAGAAGGCACTTGCCCAGCAGTAGAGCACAAAACTAGTGAAACTACAGCGTCCCGCATAAGTTAGCAAAATTCTAAAAATACGTCAATATCATTTCAGCCGTAAAATGTCCACTACTGAACACAAGCCTCCCTCCCTCATTCATGCATCTCTATGAGGGGTAGTTGCCATACTCACCGCGCTTGGCAGGCGGTTTGGCGAGCGCAGTACGGGATGTTGATACACGGAAAGACGCTGCTGCCCATCTTCCGGAGGTATCCCTTAGTAGGCTCTTACTGCATCCACAGGCATGAGAGGAGGAGTTACATTCTACAGCCGGCACCCCACGGCCAACGTCGATATACATTCACTATATTTCCAGAGTTTGTAATTACAAAACAAGGACACGTCCACTTACAATATAACAAAGTGATACTTGTGAGTTCTTTGTCTCCGATTTTCATTTTTATTTTAGTGAGTTCTTTGTCTCCTATTTTCTATCTTGAAAGATCCTTCTGCCCCTGTCTATCTAAAAAATCGCTTTAAATTCTTGACTGACTCGCACGACAGGTCACTCAGATCAACCAGCAATCTTGTTCTTGAAATCCCGGCTCACAGAACATCTTTCTGTGATAGGTCTTTTTCAATCGCAGCTGTTAGACTCTGGAATTCCCTTCCGTATTATATAAGGAAAGTTTACTCCAAGGACTGTTTTAAAAAGCTAACTCACCGGCACTTCCATAAATCTCTCTAAACTTCTTTGAAATGTATGTAGTTCAACCATTTATCTAGCAATTAATGATGTAGTTCCTACCTACATCCATTTAAGACATTATAATATTATACACTTATCTATATATTTATCAGCTTGCATGTATTTATTTATATTTATTAAGTATATAGTTATTATTTAAAGTATGTTCTTAATTTAATAAGTTTTTTTTTTTTCTTTTGTGTATGTTAGCACGCCTGTCTTTCTGTATTCGACCTTTTTGATTGGCAGGTAGATAATGCCTGCGGCATTATGCCCAGCATTTATATACTGTTTTTTGTAAATTGTGTGCAATAAAGAATTAAATTATAATACTTAATCTTATGTCAACAGGAAATAAAGCATTAAGGATTAATCTGTTTGCTTCCCTTTATTGATTACATAAATTGTAACAATGAATAGAAGTGAAAAAGTGAGGTTTTTGTTCGCTTCTTTCCCACACTTGGTAAAAAAGTTATCTGAAGCGAACGAATTCAATTATGTGCTTTATTCAATTTAAATGTGTCTCGTTCTTCTTTTGTAAATTGACTTAGAATAGTCGTACGGTAGCGTTTTGCTCTATTAATAGACACTTATTGACTTTGACTTTATTAAGCACTGTGATAAGAAGCGATTATAAAACACAGCTCTCATTAATAGTTATTTCTTAAGTCATTTCGGGGTTGGACCAACTTCAATTCCAAGCATTTTTGTCTCCTATATAATCAGATATTTTATGGTAAGCTTTATTTTGAAGATCACATTTTATTTTTATATTTTTCATAGAAAATTGCTTAATTTTTTTAGGAATCTTATTATAGAAGCGTGAACACTCTTGTTATTATGTTAGTTACGGTGTACCCAGCAGCAGATGCTGACGCGAAATCTCTAGATAGATCTAAGAAGCCTCACT
This sequence comes from Pasiphila rectangulata, assembly GCA_963082625.1. Taxonomy (NCBI): domain Eukaryota; kingdom Metazoa; phylum Arthropoda; class Insecta; order Lepidoptera; family Geometridae; genus Pasiphila; species Pasiphila rectangulata. Next base: position 6,197,475 of record OY720244.1, on the reverse strand, counting down.
AACATCATCCGAAAACGTAGGACCAAATAACATAGAAAACCGTGACTCAGTTGGTTTAATAGCCGGCTAAGACGCAGGAGGTTGCGGGTTCGATCCTCGCCGGGGGACAAATGTTTACTTTATCTGCAGATATTTGGCCCGGGATTCGTGGTTTTCTATGTTAGTATGTATAAACAAAAAAGTATTGAAGTGAACCAAACATCTGGTTTCATATTAAGTACAAGCTTTACTTAGTTTGGGACTAGAGTGTGATGTGTGTAGTGTAGTATCGAGCATTACTTATTTTTAATATAAAACATACATAAGCAAAATTTCAACGCAGTCTTGCCATGGTCACAAATAAACTGCTCATAGTGTTCATTAGTTTCCAAATCTTAAACGAAATAAACATCTATGTAGGTATAAATCTAACCTAATTCTCGACTACCATAATTTTTAAATGACACGTGGTTGAATTACTACCGTTAGACGTCCAAATAAAATCCAAACATCTAAACATATGGTTTATTGATAATTAGCTGGTTTTTCGAGTTGGACTCCTCCGTAAAATACGTAGAGGCTTAAGAACCCGTTAAATACTAAAAATGTAAGCCGTTATCATACAGCTCCAAGTCAGGTTATGAAACAGACAGACGTGGAAACGGAATGTCAGACAGAGCACCGAAATTATAGCATTAGTTCTTTTATTGTACTACTAGCTTATGGCCAACGCTTCACATGCGTTGTACCCGGGTAACATGTAGCTTATGTGTTAGTCCTGCTCAACATCTATAAGTATGCAAAATTTCAGCTCAATCCGTAAGATCGTTTTTACGTGAGAGTAACAAACATCCATACATACAAATTTTCGCGTTTATAATATTATTATATTATTTTACGATAGATACCCCCTAATTTGTAAACGTTGCTTACTTGTTTAATGAGTTTAGATCAGCGACAAATATTGGCGGAAAAATTACTAACATTTGACCCGCGGAAATCAAACCTGCAACCTCTTGCTTTGCAGCCGGCTATCAAGCCAACTGAGCCAGACTTCTTCGTAAATAAGTACACATAACATTTTGGCTCACAACTGCTATCGAAATCGCGTCGAATGGTTTCATTGGTTAGGTTTTGCCAGTTTCTAAATGGGGGCCCCTGGTTAGTCATGAAATCGGGGTCCAACCGGGCCCTTTAATTCAGCTTGCGAGTTGACCGCAGTTTGACCTCGTTCTGGAACATTCCTGCGCACCTGTGCGAAGGAATTCTTAAAGGTCACTGTAGACCTTCGGGTTAAAATAACATTATTGTATTGCATTTTGGTGATAGTGGAAAGAAAAGCTTTGCTTTGCAATATAATTTTTGAAACTATCATGGCTTTGAACATTATATGCAATGCCCGTAAATAGTGTTTACCGTGATTTTAATCTATACGCTTTTTTGTCCTTTGCTTTGCTGTGGGAATCTTGGGGCACATAAAAATAAATATTAACTTGCTTTAAGGCACCCTACTATGCCTTAACGGACTCCAGTAGGCACTGTTACAATTATCTAATTCCTCAAGGATCCTAAAGATCAACAATATCGAGTTTTTTTTTAAATGAAAGTGTATCTATAAGAACTCAAAAAGAGTTTTCTAAATCGGTCCGGATAAATGACGGAGTTCTGAGATAACAAAAATTAAAATAAAATACAGATGACTTGAGAGCCCATCTTTTTGAAGTGGGTAAAAATGTAAAATTATTTTATTGACTATCGAGAGTGCGAAAAGTAAAATTATTTTTGTTCATATTTTTGGTCATATTTAAGTAGTAAAATCGATGCAAATCTTTTCACTTTTTACTGTTCCGTACCCAAAGGTTAAAAACGGGACCCTATTACTATGACTCCGCTGTACGTCTGTCTATCTGTCTGTCACTCACTGTATCCCGTAAACTGATAGCTAGACTGTTAAAATTTATAAATACATCACAGATGTATTTCTGTTGCTGATAGAACAACACTAAAAACACAATAAAATTAATATTTAAGGGGGCTCCCATACAACAAACGTGATTTTTTTGCTGTTTTTTGCTCGATATTAATAACGGCAACAGGACGCTTAAAATATTCACAGAATTGACAAATAATGGTACGGAACCCTTCATCCGCGAGTCCGATTCGCATTTGGCCACTTTCATTGTTTCATTTTGAAACAACTTTTTCGGCCTACGAATCAAGCGATCCACTCACGAAGTAAATAACATCCAATAGCAAATATGCATTTCTCATAATTCATTGGTTTCAAAGAATATTTATAAATAAGTATAAATAATAAACTGAATCAACAGGCCCCGACTGGAAGGAGCTTGGTTGCCGCGCAAGATCGTCCCAAGTAGAAATACCTTCTGAGGACACTACACACAGCACCATCTAGTACCAAACTAAGCAAAACTATGGAAACAAGAATGATTAATACTCGTAGAATACTTAATTTATATTTTTGTAATTACATATTGAGAAAGCACAAACATTTGTCTCAACTATACCAGCCAGCTATTTATCCAGCCACATTCCACATTTCATTGCTTTTCGATCACAATTGTAGAAAAACAGATCACCTATTGACCAACAATTAAAAAGACCAAAAACATAGTCATCTCATATTTACAGCTTACAGTGGTGCAAAAACAAATTCGCCACAAAATATCCCATTAAAACAGTTCTCTAATTCCCCCTAAATAGTCACATCGTAGTTTCTTTCCAACAACACTGAACCATTACACTGATATTTACAACCTTAAATCTTAACTTTAAAGTAGGAAGTGCAGCAGCAGAATCGACACAACTAGTGACTCGTTAAAACATCTCTAGAATACTCGTAAATCGTATATTAAATGTAATTTGAGTTGCTTTCCAACAACACTGAACTACCAACTCCAAACCGATCAAAAACACAATAACCTCTTTTTAACAGCCACTAAAACTATCGGGGATGTTAATGTCAGAATTTCACAGCTTTCAGCTCTCTTGGTGTATAGTAAATATATTTTCCAAATTATAATTCGAGAACATTAGAAAATGGCCGCCTACATGGCCAGCAAAATAACATAAGAATTTATAAATTAACTTGACACTGGCGGAATTGTGTAAAACTAAACACAAAAAGCCATAAAATAAGAAGACAAGACAAGACAAATTATAATTCAAATGGCGCCATTTGCCGGAAAACGGCAAGAAACAATTTGTTCGACCATAGATAACATATGTTTTTCATATCGTGACAGGATAACGTTCAGCCTAGCATACTACTAAACCATAGACATTATCTTATTTATTATTTCTATTAGTAAATGACAGCAACAATGACGGTAAATCCGATTCGGAAACAACTCTTTGGCCTACATTCAGCGCTACAAGAGGACACGTAGATATGAGCAACGAAGCGTAAGTTCCATTTAGCGGAGAGAGCGTCCGTATAACATTAATAAATTAATAATGATTTTATGGAATTCCGCTAGCCGCCATTTTTATTGCCAGCGAGAGTACGGATTAAGATTTAGATTGTTAACGGTGGTAGATGGTTTATGCTTTTGTTATGGTTTTAAAGCTTTGGTAACGAGCGTTTTTCGGAGTTTGAGCATCGAGTTGGTATGCTGATTGCCAATACTAAAAAACCGATGCACTATGAGATATTTGAAAAGGGGTTTGTATTATCTTTCTCCGGCGCTAGACTAAAGTCCTAGATTCATAACAGACCTCGGAGGAATCTAAAATGGAATTGACCTGGAAAATTGGCTTACTTGGCACTTAAACGAGGTTGATGGCAGTTGGAGCAAGATTTTTTTTATTTTGTTCACAAATTAACTTTAACCGAATGGTAGCCGAGGACTGGCCAGAGAAATCGTGGTCCTCCGATGGCGCGGTGGGTAGACGTCAATAGACAAGTCGTGGGCAATTCCTAGCTTAGAACATCTCAGGACAGGATTTAAAAGCTTACTTTATTTCTTTAGTTTTTCACTTTTATCGAACAAAGTAAAAGGATCTTGGTACGGTACTAACCTGACCTAGCGTGATCTTTTCTTGTAGCGTCAAACAATCAAACATAATACGAAACAGAGCTGTGAAATCGATTATTTGCATAAACCAACTGTTACACGATTCGTGCCATTTTTAACCGACTTCAAAAAAGAGTTTTTTTTTAAGTCGTCTGTGTTTTTTTTTCTTTCTGGGTTTCGTTATTGAAAAAACCGTAACATATCATCGCTTACTTTTATTTCACTTAGAGAGAAAACTATAAATAATCGTCATTTTCCTGCCCTTAAACAAATAAGTAATAATGATAGTTATAATAAACAATGCTGGACATTTAACACAGCACCATCACATAATACATACGTACATAGTAGATACATACATAATATATTTAGAGTGATAAACACAAGTACTTATGTAGGTGCGGAGATATATTCAGATAACCATTAAAAACCTTAGGTAGGTACTTGTTTACATAGTAGACATTGCCTCTGTATACTATAACTATCATGCTATCACCATTTCATCATTACAGTGGTAGGACTGCTGTGCACGTCCACTGCTGAACAATGGCCTCCCACCAAGATCATCAGGCGATTGTTGCCATACTCACCACGCTTGGCAGGCGGGTTGGCGAGCGCGGTATGGGATGTTGATGGAAAGACGCTGCTGCCCATCTTCCTTTCCTATAGTTGGCTTATACTGCATCCACGGGCATGAAACATTGTATCCTGTATTTTGTTTAATTATACAAGCAGCCGTTAACCGCTAGCTCGATAGCTGTTTGATACTACTAACATACGCTTGCCCACTCATATCTGTCATTTATCTTGATAAAGGGTACTTCGGATCTGCGTAACTTATATCAATAAGAGATAAATTAATTATACATTTAAATAACATGACATTAACCCTATAAAAAATATGTGCACATTTAAAACGCGCTTTCATTACACCCAGGTCTGATGATGGGATCCGTGATATCATAATCATTTTAGCCGAAGCACTGCTGTCTACGTCCACTGCTGGGCATGGGCCTCCCTCATGGATCTCTCGGATCATGAGGGGGTTGTTGGCATACTCGCCACGCTTGGCACGCGGATTTTCGAACGTTGATGAGAAGTTGGTGGACTGAGACGCTGCTGATTGACTTTCGGAGGTTACAATTGCAGATTCTTACTGCGTCTACGGGCAAGAGAAGAGGCAACATTCTACTGCCCCCACGGCATCTCTCTCCATGATAAATCGAGGGAAATACTCAAATCTAATAGGCGTACACATAGCGGTTTAGATATTTTCAGCAACAAGTCAAGGAGTATCATTAAAGGCGGAGTTTTATTGTTGAAAACTAAAGAATCTTTTAGTAACCTGCCGCTCGTATGCATTCATCTATTGATGGCTATCATTCATATTCTAACACCTCTGACGATTCTTGCCCGTAATGTAATTCACAGTAATTTCATCAAAGTATGAGCTGTATAATATCACATTTAGATGAATTGATGTACAAGACTTCGCCGTACAGTCATCGCAAAATTCATACTCGTATAAAGGAATAAAGATTTAGATAAAGACCAGCCAGAACTGTTAGGTGGGGTGGATAACATGATGGTTTCCTGTTATCCCTCTTCAGGGATATACTGCTTTCAGAAGAGATTAGAAGCGAAAAGCGAAATAAAAAAATCACACACAACAACTTCTAACAACAGGTCTATGGGTAACCACGGAACCCACCACAGCGTGGACACGCACTTTGCCAAATTCATTTTTTATTATGTTTCAGGTGTGCAATAAAAAAAATATATCTATCAATTAAACACCTTTTTAGTTGACTGTACCAGGTTGTAACACTTGCTTCTGCCCGCTACTCATAGACGTCGATGACAGCGAAACTTATCACGGATTACTACTGACAACGACACTGAACACACACTGGTGTATGGAAAATAACAGTATGCAAAGTCGAACGTGACATGTCGGCAGAGTGTATAGCACATAGAATAGACCACCATGAGTATCATAAAAACTGACTGAATATAATGAAGGGCAATGAGGAAAAACATGTGATGTCACTGAGACAATGAACTTAGAAAGTTTATCCGTGATCATGGCGTGTGAAACTGCGCCGAAATATCGGGAAACTCAAAATTCTCAAATCATGGCAAATATCACGTAAATATTGCGTAAGTGTTTATATAGCGCCTGTTTCATTTATATTTAAAATTATCTCTGGTTTATTCTGCGATAGTGCCAACAAAAACTACACTACTTTGTAGATTTTGGCATAGGTACGCTGCTATGCTAGTGGTTCGCTGCAGATGACACGAGGAGAAAAGAAGCGAACAAATGATCGGTAGTTAGAGTCACCATTGAACAGTTTTATATTTGTATTATAATAATACGTTTCATGGACTTTGTAAACATTCGCGATCTGTAGACATAATTTTAAACTGATTAACGGGACTTTATCGCGTAATTACCTTATTTTATTATTTCCCGACGTTTCGAGTGCCCTGCTGCCCTCGTGGTCACGGGTGGACTGTCCACCCGTTAATCAGTTAAATTACGTTTAATGGAGTTGGAGCAGATTCCGTCCCGTTGCAAGCGGCTCACGTCCAACACTGGACTGTTCCGGACTGTTGATGATGATACACTATTACCCCACTTTAGGTATACATATACGCATACATGGCCAGAACCGTGAACAGAGAAGATACAAAGGTACCTAATTATATTTTTTATGGTCAAACTACTTTACTGCGCTTTTACGGAACTGTGCCTAAATATTAAATGTTACATGTACTCGCAGAAGTAGATGGTAGACCGTTCGTCTGATAAGCAACTTAGTTGGATATTGCGGCTCTAAGCATAAATATTCAGTTAGCGCTCTGATAGCTATTGGAGCGTTTGTGTTTCTTTTGATATTTGAGAGTAAGACTAGACAAGATATACTATGTATGGCGTGCAGGGATGCAAAAGGCCCAGAGTAGAGCCATTTGGCGGTTAGGGAAGATGAAAGATGGCTTATGTCTAACAGTGGGTCACTGCCATAAAGATGATGATAAAGACAAGAACCCTTTTTATATTATATTTTATGGTAACTACAGGTGAAAGCGTACACTTAAAATTTCAACGTTTTTTCTTAGACATTTTCACGGTTTACCTACATAATATTAAAGAATGTAGAATCAAACTAAATTTAAAAAGTTTTTTTAATGTGAATACAGACCAAATTGTTTTATCATGTCATCAAATTGTAGTTCTTTCAATTAAGAGAACCTAATTGGGACGTTAAACTACATACTAGTACGAATTACTAACTGTAGGCGTTTAACTCATTAAATGTTTAAACCAGCTACAAAATGTTATATGTTTTTTCTCCATTCTTCCGTGATAATAGCTTAAAGGGTGTGAGTCTAATAGTAAGTCTATCGTGTGAATAAATCAATAAACTTTCTACTATCCGCGTGCATTTTTCACATGACTGTCTTAATTATGACGTGTACCAACAATTCGCCTGCTATGGTTTAAGCGAGACTGAACAGAATATAATTTATGTGTAACGGATCTTCTTTTAGTTCACCTGTTTTCCTGTTTCGTTGAATAGGAAGGAAGAAACAAAAAACTATTTTAGACTACGCGCACAAATACAAAATATATAAATATAACAATAAAAATATACGGAGCGGAAAAGAGGAAGAACAAAGGATGTGGCGGGTAAAAGGGTCTTCAACTCAGCGTTGTAGATAGTATGTTTTATTAATGGGTTAGTTAGACAACAAAATAATGAAAGCAATCCTCACAGAGAAGAATTAAGAAAGAAGGAAAGATTAAGAAATTAAATTAGAAAAGCAAACCTTTCTTTCTTTCTATTCAACAGGAAAACAGGCGACCTCGAACAAGATGTTATACTAGTGTAAAGAAGGCGTTTGCCCGGTAGCGCAACGAAATCGATAAAAATAGCATACATGCTTAAAATAAGTGTCTCAGCATTACAAACCATCCCCTATTTATGTTCGACAACAGAATTGGTTAAAAGCTGCCGATGGATGGTTCATTAATCACCTAGAAAGTTAATATGATGATTGCTCGATGGTCTTAAGAAATGTTAACTTTAGTTACATGCTTTCTTACACTGCATTCAATATGTAGAACCATCTATCTAAACCTGAAGAAGCCCTGGGCTTCTGTCTGTTTTTTCTTCCGTTTTCAGTCCCAGAGAGCACCGTGGTTTTCGAAATGCGAAACTACGTCAAAATGTCATCAAGATTTGTACGCTATTCGTTAATTCCACAACGTCATCCTACGTCGGCCAATCAGCGAATTCTAATCAGATTCTTGTAAGAATGCCTATTGTCGAACCAAAACTCCATGTCATGCTTGCAGTCCTCGATTTCAAATGTATTAATACGAAACGTGAGCTTATGTTAGCATCTTGACACGAACCAACCGTGTAGAATATGGATGGTACCCGTGTAAAGTCACGCTTTTGTAAAGGATACAGCTTCTGTTCACGCGACACAATACAATGATGGATGAGGGTTGTACCCGTAGGTATACTGATTATGTATAGAGAAAAACAGGCGACAAATACCGGACATATATTAAATATAAGAAGAATTTAGTATGGTTTGCCAAATAAAAATGAGTTAAGTATGTGAAAAAAAAAAGATATTTTCATAAATAAATCTGGAAGACATCTACAGCTGACACGGCAAGTTTTCCATTAATGTGAATTCTTGATTTAATTTCTAATTCAATCTTTTTTAACTTAATTTAATTAACGTCACGAAAGTTCGGCCGAAACTTGGCGATGATCATCATTATCTCAGCGTAGTGTAGGACGTCCACAACTGGACATAGGCCTCTCTCATGGAACTTAAGACCATTAGGGGTTATTGCCATACTCACCAAGCTTGGCAAGCGGGTTGGAAAGACGCTGCTGCCTATCTTCCGAAGGACAGATTATTACTGCATCCAGGAGCAAGAGAGGAAGAGCACCATTCTACTGCCAGCACCCAACGGCAACTTAGCGATCATATTGAAGAGATGAAAGTATGTGTAAATTTGTCATTTCATGTACAAATTACAATAGGATATATTAATTATTACAAGACACACACACAGTAGCTCAAGACAGAGAAAGGTGGAAGGAAGGAAGGGAGGCCTTTGCCCTGCAGTAGGACAGTACAGACTCTTAATAATAATAATAATGTACAATTTTCATTTTTAAGAAGAATGACGTATCTAGCGAAAAGAAGCGCGTTGAAATCTTTTGTACCGCGGACATGGAATGAACATCTTAGTGTTCGCAGAGCTTTAATTGTATGTTAGTTAATCGAGAATGAAAGTTAAGCTTTTACAAATATGTGCATTTGACGACTGTTTTCAAAGTAATAATTTAAAGCTAGCTTCTGAATAAAGGTTCTCCTAAGGTTTATGTAGTTTACGCTTTTTTGTCATTCGCTGCGCAAACTGGCATTTTGCGTTTGCAGTATTGCACCTTAGTTCCCGTTACCTTCAGGCAGAGGAATGTAGATATATCAGCGTCTAATAAATATTCATACCACACTTAAATTACCATTAAAACTTTGAGAGCTCCCGTAATACCCTAATCTTTACTAGTTATTCCCTTGATGTTAACTGGTGTGTAAGGTACGTTATCTCGAGGCGCGAACATATTTCACAAATCCCCTGTCATGTTTTATAGACTTTACGGACCGCAAGCTCAACGGTAACACAGAACGGGTTGTTTATAAATCATTCCAACGCGAAACGGTACCTATTTTTATAAAACCAAACGCTACGCGACCTTATGAATAACAGTGACACACTTAACACTTTCCACAATTTCCAACAATCGGAACACGTTATGGTAGCGATCGGTAACGCATTACAGAAATTATCACTGAAACCAAAACATAACCCAAATACCTTACACCTTTGAAATTAGAAAATAAGCTCACCGGTGTGTGTTGTTGAATTCCTTATCACAAGTCCACAGAGCACATTCAATATTTGAAAATAGAACTAGGGTTGTACAACGCACGTGTCGATAGTGTTTGAGTTGTGTCGATGGCGCGGGGAGCGTGTATCGGATGGCGGTCCGCGGTAGACTAACGCCTCTCCGACGTTGCGCCCGCGCCGCCGCCGCGTCTGCACGCACCTGCCCGCCCGGCCCCCGCCCGGGGAGCCAGCAGGTGAAACCATCGATATCGATAAAGCGCGACCGCAAGCCTGCAATAAGGCTTGATGAGAGATAAAAGGCTAGAATCCGCGTGGTACTTTGATCAGCTGCTGTCTTCAAAGACTTAGGTACGTTGGATCATATCAATAATTACCTGTAATACGATATACTCGTAGCTACCTACACGTGACTTAAAAAGCTGGTAATTGAACCCGATCAATTTCACTCCGAAGACTTCTTGAATTAGAAAACATACATAGTTCGGTCTATTTTCATCGACGTTATCTATTTTAAAAGTGACTGTTTTATAAAAATCACATTCGAGGCACTGCAGCGTCCCGTACAGCATGAATAGCAGTTGCTAACGCTGTGTAATATCTATTTATAAAACAATGTTGGTTTAGTTAAACTCGAGAAAGGCTGGACCAATTTCAAAGATTTTTTTGATTTGTCTGGGCCCGGAATAACGTATAGGCTATTGAATCATGGTAATATTTCACAGAAAAGATAATTGTAACGTAAAGTCATTTACATTTGAGACGATGTAATTTTTTGGTTGTCATATATTTATCGGTGCGTCCAGAAATTTATTTAGTGATTAAATTTAACCTCAAACTGTATATTTGTGGCCTAATAAGGTGGCGCATGATCATGATCAGAACTTAGATTTCTAAGTCGATGAAGAAGGCCTATGTCCAGCAGTGGATTTCTTATTTAGTTGTAATGATGATGACGATGAAGGGTGACTGAGAAAATTTCTGATAAAAAGCAGAGATGGTAACTTCACTAAAATAAGAAAGCCAGAATAGTGGTAGAGAAGTGACACCAAATTCAATCGATATCGATAAAAGCATTTTATGACTCGCGCACGTAGTTTTAAATCAAAAAGTGCCAACATTCCTATTTTCGCGAACATTATCGACTCTATAAACTGTTTCGTAGGCGTATGGTGGGTGGACGCTTTTATTGATGGTCTGCAGGGGGTCACCATGTCGGATGTAGGAGACGTAACTACTGTCAGTGTAAGAACATAAATCTTTCAACAAATAGATTTATGATTTTTCAACTGAAATAGGAAACAACAGGGGTACTCGTTCTCTCGGTATCGGAAGTAACAGTTGCCGCTGCCTACGCAAGACAAGACCGGTGAAGTGTAAAGAGTGTAACACTCTGTGCTGAAGTAGTTAGGAACTTAACCTATAAACAAGTTCATTAAATTAAAAAAAAATAGTAACCCTCGACACTGCCTAGTTTCGAAGGTTATTTATTTTTATAATGTCCCTTTAGTTTGGCTACAAACACATCATGCCCTTTCATAGGATACCGCTTTTGGGTATATTTTCAAACATTCGATTGTTCAACCGCACTTTCACCCCTCATAACTTATAAATGGCTCAACAGATTTCTATATAACTTCCTGTTTTGCATTCTATACACCAGAATTTTGCATTCGGCATTCGAACACACATCCGAGCACCACTGCCACACACTGCCGTGGGGTGCCGGCAGTAGAATGTTACCCCTCCTCTCATGCCCGTGAATGCAGTAAGAGCCTGCTAACGGATACCTCCGGAAGATGGGCAGCAGCGTCTTTCCGTGTATCAACATCCCGTACTGCGCTCGCCAACCCGCCTGCCAAGCGTGGTGAGTATGGCAACTACCTCTCATGGAGATCCATGAGGGAGGCCTGTGTTCAGTAGTGGACGTTTTACGGCTGAAATGATGATGATGATTCGATCACACAGATACACACGGAGCGGTCAAACTAATAACACCCCTCTCTTTTGTCAGGATTTAAAAACAAACTAGGTACGACTTTTTTATATCACGCCATATAAATTCTGGAAAATCGTAAAACTAAAGATGTTTCTCGGGTTGGTCAAAATCACCCACTTTAGGGTTAGTATAAAAAGTAAGGTTACATCTATTATAGATGATTTATACAGCTTGTTAAGCTTTCGCGATTTGTTAACATATTTATTAGTTTTAAAATTACAGGATTTTATCGCGTACCTTTTTTATTATTTTCCCGACGTTTCGAACACATTTCAGCGTTCTTGGTCGTCGGGAAAATAATAAAAAAGGTACGCGATAAAATCCTGTAATTTTAAAACTAATAAAAAAAATAAAAGATTTATACAGCGTCAGCAACTGGTAATAATGCTGTACAGGACGCTGCAGTGCCCGGGACGTTGTTAGATGGATTAGGCTTGCCCAGCACCTATACCATCCCCCCACCTTAGTCGACTATTAGTCAAGAGGAAAGAACAGTTCAATACGTCTGAAGCTGACTAAGCCGCAGGATTGCTCGCGGTTTTCCTTTACCGTTAAGCACTTGTTAAATATGAACATACATATTTCAAGAGAGAAAAATCAAATATCTGTTCATTCAATGTATCTTACAATTTGTACCAGTGTTTTTCGCTGTTGTTAAATAAACTTTATTTTATTTTATATTATGATACACCTGTCTTGTGGGATCCATTCGTTAGTGGATTTAGCCCATGACTTATCCGGACTGCGGCAGATGTGACCCGCCCAATCCCACTTCAATTGGCCCGATTTTTGGGCGACGTCTGCGATCTGTGTTTTGGAGCGCAGTTCACTATTTTTTATCCTGTCTGACAATTTGACTCCTAGGATACTGCGCTCCATCGCTCGCTGGCAAACCCCAAGTCTGCTCTTTTGCAAAGCGGTCAACGACCTCGCGGCAGACCGAGACGTCGATGGAGACGAACTCGACGCATACTTGGAAGACTGGACCACAGTAGTTCAAGATAGAGAAAGGTGGAAGGAAGGAAGGGAGGCTTTTGCCCTGCAGTGGGACAGTAAAGGCTCTTAATAATAATAATATGATACACCCTGTATATCTTGTCAATGAGTTTTCAGAGTGAAAACGACCACCACAGGAGCTGTATAGGCTGTATACTCTGTGTTCTGTGAACGACGCAATAAAAGTGATTGTTGCAGTTCCTAGACAAAGATATTAACAATCCGTCGGCGTCGCTCGTTTCTATGGTATACCCCGTAAAGTCAGGGTCTTAATTACGTACCGGTTTCTCACGCATTTACGGGGATCGATTATCGAAACAATCGCTAAATAACATTATACGTACATAGCAGGTGGTTACATAAAACCTTACTGTCTCATCTTAAAGACAAGATCTTAATAAAAATTCTTTTTATCCTTCTTTTCTTAGGAGTAGCCAATCGTATTATATAGTAGTATTGTATTGCCGGCAGTAGAATGTTACCCCTCCTCTCATGCCCGTGGAAGCAGTAAGAACCTGCTAAGGAATACCTCCGGAACATGGGCAGCAGCGTCTTTCCGTGTATCAACATCCCGTACTGCGCTCGCCAACCCGCCTGCCAAGCGTAGTGAGTATGGCAACTACCCCTCATGGAGATCCATGAGGGAGGCCTGTGTTCAGTAGTGGACGTATTTCGGCTGAAATGATGATTGTATTTAAAATAAAACCGGGCAAGAGCGAGTCGGACTCGCGCACCGAGGGTTCCGTGCCATCATACAATATATAATTATGATAAAAGCGGTTTATATTTATTGGAGAACCTTGAGAGCGCCATCTCTTGCCTGATAGCGGAACTAATGTAGATTTTTTACACTTTTGATGATTTCTAAAACCTATGCAAATAAGAGTTCGCTATGTTTCCTGTAATTACACTTCTATAAGCTATAAAAGTTTCAGGGGTTCATGTATGCAAACTTCGGAGATAAGGGGGGAACGCTATTATTTTCAACGTTTTTGTAAATAAATCCAAAACTATACGACTTAAAACAAAACTAAAAACTGTTTATTAATGTGCAAATGAATACCTTTTATATGATACCCCACACGACCTAGTAACTTCACAAAAAAAATTGACACTCTTTCCACCCCCTTGTCTAAAAAAACTATTCAAATTAGAGAGTTCGCTATAATTTTGCTGTAATCTTTACACTTTTATCAGCTATAAAAGTTTCAGGGGCTTATCTCTGCAACCTTTGGAGATAAGTGATAAGATCTCAATAACCTTTTATTTTTATATATAATTTTTTAGTAAAATAAAAATTAAAAAGTGCTCTCTATATATATTTTAGGTACCTAACAGATAGAGCTGGCAAGCGGAGAAAGCAAGTTCACGATTAATCACAATTGCTGTCATTGTCAAATTGTGCTTGCTACCGATAAAAGGAAACTAACGCCATCTATAAGGTTTGAGGGAATTTCTTTTGAAGTTTTACTTTTTAATGAAAACGCCTTATTAGGTCATCATCCTAAAAGTATAATAATTTTGTGATAATTTATTTATTTACCAATAAGCACATTATAAAAATACAATTTAGTTTATATGATACTAGACGCACTCCGCGGTTTCACTCGCGTAGTTCCCTTTCTCGTGGGAACTCGAGGATAAAAATATAGCCTATGTTACTCAGGGCAATGTAGCATTCTAATGGTGAAAGAATTTTGATAATAGGGATAGTAGTTTTTGAGTTTATTCATTACAAACATACAAAATACAACATATTTCTAAGTATGTAGTATTTTTTAACTTAGCAAACTTTATCCTTGACATTTTTATACCTTGCCATAATTATACTTGGTCATTTTTAGGGTTCCGGACCAAAATGGTAAAAAGGAACCCTTATAGAATCACTCTGTCTGTCTGTCTGTCTGTCTGTCTGTCTGTCTGTCACACATGGATATCTCGAGAACTACTGATGCTATCGACTTGAAATTTAAAATGGTAAAAGACAACACTTTTTTACTAATATAGCATATTTAAAAATGTTAAAAAATATTCTTATTTTGATTGCAGGGGGGCGGATAGGGGATCTCAAAAATTTTAAGTGAAGTTACTAGGCCGTGTGGGGTATCATATGAAAGGTATTCATCTGCACATTAATAAACAGTTTTTAATTTTTCTTTAAAACGTATCGTTTTTGAGTTATTTACAAAAATGTTGAAAAAACGACCGTTCCCCCCCCCTTATCTCCGAAGTTTGCAGAGATAACCCCGTGATACTTTTAAAGCTAATAGAAGTGTATGTAAACTTTATAGGAAAATTATAGCGAACTCTCTAATTAGCATAGTTTTTTGGACAAGGGGGGTGGAAGGGGGGTTTTCAAAATTTTTGTAAAGTAAATAGTTAATGTGGGGTATCATATGAAAGGTATTCATTTGCACATTAATAAACAGTTTTTAGTTTTTCTATAAGACGTATTGTTTTTGAGTTATTTACAAAAATGTTGAAAAATTGACCGTTCCCCCCCCCCTTATCTCCGAAGTTTGCAGAGATAAACCCGTGATACTTTTATAGCTAATAGAAGTGTATGTAAACTTTATAGGAAAATTATAGCGAACACTCTAATTTGCATAGTTTTTTAGACAATGGGGGTGGAAGGGCCGTTTTCAAAATTTTTGGAAAGTTACTAGGAAATGTGGGGTATCATATGAAAGGTATTCATTTGCACATTAATAAACAGCTTTTAGTTTTCCTTTAAATTGTATAGTTTTTGAGTTATTTACAAAAATGTTGAAAAAAATAGCGTTCCCCCCCCTTATCTCCGAAGTTTGCGAAGATAAACCTCTGAAACTATTATTGCCATTAGAAATATAATGTAAAGATTAGAGGAAATTTATTACAATCTCTCTACATAGCATACTTTTTTAGAAATCATCGAAAGTGTAAAAAATCTACATAAGTTCCGCTATCAGACAAGAGATGGCGCTGTCAAGGTTCTCCTACAAATATAAAACCGCCTTTGTCATATATTATATTGTATGCTCCTCTCCTGCCCGTGGATGCAGTAAGAATCTGCTAAGGGATATCTCCGGAAGATGGGCAGCAGCGTCTTTCCGTGCAAGAACATCCCGAACTGCGGTCACCAACCCGCCTGCCAAGCGTGGTGAGTATGGCAACAACCCCTTATGCACTTGGATCTCTAAGTCAATGAGGGAGGCCTATGTCCAGCAGTGGATATCTTACGGCTGTAATGATGATGATGATATTGTATGATGGCACGGAACCCTCGGTGCGCGAGTCCAACTCGCTCTTGCCCGGTTTTATTTCATGTGGACATTTTTCTACTATGTCATTTTTTCATTTGGACATTTTTATACTTTGTCATTCTTTCATGTTGACATTTTTATTTTGTGATTGTTGGCATTATTATACTTAGTCATTTTTCATTTTGGACCGGAGTCGTCAAACCCCATACAAATCTTTCCTCTTTATAATATTAAGAGATGACAATGCATAACTGTGACCCCAATCGCGAATATTTTTCTCTTATGTCAAATACGAAGTAAATAACTACTGTTCTAGCTACTCTACTATAAATTCAAATTCTGTACTTAATTAAAAAGTCAAATTTAAAAACATAACTTTACTTTTAACCTTAATTTATGCTATCAGGAATAATATTGTCTTCTGTGTAGTAGTTCAGGAATTTTCAGTTTCCTTGTATCTGTAATACAAAGAAAATTACATATTTAAAAGAAATATATAAATTGGACTTCACAATATTACCAAAATTCCATTCTTGGCACAGATAACAAACTGCTCATTTGCAATATTAGTTTCCAAGAATGGAATTAGGTCCCAGTAGAGGCTTGGATATTTGCATATAATTATTTAGTTGTTCTTTTCTTTTCAAGGTGATTTTCCAAATCAAATGCCTATCTATATGCAAACCTGGATATGTTAGTTGTGTGTTTATTTAGTAAATAAAAGTAAAACTAAACATATAAGTATAGCAAATTTTCATTATTTTTCTGTATTCTAACATGTTTTTGATCCAATAAATGATTTTTATTTTATTTTTATAGCAAAATATAAACAAGCTAGTAAAATTTGCTTTCCAGACTGAACATTACCCTGCAGTGTGTTATTATTATATTTTTAGGGTTCCGGACCAAAATGGTAAAAAGGAACCCTTATAGAATCACTCTGTCTGTCTGTCTGTCTGTCTGTCACAGATGGATATCTCGAGAACTACTGATGCTATCGACTTGCAATTTAAAATGGTAAAATACAGCAGTTTTTTACTAATATAGCATATATAAAAATGTTAAAAAATATTCTAATTTTGATTGCAGGGGGGCGGATAGGGGATCTCAAAAATTTTAAGTGAAGTTACTAGGCCGTGTGGGGTATCATATGAAAGATATCCATTTGTACATTAATAAACAGTTTTTAGTTTTCCTTTAAACCGTATCGTTTTTGAGTTATTTACAAAAATGTTGAAAAAACGACCGTTCCCCCCCCCTTATCTCCGAAGTTTGCAGAGATAAACCCGTGATACTTTAATAGCTAATAGAAGTGTTTGTAAACTTTATAGGAAAATTATAGCGAACTCTCTAATTTGCATAGTTTTTTAGACAAGGGGGGTTGAAGGGGGGTTTTCAACAATTTTGTAAAGTAAATAGGTGATGTGGTGTATCATATGAAAGGTATTCTTTTGCACATTAATAAACAGTTTTTAGTTTTCCTTTAAGTCGTATAGTTTTTGAGTAATTTACAAAAATGTTGAAAAAAATAGCGTTCCCCCCCCCCCCTTATCTCCGAAGTTTGCAAAGATAAACCTTTGAAACTTTTATTACTATTAGAAGTGTATGTAAAGATTAGAGGAAATTTATTACAATCTCTCTACATAGCATACTTTTTTAGAAATCATCAAAAGTGTAAAAAATCTACATAAGTTCTGCTATCAGACAAGAGATGGCGCTGTCAAGGTTCTCCAACAAATATAAAACCGCCTTTGTCATAAATTATATTGTATGATGGCACGGAACCCTCGGTGCGCGAGTCCGACTCGCTCTTGCCCGGTTTTATTTATTTATGAGCCTGATTCCTCCCAGTGCAGGGCAAATGCGTCCCTCCCCTCTCTCCAGTGATCCCTATCATGTGCTTTCTGGTGCCAATTTTCCCTGTAGGAGTCTAACTCGTCCCTCCATCCTTGCCTAGGCCTTATATTATCTATATATATAAAATTCGAAGTCCTGCCTGACTCAATGACTGACTGACTGATATATTAATGCACAGCCTAAACCACTAGACCTAAAGACTTGAAATTTACACACATTATACCTTGAGTATCCTAGAGGTGCACTAAATAAGGGATTTTTCGAAATTCCCACGGGATAAGGAATAAATGGGATTTATATTTTCGAATCAGTGGTTCTGCGTGAAAAAGGGGATTTTACGTTTTATGACTTCCACGCGGACGAAGTCGCGGGCAAAAGCTAGTAACATAATATGATACACTGCAGGGTAATCCCCAGCCCGAAAAGCAATTTATTAATAAATCTAATGTGGTTAGAATTTGTTACCCTTGAAATGCCACTTTCTTAGCAATTTATCAATTTCATCTTATTAGAATTAGAGCCCTGATCTTATACAACAACACTATCACTTGACTCCTGTGGCTCAGTTGGTGTAAGAGCTTGTGGAGGCGTAGGAGGTTGTGGATTTGATGCCTACTGGGCGATAAATGTTTGCTTCACATCACAGGCATAGGATGTCCACTACTGGACAAGAGCCTCTCTCATGGACTTGAAGGTCCAAGTACTGATCATGAGGGGTTGTTGCTCTACTCACCAGTGAGCGCAGTATGGGTATTTTTTTTCCTTTGTTTATCCATGATCAGTCAGTAGACCATAAGCAAATCGGTTGTGTGTTAAGCATTGTCTTTTAGAATGTGGGCTCATTAGTCCTTCTTCCTTCTGGTAGTAGGATGTCCAGAATGTGGCGGTGGAGGTAGCCCTTGGCAGACTCCACAGATAAGAAAGGAGGGGTAACATGAAATGCTTGCTTTGTCTGCAGCTATTACTGTTTTTACCAATAAAGTCATTTACAATACTCACTTGCACTCTGTACATGTGTAGAACACAGTTTGTCCTTCATCAGCAGATCTCAACTGAAGTGTAGCGTAGGACATTCTGTCATTATCACATTTAGGACATTTCCTCTCCACTATGGGACCTTCGGGATCATCTGTATTTAGAACATCTTTGGCCGATGTTATTGATATTGTGTTAAAGTGTATTGTGTACTCGAACTTGAGGTTGCTGAATTCTGTAGAAAATGTTTAGGTTACTTCCAATAATGGCAATGGAGTAGGTATGTATGTTGCATGGACCTGTGGCATACATTTTGCCCAGTAGTAAAATAATGTTGGTTTTTATTATATCTACACTAATATTATGAAGAGATTGTTGTGATTTGATTGTTTGTTAGTTTGTATGCATTAAATAGGCTCCGAAACTACTGCACTGATTTTCAAAATTCTTTTACCATTAGAATGCTACATTATCCCTGAGTAACATAGACTATATTTTATCCGTGTACTCCCTCAGGAACGGGAACTACGCGGGTGAAACTGCAGAGTATAGCTAAAGGAAAATAAATTTAATTTTAACTGTTTAATACAAATCATGCTGTGGGTTGCCAGCATTAGAATGTTATCCCCTCTCATTCCTGTGGGTGCAGTAAGAGCCTGCTAAGGGATACCTCCAGAAGATGGGCAGCAGCGTCTTTCCGTGTATTAACATCCCGTTCTGCGCTCGCCAACCCGCCTGACAAGCATGGTGGGTATGGCAACTACCTCTCATAATAAGATCGATCCTATATGAGCATAAGAACTATATATCATAATTTAGCAGGAAGTAGTCAATACTACCTGCTAAATTCTGATATATTAAGTTCTTAGCTGATACCTAATATACAGTATGTCCCAAAATTCAACGATAAGCCGGCACCAAAAGGTGGGCCTGCTCATGACTACTCGAGAAAAAATAAGAAGAAAAAAAAATCTGGTCTTTTTTTTAAATGCGGAAAAAATATTCAATTTCTTCAAAAATTTACACCCCTTACGATATTATTGACAACCATGACCACAATTTATCAAATATTTATGATATTTTTTTTTATTGGCAACCTAAGTAGCACTGCTATCTATGACAATCGTTAAAAATACAAGAATGCTTGGAATTTTTACACAAGAATCAATCAAAATATTTTTTTTTCCTTAAAATTATGCATATTTTAAATTTCTGTCGACTTTTCCTTAGCGTGGTGAAAAAAAAAAGTACTGACACTACTATGGCAAGTTTTTTTAAAAACTGGCGCCACTAAGCAAGATTCCAAAATGGTATAATACTTTAGAATATCTAACCACAAAAAAATATGAGTACCGTTTTTAGAGATAAACCTAATTTCATAATGAATAATGTGCCCAAAATAGTTCATAATGTTGTATTGTTGATAAAAGTTGGATGAATTAAAACAAATGCTTGTATCATTTTAACATTTTTAATTAATTTATTACATCATTACAATTATAATAAATGTTCAAATTGTTTGCCACCAGCATTTATACAGGCATGACATCGTCTTAAAAAAGATCGTTTTATTTGTCGTGCATATCTTCTGCTATTAATATGATCCGCAGCCAGAATAATTTTTTAGCGAAGCTCGTCCAACGTTTCAATGGGCTTTGAGTAGATCCTGTCTTTAAGACAGCCCCAATAGAAGAAGTCTAGGGGGTTTAGATCAGGTGAACGGGGTGGCCATAAAATAGGACCAAGACGCCCGATCCATCGCCCTGGATACTCTTGATTTAAATATTCTCGCACAGGACGGGCATAGTGAAACCACATGTTTTGTAAATCACTAATGGGCACGTTTTCTAATAATTCTGGCAAATCATGTTGTAAAAAGTTCAAATAACTGTTGCCATCTAAGTTTCCTTGTAACTCAAAGGGCCCAATCACTTTTCCATTTAATATGCCCGTCCACAGGTTTACTTTAAATTGATATTGAGATTTCTCCTGTCTCATCAGGTGCGGATTGTTATTGCTCCAGCTATGTAGGTTATGTAAATTGAAATAGCCATCCTTCTTGCAGGTTGATTCATCCGACCATAGCACTTTATCTAAGAATTGGGGATCTTCCCTGTGCTTTCGCAGCATCACAAGGCAAAATGCGACTCGTAGTGGATAGTCTCGCGGTAATAATGTCTGCACACGCCTGTAGTGGTATGGGTGGAGTCTGTGACGTTTTAGAATGCGATGAACAGTAGTTTTTGGGATTCCCGTAGCGGCTTGGATGGCACGTACCGAAGTAGTGGAATCATTTTCTATTTCATTTAAGACTTCTTCTTCACGGTCCGATTTAGGTCTTCCAGCATTTCTCCTCGTAGATGGTAGGCGACCCTCCGAAAACGTTTGATGCACATTAATAAAAACGCGATAGTCTGGGTATCTTTGAGCATTTGGGTACCTTTCTCGATACAATCTACTAGCAGCGTTAGCGTTGCATCTGCATTCTCCATAAATCAGGTGCATATTAGCGTATTCCTGTGGTGTGTATGGTAGTGGCATCATAAACACCAAAATACGACACAAACCACAAAACAAAACACACACAGTCCGAGTTAATGCCAGGTCAGTTCTATTTGAAATTCACTTAATCCAGTCCAAAATGCCAAGCCAAAAGTCGTTAGTACCGGAGCCAAGTCAATTGAATACGGGAAGATGCGCAGTAAACAAAGGAGCAGAGCGTACTGACTTGCGATTATCAGACAGAGTGGTGAGTACTTCTCTACCTGCTCTATTGGTATTCAATAACGTACATGTCTATCTCGCTCTAACGTATAATCTCACTCTATTTATCTCTTTCTAACTTAACTTTTTTATTGACTATGCACGTGTCCCATTAAAATTCCAAGAATTGGAACAAAGAATGTATTTTGGGCAAATAGTAAAAGTGGTTATTATCAACAACAGAAAATGAAGTTTATTACCTACATGTTCAAAAATGGTACTCATATTTTTTTGTGGTTAGATATTCTAAAGTATTATACCATTTCGGAATCTTGGTTAGTGGCGCCAATTTTTAAAAAAACTTGCCATAGTAGTGTCAGTACTTTTTTTTTTCACCAAGCTGAGGAAAAGTCGACAGAAATTTAAAATATGCATAATTTTAAGGAAAAAAAATATTTTGATTGATTTTTGTGTAAAAATTCCAAGCATTCTTGTATTTTTAACGATTGTCATAGATAGCAGTGCTACTTAGGTTGCCAATAAAAAAAAATATCAGAAATATTTGATAAATTGTGGTCATGGTTGTCAATAATATAATAAGGGGTGTAAATTTTTAAAGAAATTGAATATTTTTTCCGCATTTAAAAAAAGACCTGATTTTTTTTTCTTTCTTATTTTTTCTTGAGTAGTCATGAGCAGGCCGACCTTTTGGTGCCGGCTTATCGTTGAATTTTGGGACACGCTGTATAAGTGCCAACTCCACCCACACTCAGGTTGGGTTTATTATTTTGGTCACCCAAACTGAAATTCTGTTCTTCTATACCAATAATAAAAAGAGGAAAGATTAGTATTTTGTATGTTTGTAACGAATAAACTCAAAACTACTGGACCGATTTTCAATTTTCTATCATATCCATGAGTAACATAGGCTATATTTTATCTCCGTATTCCCGCGGCATGATGACATCATGAGTGTAGCGGGGACTACATGGACACGGCTGGCTCGAGATAGAGAAAAATGGCATAGATTGGAGGAGGCCTTTACCCATAAATGGGTTACCTCACAAATAGATTAAGTGTAGTAGTAAATATAATTAAGTGAAGTGGAATAATATACTTATATGTAACTACTTAGATATAGAAAAAAAAAAAAAATGTAAAATGAGGAAATAGAGGCTTAAATAAATTCCCGCGGGAATGGGAACTCCGCGGGTGAATCTGTGGAGTGCGGCTAGTTAGAATTATAAAAAAACTTACCATCGGCATCGTAATAGGATTTACATGAGTAACATTTGACGGAACCAAACTCTTGTAGCAACGGAAGAATGGAGCCGCAGCGGGCGCAGAACGAAGTGCTGCTTGTAAAAGGACGTTTTGTACGAATTGTTTCTTCCATTTTATTAGCAGTTGTTTCAGAATGGGCGAGGTTTTGCTAACCTACACAGAAAACTGTCTGTTGATAACCTATTTCATTGTTTTGAATGGTTTTGAAAAACAAAACAAATCACGTGGACGCACGGAAATCGACTTAGGGTTACCAACTAACTTGCCATGCCACATAATATCATACATTCTACGAATTTAGAAAACGTTGTAGAGTTCGCGCTAAACCAGTGCCGGATTTACCAAATAGGCTGAGTAGGCTGGAGCATTAGAATAAAAACACTTTTCTGAGGCTGGAGCCTAGGGCGGCAGATTTTAGGGTGCGGCAAATTTAGATAGATTATAGATAGATAGATAAACCCTTAATTGTGTAAATCATATAGAAAATAAAAACAAAAATAACTAAAATTAACTTAAACTACAAAAACAACAGAAATACACAATGGGCGGTCTTATCGCTTAGAGCGATTTCTTCCAGACAACCTTTGGATGGAGAGGATTTGAACGGAAGAATGGGGTGTAGTGTTAATATCCTAATATTTAAATCCTAACATATATGTATAAGTACTATATACATATACAAATATATATTTATATATAATAATTACACAAATACTAAATACAAATGATTATCTATAAAAGCTTACATAACTAACCTACATCAATACATATTAATATTTAAATATAACTAATACGATACCAGTAACATACATGAATGGAATAGAAAAAATATCAAAGCATTGAAAATTAAAAATGATTATATTAGACATACAACATATATATATGACATATGGAACCGAGACGTGGTCTTTCACTATTGGCCTTATGAATAAGCTCAGAGTCGCTCAACGAGCTATGGAGAGGGCTAGGTTCGGTTCGGGGTTTCTCTACAGGATCGAATCAGAAATAGAGGAGATACCTACGTAGAAGAACTCGGGTCGCCGACATAGCCAAACGGATTAGCACGTTGAAGTGGCAGTGGGCAGGCCATAAAGCGCGCATAACAGATGGCCAATGGGGCCGTAAAGTTCTCGAATGGAGGCCACGGATCGGCAAACGCAGCGTAGGACGTCCACCTACAAGATGAGCAGACGACTTGGTGAGAACTGCTGGTCGGCGGTGGATGCAGACGGCTTCCAACCGCAGTACCTGGAGATCAATGAGGGAGGCCTTTGTCCAGCAGTAGACGTCCTACGGCTGATATGATGATGATAGAAAAATGTAACGAATACAATAAACCACTCTATTTAGCTTTCGTAGACTTTACGAAAGCTTTTGATAGCATCAATCATTCGTTTATATTTGTAGCATTAGAACATCAGAATATACACTTACATTGACCTTTTAAAAATAATATACAATCTAAACACTGCAGACATTAAACTAAAATCATCTGGATTATGTTTTACAATAAAACGAGGTGTGAAGCAGGGAAACCCACTCTCTCCCAAATTATTTACTAGCATTCTTGAAGAAGTCTTCAAAAAACTAGCCACTTCCTGGTCCATTATAGGCATCACTATTGGAGTAAAGAAGCTTACCAACCAAAGATTCGCCGATGACATCGTTCTCTTCGCTTTAAGTGGACCTGAGCTCCGTCTATGCTGCAAGATCTCAGCACAGCGAGTCAGGTAGTTGGACTTCTGATGAATCGAATAAAGACGCAACTAATGACTAACAGCACGAGTCGTAAGGTCGAAGGAAACAGGCAGCAGATACAGTAAGTCAATGAGTATAATCTACTTGGGCCAGATAACATCCTTGGAAAACAGGCAAGACAAGGAAGTCGCACTTCGTGTCGACAATATCTTGAAGAGCTTCTGGTTCATGAAAGAGCTAATGAAGGGAGACCTTCCACTGTTACTGAAGCGTCAACTCATTGACATGTATACTGCCTGTCCTCACTTACGGTGCGCAGACATGATCGGTTACCGATTGTCAGAAGCCTAAACTCGCTGTTTTCCAGAGATCAATGGAGCGAAGCTTTTTAGGTGTCAAAAGGACAGATCGAGTACGGAACACCACACTCCGTGCTAAAATTGGGATCGCCGATGTGACCAACAAAGCGGCTAAGCGCTAAAATGGGAGTGGACGGGTCATGTAATCCAAATGTCACCTGAGAGATGGGCATCATCGTTTGCAGGGTGGGTGTTTTCATGAACATTGTCAAACGTCTGTTTTCTGCCACAAATCTGATAAAGTTCAAGTTCAAAAACTTATTACGTTCATGTTTCATAATGGTTTATAAATATTAAAGATTTAAACATAAGCCCATGGAGGTCACACAATGCATTTAAATACTAACATCAGAAACAGACTTTTCACTGCTACGCTAGAAAGTAGAAAGAACTGCTACTTTCCGTCTCTACATTTTTTATAATTGTGTTATAACTTATTATAAATACTAAGTAAAATATGATACTCGTATACCTATGTGAAATTTGTGACATGTAACTGTGGTTATCAATAAATGAACTATGAACTATGAAAGCTTACTTATTTGGCTACGTCTAACATTGTCATGAAAACAAAAGCTTTTAAAACGCGTTTAAAATAATTACAGGGAAGCTCGTAAACATCTACGTTATTCATTGATTCATTATTATGGATAACCCTCATGATAGGGATGTTCATGGAGCCGTACAGTGGTAATGTAAGATTTTTACTAGGATATTATGTAATACATAAGTAAGTTGAATTAGATTCATCAAAGTATAGTATTATGTGCCTGGTACTTACTATACCAATTTTGCTGTGCCCTAACAGGGCGCATGTTTGATACTCCTTTATTATTTTAAGACCTTGTAACTCAACATGCTTGCAATAAATGAATATGAATATGACTATGTAGTTTCTTATGAACTAACGTCGTTTCCAACGGAGAACGCGTAAGTTTAGCCAAGAGCAGGGTATACAAATTATACATCCAGTTATGAGAGTGCGGCGGATTTGATGCGCAGGGCCTTAGCGCGCACAAGACGTTTTAAGTCGTTAGCCAATGTAGCTAGTTTCCTGAAGAAGGTTCCCTTATTTATTTTGTATATGTTCAGGTCTCAATACTTACTTTGAATGCCCACTTGTTTGTGGAAAATTATTAGCACTTAATTTAATTGGTTCGCTCGCTACAGATGACACGCGAACTACGTACGAAAGGAAACGATAAGAACCTTACTTGGTCTTTATAGTCATCATTTACCAATTTTTCATTTGACGGAGTTGGAGCTGATCCCGATTTTGTGTGTTTATAAGATATACTTTTATACACACAAAATCTGGCTGGATCTGAAACTTTCTGGCGTGGCGACTATAATTTAATCTGAGACGGCAATACTGTACTGACGTTAAAGTCACGGCCTCAGGGCCCAGGGGCGGCATCGCAACATCGAGTCAAGCCCAATCAAATCAAGCCTCAGGCAAGCAAGTAGGTAACTATACTATACTAGCAGTGGTCTCGAACCTACCGATTTTTCGGTATTTCTACCGATATGGGCTCTGTTCTACCGAAATATAACGATTTTTCCACGATTTCAACTGTGAAATCGTATGTCGTATAAAATCGGGAGAATTTCCATGTATACTGATACATGGAAATTCTCCCGATTTTTCTACCGATTTTACACTTTTAAGTTGGCAACCCTTTTCATTTATGTTTAATGTTACGGGAATGCCCTCAATAGTATGGACCTAGTGCAGAATGTAGTTCATATATTTTGGGGAATACCCTTGACACCCTTGTGTCCTACAATTCGATGTTATAAGGGGCTTCCCGCTCGGGAATTTACCTGTCTAGTATATACATATAAACAGTAATTCGGTTTTATTTTTTCATTAATTTTCTTAACTTTGAAGCATGAGTACCTAACCGAAAGAGTCCCTACAAAATCAGATAATTAAGTTAAAATGTCGTCTGACGAGGAGCCAAGCACAAGTGCGAGTGCAAAAAGAAAAAAATATCTACAATATTATAGAAAAGAATGGGAAGAAGAATTTCCAGGTTGGCTGCAAGATAGTCGTAAAGGCGAAAGTTAAGCTTATTGTAAGAGTTGTAAAAAAGATATCAACATCACATCAGGAAAAGACGCTATAAGAATAAGAAAACCTACTAATAAAGAAACATAGTTCTTCACAAGCACACTCAGTATCATCAAAGAACATAAAATCACAACCGAAGATATCATCATTTACTGTGACCAAAACTGAAAAATCTGATATACTGGTTAAGCAAGGTAATTTTTTTAGTTTATTTATTTTACTATTTACATTGTTATATTATTTTGTTTTCTACTTATCGGTTTATAGAAGCAGTGGATATAATTATACCCTAATCGCTACTAGACATACCTACGTAATTTTAATTCTTTATTTTTAATTTCAGGTGAAATAAAATTAGCCTCGTTTGTTGATTCACTATTCATTCACTATTATGGAGCACCTACCGCAGTTGATGCAAGCCGTTTGTCCTGATTCAAAAATAGCAAAAGAAATAAAATGCTCTTCAACCAAAACATAATTGATCATATTATAGGTAAAGAAAGTTTCAATAATTTATGTGAAGATCTAGGGCAAACTAAGTTTTCGCTTATTATTGACGAGTCCACTGATCTTAGTACGACCAAACACTTGTGCTTAGTTGTGAGATATGCGAAAATGAATCGTATTAAAGATTGTTTTTTAGCTCTTATTCCATTAGAAGAAGCTAATGCAGCAACCTTATTTGAACACATTGTAATTTTTTTAGAAGCAATAATATTCCATTTAAAGATAATCTAATAGGTTTTGCATCTGACGGAGCAAACGTAATGATGGGACGTAATAATTCTGTTGTAACATTGCTGCAAAATGAAATTCCTAACATTTTTATACTTAAATGCGCCTGCCATTCGTTTCACCTTTGCGCGTCATATGCTTGTACCAAATTGCCACGTTTTATAGAGGATCTTGTAAGAGACATTTACAACTACTTTTCTTCTAGCCCAAAAAGAGTGGCAGAGTTTAAAAACTTTCAAATGTTTTGCGACTTAAAAGTACATAAAATACTTCACCCCTCTCAAACACGCTGGTTATCAGTACATGCAGCAGTGAAGAGAATATTGGAACAACTCTCTGCTCTTAAACTATTTTTATAGACCAAATATCTAACAATGATCATCTTTTAGCTGCAGAACATTATATTACAAAAGTTCCAAGATCCTACTACGATATTATTTTTGGAATTTTTAGATTTTGTATTACCATTATTTACCGATTTAAATAAAGAAATGCAAGCAGAACACCCGAAAATTCATAATTTACTCATATTCATAATCCCAGAAATTTTATGGATATTGATGACGTATACTATGGTGCTGCTGCGTCTAATACACTTCTAAGTAGTTCAGAAAATCTAAACTCAGATCAAGTAAATTTGTTTAAATGCAGATGCCTAGATTTTTATATCGAAGCTTGTAAGCAAATAACCACGCGATTTCCATTGAAAAATAACCCAATAAAAGGTTTAGACATAATTGATCCAAAAAATGTTAAAATTGGCAAAACTGCTTCGATAGTTCCTGTGAGTAGGCTCTTTCCCAATATTGTTCACAGCAATGATTTCCAGGAAATTGATACAGAGTGGCGCATTTTAAGAAATTGTAAACAAATCAAAACATTTCCTGATGATGTAGAACTATTTTGGGATGAAGTAAGTTTACTAAAGCGTGGCGATGAAACTCAAATGTTTCCATTGTTGTCTGATTTCATCTTTAATATTTTATCACTTCCCCATTCATCCGCTAACGTTGAACGCATATTTTCACATATTAATCTTTTAAAAACAAAGCAGCGAAATAGGCTGTCTACTGAATCAATCACTGGTCTATTACATTCAAAACGACTCTTTAATACAGCTAATTGTTACGATTTTGAAATTAATTCGAAGATGACTGCGGCTATGGCCAAAGAATATTGGTATAAAAAATAATAATGATTGTTACAAATTAGTCTGTAAGTTTTTTTTAATAAATAAACGATTTTTATTAAATATTGTATTTTTTTTTGTCAAATACCGATTTTGGGTACAAATATACCGATTTTAGCTGGCAATTGTTACTAGTCTAGTAGGTGAATACTAATCTGGGCATCCAAAAATTTATTAAAATATAATTATAAAATGATTATAACTTGACACTGGCGAAATTGTGTAAAACCAAACACAAAAAGCCATAAAATAAAAAAGACAACTAGTAGGTGGTTAAATAAAGCAAAGCGGCTTCACTTTGCTTTGCGGCCAAAGTTTGCGGCTGATTTGTTTGTTTGTATTGTTGGCTATAGGGATCAACATTTTAAGTAAGTACTTAATACGTGTAATGTAAGGTTCATAGTAATCTTTATCCTACGCTAAAGACTAAATTAAAATTTTATATCAGGTTCAAGTGGTCTCAGCTTTATTTACTAATTTTTTCAGATCATGGACGACTTGTCTCAAACCTTTATGGAGCCTCAAAACCTGGACCTTCCGCCAGTAGGATTGCCGATGCAACTAGGTGGCCCCACTCCTGGCATCGGCGGGAAACACGAAGAGTTCTCTGTTGAGAAAATACTAGATCGCAGAGTGAAGAACGACAAAGTGGAATATCTTTTGAAGTGGAAGGGATTTCCAAAGTAAGAGACAAATATTAAAATAGCTCACGAATGTGAAATTTTCATGGCATCATAGTTCATGGCAGTTGTTTTGTTTTTACTATTTGTGTGTTCCATTCCCGGATCAGATAGGCCAATTTTGTTTTATTCTAAAACTTTGAATGCAGTCAAAATGAAGTCCTTTTGCTGTAAAACTTTAAATCTTCAATATTTGATATACTTTACTTCAATGTGGCATAGCCATGGGAGCCCTGTACCTTCGAAGGATACACTGGACACTAGTGACCGAACAAAATTTTGCTCCAGGGATTGCACAGACACCAGCGGCAGGGACCAATTAACAAAGACTTTACCTTTAGAGATTTTAATGGCTTGTAATCTTTTCAGTTCAAAGATATTTATTTCTCATTTTACAACTTAAAGTCACTTACATGAGAAACTTATATATAACTGAAGAAACTGTTAACTGGTAAGTATAAATACATTTTTTCATCTACTTATTCTAAAAGTGTTACATCATCAGAAATATGCGGTTGTATTTTAGATTTAAACACCAAACTTTGCTGCATTCTTTCTGTCATCAGGTAGACTGTTGTAAAACTTGACTCCTTCGAAAGTTATTGTTTTCCTACCATAATTAGTTCTAGTTGTAGGTTATACAAGATGATCGCCTCTCCATTTAGTATAACTTATGCTTTTTGGCATTGGATCCATAACAAAGTAAACTACACTGAATGTAATTTTCAATTGTCAACACATAATGTTAGTGTAAACGGTTGTAAAAAATTACCTGCTCCCTCCACACTGCAATCCTTGAAGATTCCATTTCTATTTGATGAGAAGCATTTAAAGGATAATAATGAAAATTTCACTTTACAAACAAACATCCATCTAAACCTTTAGGATTTATGAAGGTTTGGCATGTCCTAGTTTTGTAATTAAAACATAAAGAAACTGATTACTGTCCCACTTCTGGGCAAAACACTTTTTCATTCTATACCTAATACAATTCAACTAAAAAGATATAATTTACAAAATATCGCATTTCCTTTTTTAATTTTTAGTAGTATTTAAAATTTTTTTATTTGTTTAATTGTTCTGTATAAAAAAAGCTGGAAATTTTACACATAGCTACAAAATAAGGAGTCATCAGCATTTAAGCTGTAAGGGGTAGTTGCCATACTCACCACACTTGGCCGGCGGGTTGGCAAGTGCAGTATGCGGTGTTGATACACGGAAAGACGCTACTGCCCGTCTTCCGAAGGTATCCCTTTACAGGCTCTCACTGCATCCACGGGTATGATAGGAGGGGTAACATTCTACTGCTGGCACTCCACAGCAAGAAGTACTATTGTCCAATATAAAAAAAAACAAATATTTACATGGGCCATACAGCTAAACAACATCCAGTGAGCTCCTAAATATTCCAGTGATGACAACACATGGGAGCCGGAAGACAATCTCGATTGCCCCGAGCTGATCTCTGCCTACGAAGATGCCCGTCTCCGGAAGCAGAAGGAGGAAGCCGACGCCGCCGCCGCAGAGTCTGCCGCCGCCGTAGCGGCAGTCGCCGCCGCGGCCGCCGCCGCCGCCGCCGCCGCTGCAGCCATCAAGCCGGCCTCCCCGGACGTCTCTGAGGAATCTCTGGCTAGCCGTAAGAGGCCTAAGAGGGAACGGAAGAAGAAAGTTGAAGAAAAGGTTTGAATTTATTTCCTAAATATAGCTGTTGTCTTTTGTAAACGTTTGCGATCACAACTCATTATAAAACACATTTTTCGGGTAATGTGTTTTAATAAATAGCTGCTGCCCGCGACTTCGCATGATTTTTAATCGCATTTTATAGAAGAAATTATTACATCCATCTATTTTATAACATTCCTCGATAAATTAGCTATCCAACACTTACTCTTCAGCCTTATAATATAAGTATAGACTCTTATTACCCAAATCGAACATTTTGAAAGTGTGGAACATAATAAAAAAAATTACAGATAATTACTGTTTTGGATTATCGGGTATTTGTCGCGTATCTACAGGGTGTGGCGTAATGAGTGGATAATCCTTTACCGACGGTCGCAGGACATCGCGGCTGTTCGGAAAATGACAATTTATATTCAGTAAAAGTGTCACGGTTTTCGAGTTATTGGGCATTTTTGAAAATTTGGAAAAAGTAAGACCTTTACCCACTTTTTTAAGTGCCAAATTTACAATACTAAGAATTTTCTCAGTCTGTTTTCTGGATAGCATTCCTAGATAGTGGTGCTATCAAACGTAAACTACCAATTTTGTACGATAGCCATAGTTTTTTTTGTTTTATTTTTTTAACGCAAAATTTGTGCTTAGTTATTTTCTTTTCTCTAACTTTGGTATCTCGTGGTAAAAAAAAATTACGGTGACATGAGTGCCCAATTCCTTAATTAATAGCCTATTTCATTAAGATTCCAAAATGGTATAACTTACGGTATTTCTAGCTCTGAATTTAAAAATATTGCTTTTAACATGAGTCAGGAGCATTTATTGATATTGCAAGTTAATTAAAAACTAATTTAATTTTAACAATGAATACCAATGTTACACCTAGGAACTTGTATTAGAGCGTTTAAATGAAACAAAATAGTCATCAAAATTACATTTATTGAATGTTTGAATTGCCCACCGTGAGCTTGAATGCGTCTTCTAATAAACGATCGCTTAACTTTTCGGACATGCCCGCTTGAGTTATGCTTTCCGCCGCCCTGTTTATTCGCTGCCGAAGCTCACGGTGGGCAGTTCAAACATTCAATAAATGTAATTTTGATGACTATTTTGTTTCATTTACACGCTCTAATACAAGTTCCTAGGTGTAACATTGGTATTCATTATTAAAATTAAATTAATTTTTAATTAACTTGCAATATCAATAAATGCTCCTGACTCATGTTAAAAGCAATATTTTTAAATTCAGAGCTAGAAATACCGTAAGTTATACCATTTTGTAATCTTAATGAAATAGGCTATTAATTAATTAATTGAGCACTCATGTCACCGTCATTTTTTTTTTACCACGAGATACCAAAGTTAGAGAAAAGAAAATAACTAAGCACAAATTTTGCGTTAAAAAAATAAAACAAAAAAAACTATGGCTATCGTACAAAATTGGTAGTTTACGTTTGATAGCACCACTATCTAGGAATGCTATCCAGAAAACAGATTGAGAAAATTCTTTGTATTGTAAATTTGGCACTTAAAAAAGTGGGTAAAGGTTACTTTTTCCAAATTTTCAAAAATGCCCAATAACTCGAAAACCGTGACACTTTTACTGAATATAAATTGTCATTTTCCGAACAGCCGCGATGTCCCGCGACCGTCGGTAAAGGATTATCCACTCATTACGCTACACCCTGTATATTTACCTTTAATCCCGACGTTTCGACAGAATTGCACGTATCATAGTTTCGGGAGCACTAGTCTGTAGGAATTAACCACTATGCAAAATAATTATTTAAAATAATTTACCCTACATAGCATTATCATAAGTACTGTCATGAGGATTGCTTCATATTGCATGCAGTTCTAACTATTTAGGGATTCTGAAAGGAATTTAGGGGCCAGATGATATAAATTATGTTTTAGAAATGTTTTGCAAGATACAATAAAATTATAACTAGTTACCATGTACCTTATTTTTTTTTAATATAATCTGTGAGTATGTGTCGTTATCTCCTTTTTTATATCTTTGGTATCCTTCATGTATGTTTTTAGTATTGTATTAGCTATTTGTAAATATTATTATGTATGTTGACATAGGTTAATTTAACTATGTATTTATTTTAACGTAGGTATATGTATCTATTTTATGTATTAATACCTCTATATAGGGATGCTATGATAATACTACACCCCTTTCTTTCATTATAATCCTCTCCATCCAAAGGTTGTCTGGAAGAAATCGCTTTAAGCGATAAGACCGCCCATTGTGTATTTCTGTTGTTCTTATGGTTTAAGTTAATTTTGATAATTTTTGTATTGTTCTTTATAGGTAATATGGTTTACAGAATAAAGAGTTTATCTATCTATCTATCTTAGTTGCAGGAAACAGAAGAAGCCCCTTTGCAAGAAATAGACAAACCTAGAGGAATAGCTCGGGAACTAATCCCCGAGAGAATTCTGGCCAGTCAACTGTACCACAATGTACTCTACTTCTTAGTGCAATGGTAAGATAATTTATTATAAGCTACTTTCATCCCACAAAAATATTTTTTATTTTGGGCACAAATTAGATACTTGTAGGTAGGTAGACACTTTATTAAAATAAATAAAAATAAATAAATAATGCTGGACAAATCACACAGCATCATCTAGCCCCAAGCTGGAGCTTGTGTTATGGGTACTAGATGACTGTACTTACTACATTTGTACTACATAGATAGATATTTTTATTATATATAGAAAAACACCCAGAACAAATATCTGCAGATCGTACAGACATTTGTCCCGAGGCGGGAATCGAACCCGCAACCCCATGCGTCGCAGGCGGACCTTCGCCCGCTGCGCCACAGAGCTCGTCTCGACTTTATTGACCACATGTAACACAAAATATACTATGGTATAACAACAAACAGAAACACAATCTGACAATTTTGGGCAATTAACAGGCGGCCTTATCGCTGAAAGCAATCTCTTCCAGGCCGCCAATTCATTTAAAAGAGAGCATAGGGCAAAGAAAGCGGTGGGCTAAAATCCCTTGCAGGAAATAGTTAAATTAGTGGTAACAACTACTTCAAGTAAATAATTTATTTTGACGATCTAGTCAGTTATTTATTTATTTGCTTAGTTTGAGACAGGGTTGTTGCTGATGCGGTTTTTTGACACATCAGCGGATACTGATGCTGATGCTGATTTTTGATCTTGACATCAGCGGACGCTGATGCTGATGCTGATTTTGGCCAAGTGCGTGTCGGGCTCGCAAACTTAGTTTTCCACATTTACTTAATGTAGGTGGTTCTTCAAATAGAAACCGAGTCTCGAAAAATCTTGCATTTTTTGAGGGTTTAGTACACAAAGGGTAGCACAGGGAACACCCTTTGTGTGTTGTTTGTACTTGTTTACCTAATTTGTACAAAAATGCGCTTTAAGCCCCGCCTCTTCGGGTCATGTCGCGACTCGAACATCAGCATTGAAAATCAGCATCGATCAATGCGGATGCTGATGCTGATGTTTAAATCAATGCTGATCATCAGCGGATGCTGATCATCAGCGGAAGCTGATGCTGATGTTTAAATCAATTCTGATCATCAGCGGATGCTGATATTCGCAACAACCCTAGTTTGAGACTGGACGATGCGGTGTCAAACATCCAGTATTTCAATTCACATTAATTCTTAATTTCCAGGCAAGGCTGCCTTGAGTTCGACGTGGTATCCGGCAAGGAGCTGAGCGCCGCGTTTCCCGACTTCGTGATAGATTACTACGAGCAGTGCGTTCCCTTCAGCGTGCGGTATACGGCGGGGAAGATGCCGAGATATGCTCCTGACGTGAGTTTATTACCATTCCCTTTAGAATCTTTCATTTCTTTCTTTCTTTCTTTCTTATTTTTCTCCAGTCGGCCAGAAAAGTATTTGCAATATCAGCCATTTTAGGTTATGTCCGAACCGAACTGACTGCCTAGAGACTTTCTAGTATATCTTGTGACTTTACTAGCGGAGGCGGAACTTCGAAACTGTGGAATTAAAATGATTAAATACTCACAAGTCAGTTTGAAGGTAACTTAACCTATTTGAAACTAGATACACATAGTGAGGAATATAAACTCATGAAAAGTGAATCCGCTTTAATGAAGTAAGTGACTAGAAAAGTATTTGCAATATCAGCCATTTTAGGTTATGTCCGAACTGACTGCCTAGAGACTTTCTAGTATATCTTGTGACTTTACTAGCGGAGGCGGAACTTGATGGCCGGTATTTCGACGGTGACTCGCAGAAGCGAAGCAAGCCAAAATAAAACCCCCTTCACATTTTACAAACTGATCCACCTGCTTTGATAGCTGTAAATGTAAATGTTTTTTTACCTTTAAGATATGAAATCATCAGAAATAGTTTTTCCTGTTCTCTCTACATTAACTTCAACCTAAGCTCATAATTTAGTATCCTACCTAGGATACCAGGATTGCTTATAACCCTGATTAAATGAAAGTAATGAATAACCTTATCAAAATGTTTACGGTTCCGGTGGGATACGAACCCACGTCCGTCAAATCGATACTTGACGCTTCCGAACCGTAAAAAGTTTTTGATAAGGTTTATTAATTTCTTTGTAAATGTTCTACCCTAAGTGTGGTTAAACACTATAAAAATAACAAACTATAAATGAAAGTAGTACCTTAATTAGTGATTATTTGGTAAAATAGATTAGACAATAAAATGAAATGAAAAATATCTAGTTTTAATTCCGCTAATACAGATGCATATGCACCGCCCTCCCGCCCGCTAATTATGCACATGCAGGGGGAACCAGGCTGTTAGTGCAACATGCATACCCAAACCCACACGACGACACGTGTTTCGCCTCTCCGCGAGGCATCTTCAGGTGAAAGGCCGAGATGTTGACTGGTCGGCGGCTGGAACGAAAACGTGCGTTCCAGCCGTCATTTCATTTTATTGTCTTATGTATTTCCGCAAAGTAACGCCTGATTCTATTAATTAAAATAGATTAGCGTTTATAAGTAAGAAGGTTAATCTTTGGTTTGCATTCACAGTTCCCACCAGAGTCGGAAACCGAGGCGGAGTTTGATACGACTCCGATGGAAACATCACACGAGGGACAGAATACTGACAGCACCTTGCAAGCTGCATCAGGTAAGCTGTTATGTTCCACTAGCGGAATAGGCTATTTAACATAAAAATAGGTTTGCTTCTCTTATCTTAGTCACTAAGTCAGGGACTCGTGTTTGGATAGCTAACGACTGCAGTCCCCGTCCACTGCTAGACATAGGCCTCCCTCATGGATCTCTAAAGCCTGGATATGTGCCCCTGCATATCTAATCCCGCCCGTTGGGGGTTTTTGCCATACTCGCCACGCTTGGCAGGCGGGTAAGCGATTATGTTGATCGTCTACCAACATAATCGCTTACCCGCCAGCCTGAAAGAGGCTGCTGCTCATCTTCAGGAGGTGTCCCTTGGCAGATTTTTACTGCATCCACGAGCAAGAGAGACGAGGCAACATTCGATGTATCCACAACCCGTACTGCGCTCGCCGACCCGCATGCCAAGCATGGCGATTATGGCAACATCCGCCCTAGGAACAGTACTTGGAGATTGAGGCCGATGCCCAGCAGTGGACGTCCTATGGCTGAGAAGATGTATTAGAAATACGTACAAGCTGATTTAATTGAATCCTACACTTAATTGACGGATTTGACAGTTTTCTATGAAAATATATAAAAAGTTCTACATGCTTGTTACTTTAATCTGCATTTATTTTTATAGGGCAATAGGAACTATATATTAAGTAATATTAGAATAATGAACTCTTATATCTCTTTCAGCCCAAGAAAGCATGCCTGCTATGGGTATATCGCCTATGGATTAACCACCTATCGATGTCCCTGCTCTAAATTATGTATAAGTGAAGGTTTGCAAGTGATTTGTTAAACAAATTAAATAAGTGGGCACAAATCAATACAAAAAGTGAACTTGGTCAATGAAACAAGTGAAACCAATTTTTACAGGAAGTGACCAACTGAATGAACTTAATGACATAAGCATAATAAATTAAATATAAGTGAGTCAGTCAACAGAAAACCACATTATTAAGTGACTCCAACTGAAATCTAAACTATAAATAAGTGATTGTATTTACTGAAATAAGCAAATGCCTATAATTTTGTGAGATAAACTCATGTTTCAGGATAAAATAGTAAATCTTATGTTAATTTTGAAAGTGAAATCCTTATAAATGTGTCCAAATATAATTGAATCTAAAAATAAAATTCATTAATAATAAAGTTCAGTTTAATGAACGCTCTATAAAATTATGATTTCCGAATTAGATTTAAGGTTACAAATAAAAATATTTCTCAATGAATTGTATTTATTACATAAAAAAACTAAACATAATTCCCTGTATAAAAAGTATAAGAGTAAAAAACTAGCGAAAATAAGCTTAAAATTAAACGATATAGAATATTATTTGGCATCTATTCGGCTGATTAATAACTAAAAAATAATTTACGCATAACGTATGGATTCCAGACAGTTATTTCAGGTTATTATACAATATTATGTTAAAATTCTAACAAAACTACATAAACATGTGTGTTGCATGTCATAAAATGTTAATATTGCCAAAAACTTTCAGCTTATAATATTACAATTAAACCTTTACAAAGTTACTTGGAGTTCTTAGTTTCAAGCTGTATTTTTTTCAAATTCACAATATCATTAACATTCTGATCCGTTTGGACTACAGAACATCCTTTCTGAAGTCACACTACACTGGTAACAACACTTCAGAAGGGATGTTCTGCCAATCTTTCAGTTTCAGTTCAGTGAACTGTGGAATTAAAATGATACTCGCTAGTCAGTTTGAAAGTAACTTAACCTATTTGAAACTAACACACTGAAGAATATAAACTCATGAAAAGTGAATCCGGTTTAATGAAGTAAGTGAATCTGACTAAATTAAATATAGGTGTATCCAATTACTTTTCACGAGATTCGCATCTGCCGATTATAGGCGGCACGGGCTATGGTAGCAGCATGGCATCTGGCGATTATAGGCGGTATGAGGGTTTCAATCCCATCCAAAACGTGAGCATTCTCTTAAATTCAATCTAAGTGCGTTTGTCACTAAATATTAAACGAAAAGTAAATGTCAAATCATCAATATAGATGATTTTATACAGCGTCATGGTATTCATTTTGTACGCTGCAGTGCCTGGGATATTGTTAGATGGATTAGGCTTGAATATAAAACAATACAACAGAAAACCAGTCTAGAATCCACACACTACCTATCAATTACACAAGAGCATCAGTTCCTATAAACATCTAAATTATCAACTTTTGTTTACTATAAACGTTGTCTATGGAATATTGATTTGAGTCTTACTATAATATCGTTATACACAGGTATTTCTCGCATTATATATATTCTTTGCCGTGACCACGATAGGTTAGAATCCCGTCTAAACATCGGAATATAAAAGTTAAAACATGATAAATACCTACCGGTTAACAACCTTGTGGTAATAATGTTGATTTGAGTTTCCCGATATTTAGACGCAATTTCACCTGAACTCGAATCATGATCAATAATCCCGTAGACAAAGGTGTCAATTCTGTTGGCGCACTTCCTTACTAGAGCTAATTAAAATCGAGTAAATGGAACTAAAATGACATACAGCTATTCGGTTATCGCCGTTCTTAGATTAAAAAAAAACTCAATTTTAAGTAATTTTACATTGAAAGCTCTAAACAGAAACGTCATATCTACATTTCGGCTTCAACAACTCTACAATTGGCTGTATAACCTGCATGAAGCCGCGGTGCTACGCTAGTTTTCGTTTTTTCTGTACTTAAATTAATTTACTCGATCGGTAAAGATTTTATTTAGCACTAGCGACCCGCCCCGGCTTTGCACGGGCGCAAAGCTAAATATTCTACAGAATATACGGACTTTTTTGTAGAGCTTTTTAAGGTGTAGGTACAATACTGTAGTACATTATTTTGATCTATCTCGTAGGGGCCAGCGTTTGCAATGTGAGCGCAAAAAATGTGTTTATTTACGACCTCACATTAGAAACCTCCAAAATGATCAGTGTTTCTCTACTATATTATGCATGTGTTATACATATAAACCTTCCTCTTGAAAAATCACTATCTATTGAAAAACCGCATCAAAATCCGTTGCGTAGTTTTAAAGATCAAAGCAAATATAGGGACAGACAGACAGCGGGAAGCGACTTTGTTTTATACTATGTATTGATGAGAAGTGGAACAACAGAATCTATACCAATGTTCGTAGTCTATCACAAATCGCCAGTTCAGGTAAGCGTCCTAAAGCTTGTTGAGGAATGGGGCGATGGAGGCAAAATCTTCGCATTCAGGGATCAGTTTCCCCTTGAACTTGATGCAGGATTCCGCGCACAGGGGCCCCTCGAACCAGGCGCCCAACATCTTCTTGCATTGCGCGCAGTTCTCGATGCAAGTCTCCATGGGATCGTAGCCCATAGCTGGAACATATGAAAATAGCTGTAACATAAATAAATTAGGCTAGGTGCGGGTCGGACCACGCGCTGTAGGGTTCCATAGTTAGACCTGTTGTTAGAATTAAGTGTACGTTTTTTTACGTTTACCAAAACATAATTGTAGCGCGGCAAACGCGCCCTTAGCCCGTGTGTTTGAACGTGTCCTTAAGACATGCGATTGGTAAACTCGCACGCCACCGCCAACGGGCGCGGGAGGAAGACGCTTAGGGAGAGTTTGAAAAAGGTTCATTCGGAAGGACTCTACCGGCAGGATATACCGCCGTGATAATTATTGTTTTAACCTGTTTTACTTGTGTATTGTGTATTTCTACCGTGTTTCTTTGAATTATACTTTACCTGTTTTAGAGGTATATCGTGCATCGGACTGTTTCAATCATAGCCCCAAAACCCTGAGATACGAAAAGAGCTAGCCTACATAATATTATTAATTGAGTTTTCATAAATCAAAAAATCGGTAGGTACATATATTTGTACCCAAAATCGGTATTATGACAAAAACTATACAATTCTCAATTAAATTAATAAAAAAATAAACTTCACTAAAAACTAAGTAAAAATGACAGCTTTCTAAAACGAATAGTCTCTTCTTAAAACTGACGACAGACAGACAAATAGGTTCACACTGGATCGACCTCGAAGTGTAAAGAGTTAGTAAATAAAAATAATCGAAATTCTTGTCTAAATAGACAAGAGAATTCCCGAGCTCTGCTATTTTAGTTGAAATTACCTCAATAGTAAAATTGGGTATACTTTTTTTAGGTATTTCGGTAGGACAGAGCCCATATCGGTAGAAATATCGAAAAACCGGTAGGTTCGAGACCACTGGTGTGGACGGCGTTTGTGAAAACAAACATCTTCACACATTTCGTCGTTATATTACTGGGACATGATTCACGAATAAAGCTCCAATAAAAGGATGTGCAAAGAACCGGTCTTTTAGTAGTTCAGTTGAACCACGAGCCGCAAACCGGGACTGTAGTAAACCGGGCCACGGTCATGCTTAGTTTAGCTTATGATGCCCTTTGCATCTATTATAGATGATTTATGCAGCGTCAGCAACTGGTAATAATGCTGTACGGGACGCTGCAGTGCCTGGGACATTGTTTGATGGATTAGGCTTGCCCAGCACCTATACCATCCTCTCAGCTTAGTCAGCTGTTAGTCAGAGGAAGGAACAGGTCAATATGTCTGAAGCCTGCGGTTTCCTCACGATGTTTTCCTTCACTATAAATTTTTCAAGAAAGAATAATCGATTGGTTCACGGCCGGTATCGAAAACACGACCTTCGAATCGAAAGTTGGGGAAACATTCCTCTCGTCTTTTTTACACGTCGGGAATAAAATAAATTAAAGGTAATTACGCGATAAATACCCGATAATTCAATATAGTAATAACATTCCACTCGGGCAACACGGCTATAAATCGAGCTTCATAAAGCTGGGCTGTGGATGAATCGAACTAGCACAGCACAGGGTTGATGCTTTCGTACTAAAATCAATATATGTATAGGTAAACCCACTAGAACCAAAGAGAAAAGCGGAGAGGCACCTCTTTCCTCTTTGGTTCTGGTGGGTTTACCTATATTGATTTTCTTTCTTGATTCTTCTTTGTTCTGTAAGTAAACCTCTTAACTTCTATTAATTATAATACTTCCTACCTCTTGGACGCATTAGTGTCGTCGTCGGGGATTTCATCTTTTTCAACAGTTACAAAACATACGTAATTGATATTTTATATTTTAATGTTCTGCGTCTTAAACTTCTAATTGGTGGTTGGTTAACACGATTGGTTAACTAATCATCATCATCATCATCAGCCTTTATCGACCCACTGCTGGGCATAGGCCTCCCTTTGATTTTGCCATTCGCCTCTGTCGTAAGCTATTCTTAGCCAGGTGCAACCGTGGTTAACTATTAAATAGGAAAAAATCCCAAAAACTGCTCTATAAAAACATAGATTTCACTGAAACCGATTTCGGACACAAACATTTTTAGACATCTATACCTAACCATTTCAAAATCGTTAGGTATTGGATTTTACAATATTAGTACCTCATAGTTTTTATTTTAAATGAGAATTACTATTGTGGCAATAACGCCTTTTAACAAGCTTTTATTTAGCTTGCCCTGTATGTATGTGTGTTTGTTCGCGGAATCTTGCAACTCAATTTTGAAGAAGATATCTTCAACCAATTAAGCTGAAATTTTGTATAGCTTGTCGCGAGATTTAAGCAAATACTCGTATTTACATTGTTTGAAAAAAATATTAAATCAATTAGATCAATTTAATGGTCTCGCTCTTGTCTTGTCTTTTTATTTTATGGCTTTTTGTGTTTGGTTTTACACAATTTCGCCAGTGTCGAGTTATTTAATCATTTTAAAATGTACTTTATTAAAATTTTACAACAAATCAGTCATGACATGACATTTATCATTCAGGTTAATCTCGCGATAAGCTTTTTTATCACATAAATTGTGTAAAGACGTTTGAAGTTGACATTAAACTTTAATGGAAAATGTTTATTTTATTATTTTAAGTGGGTACGTTTAATTAAAAGCTTCTTTGTTAAACAGTTATTTTTTACTTTTAAATTATTATTTCAAGCTAGCTTATCGCGTCTGTTTGTATGCAGGCGGCCTGTGTCAGTCAGTGTTTAACCATATTTAATATATTTTTTTTAATTTTTTTTTTCATGGTTAATGTATTAAGTATATCAGTCATCTAGTACCCATAACACAAGCTCTGCTTAGCTTGGGGCTGGATGATGCTGTGTGATTTGTCCAGCATTATTTATTTTATTTATTTATAGTAATTTATTACATTCAAATAATAAAATAGTTTATCAATGCGTCCGTCGCCTCAAGCCATTTTGCAACACGCGTAAAACAACCCGCGTCATGAAACTCGTGAATTAAAATACTACGAATGATTTAACTGTTACCGCATACATTCCGGCAACCGACCCAGTGAAGATATAATTAATCAATTTTTTATTTAAACGTTTGGATTAACAAAAAGCAATCATTTCCTATGTATCCTCACTAACATTACCTAAGCCAAAATAAAAAGAAAACTTCATCACTCACTTTATTTTCTTTACTTGGACTAGTCTGTAAAAACAACAGCATAGGTATAGGAGATATTTAGCCTTAAGGTAGGTAATAGAAAATATCAATCACAAAAAACTCCCAAAACGCCAGAAGTAAAATATCATGTCAAATAAATTGGACACACAGATACAGAAACCAATTTATTGGCAACAGCAAAGAATCAGAGAATTCAAGAAGAGGCCGACTCGAGGCAATGACCCCAATCCGATCTCACTTTCGCCCTTACGCAATATCACCTTAGCCGCTTACACTTGACCTCGCGTGGACAGTTCGCGTGAATAGAAACATTTTTTTCTGAGTCCTGCCTGCGGATTCACATATCCTTATAAACTCGGGTAGGATGTATCCGGGACTCATTGCGGCCGCAATAACCATCTCCGTGGCTCAGTTAGTATTTGTTATTTTATCTGAGTCCTGCCTGCGGATTCACATAGGTATCTTTAAAAACTCGGGTAGGATGTATCCGGGACTCATTGCGGCCGCAATAACGAACTCCGTGGCTCAGTTGGTATTTGTTATTTTATCTGAGTCCTGCCTGCAGATTCACATAGGTATCTTTAAAAACTCGGGTAGGATGTATCCGGGACTCATTGCGGCCGCAATAACGAACTCCGTGGCTCAGGTGGTATAACAGCCAACTGAGACGCTGGAGGTAGCTGTTAAATTCCTGCCGGAGTACCGATTTTAATAAATCATATCTGAACATCAGCTCTCAAATAAAAAACCTCATCCAAATTGGTTCACACGCTTAGGAGCTACGATGACACAGACAGACACATCAAATTGTAACACCTCTCTTTGTGCGGCCAGGGCTAATAAAATATGACAATAAACGTATTCGCGAGTGATTTCTACTTATATAAAGTAAAGAAGAACCCTCTAATTTAAGAAATCATCGAAAGTGTAAAATATCTACATACCTAAGTCCCGCTATCAGACAAGAAATGGCAGTGTCAAGGTTCTCCAACAAATATAAACCGCCTTTATCATATATTACATTGTATGATGGCACGGAACCCTCGGTGCGCGAGTCCAACTCGCTCTTGCCCGGTTTTATTGCACGCGGAATAAAACCGGAAGAAAATGCAATCCATCATTACGTTTTTTGGAAAATTACAGTTGGCGCCCTTAACTAAGAAAAGCTTGCATTTTGAGCAAGGAATATTTACCCGGACTAATATGAAAAATCCAACCCGACACGAATGACTAAAGATCTAAAGATAGAACATATACCTATTTCTCCATGGGGAACGAAACCGCAA
This sequence comes from Pasiphila rectangulata, assembly GCA_963082625.1. Taxonomy (NCBI): domain Eukaryota; kingdom Metazoa; phylum Arthropoda; class Insecta; order Lepidoptera; family Geometridae; genus Pasiphila; species Pasiphila rectangulata. Next base: position 6,153,127 of record OY720244.1, on the reverse strand, counting down.
CCTATTCCATCACACACCTACGAAAGTCGTGAAACAAAGCGACCCACTAAAAACATACATTATCTATTTTTTACACCTGAAATGTTACCCATAGAATATAGAAGCAATCAGAAACCGAGTTCTGAGCAAACTTGGGACAAAATCTGCTCAGACTCCGTCAAACAAAAATAAATGATATACTTAGTCATCATTTATTATCATCATCTTACGTCCGAGTAAGGTTCTTCTTTTCTTGACTTGCGTGTCATCTGAAGTGAGCGTGCACTTTATTTAATTAAAGTGTTGTTTCATTTTGTAAATTGGCTAATCTAAGAGGCTTTTGCGATACCGCTGAAGAAACGCTTTTTTGGGTATAGAGCTTTCCAAGAAGCCCAAAAAATTATGTCCGATATTGGTGTCATGTTGCTTAATCGGAAACGCCTATCTTTTTGATATAAAAATCTATAAACATACATGTTATGTTAACACAATCTGGAAAAGAAGCAAACACAAGAAGCTGACTCGGGCCGGTATTGTAATAATTTTCTGTTTCACGGAGCGTAATAAGTAAGTACAGTGGGCCAAGAAAGTGGTCTACCAGTTTTGACAAAACTTTCTGTGTGATCTTACTATTGCTAAGGGGAAATCAGCCTTTTTATTTCATGAAGTCGACAAATTAACCTCAATCGTAGAGTGGTGGACCACACTTAGTCCACTGTACCTACAGCTACAGCATCGCAGCGAAAAAAGGCAGCCTTTGTATCATACATAATGAGTATACTGTCTCTGTCTACGACAACCTTTCTACTCTAAATGAGAGAAGTAAAATTTCTATCACTTGAATACCACAGAATCTGTATGTTTCTTAAATATAAGACGTAACATTAGCTATTTATACCTACACCTATGTCAGTTCGTCCGCAAGGTAGCGCCGCGTACCACTCGCGTAGGCGTGTCCTGTTTATCCCGCACCTCTCATAAATCTTGTAGCAATTCGTCACATATTAGGCACGCTCCTGGCACTAGTAAACGCTGTAATATTCTGCAATCTCGTTAGCATTATGAATGGGTGCCATCGTTCACGTAAAAGGTACCTACCTACCTACATGAAGGACGCGGACAAGCAATATTCCTAGGTTTTGGTATTTATTACACGTTCAGGACAAACTGAAACTACTAATATATTATATTGTCTAATCTGAAATTGCGAGTTTTTTACGCTTTTGCGATCACAACACATTATACAGGTTTACCGGGTATTCGCTAACATTTGGACATTTTTATACGTTGTCATTCTTTCATGCTGACATTTTTATTTTGTGATTGTTGGAATTATTATACTTAGTAATTTTTCATTTTAGACCAAAGTCGTCAAACCCTTTAATAACCTTTATTCTAGCCTGACGTATATTTTTGAAATTTTTAAGCAGGCGGTTTTGCTAGGATTTGCTGTAAACCTTAAGGTTGGAACAATGGATCGGGCTGCGGATATTTTTTTAGGTTTTGTGCTTTAGCCACAGCTTAGATTTTTGAATGAACGTTATATTAAAGGCAATATATTTTTTACAGAACGTCAAATTTAATAGTTTATTACGAATCGAATATGTTTGGAATATTTGATGCGTTAATCTTTACATTATAAGTGTAATACTTGATATGCATTTTGACCATAGCACACTACTCCAAATGAGTATAAAACATTCAGAGTCGTAGTACAGTAGGAAACGGACTACGGACCCGCAACCACGTTTCCATAATCGCATAAGTACTGCACCGTGGTGCCACAGAGGGCGTTTAAATTGGGACTTCTGTACATTGCCTCATAAAGTACTTCAATGGGGATTTACCTTATAAAATACGTCATATAGTCGTAAGCTTTTGTGACCAAAATACTAAACTAGTTTTGCGCTCACCAAACCTGTTTCATGCATGTCTACCTCTAGATCGAGCCGGCAAAATGTAGACTTAATACAGGCCTGTGATACACATGTTAGTTGTAGCACTTAGTTGTAGAACATGCTAACTTATCCATATATACTTCTTGTAAATTAGCCTTTCACGTCTATTATAGATGATTTCTGCAGCGTCATTATCATCTCACTTAGCGGTAGGACGTCCACTGCTGGACAAGGGATCCACATAGATCTTCAAGTAGATAAAGATCATGAGGGGGTTGTTGCCATACTCGGCACGCTTGGCAGGCGCAGGGATGTTTATACACGCAATGACGCTGCTGTCTATCACCCGTAGGTACCCCTTGGCAGATGCTACTGTCGACACTCCCACACAGCGTCAGCAACTGGTATTTATGCTGTTCGGGACGCTCGCATCGCCTGATCGACTTGCTCACCTTTACTAAACTCTCAGCTTTTTCGGCTGTATCCAGAGGAATGAGCTGAGTAAGCCGCGGGTTTCCACATGATTTTTTCCTTCACCATCAGCGCACGTATTAGATGTGCTATAAAATATACTTCTAGATTTACCCAAAGTAAAGGACAACTCTGCGAGCGGAATAAATTTTCAAAGAAATGTTAGTACGCATCATAATATAACGGAAGGCTTAATTTGTACATGGAATGATGGTAGATTGTCTAAGAATTATGGATCAATGGTTATTTCCATACATAGGTATAGGTAGGTTTGGAATGTACATTGAAAGTATCAGGTACCCTGTTTTCGACCGCATGTTTTAAAATACAAAGTTGCGATGAGAAATATCCCAATTAGAAATATTTTTTGTCGTCATATGCACCAAGAGTATTCTGTCCGTGTAATGTCGCCCTAGGTAGTTTAGTAGGTCGTTAGTCGAAATATTAAATCAGGATCTTAGCGGGCCAGAGCCTAATAGCTTTACGACGTCAAATTAGAGAAGTTAATGAACGATTGAGACTACCGAGCTTACTTTCCTTTTGAATAGATTTATTATAAAGAGGGGTTGCTTTTATTACTTTGACCTCTGGTTTTGCGTTCGGAATTGTCTCTGACGAAATACTCATAATGTTCTTTGTTGTGTTCACGTATGGCAGTTATTTTTATGAGCGTTATCCTTACGTGGTTAGAGTTTAAATTAGTAAGGTATGGTCCTTTGATAAAATCGTTCTATTTGCGAATTTGTATTCTGGCCTTGTAGATTGAAGAAGAAGCGTTGAAACTGGATCATGTGCCCCAAAACTTAGTGAACGTTAGCTTAGAACCTACCTACATAAATACCACTAAAATAAAACGTTTTTTTGATGTACCGATACCGATCAGACGACAGGTGACGCGTGACGCTTGGAGATGTGCGAGTACGTAGTTAGTACTAGGGCCACTGCCCATCGTACATAGACTGGGGCGACTGCAGCCACTGTGGCTACTGTAGCGACTGTGGCTACTGTCGCGACTGTGGTGACTATAGCAACTGGGGCTACTATGGCGACGGTGGCGACTATGTTTTACGTCTGCCAGGTGTCCCGTGACGGCATTTTTTTTTGTTGTTTATAATTTGTTTTTTAAATGACAAGCCAAGCCGAAGGCCCACCTGATGTAAAGCGGTAACCTCTACAAATAACAACTGCAATACCGCAGTGATCACCTTTACGAAGCGCGTGACCAACACTGCATTGCATTGCGCCCGTCACCCTGATGCATAGAGTTGTAAGTTCTCATGTGCCCGTAACTTCACCGACCCCCTTACCCTTCAAACCGGAACTGCTTGGCGGCAGAAATAGGTTCATTCCTCCATTCATTAAAATACATTTCCTTTCCCTGCGGGCTAAGGTGGTCGAGCAGCAAGATGGGCAGACGATATTGATAAATAAAGTCGCGGGCAAACGATGGATCGGTCTGGCGCAGGATCGTGACGGTTGGCACAAACTAAGCGAGGCCTATATACTCAGTAGTCGATGAAGTCGGTATGATTTAGAATCAAGGAATGTTCTTTGTTTTATTAATTTTATAAAGGTCTTAACTATGATGTCTGTGGTATGTTGTAATATAGGTTTAGGTCGGGTACACCTACATCTCTAAGCCATAATAGACAATAAATTGAGAGTCACAAACCTAAAGATGTTTCTAACTGATAAACAATATTTCTAGGGCGTGTGATGTGTTTGCTTAATCAATTAGAACCTTCGATGTGATTCGAACGATTTGCAATACTTGCGCAAAGCAATACAAGTGTTATCACATGGAAATTTCGCAATTATTCCTCAGAACTTTCTGTAAGAAATTATCACCTAGAAAGCCTAGTAAGCACTGCGAAATTATACTATTGACTTTTGAGTGTAGCTAGAAGTATATGATCAGAATAATTTAATAAATGATAGGGTAGTGGGGACAGCGGGCATGCGAGAGCACTAGTCACCTTACTAGCGGAAGACGTAAGCTATCATTTAAAACATTTATTACCCTCTACCTACGTAAGACGTCAATGAACGTAACAGATATCAAATTCCTATGCACGTTCTTTTATGTTTTCTAAGAATCATCCCTTAGAAAGAAAATACTCGTTATTTTCTTGGATACTCCGTGATACAAATGTTTACGGCAAGATACTCGTACTTTCTCTTAGCACTTAGCAAATTAGCAATCGTCTCGTTTACATTAGCCCGAAAAAAATCTTGTCACATTTTAGGCATGGGTTTATGTAGGTCCTAATTTCCCAGTAGACAAGAAAATGTGACAGAAACGTTTACATTTTTCTCTATTGATATAATCATGACATTAGGTACAAGGTGCTCGCGTTGTTTGACTTGCGAAAAGATTTTACCACTAAGGGGTATTTGTATATTTACTCGTATGAAAAATAAGTTTTCATTAGATATAAAATGCATTTTTATTATAAATTTTGCATTTCGGTCATTTCGTACAGAAATTTCGAGATGATCTGAGAAAAGTATAATGCGTCAAAATTCCCAGCAGAGGTAAAACTCTACAATATTAAGAAATCCACCCTTAATTAATTAGTCACAGCCCTACCCAGCCATCAAAATTAATTAGAACTTTTAATTAAATTATTACGATGGTAATTCCAAATTGTGTTTCGAAATGCACACCATGATATTGGTAAGACGGAAGAAGGTCTTAAATGAGATTATTAAAAAAAATCAAGTCAATAACAGTCTCAATATTTCTTCGTCAATATGAAAACCCGTCGTTCTGGGCCTCGGACAAACCACACCTAAGTGCAAATTTAGCAAGTTTTGAATACATAAATGTAAATAATTCTCTACTTGTTATTTTATTTTATTTTCATAGTTTCAGTTCATATATTTTTGGTTAATTCATTTACATCAATAAATATTGTTATCTCATTCACAAAAAGTTATATATTGTTAAGTTTATTTTTTGATATTATTAGGTACTTATTATTATATTTTAATTAGCGCATTGCATTTGTGTATTGCGGTAGCCACCAACCGCACACTGGTCACTACGGAAGACCAGCGCTGTGGTACGGATACGTTCTGCCACAGCATATGCTGAGTAATGACCATTTTTGTCACAATTTTTTATTTTTTAAACCTTATTATTGTATATGGATTAATTGTAATTTGTGTGACAAAATAAACGTATCTTTATATTTTATCTTTAGGATGCATACGCACATAAATACGGTAGGTATTATAAATTGAGGTAAAGTTTAGAAATTCTTACCAATAGCAGGATTGCTCTGTACAGATCCAAAATGCAGCATCGCGATGATTGCAAACACGAAGAAGGTAGCGGTCATCTTTCCGGCCATTTTTCTATTATCTGAGAAAACCATATTTCTTCTTTAAACAATGACATTTTATATGTATGTATTGGAGCTGTATAAAAACAAAAGAGAAAACACAGATTTTTCATAATGGTAGAATATGCTAAAAATCTGATACACTGATAAAAGTAACACAATAGATTAAAATATGCACAAAAATTAAAGCACATAAACTCACCGCGCGCATGAATAACATAAAAGCTCACTATTAACACGGAAAACTTTAATTTCCCAACGCAACAAAGCCTATGCTAATTCCAAACACAGCGAAACCGGGACCTGACAAAATAATAAAAATTCTCTATGGACGACCATCCGTAAATGGAGCTTGTTTAAATATGTAACCAACTGTGGTTGCATGAGAAAAGGGGGGGTAGAAGCGGCGTGCGCGGACGGGACACCTGAGGAAACGGATCTGTGACTCTGCGAAAGCACGAAAGTTCTAAGTAGGAAGTCTGCCACTTCGAGTTCAGCTTAATGTGGATACAAAAATACTACCTATTCTGCATATAAATTAATGGAAATATTTCTAAAACCGCGAAAAAATCTCTTGAAACGCCTTTGATCTTCTGGACAACAAGAAAGAAAAGTCTGCCACTTCGAGTTCAGCCTAATACGGATACAAAAATACTACCTATTATTCTTATTAATTAATGGAATGGAGACGTGATCTTAAAAAATATTAATATATCTAAAACCGCAAATAGAAAATCTCTTAACACGCATATGATCTTCTGGACCAGAAGAAAGAAAACTAAAGTAGTACCAATACCGTACACAATGGTGTCAATTCTGTTTTACACTTCCTAAAACTAATTATAATTAGAGATATGACATTTCTAAATTTAGAACTGTCAGCGTAAAAGCGGGTCTATTTGTTCCGTTTTATCTATACTATAATATCATAAAGAGGTAAAGTTTGTGAGGTTGTAGGGGGTAATCCTTGAATCTACTGAACCGATTTTCAAAATTCTTTTACTAATAGAAAGCTACAGTATTTGTGAGTGTCATAGGCTATAAATTACCGCCCAACGAAGTGGGCACCGGGTCAGCTAGTTTAATTATATAGAACGCCACTATCCGAATAGCTATATATCGTTTTAGTGTGTATTACGTCAATATAACTAGCTTTAGCTAGCTAGTGTAACAACAGAATCGCCACCAACGTCTATATAGTTTACAAAAATTAGGAAAGTAATTATAGATCAGGAAAGCTGGATGTACCAGCAATGGTACTTGTAGTAGTATTATTAAATCTAATGTTGACTCATCCATCACGGATATCCATTGCTCAAATAAACGTGGGCCATTTCACAATTGCCGTTTCAACGAAAATCATGACGTTCGCATGTTACAAGAGCTAAAGGAATATGGCACAACCACAATATCATTGTGGGTGGAATCAAAGGAAAACTGATCATAAAAGATTATATTTACAAAGCCTTATCCACACGAATCTATCTCATGTAAACAAACCGGGTTGCCTTCAGTGGTAGCCGGGGGCGCCAGAATGCCTGCTACTGATCTCACGTGGGAACCAAACACACCGAAACCTTTTTGTCATGTAAATAAAGTTCAAATTCAAACATAAAACGGCCCAACTGTATGTGATGAGACCTCAGCTATACCCCTCGTGAAATTCAATTTATTCTACCGTCAATAAAATTATCTCTTGCTTGAGCAACAATCTAGTTAGAAGAACAAGATCTCGGTACATTATAAGAGACCTGTTTAAGATTAGCCGGTTTTCTTCCTGCTACAAAAGTCTAGTTCTATCGTATAATTCAGTGATATCATACGAAATGTACGTCACGCTTATTAAAACTCAAACTGAGTGAAACTGGACGGATCAATATGCAAATGGCTTATGGAAAAGGCACTTAGTGTTGAAATTATCATTTTTCGGTCCTATAAGAGCCAGGAGAATTACTTCCGCACCTACGAACAAAAGTCAAATGTAAACAACCTCTAGAGCCGGCTCGGGCTAACTTTAACATCGATCGTATTATACCTACTTATTTACATGGCGCGCAATTCGGGAAGCATTCGAGATTAAATTCTATCCAATCGTACCAATATAATAGAGTTTAACTCTGTTAGTTGGTAGTTCTGTTAACTTTGGAATTTGAAACTATACCTAGAACCGTTCCATAACACCTGTGCTGCAATAGTTATTACGTAACCCAACTTCAAACAGTAGTCACTACACTAGCCACCATGCAAGCAAATCCACTTTCGGATTCGGTGACAGCTTTTTTTGTAGCCTTCGATACAGTGTCGAACAAGAAATGGTGGCGTGGAAAATATAAAGTTAAGCCTCTTTTGGCTTTAGGAAGCGGATCTCGTTATCGTATCGTAATTGTTCATTACACTTCCTAAACTCGAAGCGAGACAATCCTGCCGGATTTGTTTATGATTGATGCCTGCGGTTCCACTGTCAAAAATTACAGCTTCCGCGTTGCCGGGCTTATTTCATTTGCTTTGTGTAAAGTTTTGATAGCGTGCATATTTTAGACGCTGTCTTTGTTCAATACTTTGCTTTATTTTATCCATTACATGCAACTAAATTTAGGAAGTCCAAGTGTCCACTATCCAAATTTAAACAAAAATGTTTGTCATATGCGAGGGGGTGTATAATTTGTTCTAATTGGCCCTTAAACCCTGAATAATTTTTGAGGATAACAAAGGTTTTATTACGGTACCAAATCAGTTACGTACTTTAGCATACACGTAGATCTAACAACTTAGATCCATAGTTTTAGTCCATTTCACATAGGGTGAGGACTGTTATGCAGAAAAGAGCAGGACAGTTATCAGAAGAAGTGCAAAACAGACAATTATCCTTTATCCCTTTTTCGCTCACTGATTTTTAAATTATTATTTTTTCTTAAATTATTATTAAGAAAAAATAAATTATTATTATTTATTAAATTATTATTAAAAATATTATATAATTTTATTATTTTGCTATATAAGTTGTCAGATCTACGTGCATGATAAAGCAGGTAACTAATTTGGTACCGTAATAAAACCTGTGTTATCTTTAAAAATTATCCAGGGATATAAATATATTATATATAATTTTTTTTAATTATTAAGGGCCTAACAGAACAAAATCATCTGATGATGATGATGATGATGATGATATGCGAGGGGGTGTATAATATCAGCCCGTTGACACCCACTGCTGGGTATAGGCCTCCTCTTCAGCACGCCAACGTAAACGGTCCTGTGCAAGTCTCATCCACTGTCGTCCAGCAACCCTGGCTAGATCCTCCGCCCATCTGGCAGGTGGTCTGCCTCGAGGCCGTCTCGCTTCCTGTTACCGCCTTGGTCCATCGGCTGTCGTCTCGCCTGGCAACATGCCCTGCCCATCTCCATTTTGATCCCCTCTTATAAGACAAACATTTTTGTTTTATATTTGATTCCGATTTCCTAAACCTTGTTGCTTGTAATGGAATGAAAATGTAAGGAAAAGTATTCAATAAAGACAGCGTAATATGATTTTGAATTTAGTGAAAAACTCAATATGACAAAAATAGTATGGAATTGCTCAATTATGCGTTTTTTATTCTAGGTTGGAAGTTTAAATGACGCTACTGTGGTTGTGACACGTAGAGGCGATCCGTCACCATTCATTATCGTTTTTAGACCACTGTGGCTCCCAAAGCGAGTCACACCGCGTGGTTTGTTCAGGCAACTTGTGACAAGAGGAATGCTAATCCATCAATTCCTGGCATCGTGACTTTGTATGGGGCGGGAATCATCATCTTGCCGTAACTCAGATATGATGTAGCACGAGAGATAAAGCTTATTAAACTGTGTACCTGCATTTTGCGTAGGTATCTAAGCGTAATTCTGTTTTCATTTATATATCTCATCTTTCAATATCATAAAGAGGAAAGATTTGTATATTGTACCTATGCTTCTAGAATAAACTAAAAAACTATTGGATTTTCAAAATTCTTTCACCACTAGAATGCTACATTATCTCTGAGTAACATAGGCTATATTTTAACCCCGTATTCCCACGGGAGCGGGAATTACGCGAGTGAAACCGCAGAGTGCGGCTAGTTTTATAATATAAAGCTTTATATAATTTTTATGATATAATTATATTTTTATGACCCGATATAATTTCCTATTTAATTCAATTCTTTACTTGTATTATTTAAATAACTTTTTATTGAGTAATTTTTATAGTAGTTATACATTATCGTACTTAAAAAAAACTTCGATATAGATGCACTCTAGAAATAAGTTAAAATTGTCAAAGGAGTTTCGCCTTTATTTTTTTCTTCCTTCATCGATCTTTATTATTTTGATTTTGAATCTTTAGCTGTTATTGTAAAAACCTTTGTTTTTTTTTGCATAAATAACTAATAAATGAACTAATTAGTTAGATTAACTCCGCGTATTTAAAAGTGAAATGTAAATTTTTAGTTGCATTTTATGAAAGGTTTTTCTTTACAAAGCCAGACTATAACATAGACAACACCCAATAGAGCCTTTATAAATGCAAACAAAATTTCCATTAAGTGCATGGAGATATTAATAATATAAAACCAATTCTACCAAAGAAATAACTGTTACAGTTTACTCACCTGATGATTACCAAGCTGGTTTCCTGATGAATCCTGGATAGTAATGTGAAGAATGTAGTGAATCCCTCCCGTTTTATACCAAGGAGTGACCACTCACTCAAACCAACCATGTCAGGAGACAACAGGGGGTTCTCCTTTCTCTCCATTATCTGTTGGATCTTGTAATTAGGTTAGGAAAGCGAGAAAATAAATTTGTATCTTCTGTCGTGTTAGTACACACATACACCCTGTAAATTATATACTAAATGTTCCCCGCGATTTTGTACGTGTTTTGATGCTCTGCTCGTATACTATTCTATCGTAGTCTTATTCATGTTATAGCCTAAAGCCTTCCTTTTTTCGATTCGAGCCAATAGTTTCCGATATTAGCGCTTTCAGCCAAACAATACAAACTATCGTTTTTACTTATTTAGAAATAAATAACCTTTTATCTTTATCTATTAGTATACTCTGGCGACGGTAATGGTGTTGAGAATGATGGTGATAGTGATAATGGTGGTGATGTTGATGATGATGGTGGGGATGGTAATGATGATGGTGTTGAGAATGATGGTGATGATGATGTTGATGGTAATGGTGTTGAAAATGATGGTGATGAAGTATGCGGCACAGTACTTTTATGTTAGCAACCTGCAATACTTAAATTTTGCTTGCTTAAGTATTGATTTTTAGGATTCCGAACTAAAATAGCAAAAAGGAACCCTTATGGTGTGACTTTCTCTGTCTGTCTTTCAAATCGATACCTATCTTGGGAACTACTGATGCCATCAACCTGAAATTTGAAATAGTATATTCACGAATATAGGATACTAGCGTATTCCCGCCGCTTCCTATACGTTGTACCCGTTTAAAACGTGAAAAGCCTATGTGTTAACACTGGTCAACATCTATATCGTCTGCAAAATTGCAACATCAGACAAGAGATGGCACGGAACCGGAACCCTCGGTGAGCGAGTCCGATTTGCTCTTGGTCGGTTTTATTTGACAAAATTAATTACAATCTACATTGATGAGAGTGGTCACCAATCCACAATGTATATTTGTTTATTGATACCATAAGTAATATTTTTTTTTTAAATTAAGCTATTTTGTCTCACTGCTGGGCAAAGGTCTCCCCGAAACTCCTCTAGACATCTCTATCTCTCTCCTTCGAAGTAATTTACAAAAGTTATATTCTTTTGACGATTTTTTTATGGAATGAACTTGTATTTGGTCAATAAAAACAACTAATTTATTTATTTATTACAGTTATATTAGAAAGCTCACAGTTTATACCAAAACGCTTACTATCTTAAACTAAAATCAAAATAAACTAAGAGTTGAAAACTACACTTATGCTGTCATTAAATATATCTATATGTTGAATAATGTAAGCATTAATAAGGTTGGTAGCTGTAATTGTAGGTGCGTTATTCGCATGTTGTGTTCGCGGAGTATGGCAGGCAAATAGTGGATGGTGACGTCGGCCACAGCGCAGGTAGTTGTCTGGTACATAGAGCGACATCGAGCCCAATATGGCGGGATTATTGACTTTGCTGCGTAGAATAAGACAATAGTGGAGAGCGAGTTGCAACTTACGCCGCAGTTCAACGTGTCCAATACGACCATACCGGTTACAAACAGAGAAGGGAAGAGGAATTGCTAGTATCCGTACATTTGTTTATACACATCATCATCATCATCATCATCAGCCCACATTAGTCCACTGCTGGACATAGGCCTCTCCTATTAAGCGCCACTGTGAACGTTCTTCGGCCACCCGCATCCACTTTTTGCCGGCCGCTTTTCGCAGGTCGTCGCTCCACCTAGCCGGGGGGCGCCCCACACTACGCTTGCCAAGTCGTGGTCTCCACTCAAGAACCCGTCTACTCCAGCGTTTATACACGTATCTAGCGAATTCGCGTTGCAGCCTTTCAACCATAACCGTGTATTTATGATCACGTGGATGCCACACTACAGAACTAAATTTAAGTTTGCTGAGAACAAATGCATTATAGAGCATGATGGAGACCCTAAAGTCCTTAACTGGGAAGCAGTTCTCATACAACCTAAGTTTCGGTTTGCCTGTTTGCACATAGAGAGGATGTGCTCACGGAAGTTAAGCTGGGTATCTTCTAGGAGGCCTAAATCGCGAACGAGTGTAACTCTCTCTAATGTAGAACCAGCCAGGACGTAGGACTTGGTTATAGGCGTTTGCAACCTGGTAAAGGTAATCACATTACACTCAGAGACGTTGAATGCAAGTCTATTTAACTGACTCCAGCTCTCTAAGCAATCGAGAGTCGTTAGATACAGATTGGTATACCTTTAAATCATCTGCATACGTAAGGCAATGGGCAGTTTTTACAGCTTTCGGAAGGTCATTAATCATAGCCAAAAAAAGAGTTGGTCCAAGTGTACTGCCCTGGCTGACACCTGACTTAGTGTAGTACTCATCTGATCTAAAATTTTGCAGTTGGACATACTGTTTACGTTCACTCAAGTAGTCTGCAAAAAAGTTCAGCTGCTTAGGAGACATACCTAGTGAGGAGATCTTAAATAACAGAAGGTCATTATCTGCGATGTCAAATGCTTTACTAAAGTCAAGAAATATAGCGTCAACTTGCCGACGAACGTCCATTTCTGTCGCGACATTAACCAGAAAGCAAGTGTGGTTTGTAGTTGTAGAGCGAGAAGCGCGAAAACCATGCTGTGAATCGTCCAGGATTCCATCTAGTTGACGCTTAAGGTGGGAATTCATTATAGATTCGAACACCTTGGCAAATACACTAAGTAGGTACCGCTATTGGCCTAAACATGCTTACGTCTGTAGCAGCGTTGGTTTCAGGTACAGGTGTCACTCTAGATACTTTCCACCTAGCGGGGTAATGACATGTCTGTACAGAAAGGTTAATGAGGTGTAAGAGTGAGCTCTTCCAAGGCAAATAGGCAATCTTTCACCACTAATGCAAAACTATAAAAAAATTACGACATACATCAACATTTTAATTACAGTTTTGCAGTTAAATATTTTACTACCAGCTTAATCAAAAACATGACTTTGGAAGCAACATGTCGGTTACAGTTCTGCTGATTATATATGGGTATGATTTTATCATTTATCTTGTAATATATCGTCATCATCACCAGCCCGTGTCAGTCCACTGCTGGACACAGGCCTATGTCTATGCTAGGTGGAGCGATGTAAGGTAGCGGGCAGGGATTAAGGGAGAAGGAAAGCTAGCTTGAGAGATGTGTTTGTTGTATTTTGTATGTTTGTAACGAATAAACTCAAAAACTATTAAACCGATTTTCAAAATTATTTTACTATTAGAATGCTGCGTTATATTTTATTCCCATATTCCTACGGATCGGGAACTATACTTATTCCACGTCACTCTCGCTGTGCTCGCTCAGCTCGTGCGTTGTTATTGCGACACAACCAGGACCTAACCTAGTTTTTTGTGTAGGGTTTATCCACATTTTTAATATTACTTGATGAATCAATTTAGGTGACAGATCTACAACTTTGGAACAAATGTTTAAAAATTGTGTGTAAAATATGCTGTGAATATTTCAAGCGTCTACCTGTTGCAGTTATTAATATTGAGCAAAACACAGCAAAAATAATCACATTTGTTGTATGGAGCCCCCTTAAATATTTATTTTATTCTATTTTTATTGTTATAGCGGCGACAGAAATACATCATTTGTGAAAATTTCAACGGTCTTGCTATCACGTTTCATGAGATACAGTAGAGTCTTAATCTTATAATAAATCTAATAGGGTCCCATTTTTACCCTTTGGGTACGGAACCAAAAAGTAAAAAAAAGGCTAATTAGTGACAAATTTAAATTTAGGCGGCAGAAAATATTGCTGTTTGGATTGAATTAAGTCTTGACTTTATTACGAAGCCTTTACAGTTTTACCAACCAACAGTTTGTTATCTTGCTCCAAACAAAGTCACAGGCACTACGGTAATTAAAACGTAACAACTCGCAAGTAAATATAAAATTTATTCAAATTAATATTCTTACAAATACAAAATATATCTTTAGCAAATCTAAATGAAATCAAAAACATAGTATCATAGAACTTAAAACTTTTGTTTTTTAACTTTTACAAAAGGCGATTATATATAAATTGATTTTCGTTACTTCCAAATGTGTGTTTTATCCTAAAATATCCGAATAGATCCGTCCGTAAATCAATTTTACACATGCATTGTTAAATTTAATTTGAAACGACTTCAAACCTGTATTCCGCAACTCAACACCGGGATCTCGTTTAAATTGTGGGATCAATACTCCTATTTACGCCTCAACTTTGGGCACCTCATCAGCCATACTTGCCAGGATCAGGTTCTTGTTCAAGCCTTGAGGTCTCTTCGGTTCCAATGCTTCCCTCATCTCGAGAGCGCGTATGTCAGTCTCCAACGATTGGTTCTTGTCGGCTAGGTCCTTGGAAATCATGATAGAGGCATCTTCTAAAGCATTGTAGGTTGCCCTAGGAAAACAATTGATATAATAATTGGTTTTTCTACATTTTTCCCAAAAAAACAAAAAAAAATGTTAGAAAGTCAATGTTAGAAAGGCAACAGGAGTGAAAAGACACAGGGTGTAGAATTTCTCAATTTTTTTTAAGTCTAAATTTTTTACATACACGTGACTTAGATTTTTTTTTGATAACTTTTATGTTAAAGCCTGTTGCATAATTCCAGCCTGGTGTCGACTACTGGGACACTCTGTATAAAGAATTTAAAATTATATATTTGCAAAGTTTGATATGATGGTGAGTGGGCACGTACCGCGGGTACGTATACTCTCGATCTGAAGGTCGAAGATTCCATACCGGCCGTGCACCAATGGACAATTCATTCTTGAAAAATGTGTGTGTACATTCAAATACGTGCATTGACGGCGAAGGAAAACATCGTGAGGAAACCTGCGGTCAATTACATCCTAAACTAACCTGTTGACTAAACCGCTGTTGACTAGCCGTCTAAACCGAGAGGATGGTATGGGTGCTGGGCAAACCTAAGCTACCTTACAATCTCCCAGGGTCTCGTACCTATAGCATGAATACCAGTTCCCGACGCTGTGTATCGCTCTATGAATAAATACTTAAGAGTCGGCGCCACCAGCCAAATCTTACGAAAAGAGCGAGGACTAAACTCAACAGTAGTCTTTGTCTGTACTTTTTTTATACAATTAAATGAAGAGACTAGCCGAAGGCCCACCTTATGTTAAGCGGTAAACTCTACCTGATGATGATGATGTTTTCCTAGCCGATTTCGGCCATGGTGACTGAGTATTCAGATAAGAAGTCTCATAGGAGAGTTTTGGTTTTCTACCCTTTCATGTGCTCTAAGGTCTTATAAGAGAAGGTACGAGAGCACTTTGGGCAAACTCAAACCTCAAACTCTATCTATTACAACTGCAATACCGCGGTGATCACGTTAACTAAGCGCGTGAACAACACTACTCTACTAACTACTTCTATGATAGCAGCGCCGCGTCCTCGGATCGGACTTTAGTGGCGACGCGGACTCCAGATTAGAATGGCCTTTGACATGACTGTAGATAAAAAGGATTTTGACGTGACCTTAGATGAAACGGATTTTAACATGGCTTTAGATAAAAAAAACCGTTGACATGACTGTAGATAAAAAGGATTTTGACATGACTTTAGATAAAACAGATTTTGACATGGCTTTAGATAAAAATAGCCTTTGACATGACTGTAGATAACACAGACTCAATTCGATTTCCCCGACGTTTCATAGCAGTTTTATTGTAAGAGAACTGTGGTACAGATTTTCAATCATAAAATAACAAAGCAAAATGTTATCAGTCCATACACAAGCACAATTTCACAAAGATCTTGGTAACCCATTAGTCCCGCATTCAAAGCAAAGCTGAGAACAATTTCGGTCTGAATCATTTCGTCGACTGAAAACCATTTCTTTATTGTTCCAATACAATTTTCCAAATAGACGATAACTCATTGTTATTAAACTAGCCAGACCCTTCAGTATGTTTGATCCCGTATTGTATTGTTATTTTCTGCTCGTTTAGCCTGCTATTCACAGCGTAATAACTAAAACAATAGCGGCTTTAAATCTTCAAAGAAAGGAATACCATTCAGCCAGCAATGTCTAATGTTAACGTAGCTCATGTTTTCAAGTAGAAACTCAAGGGGTTGTGAAAAATGAGCAACAATCCTTTGAATTGGTTATGTTATAAGCTTTTAATGCGAATAAATAGTAATAGCCGTTGGTTGCCGGCAATAGAATGCTGCCTCTCCTTTTCTTGCCAGTGGACGCAGTAAGAATCTGACAAGGGATTCCTATGGAAGATGGGCAGCAGCGTCTTTTTGAATATGACATCCCGTACTGCGCTCGCCAGCCCGCCTGCCAAGCGTGGTGGGTATGGCAACAACCCTCCATGATCTTTACTTGTATGATCCATGAGAGAGGCCTATATGTCTAGCAGTGGAAGTCTTGCGGCTGAGATAATCAGACGTTAGTAATTAATACACACTGTAAATGTAGTTATGAAATAGTTACCTATGTAAATGTAGTTATCAACTGCGAGCTTGATACCAGGTCTTGGTATATATCCCCTGGTCTCCAAGCGGGTCTCAGCTACCTTCAGTGCTCTAACTTTACCTTGCAATATCAATGAAATCTGCGATTGTTTAGCAACTACTGCAATAACTCACTTAGCGCAGTCTAATTTCTCCTGCAGCCGTCGAATCGACTCCCTCAAGTTCCTGACTTCATCCTTCAGCCCAAAATCAGCTTCATCAGCTGCGAGTTCAATACCAGGTCTATATCCCCTGGTCTCCAAGCGGGTCTCAGCTACCTTGAGTGCATTCACTTTATCAGCGAATTGTTCGGTCATAGTTTTCAGTTCATCGTTCAGTTTTTGCATGTTTTCTTCCATCTAGAATGTAACAATGATATAGTTATTTACTTAAAATAAGAATTTCTAAATCTTATGGAATTTAAAATTAGCTTATGATTTACACTAACGCTATTCCGTTAGCGTACGAACAGGGTTCTGTTATTTCGAGAATAGTACACTAACATAACCAAAGTCGCTTTCACTTCCAAGTATATAAATCGGGCCCATATAATGATATAAAAAAGTGTTATTTTATTTTTGTTAACGAAACAATATTTTACGAATTACAGCATGACATGTGTCCCCATATACAGTTAAAAGTTTACAAAGAACCTTATGGGCTCTATAAACAGACAATTTTATAGGTAATAACTATCTGTCCCGTGCCTACATACTACTTCGTTGGGCGGTAAACATTTTTACGTGTGATGAATCTATGAGTGTGGTTCGGTTAGTGCTATGATTTATTACCTGACTGCCAAAAGGAGGGTTATATTTTTACAGCATATTATGTGTGTAATTATTTGCATGGCAATTTGGCTATATTACCGGGTTTCAAATGAGTGCATACAATTATTATGATTGAATAAATTATGTTTTACTTAATTTTTAACAAGTTTTTTATCTCTCATCATTAAGGTGACCAATGACCCTTGTTGTAGTAGAAATTACACCTTCTATATAGTCTGTGCTAATATGCAGCTTATCTGTGGATATTTTTGTATCTATAATAGTTTTGATATACTCTGTACTCTATGCGCATCGCTAACCGGAAAGTATTGCTACACTAAATGTTCTGCTATAAAATAAAGTTTTTCTTTAATAAGTTAAACCAGTTATTTTCATTTAATAACAGGTTATGGGCCCAGTAAGCCCGATTTGTAAAATCAGTGAATACTATAAAGACCCAGTGCTAAAAACAGTGCCGAACAAAAGAAAATTAAAAGACATAATCTGCACACGCAACGTGCTCAGTTTCTGAACAATATTTCAAGTAAATCCGTGATAATCCACAACCAAAAGATGTCATCAACAAGTTCAATGGCATTAATTGAAAGGTTAACGGGCCGTGATAACTATGCCACATGGCGTTTTGCTGTCAAAACATTTACAGCACGAAGAGTTGTGGGACTGCGTTGAAAATTCAGATTCAATTGACCAAAAACACGACACGAAAGCCAGATCTAAGCTTATCCTTCTCGTCGATCCGATAAATTATATTCATATACAAGAATCAAGCACTGCAAAAGAAGTTTGGAATAATTTGGCACGCGCTTTTGATGACTCCGGGCTAACACGCCGAGTTGGTCTACTGCGAGATTTATGCAATACTACATTAGCTGGATGCTTAAACGTAGAAGAATACGTGAGTAAAATCATTACAACAGCACATAAGTTGAGAAACATTGGCTTCCATGTAGATGATGAATGGCTTGGCACACTCCTGTTGTCCGGCCTGCCTGAAACTTACAAGCCAATGATAATTGCCATAGAGAGCTCAGGTATGAAGATAAGCTCTGACTCAGTGAAGTCTAAGATCCTACAGGATGTCAAAGCTGAAAGTGATACATCAGCTTTTGCTTCAAGTCAAAGACAAAATAAAAACAAGAAAAATTCAAAAGGCCCCCGCTGTTATACATGCAATAAATATGGACATAAAAGTCCTGAATGCAGATCAAACAACAAGGATCATAAGAATAATGCAAATCTAAAAAATAACAGTTCTTATGCAGCTGTATTCATGGCATCTTCCAAATGCTCTGATGTCTGGTATGTTGATTCTGGAGCATCTGTTCATATGACCAAACACAAGAATCTTATGAGTGAAGAAACAACATCACACATTTCAAGCATCAAAGTTGCAAATAATAAAACAATGCATGTGCAAAGCTCTGGAAAAATAAGTTTATCTGTTTACAACGAAAGAGGCCAACAAAATGAAATTTTGTTTACAAATGTTTTATATGTGCCTGAACTAGCTACAAACTTGCTGTCTGTGAGTCAGATCATACAGAATGGTGGCCAAGTGAAGTTTAATAAGAATGGCTGTGTTATACTGAACAAAAATAATGTTATTGTAGCAACAGCAAGCTTAATAAATAATATGTACCGGTTGAATATGCCTGGCGGCTATGCATGCATATCAGATGTTATTGAGCAAGACACTTACCTGTGGCACCAAAGGATGGGTCACCTGAATTTTCAAAGCATGAAAAAGCTGACCGAAAATACTGCCGATTTGAAGCTTAGCCAAATAAAAGAGAATGTAAAATGTATAACGTGTCAGGAAGGAAAACAAACACGTCTGCCATTTAAGAGTCAAGGGTCACAGAGCAAAGACCTGCTTGAACTCATCCATTCCGATGTCTGTGGACCAATGGATACTCAGTCTCTAGGCAAAGCCAGATATTTTGTAACATTCCTAGATGATTACTCAAAGAAGATATTTGTTTACACAATGTATAACAAATCAGAAGTCCTAGAAAAATTCAAGGAATTTAAAAACCAAGTTGAGAATCAGTTAAGTAGAAACATTAAAATTCTCAGATCAGACAACGGACTTGAATATTTAAATGAAAACTTTACAAAACTTCTCAAAGGTGCAGGAATAATTCATCAGACTACCACACCTTACACACCAGAACAAAATGGTACTGCTGAACGTATGAACAGGACATTGATAGAGCGAGCAAGATGTATGATGTTAAATGCCAATTTACCTAAAATGTACTGGGCTGAAGCCATTCATACTGCTGCTTACATAGTCAACCGCACTCCAACAACATCTCTGTCTTACAAAACACCTGAAGAGATGTGGACCGGTCAGAAACCCAATGTCGGCCATATGTGTACATTTGGATGTGAGGCAATGGTCCACCTTCCGAAAGAGAAGAGAAAGAAGTTAGATCCAAAATCACAAAAGAGTCTACAGTCAAAAGAAACTATGTTCCTGTTGAGTTAAACACAAGTGAATGCAGTATAAAAACCAAAGATGTTGAAGAAATCTCAACAGATGACTCATTTGACACTGTTACAGACGGAAGATCACAATCAGACAGTGAGTACATCCCTGATAACAGTATAGATTCTTCGCCTGAAAAGAATGTAACTGTAAGAACTAGAAAACAATTAAAAAAATACTCTGAACCAAGAACTAAGTACTTACCTCTGCTGTGATGAAAAATTATTAAACAATGAAGCTCCTGAAGACTATCAACAGGCAATAAAGTCTATGGAAGCTCCAAAATGGATAAAATCAATAGAAGAAGAACTTCAAGCTCATCAACAAAACAATACATGGACATTAATTGAAAGAACTCCTCATATGAGAGTAATTGGATGCAAATGGGTGTTTCGCATTAAAGAAGAACCATCTGGTCTACGATACAAGTCTCGGCTCTGTGCAAAAGGGTATGCTCAAAGCAAAGGCATTGATTACCAGGAAACATTTGCGCCAACTGTCAGGTATGATTCCATCCGTTTATTATTATCAGAGGCAGCCCAACACAATCTACAGATAACTCAACTAGACATCAAAACAGCTTTTTTATATGGTGAGCTCGAGGAAGACATATACATGACTGTACCTGAAGGATTAACAGCTGATACTCACAAGGTATGTAAGCTCAATAAATCATTATATGGTCTGAAACAATCTCCCAGATGTTGGAATTCAAAATTTGATGCAGTTTTAAAGAAGTTTGGGCTAGTAAATAGTAAGGTAGACCAATGTGTGTATGTTGGCACTATCAATGGAAACAAATGTTACCTGTGTTTGTATGTTGATGATGGGCTTATATTTTCAAAAGATATATCAACATCAAATGAACTGATTAATGACTTACAGTCAATATTTGAAGTAAAGTCTTATCCTCCCAGAAATTTTGTTGGTATGGAGATAGAGAAATGTGACAAGCACATTTTCATACACCAGTCAAGCTATATTGAAAAGTTATTAAACAAATTTAATTTGGATAATTGCAAACCCAACAGCATCCCAGTTGATCCACATGTAAAATTGGAAAAAGAAGAAGGAGAAAATGAAAAGAATATTCCATACCGTGAGGCAGTTGGATCCTTGATGCACCTAGCTACAGTAAGCCGACCCGATATTTCCTATGCGGTTAGCCTGGTGAGTCGATTTTTAAATTCTTACAATGAAAATCACTGGAATGCTGTAAAGAAGATTTTTAAATATCTTAAAGAAACAAAAGATTATGGCCTGTACTACAAGCCAAACTGTGAGCGTAATACAATAATAGGCTACAGTGATGCAGATTACGCCAATGACCCAAGTACGAGACGTTCAGTAACTGGTTATGTTTTCATCAAAAACAATGCAGCAGTGACATGGACCTGCCAGAAACAGCAGACAGTTGCCCTCTCAACCACTGAAGCAGAGTACATGGCTGCCTGTGCTGCCACTAAAGAAGCGTTGTGGGTCAAACAATTATTGTGTGATATTGGTGAATTTAATCAAAAATCTGTATGCTTGAACATAGACAATCAAAGTGCTATAAGTGTTATTAAAAATATTAATTTTCACAAACGGTGTAAACATATAGACATAAAGTTTCATTTCATTAAAGAAAAATATGAGGATAAAATTATTGAATTAAAATATGTGTGTAGTGAGGAACAATTAGCAGATATATTTACTAAACCTTTGTGTAAGCTTAAATTTTGTTATATAAGAGATAAAATAGGAATGAAATCTTGCCATATAGTTAGAAAATCTTGAAATATTGTTTTTATTGTTAAATAAATTAATAAGAAGGCTTTAATTTAGGAGGAGTGTTGTAGTAGAAATTACACCTTCTATATAGTCTGTGCTAATATGCAGCTTATCTGTGGATATTTTTGTATCTATAATAGTTTTGATATACTCTGTACTCTATGCGCATCGCTAACCGGAAAGTATTGCTACACTAAATGTTCTGCTATAAAATAAAGTTTTTCTTTAATAAGTTAAACCAGTTATTTTCATTTAATAACAACCCTCAACAAATAATGCGGGTTTCTTTAGTAAAAGAATTTTCAAAATTGGTTCAGTAGATCGAGAGATTAGCCCCTTCAATCTCACAAACTTTACCTCTTTATCAAGCGGAAAGTTTGTTTCTATAGATTAATGGATGTTTGTGCTTCACGCAAAAACTAACCTACGTATTTAGTAGTGTTTTTATGGATATATACATATATTACGCTATACTGTTAGCGTATATTCTAGCAGACAAGTTAACTATATCCCAGCGACAGATTCCAATATTCCAGATTGGTTGAAAGGCAGACCACGTCCGCCCGTCTGGATCCGCGACCATCAGCCAGAACGTTGCGAGAGATTGTAAATAAGTTGGGGTTTACTTTATGGGCCTGCTTCACCTTTGGGATGTGTCAGTGTTTAAATCATGTGAGGCTTTACTATGTCCACAAATAAGGCTTTACATACAGTCCGCTCGAGGAAGACTGGTGAGTTATTAGATTTGGCCTATAACCAGAATAATTTTCATACTACATAGGTTTTACAGTGTGGAAGTTTTCATTAAAAACAGTTTGCAATCTAGCTTGTTCAGTTAAAAAAGGAGCATTTTTGAAAGCAGTTGATTGAAAGCGCACTACGTCTTCCTGTCACTGTCAAGAGTGGATGAATGGGTGGATTTTTAACGAACAACAACATGATTTCGATATTTTAAAATAACAACGAAATCAAAAACCTACAAGTAAAAAAAAAATACAGATTTATTCTGCAGATACGGATTGCCTACATTTTATTCAATCTACCAATTCTGAAAAAATCGAAGCTTACGGAAATAAACGTTTAAATCTTCTAAGACGTTGACTGAAGATAAAGTAGGCTACCTGGGATCTATCGGGAACATTCAAAGGTATTATGCGATAAATTCCCGTGTTTTTCATATTAAAAATGTATTGGTAATCGCGAAAGCTTAAGGCTCAGCGCAGACAGAACGGATCGCAACGGAGAGGATTTTATTAACGCACTTGAAAATAAACTTTAAAGTTATTACAATAAAGTGCATAAATGCTTGAACTTGACAAAAAATGCTCGCGCGTCCTCGAAGATCCGTAATCGCGATCGCGATCCGTAAAGAAAATGCCCGAGACCGCGCGGGGATTTTTCCTCTCTGTCTGCGCTGACCCTAAGAATGTCTGAAGAATACAGTAACTTACCCTCAACTTCTGCCACTCCAGTTCGTTCCTGGCCCTCTGCGTGTCGTAGATCCTCCTCCTCAACATATAATTGGTGACGTCAGTCTGCGCTTGCAGTGCGTTCCTGGCCCTGCCTCTAGCCACGAACAGCGATTCCCGTAGACGCAGGGTGTCCTGCAACTCTGCTACAGCCATGTTCATTGTCGCTTCACACTTCTCTTGCCATTGGTCGTAAGTTATCATTCTGTAAGGAACTTACTACGGTGCTGAACAGGAAACAATATTTCAAATCACTTTTCAGAAATTATCCATACAGATGTGGCCGACGAAGTGAAACCTTCGCAACAAGTACTACACGGCGGTCGAGCGCGTCGTGCCGCGCGCCGAAGTTACAAACTAAAGCAATCGCCGCATTGGACGCGGTTACAATAAATAATAAAATAATTTATAGTTTTTTAACAAAAACCGACTTCAATGACCGTGATGATGACGAGTTGATCAATCAAGGTAGGTGCAACGTTAAATGGATAGAGGTAAACATCATTATGCCTATAACTTTCGAGGGATCCCCTCGATTCCTTATGGATCCCATCATCAGAACTGAGCAAAACTTTAAAAGTACTGAGGTAACAAAGACATACTTGAGAATCTCCTCCTTTTTTGAAGCCGTTTTATAAATATGCTGATTTTTTCTAAAACGCAAGGATTCTTACATACCTTGACCACACAAGAGACAAAAATCGGCCAAGTGCGAGTCGGACTTATACACGAAGGGTTCCGTACCATTATTATTCAATCAAAATTCTCATTCTCTCATTAATCACGTTTGTTGAATGGGAGCCCCCTTAAATATTTAATTTATTCTGTTTTTAGTAGTATTTGTTGTTATAGATGCAACAGAAATACATATCTGTCAAAATTTAAATTGTCTAGCTGTCACGTTTTATGATATACAGCCTGGTGACAGACAGACAGACGGACAGCTGAGTCTTAGTAATAGGGTCCCGTTTTTTCCCTTTGGCTACGGAACTCTAAAAACGATGTTTAAGATCCACCAAAATAAAAGTATTTTGCTTTCCACAAACAAAGGGACTAAACTCGCTCTTTCAAGTTCCGGATATAAAAAGCGTTTTCTCCCGACGACATGCTATTTCCTGTTCCCAACTAGGTATTCGGTAACATTAAAAGTTAGGATCTCCAGATCAAAGAAAGTTAGATCTCCTTCGTGGATTATCGGTTTTGGAAGCAATATCGCCGATGGCCACAATTATCTAACTCGAGCCAAGTAAACGAAACTATTACCATTTCCGACCAACGATTCAGTGGTGATAAAAAACAATCGCATAGGGCATTCTTCGCGGGTCATTTCACACAGGCTGTAATCATTAAACTTTCCAGTCTTAGTGCGTAGTTTGCGGAGCGCTAAAAATTTCAGCGGCTTCTCATTACCTACGGCATAGCTAAGAGGGAATTCTCAGGGCTAAGAATTTTAAAATTCCTAGACTAAAATGTGTTGCTTTAGCCTTCCTCTAAGGCGCATATCTTCATATTTATGAAACTTAACGGAACCTGGTTAGAGTGTTCCTTTTAAGTCTCAGGTGCAGTGAAGCGGCCCAGGGGAGTGTCGTAACTTTCAGCTATTTCATTATAACACCAAAAGCTATTACTCTCAAATTGTAGTCTATACTACATGTTCGTTTCTGCATAAATAAATAAATATATAAATAGATTTATTAGAGCAAAAGCTATGTTGAATAGTCAATTTACAAAGAGAAAACACATTTAAATTGAATAAACCACATTCGAATTCGTTTGCTTAGGAAAACTTTTCTTTCCAAGTGAGGGAAAGAAGCGAAAAAGACCTCACTTTTTCACATTACATTATTCACATTTTTGTAAATATATAGCAAATAGTCATTTTAGTATTTTTTCATTTGTTTCCATTTTTGTGCAATATTTAATTTTGTTATAAGTTGTAATAAGCACAATTGATAATAGTATAGTAGATGTAATATTAATATAATTTCTAATCTGTTATGTTACATTTATTTTGATTCAATAAGAAACAATGATGGCTATCTTGCTGCCGGACTATAATATTTAGATGATCTAACTGCTAGTTGTACTTATATTCTTCCTACTTCTACAGGTATTTGAATATTTTGTTCAACAGGTGAAAAAGAACAGCTACACCTCCAAAAGTATGAATTCAGATTTACTGCCGTCAAAAACCAAACCGCAATCACATCGGAACATAACCGTTTGGCATGCACATCAAACAACCCAACAAATCCATATAAATCTCACCTTTTAGGGGTCTTGAGGGAATCAGTTTTATACGTTATGTTCGCACAGTCCTTATCTAAGCCGAGCATGTCCCTGTCAATCTGAAGGGCCTCGTTTTTATCGTTCAAGTCGAGTTGTAGTTTGAACTTTACGACTTCCAATTTGTTGATCTTCTCCCAGGCTGATTGGCAGCGGTCTATGAGCATTTTCTTGTTGCTCTCCGTAACGCACAGCTCCTGTAGAGTTTTAAAGTAATAAAGGAATCGAGCTGTCGTATTGTATTTTAAAGATAATTTTATTGTAAAGCTATTTTTATTGTGTCTTTATTCATTCTAGTCTTTATTTAATGCCTAAATTGTATTTTTCATTAATGATTTGAAAGAGCGAAAATACCTAACACAAGTAGTCCTTTAATACACGGTGTTTTGCACCGTAGGTAAAACTTTTGTGTCTTTTATTACTGAATTAAACATTTGATTGTGTTTATTTCGATCATCAACATGCATCGGGCCACGATGTGTAGGATAAAAAAAATATTTACAATATGTTTTGAGGGAGAACTTTTAAAATGTAGTTATAAATACGTTAGGAAACGTTAAACATAAGTGCCGGCAAACTTATACAAATATATTGATTAAAACAATTATGTTAATATATTAATATTCTGGCGGCCGTGGGGTACCGGCAGTAGAATGTTACCCCTCCTCTCATGCCCGTGGAAGCAATAAGAGCCTGCTAAGGGATACCGCCGGAAGATGGGCAGCAGCGTCTTGCCGTGTATCAACATCCCGTACTGCGCTCGCCAACCCGCCTGCCAAGCGTGGTGAGTATGGCAACTACCCCTCATGAAGATCCATGAGGGAGGCCTTTGTTCAGTAGTGGACGTCTTACGGCTGAAATGATGATGGTGATTATTATTGATTGAAAATCTTGATAGCATTACTCCTTCGTTTGCCTTCCAGCACATTTCTGCCCTTACTATTCTTAAAACTTACAAATCTCTTAAGATTAAAAAATCTGAAGGTGTATGGGGGATATCCCTCAACGTGGTATAATGTCAACGTATCTTTGGTATAATGTCGGGTCAGCTTGGCTCTAGAGTCTTTTGCCGCACTGTAAAACAGGTGTAGTGACCGAATCGTAGATATGTCTATGAAACTTCTTGACTTCCTTTAACACTTCTGCTTTTCTTGACGCTATACTGCCATCTTCCCTCTTCAGCTTCGTCATCTAGCTTTGCCCAACAGACATATCTCTCGCGAACACTTTGGAGCCTTTGTTCCGCTCTTTTGTATCTTTAATACGAGCAGAAAGTTACGAAGATCGTGCCGCCATGCCGCAAATATTTCCAAACTTGTCTATTGAGCTGCCTATGTGACTTAGCATCATCGGGAGACTGCAGTCGTAATGAGCGTCGTTCAGCCATGAAGTTAAGAGTGTCATCAGATAGTTTCTGAGGTCTATTTTTACGGGGCATCGTAAAGAACTGAACTATACGGTATGGACAGTTTCTATGAACTTGTTATTGATCTCGTCCACTGATGCGTGTTCTTCTAGACCTAGGAAATCAAAGCGATTTGAAAGTTCGAGTTGAAAGCTCTCGAGGTTTTGGATATGTGCGCGAGTGGGTCAGAACATAGATTTCATCAAAGACCTTTCAAGTCTAACGTTCATATTCAATGTGCCTCTAGCGATTCGGTGATAATTTCCGGTTTTCACCCTATGAAACAAAATTGATTCATCATCTGCAAATAATACATTTTATATTCCAGTTTGATTTTTAACCAAATATGGGTCCTTCACGTAGATTAAAAACAAATAAAACCGGGCAAGAGCGAGTCGGACTCGCGCACCGAGCGTTCCGTGCCATCATACAATATAATATATGATAAAGGCGATTTATATTTGTTAGAGAACCTTGACGTAGATTTTTTACACTTTCGATGATTTCTAAAAAACTATGCAATTTAGAGAGTTTGCTTTATTTTTCCTATAAACTTTACGTACACTTTTATTAGCTACACAATTTTCACGGGTTTATCTCTGCAAACTTCGGAGATAAGTGGGGGAACGGTCGTTTTTTTTCAACATTTTTGTAAATTACTTAAAAACTATAGGTATATACATATATATGTATATATAAAGGAAAACTAAAAACTGTTTATTGATGTACAAAAAAATACCTTTCATATGATACCCCACATGACCTAGTAACTTCAAAAAAAAAGTCACCCCCCCCCTTCCACCCATCTTGTCTAAATAACTATGCAAATTAGAGAGTTCGTTATAACATCCTATAAAGTTTACATACACTTCTATTAGCTACTTTTTTCAACTTTTTTGTAAAAACCTCATTTTTGTAAATAACGATACGGTATAAAGGAAAACTAAAACTGTTTATTAATGTGCAAATTAATGCCTTTCAAATGTACTCTCACCCTGCGGGGGGGCTGGCTTTGATAATATTTCAAAGATTTCACGGAAATACGAAGGGAGGTTCAAAATCGGAGGCCAAGGGGAATGAGTTCGCTATAATTTTCCTATAAACTTTACATACACTTCTATTAGCTATAAAAGTTTCACGGGTTTATCTCTGCAAACTTCGGAGAAAGCCTACGATTCGATCGAAACATGGGCGGTGCTCGAGTCTATCCAACGATGCCGAATTGACTATCGGTATATCGAAGTGTTGAAGTCTCTGTATAGAAACGCCACTCCGACTGTCAGTCCGAGTAAAGGAACAGAGTTCGAAGGATATTCCCTTAAAAAGAAGCGTAAGACAGGGAGACGTTATTTCACCGTAACTGTTTACGACCGCTTTGGAAGATGCCTTCAAGCTCTTGGAATAGAAAGGACTAGGCATCAACATTAACGGCGAATACGTGACTCATCTTCGGTTTGCCGATGATATTGTGGTCATGGCAAAGTCGATGGAGAAACTCGGCACGATGCTCGAAGGCCTCAATCGAGTCTCCCAACGGGTAGGCCTTAAAATTAACATGGACAATACGAAGATTATGTCGAATGTCCATTTTGTACCTGCCCCAGTTATGGTTGAGAACTCGGCTCTCGAAGTTGTCGACGCGTATGTATACCTAGGACAAACAGTCCAATTAGGTAGGTCCAACTTCGAGAAAGAGGTCAATCGACGAATCCAACTCGAATAGGCAGCGGCGTTTGGGAAACTACGCAACGTCTTTTCGTCCAAAATTCCTCAGTGCCTTAAGACGAAAGTCTACAATCAGTGTGTGTTACCAGTGATGACATATGGAACCGAGACGTGGTCATTCACGATTGGCCTCATGAATAAACTCAGAGTCGCGCGGGGTTTCTTAACGGGATCGAATCAGAAATGAGGAGATGCGTAGAAGAACTCGGGTTACCGAGATAGCCAAGCGGATTAGCACGTTGAAATGGCAATGAGCAGGCTTTGTAGCTCGCAGAATAGATGGCCGATGGAGCCGAAAAGTTCTCGAGTGGAGGCAACGGACCGGCAAACGCAGCGTAGGACGTCCACCAACAAGATGAGCTGACGACCTGGTGAAGACCGCAGGTCGACAGTGGATGCAGATCGCTTCCAACCGCAATAACTGGAAATCCATGAGGGTGGCCTATGTCCAGCAGTGGACGTACTACGGCTGAAATGATGATGCCTATATCTTAGATCGCAACCTTAAATTTATCATAACTTGCAAAATAAGTGAGGTTTTTTTGTCTAACTTACAAAGTTAAAGTTTTGGAATATACCAGACATAATAACGATAAATATCCGACATTCCTAATTATTCCGAAATTCAGAATAGGTTTTACATAGGTCGTTAGGTCCAAAGTTATTTGCCTGGCAAAATCTAATCAGCAAATGGACTTGGAATACCCCTTGTAAATGTAAGCTGAACTAAAAACGGAATGAACGTTCTTTAAATGGGTTGTAACCCAAAAAAAATAATCGTGGTGCTATTCTATATCAAATATAAAGTAGATCATCGAAATAGCTACATCATTTGGCACAAGTTGAGTTATTTTAACGCTTTAGCGTTAAAATAATCAAAAGATATATTCGACACTTAGGCCTAGTTAGCTAGTTTAGTTTTAGTCCTATTGGGTGTTTTTCTAGCGCTCATTAGATATAGGTTAGTAGACTTGTTACTATATACTTGTTATAAATATATAATGTGAATCACAGAAAAATAAAGAGGTTTATTCTGTGATGTATACCACCCTCTCCGCTTAGTCTGGTGCTGGATAAGCCTAAAACATCTAAAATGTCCCTGGCACTACAGCGTCCCGTACAGCAAGGATACCTGTTGCTAACGTTGTCTAAATCATATGAAATAGGTGTGAAAGGACAATTTAATTTACGAAAAACATTTAGGATATGTGAGGTTTCCATTAGCTAGAGTAGTTTAGTGCTTTTAGTAGGCATGGTTAGATTGCCTACTAAAAGCACTAAATGCCTACATACCACACACTCGTACCATACACTAACAGCGAATCAACTTCAAAGTAGTTTTCAAACTTTTTAATAACTTCATGTTGCAAACTTGCTTGCACTGATCCAGTGCCTATTTCTAGTTTTCTAGAAAATTTAATAACAGATAACCAGGTATTTTTAGGGTTCCGTTTTTTCCTTTCGAGGTACGGGATTATAGGATCTCTTTCTTGTCCGTCCGTCTATCTGTCAATACCCTTTTTCTCAGGAACGCGTGGAGGTATCAAGCTGGAATTTGTATATGCCGCAAATTTTCGACACTTGCAAGGGAATCAAAACCTACAGTGTACTTCCCGTGAACTCAGAATCTTGGAATTTGGTATGAAGCAACGTCTTATAGCACAGATAGAGGAAAAATTGCGAAAACTGTAAATTTTTAGTTACATCATATAATAAAAATATTTTAAATAATTTTAAACTTACTACCCCTTTTCTCATGAACGCGTAGAGGTATTAAATTGAAATTCATATCAAATGCTCAGGTCTTAATACCTTATATACCTACAGGTTTGTACGGAACCCTCGGTGCGCGAGTCCGACTCGCACTTGGCCGATTTTTTTTGTTTGTACTGCATGCAGCTAATTAGTCTAGTAGTAACAGGCATAATTATAATTTTATCGCAGTTTACTGTAATTTTTCACAAAGACCAAATTTGTAAGACTTACGGTTTTCGCATTCAATGTAATTTTTGACATATACTGCAATATACTACCTTAACTGTCGTTCTTAATTGAATGTAATTTTTGACATTAAGTTTCATTTTCCCCTCGTGGAGGGCTTATCACCACGGCATCCAGATGCTTTGTTCTTGAAATATAATACTCCATTCATTGATTTTTAAGGCAGTTGTGTACCATGAGTTATGTAGTTGTGTACCATGAGTTATGTAGTTGCGTACCATGAGTTATGTAGTTGCGTACCATGAGTTATGCAGGTACAATCAACCGTGATTATATGTAGGTTGACCTTAACTATACCTTTCGTACTTCGTTGGCAAGGACACGTTTTAAGGAAAGAGAGATTGACCAGCCCCGTCACGGGTTAATACTTAAAAAAATACAACACTTTTTTTTATCGTTCTTCAAAAATAACGGATTTTATTGAGTTGAGTTTTAGCAGACTAAAGTCTCAATAAGCCACATACTGGTGGGAACTCAGTCTAAAAGTACTGAGAGTGCAGAACTTCACAATAATTCATTGTCATTATCATATTGAATAATAACTTGTAGTTGTTGTGACCTGGTACTTTTCATCTTCATGTAAACAAGATTTATAGACTATCGGATCCAAAACCTAGAAAACTACCTACCTTTGTAGTTCTGCACTCCTTCAGGTGCAGGTGGTACAAAAAATAATGAATTCATTTAGGTTCGTATGATTTTAAATCTAAAATTATTTTCATTGCTGTGTTTCCATCAAAGAAAATTTTGAACCTCCTTTATTAATATGGTCGCCTGGTACTTTGCAAGATGAATTTGCCTATAGACTGTACTTAACTATTTTGCGTGGAGGCGGTGATCATTAGTTTGTGGATGCCTCTGGACTTCTGGATATTTTTTTACATTGATAATCCAACAATCCTACAGTAAATTAAAAGTTGCTTATTAATAAAACACGCAACACATGTTTCTGCACGCTCAGGATGACTGGCAGATAATGCTTTATAATTCAGTTCTCCTTCCACAACTTGTTGTGTTAAATTAAATGATGTAAGAATTGCAAAGGTGACTAGCACTTATATAGAGATGAAAGATGATCACAGTTTTTGATCAGTCACCTAATATATCAACGATTTTAGAAAAAGAAAGAAATTTCAACCACGATAATGGCCATTATGGGAAATAATAAATTATGCCAGGTGCGTATCGGGCCACAAAGTTCCGTAGTTTCCCGTAGACCTGTTGTAAGAAGTTGGTTTATGTTTTTTTACGTTAACCTAAACATATTAACAGGTATTCATTGAGTATTCGGCTTAAAGTATTCCGGTATGCAAATCACTTATTTGAGCGACAAATTCTCCGAAACTAAAAAAGCTACCTTAACTGTTATAGTTTTCCTAGAACGTTCATGGTTAAAACTACATTTATGATTTTTTTCGATTGGAAAAGCTAGCAGTTTGGATTTTAGAGGGGGAAAGCTCAAAAAAAGTTAAGGCTTAAATACTTTGCAAACGGAACCCTAAATCGAAAAATGGTCTTCGCAATGGTCTTCCAACAGGATTTTTAATTAACACCATTTCAACGATACTACTATTACTAACTACTAATTAGTATATACATATGAGTTTAGAATCACAACGTGTACGAAGTTACGGGTAACATCTAGTCTCTCATAAATCTCTCACGGTTTGGTTCGAATATCGTCCACTTCTAATTTTTAAAGGAGTCTATCTACTACAACGCATCGTACTAATTTTTTAGTTTTTTTACCTTAGTATCGCTAAGCATTATAAAAACGACAAACTTATAGTACTTACCTTCTTCAGCTCTGTATCAGCGAGATCATAAGTCAGCTCTGTACGCCTCCTCCCGTCTCTATTCGAGAGACACTCAGAGCACACCAGAAGAGGTAAATTTAGCTGTTCAAGCTCCCTCTCAGTAGACGCCTTTTCTTCCTTCAGAGCCGACATCTCTCTGTCTATGCGGTTGAGCAGGTCTTGGATGGTTGACTTCCATTGCTCGATTTCGTATACCCTGTGGAAGAAGTGATCCGGATTATATGTTATTATTATTTTGGGTATGGATTTTCATCAGCTCTGCTCTAATAGGGCCGGAATTTACCTAAAGGGCCTGAGCTCTCCACACTAGTTGTATATGTAGATGAACCACGGTTGGAGGGCCGTGGTGCGTCAATGGAAACATCAGTTTGTAATGTTTATGTTCAAGATTACTTGTTGGCTCAACGGAGGTTGGGCTAGCCATAAAGCGATTCAAAACAAAGGTCATGATAGTGGATCGCGCATCTAAGCTTGAGCTCAGAGGATCACTGGACCTGGAAATCGTCGATCACTTTATTTACCTGGGCTCAAGCATCAGCAATAATGGATCCTGCGAGGACGAAGTACGACGACGGATTGGAATGTCAAAGAATGCCACGTCCCAGCTCGACAAAATATGGAGAGATCGGAACATTGGAAACTTGACCAAACTCAAACTAGTAAACACTTTAGTCTTCTCGATATTTTTGTACGGGGCTGATACTTGGACTTTGAGGGTCAGAGAACGTAACGAGGACGAATCGGTACTCAAAGAACTTAAGATCGAAAAGAAGCAAAGGCTGTCCATTGTATGCTTGGGAAGGATACTTGTGTTTTTTGGCCACATAGCTTGCAAGCCCGGAGACAACCTCCAAAAAAATATAATTACGGGCAAAGTAGAGGGAAAGACGCCAAGAGGGAGAAGCCCAATGCGCTAGTCAGACCAGATCCGCGCTACACTCAACATCAACTTTTCAGGTGCATGTTGCTGAAAGTCGGAGCAGATGGCGCAACATCGTAAGGGAGAGAATGCTTCCGTGAGAAGTCGCGACCTCCCGTATTGGGGAAACGACGCAAGGAGGAGAGAGTTCGCAGATAACTTCGAAGATAAGGGAGAACGGTATTTTTTCAACATTTTTGTAAATAATTTGTAAACTATACGGCTCAAAGGAAAACTAAAAACAGTTTATTAATGTGCAAATTAAGCCCTTTCATATGATACACCATACGACCTAGTAATTACACTAATTTTTTTTAGGATCCCCTTTCCGCCCCCCTCGCAATCAAAATAAGAATATTTTTCAACATTTTTATATAATTATGCTATTATGCTTAAATGTGTAAAAAACTGTTCCAAATTTCAAGTCAATAGCATCTGAATTCTGAAGATTTCCATCTTTTACAGACGCACAGACAAAGTCTGCTTTGTCTGTTTATCATTTTGGTCCGGAACCCTAAAAAGGTTTAATATAATTTATTCTTGAAAAGACAGAGGCAAATTAACCGATTAAATTGCGTTAAAAAGGGTTATCATATACAAACCTGGCCCGCAATCGATTGTTATTATGGTAGCTGTCCCATTCAGTCTTGATTTTTGTCTCATTCCGTAGCTGGTGCGCCTTGTGGCGAAGATCGAAGGCATCAGCTCGGCGGGTGTCTGCAGTAACCTGTTTTAACACATCATTTCAGCCGTAAAATGTCCACTACTAAACACAGGCCTCCCTCATGGATCTCCATGAGGGGTAGTTGCCATACTCACCACGCTTGGCAGGCGGGTTGGCGAGCGCAGTATGAGATGTTGATACACGGAAAGACGCTGCTGCCCATCTTCCGGAGGCATATCTTAGCAGGCTCTTACTGCATCCACGAGCATGAGAGGAGGGGTAACATTCTTCTGCCGGCACCCCACGGCTAAAGGCCGTGTAAAATCAAACAACACAAGTGAAGGTCGTGTAAAATCGAAATAAACGGTGTCTAGCTATTAAAAAAAAATAATTATTTTGGGGCCACGCATCTATAAATAGGGCTCTGTTTATAGCCAAAGTCCTTAAAATTATAACTGGAGGCATTATAGCGAAATGTTCAACACTATATACTCATTTTCTCAACTTCTATAAGTAAGTTCCAAATTCGAACTCAGTTCAGACTAGGAGCTTGGAAGTTGTTCGAAATGTATAAGTTCATTGATAAAATGTGCTCATGCAAAGAGTGTATGTTATACTAGCTGACCCGCGCGGTTTCACCTGCGTTACGACAACGTTTATTGGGAAAGGGTTATGGTAAAAAGGTTTTAGGAGTCTACAATTTTTTAATTTTTCAAACAATTTTTCCATACAAACTTTCATACCCTATTTTAACGCCTTCTGGTTTAATTTACGCAACGAAAATTAGCCTATGTCCGTTTTCAAGGTTTAAAATTCATCAAAATCGTTTCAGCCGTTTTGACGTGTAAACGGAACATACAAACATACATCCACACTTTCACTTTTGTATATTAGTTGGGATAGGGAAGAAGGGATATACCTAAATGCAGAAACGAATGAAACGAGAAACTTTTTTTATTGGTAACAAGAATCAAGAATCAAAAAATACTTTATTCAGTGCGGCCGCATGGACCTTATTGACGCGTCACAAATCTATATATATAAAATTCAAAGTCCTGACTGACTGACTGACTGAGATATCAACGCATAGCCTAAACTGCTGATCGCACAGACTTGAAATTTGGAGGGTATGTTTGTCTTGGTATGTAGGCGCTCACTAAGAAAGGAATTTTGAAAAATCGCACGCCAAGGGGTTCAAAATTGGGTTCAAAGTTCAGAGTAAAATATGACATATCTACGTGACCGTTCACGATAGACATTTGAAAATTCGTATGTAGATTTCTGCAATGAAATAAGCAATGGCGTGTTTAAGTTTTTTTTTTAATTTTCAAAATTAAAGGGTAGGGGGTCCATTGTTTATGGAAAAAACCTTTAAAGAGCTACATCTTTTGAACTGTAACCGGTAGCAGGTTGAAATTTACAGAGAAAATAAAATATTCAAAAAATCATCTATATATATAAAATTCAAAGTCCTGACTGACTGACTGACTGACTGAGATATCAACGCACAGCCTAAACCGCTGATCGCACAGACTTGAAATTTGGAGGGTATGTTTGTCTTGGTATGTAGGCGCTCACTAAGAAAGGAATTTTGAAAAAACGCACGCCAAGGGGTTCAAAATTGGGTTCAAAGTTCAGAGTAAAATATGACATATCTACGTGACCGTTCACGATAGACATTTGAAAATTCGTATGTAGTTTTCTGCAATGAAATAAGCAATGGCATGTTTAAGTTTTTTTTTAATTTTCAAAATTTAAGGGTAGGGGTTGCATTGTTTATTGAAAAAACCTTTAAAGAGCTATATCTTTTGCACTGTAACCGGTAGCAAGTTGAAATTTACAGAGAAAATAAAATATTCAAAAAGTTAAAACAAAAGGGGGGTCTTTATACAAGAAGTGTTTTATAAACTGTTATTTGAGCTCTGTCGTACAAACGTTATGGCCTTCCTATTTCAAACTTGGTGTGAAAATAGTACTTACTTTAAAGATATACCAACCATGAATTATAAAAACCGGCCAAGTACTAAACATGTTAAGTGTACAAGTAAAAAACGTGTTTGTTTCTGTTTAAAATATAAACTTTATATATACTTAGGTACACTACCTAACTATTCTTTATTAAACTGATTGAGCTTATACCTATTACAGTAATTTATGCACTAACATCTACATAAACTTTAATTTCAACATAAAAAAGTAAAATATCCAGCGCCGCGGTGCGGTCGCGGCAGCCGGGAGTATAAATAGAACCACCTAAGTCCACGCGCGCTCATGCACTAGACACCCTAGGTGCTTGGTTCAGAAAGTGGCGCATAGAGGAACCCGACGAAAAGTGCAGCAGTGCACTTTACTTGGAGTCCCCTCTTGGCCCAGCCTCTCCTCCTCTTCGATCAACCCATCCCTTGGGTAAGGTCAGCTCGCTACCTAGGAGTTATCCTAGATAGATGTATCACCTTCTATCCCCACATAAGGTCTGTCACTAATCGCCCCTAAAGTTCCCTGTTCCACTCCCGTCATCTAAAGTTTAAGAGATTCGTAATAAAAAACCTACCGCTACCGCAGCATCTGCCGAAGCAACGTTTTCAGCTCGCATTACGTTAATTTTGCAAGATGAGTCATACAAATTTCCTGCTACCGCAGCTTTTGCCAAAGAACCTTATTCAGCTTCCATCAACAAAAGTTCGCGAGATGGGTCATAAAAAAATTCCAGCTACCGCAGCGTCTGCCAAAGCACCGTTTTCAGTTCCTATTAGGTAAAATTTGCAAGATGAGTCATAAAAATTTCCAGCTACCGCAGCTTCTGCCAAAGTACCTTTTTATACGACTTATCGGCGAGACAAGCGGATGGCCCATCTTATGTAAAGCGGTAACCTCTATTACAACTGCAATACCGCGGTGATCATGGTCACGAAGCCTGTGACTAGGTGACCAATGCTGCATTGTATTGCTCCTGTCACCCTGAGATACAGTTCTAAGGTGTCATGTGCCTGTAATTTTACTGGCCCCCTTACCCCTTAAAACGGAACAAAGTAATGCAGACATTACTGCTTGGTTGTAGAAATTACGAAGTACGATTGTAGTATTTCCCCGGATGAACTCTTCACAAAAAGTTCTACAACTACAACTATTTGGCTTCCATCAACAAAAAGTCACGAGATGGGTCATAAAAAAATTCCAGCTACCGCAGCGTCTGCCAAAGCACCGTTTTCAGTTCCTATTAGGTAAAATTTGCAAGATGAGTCATAAAAATTTCCAGCTACCGCAGCTTCTGCCAAAGTACCTTATTCAGCTTCCGGCTAGAAAAGTTTGTAATCTATACATATAAAATTCAAAGTCCTGACTGACTGACTGACTGACTGAGATATCAACGCACAGCCTAAACCGCTGATCGCACAGACTTGAAATTTGGAGGGTATGTAGGCGCTCACTAAGAAAGGAATTTTGAAAATTCGCACTTCAAAGGGTTCAAAATTGGGTTCAAAGTTCAGAGTAAAATATGACATATCTACGTGACCGTTCACGATAGACATTTAAAAATTCGTATGTAGATTTCTACAATGAAATAAGCAATGGCATGTTTAAGTTTTTTTTTAATTTTCAAAATTAAAGGGTAGGGGGTCCATTGTTAATTGAAAAAACCTTTAAAGAGCTAACATCTTTTGAACTGTAACCTGCAGCAGGTTGAAATTTACAAAGAAAATAAAATATTCAAAAAATTAAAACAAAAGGGGGGTCTTTATACAAGAAGTGTTTTATAAACTGTTATTTGTGCTCTGTTGTACAAACGTTAAGGCCTTCCTATTTCAAACTTGGTGTGAAAATAGTACTTACTTTAAAGATATACCAACCATGAATTATAAAAACCGGCCAAGTACTAAACATGTTAAGTGTACCTCTACAAGTAAAAAACGTGTTTGTTTCTGTTTAAAATATAAACTTTATAATACTTAGGTACACTACCTAACTATTCTTTATTAAACTGATTGAGCTTATACCTATTATAGTAATTTATGCACTAACATCTACATAAACTTTAATTTAAACATAAAAAAGTAAAATATCCAGCGCCGCGGTGCGGTCGCGGCAGCCGGGAGTATAAATAGAACCGGCTAAGTCCACGCGCGCTCATGCACTAGACACCCTAGGTGCTTGGTTCAGAAAGTGGCGTATAGAGGTGAACCCGACGAAAAGTGCAGCAGTGCACTTTACTTGGAGTCCCCTCTTGCTCCAGCCTCTCCTCCTCTTCGATGAACCCATCCCTTTGGTTAGGTCAGCTCGCTACCTAGGAGTTATCCTAGATAGATGTATCACCTTCTATCCCCACATAAGGTCTGTCACTAATCGCGCCAAGTTCGTGCTTAGCCGGTTAAACAGCCTCCTTAACTCGAAGAGTAAAATGTTCTTTAGAAATAAAGTGACACTTTACAAAACAGTTGTACGGCCAATAATGACATATTCCTCTGTCGTCTTTGGCCAGTGCCGTCATTTTAGATGCCTTCAGGTAATCCAAAATATTTTCTTGCGCAGGGCCACGGGCTGCCCATGGTACATGCGCAATGAAGACCTCCACCGAGATCTCAAACTCGAGTCCATCGAATACTTTATTAAAACTGCTTCAAAGCGTTTTTATGAAGTGGCGGCGAAACACCCCAATCCGTTAATCTCCGGATTACTAATGTTAGATTATTCTAATGTTAAGTTAATACAGACTCTTCTATAGTGACCAG
Source organism: Pasiphila rectangulata (assembly GCA_963082625.1). Classification (NCBI taxonomy): domain Eukaryota; kingdom Metazoa; phylum Arthropoda; class Insecta; order Lepidoptera; family Geometridae; genus Pasiphila; species Pasiphila rectangulata. Next base: position 6,114,168 of record OY720244.1, on the reverse strand, counting down.
ACACATATTATAGATTTCATCTACTTAGTACCTTAACCACTTTGCATATGAGTCCCAAAAAAAATGCTGATTTACATCCTTTTAAAACGCGGGCGAAGCCGCGGGCAGCAGCTAGTTACAAAATAAAACAACACAAATAAATAGAATAAAGCACATAATTGAATCTGTTCACTTCAGATGACACGCGAGTTAGGAAAAGAAGTGAACAGAAGAACCTAACTCGGTCGTTATAGTCATCATTTAACAATTTTATTTTGTCTTATGTTACGTTTGACGGAGTTGGAGCAGATTCCGTCCCAAGTGGTTTTGTCCTCTAGGTAATCTGATATTTTATAATAAGCTTTATTGCACAGATTGCGTTCAATAGTTAGTTGCGCACAAAGTTCGAAATATGTATTTACGTGGGTACGCGGAGTTCACAACAAAAATGTAGAATTCCTGTTACGAATTCCACGGGCTGCTTGTAGTATATTATTTTGTAATAAACTGAAGACAGTTACTTTAAACTGACCGTAAAAACTTCATAGTTTTTAATTAAATGTGTGTTAGGTAGTAAACATTGTTGGGAATAACTTAACGACCTCTACAACAGTTATTTTCATGAAATCGAAATTAACATATTTTATAGACCAGGGAAGGTTTTTGCGGCGACTGTTTATTTAAACCATAACTTGTGGTTGAATTTGAGTAAAAATGTTAAGGTTCAACAAGTCGCGGAGGCAAAGTCGTCAGTGGGCGCGGCCTAAATGTATGCTATCTCACCTGACATTGTGTGTGTATCCGCGAGCTAGAATGAAATGCACAATGATTAATTCCTAAAAAAATACGAAAGTTTGTATTTTTAGCTTGTATTTTTTAAATAAATACTTTTTTTACGGTTTGGGGTATACACCCCAACAAAATCTATGTTTGTATACACAAACATAGATTTTGACGAGATAAATTGATATAATCCTTAGTGTTGGATGATCAACGTGAAACAGTGGAGTAGTTACCCTTCCACGTTTGTATGGAAAGATGGGCGACTCGTTGAACCTCAATAGCTGTAGATTTATAACTTTTGAAACTATCATGGTTGGGAACATTATATGCAATTTTTACGGGATACTTACCATAGTTTGATTTCTTTACTCAAATCATGGTAAATTTCCTGTAAATATTGCATGTTTAACTGTAGATTTGTCCTAAATCAAACCTGTGTTTTCTTAAAAGAAGAGGTCTCATTTAACTGAAGTTAAAACTCTTAACAATACAAACTGTACTGTGGTTGTACATTTTTAATAATTTCTAAACAAACAATGAACTTCTAAATTTTACGTTCTCACCCACTTTATGTGTGCAATATATTTTCTAAGCTAAAATAGTATTCAAAAGTGGCCTATTAATTAACGAGAACTATTTGTAATAATAAACAATATATAATAATTGTAACATATAAATTTTCATTTCATTCTGCCTCCAACCCTAAAAAACAACATACGAGATCCCACCTTTATTGATTTCCATACGTTAAAGTCAATTAGAAAAAAACCCTGTAAACGGGTCATGTGTTCCAATTCGAAGTTCAAACAGCTCACGTGAGGAATTGGCTATCCGAAATCAGATAAAAAGTTAAAAGTGATCTACTCAAATTAAACCGGTGATTGGTAGCAGGCAACAAACGATACGGATCATACGCCACACAGACTTATTGAAATATCTAGATATTTTATTTTTGTAAGTAGTTATATTCATTTTTGTTAATAGATATGAGTTGAGAATTTTGATTTTCCTTGCGTATCAAATCTGTTCTGACGGAAGCGTTGTTGCTCAGGCTCAACATAGTGCTGAGCCAGACGTTTTTTTGATACTGTTTTTTCTTAGTTTAATTTGTTACTTTGCTACTCTTGCACGTAGCATCTCGCTACGCCAATGCTACGAAACTACAGCAACCAACATAACATACCCTAAAATAGACGCATGGCTCTTAATTTATACTGATAATTCTATATTAAAGATGAAAGCCCGACAGAAACTTCACCTGGCTTGTCATTATTCGGTATAGTTTTTAACAAGTCCCCTAAATATTTATTTGAAAGGTTAGTGACCGTGTCTGACTCGAGAACGATACGGAAGTGTTCGAAACAGTTTTCTATGCAGAGGCATCACTCGGCGTCTTTTAGAGGCAGCTTCAGGTATTCTGCTTCAAAGTGCTGGAACAATATTCCTCCGCCGAATCGTGATTTGAATTCCATCTATGGTTTCAGGCGCAGACTTCAATTATATTTGATCGACCATCAAAAGGAATTATCTATTTTGTAAGTGTCCATATAATCCATAAAATTAAATTATTTGTTTAATTATAAAATCTGAAATTACGTTTATCAAGTTTGAATGAATGAATGAATGAAAATACTTTATTGTACACAAAAAACAGAAGATAAGCAAATTACAAATAAAATATTACAAATGAAGGTACAATGGGCGGTCTTATCGCTCAGAAGCGATCTCTTCCAGACAACCTTTGGATGGAGAAGATACAGTTGATAGGAAGAATGGTCGGAGGTGTACTAAATTAGAGAGAGACGGAGCAAACTCTTAAAAAAAAAAATTATAACATTCTAGTTTAATAATATAACTTATTATATATATATATATATATATATATATATTATAGAGGCGTAAAAAAAAAATATAATAATAATAAACAATACTATGATATTTTTGAAAGATATAAATCTTTGACTCGGGCTTTAAATACCTCTAAGGATGAGGACTTCCTTATTAGGACCGGTAACGCATTCCAGAGTCGCACAGCTTGGACAGAAAAGGAATGGTCATAAAAGCTAGTTTTGTGTGCGGGAGTCTTCAGTTGTAAATTTTCAGACGAACGAAGATTGCAGGTGTTGGAGCAGTGTAAAAATTCAAATCGTTCCTTCAAGTAAGAGGGAGTGTACGGGTTAAATAATATATTAAATAGGAGGGAAAGGATGTGAGTATTCCGGCGAAGACGAATAGGAAGCCACTTCAGCTTAACACGAAATTCGGAAATGTGGTCAAATTTGCGTAGTCCGAAAATAAACCTGATGCACACATTTTGTAGACGCTCAAGTTGGTTAAGCTGGTCCTCGGTGATATCGAGGTAGCTGGCGTCAGCATAATCAAGAACAGGAAGAAGGAGAGATTGTGCAAGCGCAATTTTTGTAGCGGTAGGTAGAAAGTTACGAAGTCTCCTAAGTGAACCCGCAGACGCAAATAGCTTCCGCCTTACGGATTCTAGCTGAGGACCCCAAGACAAAGCACTGTCGATGTAAACACCTAGATTCTTCACATGTTGACTAAATGGCACAACCACATTATTAAGTTCTACTCTGGGAAGGGTAGTCCAATCAATTTTTGCCAACATACGAGAACTCCCTACTAGGATGACCTGGGTTTTTGCTGGATTTACGTCGAGGCCGTAGGCTTTGCTCCAGTCACGAATGCGAACAAGATCGCTATTCGTGCGGTTGATTGCATCGGCCAGATCTTCAAGGGAAGATTGTGTATAAATTTGGAGATCGTCTGCATAGAGGTGATAGGAAGAAGTGAGTTGATGTGAAATTGAATTTATGAAAAGTGCAAACAGAAGAGGAGATAAGACGCCACCTTGCGGGACACCGGCTGATGTGTCACACCAAGATGAATAGGATTCATCAATACGAATTCGCTGCCGGCGCCCGTGCAGATAACTGCGAAACCAGTCAATCACCGATGGAGATATGTTAATCGAGCGTAGTAAGGCAAGGAGGATGTCGAAATCAACAGTGTTGAAGGCATTGCTGAAATCTAACAAGGTAAGGATAGTGATTTGTCTGTTTTCCATACCCAATCTTATGTCATCAGTGATTTTAACTAGAGCAGTAACAGTACTATGACCGGGACGGAAACCAGACTGGAAAGGATTGAGAAATTCATTGTTGGTAAGGAAAGAACTGAGCTGATTATAGATGAGACGTTCAAGAACCTTGGAAAGGAAGGGAAGGATGGAAATGGGACGATAGTCGGTGAAGGAAGAGGGCTTAGATTTTTTAGGAAGAGGAATTATGTGCGCTTCCTTCCAAGCCGAGGGTACGGCGCCAGAGGTTGCTGAGAAATTGAGTAGGTGACAAACAATAGGGAGTATTTCATCAATTATAGGAATAAGCATATTCCGACCGATGTTGTCACCTCCCATTGCATTTGATGAAATAGACAGTATGCTCTTCTTAACATCACATGCGGTGAATTGACTAAAGACGAAAGGGGAATAATTATTATTTGGGATAGAAGAAAGATAGGATAAAGTGTGGTTTTTGACATCCAAGTCCATATCAGATGACGACGAAAAGTGACGGTTAAGAGAGTTAATGTCGAGGTCTTTAATAACATCGTCATGACGTGACTTGCCAACTCCTAGAGTTCTTAAAAATTTCCAGACTTTTGGTGGATCTACATTAGAAACAGAGGCATGGATGTGGCGGCGTTGTGCATCCCTACACACTCTATTGCAGCGATTCCGAGCCAGCAAATATTTTTCCTTGTTAATATCCGTTCCGAGTTGCTTATATTTAGCTTTACGGACACATTTGATGTGCATTAAAGATTTGATGTCATCTGTAAGCCACGGGGCAGGCAGATGCTTTATTTTTATTGCGCGGATCGGAGCATGAGTATCAAACAGCGTAGTCAGCGATTGATTAAAGATACTGATCTTCTCATCAATAGTATTGGCTACCGTTACTGGTAACCAGTCTATCTTCTGAGCATCAGACCTTAAACTATCTACCTCCATACCAGCAAAATTGCGCTGCAGAAGAATTTTGGGTTTCTGTTTCGGCGGACGAATTTTATAAGAGAGAAATATAAGGTCATGGTATGAGAAAGCATCCGCCGAACATTGACCGTGCTTAGCAACATGCTGCAGGGACGAAACTAAAATTAAATCAAGAAGTGATGGAATGCAGTTAGGAAAACAATGTGTGGGACCAAGAGGAAGAATGTGCATGTTGCTAGACCTTATAATGGATTCGAAAGCGGAAGTACGAGAGTCTTGTTTCGCAAGGCATGTATTGAAGTCACCCATTATTATGGTATGACTGTAGGAGGGTATGAGGTCTTCCAAGAGGTTTTCAAAAGATAAGAAATAATTTACATGTAAGGAAGGGCTATAATAGACTCCGAGAAGAATTTTAGTGTGAAAAAGGATTATCTCAATGAAGAGATGTTCACCCGCGTTTGATAGAGGCGGCTGTGGTGACGTGCTTACGATTGAAAAAGGAATATGAGAGCGTAAGTATATAGCTACTCCGCCACAACCACTACCAGTCCGATCATTACGGATGAGGGTAAATCCGGTTTTTTTGTTCAAGTTTGCTTCCGATTCAGGTATTTTAATTACTTCAGCTAATCGCCATGTCCTCCTTTTGTACTTATTTATGTTTATTAAACTTACATCTTAGTGTAGTCACACCATATAACTTTTAATCTTCCTCTAATGAATAATTCAGAATTGTATGTACCGATGTATTATTTTAGTGTCTTTTTGTATCTGTATTCTTGTAGTTCTTCAACCGTACCAACTTTGCCCACTTCATACTGTAACGAAGTTATTATTATGTTTTTGCGTATAAAAGGACATCTATGACTCAAAACAGATTCCAACTGATCTTCCATCAGCGTTGTCATGTCTTGTGCAGGACAAGACAACAAATACTGAGATGGGCGCCTATTTGTGGCACAATATAAATGTTTTACTTAGATTGTTTAATAATTAGCTGTATTTTTTTATTGTATCAGAAATAAATGTATTTTCTTTCTTTTCATTATGATCTGTTTCAATCCAGCTAGGAGGTAAAGTGTTTAGCGTAAACCGTAATTGGTATCGATTTCATAATTATAAATGGGATAGGGCCGACTACTGCTACGAGCGTTAGGACGGACTTACTCCGGAAGAATGTTCGTCTCTAGGTCTAGGTACGTCACGTAGCATATCACTACGCCACCTAGCATCTCGCTACGCCAATGCTACGAAACTACCGCAACCAACATAACATACCCTAAAATAGACGCATGGCTCTTAAATGTGATCTGTTTCAATCCAGCTAGGAGGTAAAGTGTTTAGCGTTAACAATAAGTGGTATCGAGTTCATAAATTAGACATGGGCTAGGGCCGACTGCTGCTTCGAGCATTAGGACAGAATTACACTTGGAGAATGTTTGTCTCCAGGTCTAGGTACATGACGTAGAATATCACAACGCCCACGTAGCATCTCGCTACGCCAATGCTACAAAACAAGGATCCAATCAAGCTGTCTTCAAATTACCATGAATCGGTTAACACCTAACCAGATAGGGTGTGATCATCATCATTTCAGCCGCAAACCGTCCACTACTAAACAGGCCTCCTTTATAAATCTCCATGAGGGGTAGTTGCCATACTCACCACACTTGGTAAGCGATTTGGCAAGCGCAGTTCGGGATGTTGATACACGGAAAGACGCTGCTGCTGCTACCCATCTTCCGGAGGTATCCCTTAGCAGGCTGTTACTGCATCCACGGGCTTGGGAGGGGTGAGTGGGTAACATTCTAGTGCCGGTACCTCACGGCCATGAGGGTGTGATGGAGTGCAATAAATAAAACTTTTCAAATTTGCCAACATACCCTTTAAATAATAAACGCATGGCTCTTCAAAGTGTTTAAATCGAGCTAGTGGGGGGGGGGGGGGGGGTAAAGTGTTTATCGGTAGCAGTAAGTGGTATCGAGTTCACAATTAGAAATGGGATAGGGCTGACTCCTGTGACGAGGCTTAGGACGGCCCTAATAGTTTTGGTTTGCGAAGTAATTATAACTTTCAGGTGAAAATCGGTTTGCAATATTGACAATGTCGCATTGTCTATCGAAATTGATTTTGAATTTTAAATATATAGTTTGCCTGGAAGAGATCGCTTTTAGCGATAAGAACTTTAAATATAGTTTTTATTATTGTGCAATAAATACTATTTGTATTATATTGCATATCAAAGTAATATGATTTGCCTTTGTTTACCTTTAGGTTATGGAAAATATTATAACAAATATATATATAATGCTGGATATTTCACACAGCAGCATACAGCCCCCAGGTAAGCAGAGCTATAAGAGATATATCACTTTGTCCCACGTCTCAGCAGGCTATGAGACCAACTGCGCCTATATAGGACGCTGTATTGCTCTTAGGTCATACCTTTAATCCATAAAGACGGGCATCCCAATCCGGCAAACTAAGATGAGGCAGAGGTTTTTCAAATGTTACAACAGATTGCATCTTTTTCAAAAGTAAAACCACAATCACAGCCAGAAAATTTAAACAGTAAAATGTTATAAAAAATTACAACAACAATATTTCAGCGCGCTTCAACAAATCCGTCATGTTAGCTCGTCCGCCATGTTCGAATTTTAAAAGCTGAAAAAGATCTTACTGTCCTTACAAGGAGGTTTTTATTAACAACATAAAGTTTTTATTATAACCTTATTTTAATGTTGTTTTTATCAAGTTTTATAGGTATTTTGTAATGTTACTGTTTCATATTTGTTTGGATTCCCCAGTGATATTTTTATTATAGCTGCATGCAATAAAAGGCGGTACAGTTTAGAGTTAGCTGTAACACACTTGTATGAAAATATTAAGTTTAAGATTACAAAATATACTGGATTATATTAACTGAACTGTAATTTTCTAATCAACCACATATTAATGACTACATATAATATATATAGTATATGTATATACATATATACGGTAAAGAGACAGAGCCGTCTTGCTCGAGTGGTATGTACCCCAGACTTTCGATCCGAATGTCGTGGGTTTTATACCGGCCTTAAACCAATGGATTTTTCTCTATTCACTATTATATGATCATATATAACGCATGCTTTAACGGTGCAACTGTATTCAGCTCAGCCGAATAACTGACCGCTGCGCTGCTGTCACACCAGCGCCCTTTTCAAGTTTTGCACCAAGGAGGTTTCATTTCATACAATATTGGCAATTTAGAGTAGGTACTAATAATAATAAATAATGCTGGACAATTCATACAGCATCATCTAACCCCAAACTAAGCAGAGCTTGTATTATGGTATTATGTATGACTGATATACCTAATACATTTAGATAGATATTATTTATTATATATAGAAAAATACCTTGAACAAATATCTGCAGATCGTACAGACATTTGTTCCGAGGGCGGGAATCGAACCCGCAACCTCTTGCATCGGACCTTCGCCCGCTGCGCTACAGAGGTCGTCGTCGTAATACTCTCATATTTATAGTTATTTTTTAACTCCTCTACCCTTATTATCCTACCAACCCTTAAAACAACAAAATATTACATACATTACATACATACATTACTCATTAAACAACTCGAAAATTAACTCTATAGCCCTATGTCGAGAAAAACTGGCACAACCAGGCTAAAACCAACAGACTACAGAGAAGTAACGTACAAAAGAGTCTCAAAGAATCAAAGAGTTTATCAATGGAGTGTGCTTTTTGAAACGTCAAAGGAGTCCCTCGAAACTGGTTCAGAGATATTACTGTCCCAGATTTGTATGCAGTTTTTTACAATAACAAACAGCACACCACTTTTTCCCCCTCGCGTGATATTTTACTTATTCAACGTATGGGCTATATACTAAGACAAGATAAATATCTAAGGCTATATACGATATCATCATTTCAGCCATAAAACGTCCAATAATGAACAAAGGTTTGTTTCATGAAGGGTAGTTGCCTTACTCACCACGCTTGGCAGGCGGGTTGGCGAGTGCAGTACGGGATGTTGATACACGGAAAGACGCTGCTGCCCATCTTCCGGAGTTATCCCTTAGCTGTTACTCCATCCACGGGCATGAGAGGAGGGGCAACATTCAACCCACGGCATATATAATGATATAAACCAAAGCAATCAGCTAATAAGATTGAATAGTAATGAAAAATGCAATCAAAATTTTGTCTTCGACGGGACTCGAACCCGCAATGTTCGAGTCTGCGGGTTCGAGTACCGTCGAAGACAAAATTTTCTCTCGGTGCTGCAAAACCGATAGAAGGCAATCAAGATTTTCGACGCGACGGCTAGTGTCTTCGTGGCCGAAATGGTAAAGGCAGCCTGCGTTTAAGGCGTTCGTCTGAACATTGCGGGTTCGAGTCCCGTCGAAGACAAAATTTTGATTGCATTTTTCATTTCTATAAATGATACCTTAGTGTGGGTTTACACTTTAAAAACAAAAATAGCTTATAAGATTGAATAGGTTTCTCGAACGTGCTTCGATTCTATCTAAAAAGTGCTATTTATAAGTAAACACTTCCACATAAGTGCATATTCCCAGTAGGCACAGATGAACCAACTTTAACAACTCCTAAAAGCAAAACCTAGATTTGAAAAGTAGGTACGAAAACTTTCATGACTCATAAATGGATTAAAGAACATAGGTATTGTTAAGTTTCTAATGCTTTAATCCCAGCGGGGGTTGTATTAACACGATCGGGCGAAGAGAAGAACTAATAAAAGAACTTGGGACTTTCCAATGACCGTAAAATACTCGATTTTCTTAGGTCTCTTGAACTCTGTGTCTTTTTGAATGGAACTTTTTGGACATTAAGGTGAAACGGACCGACTCCATTTCATATGTTTGTTGGAGACAGAACTTGTTAAGTTTAATGAGAGGTGTTCATGAAAAATTAAATACGCCTGAAATAGTTCCGTTATATATGGCGTAAGCATTGTATTTTAGTATTAGTATTTAACACAATAATGGACAATGAAAAAACTATTGATACCTCCCTATCGGGTTACCTAACTCTATCTATAAGAAGTATCTATGTTCTGTAATTACAAACTATGGAAATAAAGTTAATGAATCTTGAACTTCAGTAGAAAATACTTTTTTATATTTTACTGATAACGGCTCACTATGCATCGAATAACTGTTATAGCAACTTTTAACCGACTACGGAAAAGTAAACAGGCGGGTTATGGTAAGGCTTTTACTTGTATTAAAGACCTTAAGGATGAGTCAAACACTCAGTCAGCAGAAAAATTAAAAATTTATACAAAAACTTTTTATGATACCGATTGATCAAAAGCCTTTCTCGTCCCCCGTTTCATGAGATCACAATTTTCAATATTTTTAACTCTAAAATGGCGGCTACTTAAACTTTTGGCCGCTAAAATCGCTGTTTGAAAAATGAAAATAAAAATAGGCCAGGAGACTGTCGGGTCACGCGCCGTTTAGGGTTCCCTAGTTACCCGTAGACTTGTTAAATAATCGCCGTGGGGTGCCGGCAGTAGAATGTTACGCCTTCTCTCATACCCATATGGATGCAGTAAGAGCCTGCTAAGGGATACCTCCGGAAGATGGGCAGCAGCGTCTCTCCGTGTATCAAGATCCCGTACTGCGCTCGCCAACCCGCCTACCAAGCGTGGTGAGTATGGCAACTACCCCCCATGGAGATCCATGAGGGAGGCCAGTTTTCAGTAGTAGACGTTTTATGATGATGTTAAAATATTTGTGAATGTTTTTTTACGTTTACCAAAACATATTAATTAACAGGTATTAATTGAGTTTTTGTTCTTAGTTGAGCGACATTACTCCGAAACTGCAAAAGATTATAATTTTTTATGCCCATGCAAAATTACAGCTTTCTAGGACGACTGAAACTATAAGGGTTCCACCTTGTTGACCTAAAAACACCCAACGCAAATAAGAATATGACAGAATTAAAGAAAATACTGAATCGAGAGTGATCTAAGCAATGATTCGAAAAAATTGGTTCAGCGGTTTAGAAATTATTGATGGTTTATACATTAGGTTTTTTGTTATTAAATGTATATAACATTTAGTATCAGTATTCAGCTTCCCATCCATATAGGATGGGAAGCTGAAACTCGGAGCTGACAACTGCCAAGAGACAGCGATTGACTAAGGAACTGAACTGAGGACTGAAGGAAGTGGTGAGGTCTCGGCGGCCAAGACCCACTTTTGGTCCCTGAGCTAATGAAGTTAGTTATTAAATGGTATGCCAGCAAGCCTCTTTTCTAATCTAAATAGGTTCACCGCTAATCAGCTGTGAACTAGTTCCATTGACAGTTAATTTCAGTAATAGATTTGCCCCTCAGATTAGGTATCTACTAGTAGAAACCTGTCAAGCAGAAATCCAATTAAGTGGACGCTACTGATCCACTAAGAGTAACCTAAATTCTTTAGTATTTTAAAGGTATTTAACTGCGGTATTTTCATTCGAAATGCCCAAGAAATAGAAAATATACAAGGCTTATTTGTATTGGTCCAATCTATTCATGTCTAGTTAATGTTGCAAGTCCGTTGAATAGTCATCGAACCTCGGATGGTTCAATACGATAGCCTTTGAGACCTTCGCAACGTTTCCTACGCATTCAAAGCCATCTTCATCATTCAAGTTTAGAGTCAAAGCAATTTCAACGCTCAAAATTTCAAAATTAGAAACCACCATTCCTATACATAAATCTTGAACCGAAAACCATTTTGTTCATAAGACTGCCGGAGCCAGGTTCTGGCGAAACACGTCCCTCTCCGAGCATCTTAATTTTACGATCTCATCGCTTCATAATGGGGTTGTCAGTTGTTACTAACCTCGATTGCAGTTAATGGCACTTACAATGTAAAGGACAGCGCTCACCTACCGCCTGGGTTTCAAAAAGTCCGCAGAACATGCCACTCCTTTCACCTTCAAAAAACAGTTGAAAAATTTAAACCAAAATTTAGTGCGCTAGTTAGGTTATACGACATGTAAATAAAAATATTAAAAAAAAATACATATATTACCCTTAAACACCTTTTTATGCATGGCAGGGCACACATAATGTGTGTAAAGTATGGACTTTACACACATTATGCGTGGGTCATACGCACTTTGTCAACTCCCAGTATTTTTCAACATCTCTGTACAAAGAAAGTCGAAATCTACTCCTTTGTGCCCATCCCTTCAGTGATCGCTGACCTCATAATATCAGTTCCAAGACACATCTCCCAAACAAGGGGGTGCCACGAACTCACTTTGTCCTAATTTGAGGTCAAGTAAGTTTCCGCAGTCATAAAAAGTCGCCATGCTTTCTCTAAGACGACTCAAGTGAAATCAATAATAATAGTTGAAGTGCTACTGTCTCGATGACGATATAGGACAGTTGGAAGCGTGCCAGGACCTCAGTCAAGGAACGAGAATTTACGTTCACGCACGCTAAGTAGTTTTAGTTATGGGTAGCCAACTTCGGTGTTGTTTATACAGAAAGCGGGTTGCAAGATATCAGGCATATAATTTTTGCTGCAAAGGAACAGTCTAGGGCTGGCAGACTAAAGTACATAAGTCAAAATATCATAGTTTTCAGGAACTCAAAAAAACTAAATAAATAAATAACGCTTTATTTTTTTTTTTTTTATTTATTTACTGGGGTGCACAAAATTATTACTAACATGCATTTACATATCATTTAAGAGCACAATAGCATAAGGCTATTTTTGTGACTTAAGTTATTAAGAACACTTACTTTATCCTTAAATATAAATTTATACTTAAGACTTAGGTTATAAGGTACTAAGAGATATTTTCTTATGCATCTATTTTATTAACCTCTAAATTAAGTATTGTAACATTAATCTAGTTAATCATCATCCTCACTGTCTATAATATCAGGGTCAGTATTCCGTAAATCGTTTGCAGTAGGTAAATCCATATAAAATTTATGAAAAACATCAGGTATTAAGTTTAGTAAAGAGACCAAATCTTCTTTTTTCTCTTTGGATATAGGCAAAGGCTGTAAAGATATAACTGGAATATTGTCAGGTATGGTAGAACCTCTTCTTTTTAAGTTTAATTTGAAAAATTGAGGTTCCTCTTCTAAGGTATCCTTGTAAGAAATGACTCCGAAGTTGGAATCATAGCGCAACCATCTTTTATCGAGCCATTTAAACTGACGTCCATCGCTATCTTTAGTTCTTAAAACTAATGGACCTTTTAGCAGCGAAGAGAAGTCAAAAAAATCTGTATTGCGCATTTCAACCACTTCAAATTTTTTACTGCTTGATCTTATCAGTTGTATCCAATCATGCGGGTGATAGATTTGCAATTCAGTCTTTTTCTTCTTCTTTTCTATAATCCCGTGATCCGTGTCTACTTCCAAATGGCTATGGCCGGGAATCATAAACTTGTGCTCAATTACTTCCAAATCGAGTTTTTGCAAAGCCCAGGTAAACATTGAACTTACATGAGAATTCCTGTTCTGGCCTCCACATGTATCGGAATAAAATATTACATGTTGTGTGTTTTCGGGTAAGTATGTTTGGAGGTGTTTGAAAAGACAAGAGGCTATTTGATTAGCTCCTCTTGCAGCTATTGTTTCGTACCATATGTAGCACACAGCTTTTCCGGTTTTGTTGTCATGAACAGTCAAATTGAATGTCCACAACTGACGTTTGTAAAATGCTACAGAAGAGCTTAGTGCTGGAGTAGGTAAGCATTGCTGTAAATCAAAAGTGTACACTTGCACAGTGTTGTTATTTTTGTATACCTGTGTGTCACTTTTTTTTCTTTCGTACGCTTGATCCGCAGCTGCCTTGTGCTGATCATGCTGAGCGATAATTTCAGTCTTTTGTTGCATTTCCTGACAAAGCTGAATTTGCATTTTGTATTTGTCACATGTATAACAAGTATCAACACGGGGTTTTTTAAATGACAATCCTAATTTATGGAACTCTTGGCTGTAAATTTTTATTGATGGTGGATTGTCTCGGTTTTCACAGAATAATTTGTACATTTTGTTGATGGTTAGGTGAGAAGGCAAATACTTCTTAGATGTAGTTTTTCTCGTGTAATGGCTTTCGTAAGATGGAAATGACAAAATGTGTTTATTTATATCTTGCCTTTTTTCGTCAGAGATTTTGTGCTTGGGGATACTCTTCCCGCGGCTATCGTCTAGTTGAGTACCAGCTACTGATGATCGTTTTTTCAATCCAACGGTTTTTATGAAGTTATCACTTTCGCCTAACGTTTTTAGTAAACACCCTCTACAAATAGGTTCACGCTTTCCGTTAATTAATAAAAAATATTTGTATGTCTTTGTCCTACATTTTTGCCGGTCAGGATCAAGTGTCCGCTGTCTTTGAGTAGCTTTGTCATGGATCTCCATTAATGAAGCTATGTATGTAGATCTTTTGAGGTAGGTCCCCATTCGCCAATATTCTTCAAAAATAGCCTGTCTATCGCTAAATAATATACGCTCCTTGCACTTCGTTCGACATGTTGTAAGTTCTGTCATTTTTCTACTAGCAATTACTTTTCCTTTTAAAGTTTCATAAGTCTTACCTGTGTTGCGTTTCACTTTTTTTTCATGTTTTCTCACGCGAACGCTTTTTTTTTTAAATGCTCTGGAAGACGTTGAACTATGGCTTAAGGTAGTACTTTGATGCGTAGATTCGTTACTTGAACTTGACGAGACTGCTGCGTCTGTTGATAACTCATAATGTGGATCCTGGACTGAGTCATCACTTGAAAATTCAATTTCTTGACTAACAGGCACGTTACCGGTATGCCCTGATGATGTGGAAGGCATGGGCTCCTCTTCCACCGTTACGCTTCTAAGTTGCTGATCATTCCGTTTGCCTAAAAAAAACTTTATTTTAAACAATATACGAAATCACAAAGCTACAACGTACGGCACCAAAAGAGTGCACTGTATTAAAAGTGATTATGAAAGTAGATTATTATTAATTTAAAATTATTAATTCCCTACCAAATTTAACGAAATTTGAAACAATAAAATTATCAACTTACTTGTAGTAGTTACAGATAGTAACGCCAGCTCAACTAATTTCTTTCCACGCTGAGAATCCATAATGAGACAAAGTCAACACAAAACTAAACTAGTGAATGGTTAGAGCATTACTGATTGGCTTGGCGTCTCACGTTTCAAACCACTCGGGCACTTCATAGTTTTTGTTCAATAAATCTCATTTTCAAGTGCCTACCCTCAAGCAAAATAAAGCGATAACGTGACGCATTTAACGACCCTTATGACATATGTCATACTTTCAGTCCGCTAAGTGCAGAACTTTTTGTGTTCCTTTTAACTTAAGTCTAACTTATGTTGTTTATAACGTCACAGGATTTGGAGAAGATCATAAGGTTGAAAAGGTGCACCATTAGAGTTCAAATTGAAATAGGCGACTTTGACTTATGTTCTTTAGTTGGTCGATGTATTAATTTAAAATAATGTTGTTAGTATGTTAAAAAAAAATATCATTTTTTTGACTTAAGTGCTTTAGTCTGCCGACCCTAGCATTGGTCAGGGTACTTTATATAAAAAAATAATGCGACCAAGTGCGAGCGAGACTCGTGCCCATAGGGTTCCGCAATTAAAAGATTATAATATTCGATGAAATATTTATGCTATGCAGTCGGACGTCCATCCATTATACGCTATTTACTGGTTTTTTTTTTCATATCTATTACGATGTGTTCAGCAATACTTATCAAAAATAACATTTCAACTACTACGTATTGAATTTACGCTAGTTGGCGTTACCAGTTATAAACTTTATTAAAAAGACGCATAAACATAATTTTAGAATAGACAAGACTTTGATATTTTCTCGATCTTAAATGAACTGCATCTGAAATCTTTAAATAATTACTGAAGGAAACTAATTAATCAAGGCGTTTTCGATTTTCAAAGGCACTTCTGAATGGCCGAATCTGGTAGAACCTTGAATTGTAAAGGGCCCGTAGACCTTGATGTTTGGTATGAATTTCAAGTCGATACCTTCAGCTGTTCCCCAGAAGAGGTCTTGATAGACCGACAGACAGACAAAAAATCGAGTGATGCTACAATCGAGTGATGCTATAAGAGTTCCGGTATTTCATCTTGAGGTTCGGAATCTAAAAAAAAATCAACTGTTTTCCATTTTATTTTCGAGACGTTCGATTAATTGGCCAAAAGTGTTTAGTGAAATTACGCGACATTTAGGCACATTTCGAGAGCGAGAGAAGATATAACGTAGACCTTTATCTCACTTCTTAAAAATTATTTATGTAAACTTATAAAGTTTTTATTTTTATTTTTAAGAATTCTATCTAGAGTGCCTTATTCTAGTTGTTTTATTGTGTGTATGTGGTCGAAACCTGCTTTCTATTTAAAATATAACAACATTGTGCAATGTGGGCTAAACTTTAGCAACATTCAAGGATTATGGGGGACATGTTTGTAAATAGGGGATCGTGAACCAAAACAACATTGAGGTAAAGCGAAAAAAATAATACTCGTAGCAAACTTTCAGAAGAAAGAGCCGTTACTTATGACGAAAGCAACCTCGTAGGGGGCATATAATATTCGTTCATTCAATACATCTTTTTATCGTTATGAACGAAAGTGCGTCTTAAGTGTTTAATTGTAAAATAATAATTTAGGTACTTGTATAAATAACAAACAAAGTGGGGCTTTCATAACTTAGCGTCCCTTGCGATCTTATCAGTGGGACTTAGCCTAAGCATTCCGTTTTTGTATCTTTTTTATTCACAATATTATTATATTTAGCCTATGGGAAAAAGCCCCCAATTCTTCCATTTGTCCCCTATCAGTGGCGGTGTCCTACAAACATTCTCGGAAGGTGCCAAGATCGTCTCGCCATCGCCTTTGTGGCCAACCCCTACCACGACCTTATTGTGGTCTTGACTAACCCAAGAAGTCTAAATGGCGGATTAAATATTTTCATTTGGTTCTTAAACGAGATACTCGTAAATATTTAGTCGAATATTATATTCTATATAGATTTTGTGGTCAGTCGTCCGCTTGACGTTATTAGTTGGTGAGCTCACTAAATTTTTTGTAGGTTTATCTTTTTAGGGTTCCGAACCAAAATGGTAAAAAGGAACCCTTATAGAATCACTCTGTCTGTCTGTCTGTCACAAGTGGATATCTCGAGAACTACTGATGCTATCGACTTGAAATTTAAAATGGTAAAAGACAACACTTTTTTACTAATATAGCTTATATAAAAATGTTAAAAAATATTCTTATTTTGATTGCAGGGGGGCGGATAGGGGATCTCAAAAATTTTAAGTGAAGTTACTAGACCGTGTGGGGTATCATATGAAAGGTATTAATTTGCACATTAATAAACAGTTTTTAGTTTTCCTTTAAACCGTATCTTTTTGAGTTATTTACAAAAATGTTGAAAAAACGACCGTTCCCCCCCCCTTATCTCCGAAGTTTGCAGAGATAAACTCGTGATACTTTTATAGCTAATAGAAGTGTATGTAAACTTTATAGGAAAATTATAGCGAACTCTCTAATTTGCGAAGTTTTTTAGACAAGGGGGGCGGAAGGGGGGTTTTCAAAAATTTTGTGAAGTTAATAGGTGATATGGGGTATGATATGAAAGGTATTTATTTGCACATTAATAAACAGTCTTTAGTTTTCCTTTAAACCGTATTGTTTTTGAGTTATTTACAAAAATGTTGAAAAATTGACCATTCCCCCCCCTTATCTCCGAAGTTTGCACAGATAAACCCGTGATACTTTTAAAGCTAATAGAAGTGAATGTAAACTTTATAGGAAAATTGTAGCGAATTCTCTAATTTGCATGGTTTTTTAGACAAGGGGGGTGGAAGGGAGAATTTCAAAATTTTTGGAAAGTTACTAGGTGATGTGGGATATCATATGAAAGATATTCATTTGCACATTAATAAATAGTTTTTAGTTTTCCTTTAAGTTGTATAGTTTTTGAGTTATTTACAAAAATGTTGAAAAAAATAGCGTTCCCCCCCCCCCCCTTATCTCCGAAGTTTGCGGAGATAAACCTCTGAAACTTTTATTGCTATTAGAAGTGTATGTAAAGATTAGAGGAAAATTATTATAATCTCTCTACATAGCATACTTTTTTAGAAATCATCGAAAGTGTAAAAAATCTACATAAGTTCCGCTATCAGACAAGAGATGGCGCTGTCAAGGTTCTCCTACAAATATAAAACCGTCTTTGTCATATATTATATTGTATGATGGCACGGAACCCTCGGTGCGCGAGTCCGACTCGCTCTGGCCCGGTTTTATTTTATTTAGGTAAGTACTCATAAAATTACTTATTTTTTTAACTGTTTTATTATTATTTTTCCCCATGTGTCGATATCCTTCAAAAATCCTACTTGAAAACCAGCGTTGATTCTTGTTTCGAAGGATTACCATTATAACAAGGACCTTTTGGTCCACAAACTAATTATCAAATCAAATCAATCAATTTTATTTGCAACTAAGAAAACCAATACATTAATTATCATACACTTTCTTTCATATTTTACACTAATTAACTAATGTTTTTCTTATTCTTCTTATTTATAGTGAGCTCCCTGGAGACCTCTCTCGATTCATCCGCCTAACGCCCACTGTTTTCAAATTAATTTAATAAGCTTGGAAATTATCTGCCCAATGATTGAGGCCAGATTATTCGACATTAGCCAATTTTGGATTTAGTTTTAGATTTCCTTTGTTTTAATCAGACAAAAATACATGTTGTAGCTGCATAACCGTTTTTGATTATTCTATAGTTCAAAACACATGACATTTTTCACTTTGTTTGATGATGGAAAATTACGAAAAAGGGAAATGCTTTTGCGCGCCCGGGGAGGGTAGCGTTTGAAGCCACTGCGCTGGAGAAAACCTGGTTTTAAGACTATTTGATCTGTCAGAGTAAGGAGTTGCTGTGAAATCATAATAATAGATGGTCTGATTATTAATTTTTGTACATTTTTTACTCCACGATTATTTTGTGGATCTACTTCTTGAAATACCTTCTAATTTCCTCTTAATATTAGCATATTACCATTGCATATTTTCTTTAATCTTTATGTGCCTCAAATTCATTTTAGTCTCAGACACACCTCAAAATCATAAAAATTGTGGCATCTTGACT
This sequence comes from Pasiphila rectangulata, assembly GCA_963082625.1. NCBI lineage: Eukaryota > Metazoa > Arthropoda > Insecta > Lepidoptera > Geometridae > Pasiphila > Pasiphila rectangulata. The sequence goes on along the minus strand of OY720244.1, from coordinate 6,095,193 downwards.
AAAACGTCAAATAACCTTTTTATATTAATCATTATTTTCTTATTCTTGTTGTATCGATACATAATCTTAAGCAAGCTTGAAAATCTTTAAGGCCACAAAACCCCAAGTGAAATCAATATTCAATATCATTCGAATTCCCATTCGCTTAGTTTGCCTTTGTGGTGACGCACAGTCGTCGTGTTTCATCTTACAAAGAAAAGAGGACATTGCCGTTTCATTATGCATGTACTGTCAGCTTCTGAGTAATACCAAGGCACATAATATATACATACGAGTACAATAAAAAATGCTAAACATTAAACAACACCATCTAGCCTCAAAGTAAGCAAAGCTTGTGTTATATATAATTATGAGTAAAAGCAGATGATAAGCACATGATTGATAGAATGAACTTACGACATTCTATTACTTAATACATCTCAACTGATCAGACTTAGAGAAATATTTCTTCAGGACAGACCCAATAAACATCAGCAGTTACAAACATGACATTCGGCGCTAAATACTATAAACCTCTAATACTATGCTACTAATACTATACTACTAATACTACACTACTAATACAATACTATACTACTAATATTAAAGGCCATTAGCACGCCTATAGCTTTCTATATGTTTTCTTTATGTGAATGTAAACGTAAGTTTGTTTTAATGTAAGTTGCAAAAAACTGTATTCCATGCTCCGTCACCAGTTCGGACGTACCGTTTTATTATGCCGTGGGGTGCCAGCAGTAGAATGATACCCCTCCTCTCATGCCCGTGGATGCAGTAAGAGCCTGCTAACGGACCCCTCCGGAAGATGGGCAGCAGCGTCTTTCCTTGTATCAACATCGTCAACTGCGCTCGCCAACCCGCCTGCCAAGCGTGGTGAGTATGGCAACTACCCCTCATGGAGATCGATGAGGGCACCCTAACCCTCGAATGCCGGCACCCCACGGCACTGTACGAGTGCAGTACTGAGTGCTATGATTTATTTCCTGACTGCCAGAAGGAGGGTTTAATTTTTAAAGCATATGTCTGTTGTATGTATTTGCTTGCCAATTTGGCTATATTACCGCATTTGTTCAAAAAAGTGAATAACATGTTTTTAATTTAATAAATCATGTTTATTTTCCAATTCCAATTAGCCGTAAGTGTCCCACTGCTGGGCAAAGACCTCCTCCCCATCTCTCTATGCTTCTCGATCTGCTGTCAATTCGACCCATGCGCACATGCGATCATGTACATATATTGGTCTAACTCGTCACGCTATCTTTTCTTCGGTCTGCCGCGGTGTCTTATCGTGTCGGGGTTCCACTGGGTGATCTTAGCCCACAGATCTTCGGGCATGCGGCAGACATGACCAGCCCGGCTTCATTTCAGTTTCGCAACTCTCTGAGGTACGTCGACAATTGTTTATTCAAACTGTTCAATTCAATTCCGCCAGTGTCATGTTATTAAATCATTTGAAAATTTTACGTTTTTGTAAGATTGCGCCAAGTTCCAGCTAAAAGCGCGCCAATCGCTGACCGCTGTCAAACTAACACCCGCTGTGGCGAGATTTAAACTTCAAAAAAGGAGAAAGTTCTTAGGTATCTAATATCTATGCTAAGACAAGATAACCAAACATCTATGTACATATGTGAATGGTTGGTTATCGGAAACTCTTTGTGGATTAGTAGCATCAAAATTAATGTATTTAAAAATAAAACCCGACAAGTGCGAGCTGAATTCGCCCACCGAGGGTTCCTTAGATTCCGTAGGAACATAACAAATAATAGTAAAAGTTTTAAAAATGCACAAAAAATTCGGTCACCCATCCAATTTATGACCGCGCGTAGGGTTGCTTAACTTCGATGATTGATTTCGTACTTTTGTAAAGACAATTTTTTTTATGATTCCGTTGCAAATGTGTAGTTTTTAGATTTTTCCCTGTATCTACACTACACTATAAGATCCTCCTTTCCAAATTTCATAGTTCTAGGTCTAAGGGAATAATGACAGACAGACGGATAACAAAGTGATCCTATAAGGGTTCCGTTTTTTCCTTTTGACGTACGGAGCCCAAAAAATGAGATATCTGAAAACTCGTCTGAATGCAAGGAAGGTGTTAGACTAGGTTTTATAGGGTTTTGCTTTCATTTGTTATGTATTTATTTCGGATTTCACTATATGAAAACTCAAATCTTCGTGTGGTGATACCGAAAGATAGCTGATATACCTATTCACATTTTGTCGTACCTACCTCATCATCATCAGCATCATTGAAGTCGGACTTTTTTGTTGCAAACAATAAAAAAATTAAAGAATTGCCGTGGGATGCCGGCAGAAGAATGTTGCCGCTGCTATCTTGATACCTCCGGAAGATGAGCAGCAGCGTCTTCTCGTGTCTTCAATATCCTGTACTGCGCTCGCCAACCCGTCTGCCAAGCGTCGCAAGTACGGCAACAACCCCTCATGATCAGTACTTGGAGATCCATCAGGGAGGCCTATGTCCAGCAGTGGACGGCTGATATAACAATGATGAATTACAGAATTATTCAAAAAATGATTCGACTTTGTCGACGACTGTACCACACCACGCAAATACGTGTCTAACCATTTCCTACGCGTAATTTCAGTTTTCTATTCCTGTGTGAGCTGTTTGTTCTTGTTATTTCATATTTTACTTACACAACGTGACAGAATATTTACATAACGCGCATTCAATATAAAGAGGTACCTATAGGCGTGAATGTTAAAACCTCTGTAGGAATTCGTAGACTTATTTCTCAAGTTCTCACTTGAGAAATAAGTCTAATAAGGCTCAAATTTGCTTGCACATGTCAATGTCAGGAATCATTATCCGTGGCGCCGTCTATAGCTAGCTGATTAGCTTCTGTCTGCGGCTTTTTCGCATCTTAATAAATCTACAAGTAGATTATTCGGGTCGCTTTGGCTGGTATTGTGGTATTGTGCTAAGGTTTGGGGTTAATTAAGGTTAAGGTTTAAGAAACAGAAGATTTTAAATATACATATAACCGCCTAGCCCTGCCGTTGCCGTGGGATGCCGACGGTGCAATGTTGCCCCTCCTCTCTTGCCCGTGGATGCAGTTCTGCCTAGTGATAGCTCCGGTAGATGGGCAGCAGCGTCGTTCAGTATACCAACATCCCGTACTGCGCTCGCAAACCCGCCTATCAAGCGTGGCGAGTAAGGCAACAACCCCCTCAAGATCTTGGAGATACATGAGGAAGGCCCATGTCCAGCAGTGGACATCCTCAAGCTGAGACGATGATGATTAAGATTATGTGAAAGGCCAATTTAATCTATATATCAAACTAGCTATATATAATATAACTAGTGAGTGGGTTGTGCGCGAGCTGCTTCGCAGCACGCGGTTGACTTTAAAAAAAAATAGAGGGTAGGTTGTGCGCGAAAGAAAGATAAAAAAATGTGCGAAGATAAAAAAAAAAATAAGGGGGTGGAAAAGGGGTAGTTTCAGATTTTTCTGAACCAACCCTCTACACAACCCCGTTTACAGATTCTCGAAATTCCAACTGGAAGTGGGAGAACAATGATGTCAGTAAGTCAGTCAGTCAGTGGTAGTCTAGCTTTTCTATATATATCAAATTCAACGTCCTGACTGACTCACTGACTGACTGACTGACTGATATATCAACGCACAGCCTAAACCACTGGACCTAAAGACTTGAAATTTGGTACACATATACCTTGAGGATTTTTCGAAATTCCCACAGGATAGGGAATAAATGGGATCTATGTTTTCTCTGCATGAAAAAGAGGATTTTACGTTTTATGACTTCCACGCGGACGAAGCCGCGGGCAAAAGCTAGTCATGTATATGTTGACTATTTTAGGACTCGTTTTATGCAAAATCTAGGCTAAGCAGATTTAATTTCGAAGCCAATAGTTCGATCAAAATCTCAGGTAGCATGTGCTTCGGGGGATAAATTTGTTAGTGGCCACTAACTGAATCTGCACTATCCAGGTTAAATGAATAACAGGAAATTGAAACGAGTTCGTATGAGCCTTATTTCCTGGGTGGGTTCGACTCATGTTGATTGGCTGTGAGTTTTTTTCTTCCCGGAAAAGGACATCTGCATCTATGTACATCTACACTAATAATCCTTTTATTTTATTGTTCTATTTTGTTTGTGGTGTGCAATAAAGAGTTTTATATTCTATTCTATTCTAATACTAAAAAAGAAAGATTTTATTGTTTGTTTGTTTGGATGCATTGAATTGGCTCCGAAACTAGAGGACCGATATAAAAAATTCTTTCACTATTAAAATGCTACATTATCCCTGAGTAACATAAGCTAAATTTTATTCCCGTATTCCCTCGGAAACGGGAACTACGCGGGTCAAACCACGGCGTGCGGCTAGCCCTGACGACCCTGAGAAGGGTCACTGACGTCATGACGTCACGCGACATTTCAACTCAGTGATTGTGTTTCACACTTCCTAAATCTAATTATAATTAGAGATAAGATGTTTCTTCATTTATCTGTGATGCTGATAAATTGCTAAAATGCTGTCAGCGTTAAAATTGGGTCTATTTGTTCCGTTTTAATTTTAGAACGGCACTAGCCGTATAGCTATAGGTATGTAATTTTAGTCCGTTTTACGTTAATTTACAATTAGCTTTAGCTAGTTAGTGCAACTACAGAATCGCCATCAATACCTTTCTATAACCTGACAGGCTTAATATTTTTATTAGCTAAAGTTGTAGTTTTTTCTCCGCTCGCCTACAATGCTACAACGCCATAATGATTTTAATCTTTCGCGATCACAACACATTATTACTATATCTGCTATTTAATATAGTTGTACACCTAAATTTATTTATTTATTTAACGTACAAAACACGTCACATCCACTTTAAACAATGAGGTTACATAATGGTAAATTATAACTCGATTGTAACATAAACTTATGTACGTACTGCTATAATATAAATTTATATCGAGTATGTAATTAACATAACAACAGGAAAAAAAAACTAACAACAATTGCTGAGTTTCTTAGTTTCTAATTTATAGATGAGTTTTCCCACACTATTCATAATTTTATGTTTCATATAAAAGTTACGGAAAAGTCGAAAAGTTCCAAGACATCACGTATCTCGCGCATTACGTATTCGCTAGCAGCACAGTGCCGGCTGCTGCTCAAATAAAGACTTTTACGGTGGCCATTGCAGATGTGGCTGTAAATTTACAAATTGATATAAATCCGCATATGTCCTTTCCAGAGCGTGACCATTTTTGAGCTTCGTGGGTAACTTGGGAAGAACAATATGCAGAAAAATCGATAAATATTGAAAGAGCAAGAACTTTGTTCTTATTTGAGCTATAAGTTGGAAGGGAAACGTTTTTTAGTATTCCGTACCCAAAGGGTGAAAACGGGACCCTATTACTAAGACTCCGCAGGCCGTCTGTCTGTCTGTCCCCAGGCTGTATCTCATGAACCATGATAGCTAGACGGTTGAAATTTTCACAGATTATGTATTTCTGTTGCCGCTGTAACAACAAATACAAACCGAATAAAATAAATATTTAAGGGCAACCGTTTGAAATTTTCACAGACTTCAGAACCCTTCGTGCACGAGGCTGACTCGCACTTGGCCAATTGTGGAGTTTTACTTCTTTTTCTTGTTTTTACAGATGATTCCGCAACCGTTTTCCTATGACCGATTCGTCATAGAACTGTTCGTCGACAGGTGATTCATTTATGTCCGTTTTCCCAACAGTCTTTCATTTTTTCGATCCAGCCCTGCCTCGTGCCTACGAGTAAATTATTAGAAATATTCAAAAAATTTTAAGGAATTTCGTTGCCTTCCGTAATACCAAATTCCTGATTTGTTGGCATTTCTAAACATCGACATTTTTATTTTGCAAGCTTTTATTTAGCTTGCCCTGTATGTATGTATGTATGTACATATATATGTATGAAACTATGTTTGTTCGCGGAATCTTGCAACTCAATTCTGAAGCAGATATCTTCAACCAATTGAGCTAAAATTTTGTATACATGTTTTCTTTGAATGACAATGCCTGGTCAGCTATAAGACGTCACTCTGAATTCAACATGGCGGAACACTCAAGATGGCGGACTACTTTTTTTTAGTGTACTCCTATAATATGGGTATCAAAGGAAACGGCTTGGTAAGAATAACTCAAAAAATTAAATGACTTTACTCTAAATCCAACAAGGCGGAACACCCATGATGGCGGACTACTTATTTTTAATGTACTGCTATAATATGGATATCAAATGAAAGGCCTTGCTGAGAATAACTCAAAAAATTAAATGACGTCACTCTGAATCCAACATGGCGGAACACCCAAGATGGCAGACTAGTTATTTTCAATGGACTTCTACAATATGGGTATCAAATGAAAGGGCTTGCTGAGAATAATTTGAAAATGAAATTACGATACATATCGTATCCAACATGGCGGAGCATCCAAGATGGCGGACTAGTTATTCTTAATGCACTCCTATAATATGGGTACGAGTGTTACGAATGGCTCGTATCAAATTGAAGGCCTTGTTGAGAGTTACTCTAAAAATTAAATGACATCACTCTAAACCAACATGGCGGTATACTCAAGATGAAGGACTAGATATTTTTAATGCACTCTTACAATATGGGTATCAAATGAAAGGCCTTGCTGAGAGTTACTCGAAAAGTTATATGACATCACTCTAAATCCAACATGGCGGGCATGAGATGAACAGACAAGAAACCAACTGTCCAGTGATAACTAAAAAGTAAAAAATAAATTAAAAGTAAAAAAAACTTTTTAACAAACAAGCTTTTATTTAAACGGACTAAAAATAATAAAATAAACATTTTACATTAAAGTTTAATGTCGACTTAAAACGTCTTTTCACAATTTATGTGATAAATAAATTAAAAGTAAAAAATACTTTTTAACAAACAAGCTAATATATAAACCTAGGAACCTACTAAAAAATAATAAAATAAACATGTTCCATTAAAGTTTAATGTCAACTTAAAACGTCTTTACACAATTTATGTGATAAAAAAGCTTGTCGCAAGATTAACCCTGTGTACCTGTAACTTGATCTAATTGATTAAAATTTATTTTCAAACAATGTACAACGAGTACCTGCTTAATCTTACAAATAATTTCGGTACGACGTTTGTATGGGAAACTCATTGTTCGTGGTCCCCTTAATGAATTTTATATTGGCATTATATATTATAATAATTGACTAAATAGAGCAAAGTTAATTTTCAACTCAGGACGGTTTGAAGATTTCCATTGTTGTTCAAGACTGCCAAGACTCTTAGAAAGGTTTCTGTGACGTCATCTGTATAGAATGAACAATTTACTTAGCGTATGACGTCATGACAGTGTACGAGTTTGCCTACTATGTTGCATTTAATACCAAATGTGAGATTGATTCGCTTTCACGGAAAATTTTATAGACATTATACCTTAATCCAGGCATTTGCCTGGATTTCAAGAAAAACTTAAAGATAGAAACCTCTTTTGCAGTGGGGCGCCGGCAGTAGGAAGTTGTCTCTCCTCTCTTGCCTGTGAATGCAGTAAAAATCTGCCAAGTGATAGCTCCGGAAGATGGTCAGCAGCGTCTTCCCGCGTATAAACATCCACAACACAGGTGTCTATCGTACAGGCTTTCAGTCTAGTTTAGACATCTGAGGCCTCAAACAAATGATGCTATTAGGTACTTTTAAATTAATAATTCATGTTTTAACTTTAAGCATCGTTATATCCTTTTTATTAAAAAAAATCCTGGAGAAATAAATGTAGCTAAGGATTTTATGTATAACAAAATATAGTTAAACATTCCCAATAAAATAATCTGTTTATCAAAGAAAATAAATTAAAATTTACAAAAAGCAGAAGTACCTACAATGGGCGGCATTATAACTATAAGTGATCTTATAAAGGCAACATTTGATGGACAAAAACAAGAAGATTAATAATACAATAAACCCACCAAAACATTTTCAGGTGAAAATATTACCAAGACTCGACTGTCAAAACGTTTTCAGATCTTTGTAAACTTTCGCGATCTGTAGACATAATTTTAAACTGATTAACGGGACGTTATCGCGTAATTACCTTATTTTATTATTTCCCGACGTTTCGAGTGCCCTGCTGCCCTCGTGGTCACGGGTGGACTCATTCCTCCCAGTCATTCATTCCTCATTCCTCAGTCCAACCGTGACCACGAGACCAGCAGGGCACTTGACAGTCGGGAAATAATAAAATAAGGTAATTACGCGATAAAGTCCCGATAATCAGTTTAAAACTATGCTATCAGATCTCATGTAAAGCAAAGCATCTAACTCTACACGCCCTAAATTCACATACTCTACATCTTAGACAAAATATTTGGCCTATGGCTATGGAAGCCAGATAATAGCAAAAAAATTAAGTCATAATTTGTTGGATATAGGCTTCCTCATGAACTTCCAAGTAATGCGGCTGGAAGCGGCCAGCATCCACCAACGACCTAGTACATATGTACTTCACCAGGTCATCCGCACATCTTGTTGGTGGATGTCCTACGCTGCGCTTGCCGGTCCGTGGCCTCCACTCGAGAACTTTTCGGGACAGATGCTTCCTTTACAGCTTCGGAAAAATTATAGTATCTTTCTAATTTTATCAAGGTGAAAGTGAATTTACGACGCTACTTATATGCCGGGCTAGGATTGCACCTAATAACGAGCTGGATGGTTTCGTCTTTACATAAAAAGGCCTCATTATACACTCATACGAACGCATACACATTGAAAAAAATAAAAATCTTTGTTGGTAGGTATAGGATAGTCTAATATGTTTTGTCAAAAAACACGATATTTTTGACACGTAATACAACTTTTGTCATGTCACATTTTACATCTGTAAATCACTTACCTGCCACAAGTCATAATGGTTACGTTAGGTTACTACTACTTCCATGGTCACCCTACAAAATCCTTGGGAACGGAATACCGTAAAAATCCCTGATTAGATCACTTCTATAATGAACGGCGTCGATAATGCAAGATCACACTGTTTCAATTAAAACGCTACCTTGAGAGGAAACGCTAATGAAGGAATAATTATTTCACGGGTCCATGGTAAAGTGATTATGGTTTTTCATCACGAAAATCTATGTTTTTATAGTGCTGTTCTTGGGTTTATTTTATTGCAATAGTTAACCAATTGAATACCTAAACTAACTACCAATTTAAGGTAAAAAAACATAAAATTCCGAATGATGAACTGCTAAAAAATTTGAAATCCCTGACGCCAACATTGTCACTGCGTCGTCTTAAGTGATCAAGGCAGGTGCTGCTAGCTTTAGACGAACATACAAACTCACACCGTTTAACTAAGCTAAAGTTGATTAGATATGGGAATTGGGGACAAGCGAATCTGGAATCTGTGCTCGTTAGATACTTAGTTTCTAAAATGCACTATAATTAATCACGATTTTAGTGCGCCCTGGAGTCTAATGACGCTTCGTACTTGAGTAATTGCTTTTGTAATATGACAATTTTGTAGCGTCGCCGCGTCGGTACCTGGCCCGATAACTTGTACCTGGATGTGCATTCTGAGGCAAATAAAAGTAAAAGTCTTTTTCATCTATAATAGATGATACATACTGCGTCAACCGGGATACTGCAGTGCATGGGACAATGTTAGATGGTTAAATGGGTTGGATGGCATGCCCAGCACCTATGTCATCCTCTCAGCTGAGTCGGCTATTAGGAAAAGAAAAGAACAGAACAGAACTTTTTGTGAAGAGTTAATCCGGGGAAATACTACCAACGTACCTATTTCTGCCACCAAGCATTAATGTCTACATAACTGTGTTCCGGTTTGAAGGGTAAGGGGGCCGGTGAAGTATGTATCAGGGTGACGGGCGAAATGCTGTACAGGGTTGGTCATGTGCTTATTGAACGTGATTACCGCGGTATTGCAGTTGTAATAGATTAATCTGTAAAAAAATCAATATTCTAAGTTAACCTGAAAAAAAGATACCGACCGTTTATGCCGCAAAATACGCATGTTTCGACATTCTCAAAGGCATCATAATTCATAGGATTAGAACTAGAACTTTGAATTTTTGCAAGGTATGTATATCGTCTTAGACTGTAGAAACGGAGAAAAATCCAAAATCCATTGCACAACAAATACATTAGCAATGGAATCCAAAAAAAATTGTCCATAAAAAAGTACGAAATCAATCATCTATGTTAAGCAACCCTTCGCGCGGTCATAAATTGGAAGGGTGACCGAATGATTTTGTGCATTTTTAAAACTTTAACTTCTAATCAGATCAGCTATATTTATGATATTATATTTATAATAATTTTATGTTTCTACATACCTACGGAACCCTCGTGGGCAAGTCTAGCTCGCACTTTTTAAATCGGGTAAAAAAAGCGTTTTCCAGCAAATCGTACCTACGAGTGAGAAGATGAAAACTCGTTAATAAGGGTTTGTATTTTCTTTGAGGGATTTCGGTTGAATGCCTTTTCATTGAAAGCGCTCTTTGATATGTATATTTCAAGCAGAGTTTGTTCAGAGGTACTAAAAAACCCGAAAACCGAAAAACTCAGAATAAAACCTCACCTATAAAAAATCAGTAGTAGTAGATTTTTTTGTGAAGAACTCATCCGGGGAAGAACTACAATTCACCACAACTATTTCTGCCGCTAATCAGTAGACACTGATTAGCGGCAGAAATAGTTGTGGTGAATTGTAGTGTGTGAACTGACAGACGTCAGTGTCATTGCTGTGTTCCGGTTTTAAGGGTTCGGGGGCTTCGATTCGGTGTTATACACGCTAAACACGCTAACACTAAGGTCCACCTGATGATAAGCGGTAACCTCTAACCCTAACCGGTAAGCGGTAACCTCTGCCAATTACAACTACAAAGCAGGTAATAGGTAGAGGTTAATGCTTAACATCAGGTTAACATGGGGTTCCGGCAGTAGTGTGTGACCCCTCCTCTCATACCCGTAGATGCAGTAAGAGCCTGCTAAGGGATACCTCCGGAAGATGGGCAGCAGCGTATTTCCATGTATCAACATCCCGTAATGTACTCGCCAACCTGCCTGCCAAGCGTGGTGAGTATGGCAACTACCCCCTAAAGGAATTTAAGCTTTAACTATGTAGTGTTGATACAAAAAATATGAAATTCTATCATAAACGAAAGAAAATAGAAAACTCTTATCGAATCTGCCATTGACTGTACAATTTCTGCCTTAGAGCGAATCTGTCCTAAAACTAATCTGGCCTAATGCTAATCTGCCATAAAGAGAATCTGTCATAAAGCGAACAAGGCTCATAGAGATCCATGAGGGAGACCTGTGTTCAGTAGTGGACGTTTTACGGCTGAAATTATGAATGATATTACTTAATAAGCAACATCAACATTTGTAAGATAAATAATTCTATACTGTACTGAGTACAGTGCAAAATGATTTTTATGTTACATGTTACAATTAATTTTTTGACAAAACAAACATTGCATTGCATACAACCTTATTTTGTGATTGATCGATATTAAAGTAAGATTTCAGATCTATAAAAAATATTTCTCTTAAATATTACAAATCCTTTGCGAGAAGTTACCAAAGGTCACATAACTAACATTACTCTGATTATCATCATCATCGCCTTTTCGTCTATTACAGACGATTTAGGTAAAGCATGTGGTTCGGGTGTTGCGGTTGCGCAGTAAGGTCAAGGATAGGACTGTTTATCTGATCTTAGTGTTAATAATACAAGGGCAACTAAATTTAACTATAGTGATTTGCTGACGGAATTGATAGTTACTGTAATTAAGGTTAGTTTGACATGACTTAGATGGCTCGGGCACGTAGTTCGAATGGGGGATTATTATAATGGACTTCCGCAAAGTCACGCCTGAATGACTTTGTTTCTAAGTAGGTAAAATACAATTTTTTGCAATGAAAAGATTCAGATCACTCTTTGTTTGAGATCAATCGTATAGGAAGCCGAGATAACGTCGTCAAGAGCCTAAAAAATACAAGCTATAGAAAACGAATTTAAGAAATTACTAAATTGAACTGGTGCAGAAAAAAGGTGGTATGTTCACTATGTCACAAACTAACTAGTAATATCAATCCATAACCTTGTTTGACTGTTTTATTTAAACGGCAAACATTATTTAAACTTTTGAATGTACTCTTACTCTTACTCTACGGTACTGTACTCTTTAAAATGCGTACTGAATGACAGTGCTTCCAACTTTCCTCTATATACATATCATGGTCTTGGTAAAGGACGTTGACTTTTTCTTAAACGCATAGCCGCGGCAGCAGCTAATAGTAGTAAAGTAAGGCACATAATCAAAATTGCTGTGGCAGCGGCGGTAGAATGTTGCCCCTCTTTTGCTCGTGGATGCAGTAAGATGTACAGCAGAGTAGGATAAGCAGCAGCGATTTTTAGAGTGTCAACATCCCGTACTGAGCTCGCCAAGCGTGGTGAGTATGTCAACAACCCCCTCATGATCATATATCCAGCAGTAGACGTCCTACAGCTGAAATGATGATGACATGATCATAAAACATGATTTTGCCATGTCAACAGAAAAATCGACTCGCGCACGAATGGTTCCGTACCATTATTTGTCAAAACTACTTGTTAAAATCACGTTTTTTGTATGATTTTGGAGCCCCCTCAAATATTTGTTTTATTTTAATATAATTATTCATTTTAAAAATGCATATACAACTAAATATTCTGTGAATATTTCAAGCGTCTACCTGTTGCCGTTATTAATATCAAGCAAAAAACGGCAAAAAATCACGTTTGTATGGGAGCCCCACTCAAATATTTATTTTATTCTGTTTTTCGTAATTTTTTGTTATAGCGGCAATATAAATATATCATCTGTGAAAATTTCAACTGTCTAGCTATCACGGTTCATGAGATACATCCTGGTGACAGACAGACTCTTAGTAATAGGGTCCCGTTTTTACCCTATGGGTACGGAATACTAAAAAACGTTTCCCTTCCAACTTATAGCTCAAATAAGAACAAAGTTCTTGCTCTTTCAATATTTATCGATTTTTCTGCATATTGTTCTTCCCAATTTACCCCTAATTCTAATTCTAATTCTATTTTTACCAGATCTGCACTGACGTCCCGCATTGGGGTGTATTGTGCATTGACCCCCGAGGTGCTGCCTCGACCCTAACCTAACCAGCCCAACTCCTTGAAATACCGGAGAAGGACTCGGACCTAATTTAAGAATTTACCCCTAGTTCTCGGGAAACTTTCAAAGCAGGCAACACCGTGAAACAGTTCATTAATTATGTATTCCAACATAAACATCCATAAATTCGTATTAATTTCGGCACTCGGCTCAGTTTGTCGACACAGACTGTTCTGTATTGTGTTAGGTATTGGGGTTGTACCAAGCTTGAAATACAATTTCAAGAGTTTACGGAAATTTGTAACAAGTTCATATTTGAATAATAACGACTCTTGTAACGATCAAAGTCAACAAATGTTTATTCAATAGAGCAAAAAAACACATAGAATAGTTAATTTACAAAAGAAGAACAAGACATTAAATTGAATAAAGAACATAATTGAATTTGTTCGCTTCAGATAACTTTTTCCGAAACCCTCAGTCTTTCACTTCTAATCATTGTTACAATATCTGTCTTTACCATACAAACCTATCGAAAACGTGCTATGTGGTTTGTATGGTAAGCGACAGAATTAGCGACACTTTCATTGCATTTTATGATAGCGTAGTTAAGGTAGGTGAATGACCTGTATTGCCTAATTTAATGTCCGCAAGGATATTTGATGGTTTGGATATAGCAAGATGACTTCATTTCTTATCGTGGCTGAACTGAGCAACTGTCGGCCAAGGGTCAATATCGTTCTCAAAATCATCTATGGAATAATAAGATTTTTCTATGAGTTTTTGTTTTATAAAAAGCTCAAAATCGATAGTTCGGTCGCCTCAGATGAAAGCTTATTATAGAAACGCATATCCTATAAATAATTTATTTACTTTTTGGAGCCTAAATTCAGGGATGTGCAATATATTCTTGCACTTCTCTAAATGGGCTTATCGTCTGGATACTGATCTGTACTAACCAATATCTTTTATAAATAAACACTTCTTGACTTTGATGTTATATTAGGAACAAAGAATATCTGAGCAACTGCTAATTCTGGTGGCGGATACCAGATCTACACTGACGTCCCGCATTAGGGTGTATGGTGCATTATCCTCCGTGATACCTACCCCGATCCAAGCCAGTCTAACCCCTCAGAATACCGGAGAGAGCTCTGGGCAGTTGGCTATTTTAAACTGTACTGATTTTTCACATCTCTATAGTCGATATTATACAAAGTCAGCAGCATCGACAGTTAACTCATTATTACGGAACGCTGCAGTACCTGGATCATATATGGATGGATGAGGCTTGCTCAGATGCTTACCCTTAGGTTACCCTTAGTATCACTATACTATCCAACACCTAAGGCAGCTTTAATCAAGAAAACGTCTGAAGCTGACATAGAGGCGGGTTTTTCTTCAATGTTTCCTTCACTGTCAAAGCACCTAAAAAAACATTTATATAGGACATTTATACATCTAGATCGGAAGTCTACTCGACTTACACGGCTATTAAGGTACACGTTAATAGATAGACAAAAGCAAGCGGCAACAAACATACAATTATGTGGCACAAATAACTGAAAAAAATCTAATGGAAAATGTGCCTTGGAATAAACTTCAGAAGACGTCTTTATAGGACCTTAATTTAATAAAGATGCCCCCAAAAAGTCCGGACATAAACCCAATTGAAAACTTGTGGGGTCTAATGGTTCAAAACTGGGACTCTTCAGTTGTGAGAACCACTGAAAATTTAAGAAATGTTTAAACATGGTAAACTCAATGAGAGACCGACTAGACGCGGTTATTGAAGCTGACGGAGGATATACTCGCTATTGAGTAATTTTTGTTTCAAAATGGAGGACAAATATTAGAATTATTATTTTCCACTTAAGTTTAAGGAGCTACTTTTTTAGTTATTTATTACAGTTATTTTAATTAAATATATGCCTTTTATTAAAAATACGTAAAAAAACAGAAAATAGGGTAAGTCGCCAATTACTGGCCACCTTTCATAACTGGCCCCATCATACTAATAATACAATCTGTTCACGTACAGAATTCATTTTCAGTTTAAGGTGTTATTGACTGGCCACCCTTCAATAACTGTCGAAACCACGTTATACGAGAATAAAACGAATGAAGTAGGTGCACATAGTTCATGTTTAGTATGACGTCACGCCAATAACGTCGTGACAGGTCAAAACATGAGACAAACATATGCAATGACAAGTCTGCACTGTTTTCGTGAATTGTCAAAACATTCTATTCAAATTTGTTTCGTGTGACAAGACCGTAAAGTTGATTTTCGCTGATTTATATTTTGTATACATATTTTCGTAGCAGTTACTGAATCTATCTTTAATGACATAAATATGACTACAATATTTTGCATCATTTGCAGGATACTTATTATGTAATTTTGATTGCATACAAGTTTTTGAACTTGCCTTATACATATTTATGTGGCCATTGCAGTTTGCATATTTATTAGTGTTTGGAGGAGTACATATCTTTTGAATTTTTTATGATTACTTTATTTTTACAACATTACTTGCATATATATCTTTGACCTTGACTGTACAAGCACCCATTCACATAGAAAGTAAACACTGAGACCTAGCTTTGGAAGCGGAAAAGATTTTCTACTTCAATTTAGACTTTGGCAATACAGACTACGGGAGAATGTTTTCGCTACAGTTTTTACTGCTTCATAAAAGAGAGCCAGATTTTGCTTGAAGTTAAGTTAACGATGATATACCTGACCAATGAGCACGGGTGCAGAAACCCTATTGAGCAAACTAGGAAAGAATTATCTATACAACAGCGTAAGCTTTGTCCGTTTTATGGACTACTAGCTTGTGCCCGCCGCTTCGAATGCGTTGCACTCGCTTAAAAAGTAGCCTATGTGTCAATCCTGATCATGGTCTAAGTGTGTCTAAAATTTCAGCTCTCCGTAAGCTAGTTTTTACGTGAAGAGATAACAAACATCCATCTATACAAACTTTCGGCTTTATAGTATTAGTGAGATGTTGTCGCACTGCTAGGCCCATGTCTCTTTAAAGTTTGCCAAGTGTCACCACGATAAATCGTGAATGTAACCATATCATAAGGCCAGTGTCTCCGTTGTCTTCTTTTACACGCCATCTACAAGGTGTTATTATATGAGTACCTACAAACCCATATGATTCTGACTATAAAATCACAAAAGAGGTTAAATAAATAAAAAAAAACCCACAAAACATGATAACGAATGAAACAGTATCTTTAAACTTCAATAGCTTCAATGTGTCCACCATGCACGCTCTTCAAAACTAAACATCGAACTCCAACCTATAGTACTGCTTGCGAGGAAACTTCGAGAAAGCTCCGTGAAATTCAGTAATATTTTTTACATAAAAATTGGGCGATTATTTGGAATGATGGCTGGCAACACACGCACCTGTTACCTGCATGTTTCGATATACTTATTATTATCTATCTATATTATATTATATAGCTTTTGCCCGTGACTTCGTCCGCGTGGAAATCCCCTTTTTCACGCAGAGGCACTTTGATTCGAAAATATAAATCGCATTTATTCCCTATCCCGTGGGAATTCCGCAAAATCCCTTCTTTGTGCACCTCTGCACAAAGTGCAAGTGTGCCAAATTTCAAGTCTTTAGGTCCAGTGGTTTAGGCTGTGCGTTGATATATCAGTCAGTCAGTCAGGACTTTTTTATGTATATAGATAATAGAATGAAGAGAAAATAAAGGCAATCATCTTTGCGAGACTTATAGAATTTATCTTACTCATAGAGATCCCAATTTATTTTTGCTCAAGGAAATAAACTTTTTTATATTTTTTTGTCTACTGCGAGATACTTTATTTTCATCTTATCACTGGCTCGCATTACATCGACATTTTTAACATTCTAGCAATCTATAGATTCAAAGACTGACAATCAACGCAATGTAACCAAAGATTTAAATAGATTTAAATCTTTGAATGTAACAGCAACGTTCTAAATGAGTTCATCATCATCTCAGCCGTAGGACGTCCACTGCTGGACATGGTCTATGTCGCGCAAGGAGGTTCTAGGGGAAATGTATGTAAGAGGAAATGTAATGCTTGCGAGACATCAATGAGCAATCATTATCAAATTCAAATTCAAATTCAAAAAATACTTTATTCAGTGCGGCCGCATGGACCTTATTGACGCGTCACAACTTACAAAATAAAACAACACAAATAAATAGAATAAAGCACATAATTGAACCTGTTCACTTCAGATGACACGCGAGTTAGGAAAAGAAGTGAACAGAAGAACCTAACTCGGTCGTTATAGTCATCATTTAACAATTTGATTTTGTCTTATGCTACGTTTGACGGAGTTGGAGCAGATTCCGTCCCAAGTGGTTTTGTCCTCTAGGTAATCTGATATTTTATAATAAGCTTTATCGCACAGATTGCGTTTAATAATGTTTTTGAATTTATTTAATGATAACTTCTGCAACTCACTTGGGAGTTTGTTGTAGAAGCGTATACATTGCCCTTTAAAAGATTTTTTTACCTTATGGAGCCTAGTAGTGGGCACAGCGAGTTTATTCTTATTTCTTGTATTTACATTGTGATTGTCGCTGTTTTTCTTAAACGAAGCAATATTTTTATGGGTGTACAACAGGTTCTCATAAATATATTGACAAGCTACTGTCATTATATTTATTTCTTTAAATTTAGTGCGAAGTGATTCTCTGGGACCCATATTGTAGATAGAACGAATAGCCCTCTTCTGCAGCACAAATACGGTGTCTATATCTGCAGCACATCCCCACAGCAGTAAGCCATAAGACATAATGCTGTGGAAATAGCTGAAGTAAACAAGTCTAGCGGTATCTACGTCTGTATCATCATCATCATCTCACTCGTAGGACGTTCACAGCTGGACAAAGGCCTCCCTCATCGATCACTACGATCATAAGGGGTTTTTGCCATACTCGCCACGCTTCGCAGGCGGGTTAGCGCGTTGCAGTAGGCACGAGTTGTTTATAGACGGAAAGACGCTGCTGCCCATCTTTCGGAGGTTTTCCTTAGCAGATTCTTACTGCATCCACGGGCAAGAGAGGATGGGCAACATTCAACTACCCCACTACTAATGAGCAATACCATCTCTAAATGGACGGCTAGCTATAGTGTTGTGAAATTGTGAATTGTCGATTATGTAGGTAACAAACAATAATCACGCGGGCAGAAACTCGTTCCTAGAAAGGTATGTGGCAAATTGCATTTACTTTATGCAATAGGCAGAGAAATGTGCCACATACGTGATTGTAACTTTCCCTGTAAAGTTAGCTCTTGTTTGTAACTAGCCGGGCTTTGTTCAAGTTTTGTTTTAGTGTTTACTTTCTATGTGAATGGGTGCTTGTACAAGCACCCATTCACATAGAAAGTAAACACTGAGACCTAGCTTTGGAAGCGGAAAAGATTTTCTACTTCAATTTAGACTTTGGCAATACAGACTACGGGAGAATGTTTTCGCTACAGTTTTTACTGCTTCATAAAAGAGAGCCAGATTTTGCTTGAAGTTAAGTTAACGATGATATACCTGACCAATGAGCACGGGTGCAGAAACCCTATTGAGCAAACTAGGAAAGAATTATCTATACAACAGCGTAAGCTTTGTCCGTTTTATGGACTACTAGCTTGTGCCCGCCGCTTCGAATGCGTTGCACTCGCTTAAAAAGTAGCCTATGTGTCAATCCTGATCATGGTCTAAGTGTGTCTAAAATTTCAGCTCTCCGTAAGCTAGTTTTTACGTGAAGAGATAACAAACATCCATCTATACAAACTTTCGGCTTTATAGTATTAGTGAGATGTTGTCGCACTGCTAGGCCCATGTCTCTTTAAAGTTTGCCAAGTGTCACCACGATAAATCGTGAATGTAACCATATCATAAGGCCAGTGTCTCCGTTGTCTTCTTTTACACGCCATCTACAAGGTGTTATTATATGAGTACCTACAAACCCATATGATTCTGACTATAAAATCACAAAAGAGGTTAAATAAATAAAAAAAAACCCACAAAACATGATAACGAATGAAACAGTATCTTTAAACTTCAATAGCTTCAATGTGTCCACCATGCACGCTCTTCAAAACTAAACATCGAACTCCAACCTATAGTACTGCTTGCGAGGAAACTTCGAGAAAGCTCCGTGAAATTCAGTAATATTTTTTACATAAAAATTGGGCGATTATTTGGAATGATGGCTGGCAACACACGCACCTGTTACCTGCATGTTTCGATATACTTATTATTATCTATCTATATTATATTATATAGCTTTTGCCCGTGACTTCGTCCGCGTGGAAATCCCCTTTTTCACGCAGAGGCACTTTGATTCGAAAATATAAATCGCATTTATTCCCTATCCCGTGGGAATTCCGCAAAATCCCTTCTTTGTGCACCTCTGCACAAAGTGCAAGTGTGCCAAATTTCAAGTCTTTAGGTCCAGTGGTTTAGGCTGTGCGTTGATATATCAGTCAGTCAGTCAGGACTTTTTTATGTATATAGATAATAGAATGAAGAGAAAATAAAGGCAATCATCTTTGCGAGACTTATAGAATTTATCTTACTCATAGAGATCCCAATTTATTTTTGCTCAAGGAAATAAACTTTTTTATATTTTTTTGTCTACTGCGAGATACTTTATTTTCATCTTATCACTGGCTCGCATTACATCGACATTTTTAACATTCTAGCAATCTATAGATTCAAAGACTGACAATCAACGCAATGTAACCAAAGATTTAAATAGATTTAAATCTTTGAATGTAACAGCAACGTTCTAAATGAGTTCATCATCATCTCAGCCGTAGGACGTCCACTGCTGGACATGGTCTATGTCGCGCAAGGAGGTTCTAGGGGAAATGTATGTAAGAGGAAATGTAATGCTTGCGAGACATCAATGAGCAATCATTATCAAATTCAAATTCAAATTCAAAAAATACTTTATTCAGTGCGGCCGCATGGACCTTATTGACGCGTCACAACTTACAAAATAAAACAACACAAATAAATAGAATAAAGCACATAATTGAACCTGTTCACTTCAGATGACACGCGAGTTAGGAAAAGAAGTGAACAGAAGAACCTAACTCGGTCGTTATAGTCATCATTTAACAATTTGATTTTGTCTTATGCTACGTTTGACGGAGTTGGAGCAGATTCCGTCCCAAGTGGTTTTGTCCTCTAGGTAATCTGATATTTTATAATAAGCTTTATCGCACAGATTGCGTTTAATAATGTTTTTGAATTTATTTAATGATAACTTCTGCAACTCACTTGGGAGTTTGTTGTAGAAGCGTATACATTGCCCTTTAAAAGATTGTTTTACCTTATGGAGCCTAGTAGTGGGCACAGCGAGTTTATTCTTATTTCTTGTATTTACATTGTGATTGTCGCTGTTTTTCTTAAACGAAGCAATATTTTTATGGGTGTACAACAGGTTCTCATAAATATATTGACAAGCTACTGTCATTATATTTATTTCTTTAAATTTAGTGCGAAGTGATTCTCTGGGACCCATATTGTAGATAGAACGAATAGCCCTCTTCTGCAGCACAAATACGGTGTCTATATCTGCAGCACATCCCCACAGCAGTAAGCCATAAGACATAATGCTGTGGAAATAGCTGAAGTAAACAAGTCTAGCGGTATCTACGTCTGTATCATCATCATCATCTCACTCGTAGGACGTTCACAGCTGGACAAAGGCCTCCCTCATCGATCACTACGATCATAAGGGGTTTTTGCCATACTCGCCACGCTTCGCAGGCGGGTTAGCGCGTTGCAGTAGGCACGAGTTGTTTATAGACGGAAAGACGCTGCTGCCCATCTTTCGGAGGTTTTCCTTAGCAGATTCTTACTGCATCCACGGGCAAGAGAGGATGGGCAACATTCAACTACCCCACTACTAATGAGCAATACCATCTCTAAATGGACGGCTAGCTATAGTGTTGTGAAATTGTGAATTGTCGATTATGTAGGTAACAAACAATAATCACGCGGGCAGAAACTCGTTCCTAGAAAGGTATGTGGCAAATTGCATTTACTTTATGCAATAGGCAGAGAAATGTGCCACATACGTGATTGTAACTTTCCCTGTAAAGTTAGCTCTTGTTTGTAACTAGCCGGGCTTTGTTCAAGTTTACAATGCTTCGGAATTGTGCCTTTGTTTTTACCCGACCACGGCGAAGTCAAAAGAGGTTCTTGATGATTTAACCGGCCTACACCCGACATAATATAGGGGTTTATGTGCAAACAGTTTCCTTCAATTAGTCAAACAACTCGTCGTAAATAAGTTATTGTAGTGAAACGCGTTGTAATATTCTGTTATTGGCTCTAAATAATACCTCTTGCCGTGGGGTGCCGGCAGTAGAATGTTACCCCTCCTCTCATGCCCGTGGATGCAGTAAGAGCTAAGGGATACTTCCGGAAGATGGGCAGCAGCGTCTTTCCGTGTACCAATATCCCGTACTGCGCTCGCCGACCCGCTTGCCAAGCGTGGTGAGTATGGCAACTACCATGGAGATCCATGAGGGAGGCCGGTGTTCAGTAGTGGACGTTTTACGGCTGAAATGATGAACTCTACATTGTCGTTCATAATGAAGAATTAAATTGAGACTAACTTTTAAGTACACGATTGGTGTGCAAGCCGGCCTGAGAGAAAATAAATTAGTTCGGCGCGTGTCGGGCCACGCGCTATGAAGGGTACCGTAGCTAACCGTAGACCTGTTGTTAGAATTTGGTGTATAATTGTTTACGTTTACAAAACATATTAACGGGTATTAATTGAGTTTATGGTTGAAAGTAATCCGGTATGGTTGGGAAACCGCATAGCTTATTTCGGCGACTATTTCTCAGGAAATATAAAAGCTAGTTTAAGTGTTATAGTTTTCCTAAGTCAAAGTAAAAGTCAAAATATTTATTTGCAAACAACGGGTTACAAGGTTGGTATAAGTATGGGTTCCATGCGATGTCTTACCAGCTAATATGGTATGTAAATTTTTGAATTGAATTTATTTAAATTATAGATGAGCAAATTTTAATTATAGGTGTTATGGGAATAAATAAATAACGCTACTGAATTGAAATTATCGTGGCTTGACATCATTTAATAAATATAATACGGCTTACACCACGTACCTAACTTATTATCATCTTGCTGACGTTTCGTTGCCCATTTAGAGGCCCTTCTTCATGAGCACCGTTCTCGTCTCGCGGCCCTCGGAGTCGGCCACGAACGGTGCTCATGAAGAAGGGCCTCTAAATGGTCAACGAAACGTCAGCAAGATGATAATAAGTTAGGTACGTGGTGTAAGCCGTATTATATTTATTAAAATAACGCTACACAATACACACAGCATCATCTAGCCCCAAGCTAAGCAAAGCTTGCGTTATGGGCATACCATGGATATGTAGCATCTATTTTAAGACACGGAGTTCTGTTCTGGGGCAATTCAACTGGGATAGAATCGGTATTTAGAGCACAAAAGAGATGCGTTAGGTCAATAAATGAAATTTGTATTTGAATTTGGGAACTGAATGACTGATATACTTAATACATTATACTACATAGATAGGTAATTTTATAAATATAGAAGAACATCCAGATCACCCTATACAAATATCTGCAGATCGTACAGACATTTGTCCCGAGGCGGGAATCGAACCCGCAACCTCTTGCGCCGCAGGCGGACCTTCACCCGCTGCACCACATCCATGCAACTTAGACTATTCAATTACCATTAATTTAATAATTATTATTTAATGCCAATAATTTAATTCTAATAATTTTAAAACAATAATTTAAATCAATTGTTTTTTTTAAGATCTATTTGTAGCGCTATCTTAGTGTTGTTATTTTGTATGTCCATGCAAAATAACAGCTTTCTAGGACTAATAGTCTATCCGCAAATCCGGTGACGGACGGACAGACTGACAGACGGACAGGCAGACAGACAGACAAAGCAAAACTATAAGGGTTTCTTGTTTTACTACGAAACCCAATTAAAATATATAACTTTTTACCAACAAATATTTTGAAATTCCCACCAATAATTGCACAACCACATTAGGTTTGCTACTTGAATCAATAAACATGGCAATTAAAACAGATATCAGTGCTAATTCGGCTATTATCGTAGCATCGCAATTAGAGCGAGTTGCGCAATACCCTCAGATCTTAGATTACCCATAAATTGTGTTTATTATGCCGTAATCACAGTTTATGCTTGAAGCAAGAATCTCTGGAACGTGATTTAAATTATTTTGAATAATAAATAAAACCAGACAAGAAAAAAAAACGAGAAAAATTAAACCGACCGAGGAAGCGTTGGCGGGATGAACTTGTTACCTTTGACAGAGGATGGTGGGAGTCTGCAAAGGATCGGGATGGTTGGAAGACTTTAGGGGAGACCTTTGCCCAGCAGTGGGACAACATAGGTTAAATAAAATAAAAAAAAACCGGGCAAGAGCGAGTCTGACTCGTGCACCGAGGGTTCCATGCCATCATTTATTTTTATTTTTCAGCCATTTGTGTCCCACTGCAGGGCAAAGGCCTCCCTTCCCTTCTTCCACTCTTCGCGATTTAACTCAGTTACAGGCCAAGATCTTAGATGCGTGTCTAGCTCATCGCGCCATCTCCTTCTGGGCCTTCCAAGTCCCCGGCGTGCATTGGGTGGTATCCAATCCGTTGTGTTCTTTGCCCACAAATCACCTGACATCCGGCAGACGTGTCCAGCCCATTTCCATTTCAGGCTAGTGGCTTTATCATCAACGTCAACGATTTTATTACAAGCTTTCATTTAGCTTGCCCTGTATGTATGTAACTATGTTTGTTCGCGGAATCTTGCAACTCAATTTTGAAGCAGATATCTTCAACCGATTGAGCTGAAATTTTGTATACATGTTTACTTTAGATGACATTGTATGGTCAGCTGTGATGTCACTCTGAATCCAAAATGGCGGAACACCCAAGATGGCGGACTACTTATTTTTAATGTACCCCTATAATATGGGTAGGTATCAAATGAAAGGTCTTGCTGAGAATAACTCAAAAAATTAAATGACGTCACTCTGAATCCAACATGGCCGAACACCCAAGATGGCGGACTACTTATTTTTAATGTACCCCTATAATATGGGTATCAAATGAAAGGTCTTGCTGAAAATAATTTAAAAAAATGAAATTACATTTTTAGTGGGTACGTTTAAATAAAAGCTTGTTTGTTAAAAAGTTTTTTACCCTAAATTTATTTGTTTTGGTCTCGGGATTTGTCAACGAGGATGGAGCGATACTGCGCTCCATGCCTCATTGACAAATCCTATCCTTTATAAAAATAAGCTGGTAGAGAAAGTACGTAAGGAAGCCGAGGACAGGAGCTAACATTCTTATACCTTGCTAAGTAACTGTAATATGAGCCTAATACACCAATTTAATGCAGTACCTGCTATGAATATCAAATAGATTACAATCACTTTGGTCGCAAATATTCGAATTCCTAAGGCATTTCTGAAACGTCAACCACTTCCGTATCCGCTTTGATCCATTAGGCCCACCGACTCTGAAGCCCTGATTTTCAACAAGAGAAGTGAAGTCAGGGAAATAATTATGGGAGTCCTATGTGGATGGGAAGAAAGTTTCAATCCAAATTCTTATGAAGAAATCATCTTATGCTACTAAAAATTTATACTTAGCGCTTTTTTATATTTACACGATAAAATATTGTACATGGGGTAATTCATCATCATCATCATTCCAGCCGTAAAAAGTCCACTACTGAACAGGCCTCCCTCATGGATTTCCATGAGCGGTAGTTGCCATACTCACCTTGCTTGGCAGGCGGGTTGGCGAGCTCAGTACGGGATGTTGATACACGGAAAGACGCTGCTGCCCATCTTCCGGAGGTATCCCTTAGCAGGCTCTTACTGCAGCCTCGGGCATGAGAGGAGGGGTAACATTCTACTGCCGGCACCTCACGGCTCATTAATATTTGTTTATTATTTCCCGTTTTGAGTGTGTTGCCGCACTCGTGGTCTCGGGAGGACAGATACAGCTACTGGATCTACCGCCGCTAATCGAAAGTTGAATCCGCTAATTCGTCAGTATCAGTATTATGTTAATAGTTAATTACATGTTTTTTATTTATTTTCTTGATTATAAAATACAATCTACGGTAAAAAGTCGCTTAAAATCTTAATTAATAAATACATTTTCATCATCACAGCCGCAGGACATCCGCTTCTGGACATAAGCCCTGCTCGCCAACCCGCCTGCAATGCGTGGCGAGTGTGGCAACAAGCCCCTCATTTTCTTGGAGATCCATGACGGAGGCCTTTGTCCAGTAGTGGACGTGATGAATGTTAGGTAGGTACTATTTTATTGTATAAGAGTGTTTTTCAAAAACTCATGTTTCAATTCTAAATAAAAATACGTAGAAGGTTAAAATAAGTAATACAAATGCAGGCTAATTTTATTTTTTTCATAAATAAGTTAACTACTGAAGGTTCCTTTTCTGTAACTACCCACAGCGCTGTCTGTCTATCTGTCTGTCTGTCTGTGCATGACACGATTACAACCGGTCGCGTTGACCGATTTACATGAAGCCTTTTTTGTTAGCACTGGCATAATGAGAATGGGTACTGATTGATTTTGGTGACCGAGACACAGAGATCGGAGTTATTGCGACCTCAATGTATTTTAAATTTTGAAATTTATATTTATTTCTTTTGTTTTTTTCGGAAACCTTCGCCCCCTTTTCTGGTACCCCCGTACCAATGCTTGTTTACCTATTAATGACCTCCGTAAGACCTCTCGGCAGACCACCTGCCCGTCCCTCTTTATGGATTACGTCGCTGGAATTAACTCTTTGCATAAATACCTGATAAGTGTATGTTATGTTAAAAGCTGTCCTCTTATCCTGTTTAGTCATCCTGTTGGAATGAATTGCATTCGCAGTTTTCCGTCACTCTATAGCGAATTGCTTGTTTGAAACAGCGTTACATAAAATTCTTTGTTTATAAAATTACAAGAATAAGAAGAGTTTTCAAAGTAATGACACTCCACTAACGTGCTGTAAAAGTAAGCACTTACAATAATATTTAGTTAAAACAACATTCATAATTTTTTCAGTTTAGTATATGCAATATTTGATTATTTTTGAGTTTCCCGACTGCATATAGTGTTCACAACCATGATAGTTTAAAAAGTTATATCTAGCCGTATGGATTTTAGAGTGAGGGACGCTCGAAAAATTGTTTAAAATTTAATATTTCGCAAACGGAACCCCTAAATGGTTTTAAAATACCTATTCAACGGTACCCTACACAATGGGCAAACCAAGAAAAAATACCTCACGCTGTTTTCCTTCACCGTTAAAAAAAGTAAGGCCTTTGCATCTATTATAGATGATTTATACAGCGTCAGCAACTGGTAATCATGCTGTACGGGACGCAGCAGTGCCTGGGACATTGTAAGATGGATTAGGCTTCCCCAGCACCTATACCATCCTCTCAGCTTAGTCAGCTATTATTCAGAGGAAAGAACAGGTCAATACGTCTGAAGCTAACTAAGCCGCGGGTTTCCTCACGATGTTTCCTTCACCGTTAAAGCTCGTGTTAAGAGTGCACATAAATTTTTCAAGAAAGAAAAATCCATTGGTGCACGGCCGGTATCGAACCCACAACCTTCGGATCGAAAGTCGGGGTACATACCACCGTTAAAGCACGTGTTAAATGTGCTTTTTTACAGTTCCATACCCAAAGGGTTTTACTAAGGCTCCGCTGTCCGTCTGTCTGTCTGTCTGTCACCAGGCTGCAGTTAAAATTTTCACAGATGATGTATTCCCGTTGCCGCTATAACAACAAATACTAAAAACCGAATAAAATTAATATTTTAGGGGGCTCCCATACAACAAACTTGATTTTTTTGCCGTTTTTTGCTCGATTAACAGGTAGACGCTTGAAATATTCACATACTAATGGTACGGAACCTTTGAGTCCGACTCGCATTTGGCCGATTTTTTTAATGTTGATGTAGATAATGCACTAAAAGCTAAATAAATAATTGGTAGGTCCTAGGCACCGGTTATCACACTACTCCTCATCGATCACGATCATCATCATCATCAGCATTGATCAGACGAACAAATAAAATCGTAAGGGGACAGCTCAAGTTTAATAAAAGCGTTTCAAATTATTTGAAATCTTTAGAAATAATGACAAAGAGGAGGCCTATACCTAGCTGGGTGAATGTGGGCTGATAGATAGATATATAGGGATAATAGCTATGATGAGGGTGTGAAAATCAAACTTCTATTAAGTCCGTCAGTATGATAATACAAAAATAATAGACACGTACATATATTTTTCTTTTCCAAATTAATGAAACAATACTTAGTTCAGGTTTAGGAGGGCTCGTGACGTCATCAAGCTGTACCGAGGCACTCCGCCTCGGCGCGTACTTCGACATCTCACTAATATTATAAAGCCGAAAGGACACGTATATTTTGCTTTTTCAAATTAATGAAACAATACTTAGTAGATTGCTTATTTTAAATGAGAAGTCTACTTTCCAAATTTCAAGCGTCTACCGTGCACTGTTTTGGAGATATGGCACATTAGTAAATTGTTTTTAAACCCCTAAGAGATTGAATTTCCGAAATTCCCTTTTTATTGGGTGGTTTTTCACTAAGACAAACGTGCTCTAGTAACGTACCAGTGGCTTAAGCTGTACGTTGTCTGTAATAATATAGTGAAGTCATAAGCGACTTTATCAAAAACTGTTACGGCTTACTTTCTTTGAAAATTCTGCTACTTGTCATTGCTTATTTTGAAGGAGGAGTGAGGTACATTCCAAATTTCAAGCGTCCACCATGCACGGTTTTGGAGGTATGGCGCATTAGTAAAATCATTTTTGAACCCCCTATTGAACCTCTTAGAGTTTGAATTTCCAAGTTCCCTTCTGAGTGGGCGGTTTCGCACCAAGATAAACGTACACTGAAGATTTCAAGTTTCTATGATCAGTGGTTTAGGCTATACGTTGTCTGTCAGTGAATCAATAGCACACTCCGCGGTTTCACCCGTGTAGTTCCCATTCCCGTCGGAATACATAGATAAAATAAAGCCTATGTTCCCCAAATAATGTAGGATTCTAACGGTGAACCAATTTTTCAAATCGGTTTAGTAGTTTCGGAGCCTATTCAATGCATACCAACAAACAAACAATCAAATCTTTCCTCTTTATTATTAGTGTAGATGAAGATGTAGATTAGTGTAGATGTAGATAAACTGAACACCTCTTGCATAGATCGTAAATTTATGGAAAGTGACACTTCGACGACCGAGTCGACAACGCCGGTCTCCTGCTTCTTAAATCAAACTCTGAAAATGAAATGAAATGAAATTGTTTATTTGCCAGAAGTATGGTACAAAGGTTTTAGGATAAGTAAGTCAGCTTCACATACTTCACTGATTGATCAGCGTGCAAAATAATGTATATAGTTACAAGTACCTACATAAGATTTAACGGAGATTCTAATATTAATTGATTTATGTACATCCAATTCAAATTTCAAATTGTCATATCTATACAATGTCAAAATTTACTATTTAAATAATCATTTACTTTATAAATACATTTATCTACTAGCAACTTATACAGCTTTGTCTTAAATTGTCTGAATGGTAATTCTCTTATGTCCTTAGGTATCTTATTATATATTTTTATAGTCATAATGTATGAACTCTTGCTTCTAAGTGTCGATTTACATATTGGTAATATATTATAAGCTTTGTAGGGTCTCGGTTTTTTATGATAGAGTTTAATTTATCTTTATATTGGATAAATATGGGATTTTCTTTTGCAAACAGGCAAACTTGAAATATATAAAGTCCTGCTAGAGTTAATAATTTCAGTCTTTTGAATAGCGGTCTGCATGATTCTAAAGCTATCTGCTAAGATATCTGCTAGTGCACACTTGGCATTATAAGCCCGTGGGTCACTTCCTATCGTCATTCCACAATCATTATGATTAGAGCAGATAGGAATCCGAAAACCCAATAATAATAATACAGTATCTTCTTTTTCTTAGTTTTTGGCCGAAAGGTGTAGTGTTTATAATATAAAGTTTATTGGACGCCTGACACTAGGCACCGCGCACACGTCATCACATCGGCGACGTGTCTAATATGATGATCTGACTATAATATATGTTATAAATATACGGGATATAATATATAGGAATTCACTATAATCTAGGGTGGTGTATAAAATAAACGTAATTTACTTCAAATACTATTATTCATCTTCATAAATATAGTGATTAATAAATCGTCCAGAAACTGTGCAGATGGAACAATATTTTCTTGGTACCTAGCCCAGGCTAAGGACTTTATTATTTTTATAAGTATTTTATTCTAATGGACACAATATTTCCTTCTTGCTGTGTGTTACTTGTTCTCGTTTTTAACATAAAACCACATTCACACACCGAATAACTCTGTAGGTAGCCCGAGGCATTAATGTTCGTTTAACATTTTAAATCTTTACTTGCATTTTCTAATGTACGGTAGTGTAAGAGTCCATCGCGATTAACCCTCATTGGGATGCTAAATAGTTGTCAGGCGTATCGGCCGGCCGATAAATAAACATGGTTCTGATGATGCCTTCTTAGCAGCTAGATTTAGATGCTGTGTCCCACCCAACCTATTACCAAGATGTATACAAAATAATATATGTTTTTCAGGATAGATTATTCTTTTTAAAAACGTGTGCAAAGGACAGGCCGCCCGCTATAGGGGGCGGCCTCCCTCATGCATCTCCAAGTTCATATGGGGGTTGTTGCCATATTTGGCAGGCGGGTTGGCGAGCGCAGTACGGGATGTTGATGCACGAAAAGACGCTGCTGCCATCGGCTCTTACTGCATCCACGAGCATGAGAAGTAACAATCTGTTGCCGGCACCCCACGGCTATGTTATTATTATATAAACCAATATTCAAAGTAAAAAGATAATTTATTTTATTCAGTATCATCAACTTTTTCAATTTTCGTGCAAACGTTATTTATTTTTATATAGCCTTCACCACAATCACCAGCAGTCAACGCACCACCTCCTTGGTTGTTGTCCACCTGCACTTCAAATGCTGACAAGACTGTATCCATTAAAAACATCAGCGAACTAGCAAATTCTTGTATCTGTGCGGAGTCAGGAACTGGTATGACGTCATTTCCTTCCGGTAAGGGGACACTGGGAACTGGTGAAACTGGTGCAGGAACCGGCGGGTTTTCCACCCTACCTTCGGCTAGCATTGTTGATATCAGGAAGAGAAAAATGCAGCCGGTGAATGACAGACGCATTATGAACTGAAACATAAAATACAAAATATATAATGCTGGACATTTCATCCAGCCCCGAAGTAATCAGTGCTTGTGTTATGGGTACCAGATGGTTGATCATCATCATTTCAGCCGTATGACGTCCACGAATGTACACAGGCCTCCCTCTCATGAGGGGTAGTTGCCATACTCACCACGCTTAGCAGGCGGGTTGGCGAGCGCAGTATGGAATGTTGATACACGGTAAGACGCTGCTGCCCATCTTCTGGAGGTATCCCTTAGCAGGCTCTTACTGCATCCATGGGTATAAAAGGAGGGGTAACATTCTACTGGCACACCACGGCGATGGTTGATATAATACTTAATTTCCTATGTACATATGTACTTCTCAAACTAAAAAAATACCCAGATCCGAGACGTTTGTAATGAAAAATAATATGTTTTGTCTTTCGGACAGAAATTGATTATTAACATATAACTGATATTACATACTTAAATGCTACATTATGGGCAATGATTAATAAGGTGGGCAATTTAATTGAACGAAGTTTTTAGTGAAAACGTTTTGGCTGAATGTTTGTATATATGTCCGCAATTTTTGTCCAAAACAAAAATAAAACCGGGCAAGAGCGAGTTGGACTCGCGCACCGAAGGTTCCGTGCATCATACAATATAGTATGTGATAAAGGCGGTTTATATTTGTTGGAGAACCCTGGCAGTGCCATCTCTTGTCTAATAGCGGAACTTATGTAGATATTTTACACATTCGATTATTTCTAAAAAACTATACAAATTAGTTCACTTACCACGAACCCTTCGTTTTAATTTCCCTGTAATCTTTACATACACTCCTATTTGCAATAAAAGTTTTAGGGGTTTATCTCCGCAAACTTCAGAGATAAGGGGGAGGAAACTTTTTACAACTTTTTTGTAAATAAGTCGAAAACTTTACAACTTAAAAGAAAACTAATAACTGTTTATTCATGTGCAAATTAATACCTTTCTTATGATACCCCACATGACCTAGTACCTTCACAAAAATTATGAAAACCCCCCTTTCCACTCTTAAAATTGTTAAATTCTTATTTAATTTTAAATTCTTCCACTTGTCTAAAAAAATATGCAAATTGGAGAGTTCGCTATAATTTTCCTATAAACTTTACATACATATGCTATATGCTATTAGCTATAAAATTTCACGGGTTTATCTCTGCACACTTCTGAGATAAGGGGGGGGGAACCGTCGTTTTTTCAACATTTTTGTAAATAACTCAAAAAGTTTTCCTTTAACCCTTATCGTTTTTGAGTTACTTACAAAAACGTTGAAAAAATAGCTTCCCCCCCCCCTTATCACCGAAGTTTGCATAGGTAAACCCCTAAAACTTCTATTGCTTATTAGTAACTCCTATTGGAGTGAATGTAAAGATTACAGGAAAATTATAACGAACCCTCTAATTTGCATAGTTTTTTAGAAATCATCGATAGTGTAAAAAAAATCTACATAATTTCTGCTATTAGACAAGTGATGGCGCTGTCAAGGTTTTCCATCAAATATAAACCACGTTTATCATATAATTATATTGTATGATGGCACGGAACCCTCGATGCGCGAGTCCGACTCGCTCTTGCCTGGCTTTATTTTAAGTCGGTTAGAAAAGTAAGTTGAGGCATCACTCTAACTGACTTAACACTAGTGTAGAAAATATCAAAAATCGGCTAAGTGCGTGTCGGACTCGCGCACGAAGGGTTCCGTGCCCTTATTCAATAAAAATCGCGTTTGTTGTATGGGAGCCCCCCTTAAATATTTATTTTATTTTCTATTTAGTATTTGTTGTTATAGCGGCAACTGAAATACATCATCTGTAGAAATTTCACAGACTGACACCCATACACAGAGGAAACCCACGGCTTAGTCAGCTCAGACGTATTTTACAAACTGAGGGTGCAGGGTTGATGGAAGAAAAGAAAATACTGTTATATAAAATGTAAAGAGACGTCTATTCACAAGAACAATTCAGCCCACACTAGTTAAGGATTCAAAAAGTCCAACAAATATTTTTCTTGCCCACCCGTGCGCCTACGCCAAACTGCGCCCCCAAGCCAATTTACGACCAATCACGAGGCACGATCGTTGCGCGTTACCTTATAGGGACATTTGCTGGACTATTACAAAAATAGGTAGGTACGGTGAGTTGTGCTTCCTTCGTAACACGTATAATAGCTGACTAAGCTGAGAGGATGGGTAAGCCTAATCCACCTAATAATGTCCCAGGCGCTGCAGCGTCCCGTACAGCAGGAATACCATTTGCTTTTGTAAGTAAACCTACAAGGAACCCTTATAGTTTCGCTTTGTCTGTCTGTCTGTCTGTCCGTCTGTGCGGCTCTGCGAAAGGACAGTTAGTCTTAGAAAGCTGTTACTTGTAACCAATAAAATTATGACGCTAAGATAACGCTACAAAAAATGCTAAAAATAATTAATTTTGGGCACCTCCTGTAATATAACACGTAAGCTTTTGAACTTAAACTTTTTTTCCTTGGTCTTCCCATCGTTTGGGGTATAGTTGTATAGGTATTTTATTGACTTTGACATTGATTTTTTCTGTATACGGACCCGTTGGCGAAATGTTTCAACAGTTTTAAATTTTTTTTCGAACCCTCTAAACTTTAAACTGCTAGCTTTACAAAACTGAAAAAGAACATGAATGTTGTTATAACTATGATATTTCTAAAAAAACTGTGACAGTTAAGCTAGCTTCTTTAGTTTCGGAGAAATTGTTGCTCAAATAAGTGAAACGGTTCACCAAACATACCGGAATACTTTGAACCGAAAACTAAATTAATATCTGTTAATATGTTTTGGTAAACGTAAAAGCATATACACCAACATCAGGTATACGGTTAACTACGGAACTCTAGATATTGCGTGCCCTAACTCGCACCTGGCCTAGTATATTTATTATAAGCACTTACTTTTACAGCCCGTGAGTGGAGTGTCACTACTTTGAAAACTCTTCTTATTCTTATAATTTTATAAACAAAGAATTTGATGCCACCTACGTTGTTTTAAACGAGCAATTCAGGATAGTCTGACAGAAAACTACGAATAAAATGCAATGCTCTATTGTAAACAGGATAAAAGGTACAACTATAAGTATAACAAAATTATGACAATGCAGTGATGTCGTCCATAAAGAACGTGTATTTATTTATTACTAGCTGACACGCGCGGTTTTACCCGCGTAGTTCCTGTTCCCGTGATAAAATATAGCCTATGTTACTCAGGGATGATGTAGCTTTCTAATGGTGAAATAATTAAAAAAACGGTCCAGTAGTTTTTGACTTTATTCGTTACAAACATATAAAATACAACACATAAAACACAAATATTTCCTCTTTATAATATTATTATACTGGTATAGACTATCTGACCCGCGCCTGTTTACCCTTATTGGGAAGGGTAATGATTTTAGCAGTCTTTCTATGTAGTTATTATATAATTATGTACGGTCATCGATGTTGATGAATGTTTAATAAATTCTTTAGTATCTCTTAAGCTAAATTTGAACCAAAGTCATTTGCATCTCTTATATATTTCATTCAACTTAGGTGATGGCTTTTGAGTTATGCTGCAGCACGTATTTGATTATTTTATTTCCCAACATTCCTTCGCATCATGTCAGCCGCAGGACATGTGTTTCAGCATTTTTCTAAAATATTGAGTGCAGTAAGAATCTTCCAAGGGTCACCTCCGGGACATGGGCAATAGCGTCTTTTTGTTTATCAACATCCCGTTCTGTGCTCGCCAACCCGCCTGCCAAGCGTGGCAAGTATGGCATCAACCCCCTCATCTTGGTGAGCCATGATACCTATGTTCAGGAGTGGACGTAAACAGCAGTCCTACGACTGAAATGGTGACCTGGCAGGTGGTCTGCGAGATGTCTTGAGCACATGAAAGGGTGGAAAACCAAAACCCTCCTAAGAGACTTCTTTCTTATCTGACTGCTCATTCGCCATGGCCGAAATCGGCTAGGGAACAACATCATCAGCCGACTAAGCTTGTTGATATAGGTATTGGGTATGCCTAATCCATCTAACAATGTCCCAGGCACTGCACAGCGTTGCTGATGGCATTTCACATCTGTTATAGATAATGTATACATGCTATAGATAATTTAAACGTTAATAACAGATGTGAAAGGCTTACCTGCATAGGTGTATACACTCGAGATGGTTGCCTGAAGTGAAATCTTGTCTCACTAATATTATAAATTCGAAAGTCTGTTTGTATAACTATATGTACGGATGTCGGTTACGTCTTTACGCAAAAACTACCCTACGGATCGAGCTGAAACTTTAGTTATTAGGTTTAATGCGTGCGAAGCTGCGGGCAGAAGCTAGCTAGTTTATAGTCCTCTTTTGTAGCGGCAAAAACGAACCTGCATTTTCCTGTTGGGAGCAAAAAAGTTCTTCACCAATATCCGAGACTAAAATTTAATCAACAGCCTTCAATACCACCTGCTGGGAGCTAATCAAATCTCTCTAAAGATCCATCCGGCGGCTTCCTCGCCTCTATGTAGTCCGAGAGGCGGAGTTAGCTTTAAATTATATAAATTTCTATAATAATTAAATCTTTGATACAATAATTTTTATTTATATTAATTTTATGGAATAGCGTTAGCCGACCAGTCAGCACAAAAAACATTCAGTTCATAAAAAAGAAAGGGGTTTGGTTTTAAGTTTTTTTTTTAAAGTGTGGAAAGAAGGGAAGACGGGAAGGGAGGCTTTTGCCCAGCAGTGGGATCCTACGGGCTGAATAGATTAGATATGGAAAAGCGAAAATATCTAACACGATTTATTTTATTTAGGTTGTCTAGCGGGGTTTCTTAAAAATTTTTTTCAGAATCGGTTAAGTTACAAGGTATAGAGGGTAGAAGAGGGTTGAATAACTGAATGTTTCCAAATATAACCCAGCGTGGTTAATCAAATATGATGATATAAAAAAAAGAAATAGGTAACCTCCGAGACTAGGTAAAGTGTCGAAAGTTATTTAAACTTTTAACTTTGGACACTTTATCTAGTCTCGGAGGTTACCTATTTTTTGTATGATTTAGTAAAATATACAAAGGACATTGCCAGTCTTTATATGGGATTTGGTCCAAATGCTGCCCAGATTGCTTGTATTGGATGGACGTACTTGCGATGGATTCCTCGAATTAAATGATAACTTTTATCCAAAGACCCCGTTGAGATCGGTCCTGGGGTTTCTTCAGAAAATCACTTTGAAATCAAGCTTGTTAGGGCAACTCACCAGATTATGGTGAGATAATGGAGAGACTCGTACTAAATCTTATTCTAATTATATTATTGAGCGGAAACTCGACGAGTTTACGTCATCAGAAATGTAGTGCGATAAAACATGAAGTCATTGAGCTGATCTCATCATGAAGTCTTCACATCCTGGCTTCATCATCAGACCTTGGTCACTTTTAGTGTATTTTAGGATTCGTCAAAACAAGCCATATGAACCCAAACACCATCGGTATACTATTAGGCGTTTAGGAGTTCCACACATTATTTCCTGACTCCATCATGAGATCAGCTCAATGACTACACGTTTTATTGCACTTTATTTTCAGATACGTAAACTACAAGTAAATAACGAGTTTTCACTCGAGCATATAATTAAAAGTTGAATACAACTACAGTTATTTTCCCTCAAAAGCGTATTTTCAAAGTGATTTTCTGATGAAACCCCAGGATCGATCTCGACGTATATGTATACATCAATGTATTTTATACCTTCATGTTAAGTCCAATTTTGCGATCAAATATAAAATAAATACAATAAATTGTCGTACGGTGCCGGCAGTAGAATGTCACCTCTCCTATCTTGCCCGTGGATGCAGTAAGATCTTACTGAGTTCTTTTTGTACGGGGTGTCTTAAAGATTTGAGACCTCACCAGACCTCACCAGTTTCTACGAACCTGTTATTAATCTCGTCCACCGATGCATTATCTTTTAGACAATCAAGTCAATTTGTGAGCTCGAGTTAAAAGCTCTTGAGGTTTTCAATATGTGCGCGAGTTGGTCGGAGCGTAGACTTCATCAAAGGGGACCTTTCAAGTTTAACGTTAACATTTAATGTGCCTCTAACGATTTGGTGATCACTACCGGTTTTCACCATGTGAACGACAGATACATCATTAAATATCAGTTTCATGTTGGTCAAGATGAAATCAATCTCATTTCCCGTGGCGGTTCCACGGGAAATGGGACTCATCCAGGACCATTTCCTGTGACGCGGCTTCTGGAAAAAATACACTTACACTTATTCATATTCATATATTTCACATTTTGACAGCACGAAGCACACAAGACGAGCGTCCACGTCGAACGCTAGCACGAATGCTAGCGTTCGACGTGGGAACGCCGCTTCGCTGTAATCAGCAGATCTTTGTGCAGCAAGTGTAGATCGTGATGTTGGAGCAACAGCAGCCGCCACAGCCACCGCAGCCGCCACAGCCACCGTAGCCAATAAGGAACATAAAGATTCCTTCCTTCTTTTCCAGAAAATCGGCCAGGCTGATTCTTATTGGTGTGATCTGTGATTAAAGTGTTAATTTTGGTAAAATTTGACCACATTATTTAATCCCGAACCCTCAGCTCGTAACATTACCTTATCTTCTGTCATTTTACCTTCACCACTCTTCTTTACCTAAATATACTTGATTTTCAAGGTGGTGAAGGTAACATAAAACCACATTCACACACCGAATAACTCTGCAGGTAGCCCGAGACATTAATGTTCGTTTAAAATTTTAAATCTTTACTTGCATTTTCTAATGTACGGTAGTGTAAGAGTCCATCGCGATTAACCCTCATTGGGATGCTAAATAGTTGTCAGGCGTATCGGCCGGCTGATAAATAAACATGGTCCTGGTGATGCCTTCTTAGCAGCTAGATTTAGATGCTGTGTCCCACCCAACCTATTACCAAGATGTATACAAAATAATATATGTTTTTCAGGATAGATTATTCTTTTTAAAAACGTGTGCAAAGGACAGGCCGCCCGCTATAGGGGGCGGCCTCCCTCATGCATCTCCAAGATCATATGGGGTTGTTGCCATATTTGGCAGGCGGGTTGGCGAGCGCAGTACGGGATGTTGATGATAGATAGATAAATAGATAGATAAACAGTTTATTTGGAACTTCAATCACAAACATACAGTACAGAGATAAAAACTTATGAGAGCAAATAACATAATAACTAAACAACTAAACGGTAACGTGAACTAAATGCTTAACTGGCTAAGTAGTGCATGTGTGTGTTGCAGCATGTCAAAAAGGTATAATTTTGCTTGTTAAGCAAACACTGATTTTCAGCTGTTACCATTAGAGTTAGCGAAAAGAACGAGATGGCACAACATAGACGGTTATTATTGGAATGATATATGTACATACATACATTTTATAATTTACCGCAGATTAAATATTTGTCAAAAAAGAACAAAATATGTTTTATCTGTTTAGTGTTAATAAGGCTAATCCCACTATTTTCCCACCAATACTGTGTGGTTTTCCTAGGTGTCAGTAACTAATATTACGTGACATTTAGCGCAGTTTAAAACATATATACTACAGTTGGCTTACGAATTGCTTGGGTATACCTTCTTTTTGTTTTTCTAGAAAGAAAGATTTCAATTGTGTTTTAAATGCAATTTTGGAACTTAAGTTGCGAATGGGAGGTGGAATATTGTTCCAGCACTTCGTTGCCATGTACCTAAAACTCCCAGTAAAAGCCGCTGTTCTGTGATCATGGTATAAGAGAGCAGATCTGATTGATCTCAGTTTTTTACCCTTATTACCAGCAGCAAGTTTCAGTTTAGAATACAGATATTCAGGATTTTTGAATTTAATTACATCAAAAACCAGTCCTCCAAGATGTAACAACCTACGCGAATCCATGTTTAACATGGACATACTGTTCAGTTACGGAGTTATGTGGCTGCGTGGTGGAATGTTGAAGCAGTAACGCCAGCACGCGTTCTGCACCCTTTGTACAGCTCGTTGCGTTCTCCCTAGTAAACGAGGTCCATAAACTACTGTTATCTCCATAGTTTAATCTAGACAAAACCAGAGCCTCACATACAGCGATACGAGAAGCTTCCGGAAGTTCGTTACGAATTTTATAGAGAATTCTAAGGCGATAAAAGCAATTCTTCACTAAACTGAGAACATGATTTTCAAATCTGAGATTGCTGTCAAGGATAACTCCAAGATTTTTTGATGCACGAAAAGACGCTGCTGCCATCGGCTCTTACTGCATCCACGGGCATGAGAGGAGGGGTAACATTCTGTTGCTGGCACCCCACGGCTATGTTATTATTATATAAACCAATATTCAACGTAAAAAGATAATTTATTTTATAACTTGTTAAGCTTTCGCGATTTGTTAACATATTTATTAGTTTTAAAATTACAGGATTTTATATTTATATTTTAGTGAAGATGGTTTTCGTCTCTCTTCTGCATGGAATCCTGTGTTGAATAAGTGTGTGCGTTGTGTTCCGACTGTACAGCAGTCCGATACCGTCAGTGTAGTGTGTCGTAATGTGAACTTGGACATTTCTGAATCTGAAGACGAATTGAGGGTAGTCATGGATTCTGCCATCAATTCGCGGCGGTAGCTTTCAGCACATCAGTCCTCCCGCGACCAAGAACGCTGAAATGTGTTCGAAACGTCGGGAAAATAATAAACAAGGTACGCGATAAAATCCTGTAATTTTAAAACTAATAAATAATTTATTTTAATCAATATCTTGACCTTCTTTTTTAACTTTCGTGCAAACGTTATTTATTTTTTGATAGCCTTTAGCACAAGGACCCGCATTTAACCCACCGGATCCTTGGTTGTTGTCCACCTGCACTTCAAATGCTGACAAGACTGTATCCATTAAAAACATCAGCGAACTGGCAAATTCTTGTATCTGTGGTAAGGGGACACTGGGAACTGGTGAAACTGGTGCAGGAACCGGCGGGTCTTCCACTCTACCTTCGGCTAGCATTGTTGATATCAGGAAGAGAAAAATGCAGCCGGTGAATGACAGACGCATACGCATACTGAAACATAATATACAAAATATATAATGCTGGACATTTCATCCAGCCCCGAAGTAATCAGTGCTTGTGTCACGGGTACCAGATGGTTGATCATCATCATTTCAGCCGTATAACGTCCACTAATGTACACAGGCCTCCCTCTCATGAGGGGTAGTTGCCATTCTCACCACGCTTGGCAGGCGGGTTGGTGAGCGCAGTATGGGATGTTGATACTCGGATAGACGCTGCTGCCCATCTTCCGGAGGTATCCCTTAGCAGGCTCTTACTGCATCCATGGGCATGTGAGGAGGGGTATCATTCTACTGCCGGCACCCCACGGCGGTCTAATAATAAATGTATGTAAATTAATATGACATTAGTAAATATGTTTTGGTAAACGTAAAAGCATATACACCAACTTCTAACAACAAGTATACGGTTAACTACGGAACTCTACATATTGCGTGCCCCGACACGCACCTGGCCTAGTTTATTTATTATAAGCACTTACTTTTACAGCCCGTGAGTGGAGTGTCACTACTTTGAAAACTCTTCTTATTCTTATAATTTTATGAACAAAGAATTTGATGTCACCTACGTTGTTTTAAACGAGCGATTCAGGATAGTCTGACATAAAACAACGAATAAAATGCAATACTCTATTGTAAACAGGATAAAAGGTACAACTATAAATATAACAAAATTATGACAATGCAGTGATGTCGTCCATAAAGAATGTGTATTTATTTATTACTAGCTGACCCGCGCGGTTTTACCCGCGTAGTTCCTGTTCCCGTGATAAAATATAGCCTATGTTACTCAGGGATAATGTAGCTTTCTAATGGTTAAATAATTAAAAAAACGGTCCAGTAGTTTTTGACTTTATTCGTTACAAACATATAAAATACAACACACAAAACACAAATCTTTCCTCTCTATAATATTAAACTGGTATAGACTAGCTGACCCGCGCCTGTTTACCCTTATTGGGAAGGGTAATGATTTTAGCAGTCTTTTTATGTAGTTATTATATAATTATGTACGGATATCGATGTTGACGAATGTTTAATAAATTCTTTAGTATCTCTTAAGCTAAATTTGAACCAAAGTCATTTGCATCTCTTATATGTTTCATTCAACTTAGGTGATGGCTTTTGAGTTATGCTGCAGCACGTATTTGATTATTTTATTTCCCAACAGTCCTTCGCATCATGTCAGCCGTAGGACATGTGTTTCAGCATGTTTCTAAAATATTGGGTGCAGTAAGAATCTTGCAAGGGTCACCTCCGGGACATGGGCAATAGCGTCTTTCTGTTTATCAACATCCCGTTCTGTGCTCACCAACCCGCCTGCCAAGCGTGGCAAGTATGGCATCAACCCCCTCATGATCGTGGTGAGCCATGAGGCCTATGTTCAGGAGTGGACGTAAACAGCAGTCCTACGACTGAAATGGTGATCTGGCAGGTGGTCTGCGAGATGTCTTGAGCACATGAAAGGGTAGAAAACCAAAACCCTCCTAAGAGACTTCTTTCTTATCTGACTGCTCAGTCGCCATGGCCGAAATTGGCTAGGGAGCATCATCATCAGCTGACTAAGCTTGTTGGTATAGGTATTGGGTATGCCTAATCCATGTAACAATGTCCCAGGCACTGCACAGCGTTGCTGATGGCATTTCACATCTGTTATAGATAATGTATACATGTTATAGATAATTTAAACATTAATAACAGATGTGAAAGGCTTACCTGCATAGGTGTATACACTCGAGATGGTTGCCTGAAGTGAAAACTTGTCTCACTAATATTATAAATTCGAAAGTCTGTTTGTATAACTATATGTATGGATGTCGGTTACGTCATTACGCATAAACTACCCTACGGATCGAG
Source organism: Pasiphila rectangulata (assembly GCA_963082625.1). Classification (NCBI taxonomy): domain Eukaryota; kingdom Metazoa; phylum Arthropoda; class Insecta; order Lepidoptera; family Geometridae; genus Pasiphila; species Pasiphila rectangulata. The sequence goes on along the minus strand of OY720244.1, from coordinate 6,053,682 downwards.
CTGAAACTTTAGTTATTAGGTTTAACGCGTGCGAAGCTGCGGGCAGAGGCTAGCTAGTTTATAGTCCTCTTTTGTAGCCGCAAAAACGAACCTGCATTTTCCTGTTGGGAGCAAAAAAGTTCTTCACCAATATCCGAGACTAAAATTTAATCAACAGCCTTCAATACCACCTGCTGGGAGCTAATCAAATCTCTCTAAAGATCCATCCGGCGGCTTCCTCGCCTCTATGTAGTCCGAGAGGCGGAGTTAGCTTTAAATTATATAAATTTCTATAATAATTAAATCTTTGATACAATAATTTTTATTTATATTAATTTTATGGAATAGCGTTAGCCGACCAGTCAGCACAAGAAACATTCAGTTCATAAAAAAGAAAGGGGTTTGGTTTTAAGTTTTTTTTTAAAGTGTGGAAAGAAGGGAAGACGGGAAGGGAGGCTTTTGCCCAGCAGTGGGATCCTACGGGCTGAATAGATTAGATATGGAAAAGCGAAAATATCTAACACGATTTATTTTATTTAGGTTGTCTAGCGGGGTTTCTTAAAAATGTTTTTCAGAATCGGTTAAGTTACAAGGTATAGAGGGTAGAAGAGGGTTGAATAATTGAATGTTTCCAAATATAACCCAGCGTGGTAAATCAAATATGATGATATAAAAAAAAGAAATAGGTATCCTCCGAGACTAGGTAAGTGTCGAAAGTTATTTAAACTTTTAACTTTGGACACTATCTGGTCTCGGAGGTTACCTATTTTTTGTATGACTTAGTAAAATATACAAAGGACATTGCCAGTCTTTATATGGGATTTGGTCCAAATGCTGCCCAGATTGATTGTATTGGATGGACGTACTTGCGATGGATTCCTCGGATTAAATGATAACTTTTATCCGAAGACCCCGTTGAGATCGGTCCTGGGGTTTCTTCAGAAAATCACTTTGAAATCAAGCTTGTTAGGGCAACTCACCATACTCTACTCGTACTAAATCTTATTTTTTTTTTTTTTATTCAAAATGAAAGGGCTTTGTCGCACATGCGATTATGCCGCCCCGTACTAAATCTTATTCTAATTATATTATTGAGATGTAGTGCGTTGTAGTGTGTATCATTAGAAATGTAGTGCGATAAAACATGAAGTGAACAGATTCAATTATGTGCTTTATTCTATTTATTTGTGTTGTTTTATTTTGTAATTTGTGACGCGTCAATAAGGTCCATGCGGCCGCACTGAATAAAGTATTTTTTGATTCTTGATTCTTTTGATTCTTGATTCTTGATTCATGAAGTCATTGAGCTGATCTCATCATGGAGTCTTCACATCCTGGCTTCATCATCAGACCTTTGTCATTTTTAGTGTATTTTATAGGATTCGTCAAAACAAGCCATATGAACACAAACACCATCGGTATACCATTAGGCGTTTAGGAGTTCCACACATTATTTCCTGACTCCATCATGAGATCATCTCAATGACTACACGTTTTATTGCACTATATTTTCAGAAACGTAAACTACAAGTAAATAACGAGTTTTCACTCGAGCATATAATTAAAAGTAGAATACAACTACAGTTATTTACCCTCAAAAGCGTATTTTCAAAGTGATTTTCTGATGAAACCCCAGGATCGATCTCGACGGGGTCTTGAGACTAAAGTTATCTGTTGGAGTTACATATATAATGATACTCCAGTTAAACTCTGATCACAACTGATTTATTAAACAATACTTACATAATTATATAAGGAAGCTTATTGCTATACACGCATAATCGTGACTTGTTATAATATTAAGATTTATCACGTAGAAATTATACGTGATAATATGTACCTTTTACATCCTGGCGACTCAAAGAATAAGAAATATTTTATCTTCCTTGCACATTATCATTTGATCCAAGGAATCCATCGCAGGTACCCTCAACCTGGGCAGCATTTGGACAGGAACCTAGCAATATCCTTTATATAAATTCCCTTCATTGGTTAACTTAGCTAGATGTTTCAACTGTTCCTTTTTGTCACTATAGATAACTTTTCGTTGCGGACCAATGCATGGTTTGAGTTCAAAACTGTGTCACGGTAATCAACCTTATTTTAGTTAGGGATGTTTACTGGGTCATCTCGTCTATTAAAAAAATAAATATTCCTGTGATGTTCATCCAATCATAATGAAATACTGCATACAATGTGTATGCATGTGGTAGCTACAGAAAAGGAACCTTCAGTGGTTAACTTACATATCTCTACATTTTTATAGTCTGGGAGATTGGGTAAGGTTTGATGTGATACATCAATGTATTTTATACCTTCATGTTAAGTCCAATTTTGCGATCAAATATAAAATCATCATTTCAGCCGTAAAACGTCCACTACTGAACTAAGGCCTCCCTCAACGATCTCCATGAGGGGTAGTTGCCATACTCACCACGCTTGGCAGACGGGTTGGCGAGCGCAGTACGGGATGTTGATATACGGAAAGACGCTGCTGCCCATCTTCCGGAGGTGTCCCCTAGCAGGCTCTTACTGCATCCACGGGTAGGAGAGGAGGGGTAACATTCTACTGCCGGCACCCCACGGCTATTTATTTATAATATTTATTTATAAATATAAAATAAATACAATAAATTGTCGTAGGGTGCCGGCAGTAGAATGTCACCTCTCCTATCTTGCCCGTGGATGCAGTAAGATCCTACTGAGTTCTATTTGTACGGGGTGTCTTAAAGATTTGAGACCTCAACCCAGTTTCTACGAACCTGTTATTGATCTCGTCCACCGATGCATTATCTTCTAGACAATCAAGTCAATTTGTGAGCTCGAGTTAAAAGCTCTTGAGGTTTTCAATATGTGCGCGAGTTGATCGGAGCGTAGACTTCATCAAACGGGACCTTTCAAGTTTAAGGTTAACATTTAATGTGCCTCTAATGATTTGGTGATCACTACCGGTTTTCACCATGTGAATGACAGATACATCATTAAATATCCGTTTCTTGTTGGTCAAGATGAAATCAATCTCATTTCCCGTGGAACCGTCGGGACTCATCCAGGTCCATTTCCTGTGAGGCGGCTTCTGGAAAAAAGAATTCAACATAAAGAGTCCTTCTTTTCCAAAAATCGGTCCTGGGTTTCCGTTGCCCATATCTAAATTGCCCCACTATCGACTTATCATAGCTTCTCTTGTTACACATATATTGTTCACATACATATATTGTGTAAAGACGTTTTAAGTTGACATTAAACTTTAATAGAAAATGTTAATTTTATTATATTTTGTGGATAAGTTAAAATAAAAGCTTGTTTGTAAAAATTTTTTTTTACTTTAAATTTATTTTTTACTTTTTAGTTATCACTGGACATTTGGTTTCTTGTCTGTTCATCTCATGTCCGCCACGTTGGATTGAGAGTGATGTCATATAATTTTTCAAGTAACTCTCAGCAAGGCCTTTCATTTGATACCCATATTGTTGGAGTCCATTAAAAATAACTAGTCCGCCATCTTGGGTGTTCCGCCATGTTGGATTAAGAGTGACGTCATTTCATTTTTTGAGTTATTCTCAGCAAGACCTTTCATTTGATACCCATATTATAGGGGTACATTAAAAATAAGTAGTCCGCCATCTTGGGTGTTCCGCCATGTTGGATTCAGAGTGACGTAGTTTCATTTTTTGAGTTATTCTCAGCAAGACCTTTCATTGGATACCCATATTATAGGGGTACATTAAAAATAAGTAGTCCGCCATCTTGGGTATTCCGCCATGTTGGATTCAGAGTGACGTCACATAGCTGACCATGCTTTGTCATCCAAAGTAAACATGTCACAAAAAAGTCAAGTAACAAGTCAAAGTAAACAATAGCGTCCATAACCGATATTTTTGTTCATTATTCGTGATTAATCCCAGTGTCATACATAATTTTCTAATAGCATATCTAGATAATTTATTTTCTTAATATTGGCGATGAATACAAGAGGAATGATTTCCTAATAGGTACGTACCTATCCATGATATATATTACCTTATCTTCTGCCATTTTACCTTCACCACCTTGAAAATAAAGTATAATTAGGTAAATAAGAGTGGTGAAGGTAAAATGGCAGAAGATAAGTAATATCTCATAAAATCATGGATAGGTACGTACCTATTAGGAAATCATTCCTTTTGTATTCATCGCCAATATTAAGAAAATAAATTATCTAGATATGCTATTAGAAAATTATGACACTGGGATTAATCTAATCACGAATAATAAACAAAAATATCGGTTAAGGACGCTATTAGGAAATTATGATTCTAGTAATATTCACGAATGATAAACAAAAGGATCGGATAAGTACCTAATTGAATAATTATGACACTGGACACTGGTATTATTTATGAATGGTAAAAAAGGAGAATGGGTAAAAGTTCGAGTGGGGAAAAATGCGAATGGAAAGTTTGCTACGCGGAATTAACGATTTCGGGGAAGAGACTCTATTACTCTATTTTTTATACTATGTAGTGATGATTAAGAATCTTTGCAACTATTAACAATTAAGAATTTTGGTACTTAGCCTGGATTTTATAGTACGTAACTATTAGTCACACAGGTATCTGAAACATCACCATCATCAACCTGTTAACCGTAGGCCGTCCACTGCTGGACATAGACCTCCTCCATGGATCCACAATTACACACCAAATACCTACTAATCATGACGTTGCTATACTGACCATGCTTGGCATGCAGGTAGGCGAGCGCAGTACGGGATGTCGATACATGGAAGGACGATGCTGCCCATCTTCCGGTGGTAGCCCTTGGCAGATTCTTACTACAACGGGCAAGAGGAGGGGCAACATTCTTCTGCCGGAACCCCACGGCATTTGAGAAGTCCCTAGGATCAGTACCTAGTTAAGGCTGTACGCTGTCTGTCAGTGTGTCTGATAGCATTTTAGAATACATACCTACATAGTGATAACACAGAATAATTATCTATAGATAATTATTCTGTGGTGATAACGAACGGCTAATTTGAATTCTAGATTTACTTACAATTTTGTAGTTTATCATTCATTTCGTTCGTTCTTTGCCTCGAGCGCCCGCCATTCGCTTCGCTCGTTTCGCTCCCAGGTCAGTTCGCGACCGGTAACCCAGCCGATAAGACGTATCGTTCTGCGTTTAGATTCTGCGCGAGTTAACGAAATACGAATAAAACTTCTGAAGTGATGTTTCTTTCGAAAATGACGCTGTTATGTGTTTTGTGGTGAACTGAAGTGTTTGTTTGTTGTGTTCTAGTGTTGTTTTGGAAGTTTTAAGTGGATTTACCAGTGTGCCGGCGTTTTTTTGAGTGAGTAGCCTCTTTTTGCTTGAGATTTGGTTATTATTCTTCAAGGTCTAGCTTGTATAGTTGTTGTTGGTTGTGCCTGGGATATAATTTAAAGTATCTAATGATGTTGTGCCTATGTAATGGACGTTAGGGCTTAGGGTTAAAGTTCAAACATGTCTTAGGCACGGAACACGCGTTCTCATGGACGTGATAAGGAGTAACTATGTGTACTTTCTTAATAGGTATACTTAGTAGGTAGTAGGTACTATGGACACTAAGTAGACTAATATCTTTAAACCACGTGATACTTACCTGTAAGTTTAGATAACCTACCTTCTATTGATCAGTTACTAAACTTTAGTAGGTACTGTACTGGGGTTCGTTGAAATTACCCTTTCTAAAATTGATTGCCAGGAAGGATAATTTTCTGCAAAGTAATTACCGTCGAGTTCCGATAAATTATCAATTTTGCTGAGGAATTATTTTATTTCTCAAAATTAAGTTTAGTGTGGGTCGTAAAGATTTAATTTTTTTGTGGGTAGAACCTACCGTCGCTTATCTTACTTAAAACTTGCATTAAATAATGTAGGATATTATGTACCTTAACATATTACTTAAAGCAAGTAATCTGTGCCTGATAGTTAAATATTTATTTATTTTTCCTAAACATATTATACAAGACATGATTAGATAAATTTGACAAAACGAATACCTAGGGTACCTATTTACTTCTAAAATACCTTACGAGTACCCCTAACTAGTTATGCTAGTTGTATTGTAGTTACAAGAAATTAAATTAAATTTAAAAACCCCTGACACCAGAAACAGACAGACAGTTACACACACTGTATTAGTATTAGGTTAATTAGGTTCGATTCCCGCCATGGGACACATGTTTGTAAGTCAGTAATTGTTCTGTAATATTTATCCCATGTCTGGCTATTTTTCTAAAAGTATGTACCTATTAACTAACAAAAAAAATATTAAGTATTTTACCAATCAGCTGGTTACATGAATTTAAGGAATTTCTTTACTTCATGTGAATTTATGGAATTTCTTTGAAGATTTTCACATGGATGCATCTTACTTAATGCATCCATGTGAAAATCTTCAAGAGCCTGCTAAGGGTTACCTCCGGAAGATGGGCAGCAGCGTCTTTCCGTGTATCGACATCCCGTGCTGCGCTCGCCAACCAGCCTGCCAAGCGTGGTGAGTATGGCAACTACCCCTCATGGAGATCCATGAGGGAGGCCTGTGTTCAGTAGTGGACGTTTTACGGCTGGAATGATGAATTAGGCAGGCAGTGAAAACAAAATTTTGAGTAGTTGAGATTTTTAGTAGTTTTGGTAGATAAGTACGTACCATAGAATTTCGTTCTTAGTTAGGTATGTATCAATAGCTATCTGATAACGTAGACTCACGGTCGTATATTCTTTACAATCAACTCTGAAACTATAAAACTTGATACTAGCCGATTATAAAACAAGGCTTGCTCTTTCGGAGAATACCTACCCAAGAAACGATAAAAGCCGATCGTTCCAATTAAATTACTTACTAGGAGATTTCAGTACACAGTAAACAGTACACTTATCGTCATCATCGACATCATCATAATTTCAGCCATACGACGTGCATTTTTTTATGTTTGATAGGTTAATAATAGTTGCTCTTGATTTCATCCTTACTATCGCAAGAATGAGATCGACGATGGAGCGAGCTTCCCTAGAAAAAGCCTATTAACTCTTTTCTTATAAGAAAATAGCTTACGAGTACCCCTAACGCTAGTTGTATTGTAGTTACACGAAATTAAATTAAATTTAAAACCCCCTGACACCAGAAACAGACAGACAGTTACACACACTGTATTAGTATTAGGCTAATTTGGTTCGATTCCCGCCATGGGACACATGTTAGTAAGTAATTGTTCTGTAATATTTATCCCATGCATCATCCACCCATCTATTTTTCTAAAAGTATGTATTCATGCATGCACTCCTGGACAAAAGCCTCCCTCGTGGATACTGGTCCACTCTACTCAGAATACTGATCCTGAGGGCTAGTTGCCGTACGCACCACGCTTGGCAGGCGGGTTGGCGAGCGCAGTGCGGGTTGCATGTTGATATACAGAACGCTGTTGCATGTATCGCAGTATGGGATGTTGGTACACGGAAAGACGCTGCTGCCTATCTTCCGGAGGTATCCCTTGGCAGTTTCCTACATCATCCACGGGCAAGAGAGGAGGGCCAACGTTTACTGCCGGCACCCCACGGCTCATACAAACGAACATTCTGATTTATAATATCAGTGGGAAGGGATAGTGTTCATGCCGTAGGGTGTCGGCAGTAGAACGTTACCCCTCCTCTCATGCCCATGGATGCAGTAAGAGTCTGCTAAATGACACCTCCGGAAGATGGGCAGCGTCTTTGCGTGTATCAACATCCAATTTAAATTTAATATTTAATATTTTTTTTTATCCAATACTGCGCTCACCAACCCGCCTGTCAAGTGTGGTAAGTATGGCAACTACCCCTCATGGAGATCCATGATACTAGGCCTGAGTTCATCAGTGGACGTTTATGGCTGAAATGATAATAGTGTTCAGAACCATGACAGTTTCAAAAGAATTAAATCGTGCAAGGAGTATGCTATCTATGTACATATATCTATATCTACATATCTTAACGGATATAGATTAACTTTATGACCAAACACCACTAATCCTTTCGACATACGTAGTAAACATAAGATTCCGATGTAATCGGCGCTTAATTAGGTAGTACCTATGTATGTATGTACATAAGTTAACTACTACCAATATATAGAACTGAGTAATTTCTGTTCTTTGCTTATAGAATCTAGATTATGTATGTATATGTACAGTACAGTATCTGTATAATCATCATTTCAGCCATAAAACGTCCACTACTGAACGCAGGCCTCTCTCATGAATCTCCATAAGGGGCAGTTGCCATACTCACCACGCTTGGCAGGCGGGTTGGCGAGCGCAGTACGGGATGTTGATACACGGAATGACGCTGCTGCCCATCTTCCGGAGGTACATAGCTCTTAGCAGGCTCTTACTGCATCCACGGGCAAGATAGGAGGGGCAACATTCTACTGCCGGCACCCCACGGCATATACATACCTAAAATAAGTTATAAATAAATATTTACCTGTATAATACATACCTAACATAAGTTATAAATATATATTTTGAGTTCAAACGATTTTATTAGAAAGATAGTGATGTTAGTTTTCGGAAGATCTTAGCTGTCTGTTGTGAGTGTCAGTGCGAAAACGAAACCGTGTCTTGAGGTAGTCGGGAGTGAAAGGGTCTTTGAGAACAGAACGAATCCCCTAAACAGGATTCTGAGATTTCTGCGTTGTCGAATGGGAAGCCATTTAAGTTGGGCACGGTATTTACTGACATGGTCATATTTACGAAGGACAGAACTACTTTTAGGAAGAGCAGAACCCGACAGCGGGTTCCACCTTAGCGGTGCGGAGCTCATAGGGCTCCTAAAGTCATGCCTTTCTTCTTTTACAACATCTGGATATCCTTCGGAGATGTTTATGGATTGCTGCCGGCGGCCCCGAGGCCTCCTCCGGTTTTCAATGAGTTCGACTGGTTAGGGCGGAGTAGACTCTCGGGGGACAATGCACAATATTGCACAATACACCCCAATGCGGGACGTCAGTGCAGATCTAGTATCCCCCACCTTAAGAGTTAAAATTAGCGGTGCGGTTGATAAATATGGTTGACTAGCTTTTGTCCGCGACTTCGTCCGCGTGGAAATCCCCTTTTTCACGCAGATACACTTTGATTCGAAAATTTAATTCCATTTATTCCCTGTCCCGTTGAAATTTCGAAAAATCCCTTCTTAGTGCACCTCTAGGATACTCAAGGTATATGTGTGCCAAAGGAGATGCCCAAAAGTGGTACCAAAAAGTCTCACGCATCAAGATTACAATTTTATAGTAATTATTTTTATATTTTTTTACGACATTACGTGTCAGGGAATTGATTTTTGAACCCGGAATTTAATATAAAGTATAAAAGTATGAAAATTGTTTTTAATTCCTTTACGTGGGGTTCACACAACCGGTTATAGGGATGTAGTGCATTATTAGAAACAATATGATGACTCGACTAAACAGTCATTCCAATCGTTTCTTTTATAATAAATATCTTAACGTTTGCTTCAAAAACAATTTCCGGATGATATATATTTAACCTTTGCTATCTTCTCGTTGAATAATAGGGCTATACTTTCCAAGGCCGACTGGCGAGTTGAAAGTCCATATTTTTTTTGTAGATAGTACTCACCAAAAGAAAGCGTTTTGCAGTCTCAGGTTGCGCAAATTTACGGTTCACGAGATATATTTATTTTTAGTTTTCATACAAACTGGGAAATAACACATAATCACCACTTCAATTTGACAACTAATTGTCATGTCAGACGAGAAAGTCGACACTTTACGTTTCGTTAACACAGTCGAGTTGTATTTTATTCCATTTTAAGTCATGTTCTTTTACTTAAATATTTTTAAATTTTCACAATTATCATTGGTGTATAATAAATACGCAATATTACGCTTTACACTGCTCTGAACGGAACGCGAAGCGACGCCATTATGTTTCTTCTTCTTCTTCTTTTTTGGCTTGAGACAAACTAGTTTTGCCAAGGCTAAACTAGTTCTTCCTAAATACAACTCCGAAGCTATTTAGGAAATGTATAAAATAAAAACACTGCCTGTGACAGAACCGAGATGGAAAGACAGTAGGTTATTAGGTTTTTTTTTTATAACTATCCAAAAACACTGCTTTGGCAGAACCGAGATGGAGAGACAGTAGGTTATTAGGTTTTTTTTTATAACCACCCAAAAACACTGCTGTGGCAGAACCGAGATGGAGAAACAGTAGGTTATTAGGTTTTTTTTTATAACCACCCAAAAACACTGCTGTGGCAGAACCGAGATGGCGAAACAGTAGGTTATTAGGTTTTTTTTTATAACCACCCAAAAACACTGCTGTGGCAGAACCGAGATGGAGAAACAGTAGGTTATTAGGTTTTTTTTTATAACCACCCAAAAACACTGCTGTGGCAGAACCGAGATGGAGAAACAGTAGGTTATTAGGTTTTTTTTATAACCACCCAAAAACACTGCTGTGGCAGAACCGAGATGGCGAAACAGTAGGTTATTAGGTTTTTTTTTTATAACCATACAAGAACACTGCTGTGGCAGAACCGAGATGGCGAAACAGTAGGTTATTAGGTTTTTTTTTATAACCACCCAAAAACACTGCTGTGGCAGAACCGAGATGGAGAAACAGTAGGTTATTAGGTTTTTTTTTATAACCACCCAAAAACACTGCTGTGGCAGAACCGAGATGGCGAAACAGTAGGTTATTAGGTTTTTTTTTTATAACCACCCAAAAACACTGCTGCGGCAGAACCGATATGGAGAAACAGTAGGTTATTAGGTTTTTTTTTATAACCACCCAAAAACACTGCTGCGGCAGAATCGAGATGGAGAAACAGTAGGTTATTAGGTTTTTTTTTTATAACCACCCAAAAACACTGCTGCGGCGGAACCGATATGGAGAAATAGTAGGTTATTAGGTTTTTTTTTTATAACCACCCAAAAACACTGCTGCGGCAGAACCGAGATGGAGAAAGAGTAGGTTATTAGGTTTTTTTTATAACTCCGCGGGGTGGGGATGTTACAGGGGGTAGCCCCTCCCCCCTTCCCCGTCTCCGCCCCCTCCCCATCCTTAAATCCATAATGGAAATCGTTATTCTAACCTAAAAACTTTGACCATGGTTATCTCCATAACCTTGGGTTTGCTCGGGGGGGAGGGGGGGGGGGGGTACAGGGGGGGTATCCCTCCCCCTCCCCCGCCCTCCCCCCCTCCCCCCCCAAATCGCCAGTCGGCTTTGGAAATTATAACCATTTATCGATCGCATCCCTAAATCTTAGCGGGCACATTACTGACAACTGACATTAGATAGATGTCAGATCTAACCGGCGCTCATGAGTCTGTGTTTTAGTGTTTAGATTAATGATAATCATATCGTAATCATTATTTTCGTATTGCGAGTTGAGAAGTAGAACTTGTTTATATTTTGTGAACTTTTTCTGTGTATTTCATTGTGCAAATATGTCGAGTCGTGGGATCACCCGGCAAAGGTACTTGTCTGATTTTGAGGTTATTTTCGATTTCATAAAATTACTCCGAAACCCCAGTTTGTTTACAAAAACAACTTTTATAGGAGTTAATATGATAAGTATAGACTATAAAAAACCAAGTTTGGTTTTGATGCAGCTTGGTACGGGATTCCATATATCCATGAGCATTGTCCTTTCAAATCTTTAGGTCCAGTGGTTTAGGCTGTGCGTTGATATATCAGTCAGTCAGTGAGTCAGTCAGGACTTTGAATTTTATATATAAAGATAATTATGTAAAATATTACTAATTCGACAACTACAGTGTTAGATAATCCCGCGACCTCCGTCAATACCGTATCGCAGTTGGTCAAGGATTTCTCTAACTTCAAACATACTAATGAAGTTGATTAGATGACAAATCAACACGGATACCTACGGATACGCTGTTTATACATCTCTCAATATTATAAAGAAAGATTTGATTTCATTTCATTTATTCAGGAACAATAATTAACAATTCGCACCTCCAGTACGAGACTGACTCAATCCAAAATTCATGTTTTTTGGGAAATTAAGAAAATGTATTCGGTCCTTGACAGATTTTGATAAATCACACTATAACTTTTTGAAACCGAGAGCTATTACAGTTTATTTATTACAGTTTCTGATTTACTAGGCGATAGAGCGCACTTTTTTGAGTCGTTCTGTGTACTTACTTAACTTAATTCACCCAAATTTTGAATTTAGTCAGTCTGCGACTGGAGGTGCGAATTGTATTTGAATGTTCTTAAAATTAATGTTATTACAAACCCTTATGGTCAGTACTTGGATCTCCGAAATCCATGATAGAGGCCTATGTCCATCAGTGGATGTACTACAGCTGAGATGATGATGATGATGTAGACTAACATGGTTACGTAAAAGTTACCCAAGTGCTACCCCAAGTCTAAATTTCGCGTGAACTTTGCTCATTAGTCTTTCTCTAAACAACTGATTGGATTACTAAATTAATTTTCAAACTTGGTCACCCTATGTTACCCATCTTTGACCTCCACCCGAATAATTCAGATCAAATATTAATTCCACCGGCTGCATTGAAATTCATTTGAATTTTACGCGGACATTGAGTTTTTAGAGATGAAAAGTTTTATTTGAAATTTTAGCAAAAGATATTACTGACAGATGGTATCTGGATTTTTGATTAAAAAATAATTTTATATCAAATTTCTTTTAAAAATAAGATGAATAATGAATCTAAATTTACAATTATAGGACGCTGGGCTTTGAATTTATAGTTTAAAAATAAAATGGCAGCGGGCGAAATCAAAATGATCCCTGACAAATCGTCAATCTTTTAACCGATCGAATTAATATATGTATCCTATTCGGTATATTATTGACACATATTAAACCAGGTATTCATCGCGTTATTTACCTTTATGTCCGACGTTTCAACAGGATTTCACCAATCGTCCGGGAAGCCTGGCGTGTTGAAGGTAACCAGGTAACCGCAGCGAAGCGAAGGCGTCTTTTCAGACTAACAATGGTCTTTATAATTATAGGTACTTTAGATTAAGGCCGGTTCGCACTGGGACCGCACACTACACTAACTGTATCCGCACACGTAGGTTGATTCACATTAGACATAGACATAGACATTGTTTTTATTCACACAGCGACATAGAAAATACATAAGTACTTGCAACAAAGATTAAAATAAAAACACGAAACACATACTAATTAAGAAACATACACAAACTAAAGTACCTAAACTGAAAAAAGCATGTGCAGTGCCCGCCATGTGCTGTGTGAAAAGCCACGAGCTCAGCTTAATGCTGCGGTAAATTCACAGCGCTGATTTTCAGCTCAAGGCTTTGTTGACGAAGGAACCGGAAACTGATGCACCACATTCTAAATTGTCAAATAATAGAAAATGAATTAATAAAATAAAATTTAAAAAAAAAAAATCTTACTTGTGCCGGCTATACACAAAATAAAAGCTTACGTTATATAAACAAACACAGAAACCAATATTTTTATATATGATGTAATTGCATAATCCTACCACATTCATCTGCAGTCAGTAGTCTCGTCACTTATGGATAGAGCTTATGACCTGTGTGAACATTTACTGGAGAGCTGAAATATATTCAGGGGTTCCTCAAGCAGAATGGCTACATGACTCATAGATGGAACCCTAGTCGTAGACGCAAAGACAAACAAACAAGTCGAGTGACAGTCAGCCTTCTTGCCGTACGTGAAAGGTGTAACTAAAAAAATTGAGCCATTACAGGACTGGCAGATGTAAAACATTTTCGCCATAGTCGCTACCGTGTAGCCCCAGTTGCCATGGTCACCACAGTCGCCACAGTCGCCCCTGTCACCACAGCTAACTCGCATCTCCAAGCGTCACGCGTCATCTCCTATCCGATGAAGAAAAGATTTTAATTTTTTTATTTTTTCGTATCGGCCTGCGTTTGACCACATCTTGCCTGATGTTAAGCAATGACATGGTCTAGGTTGAGACACGCTTGCCTAGAAAGTAAATACCTGTAAAGATGAAGATTAGACTGAAGATTTTACATTAGGGTCCAACTAGTCGCGGAGGCAAAGTCGTCAGTGAGCGCGGCCTAAATGTATGCTCTCTCGCCGGACAGTGTGTTTATTTATTTATTACGACAATCCTACGACATCTTCACATGTTTACCCGCGCGCTAGAATGAAATGCACAATGATTCATTCCTAAACCGACCGCGCAAAAATATGTGAATAGACTTTCAGCACAAGGGTTATTATTTGTATTTGTAATTATTGCATTAGGGTCCTTATTATAGAAAAACTTGAGTGTAATCTTTTCAAAATAACATTTATTTCAACTTTTGAATAATTAAACTATGTCGGAACGGCATTTATTTTTGAGTTTTCTTTCTCCTTATATTATTTAGTTTCGTCCAAAGTTGGGCTAAAATCAGTGTTGAAATACTAAAGTTTAGAAGCTTGTATTTTTGAAATATATACTTTTTTTACGGTTTGGGGTGTATACAAACATAGATTATGACGAGATAAATTGATATAATCCTTAGTGTTGGATGGTTAACGACAAACAGTGAAGTAGTTACCCTTCCATGTTTGTATGGAAAGATGAGCGACTCGTTCATCCTTAAAAATTGGAGCCCGTTGTCTTCACAAGCCTAGCAAGCCTTACAAGCCTAACATAATAAAACCATTTCCTCCCTAAGGTAAGATAACGAATGCTTAGGTTTTAGGCGAAGTTTGAACTACTTTTAAGAAACCTTGAATGCTGCACATGTTTACAGTGCATTTCTCTTTTTAACTGTTTTCTAAAAAAATAAAAGACTAAATACGACTGTCCTCAAAATCACTAGAGAACCTCCTGTTCTCAAGTTTGAGTTTGAGGGCAGTCGAGCCAATCTAGAGGAAACATATGATTTTGTATGAAAGAAGTCATAAGGAAACATTGCCAATTTTATTGTCCCGGTTTAAGGTTTCGATACCAAAGCTGCTTTACTTAGAAAATATCTAAATACTCAAACGTTATGAAAGAAGTCATAAGGAAACATTGCCAATTGTATTGTCCCGGTTTAAGGTTTCGATACCGAAGCCGCTTTACTTAGAAAATAACTAAATACTCAAACGTTATAAAAGAAGTCATAAGGAAACATTGCCAATTGTATTGTCCCGGTTTAAGGTTTCGATACCGAAGCCGCTTTACTTAGAAAATAACTAAATACTCAAAACGAGAAATCTAAATAGAGCAGAACAAGTGCAAATCATAATTAGCATTAAAATACTCAATACGAGTGGTACTTAACATACTTATGACCGCATTCTCGAAAGGTTATTAGAAAAAATACGTTGTCAAACACGCACCTAATATGGGACAATTAAATTACGTGCTATTAAATAAAATCTAGTGCCGTGGGGAGCCGGCAGTAGAATGTTCCGCTCCTCTCATGCCCACTGTTGCTGTAAGAGGATACCTCCGGAGGCCTGTGTTCAGTAGTGGACGTTTTAAGGCTGAAATGATGATATATTTATATAATAATTACCTATTATAAAGCAGGATAATTCACACAGCGTCATCTAGCCCCAAGCTAAGCAGAGCTTGTGTTAAGGGTACAAGTAGACTGATATAATTAATATATTATACTGCATAGATATTATATATTTTTTATTTGTATAAAAAAAGAACATCCAGAGCACATTGAACAAATATCTGGAGATCGTAAAGACATTTGTCCCGAGGCGGGAATCGAACCCTCAACCTCTTGCGTCGCAGGCGGTATTTCGCCTGGCTGCGCCACAGATGTCCCCTAAATAGTTAATTAGGTTACTACTTGTTAAGTATTTTTGCAATAAAGGTTTAAATAAAAATATCTGTTGCCGTGATAGTAGCTTCTATAAGTTTATGTTGTAAACGAAACTCGTACTTCGATCGGTCGCCTAGTCAATTAGTGACGCAACCACCCATTGCCTTCCACTTGAAGAAACATCATCATTCCAGCCGTAAAAAGTCCACTACTGAACAGGCCTCATGGATCTCCATGAGGGGCAGTTACCATACTCACCACGTTTAGCAAGCGGGCTAGCGAGCGCATTACGGGATGCTGATACACGGAACGACGCTGCTGCCCATCTTCCGTAGGTATCCCTTAGCAGGCTCTTACTGCATCCACGGGCGTGAGAGGAGGGGTAACATTCTACTGCCGGCACCCCACGGTATGAAGAAACATGCAAATTACCAAGCCCTAAATTCCCGCACGATGTTTTCCTTCACGGTTTGAGCGCGTTTACAAACACTTTTGACCTTAAAGATATTTCCATTAACTAATGTTAACAAAACATTCAAGGCGTGCTGTATTAAGTATAATCATTTAGGCCAGACTTAACATTTGATTTATTTTAGGATCTCTAGAGCCTGTAGTCTAGTCTAGAAACATCATCATCATTACAGCCATAGGACATCCACTACTGGACATAGACCTCCCTCATGAATGAATGAATCACTTTATTGTACACCAAAATCAAGAGAGTTACAGGAAAACGAAGAGTTATTAAAAATATTATTGAATAAATATTATTAATAATATAAATATTTATATATTTATAATAATATAAATATATAAATATTATAAATAATATTATTAATTAAATATTATTCTCATGAAACACCAAGTACTGATCAGGAGGGGTTGTTGCCATAATCACCACGCTTGGCAGTCGGGTTGGCGAGCGCAGTACGGGATGTTGATAAATAACTAAACTTTGAATTTAATTTTAAAGACGCTGCTGCCTTTCTATCTGAGGTATCCCTTAGCAGGCTCTTACTGCATCCACGGGTATGAGAGGAGGGGTAACATTCTACTGCCGGCACCCCAGCGATAGTAATATGATCCTTGTCGAGGGGCAATGGTCATATTACTATTTGACAGCGATGATGAGCGAGATTTCCGCCTGTTGCAAATTTGGCCCCAGATATTGACGAGCTCTGTGGCGCAGCGGGCGAAGGTCCGCCTGCGACGCAAGGGGTTGCGGGTTCAATTCCCGCCTCGGAACAAATGTCTGTACGATCTGCAGATTGTTCAGGGTGTTCTGGGTGTCTTTCTATGTATAATAAAAATATCTATCTATGTAGTATAATGTATTAGGTATGTATATCAGTCATCTAGTACCCATAACACAAGCTCTGCTTAGCTTGGGGCTAGATGATGCTGTGTGATTTGTCCAGCATTATTATTATTATTCCACATCATTTATTTGTAAACTCATAAAAATATTTTTTTATATAAAACGGTAAAATATAAAACGGTGAATCACCGGCCGCGAAGCAAGGCTCAAGCGGTCGGTGACTAGGGCTGCAGGGAGAGGAATCTCTTATTATTATTATATGTAATCAGCCTGCAGAACACTTCCGCATCTAACTCGTATCAAACATTGAATTCATTTTATGAACTCGCGCTACTAGCTAGTTCATAATCGAATTAGCGAATTCCTCTCTGTGGCTTAGTTAGTATTGTTCGTACTAAAGCGTTCACAATCAGCTAAAAGCGGCGGCTTTGCTGGAAGGGTACTGAGCTGCGTTTTAATTGTTTTGTAACACGAGTTAGATGGGAGTGGAATTAAATAATCATCATTTCAGCCGTAAAACGTCTACTACTGAACACAGGCCTCCCTCATGGATGGCAAGCGGGCTAGCGAGCACATTACGGGATATTGATAAACGGAACGACGCTGCTGCCCATCTTCCGTAGGTATCCCTTAGCAGGCTCTTACTAAAGAATTTAGCAGCCGTAACACAGGTGCGACCTAGCACGGCTGCTAAAGTAGGTACAATGTTTAGTTCATTCATCATTTCGGCCGTAATACCACAGATTACAAAATAAGTAATACGTCCACTACTGAACACAGGCCTCCCTCATGGATCTCCATGAGGAGTAGTTGCCATACTCACCACGTATGGTAAGCGGGTTAGCGAGCGCATTACGGGATGTTGATACACGGAACGACGCTGCTGCCCATCTTCCGTAGGTATCCCTTAGCAGGCTCTTATTGCATCCACGGGCATGAGAGAAGGGATAACATTCTACTGTCAACTTTCAGCAGTAAAAACCCTATAGAATTAACTCCCTTCAATTTTTTTTACCAAGCGAGGGAAACAAGCTGAAAAGAAACTACTCTTTCACTTCTGTTTATCTGGCATAATGCGGCTATGCGGCAAACTGCGAATCGTATACCTAACGAAACCACTCAACTAAAGTTATCTCGTTTTAAATTTCGCGATCACAACACATTATTAACATACATATGACCGGGTATTTACCCTTATTAGTTCCCGACGTTTCCGGGTAATAAGGGTAATTTACGCGATAAATACCCGGTTAAATTAAATTGTAAGATTTTATTATGTTAACAACTAGAGGTAGGTGAAATCTACGGAAGATATGAACTTGACGAATGAGGCAGCAGCTTCTTTCTGTGTATCAACATCCAGCACTGCGCTCGTCAACCCGCCTGCCAAGCGTGGTGTAACAACCCCTCATGATCTAACTCAAACTCAATAAGAGTTTATTCAATAGAGCAAAACGCTACATAGAATGGTCAGTTTCCAAAATAATAACAAAACACATTTAAATTGAACAAAGCACATAATTAAATTCGTTCGCTTCGGAAAACTTTTTTTTCCAAGTGAGGGAAAGAAGCGAACAAGAAACCTCAGTTCTATGGACGCATGGATGTGGTAACCCCTTATCAGGGACAGGTTGAAACCTTGAAGAATATTAAGTTCTATTCTTCATTAAGTTCTCTCATTAATTTTTATAACCCGTGTTGTTCGTTAGCCGCATTCTTTTTGAATACAATCTCATGCTAATTTTCGTTTCCGAAAATTTATTTAACCTTCCATCATTAACTTTAGGCCGCCTCAATCTTTATCTTATGATGTACCTGTTGTCAATAAATATTGTAATAAGGTTTTATTCATATTCGCAGGCGGCAGTTGCTTCCAGTTTCAAAACAGATATGTACGTCTGTGCACATCTCCGCTATCCGTCTGTCTCTGTGTCACCAGGCTGTATCTCAAGAACCGTGATAGCTAGACGGTTGAAATTTTCACAATGATGTATCTCTGTTCCCGCTATAACAACAAATACTAAACAGATATTACAATAATTACGATATTACAAATAAAAGAGATATTTAAGGGGGGCTCCCATACAACCAACGTGATTTTTTTGCCGTTTTTTGCTCGATATTAATAACGGCAACAGGTAGAACGCTTGAAATATTCACAGAATATCAAACTTGATTCAAGTGTGTAATCACTTTTAAAATAAATAATTTAAAAAAAAAATTAGCGGAATTAAAACTAGATATTTTAATTGCATTTTATTGTAAATAATTTAATTAAATCACTTCGCACAGATGTACGGACGAACCAATCATCAGTATTAATATTATATGAACTCTTCCGTTTCTGACTGAGTGACTGACAGACAACGCACAGCTTAAACCACTGGACCTAGAGACTTGAGATTTGGCACACGCCTTGAATATCCTAGAGGATTTCCCGAAATTCGCGAGAAATTCCCACGGGAACGGGAACTACGTGGGTGAAACTGTGGGGTGCGGCTAGTCTTGTATAAAAGTTATAAAATATAATTTTCTAAAGTCGTAGAACATCATGCAACTTTTGAAAATCTTAAAAAGACGCAAATATTGGTAAATTTTGCATATAAAGTAGACCAACAGTTGTTTAGGTTGGTAAAACGACTCTGGATTGGACGAATTGGATTTCCAGGGTTTTTGTTACAGGTTATATATAATTTTCAGAGCTTTTTCATTGGACAATGGTTTGACACGAGCATACACGCGAAAAGTCATACGTGTGAACACACCCTCCGCCGTAAACCAAACCCAATATTTTTGATGGTGTCCGAATCGACTGTAAAAAAATATTAAAATCAAAAGTGTCAATTGGGACATTGTGTCCCAAAATGTTTTGTCCGAATCGTCAGCAACCCAAATATTTGAGGCGCGAAAGTTTTTTTCTTTCGCGCCTAATAATTGTAAATAAATTGCCTAATAAATTTGAATCAATACCTTATGAAGTTATGAGTTATTATAATAACTCATAAATTCATAAGGTATTGATTCAAATTTATACTATAACTTCCTGGGCAAATATGTATGTTCTATATGAACTACTCATGATGTTATAAAAAGTTATAAGTAACTTCATTTTATTTCTTGCACATAATTTGCACACGCCAAAACTACCTTTTTTTAACTTTGGTGAAAACCGCAGCACCCGTTGCGTGGTTAGGAGTAAGAAGCCAAACAGAGGGAAGCGAGTTCAATGTAAACTATGTAGAGATGAGGTAGAGATACATTTAAATAGGGCCGCCACTTTATGATGACGGATGTTGTAGTACAACCCAACACATATTAAGGGTATCAAATGAAAGGGGGTTTTAAGGGGCGAAGCTCCCTAATATGCATAGCGCTGTCTGTCTGTGTATATGACGATTACAACCGAACGCGTTGACCGATTTACATGAAACCTTTTTTGTTAGCACCGTCTTAATGAGAGAAGGGGACTGATTGATTCTGGTGACCCTAGGGACACAGGGACCGGAGTTATTGTGACCTCAAAAGGTCACCAAAAAAATAAGTCTTCATATGGCCGAAAACGTCCAAAAACCCAAAAAAGCCATTTGTGACCTTTGGATGCCTTCACCCCCTTTTCTGGTAGCCCCGTACCAATGCTTGTTTAAATGTTTGTTGTATTTGATCTAGATATTCCAGTCAGGTGTGGCGCCTGTGATCGTATCCTCACCAATCACCGAAACACGCATTATTTTAAATAATTCTCTTTCAACTTTTTAACAGATTTTGGAGGGCCAGTTCCTCACGTGGGCTGTTTGTACTTTGAATTGAAACGACCCTTTGAGGATTTTTTTAATTGACTTTAATGTATCCAGTACCCCACGACAAGACCCCTTTAGTTAACCTTTAATGTCAGCCTTCAAAAATCAGAAAGTACCAGTAAAGCTCCGTTTATTAATAGCACGTAAAAACTTTGATGACCACGAGAATGCTTTTCATCAAATAAACAGGGCGATTTCAAACGACTTTGTTAAACTGACGAACAACTTGTTCCAACTCTTTTACGTCTAGATGTCTGCGAACTTGGGGAATCTTTAGTGCTTCCTGGGACATCTTCCAAGTTTTACTACACTTCTCGCTCTTTAGACGTCGTTGACACTTCGCTTTTTCGTTTGTTTTTATTACACTTCCCGTTTTGAGAGATGCGAGTTTAAAAAACTGCTATTTCGCGAGTGAGCAAGTTGAACCGGGTTTTCAGTTCTACGTTAGCGATTGTCTCGGTAGTACGTTTGCTAGTTTTCGTATTTGTGAACTGGATGTTTGAAAACAACTAGGTATTTCACTTTCAAAATTAACGTGAAGTATGCTATGTTTTTAAAAACGGGGATTACTCACTAATCTCCATATTTCACAAAATGGACTTTAGAAATTCGATTAATTACTGCTCACTACAGTAGTCTGACCGAATAAACGAAAACCGAACAAACTTAAATCTAGTTTAACCTGAGTCATGAAATACCTAGTTAATTTTTAAAAACTGGGATTACTCACGTAGTATTGTAACGTGGAAAATTATTCCGACACGTTTCGATTCAGCGTCATGTCGGCCCAACGCGCGGGCGGGCATTCAATCCCATGTTGATGATTTCGGAACATGTCGGAATAATCTTCGACGTTACAATACCACTTGAGTAATCCCCGGTTTTTAAAAATGAACTAGGTATTTCATGACTCAGGTGAAACTAGATTTAAAAAGTTTGTTCGGTTTCCGTTTATTCGGTCAGCTACCGTAGTGAGCAGTAATTACTTAATCGAATTTTTAAAGTCCATTTTGTGAAATATGGAGATTGATCATCATCATCATCTCAGCCGTAGAACTGCTGTCCATGCCACTGCCTCCCTCATGGATCTCCAAGATCATGTGGGGGTTGTTGCCATACTCGCCAAGCTTGGCAGGCGAGTTGGCGAGCGCAGTAGGGTATGCTAATACACGGAAAGACGCTGCTGCCCTCTTTCGAAAGTATTCCTTATCAGATTATTACTGCATCCAAGGTCAAAATAGGAAAGGCAACATTCTACTGCCGGCACCCCACGGCATATGAAATGAGACGTTTCGATTTAATTTGAAATGTGTCTCAAGTTAATTTTAAAAGTGAGAAATGCAGGATTCCGTGTAAAATTTTAGTCTGTCTGAATTCTAAATAAATTCCCAGTAAAATATTCTAGTTTGGGGCAAGCTCTATTAAGTTTTCAGCATTTATCAATATTCATACCTCTCATAAAATATGTAACCTATGAAAGAATTTATTGCGGGAATACGACGTTGTACGAAGATAAAATGTTTGCAACTCCACAAACTTAAAGTGGAGTGGTTTGTAATTTTTATATTGTTAAACCACACTAAAGTAGAACATAATCAAGTAAATGAAAAAAAAGTTATTATTTTTTGATGAGGTTTTTTTATTCAGCACAGCTGCAGATTTACTGAGGATTAAAACCCTCGCTAGATCCAGACTGGATCAGGTGAGAGTGATCCAAATTTATGGCTCCGGTAGGGTTCGAACCCACGTCCGTCAAATCGATCCCTTACGCTTCCTAAATTCGGAAGTGCGTTTACACTAAGCTACGAAATCCGTGTCAGGTTAGGTCGAAATTCTTTATTAGGTCATACCGATGACTCGTTATTTGAAACGAGTGGATGAAACTCAAATAACGAGTACATTGGAAATATTCCATAGTGTATTCATGAAATACCGGGAAAACACTTGATACTGAAGTCTATGGCCGCCTTGTTTTAAAAAATGTATCGTTCGTATTGCATTGTTTTCTTGTGTTGCCAGCACTATTCGTTCATGTCATCATCATATTTCAGCCGTAAAACGTCCACTACTGAACACAGGCCTCCCTCATGGATCTCCATGAGGGGCAGTTGCCATACTCACCACGCTTGGCAGGCGGGTTGGCGAACGCAGTACGAGATGTTGATACACAGAAAGACGCTGCTGCCCAACTTGAGGCGGGAATAGAACCTCCTTTGTTTCAATCGGCTACTAACAGTGTGTTGGTAAAATGTTCCTGTGTTTAAATTTTATGAAAATCCGGGCAAATGTTCAAGATCGATCAAAAATATGGATTATTAATTCCTATTCCTATATCTACTACTAACTACACTACAAAATCCCCCAATCGATTTGTATTGATGTAATCTTTTTATTTATGAGCCTGATTCTTCCCACTGCAGGGCAAAGGCCTCCTTTCCCTCTCTCCACTGGTTCCTATTATGTGCTTTCTGGTGCCTTCATGGACCAAAAAATAAATAAAATAATCTTTTTATGTTTCAAATTTGATCAAAACCGAATCATTAGTTCATGAGTTGTCCTAGGACAAAAAAAACGATTTAATCCCCATATCTCAAAAAATACATTAAAATCAAAATTCCCCCACGAAAATCGATTTCTATTAATGTATATGTTTAAAATTTCATCATAATCCGATCATCCATTCAATAGTTATCCTCGGACGAAAAAAAAACAATTAAACCCCCATATCTCAAAAACTACCCCATAAATCAAAATTTCCGCATGACAATCGATGTTATCTTCTTAAATTTTAAATTTCATCAAGTTCTGGTCAAGAGATCTCGGACAAAGTTTCCAGACATCAATACATATGTACATACGAACATTCATCTGAAACGCCTAGTTGCCACTCAGAACTTTGTTCGCTACGCTCACTCGTTTGATAAATTGTAATTCGTAAGTAGCTAGTTAAGTATAACGAACTATGCCTGCCAGTGGTAAACATAATTACACTCTCTTACACAATTAATGACGTGAAATGAAAGCTTTCTTCCGACACGCATGGTGGAAGTGTTTTCTCATTATCACCCTCAGTTTTGCAATCTAAGTCAGAGGAAAAAACAGTTCAATACGTCTGTAGATAAGGATCACTCTCACTAGATCAAGTCAACAGATCCAGCCTGGATGTAGTGAGAGTTTTCATTTTAGAAAACTCACTAGATACTGGATAGTATTTAAAGTTTTTCGAATGCTGGATCTAGTGAGAGTGATCCGTAGATAACTAAGCCGCGGGTTTCCTCACGATGTTTTCTTCACCGTTTAAGCACGTGTTAAGTGTGCATATCAGTCTTTAAGAAAAATCCGTAGGTGCACGGCCGGTATCGAACCAACGACTTCGGATTGAAAGGTTTTCATCTCTGTTTAAAAAATAACGTAATCAAATAAGGTTTGATTCAATTTGCTGACGAAGCAAATTTAACTTTTATAAATCATCGGGCAATACTGGCGTGACTTGATTTTTCTTTGGATTTAGTAACTAGGCGCCTACGCTATGGGGTGCTGGAGGTAGAATGTTGCCTCACTATTGCCCGTGGATGCAGTAAGAAATTGCCAAGGGATATGTCCGGAAGATGGGCAGCGTCTTTCCGGGTAGTATCCCGTCTAAAAATATTTAAGTATACTATTAATCATCAGGTATACAATACACAAGCTCTGCTTACTGTGGGCTAGATGATGTTAAGCATTGTAAATTGAATTATCCTATCAACCATAGTACTGCTATCCACGTCCACTGATGGACATAGGCTTATCGATTAGCGCGTTCAACCGAACGAACTAACTCTTTAGCTTTATAATATTAGCATGGAATAATATTTCAGCCCGTAATCACCCACTGCTGGGTTTAACCATTGCGTAATAATATCAATAACCTCTAATACCTAAATCCAGTTCCAACAGGATTAAGTTCGAACACAAACATCAAAACTTCCATTTCAAACATCAAAAGCTAGGTAGGATTACATCAATACAACTTTAACGTAATGTTGTGTAAAGTGAGACTTAAGTGCTTATCTCGGTATCGTATTACGGTAATCAAAGATTTCAATCGTTAGATACGTATACAGTAATGAGACCGCGCCGTTTTGTTTCCAAAAGATATGAGATAGCCCGCTCATTTGGAATCAGTGTACCGCTAAACAAAGTGTTAGACGGACGGAGTGTGTGATATTTTTTCACGAAAGTTCGTGCAATATGATTCCACAATAAATAGTTACGATAACGGTTTGAAGGAAATTAAAAAACTTATCAAAAATGTACGATTCTGGTGGGATTGGGTTACCATACCACGTCCGTCAAATTGATCCTTGACGCTTCCTTATTGATTCATCATCATCATCATTTCAGCCGTAAAACGTCCACTACTGAACTAAGGCCTCCCTCATGGATCTCCATGAGGGGTAGTTGCCATACTCACCACGCTTGGCAGGCGGGTTGGTGAGCGCAGTGCGGGATGTTGATTTACGGAAAGACGCTGCTGCCCATCTTCCGGAGGTGTCCCTTAGCAGACTCTTACTGCATCCACGGGTAGGAGAGAAGGGGTAACATTCTACTGCAGGCACCCCACGGCCTAATTGATTAGAACGAAACAAACATCAAACATCAGTTGCGCTAAAGCTAGGATTGGGTACCTACATCATATCTATACTAATATTATAAAGAGAAAATATTTGTATTTTGTATGTTTGTAACGAAAAAACTCAAAAACTACTGGGCCGATTTCATAAATTCTTTCACCAAAAGAATGCTACATTATGCCCGAGTAACATAGGGTAATATTTTATCCCCGTATTCCCTCGGGAACGGAAACTACGCCGGTGAAACAGCGGAGTGTGACTAGTCTTGTGTGAAGTGAAAGTATTAGGTGTTTATCCTCTCAGTATCTTATTATCGTA
Source organism: Pasiphila rectangulata (assembly GCA_963082625.1). Taxonomy (NCBI): domain Eukaryota; kingdom Metazoa; phylum Arthropoda; class Insecta; order Lepidoptera; family Geometridae; genus Pasiphila; species Pasiphila rectangulata. The sequence continues at coordinate 6,027,847 of OY720244.1, read as the reverse complement.
ATAACATAATGTAATTAACACGTCTTACACCTGCCGAGCAAGTTTCGTATTGAACACTACTAAGATATGCCGTGGAGTGCCGGCCGTAGAATGTTGCTTCACTTCTCTTGATCGGGAATGCAAAAAGAATCTGCCAAGGGATACCTTCAGCAGCAGCTTTTTTCCGTGTATCAACAACACTGCGCTCGCCAACCCGCCTGCCTAGTGAGTGAGTATGGCAACAATACCCTCATGAACCTTACATGGAGATCCATGTGGGAGGCCCATGTCCAGCAGCGAAAGTCTGCTTAGGTATCGCACCTCCAGTCGTCGTAGACTGACTCAATTCAAAATTTGGGTGAATTAAGTTAAGTATACAGAACGACTCAAAAAAGTGCGCTCTATCGCCTAGTAAATCAGAAACCGTAATAAACTGTAATAGCTCTCTCTTTAATTTATAGTCTAGTTATAGTGTGATTTATCAAAAACTGTCAAGGACCGAAACACGTTTTCTTCATTTCCCAAAAAACATGAATTTTGGATTGAGTCAGTCTACGACTGGAGGTGCGATATGTATTGCATCTAATGAACGTAGTTTTTTTTTATCTTCAAGTATATCATTAGAGCATTATGACCCCGCTTGGCAGGCAAGCGCCCTACGGCATGTTGATACACGGTAAGCCACTGCTGTCCATCTTCCGGAGGTATCCCTTGACAGATTATTACTGCATCCAACGGCAAGAGAGGAGAGGCAACATTCTACTGCCGTCACCCCACAGCAAGTCAAGTTAATTAATGGGAATATGTCACTACATTCACTATATTAGCCACGTCCAATTTTCGTTTCTTTTAAGCAAAACTTAGTTGCAGCAGATATCGAGAACGTAGTTGTTGAAACGATCACATATTATTTTTGGCAAGACTTCAACTCGACCAAGTTAATGCATTGCGTTACAGCTCATTGAGAACAGCTGCGTTACTATTTTAACCATTGATACTTGATTTAACCTGCCTGTATTCATTTACTGTTCACGAACCTTTACATACCTTTTCAACTGAACTAACTGAACTTTTAGAAAAAAAAATATGTTGTCTTGCGCTGTATTAGAAATTGTTTCGTCCATTTCGTACCACCATGCCATCAGCACTATGCAGCACTAATACGCCATGTTATTAAGCCACCAAGTGAGAGTTGGACTCGCGCACTGAAGGCTAGCCAACACACATTTTTTAAAAATGTTTCCTCTGTGTGGTGTTCTTTGTACACATTGTCGACTTTTCATAATATTTTGTGACAAAATCCTGTCGCTTCATAAAGAGGGTTATTCGGAGTCAAGAGACAAGTCTTATTTATTTGCATAGCGCTGTCTGTCTGTCTGACTGTGCATGAGACGATTACAACCGAACGCGTTGACCGATTTACATGAAACTTTTTTTGTTAGCATTGTTTTAATGAGAGAAGGGTACTGATTTTGGTGACCGGAGTTATTGTGACCTATAAGTTTTCAAATCGCCAAAAACCCAAAAATGCCATTTATGACCTTTGGTGACCTTTTGAGGCCTTCTCCCCCTTTTTTGGTAACAATGCTTGTTGTCTATACTATAATGTAATAAAGCTGAAAAAGTATTTTAGCGTGGTGTGGTGTTCTTTGTCCACTTTTATCGAAGGCTATAGATAGGCGTATAGCGGGATATCAGATTACATCACATATACTTATATTCATATACCTATTAATATAATAAAATATATATGTATTTATAATATAATATACCTACATGACACAATTCTTACATTAAAATATTTTTTGTTTTCATTAGATCAATGTCAATATAAATTTATTAACACCTACATAAACCTACATAAAGCACGAAAAATTTGTAATACAGTCCGGCAGGCTGATTACGTATTACGACAGGTTTGCAACAGGTGCAAATCTGTTATCTGTGTCAATTTTGATTTAGTTAACAGGTGTTGTTGTATATTCGTCACAAAGTTAACTCACGAAATAACGTTTGACAGCAATGATTGCGAGATTTACGCCTGTTGCCAGCCTGTCGCGAGATACGTAATCAGCCTGCCGGGGCGGTTCGGGAACATTTTCAACATACTGACAAGAAAATCGTTGTTAAATTACAACGATCCCAGCTGTATCTCAAGTTCACTGTGCATTCCTCCAGTCTCCGAGTGCATTGCTGGAATCCGGTCAATTGCGATTCCGCGCGTACAATTTCCGCCCTGTCATATCATTCATTTCCGTGACATTTCTTTAAACAAGGGTGCTGGTAGACATATGGCATCAGTTTGCATGGTTGTATATTTATCTATATATATGCAGTAAGAGCCTGCTAAGGGATACCTCCGAAAGATGGGCAGCAGCGTTTTTCCATATACCAACATCCCGTACTGCGCTCGCCAACCCGCCTGCCAAGCGTGGTGAGTATGGCAACTACCCCTCATACAGGCCCATGAGAGAGGCCTTTGTTCATTAGTGGACGTTTTTGGCTGAAATGAAATGATGATATTTATCTAACTTGTTGTTCGCGACGAACATAGAACGAGCGAGCGACTTCTTTAAATGAGTATAGAGAGAATAAGTTATTTGATTCATACGAAGACGCTTGCAAACATTATGAAATAGATTCCCTAGAACTTAGGCGACGCCAATTTGATATAGTACTTTTACACGATATACTTAATGGCACCATAGACAGTAGCGAGTTACTAGCTAGTATACATTTCTGTGTACCAAATTATCGTACAAGGCATACCCCACTTTTAAATGTTCCCCATGTTTCTACCAACTATGCACAAAACTCCGTATTGTGTCGTGCTGCAAGATCATACAACAAAAATTACTATGACCTAGACTTATTCAATTGTACCAAAAATGTCCTGAAACGAAAAATCAAGATCTTACACTCTTCTATGCATATATCGTTGTAGGTATGAAGATTATTTGAAAAACACACACCCTTACCATCACCCACACACTGATCACACAACCTCACACTAACACGCACACTCACTCATACACGCTGGTCTCCTTGGTTACCCAGACTCTTATGAGACTGGTGTTATCGAAGTAGACCCCAATCACTGACTCACCTGCCGAGCCACATTAATAAAAATGTAATTGTTTATACCTACATATATTTTTCATGCAATTTTTATCTTTCCCATCAATTTTGTTTAATTTTTTCTCTTCTTTTTTTGTTTTAATTCGACTAGGTATAGCATTCCATTGCTGTTTTCTTTATGTTTGTCTTATTTTGTGTAACCTTCATTGGCCTTAATATTGTATAAATTTAAAAAAACTAGATACATTGTCACGCTGTTGGTTTACCATAAGAAAAATAAAATAAAATGAGGTCCCATTGCATTGAACTTTATTTTACGTAGCGATCTGGATTGTGTGTGATCTACCGCGTAAAATTCTACCAGCCAGTAGGACACAAAACAAATTTTACTCCAACATTATGTTTTAATGGCACATGACAGGACGGAGTTTGGGTGTGGACGTTATTTACAGCTACGCAATTTTGTTAGTAATGCCGTGGGGTGCCGGCAAGTAGAATGATACCCCTCTTCTCATGCCCATGGATGCAGTAAGAGCCTGCTAAGGAATACGTCCGGAAGATGGGCAGCAGCGTCTTTCCGTGTATCCACATCCCGTACTGCGCTCGCCAACCCGCCTGCCAAGCGTGGTGGGTGAGTATGGCAACTACCCCTCATGGAGATCCATGAGGGAGGCCTGTTCAGTAGTGGACTTTTTACGGCTGGAATAATGATGATGATGAATGTTGGTAATTTTAACACAAAGCCATCAGTCCCAGAATAAGGTTATAGGAAATATAGAAAAACACCCGGACAAAATAAACAATTATTCCGCGGCAGGAATCGAACCCGCAAGCTTCTCCAGTTCCAATAAACGGGAATCACAGGATCATTCTCAGTAGATCCAGTCAACAGGTCCAGTTTTTAGAACAGCAATAAATAATGGATCTAGTGAGAGTTTTTTATTTGTTTGTGCTCTCAGTTGATCCAGTATCGAAATTTACAAAAATTTTACTGTATCTACGTTAATGCTATTATAACGTGAATCTTCAAGTTCCATATCGATATTTTTGACAGATGTTAAAAATTACAGAATTTTGCATAGAACCCACTTTTCCTAAAATCACAGCACAGTATTCAAAGGCAAGTTTAAAATATTCTATTTAGTTTTAAATTATAATATTCAACCGGACATTTCTGGCGTTCACATACTCGTAAATTCAGTTTTACTTAGTACTGTCAACATTCAACATAGTTAGTGCGATGAACTAATTGAATTTAAATCATTGCTTTTAGTGTTCACATTTCCAACGTGTTTGTATATTGCTGCTTTCAAAGTTACATATTGTGAAATTGAGTGAACAACTGAATAAATAGTGCGTGGGACTAACATCGATGTTCATTAATATGAGGTTTTAGAGCTAGTAAAGCTTTATTGCCGTGGGGTGCCGGCAGTAGAATGTTACCCCTCCTCTCATACCCTTGGATGGAGTTAGAGCCTGCTAAGGGATACCTCCGGAGGATGGTCAGTAGCGTCTTTCCATGTATTAATATCCCTTACTGCGCTCGCCAACCCGCCTGCCAAGCATGGTGAGTATGGCAACTACCCCTCGTGGAGATCCATGAGGGAGGGAGGCCTGTGTTCAGTAGTGGACGCTTTACGGCTGAAGTGATGATGATGATTGTATGATGGCACGGAACCATCGGTACGCGAGTCCAAATGGCACTTCAGCGGTTTTATTTTATATCACAAGAACAAGTTAAATTTACGGTTTACACTTTACGAAACTACGGGGTTTCAAGCTCAATATAGTGCCAAAAGCTAATAACTAAAAGTATAAAAACGGAGCATAAAGCACTGTTTTTATTACAGAGTATACAATGTTGTTTTAGTGTTTCAGAGCAACTTGCGGATAGTTCACGGGTAAAAATAATAAACTGTAAAACGGATTCTGAATATCGGTTTGTGTACTTTGCTCAAGTCAATCGTCAATATTATTTTTTATATTAAAATTATACTTATGAACAGTTTTTAACATAAAAACTCACACAGCATTATCTAACCCCAAGCTAAGCTGAGCTTGTGTTATGGTGTACTAAATGACTGATATAATTAATACATTTTACTACATAGATACATATTTTTATTAAATAGAAAACATCCAGAACACCCTGAACATATATCTGCAGATCTTAAAGAACAGTCCTGAGGCGGGAATCGAACCAGCAACCTATTGCGTCGCAGGTGGACCTTCGCCCGCTGCGCCACAGGGTTCTTCGTAATATCATGTCCTTTCACATTTTTCAAGTTCAAGCGCGTGTCGAAATAGAAAACCTGAGTAAAACTGCTTTGCTATAAGTTTCGCGAACATTATCAATCAGCCCACGTTATTCCACTGCTGGGCATGGATCACTCACATTAGATCCTGTCAACAGATCCAGCCTGGATCTAGTGAGTTTTAATTTTAGAAAACTCACTAGATCCAGTTGTAGAACAGCAATTGATAATGGATCTAGTGAGAGTTTTTTATTTGTTTGTACTCTCAGCCCTCAGCAGATCCAGTTTCAAAATTTACAAAAAAAATACTGTATCTATGTTAATGCGATTATAACATGGATCTTCAAGTTCCATATCGACATTTTTCACAGATGTCAAAAATGACAGATGTCTGAAATTACAAAATTTTTCATACATGACACATGTCATACATAAGTGACAGAATTAAAAAAAAATACATATGACAGCTGTCAAACTTCATATGTCCATAAAATAAGTGGTGCTTAATAGGGACCTACGGGTGCCCTACGACTGATATGATGACTAGGGACTGGTCTCAAGCCACTGTCACCCACTTTCGCGATCATAACACAATATCTATACTGATATATTTTAAAGCTGAAGTGTTTTTTTGTTTGGTTGACCGCGCTAATCTCAGGAACTGCTAACTCGAAATTTACCGAGGAATGCTTTAGGCTATAAGATAATAGGTACGACAACAATACACGAGCAGGGCATCAAAACCCCTACGAAGACTCAGGAACCATCTTGTAATAATGAAACCTACTCGTGAGTTTGAAGACGTGGCCTTTGCTGGTTCATCATTATCATCGTCTCAGACGTAAGACGTCCACTGCTGGACATAGACCTCCCTAATGGATCTCAATAGGGGCTTCTGCCATACTCACAACTCACCACACTTGAAAGGCAGGTTGGTGAGCACAGTAGGGTAAGTTAATACACGGAGAGCCGCTGCTGCCCATCCTCCGGAGGTATCTCTTAGCGGATTCTTACTGCATCCGCCGGCACCTTACGGCGTATCATTTTATTTAATGGGTTTAATTGGATTGAACCAACCGAAACATTAAACAAGCATTGGTACGGGGGTACCAGAAAGGGGGCGAAGGCCTCAAAAGTTATCGTCACGTTTATGAGTGTTATACCAGTTATATCTTCTTTTGCAGACCAGTATATATCCAAGTGTGTGGTATCAAATGAAAGGGTATGATGTGTAGATTGCAAAACTGAGGTACACATTACATAAAAAAAAATAGGTAACCCATATCCAAGTGTGTGGTATCAAATGAAAGGGTATGCTGTGTAGATTGCAAAACTGAGGTACACATTACATAAAAAAAATTTGGTAACCCATATCCAAGTGTGTGGTATCAAATGAAAGGGTATGATGTGTAGATTGCAAAACTGAGGTACACATTACATAAAAAAAATTAGGTAACCCAAGAGACCAGGTAAAGTGTCGGGGGCCACGTAAAATTTATAATTTTATCATCATCATCATCATTTCAGCCATAAAACGTCCACTGATGAACACAGGCCACCCTCATGGATCTCCATGAGGGGTAGTTGCCATACTCACCACGCTTGGCAGGCGGGTTGGTGAGCGCAGTATGGGATGTTGATACACGGATGACGCTGCTGCCCATCTTCCGGAGGTATCCCTTAGCAGGCTCTTACTGTATCCATGGGCATGAGAGGAGGGGTATCATTCTACTGCCGGCACCCCACGGCGGTACATTTTATAGAGTCCAGTTTCTCTGTTATTTTGTAACGCGTGAGATACGCGGCTTACATCAACATCTTTAGTGTACGATCATGCTACAGACTTCTCAAACACAAATTTCCATTGACAGCTCCACAAAGGCTATCATCATCTATTTAACATCAGAAAGGATCCGAAAATAACTCCTCGATAGACTCCAAAAAGATACTGTTTAACACGAAATTTTATTGACCGATCCTTCTATGACCTCATGTATGTTTGATTCTATGAATAAATCAGTATTCACTTGTAGGGAATAAATATTCTACTAGGTGTAGCGTGCCGTTTCACTTGGTAAAAAATGAATGAACGTATTTGTTTTTTTGATAATACCTTTGTTTGTAAATTCGTAAATGTAAATTCAGGTTAGAGGACCAGAATAACATCGAAGCTATAAAAACTTTAATGAAATATTATTACTATATTGGATTAACGTTATCGCTTGATTACCTTGATTATTATCCCGACGTTTCAACCGGACTGCACCTGATCGTGGTCGCGGGAAGACTAGCGTAGGCGAAACGAAGGCGTCTTTTCAGACTACCCTTACTTGGTCCTCATAATGAAGAAATGTGAGATTTATGGCCGGTTCATACTGGGACAGCACACTACACTAACTGTATCTGCACACTTTGGTTCATTCATCCGAATGAAATAGTTCGTTAATTTTTCCGACTTGGTAAAACCGAAATGAAACCGACTTGATAAAATCTCGTATATTCATGAAAATACCCAAACCGCTATATGTATGGTTATTCCTCTCGGTTTATCATGGATCTCATCATCAGAACTGGGTTTTCAAGTAAGAAAACATTATTAAGTAAAACCAAAAACCCAACCGCAAGTTTAAGGGCATTAATAACCATGCCTTGAGGGACTCCAGTCCAAGATATTCATCATCATAATTTCAGCCGTAAAACATACACTACTGAACACAGGCCTCCCTCATGCCTGTCCATGAGGGGTAGTAGCCATACTCACCACCTTGGCAGGCGAGTCGGCCAGCGCAGACGGGATGTTGATACACAGAAAGTCGCTGCTGCCCATCTTCTGGAGGTATCCCTTAGCAGGCTCTTACTGCATCCACGGGTATGAGAGGAGGGGCAACCTTCTACTGCCGGCACCTCACGGCCAAGACATTATTATTATATAATTCTGTTTCATTTTATTTCAATGACCCTGATTATGATCGTAACAAACATTATTTTGACTAAATTTATGATCAAGTAGAAAAACTATTCTAACAATGTCCCAGGCACTGCAGCGTTATTACCAGTTGCTGACGCCATATAAATCATCTATAATATATGAAAAGGCCTTACTTATAATAATAAGTGTGTGATGATGATTTAGTCGAGTCAATTATGCAGACAACGAGACGATTAAATGAATATTTGACATACCTACCGTATGTCAAAACATAACTTGATTTACCTTGATCCCAATTTAAACTGGTATTAAGATCGACCGTGGTTTATTGGTGACCGTGGTTGTTAACGTGGCGAATAAATCTTTAAAAGCTTTCCAATGCTTGTACTGAATCGCCATCTACTTCGTTTAAAATGTATATATTGTAATGCAATGCCGTGGGGCGCCGTAGGATGTTGCCCCTGCTATGTTGCTCGTGAATGCAATGAGAATCTGCCAAGGGGTACCTCTGAAAGATCAGCGTCTTCCCACGTATCAACATTAATTGCTACAGTTAATTAACAGTTAATTTTAATGTTTTACTATTGTGTACAATAAAGTGTTAATTCATTCATTGAACATCCCATGATGCGCTCGCCAACGCGCCTTCCAGGCGTTCACCACGCCGGGCAAAGACACCTCATGATCAGTGTGTCTACCATGAGTGGTCACTGTTAGATCGCCTGCCGTTACTATGACATCTGTCAGATATGTAACACATGGTACCAAATTCTAAGCAAATGAAGCCCAAACTACAGTAGCTGTAGTATAGTTTACTGCGTATTTTAGTACCAAACTATCCACTAGAGCCGCTGTACAAGTTTTCATACATTTTTTAACTACAGTCGCCAGCGAGTATATATTGTGAAAACTCATGGTAGACCTACCATGTACTGGCAAATCACGGAAATGAGGGAGGTCTATGGCCGCTGTCCTGTGAGGCCTATGTCTTACGGCTGAGATGATGATACAATCGTCTCTGGTACCTATATCTCACCGCCAGTGACAATAGACTTGCTTGCACCCGATTGGCTTACACGGGGTATGAGACATATAACTCTATTTAGTCCTTTAGTTAGATAAAACAAAAGTAATAGTAATGTGTTTTAAGCTTTAGTGAAACAATACTTACAAACAGCGCAATGAGGTTCAGACTAGATCTAGACTGGATCTAGTGAGAGTGAGCCCTATATTTCGACATATTGTATGGCCGTTATTTTTGGATTACGTTAAAAAAAATATTGGTGTCCAATAGTTTTTGTTAATCTAGATAGTTTATTAAACTAAAAATAAAAATTTAGTCGAGTAGCCGTTTGTAATTCTACTATTATTGTAAAGCCTTCTTTGTATTCGTTAGTCGAAATAATGCTGAACATAACATACAACATAGCATAAAATTAAGCAGAGCGTGTTTTAAGGGTACTAAATGTACCTTTTTGTTTTTTTAAATTTAGAACTTTATCTTAACTTATCTTATATGTATAAATAAGATAAAGATAAGCAAAATATTATTTTGTGGCATACATAAAAGATATACTTACCTACATTATGTTACGAAACAAAGAAATTAAAATTGTGGACAGCAAAATTCGTTTGTATAGCATAAGCAACAATATTTATCAAACTTGTACTTTCCAAACTCGAAGTATACGATATACATACATACATATAGAGCGAACATTGGTCGTGCGGCGGGAATCAACCGTCACGTCGTATTCCGCGCGGACGCCTCGCGTCCGTCGACTCGTTACTAACTTTAGCAGTTTCAAATCAAGCGACTCGATTGGTTCGTCCAAGCCAAAAATAAGGAACAAGACTTGATTGGTTGACTTTACTTGTTTCCAGTGAAGAATCATAGGCGCGCTTTAAAAATAAAGCCTCTAGTGTCGTCTCGTACGCGGTAGACGTGGTATAATTAGATAAATGATCTAATAGTTCAGGAATCATTTTGAAACTGGATCGGTAGTAATAAAGAATTCTACACATCGCTCATCAAGCGACTCGATTGGTTCGTATAAAGAAGAAGACTTGATTGGACTTTACTTTTTTCCAGTGAAATAGTCATGCGAGTCATAGGGTCAGCGCAGACAGAACGGAGCGCAGCGGAGAGGATTTTATTAACGCACTTGAAAGTAAATTTTACTAATCTGTACTGAGACTAAAAGGCGTTTGGGCCGCTCCTGACACTAACTAAACAGAGAACGAGTCAAAATGGAAGCCTTTATGTAAAATTAAGCAGAACGTGTTTTAAGGGCACTAAATGTGAAAATGAAAAATAATTTATTACAGTGAAACAAGATGAAAATAATACACATTACTTAAAACTAATTACACTGATAACACTGAGACTAATAGACGAGGTACCTATCAGTTTGCTCACTAGGCGAGGCCTGTGTCGAGGAAACTTAATGTACTTTTTTATTTTTTAAATTTAGAACTTTATCTTAACCTACATTATATGTATGTATAAATAAGTAAAGATAAGAAAAAGTGTATATTTATTTTATTTATATTTTTTTTGTTTTTGTTTCTTTTTATTTACCAGTTTATGTCTCATAAAATTTTTATTCTGTTTAAATTATGTAATTTTAATTTACTTGTGTACTTATGAGTCGTAAATAAATATTTTCTTATTCTTATTCCTTTTACCAAACCAACTAGTTTTGGTGGAATTTAAATTTAAACTCTTGAAACGCATCTTTTGTCATGGCTCATGAAGGTTTGCCGTGGGGTGCCGGTAGTAGAATGTTGCCTCTCCTCTCTAGCCCGTGGATGCTGTAACAATCTGTCAAGCGATTACTCCGGAAAATGGGCAGCAACGTCATTTCGTGTAAAAAACTATACTGCGCTCGCCAACCCTCCTGCTGGGTGCAACAATCCGTGTATTGTTGGCACAGTTGCCACGGGGACTTACGTCCAGCAATCCATTAAGTAGTAGTAGAACTTTTTGTGAAAGGTTCATCCGGGGAAGTACTACCACAGTACTACCAACATATCTATTTTTGCCGCCAAGCAGTAACGTCTTCATTGATGTGTTCCGGTTTGAAGGGCAAGGGGGCCGGTGAAATTACGGGCACATGAGACCTTACAACTTTGTCTCAGGGAGACGAGCGCAATGCAATGCAGCGTTGGTCACGTGCTTATTGAACGTGATTGTTATAGGTAGAGGTTACCGCCTAGCATCAGGTGGGCCTTCGGCTTGTCTCGTCATTTAGTAAAAAAATAAAAATCCTCAGACAGCCGTAGGATAGGAGATGACATAATATCGTAACAAAGAATCTTTTACCTACATTTATTCTTCTTTTTCTTAGTTGTAGGACTGCTTTCCACTTGTCGACATAGGCCTCCCTCACGGAACTCCAAGATCATGAAGGGGATTGTTGCCATACTCGCCACGCTTGGCAGGCGGGATGGCGAGCGTAAGTTGATACACGGGAAGACGCTGCTGCCTATCTTCCTGAGGTACCCTTGGCAGATTCTCGCTGCATCCACGGGCAATACAAGAGAGGCTACATTCTACTACCGGCACTGGCTTTTAGCTACATTTGAATAATGCATATTCCCTTCCGCAGATTCCGCGGCAGCTATTGTTAGCTCATTACTCTCTCGCGGTAGAAAGCTGTCTCTAAAGACCGTTACTTATTCGATTTGGGTTTATCCCTTCATTCTGGATAAATTTTATCTTGCATGTATTCACGTACGCATAAAGCTTTTAAGGTAAAAGTAATAGGGATTTGAATAAATAATGGACTCCTTCAGAAGGGTAAAGCCGATACAACTTTTTGAAGACTGAAAGATGAAGATAAGTCCAGATGAAGGCGTTTTCTTTATAAATGTTCTTCTAAAAAGTTGGAAATAAAGACAACATTAGGAGTTATGTAAAGTCAACTTTCATCTCAGCGGTAGGATATTATCTACTGGATCTTAATTCACGAAAAGACACTGCTGCCCATCTTCCAGAGGTATCTCTTGCTAGATTCTTACTGTATCCACAGGTAAGAGTGTAGGGGCAACATTCTTCTGCCGGCACCCCACGGCGACTTTCTTGGCTTCTGTTTTCTCCGTAAACTACAACTAGTGCTCGTCGCCAACACATCGTCTCTTGCCATACACATTGTGGTACTTGTAGGCTGCAAAAGTTGAATTTAATTTAATTTTCAAGCCGGCCCTAGTGTTTCATTGATAGAAATGAAAAATACAATCAAAATTTTCCCTTCTGACGGGATTAGAACCCACACGTTACAAACCCTCAACTCTTAACGCGTATGTGTAGGTATTGAAATTTTTTATTATATATTATTTTTAAATTTTTGTAAACATTAATAATGTTCTTAAGTTTTAATTTTTATTGTTGGTTATTTCCGAAATAAATAAAATAAAATAATAAAAGCATAAATAAATGCTTTTAAATGTTATTAAGAACTACCGTTCTTAAACATGTTTTGTCAAAATCGATTTAGACGTTTGCAAAATATGAAGGATGAAAGAGGTTATGATTTCTTATTTTCAATTTCATAAAACTTGTTCCCTCTTGTCTTCAAAATCGAATTATGTCTGTGTGCCGGTTTCGTTTACCTTAATACTAGTACCTTAAGTTTGTCTTGAATACTGAACTAACAACTAACTGAATAAGAACTTCACCTAAAGTAAAGATTATAATTACTGGATATCACTTGAATAATTAATTCCGTCAAGTGCGAACCTTTGTAGTACTGTGTGGCCGCGAGTATTATAAATTAGTACAGTAAGGCCTTTGCATCTATTATAGATGATTTATACAGCGTCAGCAACTGGTAACCATGCTGTACGGGACGCTGCAGTGCCTGGGACATTGTTAGATGGATTAGGCTTGCCCAGCACCTATACCATTCCTCTCAGCTTAGTCAGCTATTATTCAGAGGAAAGAACAGGTCAATACGTCTGAAGCTAACTAAGCCGCGGGTTTCCTCACGATGTTTCCTTCACCGTTAAAGCTCGTGTTAAGTGTGCACATACATTTTTCAAGAAAGAAAAATCCATTGGTGCACGGCCGGTATCGAACTCACGACCTTCGGATTATGAAATTAGTACAAATACCAGTGTATAACATATGTATAAGTAAAGTCGTTTCATGGAATAAAGATACAGGCGAAAAAAATAAGGACTTTCTTCGAAGAAAGCAGCTAGTGTGCTGTGTATGTTATTTACATTGAAATTCAAAAATCTTCAACTCGCTTGCCAAAGCAAAGCCATTCTCAGAAGAGTTCATTTACTACCAGTTGACTTTGCTTACCGACTTCAAAAGAAGGTTGTCTATTCGATCCGTATGTCATCATCATCATTGACATCAGAGGTTTCTGGTTCGCTTCTCTCCCTAACTTGGAAAAAAAGTTATCTGAAGCGAACGAAATCAATTATGTGCTTTATTCAATTTAAATGTGTCTTGTTCTTTTTTTGTAAATTGACTATCCTATGTAACGTTTTGCTCTATTGAATAAACACTTATTGAATTTGAATTTATCTCAGACGTCGACTGCTGGACAAAGGCCTACTACAATCCTATTACAAAATTCACGGGTGACGACATCGAAAGATAATATACAAATATCCCTATCAATTAATCATCATACTTACATAGTTATCATAATCATCATACTTACATAGATATCATAATCATCAGCATCAGGGTCATTGGAATGAAATAGTGTAACAGTGTGTACTGGAGTCAAGGTATAGTGTTATACCCTAAATTAAATCTTGCTGTTGGGTTTTTTGTTTAACTAAACAATCATCATTCCAGCCGTAAAAAGTCCACTACTGAACAGGCCTCCCTCATGGATCTCCCATAGTTTCCATACTCACCACGCTTGGCAGGCGGGTTGGCGAACGCAGTACGGGATGTTGATACACGGAAAGACGCTGCTGCCCATCTTCCGGAGGTATCCCTTAGCAGGCTCTTACTGCATCCACGGGCATGAGAGGAGAGGTAACATACTACTGCCGGCTCCCCACGGCTTTACACATAAACTAAATAATAAACTAAACAATGTTTGCTTGCTTTTAAACCCAGTTCTGTTTATGGGATCTATGATTAACTTAGGTAAATATTCATAGGTTAAAAAAAATATTTCAGACAACAATTACTAGTCCATAAAGAAAAACACACAATATAATAATTAAAAACTAACACGGATTTGGTCAATCTGCCCACTATTGCACTTAGGATACTGTTGCTGCTTCCACAAGTTCTGTTTAGCGGAGCCTGTTTTTTTGCGCCATATCGCATCAAAACTGTCGGTAAGTTATATTAATATTATGTAATAAAGCATATAGGTATAATAGCGTTTTAGGTATTTTGAGCAAAATTTTAGGATTTCTTGGTTTTGGTTTATTTTTGTTAACAAATTAAAGAATTATCTTATGGTGGCATGTATGTTCAGATATACAAGGTAAAATTGTAAAGGCAACGATTTGTATCGACAAATCGTATTAAATGCAGAACATCGGTTCTGCAACATCAAGTAGTCATCATTTTGTTGCGTAATAAAAGGCCCCTGAGGGCTTGTAATAATTACTAACTTTAGCAGTTTCAAATCAAGCGACTCGATTGGTTCGTCCAAGCCAAAAATAAGGAACAAGACTTGATTGGTTGACTTTACTTGTTTCCAGTGAAGAATCATAGGCGCGCTTTAAAAATAAAGCCTCTAGTGTCGTCTCGTACGCGGTAGACGTGGTATAATTAGATAAATGATCTAATAGTTCAGGAATCATTTTGAAACTGGATCGGTAGTAATAAAGAATTCTACACATCGCTCATCAAGCGACTCGATTGGTTCGTATAAAGAAGAAGACTTGATTGGACTTTACTTTTTTCCAGTGAAATAGTCATGCGAGTCATAGGGTCAGCGCAGACAGAACGGAGCGCAGCGGAGAGGATTTTATTAACGCACTTGAAAGTAAATTTTACAATAAAGTGCATAAATGCTTGAACCTGACAAAAAATGCTCGCGCGTTCTCCAAGATACGCGGGAATCCTCGCGCGGCGTTTTGCACTTTATTGTAATATTTAACTTTCAAAATTAACGTGAGATATATTATTCATTTTGTAAAAACGGGAATTACTCACGTAGTATTGTAACGTCGCAGATTATTCCGACACGTTTCGATTTTTCAAGAAAATCATCATCATGGGATTGAATGCCTGACCGCGCGTGGGGCCGACACGACATCGTGTCGTGTCAATACTACGTGAGTAATTCCCGTTTCTTGTAATAATTTTAAAGTTTATTTTCAAGTGCGTCAATAAAATCCTCTCCGTTGACAGAACGGAACCGTTCTGTCTGCGCTGTCCCATAGGCGAGCATCAAAAATAGAGACTGGAGTCGTCTCGTATGCGGTAGACGTGGCATAATTTGTTAAATATTGCAAAAGGTGTACAATCATTTTGAAACCGCAGCGGTAGTACTTAATAAACAATTCTAAAGCCACAATAAAGCAATGGAAAAGTTAGGGTGAGCGTAAATGATGCAAGAAAACTTAAAGTTTGTTGGATTTTACGACATTCACCCCGACAGCTTACAGACTACAAAATGACTAAAGGATCCCAAAATTTACTGCTAAAATGAAGTAAAACAATAAAGCTGTCTAACATGTTGAGATAACTGTAGTTTTCGAGGAATAAACTAAAACAGACCCTAAAACAGCTAAATCCAAAAGGTGAGTGCCTTTGTTCTCCGCTTGTCTAAAACTTTTCATATACGTCGCTAAATAGTCTACGTGTCGTCCATAGCCTTTAAAACGCGAACTTCCCAACTATCAGCATGCCTTCATATCTGTCAAACTAATCTGTACTGAGACTAAAAGGCGTTTGGGCCGCTCCTGACACTAACTAAACAGAGAACGAGTCAAAATGGAAGCCTTTATGTAAAATTAAGCAGAACGTGTTTTAAGGGCACTAAATGTGAAAATGAAAAATAATTTATTACAGTGAAACAAGATGAAAATAATACACATTACTTAAAACTAATTACACTGATAACACTGAGACTAATAGACGAGGTACCTATCAGTTTGCTCACTAGGCGAGGCCTGTGTCGAGGAAACTTAATGTACTTTTTTATTTTTTAAATTTAGAACTTTATCTTAACCTACATTATATGTATGTATAAATAAGTAAAGATAAGAAAAAGTGTATATTTATTTTATTTATATTTTTTTTGTTTTTGTTTCTTTTTATTTACCAGTTTATGTCTCATAAAATTTTTATTCTGTTTAAATTATGTAATTTTAATTTACTTGTGTACTTATGAGTCGTAAATAAATATTTTCTTATTCTTATTCCTTTTACCAAACCAACTAGTTTTGGTGGAATTTAAATTTAAACTCTTGAAACGCATCTTTTGTCATGGCTCATGAAGGTTTGCCGTGGGGTGCCGGTAGTAGAATGTTGCCTCTCCTCTCTAGCCCGTGGATGCTGTAACAATCTGTCAAGCGATTACTCCGGAAAATGGGCAGCAACGTCATTTCGTGTAAAAAACTATACTGCGCTCGCCAACCCTCCTGCTGGGTGCAACAATCCGTGTATTGTTGGCACAGTTGCCACGGGGACTTACGTCCAGCAATCCATTAAGTAGTAGTAGAACTTTTTGTGAAAGGTTCATCCGGGGAAGTACTACCACAGTACTACCAACATATCTATTTTTGCCGCCAAGCAGTAACGTCTTCATTGATGTGTTCCGGTTTGAAGGGCAAGGGGGCCGGTGAAATTACGGGCACATGAGACCTTACAACTTTGTCTCAGAGAGACGAGCGCAATGCAATGCAGCGTTGGTCACGTGCTTATTGAACGTGATTGTTATAGGTAGAGGTTACCGCCTAGCATCAGGTGGGCCTTCGGCTTGTCTCGTCATTTAGTAAAAAAATAAAAATCCTCAGACAGCCGTAGGATAGGAGATGACATAATATCGTAACAAAGAATCTTTTACCTACATTTATTCTTCTTTTTCTTAGTTGTAGGACTGCTTTCCACTTGTCGACATAGGCCTCCCTCACGGAACTCCAAGATCATGAAGGGGATTGTTGCCATACTCGCCACGCTTGGCAGGCGGGATGGCGAGCGTAAGTTGATACACGGGAAGACGCTGCTGCCTATCTTCCTGAGGTACCCTTGGCAGATTCTCGCTGCATCCACGGGCAATACAAGAGAGGCTACATTCTACTACCGGCACTGGCTTTTAGCTACATTTGAATAATGCATATTCCCTTCCGCAGATTCCGCGGCAGCTATTGTTAGCTCATTACTCTCTCGCGGTAGAAAGCTGTCTCTAAAGACCGTTACTTATTCGATTTGGGTTTATCCCTTCATTCTGGATAAATTTTATCTTGCATGTATTCACGTACGCATAAAGCTTTTAAGGTAAAAGTAATAGGGATTTGAATAAATAATGGACTCCTTCAGAAGGGTAAAGCCGATACAACTTTTTGAAGACTGAAAGATGAAGATAAGTCCAGATGAAGGCGTTTTCTTTATAAATGTTCTTCTAAAAAGTTGGAAATAAAGACAACATTAGGAGTTATGTAAAGTCAACTTTCATCTCAGCGGTAGGATATTATCTACTGGATCTTAATTCACGAAAAGACACTGCTGCCCATCTTCCAGAGGTATCTCTTGCTAGATTCTTACTGTATCCACAGGTAAGAGTGTAGGGGCAACATTCTTCTGCCGGCACCCCACGGCGACTTTCTTGGCTTCTGTTTTCTCCGTAAACTACAACTAGTGCTCGTCGCCAACACATCGTCTCTTGCCATACACATTGTGGTACTTGTAGGCTGCAAAAGTTGAATTTAATTTAATTTTCAAGCCGGCCCTAGTGTTTCATTGATAGAAATGAAAAATACAATCAAAATTTTCCCTTCTGACGGGATTAGAACCCACACGTTACAAACCCTCAACTCTTAACGCGTATGTGTAGGTATTGAAATTTTTTATTATATATTATTTTTAAATTTTTGTAAACATTAATAATGTTCTTAAGTTTTAATTTTTATTGTTGGTTATTTCCGAAATAAATAAAATAAAATAATAAAAGCATAAATAAATGCTTTTAAATGTTATTAAGAACTACCGTTCTTAAACATGTTTTGTCAAAATCGATTTAGACGTTTGCAAAATATGAAGGATGAAAGAGGTTATGATTTCTTATTTTCAATTTCATAAAACTTGTTCCCTCTTGTCTTCAAAATCGAATTATGTCTGTGTGCCGGTTTCGTTTACCTTAATACTAGTACCTTAAGTTTGTCTTGAATACTGAACTAACAACTAACTGAATAAGAACTTCACCTAAAGTAAAGATTATAATTACTGGATATCACTTGAATAATTAATTCCGTCAAGTGCGAACCTTTGTAGTACTGTGTGGCCGCGAGTATTATAAATTAGTACAGTAAGGCCTTTGCATCTATTATAGATGATTTATACAGCGTCAGCAACTGGTAACCATGCTGTACGGGACGCTGCAGTGCCTGGGACATTGTTAGATGGATTAGGCTTGCCCAGCACCTATACCATTCCTCTCAGCTTAGTCAGCTATTATTCAGAGGAAAGAACAGGTCAATACGTCTGAAGCTAACTAAGCCGCGGGTTTCCTCACGATGTTTCCTTCACCGTTAAAGCTCGTGTTAAGTGTGCACATACATTTTTCAAGAAAGAAAAATCCATTGGTGCACGGCCGGTATCGAACTCACGACCTTCGGATTATGAAATTAGTACAAATACCAGTGTATAACATATGTATAAGTAAAGTCGTTTCATGGAATAAAGATACAGGCGAAAAAAATAAGGACTTTCTTCGAAGAAAGCAGCTAGTGTGCTGTGTATGTTATTTACATTGAAATTCAAAAATCTTCAACTCGCTTGCCAAAGCAAAGCCATTCTCAGAAGAGTTCATTTACTACCAGTTGACTTTGCTTACCGACTTCAAAAGAAGGTTGTCTATTCGATCCGTATGTCATCATCATCATTGACATCAGAGGTTTCTGGTTCGCTTCTCTCCCTAACTTGGAAAAAAAGTTATCTGAAGCGAACGAAATCAATTATGTGCTTTATTCAATTTAAATGTGTCTTGTTCTTTTTTTGTAAATTGACTATCCTATGTAACGTTTTGCTCTATTGAATAAACACTTATTGAATTTGAATTTATCTCAGACGTCGACTGCTGGACAAAGGCCTACTACAATCCTATTACAAAATTCACGGGTGACGACATCGAAAGATAATATACAAATATCCCTATCAATTAATCATCATACTTACATAGTTATCATAATCATCATACTTACATAGATATCATAATCATCAGCATCAGGGTCATTGGAATGAAATAGTGTAACAGTGTGTACTGGAGTCAAGGTATAGTGTTATACCCTAAATTAAATCTTGCTGTTGGGTTTTTTGTTTAACTAAACAATCATCATTCCAGCCGTAAAAAGTCCACTACTGAACAGGCCTCCCTCATGGATCTCCCATAGTTTCCATACTCACCACGCTTGGCAGGCGGGTTGGCGAACGCAGTACGGGATGTTGATACACGGAAAGACGCTGCTGCCCATCTTCCGGAGGTATCCCTTAGCAGGCTCTTACTGCATCCACGGGCATGAGAGGAGAGGTAACATACTACTGCCGGCTCCCCACGGCTTTACACATAAACTAAATAATAAACTAAACAATGTTTGCTTGCTTTTAAACCCAGTTCTGTTTATGGGATCTATGATTAACTTAGGTAAATATTCATAGGTTAAAAAAAATATTTCAGACAACAATTACTAGTCCATAAAGAAAAACACACAATATAATAATTAAAAACTAACACGGATTTGGTCAATCTGCCCACTATTGCACTTAGGATACTGTTGCTGCTTCCACAAGTTCTGTTTAGCGGAGCCTGTTTTTTTGCGCCATATCGCATCAAAACTGTCGGTAAGTTATATTAATATTATGTAATAAAGCATATAGGTATAATAGCGTTTTAGGTATTTTGAGCAAAATTTTAGGATTTCTTGGTTTTGGTTTATTTTTGTTAACAAATTAAAGAATTATCTTATGGTGGCATGTATGTTCAGATATACAAGGTAAAATTGTAAAGGCAACGATTTGTATCGACAAATCGTATTAAATGCAGAACATCGGTTCTGCAACATCAAGTAGTCATCATTTTGTTGCGTAATAAAAGGCCCCTGAGGGCTAAGCCAAACCAAATCCATTGCCTTTTCTCTCGAGTTTAAATACAAAGATTTTCGGCGTTGGAAAAATCAAAACGGAATATTTTACGCATGTAAATCTTTTTCGAGTTTCCTTTGAATACAAACTTCTGTTAAATATACGCAATACCAAGAGAATACAGAAGTTCTTGGATGCTGAAACTTGAAACTGCGTTATAAATAAAACTGTTGAGCTGGGTTTTCTAAAAAAAGTGGAAATAAATATTTGTAACACATATTGCACCGGTATTTATCGAGTTTTTACCTTTATTATTGCCAACGTTTCCACAGGATTGCACATCGTGGTCGCGGGAAGATACAGACAAACATCCTACTTTCACTTTTATAGTTTAGTAGGGATTAAATACCACTAAATATCCAGCCACAATTTTCGAATTATTGGCGATCTTAAATCAAATCGATGAACGAATTCTAAATAACATAACAAGGAAAAACTACATAAATATTACACGTCCGCAGACAGTATCTTCATGCAGTTTTGTACTTTTACAGTGCATTAGCGCGCGTATGCGATACTTATATGTTAATTCAGCCTAACTTATCTATTCCCAAGCGCATTCAGGTGTGGTCCCCTGAGGGGCATTGTATGCAAATAATCAGGACTGTTGTTTACACAATTCAGTCCCAAATTCAGATTGTTTCATACGTTTCTGGGAAAGGTCGGACCGCGTTCAGTATTTACGTCATGAATAAGAATAGATGCTTTGACATGGTCATACTTGCGTACAACAAAATTCATAGGGGTATTCGTATTGAACAAGGATAAGAAAACTTGGATATTCTTTTCTCTCGGTTTTGCCACAATTTGTCTTTGAATTGCAGATTCTGATTGTCTTTTTGAGCTTCGTCACGGATTCTCAGATATTCTCTTAGATATTTTGTAGAGGTATTCCCATTTTCAGCACCAATTCTGAGAGCACCAAATTATTGGTTGAATAATATTTTATGTATTTATAAATATATATTTAGAATGTACTAACTTCTGTTTCGAATGTTTGTTACGAAAGCAATGATCGGATAACTTACAACTTGTAAGTTGAAAATTATGTCGGAAATAACATTATGTTACTTTATTGTTGCCTTTACATAGCAATATCTCCGAAAACTCAACAATGAACTTGAATTAGAAAAGAAAATTATAGGCAGTACAATGTTCTCTCCTGCCCGTGAATGTAGAAATAACCGGCCCAGGGATACCCAACAAAAGGTGGTCAGCAGCGTCTTTCCGTGTATCAACTTCCCGTACAGCGCCAACACATGATCACTACTTGTAGAACCATCAGGGAGGCTTATGCACTGAAAAAACTAATTAGCTAAACTAGTTTTGTAAGATGAACTTTGTTAACTAGCAAACAAAGTTTGATTTAACATAACCAACTACTTCAATTATATCGTACATAACTGATTTTGCCAAATTGGGTTTAGTTATTATTTAGCTTAATTTATGTTAATGGCAACACAAAGCTTGTTTGGTTACTGCAGCCAACCTGAGTTTATTTAACAATAACAAAACTATTTAGTTATGGCTTTGGTAGACTGTTTAATTATTAGTAGCAAAAAGGGTTTATTTAAATATTAACAATTATAATTTATAGGATTATAACCAGAATTTGAGTAATATTACAAAATCATTTGTTTACATTGAATCAAATGTTTTGTTGCGTGTAACGTAGGTAACGTAACCCCACCCGGCGCGGCGCGCGGCGGGGCGCGGGCGATAGCACGTTGCAGACGCGTGCGACGCCATTTTCTTTCTTTTCCTGTTCGGTCGTGTTCGAAGCCGGTTGCGTTGCGCGTAATTTAATTAGCACTGAGAAGAGTGAAAACTGAAAAGTTTGATTGATGTTTTTGCTTAGTGATAGTACTTCTAATGGTAAAAAGTATGTAACACAGAGAGCTCAACTGTAATTTCAGACTCATATAAAATAAGTTTCTAACATAACTACCTACTATAATATTGTTGATAATTCAGTGATTGTTTTGATTAACATTTTAAAACGAGCGGCGGGTCAGGCCTCCGCCTAGCTTACCGCTCATCTCTAACGTTCAAAAGTGTTAGTTTACAAAAAAACTAGGAAATAATTCCTCTTAACTGTTACATAATTTTTTAAATCAATATCAATAGTAGTAAAATAAATTAGGTAACAGTTTGGAGAAATTGTTTCATAGTTTTTTTGTCATAGTAGGCTAGGTATATATGTATACCTAGGTAATTTTTAACATTACAGGTACATAACATTAAGTTTTACATATTAAGTAGTTACTTAAATAAAGTATTAAGTAAAGATTGCCAAAACTACGAATATATATTGTTGCTATCTAAATGATTGTTTTTGTTTAATTTTTACAGATGAGCAGACCAGGCGAAATCATTGTTTGATCTTTTTTCACTGTTAGTAAAATATTGTTCATATCCAACAGCAACTATAGCTATTTTAACTATCGTATTGGATAAAGATGGTATTTTATAATGAGGGGTAAAATGATCGAGCAGTTTTCGGCTTTGCCGCCTTACCGGCTAAAGTGAAGGTGGTTACGGTGGATCAAATCAAAGTTCGATTTGTGACGCCTTTTACTGAATATGGCCATATCGAACTCTGAATTTCGTTAATCGTTATCGTCTTCACCATAGCCGGTAGGGCCCCAGGTCTGCGCCGACCCTAAAAAAATACCCAAACTAGCTAAAATTGCAAGCTAGTAGTAACCAAACTGAGCAGCTGCAGAGTACATAACAGTTTTGTTACTACTAACAGCATAATGGTGTAAGTAGGTACATAATTAGTTTAGTTATTGCTAGCTGCCTAGTGAGGGACATATGGGTAAGAAGTAACCCAACTAATCGGGGTGTAAGTAGCTAATTTGTTTAGTTACCAGTAACACTACATGGTGTAAGTAGGTACATAATTAGTTTAGTTATTACTAGCTGCGTGAGGGACATGGGTAACTAGTAACCTAACTACTCGGGTGAAAGTAGCTAATCAGTTTAGTTACTAGTAACAAACATCATAAGCCAATTAGTAACACATCTTATTTTACAAAACTAGGATTGGTTGCTTGTAACACTTGTTATGTAGTCACTTTTTCTATGTTGCTAGTTACCCAAGTTTAAGTTACTAATGACAAAAAAATTTTTTCAGTGTGTCCAGCAGTAGACGTCCTATGGCTTTAGTGATGATTATGATTATTTTTTTATATAACAGAAAAAGAACCCTTATAAAATACCCCATAAAATATTTTTAACAACCACGTCCAGATTTCAAATATTTTTTTTTGTCTTGGCAACCTAAGATTGTATAATATTTCATGCCTGGTTAAGTGAGAAAGGTGCCAGTCCTATGACAGAGCCTTGTAGGCCTATGCCTACAGCCTGTAATTACTAGTCACCAGGCCCCCACATCACGGATATGAAAAAGCATTTATATTAAGCTAATATTATAAAGAGGTAAAGTTTGTGAGGTTGTAGGGGGTAATATCTGGATCTACTGAACCGATTTTAAAAATTATTTTACATTTAGAAATCTACATTATTTGTGAGTGTCATAGGCTATATATTAACCATAATAATTAAAAGATTTTTTTGTGGTAGTCTGGTTTGCAAAGTAAGTCGGATAAAAAGCGGTCAAACGAAAACGTTTCTAACGTCACTTGACTGACATTTCTATTAGACAGCTTTTTTCTCAAAGAACACGTGTTGATTGACAGTATCCTGTCAAAGCAGTGTTTTTCCCATGGGCTGGGTTACATGGCCAGTTATAAGTTGACTTGTATCTCGGATTGGAACTCCTGAAAGACAACCATCACAAGTAAAAATGTTTACCGCCCAACGAAGTGGTCAGGGGTCAGCTAGTGTATACATAAAAATAATAAGTCTTACAAGAAGATATACTTGATCTATTATATTATACATTTATCTAACATCTTAATACAAAGCCGTGTTGGCCGAGTGGTATGTACGCCCAACTTTCAATCCGAAGGGCGTCGGTTCGATACTGGCCGTGCTACAACTGATTTTTATATCTTGAAAAATGTATGTGCACACTTAACACGTGCTTTACCGGTGAAGGAAACCTGTGGCTTAGTTAGCTTCAGACGTATTGACCTTGTTAATTCTTCTGACTTATAGTTGACTAAGCTGAGAGGATGGTATAGGTGCTGGGCAAGCCTAATCCATCTAACAATGTCCCAGGCACTGCAGTGTCCCGTACAGCATGAATACCAGTTTCTGACACGTATAATAATCTATAATAGATACAAAGGCCTTACTCTGTAGCATCTTAATGGTTTCATCATCATCATTTCAGCCGTAAACCGTCCACTACTGAACTAAGGCCTCCCTCATGGATCTGGCTCTTACTGCATCCACGGATAGGAGAGGAGGGGTAACATTCTACTGCCGGCACCCCACGGCTTAATGGTTTGCCACGGATATATTTAGACATTTCTATTATTCAGTTAACTAATGTGAATCATGACTGCTTGTATATAAACATACGCTTGTGTAAACACTGCAACACAAATGTGTTTATGCATATTATTATCATCTAAGCCCAGTTCAGAATAAAATACAATGTTTATTTCAATAAACATATGTGTTTGAAAAATTGAATGTACTATGTTTTTAGGGTTCCGTACCTCAAAAAGAAAAAACGGAACCCTTATAGGATCACTTTGTTTTCCGCCTGTCCGTCGGTCTGTCAAAACCCTTTATCTCGGTATCGAGTTGAAATTAAAACCATATACTAAAATCTACAGTCTATTTAAGCTGTAAAAAAACAATATTCTAAGCTAACCTGAAAAAAAAGATACGACCGTTTATGCCGCAAAAAACGCATGTTTCGACATTCTCAAAAGAATCAAAATTCATAGGCTACTTCCCGTAGACCTAGA
This sequence comes from Pasiphila rectangulata, assembly GCA_963082625.1. Classification (NCBI taxonomy): domain Eukaryota; kingdom Metazoa; phylum Arthropoda; class Insecta; order Lepidoptera; family Geometridae; genus Pasiphila; species Pasiphila rectangulata. The sequence continues at coordinate 6,002,425 of OY720244.1, read as the reverse complement.
ACTATGAAATTTGGCAAGGTATATCGTCTTATACTATAGATACAGAGAAAAATCCAAAAACTATACATTTGCAAAGGAATCATAAAAAAAATCGTCCATAAAAAAGTACGAAATCAATCATCGAGGTTAAGCAACCCTACGCGCGTTCATATTCAATTCAAATCAAGTCAATTGGATGGGTGACCGGATCTCTATGTGCATTTTTAAAACCTTACTAATATTTATTATGTTGTACATACCTACGGAACCCTCGGTGGGCGAGTCCAGGTCGCACTTTTCCGGTTTATTTTTTCAATAATTTGATATGCAAGCTGGCAAACATACTGAAACTGTCAGTCTATTTTTTAAGCAAAATAGTTTTAATCTGGGCTTCTGTAACCAGTTTCGAAATGTGACGCTTCCAATAAAGGGATATGCATCTGTTTTAATATTATATTTTCCAAGAACACTGAAACGTGTTCGAAACTTCGAGAAAATAATAACAAAGGTTCGCGATAAAATCCTGTATTTTAAAACTAATATGTTTTAATTTTGGCTGAAATATTATTATTCGGAATATCTATTGTCCCAAACGATCTAAAACGTATTTTTCTAGAAGAGCACAATCATTTCTAATGTTCATATCGCGACGCATTGATAGCACATAGGGACACGATAGGGACGTCACAACATGACCGCGTGACATAATATATGATTTATTGGAGTATTGGGAATACTTTGATTGAGGCCACCAATTCCAGAAGCACTAAATTTACATGTTAAATTTACAGCACCTTTTTTATTCCCATTTAGAGAACCAACAATTAAGTTGTCGCTAGTGATGGTTAGTAGTTCTGCGCAATAATTTCTAATTTTCACATTTAGGCCACCAAAAAAGCACTAAATTTACAGCACCTTTTTTATTCCCATTTAGAGAACCTACAATTAAGTTTTCCTAGTGATGGGGGGGGGTCGCCGTTGGGTGCCGGTAAAAGAATGTTATCCCTCCTCTCATGCCCGTGGATGCAGTAAGAGCCTGCTAAGGGATACCTCCGGAAGATAGGGAGCTGCGTCTTTACGCGTATCGACATCCCGTACTGCGCTCGCCAACACGCCAAGCGTGGTGTGGCAGTGGAGTATGGTAACTACTCCTCATGGAGATCCATGAGGGAAGCCTGTGTTCAGTAGTGGACGTTTTACGGCTGAAATGATGAGTGATGGGGTTTTGATATAACAAGCTCTACCTGACTTGCTGTGTCAAATTCTAATGTTGATGTCGATGAAGTGAAGTGACACGCCGGATGAAATAACATTTTTAGATCCTGTTTCGAAATGATCGATTCTGTTTTGTACTGAAACGTAGACGATTTTCCATTGTATGTGTCCTCATCCAAAGCCCGCGTAAAATGGCAGCGGTTTAACGGCTTATAACTCCTGTTTTTAAATGTGATTTATATTTATATATTCTATGTTATAAAGAAGCAATAAATGTATTTAGAACAAATAAATCACAGGGTTCTTAAAAAAACATACAATCTAATTGAGTGAAAACCTCCCATTTTGTGAAGTCGTTTTAAGATTCATGCATTTTCCCCATTATGCAAGTTTTATTTAAAGCACTTTAGATCTCGTTTAACTTCGCTTCTTACGTTCATGTATGTTTCTCTCTTAAAAACGCTTTCTTAGCTCCTGGAGGGTAACGCACTTTTCTTGTTAAAGTTTACCCTCGAAAATTTGAAATGCGTCTAAGTGAAAACCAATGTTTATTCTAGGTCTTGACTGTGGAGTGCTCGAGCTTAGGGGCTGGAAATCATTTTAAAAAAGTTATCAGGGGTTTGTATATTTCATAAAATCCTAATTATAGATTTTTGCCACTTTCCTAGAATATTATGTCGATCGCTTGGTAACAACTTCAACTCCTTATTCAATGTAACTAAAATGAAGGTGATCGATCATAGGTGTAGGGATCGTGTACACAAGTCTTAAGATAACTTATACACATTTTTTTAAAACGGGAATTACTCACATTGTAACGTCGAAGATTATTCCGACACATTTCGATTTTTCAAGAAAATCATCATCATGGGATTGAATGCCCGTCCGCGCGTGGGGCCGACACGACACTGGCGCTGGCGCTGGCGCTGGAGCTGGCAGTGTCGGAATAATCTTCGACGTTACAATACTACGTGAGTTATTCCCGTTCTTACAAAATGAATAGTATATCTCACGTTAATTTTGAAAGTGAAATTGCTGGTGATTTTGTATTGTTTGTCGAAACTATGTATGAACTGGACACCATGCTAGGAGACCTGCATAATGCCTCTGATCGCATCACACTCATAGATTAGGTCCCCAACATTGTAATTCGCAAGCGGACTAGGGTTCAGGATATCAGCGAGCGAATAATGGGGCTCAAAAAGGGTTTGCTCCAATTTTTTTCACTCATCTCTGTACTGCATCATGTTGAACTCGTATCTACTATGCGTATTAGTGATTTACCTTCACATGCCGTGGGGTGCCGGCAGTAGAATGTTACCCCTCCTCTCCTACCCGTGGATGCAGTAAGAGCCTGCTAAGGGACACCTCCGGAAGATGGGCAGCAGCGTCTTTCCGTATATCAACATCCCGTACTGCGCTCACCAACTCGCCTGCCAAGCGTGGTAAGTATGGCAACTACCCCTCATGGAGATCCATGAGGGAGGCCTTAGTTCAGTAGTGGACGTTTCACGGCTGAAATGATGATGATGATGATGACTTGGTAGCAAGCCAAAATCAGAGTTTAATATTTTATGTTCACGAAATAAAGAAAACAAAAGGCCAGCTCAGTAAATGTAATAAATATAGTATATTTTTGTAATGCGGGAATAACTCATCCTCATGCAATTCATCAATAATAAATATGCTACTAGGCAGAGTATGAATATTAAAATTTAGTTTAGTGCGTCAGTTGACAAAAATAATAGACACGTATTTTATTGCTTTTACAGATAAGTCAAACAATCTATATATAAATAAAATAAAAATATAATGCTGAATAATTCACATAGCATCATCTAGCCCCAATCAAAGCAGAGCTTGTGTTATGGGTATGACTGGTATAAGTACTTAATCTAGACACGCGGTAGCGCGTGCAGCCAAGTTCAAGCGAACCGAACGGGCGACAACGCAGCAGTGTGTCATCATTTTTTTTTTCTTTTTTATTTTACCCGAACCATTAGGAGCCGCTTTTGGTTCCTTATCCTTTCAAAATCTATTAAACACAAACACGTGAAAATGTGCTTAATTTATTAAGCTCCATTAGACTAACTTAGTAGCCCACTAAAAGTCGGAATTTTTCGAGATAGTTTTTATAGAGATAGATTTTAGCTAGCTAGCTAGAGATAGATCAAAATTCTAACCCACTTCTGCATGGCCTGGAAAGTTCAAATTTGTGATCTGTCCACCTACAAGATTGGCAGATGACTTGGTGAAGACCGCAGGTCGACGGTGGATGCAGGCCGCTTCTAACCGCAATACCTGGAAATCCATGGGGGAGGCCTATGTCCAGCAGTGGACGTCCTACGGCTGAAATGATGATGATGCAGCTTGGTAATCGCGTGTATATAAAGGAACGAATCATAAAACTGTTTTTTAAGATATGAAAATATTTCGAAACATGCATTTTATTTCCTGTTTGTGTCAAATTTAGGAATGTAATTTCTAAATTTGACCCAAAAAATTTACCCCTTCTGTTGACCGTTTGATCTGGAATTTGGTACAGATCTTTAGTTCTGATGACCAAACAATTTTATGTATGTTCAGTATCATTGTAAAACCAAGCCGCCACCACTAAATGGCGGATATTTTTTTTTCATCTTTCTCAATATGGGTATCAAATGAAAGTCCTTGATAGATTAATATTTAAATTAATTCTGCGTGTAACCTTCCTGTTTAGTTTATTCTGTGTGTTTCTTTATTGTCTAACTAGCTGTATGACATTTTATTTTTTATCTATGGATCATGTTATCTGAAACAATAAATTAATTGGAATTGAATTGATAGTACATGATCAGCCAAATGCAATCATGTTCATAAATTGATCCTAAGTTTCAGCAATATTATTTTAAATAAGTTTCAAGATTATCTACAGAACTTGGCGTCCTTTAGATCTTAGCTTAGTGAACGTGATCACCGCGGCATTGCAATTGTTATAGGTAGAGGTTACCGCTTAACGTCAGGTGGGCCTTCAGCTTGTCTCGTCATTTAGTTGTATAAAAAAAACTCGTGGGCGATGTCAACAACCACGACATTCTAAATATTAAACTTGGCTCTCATTTTCACATTTATGTTATTGATCAAGAATCAAAAAATACTTTATTTAGTGCGGCCGCATGGACCTTGTTGACGCGATTGGTAGGATACATTATTTATATATTTAAAAAGAACCTTCTGGGTGGAATTTACCTATTTTTTGTAAATTTTAAACTTTCGCGATCACAACACATTATTAAATACTACATATAAGCAATCCGATCCAAGCGTCGGGATAAAAATAAAGATAATTACCCCATAATATATAATCCAATATTTTTTTATTATTAATATATTAATTACCTACTTTTATCCGGATAATAATAATAATCCTCAAAACCGTTTACGGCTACAGCGACCTTATTTTTGCTTATGAGTGTGTAATTATTATTATTAATTAATTATTTAGTGTAATTTATCCGGATACTCATACAAACTCGTAGGAAAAAAACAAAAAAACATGCATCTCCCTAATGTGACTTAATATCCTTGTAATCAATAGTTACACAGAATACGTAACACTTACTGTACTTTACTCGATATAATGCGGGTACTTTAGAATAAGTTATGGACAAAATAGCTTACCGTGCCCGCAAAGTTTAGTAAAGTAAGCAGGATCTAAGTAACTCAAGCTTAAATATCTTGTTTATGTGCAAGTATTATAACTTTTTGGGATTAGAATATTATGATGCTTTAGTATACAATTGTAACACATAATTTTCTTTATAAGAGGAAACTTAAAATTGGCATGTATTAATTTTACCGGCAACATGTATTAATGTAACAATTTTTTCTTGAGTGTAAATGTGTCCAAGTAGTGTTAGGTTAGTAGGATAATTATCATATTCATATTCCCTGCGAATCCCCAGAATTCCCAGTCATCTAGTACCCATAATACAAGCTCTGCTTAGCTTGGGACTAGATGATGCTGTGTGATTTGTCCAGCATTATTTATTTTTATTTTATATTTTGAAGATTTCTCTTCATTCCTCACGAAACCCATCATCGTGCAGAATTGAGCTATGAAAATAATGGGATCAGGTTAAAAGTGCACAAGATGGTTGATGGAGTACTTCAAATTGTAAATACATACATAATTATCATACATAGTAGTAGTAGTAGTTGCATAATAACTTTTTGTGAAAAGTTCATCCGGGGAAGTATTACTACCATACCTATTTCTGCCGCCTAGAAGTAATCTCTAAAGAGTTTCTCTGGAAGATGGGCACCATCATCTTTCTGCGCTAGCGCACCCACCTTGCCAAGCGTGGCAAGTAGGTATGGCAAATTCAAATTAAAAAAATATCTTATACAATGCGGCTGGATGGACCTTATTGATGGAGCAACAATTCCCTCATGAACTTAAAGGCCTTTGTCCAGCTGTGTACGTGGACAGCAGTGTCCTATGGCTGAGATAATGATGATGGTGACTAATTGTAACCTTTTTCTTGTTTCAGGGTAAAGAAGTAAGGAGAACGCTACTCAGAAAGCGCAGCTGGACGTCCACCAACTATATACTTCAGTCAAATTTGATCTTGAATGTTTGTTAACAAACTGTCACAATAAAAATTGCATTGCTTCCAATTTATGTAATAATATATGAGTCCTCGCGAATCCCTAATAATCAAGAATTATGCATAAAATCAACAGAAATAAAGTGATTTATATAATGGCTTTTAGGAGCTTTTTATCAGATTCATTACAGTTGTTTAAGTTAAATCAACCGAACCCATCAAAGTTACAAAATCTATCTAAGTTTTACTAATATTGTAAACTAGCTGTCCCGGCGAATTTCGTATCGCACCTTCTACAACCACAACTTACAACTTACCTTATAAGTACCCTACAACTATCCTACAACTACTAATTTACGCAACGAAAAGTAGCCTTAGTCCGTCTCCATGGTCTTATCTACATATACTAAAATTCATTCAAATCGGTTCAGCGGTTTTGACGTGAAAAGGGAACATGCATACATATTTATATATTAGTAGGATAAAGAAATCAGAGCGGTTGGAGTACTGTCTAATAATTATTTAATGAACACGGTAACTATAAACTGCTTAAAACCATTGATAAACCCGTCACAAGAGAATTTAATAATCTCTCATGGTTGTCCTTTCGTCACGAGCATTTCTGAATCCCCCTTCCTCTTGAATGAACGGCTAATTCGCCGTTTCGCGGCAAAATGAACATAGCATTTCATCAGCGGCTATTTCACAGTATGACCCTATTCTATTGTTTACAATGGCGGTTTATTTACAAACATTCTACATTGCATTTGACTGAAGTATAGGAGGAACGACGATTTGCAAACGAATGGCAGATGCTGAACGTGGATAGCCGAGGACATGGTAAAATGGCACAAAATATAGGAAGCCTATGTCTAGCTGTAAACTTAATGCTGATCACTATGATTGCCGTGGGGTGCAGTAGAATATTGCCCCTCCTCTCTTCCCCGTGGAAGCAGTAAAAATCTGCCAAGGGAAACCTCCTGAAGATATGCAGCAGTCTTTCCGTGTATCAACATCCTGTACAGCGCTCGCCAACCCGTCTGCCAAGCGTGGTGAGTATGGCAATAGTAAAGTAAAGTATCATTTATTGCTTAATATTGCTTAAATACATGTGTACATTGAACATAGATGTTTCATGTAATTGAAAGGAATCAATGTATTCCTATCGTGTGTAACGGTGTGCAATGTCCAAACTTTTAAAACAATATTTCAATTATTATACATGTCAGTTAGATAAAATTATAATAAGAATCATCAATAAAATTATTTTATAAAAACATTTTGCTCTCATAAATTCATCTATTGTGTAGTAACATTTACTTTCCAATGTGGCTTTCAACTTTTTCTTAAATTGCGAAATTGGTAGTTCCCTTAATGACTTAGGTAGCTTATTATAAATGGAAGGGGCCATGCAAAAGATACTTTTGCGCATCATCGCGGTTCTTGAATAATCCCTCATAATCAGTACTTAGTGATCATTGAGGGAGGCCTTTGTCCAGCAGTGGCTTCCTGCGGCTGGAAGAGATGATTATGATTAATTGGTTATTAAATTGACTTATTGTTATGGTTAATAGACTTATTGTTTTTTAAATTCCCGACGAAGAAAAATCCATTAGCACGCTGTTTTTTTATCGAACTCACAACGATCGAGTCGGGGGTGCTTACCTATCGGCCAACCCGGCTTCTAATATCAAAGGCTCTAATGAAATCAGTAAAGCCTTCCTACTGCGAGCGTAAGCGTTAAGACTGGTTCAGACCGAAGTATGAATATTTTAGTTCACACTCTCTAAAATATTTCCTTACTAGCTTCTGCCCGCCGCCTTGCGTGTGTTTTACCCGGACAAAAAGTAGCCTATGTGTTAATCCTAGTCAATTTCAATACGTGTGCAAAGTTTTAGCTCAATCTGTAGGCTAGTTTTTGCGTGAAGAGGTAAGAAACATCCATACAAACCAACTTTCGGCTTTATAATATTAGTAGGATATATTTGTCGTGGGATGCCGGTAGAATGTTACCTCTGCTCTCTTGCCCGAGGATGCAGTGAGATCTGCCAAGGATACCCCGGAAGATTTTTTCATGTATCAACATCCCTTGCTGCGTTAGGCAATTCGCCTGCCAAGCGTGGCGAGTATGGCAGCAACCGTCTCGGGATCTTGGAAATCCATGAGGGAGGCATATGTCCAGCAGTAGACGTGGGCAGGAGTTCTACGGCTGAGATGATGATGATGATGATTATTTGCTTTTACCCCTCAACTAAGACCAATTTTGCCACTAAAACTGTGTTACTCTACCCTCTATTTCATGTTATTTTCTTCTCTAAACAAACATCAAATTACAACACGATTTTATGTTTGTGTTTAAAGATAATAAGTATTTGTTTGATTTAAATTTGTAAAACTGAATTCATTTTACACAGAACCATCCAGCCCCAAAGTTAGTAGAGCTTATGTGTGGGGGTACCAGATGTTTTTTTTGTAAATATATCCTATCATCCCTATTTTGAAAAATACCCAGATCAGTGATACAATAAATCCGCAATATTAATATCTGCAGAAACCTAACAACCATTCCCGCGGCGAAAGTCGAACCCGTCCTTCCGTCGAAGTCGAACCTTCTGCGTCTCACTCAGCTATTAAATTAACTGCGGAGGTCGTCAAACAATGTTACAATGCGCTTGCAATTTAGGTAATTCACAAAAACTGCTATAAAAACATTGTTAGGGATTCGCCAGGGAAACACCTTAAAACGTTTTAATAGTTTATTTTGATGCACTACAACTTTTTGCACTGTTATTATCGTCCTTATCAGTTTAATTCGATTTTAACATAATTAAAATTAGCGGAGCACGTTAGCATTGTCACACAGCAGGATGCAAGAGAGAGAACGAGAGCCCGCTTCGTATGAGCAGGATAGCTAATGAATTGTGTACATAGGTTTTTTGTCACATTTTGTATGACAATACGAAACAAACATCACAGATAAAAGTAATATCATAATTCATCAAGGTCTTATAAAATCCAGTTCGCTCCGTAAAAAGGTACAGTTCAATACAACACGTTTCACTAAGCACCGCCAGTCCGCTACCTTCAGTTATTACATACCTAAATTCTAGTTTAATAAAGCCAGCGTATATTCTAACGCGAAGGCGGATAACCCCACGAGGTGGGAAGATACTCGTAGCTACGTACAGTTATCTATATAAGTTATTTGAAATACATGGACTAATATAATTCGTTAGTGAAATTTATTTCTACTAGAGCTTTTGTCTTGGTCTGTTTGAGCACCCGCCCTAAAGGTTGCGCAGATATCCACTGAGTTAGTTCTCCTGTTCATAGTAGTAGGGGTTCATAGACTCTTTCAGCCGTATGACTCCTGTCCACGTCCACTACTGGACATAGGCCTCCCTCATGGATCTCCAAAATCATGAGAGGGTCTCATGGACTAATACGAGTATGATATATACACTGCCGGCCAAAAGTTTGAGACCACTTGTAAAAATCTTTGTAACCACCAAAATATTTCAAAAGTACACATGATAAAGAGCTAATTTGAACACCTGCGTATTCTATTGTTATCAAAGAATTTCTGAGAGTCATTTTTATTGTATATTTTTAAGTTATCATCCTTTAAAGGTCTATTGTTTCAAAACATAAATGAGTACCGCGCGCTTACCAGGTGATAGAGTCATTGTTATATTTTTTATGGCCTGCTCATTTCTAATTATTTTGGTTTTGTTTTGCGGTAACCGTACTTCCGGATTATTTTAGCTTCCTTAAACATATTTTTTACCTGAGTTTTGATGGAGTAAATTTTTCATTATCTTAACTAGTCTGAGCTCGTCGTTGTTACAGTGAACACATCTTAAAATGAGAAAAGTGCGCGAAATTAGCACTGAAACTCGTTCTGCCATAGTTGTTTTACACGGCGAAGGCAAATCTGAAGGTGCGATTGCCTCTCAACTTAAGTTGTCGAAGACTTGTGTTCATAACGCAATAACCCGATACAAGGAGACTGGCAGTAATCAAGATCGTTCGCGATCGGGGAGACCGAGAGCTACCACTTCTAGCGAGGATAATTTCATCGTCGTTACCAGCAAGCGGAATAGACGCCTAACCGCACCAGAAATCCGCGCAGAAGTGAACAAATCCCGATCAGAACCTGTGTCATTGACTACAGTTAAAAGACGATTGAGAGATGCTAAGTTATTTGGTCGCGTCGCCGTTCGAAAACCACTACTAAGGCCACAAAACAAAAAGAAACGGATGCAGTGGGCCCTTACCCATCGAGACTGGACTGAAGAAGACTTTAAAGAAGTTCTTTGGACAGATGAATCAAGTTTGAAATATTTGGTTCAAAACGACGAATTTTTGTTCGACGTACCGCCGAGGAAAAGATGATGCCAGATTGTGTGGTGCCAACAGTTAAGCATGGTGGTGGTTCCATTATGGTCTGGGGATGCTTCTCGGGCCATGGAACCGGAGATTTGGTACGAGTCGAAGGAATCATGAAAAAGGAGCATTATAAACGAATACTACAGCAAAATGCCGTTCCGTCTGGTTTAAGATTAATTGGAAATGGTTTTTTTTTCCATCAAGATAATGATCCTAAACATAGTTCAAAATTATGCAGGGGTTATTTAGAACATAAAGAAACAGAAAGGGTGTTAAAAAACATGGTGTGGTCCCCTCAGAGTCCGGATCTCAACCCCATTGAGCTATTGTGGGAAGAGCTTGACAGAAATGTGCGCAGTTGTTGTCCCTCCTCACAAGAAGACATGTGGAAGGCTTTACAAGAAAGCTGGAACAATATCTCACAAGATACAATTGATAAATTGATTGCTCGTATGCCGAGACTAGTGAAAAAAGTTATAAAATGCAAGGGAGGCTTTTTTGACGAAAAATCCGTTTAATGATTTTATTAAATATGAACGTCATTTTTAACGTAAATGGTTGATATTTCTTGATTTTTTTTTCTTCTTGATGAATGTGTATTAGTAAATAAGCATTTTAATTAATATCTAAACCTCTTGATTTATATTTTGAGTTTTATTTCATTTTGCTACTTGGTCTCAAACTTTTGGCCGGCAGTGTATATGCTACGGGTAATGCTAGAAAATTGAAGTAAACCTAGGTTTACCCGGGCAAACTTAGAATCACCCAAGGAGTTTGGGTAAAGTCCGAATAAATAGGAGCCGAGGTGAGGTTTGGTTAAAACTAGATGTAGCCGGCTGCACCTAGTTGTACCCTGCTAAAACTAAGTGTAGGCACACTTCGGCTATTAGCCGTAACATATATAAAATCCCGAATTAAAATTTAATTTAATTATTATTCGGACTTTACCCAAACTCCTTGGGTGATTCTAAGTTTACCCGGGTGAACCTAGGTTTACTCAATCTTCTAGCATTACCCGTAACATATACACATATATATATATATATATAGTTTGTATGATATAGAAATGTACGTACTGTTATCTATATAAATTATTTGAAATTCATAGACTAATATAATTCGTTTATGAAATTTATTTCTACTCAAACTTGGTTTGTTCATTCATTTTGTCTTGGTCCTTTTGAGCACTTGCCTTGAGACCCTCAAGAAAAGAAAAGGTTGCTCTGATAACCCCTGATGTTCGTTAGTTCCCCTGTTCTTGTTTATAGACTAATATCTTATTAATAATGTGAATTTGTAATATTTTTAGTATATATACGTATAAGGATCGCTTCAGCGGGAGACCGAGACGTCTGGAAATGGGGGAGGGAAGCCTCGTATCTATTTATATTTTATTTTTGTTAAAATTATACATATTTTTATTTTCACACACAAAAGAAAATTAATTTAATTGTATTTGTTAAATGAGAAGTAAATAAAACCTGGCAACAGCGAGTCGGACTCGCGCACCGAGGGTTCCGTGCCATTAGAATATATGACAAAGGCGGTTTATATTTGTTGGGGAACCTTGACAGCGCCATCTTTTGTCTGCGGAACTTATGTAGATTTTTTACACTTTCGATGATTTCTAAAAAACTATGCAAATGAGAGAGTTCGCTATAATTTTCCTATAAACTTTACATACACTTCTGTTAGCTATAAAAATATCACGGGTTTATGTCTGCAAACTTCAGAGATAGGGGGGGGAACGGTCGTTTTTTCAACATTTTTGTAAATAACTCAAAAATGATAGGGCTTAAAGGCAAAATAAAAACTGTTTATTAATGTGCAAATGAATACCTTTCATATTATACCCCACACGGCCTAGTAACTTCACTTAAAAAAATTGAGATCTTTTATCCGCCTACCTGCAATCAAAATAAGAATATTTTTCTTGTTATTAGTAAAAAAGTGTTATCTTTTACCATTTCAAATTTCAAGTCGATAGCATCAGTAGTTCTCGAGATATCCATTTGTGACAGACAGAGTGATTCTATAAGGGTTTCTTTTTACCATTTTGGTCCGTAACCTTAAAAACAAAACTAGGTACCTAATCAATAATGTAAACAATCAGTTTACAAAGCGTGCCTAATTCGTGTACCGGGCACTGCAGCGCGAAATTTCCTTTAAGTGTGCGTTTAAGCGTGCAAATAGGTTAGATCGGCTTAAAATCCAGATTCATCCAATAATTGCTTCAAATGAAACACTTATCATCGCCCGTACATCTAATTGGTCCATACTAACATCGTCCTATTCTGCTGCACGCTGGCCGCAAAACTCCATACTAACAACGTGCTGTTCTGTGGTGGAAGTACTAAAGTTATTGTGGAACCTGTCGGGTGCCTAGTAGGCTAAATTAGCTGAAGATTCTGAAGGCTAAGCTGGAGGTACTGAGACCAAGTTCCTTAGTATATTTCACATTGGTACCTAGATTGTAGATAGTCTGTAATTGTGGGAGGTGGCTTAGTCGTCTTTAGACTTGTTGACCTGTTATGATTAAGCTAGGAGGAAAATGGGGTGAATGAGCAGCCCCCCTCCCTTTCAAATCAATACTTGTTGAAAATCGATACATACAAGTATCGATTTTCAAGAGCTTTGACTTTATACAGGCTAGATTTTTGAGACTGGACAGTAAGGGCGGGTACCTTAACCGTTATACAGGAAAACGTTCTTAGCAGACCATCCATAACTTTTTAAGATATTCTGCTGACCTACATTCACAGATTTAAAAAAAAATTGTACCGACAAAAAGTTCTGTGTTGTCTGGGCATTTTCGTAGAAATTTGTCCGGTTACAAAATGGAATCAAAAAAAAAATTTTTTTTTTAAATTATCTAAATTATTTCAAATGATTCGCTATTCCTCAGAGATGTATAACATAGCGGCAAAATAACAAACAAATTGCATTTCCAAAAGATTTTTACCTTTTTTAGAGTGAGAAAGTTGTTCAGGTATCCATTTTGCAACTTTTTTCACACAATTTAATTGATAAAAAGTTATTATTTTGTGTTCAGGTCCCGCTTATTACGTTTAAATAAGATGGCCTTGAGGTATTTAAATATAAATAATTCAGTTTTGGCCTTCTTTCAAGACAGGTAAAAAATTACTATAAAATTTAACTATGTAGGACAAACATTTTTAAGGGGTGTCGAAAGCTAGTTTAGTCTTATTTTACAATTTGTTGTTTAAAAATAGTCAAAATAATACAGTTTTTTTAACGTAAATAAATCTATAAACCTAAAAAAAACTTTGTTAATATCTAGAAGTTTCAAAGAAAATTATCAATCAACTTGTGGGACACCTAAAAATCTACATGGACGTTTTTTAAAAAAAAATGCCTGTCTCCCTAGAACGTTTTCCTGTAACTATAACGGTTAAGGTACGTGCCCTTACTGTCCCATCTCAAAAAACCCAACCTGTATACTACGTCAGTAATCCCTGTATTTACCAAATGAATAGTTCATCTCACGGTTAATATTGAAATTGAAACATATCTCACTAATATTATAAAGCTGAAAGTTTGTTTGTATAGATGTATGGAGGTTTGTTACCTCTTCACGTAAAAACTAGCGTACGTATCGAGCTGAAATTTCGCGTAACGTATCGTTGTCTCTAACGTATGACTGGGATTGTATTGTGTAACGTTGACTGGGATTACAACATAGGCTACTTTTTATCCGGGTACAACGCATGCGAAGCGTCGGGCACAAGCTAGTAACTATTTTACTCAACTTTATTGTAACTAGAACTAAAAAATATATATTTAGGTACCTATGTTATCCAGTTTTATGTCACTGTAAAAAACTGCTAGTCTAAATAATACTCGTATGTATTTATTATGCCTGTAGCTATATGATTTTAGAAATGGCGTTCTTAAAGTAACAACATCACACAGAAAAATTATTTTATGCTTTCTGTCTGACATCATTTTTTAGGGTTCCGTACCCGAAGGGTGTTAACGGAAACTTACAGTAGTTCCTATCTTCACTGTTCGTTCTATTTTAAAAATGGCGACAGGAAGGAATACACAGGTACACTGTTGACTTTACTACAGGTACACAGTGACTTTTATATTAAGTTTCGTTAGTTGACACAATGTTAAAAATGATAGCAGTTTTCCCAGCAAATAATAAAACCAGCTATATCTTAAAGCAAGAGGTTGTGACCAGATTGGTCCCTTACTTAAATTATACAGAACTTAAGAAGCGATTTTTGTACATATTTTTAATCTAAACTGTCAAAAAACTGCCACACTTAATTAAATCTGAGTGCTGGCAGTAAAATGTTGCCTCTCCTGTGTTGTTCATGGATTCATTAAGAATATTGCCAAGGGATACCACCGGTAGATGAGCAGCAGCGCCTTTCCAAGTATCAAAATGATCTTACGGCTGAGATGATGTATGTACGAAATCAGCGCTTCTATCTAAGGACTAAAATATATTAATTTATCTATTTTTATAATCCTATATCACTATTTTATGTGCAATGATAATATTGGTAACATCCGTTTAGATACTAAGTGTACTTTTCTTTTCCACTTTCTATGTTTATTGGTAGCGTTTTGTAAACTCATTTTGTTGAACTGGTTTGTTACAAATACCTCGCTGCTGTGCAACCCTCTTTACTCAGGTTTCAGCTGAAAATCAGCGTTGGGCTTTATCAACGCACCCAACATATATGCGGAGTTGAACTCCTCTTTAGCACAAAAGACTAAGTTGATTTTTGTGATGTTGTGTTAAATAAATTTATGCATTCTTTATCTTTTTTATTTAAATAGTTTATATATATATTTATGAGCTGAAAATCAGCGTTGTGGATTTACCGCAGCAATATGCTGAGCTCATGGCTTTTCGCACAGCACATGGCAGTCACTGCAGGTGCTTTTTATCAGTTTTTTAGGTACTTAAGACCTTTTAGTTTGTGTATGTTTCTTAGTAGTATGTGTTTTGTGTTTTTTTTAAATTTTTTACCTCTGTTATATCTGTGTATTTTCTATGTTGCTGTCTATTAACCCACATTCACCCACTGTTGGGTATAGGCCTCATTATCACGCAAATCTCTCCGGCCCTGCGCCAACTGTGCGCATTGATTCTGCTCTAACCATATCTTCTGACCAGGTTTACTCGCAAAGACCAAAACGTTGATTAGCATAGAACCCTCGGTGGGCAAGCCTGACTCCAACTTGACTAGTTTTATTGTGTTCTTTCTCCAAATGTCTAGAATAACAGTCATGTTCTCGGATTCTAGGGACTCTCCAGTGTAGTCTTGTCTAGACAGATAAGCGCAAATTGAATATGTAATTGCCTGAATAAATATATGATTCCGGTGCTGTCGACCGCAGTACCTACTCGAGAAATATAAAATATTTTACAGAAAGCTCGAACTAAGCAAAGTTTGAAAAATAGGCCTGGTTCGTGTTGGGACACGCGCTGAGGGTTTCGTGGTTAACCGTAGACCTGTGGTTAGAAGTTGGTTTATTGGAGAGGTACTGACTCGCTGACTAACTGATTCATCAACAAACAGCGAAATATGTACTATGATGATAGTGTCCCGTTGTCATGGGGGACATATGGCTCTCAGGTGGTGCAGGGGCGACCCTGTCTCGTGCGCCCGAGCTCCTGTTTTTCTGGAGCACGTCAGATCTTGCTTAGATAGGTGACTGTCTGGTGTTCGCAACACATGTCCTTCAGCGCCATTTCCTCAGAAGATCTTTGGAATGTGGCCTGTCAACTCCCATTGCCTTGGATTAGTAATAGATGGTTCGTTGCCTCCATATTTACGTGTCATTTGGACTGTAGAATCCTTTTATGGCGTAAACAAACAACAGAAAAGATTTTCCGAAATCAACACGTATAGTTATAAATTATGTTGTATGAGAATTCATCGTATTGCTCTCAATTACCGGCATTCTTGGAAACTTACGACTGCGAACGCAAACGGTACTATCCTTAACATCTCCGTATACACTAGTATCCGTATAACTTCACAATAGTATAAAAAAAATAAGTTATTAAATATACCTTAACTCGTTGAAAATAGGTATCCAACGTGTTCAGTTCCTCCCAGGAGAACTTTCGTCAGGGAATGGAGCTTTTTTACGCGGTACCGTCTCCTTCCCTCTCACGCGCTCGCGTTGCGTGAGTAGGTGAGTAGAAAACCCGTTTAACATAACAATGAATAGTGTAACTCACGAATCATATGAAAGTGAAATACCTTAACTCCTTTGTACACTTTGACCAGTGAGATCTACATATTACGAAATACATTTGCTAAATGCAACTGCAAATAAGCGTGCGAGTAGAACTCTGTTAAACACATTGTTTGAAACATAATATCAGTTTATGCAATATTTACGGGAAATTTATAATTATAGTATTTTACATCATTCGCAGTCAGAGACTTAGCAAGAGGGTAGTCCGTTTTGTCTGCCAATGACTACCCACTACTTCAAACTGAAGTCTTTTGCGAGTGGGTCTCCGTGATCATGGCGTGTGGAACTGCGCCGAAATATCGGGAAGCTCAAAAAGAATCAAATCATGGTAAATATCCTGTATATATTGCGTGTTCACAACAATGATAGTTTAAAAAGTTGAATAATATCAAGCTTGCGATAATATATGCAGACGTCATCTAGACTCAACTCTTATAATCCTTTCAAAACTTTTACGATCACTACAATCAACAATTGGATTATCGGGTATTTATCGTACGAACATTTCGACCAATTTTCGACATCTGCCCAAGACCACGATGTACAAATGAGTGAAATAATATACATTTATTTAGTTCACAACACGGCACATACTATCACAGGAGACAAAAAATAAAAAAGGTAAATAAGTAGGTACATAGGTAACGGTAGGTTAGAGGTAAGGCATCATTTCGTTCATATATTTATGAGTCGGTATGTTAAACATACCGACGGTAAAAATCAACGGAATGATTAACCTAAATATATCCGATTGCACCAAAATTTATGATAAAAACAAAGATTATTAAATTACGCGATAATCCATTAGGGTCATGTTATCACCATCTTTCCCTACATCACCTGTAATAGTTTTCACAATGATACACGTACAATGTGTTCAATGCATACCAAGAGTATTTTACTACGTTAAGTTCAGTCCTACAGTTTCAATGGAATGTATTACGAAATAGATTTGCTAAATGCCACTGCAAATCGTCTTTGCGTGCGAGGATAACTACTGTTACTGTATACATTGTTCGCAAATAATATCTCGCCTGGGATAATACCTGCTATTCAAATGGCAATTAGACAAATATGCAGAGGATTTGTTCATCAGTCTACCTGATATTGCGAACGCAAAATTTGTTTAGGAGTTTGGGAGGTGATGACCCCGTTTCGCTTGCAGTGTAACTGCTTAATGGAGAACAACCCCCTACTAACTAACAGCTTCCCTGACCGGTTACGGCGAGCCGCAACCCAGTCTATAGATAGCCACGACCACTAACAAGAGTACAAGACTTAGAAGAGAGACTAACTAACGATAAACCATGACAAACTTTAAAAATCAATTAAAAGTAAAAAAAAAAACTTTTTAACAAACAAGCTTTTTTGTTACATATTATGTAAAGACGTTTTAAGTTGACATTTAACTTTAATGGAAAATATTTATTTTATTATTTTTAGTGGGTACGTTTAAATAAAAGCTTGTTTGTTAAAAAGTTTTTTTTACTTTTAATTTATTTTTTTACTTTTTAGTTATCACTGGACAGTTGGTTTCTTGTCTGTTCATCTCATGACTGCTATGTTAGATTTAGAGTGATGTCATATAATTTTTCAAGTAACTTTCAGCAAGGCCTTTCATTTGATACCCATATTGTAAGAGTGCATTAAGAATAACTAGTACGCCATCTTGAGTATACCGCCATGTTGTATTTAGAATGATGTCATTTTATTTTTCAAGTAACTCTCAGCAAGGCCTTTCATTCACCCATATTATAGAAGTGCATTAAGAATAACTTGTCCGCCATCTTGGCTGTTCCGCCATGTTGTATTCAGAGTGAAGCTATTAATTATTTGAGTTATTCTCAGCAAGCCCTTTCATTTGATACCCATATTATAGGAGTACATTAAAAAAATAAGTAGTTCGCCAGGACAGTACATGACAGTACAGTTCAGTCCAGTCTAGTCCAGTCCTGCGTGTTTCGCTATGTTGGATTCAGAGTGACGTCATTTCATTTTTTGAGTTATTCTCAGCAAGCCCTTTCATTTGATACCCATATTATAGGGGTACATTAAAATTATGTAGTCCGCCATCTTGGGTGTTCCGCCATGTTGGATTCAGAGTGACGTCACATAGCTGACCATGCATTGTTATCCAAAGTAAACATGTACACATAATTTCAGCTCAATTGGTTGAAAATATCTGCTTCAAAATTAAGTTGCAAGATTCTGCGAACAAACGTTACATACATACATACATACAGGGCAAGCTAAATAAAAGCTTGTAAAAACACAGCTTAATCCTTGATCTCATTTCTTTTCGTAATTCCATCGGTCCTAGGTTGGAAGGGGAGGACCACACACGTAATGTTGGATAAGATTAAGGAAATAATGATACCTACAAAAATCTTCAGCCGCCGCATTTACGAGTATGTGCCTTTACAGTACAGATTATAAAAATATTGAGACTACCTACCTACCTACTAAAAAAATACTGTCAACCGTAATTCATTTTAAATTTATTTTATCCAGGCTAAGCCCGTAAAGCTTAAGCTAATTCTAGAATTCTGTACGAAAAATATCAGCCTAATTACCTCATGAATATTCAAAGCTCGTTCAAACGTATTTCAAACAAACGCTTTACCTAAAAAGTGATTTTCAGTTACTCAAAGCATTTAATGTCGCGAAGTTTCTGCGATAAGGCGACATTTAGTAGGGTGTCGTTAGTAGGGCTATAAAAAACTTCTGTTTTTCAGTAGGCGGTGTGAATTGTGAAATTTCTGAAGTTTGTGACGCTCGTAACTTAGCAGAGTGTGTGCTGACTTTATATGGGCCACTTAGCTTTAGCAGTCAAATAAAGCACAGCTTGAACAACACTGAGTTTAGAGAAATCCGGGTTTGGTGCTCTTTAACTAAGTTATATGCCGTGGGGTGCCGGCAGTAGAATGTTACCCCTCCTCTCCTACCCGTGGATGCAGTATGCCGTGGGGTGCCGGCAGTAGAATGTTAATCCTCCTCTCCTACCCGTGGATGCAGTAAGAGCCTGCTAAGGGACACCTCCGGAAGATGGGCAGCAGCGTCTATCCGTGTATCAGCATCCCATACTGCGCTCACCAACCCGCCTGCCAAGCGTGGTGAGAATGGCAACTACCCCTCATGGAGATCCATGAGGGAGGCCTGTGTTCATCAGTGGACGTTTTATGGCTGAAATGATGATGATGATGTACTATGTTAAAGTTATCCATTTTAATATTGATGTTCAAAGTACAGATGTATTTCTGGATAGAGTATTTTTATACAGGTTTATCTCGATCGAGCTTGAACATGGTGAGATTAGTTAAATGCCGTTTAGTTAAAGAGGAATTCGGTTTGCTGCACTTAAATGGTTTAAAAGTTAATTAAATTATATATTTTATTATTATTTTTACTATAATTCCTTTTGTACGATCCTATGATAATTATGATATTTGTATGATCCGCTTTTCCTATCCTCCAAAGGTTTGCTGGAAGATAACTTGTTAGGTTAAGCTCGCCTTTGTACATGTAATTTATGTAAGATTTTGTTTATGTATTTTCAGTGAATACATTATAGAATTAAATAAATAAACAAATTAATAAAAACGAATTTCTGATTTTCTCTTTTTCTTTTTCTTTCGTAAGTATGCTACCACAGTATTACTCGAATTCTTTTTAGTCAGATGTAAATGTGAGGAAGGTATCCTTTTGAAATTACGATAAATTCGGGTTAACTGCACTAATCATGTTAAACTTACACATTTTATAATTGTTTTATGTTCAATTTAACACTTGATTTAACCGAAGGTGAAAAACCGCGAAGAACCCCGCGCCGCGGCTGAGTCAGCTTCAGACCTTATTTTTCCTCTGAATACAGTCGACTAATATAGTATGGTGCTGGGCAAGCCTAATGTAACAATGTGCAGGCAGCGTTTCAAAGAGAATAAATATAATTTGCTTACTGTATTAATTTGTGATGTTCTATTGTAATTTATGTTAGACCCATAAATAAGATCCATGCGGTCCAACTGAATAAAGTATTTTTCTTCTCTTAAGTAATTTTCCTGTCTACGTGGTCTAATCTATTCCTATACTTAAATTCATCGAAATCGGTTCAGCGGTTTTGACGTGAAAAGGGAACAACATACATCCACACTTTCACTTTTATATATTAGTAGGGATGAATCAGCTATAATTACCCTACACTGTGCAATCTGAAGGGTTTATATTTATGTAGTTGCTTATGGTAATGGAATGGCTCTGTTGGTTAAAATAACGTTTGAGTTGAATTATTTAATTTACAAAACGTATCACAGCTCCCTTATTTACTTTGATTCATACAGGGTTTGCAAAGGGTAACCAGAAATAATTGGCCGGCCAATAGTTAAATATAGTTAAATAGATTGAAATAAACACAGTAAAAATAACTACTTACATTCCACTCGGCCAACACGCTTTACAACACATAACATTTCTATATTCTTATACAGCATATAACTATATTCTTATACAGCATATATCTATATTGTTATACAGCATATAACATTTCCTACGTTCTAGGAAACGATGACCACCACAGTAGAATGTAACTCGGCTTCAAAGGAAATTCGCATTCGAGATACTCGCATAATGTAAAGTTGGTGCATACGAACCACAGAGGCTCGTATTGGAAAAAACAAAAGAAAATTATTTATGCAAGTACTACGCGCATACAATACAAACCCAAAACTATATGATAAGTATGATAACAAACAAAAAACGAGTTTAAACATAATGGTGCGAACGGGAAGAAGATGATGTATAGAGGGAAAAAAGCATTGTGTAGCATCTGGCAAGGCTCAGATGCTACACTTGTTTTCAGTTGTGTCCCCGGGTGATTTCACGACCACAGATGTAAAGGACAGATAATGAAACAGGTGTTTGAAGGAAAGGAACTGAGTCAATAAATCAACAGCGAGAACACACAATGAAACAGAAATACAGAATAAAATATAAAATGAAATACAGTGAAAATATTTTGTGAAGCGTTTTCGATAAAGATTACACGAGAAAAAAGTTTCTAGAGAAATCCAATTTACATATGGATATGTGAATTGGATTTCTCTAACTTAACCCTTAACCGTTCACCTGTAGCGGCCGATTTGCGCGAATTGCCCTATCTGTGGAGCGATTTTTAGTCTCGCTCTTTTTTAACGCGACACATCGGTGCCGTGGACCAGGATTACGATATCTCTAAAGCTTTGTATAGGAGAGGTATAAAAAGCTAATATCATTGGAATCGTTAGAATAGAAGCTAACACTAAACAAAGCTCAGTGTTATTGTACCTTAAAATGTATAAGTAAGGCCCTTTTCTGATTTGTCGGTGCAGCAGCAGCGCGACATCAGCATGCTCGGTATACGCGGTACTGAAAGCTTACCGAGCGCCTATATTTCAATGGAGCGTTCCTAATTGGCTCGGTCTGTTTTCCTCCGTCGACCGAGACACGTTCTCGGCTTGCCCGTTGACAAACTCAACCCGTACTACTCTAGGTGCTAGGCACACATTTAATAACCGGTCTCGCCGGCGAGGCCGAAGAATACACTCTTCCGTCTTAAGGTGCATTTTTGCACCTGGACGTTAACCATCATTACATATAAAAATCTGGCAACAGTCCAAGCCGTGGTTCGAACCTAAGTGGTGCCCTTGAGCTTGTTGCCCCCACATAACTTTTGCGGCTGGGCGCCTTCTGCGCTTGCCATAGTTCGGTAACGTTGTCATGGCCATCTGCGGTCAACAACATATTAATCATTTCGAAAAAAAAATGGCTCGGTCTGCGCGGGAGCGGCGCGGCGGCGGCATAAGGCGACACCGCGTCTTGGCATGAACGTCCAGTGGCCGCTCTGCATTTTACCGGGCGGGTCGCGCTCGACGTGAACGAAATGGTTTTAAACATCTTCTTCACTCGAACTAGACGACATCTTTTGCGACGGCACAAGCGGCACTGCATATTTTTTTACCGATATGTGCGTAGGTGCAGGCGACGCGGCATGTTTTCGGCATCCGAGCATGCTGATGTCGCACCGCTGCTGCGCCGACAAATCAGAAAAGGGCCTTATTTTAAGGGAGCTCTTTGTTCAGCTGAGGGCAACTTTAGTTGCTAGATGTCGCCTCATCACCTTGCCTGTATGCTCATACCCTAAAGATGCATGGTTTGCAGGCTATTTGCATTATTTCGAAACGTGAAGCGATGTTAGCACAGGGCTCTGAGGGCTTACCGCGAGGAAAATGATAAAACTGTTTGAGGTAGCACACATAACTGATCCGAGATAACTCCGAAGATTTGAGTCGTACATAATAAGGGGAGCATGGAGCCTTGATTTTCATTCTGTTCCATTTTACGGTAAAATTTCGATGCTGTAATTTTTCAGCTTTTATGCTGCTATAATTACTTATCGACATTTTCACAGACTGTTCAATAACGCATTCGTTTATTATTTTTATTGACAACGCTTGCAATATTTGCATTTCACAAATATTGCTGAATGAAGTCGGTAATTATAATGTATAAATACAAGGTTTCAAAGAAAAAACCTTATCAAACATTTTACGAATCCGGTGGGATTCGAACCCACGTCCGTCAAATCGAAATGTTCTACCTAAGTGTGGTTAAACACTATAAAAATAACAAAGAATCAAGAATCAAGAAGTAGTTCCCTATATTAATTAAGGACCCCATCATGAATCCGGGTGTAAAAGCAATCAAACATAATTAAGTCAAACCCAACCCCGAATTAACTTAAAGCTGGGGCAATTAACTATGCCTTGAGGCACTCCATTAGACGCTATTAAAATTTTTGAATTCTTCACGGATCCCATGATCAGAACCGACTGCTGACAGAGATAAAAAGCACAGACAGTTCTGATGATGGAATCCATGAGGAATCGAGGGAACTCCTCGAATTATAAAGGCATCATCATTTCAGCCATAAAACGTCCACTAATGAACAAAGACCTTCCTCATGGGTCTCCATGAGGGGTAGTTGCCATACTCACCACGCTCGGCAGGCGGGTTGGCGAGCGCAGTACGGGATGTTGATACACGGAAAGACGCTGCTGCCCATCTTCCGGAGGTGTCCCTTAGCAGGCTTTTACTGCATCCACGGGCATGAGAGGGGCTACATTCTACTGCCGGCGCCCCACGGCATACATATACCGTTTTTGGTATTTTAGGCAACAAGTCAAGCATTTTGCATACAGAAAGAATAGTTTGGTCAACTGAAACTGATGAAGAAGACCATAGATGGGCATCGAAACTCTTCAATGTTAAAACGTTCACGGGTGGCGATAGCGATTGCTATGATGTCTACCTATTTTTTTATCGTCATCAACATCATTATTAAGCCCCAAAAAAAGAGGGGTGTTATAAGTTTGACCGCTTTGTGTGTGTGTCTGTCTGTGGCACCGTAGCTCTTAAACGAGTGCACCGATTTGCTTGCAGATTTTTTGTAATAGCAGGTTTTCCGGCGGTGGTTCTTAAACATGTTTTATCAAAATCGGTTTAGAAGTTTACAAGATATGGGGGTGAAAGAGCGGATAAATAATCGTATGTTTACAATATACTCGAGTTTCGTATCAAATGAAAGGAAATGATGTGTAAAATGCAAAACTGTAAATTTTATAGTCGAGCCATTCATGAGATATGGGGGTTGAAAATGGGGGTTAACGATCGAATTTCTTCAAATAAGTGTGGTATCAAATGAAAGGGCATGATGTGTAGATTGTAAAACTGAGGGTACACATTACAAAAAAAATTAGGTAACCTCAAAGAATAGGTAAAGTGAAGAATAGGTACTTAATTTTATAATTTTATAAACTTGTCTATCATTTGGCACGACCACATGACCTGTACGATGATGTAAGATGTCGTAGGAGTGTCTTAATAAATAAATAAATATACCCAAAAGCGGGTACTTTCTGAGCGGCTTGTGAACTAAATATTTTTGTATTTGTATTTGTGAGCGAATGGAGGGAATGTGATACCTTTAACCATACCAAAGCATAAATAGGCATAATAAATACTTTCCAGTGAGGCTCAACCGCAAACAGTACTTCAAACATTATTTACAGCGCGTAAAATTTAATTGAAATTACCAATACGGTTTACCAAATTTGTATAGTTATCGCATTTCAAATCTGCCACGGGTTCACAACTCGCATTTAACGTGCAGGATGTCGCGGAATAAGCCTATGAACAACGAAATGTGGTTATTTTAGAGAATATAATAATATATGTATAATTACATAACCTTAATATATAGTACAGTACAGTACAACAAGATATAGACTGTATTATATTATATACCATCATAAAGCGTGGCGACGCGTCGCCACGGCATGCGTTGCCACGCCAGAAATCGGTTTTATGTGCGGCT
Organism: Pasiphila rectangulata; assembly: GCA_963082625.1. NCBI lineage: Eukaryota > Metazoa > Arthropoda > Insecta > Lepidoptera > Geometridae > Pasiphila > Pasiphila rectangulata. The sequence goes on along the minus strand of OY720244.1, from coordinate 5,977,597 downwards.
ATAGATGTTTCACATCAATAAAATCACTAATCCTAGCGATCCTAATCAGGATAATGAGAGAAGCTTATCAAAATATTGTACTGTCGGCGGTCGTTGATTAGTCTACAACGTTTAAAGTAAATCTGATCGCATAAAGTGGGGCAAAATCGAGCCCCAACGAGTCAGTTACAAACACGCAAACATACAGGTGAAACTAATAAAAGCGTGTTTTTAATAAAATGATAATAATATAAAATATCTAAATAATAATAATCTATAGTAACAAATTAGCTGATCTGTAGGTCTACCATGAGTCTTTACAATTTATACTCGCTAGCGACTGTAGTTAAAAAATGTATGAATACTTGTACAGAGTTCCTAAAGTAAAGTAGCAGTAAACTGTACTACAGCGACTGTAGTTTGAGCTTCATTTGCTTAGAATTTGGTAGGTACTATGAGTTACAAATCTGACAAATGATGGCAGGCGATCTAACAGTGACAACTCATGGTAGACACACTGTGCTTGAATATACTCAAAAAGAATTCGACACGTTTCGCTTCTCTGTAAAGCATACTCAGGAATAATCGGCTCACGGTTCGTTACGGAATGCAGTAAATGATTTCAAAAATACCTATTTAACGATACTCCACACGATGTGAAAATAAAAAAAAATGTAATCCCCATCTTACGTGTATAGGACATTACAATTACAATTACAATTAGCCATAAGTGTCCCACTGCTGGGCAAAGGCCTCCCCTCCAACTCTCCATGCATCCCGATCCGCCGTCAATTCGACCCATGCGCTGTTATGCCGGTCTAACTCGTCACGCCATCGCTTCTTCGGTCTGCCGCGGCGCCTCACCATGTTGGGGCTCCACTGAGTGGTGATCTTTGCCCACAGGTCTTCGGGCATTCGGCAAACATGACCAGCCCAGCTCCATTTAAGTTTTGCAACTTTTTGAGTTACGTCGATAATTTTAGTTTTGGAGCGCAGTGCTGTATTACGAATCCGGTCTATGCGTTTTACTCCGAGTATACTGCGCTCCATTGCCCGTTGGCAAACCTCGAGTTTGGACCTTTGTGTGTTGGTGAGTGACCAGGTCTGCGCGCCGTAAGTGAGTATGGGGAGGATACACATGTCCATAAGCTTCTTTTTCAAGGACATAACCCAAATTAATATTTTTTTAGGGTTTCTTTGTAGCGTGATTATTTTATACATGTTCATGCAAAATTACGGCTTTCTAGGACTAACAATCTCTTCGCAAAGCCGACGACAGACAGAAAGATAAATGGAAACTATAAAAAGGTTCCTTGTACTACTGAAAATTATACCTATTACCTTTTTCGTATATTTAACAATCTCGTGACGCTGTTAATGTAAAATCAGGCTGGGGTTGACATGAGATGACTGATCTTACTTAAGGTTATTGCCGCGGATGCCTCCGGAAGATGGGCAGCAGCGTCTTTCCATGTACATACCGTACTGCGCTCGCCAACCCGCCTGCCAAGCGTGGTTAGTATGGCAACGACCCTCGTTATTTCGGAGATCCATGAGGGAGGCCTGTGTTCAGTAAGTAGTGGACGTTTTACGGCTGAAATGATGATGCAATGATTTCTCCCGGGTCGGGTATTCCCTATGTGTGATAGTATGTATTTACAAATATTTTTTTTAGGTATTACATCAATCACCTGGAACTGACAACTGAAGATCTGCATGCTAAATGACGCTGATGATGTCAAAATGTAAACTATCTGATGTAAATTTTCAAATGTTTAAACAAGATAATCTGTTTTGATAGTTATCACGTAGTTTCCAAACTTCTATGCATAATAAGTTTTAATAGCAATTCAAGTTTGAGAAGAGTTGTGAACTCATAGTAGCGGTGGTGGCGGAACCACAGACGTGTCGACGGTTGACATGTAACGGGAGAACTTGGATTTTCCTCACTGTGTGTCTACCATGAGTTGTCAATGTCAGATCGCCTGTCTACAGTTACTACAGTAGTAATAGTTAGTTTCTGTAATCTGTGGTAATAGTACGTTACTATAACATCTGTCAGGTTTGTAACTCATGGTACCAAACTATCCGCTAGAGGCTTTGTACAAGTTTTCATAATTTTTTTTACTACAGTCGCTAGCGAGTATAAATTATGAGAACTCATGGTAGACCTTACTGATCTCGATTTATGCAGCGATTGTGTTTTAACCTCCCGTCTACCGGAAATGGTTATTTATAAATTAATACATAAAAAAATGCTGTACACAACACAAAACACCATCTAACTAAGCAAATTTTTTACCATCGAAGTATGCAGTAAAAGCCTGCTAAGGGATACCCCTGGAAGAGAGGCAGTAGCGTCAGCGACATCGGATACTGCGCTTGCCAACCCGCTGCCAAGCGTGGTGAGTATGGCAACTACCCCTCATAGAGATCCATGACAATAGGCCTGTGTTCGTTAGTGGACGTTTTACAGCTGAAATGATTATGAATTACAATAATGAAAATTATGATTTTACAAAAAGTGGCAGTCGACAATCTTTTTTTATACTTAACATGCAACAATAGTCTTACGGCAAGATACCGCGATGATCACGTTCACGCAGCATTGCATTGCGCACGTCACCCTGAGACATAGAGTTGTAAGGTCTCATGTGCCCGAAATTTCCTCGCCTCTATCCTTTAAAACGGAATAAAGCAATGCAGACATTATTTCTCGGTGGCAGAAATAGGTCTGATAGTAGTACTTCACAAAAAGAAAAAGACACTGCAGCCCATCTTCTGGAATTATTCCTAGGCAGATTCTTACTTTATCGACGGGCAAGAGAGGAGAGGGAACATTCTACTGCCGGCTGCCCCCGGCATTGCCCCAAAGCATATAATTCTATTTCACCGTTTGGATTGTTGGGAAATGTACGTGGATTCCAAAGCGGAACCAAAAATAACGCAAAAAGTTTTCCTGCTGTGATTTACGTAAATAAGTTAACTCCATTGTTTTCGTTCGGTTCAAATCACACCTATTTGTCAAACGGACCAACTCATTTTTATTCATTTAGATGATTTATATCTAGCGTGAGACCCGAATGGTACCCGGAAAACCAAATGGATTCCCTTCCCCACCCTTCATTAAATCCGGCTTATTCTGCTTTTATTACGTCTTCGTCTCTATCTTAATTCCGTTTTGAATTTCAACATTAATTAAAACATTCAAGATGAGCACACAACATTATTACAAGCTCGGCTTACAATATTATCCATCTTTCTTTATGTTCCATTACGAAATTCATCATCTTCAAAGATATGCAAGTACAGCCCATGCTTCAATATGGCATGGGCCAAGACCCTTGTGGATTTATTTAGAATAGATTGCGACTTTATTTTTCCGTGGGATGCTGCAGTAGAATGTTACTCTTCCTCTCATGCCAGTAGATGCAATAAGAGCCTGCTGAGAGATACCACCGGGAGAGAGGCAGCAGCCTCTTTCCGTGTACATCCCGTTCTGCGCTCGCCAACCCGCCTGCCAGGCGTGGTGAGTATGGCAACTAATCCTCATGGAGACCCATGAGGGAGGCCTGCGTTCAGTAGTGGACGTTTTACTGATGACGACTTTATTTGGAGCAAACAGAACTGCAACAAAGAGGAAGGTGTAGAGTGGCACATAGGTAAAAAAATATAAGTAGGTAGGTTCTTGATAATATAATTTTATCAAGAGTTTCGACTCCTGATAAAATTACGGCTTCCGGCTTTAGGAAGGTTCAAGTAAATCTCACCGAAATCGTACATTTTAAAACATAATTAGTTTTAAAAATTCGGTCAGCAACATCATACCTATTGTTTCGAGTTGGAGGTTCGGGATTAAATAATTTATATCTTCAGTCAACTTCAACCGTTAGTGTTTAAAAATAGAAGTGACCTTTGAACTCCTTCGACTGTTAACGTAAAGACTGATCCTCTCTGGATATAGTCTTTTTTAAACTTTCGCGATCACGACACATTATTAACACATATTTAACCGGGTATTTACCTCTCTTTCTGAATATTTCGCTAACATACTATCTTCCGCAGTTATCTCTTGGCAGATTTTTAATGCATCCATGAGCAAGAGAGGAGAAGCAACATTGCGCGCGCCTCACGGCAATATTAAGACAGCATTGTCTCCTATTGTCCCCCCAAGTTGTTATATTTAAACAATTACAATTAGCCATTAGTCTCCCACTGCTGGGCAAAGGCCAGATGGAATGTTTTTAGAACTTTTTATGATGAACAATTTTGCAACACACGATGGCTGTGTAACTTCAACTGTTTACGCAGCGCACGCAACGGAAGCTATCAAAAGGAATTCAATACGAACCAGTTCCTGACATTATCGCGCTCAACCAAACAAACAAACTCTTGAGCTTTATAATATTAGTATAGATTCCGATAAACGTATTAAGCATGAAGACCGCGGTTTAACAACGGAAGCCACAACTTTTATACCCACCGTTACCGAGCGGATTTGCAGTAAATCCTGGTTTTTTAATGCATAATAATGTTGATCGATACTTATTATCTGTCCACGTTCATGTCATCGACAAAGATTTAAATTGTAATATGTGCCCTGACACCAAATACTGTGGCATTGTAACAATGCTGAAGCACGCACACTGGTTTTGCCAATAAAACAAAAAATGTTTTTACCATTTTTTGTGCCAATAAATTGAATGAACTTTCGTGAAAACAATAACACACACCATGCTAACGCTGTTCATAGGTACACTGATGCCAAATGGGCGTGCTCGCTCATTTCGTGTGGAAACATAACGCCGCGGTCTCACTACGGTAAGCGATTTAAATATTTCGTTATCGACTGATTATCGACACGTGGCATAAGGACTCTGGTTCTATAAATATAATAGTGTCAGCGCCACCACTGAAATCTTACGGCAAAAGCGGAACCTAAACTCTACAGTTCAGTCTGTTGTCTGTATTTAGTCATTATGACAAACAATGAAAATATCTAGTTTTAATTTAAATTTTAGTTTTTATGCAACTTTGCATTAGCGGAATTAAAACTAGATATTTTCATTGTTTGTCATAATAATATGGATTTCCGCAAAGTAACGCCTGATTCTATTAATTGTATTTAGTCAGCTATAGCAGCGCCGCGTCCCTCTATTGAACTTCAGAGGTGGCGCGGTGTAGATAGCAATTTTATTATCCATCTCAGCCGTGGGACTGCTGTCTACGTCCACTGCTGGACTAGGCCTCCCATTATGGATCAACCAAGACCGGGGGTTGTTGCCCTACTCGCCACGCTTGGCGGGTTGGCGAACGCAGTGAGCATGTTGATACACGTAAAGACGCTGCTGCCCAGCTTCCGGAGGTATCTTGTTACCCCTTGGCTTCTTACTGCATCCACAGGCAAGAGCGGAGAGGCAACATTCTACTGCAGGCACCCCGGCAATTATTTGGTCAATTATAAATGGTGGCGATATACGCTGCCATTTTCCGGAGGGATCCCTTGGCAGATTCTAACTGCATCCACGTAAGAGCACAGCAAGAGAGGACTGGCAACATTACTTACAGATATATTCGCATGTTCTTTGTACAAATTTAAAAGGTCAATTATTGCAGTCCTGCTATCAAATGATTATAATTCACTTTAACAGTCATACGTCTCACTCTTCTACTTCGTTCATTCTTTTATCTTTTTAGTTGCTCTATTTTCTTTGTAAACTTTTTGTGTATTTATTTTGTTATCATTTAATCATCTAGCATTTAGTAACTAGTACTATGTGGACAATGTTGTGGGCCATAGTATTACCGACCCTGTAATTTAACAATCCTTTTTTTAAAATGTATACTATGGTTGTTTATTGTTCCTAAATGAATAAATAAATAAATTACTGCCCCCCACGGCCTAGGACATTTAATATAAGTCCAATATAATCGGTCGGTTAAAACATCTAGTCCAATGCGACGTCAATATTCCTATCTTACATTATCAACTTGGTCGTGTCGCCAGCGAAGTTTCGCGATCTTCATTGCGCCGTAGACCAAGAACTGCGGCCTAGCTAGAGATGCAATAGGCCAGATGACTAAATTGTATATGTTAGTCTGTCATGTAGATTAACAAAATCTAAATTGGACACGTATCTTTTTTTAATAAATAAATAAATATCATTTATTGGATCAAAAACACGTTAGAATGCAGAAAAATAAATGAAAAACGATGATATCTGCAAAAGTTTAAAAAACTCTGTCGCAGAGACCAACGCCCTTTTCCAGCTTTATCCCCGAAGTCTGTCATGTAGATTAACAAAATCTAAATTGGACAAGTATCTTTTTTAAATAAATAAATAAAAATCATTTATTGGATCAAAAACACGTTAGAATACAGAAAAATAAATGAAAAACGGTGTCTGTGTCTGTGTCTGTGGCACCATAGCTCTTAAACGAATGGACCTATTTGCGTGCAGTTTTTTTTATTTAAAAGGAGGTTTTCCGGCGGTCGTTCTAAACAGGTTTTATCGAAATCGGTTTACGAGTTTACAAGATATGAGGGGTGAATGATTAATAATCGTTTCTAAATATACCCGCATTTAGTATCAAATTAAAGGAAATTATATGTAGAATGCATAACTGATAGTCATATATGTATGTAGAAAGTCATTTTAGGAAAACTAAATCCTTGCAGGTAACCAGTGGCCTGGGAAGAACTGTTTTTCTTTACAGACAACTATCGAAAATATCAGTTTATTACTAGGAAAATTTAATCCTTGCAGGTAACCAGTGGCCTGGGAGGAAAAAAAATCTTCACAGATCACTAGTTACCTAATTCCGGTTACCTAGACGGAACAAGGGGAAGTTAGTTGAGCCATTTATGAGATTTGAAACAGGGTTGAAAGTTAGGGTGGATAATCGAATGTTTTAAATATACCCAGGTGTGTCAAACGCCAATTTTTTTGCTTATGTATATAAGTATGACTACTAAATTGACCATTGACAGCGTTGATCGCGAGATAACGCCTGTTGCATACCTGTTGCGAGTTACGTAATCTATCACCCTGCCGATGTCTGTCTGTTATCAAATCTTACAAGTAATTTATTTTCCGTTACCGATTGAGCTGAAATTTTGCATACATGTGTGAATTGGATGACTATGCAAAACAATTATAACATGGAGCTGATCTGATGATGGTACCGGAAGGTGGTCATAGGAACTCGGTAATTAAACGACATAGAGGTTGGGCTCGTTTGATTCGTCTTGACGATTACTTTGGTGCTAGATTCTAACCAGGGTCTGATGATGGAGCTGGAATGTGCCATAGGCACTCATTAATTAAGCGATTTTAAATTTTAGTTTTTTGTATTAAAAAGCAATAAAACATAAGCCATTCGATGATTTATTAGTTTACGGCGCCAATGGAGACTTGACACTACAATAAATTGGCTCTAATCAGTTACCTAACACGCTTCTAAAGTTGTCCAATAGACACATTTAGTTAATTAAGTAGATAAGATAAGGCGAAGTCAAGGCCGCTCGACCCAATAATTCTGTGATATAATTGACATAAGGTCGAGGGATTTACCTTTCACAAAACCATGCAATAAATGAGGAGGTTCTTTTCAAAACTTGACTATTCCACTTTTGAAACATATATGTTTTTTTGGGTTGGTAACATTGAAGTCTACACGATGCGAAAACATCAGTTTAGCTTAACGCGATATATCCACTACAAAAAAAAAACACACGATTTGGTCAAAAGTAGATAAATCCACTTCGAAATGGCATTACCCATTTCAAATACTCATTTTTGGAACAAAATATGATTAATACTGAAGTTAATTAACTATTTTAGTCTACATTGCAACAAAACATGTTTCATCCCTAATTTTTCAGTTTGAACTTTATGCTCTAGATTTTTTAAAACTCATGATTTGAGAGAATTCATTCTATCAGGTTGTTTTGTGATGGGCCAGAACAAAAATTCACATATTGTGCATGTACTTTTGTTCTGGCTTCAACAGATATCACCAGAAAACATTAAAAAATACAACTGATTTCCCTGTTAGAGGGCACAGCTTTTTACCTGCTGACAGGGTTTTTGGACGTGTATAAAAGTAACTTAGGCGTCTTCCGATTATTACAACCCCTGAAGAATATATCTATTTATTTATTTATATATATTTATATATCGAATATTACTCTCTGTTTGGAACGGTTAAAAAGTTGGGATCGGATTGGAAGTTATGCAATATGGAATTAGAAACAGTTTACAAAAAAGTTAACAGTTATACCTACAGAATTTAAAACGAATCACTTTTAACGACGAATTATAGAAACCAACTTCAACGTAAAACTTTTGAAAATTATATATTTACATCGGATGATGAAAATAATACAAAATTTTCATTATCCTTCTAAAAACCTTCTAAAACGAAAAAGTCTAGTTTAATTTACCTGAAATTACAATACATCATCTGAATTTAAAAAAGAAAAATGATGTCAAAATCTTGCTTCTATATTCTGCGAGGAGTGGGTTAAAAACCAGCTCTTTAGGTATGTCAGTATTATGAATGATAACAATAATGTTGAAAATGATGATGTAATTGATCATTTTTATGATCATTTACATCATCATTTCACAGAGGATTGTAATTGCCTTGACCATGAAGTAGCTGTAAGAGTTTGTAAAGTTTGTTTTATTTACTTATAGAAGAAGATGAACCTCAGGTTATTTCAATTCAAAAATAAGATTTCTGATGGCTGCAAAGCAAGATTAATCCAACAACATACTAATACAAACCTGATTATTCCTCTAGAGCTCATTACAAAACTTAATTCCAATCAGCCGCGTCAGAACTAGATTATTCCATTTTAAATTGTCGATTTATTCGGTATATATTAATGCTACACTTTTGAAACCTACCACGCAATGAGTATTATGCTCGTATACAATATTCAACAAAAAAAATATCAATATACATTGCTGCATACCTAAAATACATTTTTCTCAAATCCTGAAAAAAAAAATAGAAAAGTCGAATAGACTGTTCCAGTCATAAAACGTCCACTACTATACATAGGCCTCCCTCATGGATCTCCATGAGGGGTAGTTGCCATACCACGCTTGGCAGGCGGGTTGGCGAGCGCACTACGGGATGTTGATACACGGGAAGACGCTGCCGCCCATCTCCCGGAGGTATCCCTTAGCAGGCTCTTACTGTATCCACGCGGATGAGAGGAGAGGTACCATTCTACTGCAGGCACCGCACGGAAATGCCATGTCTAGGTTAGCGCGCAACTAAGCCCCATGGCTGCTTATTTACGTTCAGAACGGCGAATGCAGTGGAACTATCGGAACAATTTGCGACAACTACCGCCCGCTTCAGTATTGGTCCTACGTCGAAACATTTGTAAACGCTGCAGTGCAACTTGGATTTATAAACGTCCTATAGCTAGCTTAAGCTTATGGTCACCACGGAAGACCAGGGCTGTGGTACACTGGCAGGGTGATTACATATCTCGCGACAGGTTTGCAAGACGCTCATATCTTGCGATGAACGCTGCAACAGGCGTCGATCATAGCTGTCAATGGTTAATTTTGTAGTAGGTATACAAAGCAAAAAAATTACGTTTAGCAGCGGTTAAACGTGACGTTTAACGAGATATCCTATCAATATATAACGCGACAGGCGCATATGCGCCTGTCGCGAGATACGTAATCAGTCTGTCGATCTGCCACAGCGAGCTGATTAGTGACAATTCTTGTCACTAGTTTTTGAAACCTAACTAAATATTTTATTTTGATTACAAGTAATGGGTGTGACAAAATGGTTGTGAAAAATAGCCAAATGAAACCGTGAGCTTAAATTGATCCTATGTTTTCAGCAATATTCTAAATAAGTTTCATGATTATCTACAGAACTTGGAGTCATTTAGTCAAGTTCAAGTTCGCCAAGTTCTAAATATTGAACTTGGCTCCCATTTTCACATTTATGTATGTTTTTGATAGGATAAATGTAATCCAAGAGAAAGTTTCTGTTAGCCTGTTTAGGCGATATTAAATCATTGGTGTTTCAGTAATTAATGAAGCATTACACGGTACAAAAAAAAGCCGTGATGGCCGAGTGGTATGTACCCCCGACTTTCAATCCGAAGGTCGTGGGTTCGATACCAGCAGTGCACCAATCGATTTTTCTTTCTTGAAAAATTTATGTGCATACTTAACACGTGCTTTAACGGTGAAGGAAACATCGTGAGGAAAACCGCGGCTTAGCTAGCTTCAGACGTATTGACCTGTTCTTTCCTCTGAATAATAGCTGACTAAGCTGAGAGGATGGTATAGGTGCTGGGCAAGCCTAATCCATCTCACTATGTCCCAGGCACTGCAGCGTCCCGTACAGCATGATTACCAGTCGCTGACGCTCTATAAATCATCTATAATAGATGCATAGGCCTTACTTTTATACGGTACACTCAACGAGTGAAATATTGAACTGTAAAATCTGACGAATGGTAAAATGTTCATATCGTGTTACCAACTTAGCGAAATAGTATAACTCTGGTGACATATTATTATTGTTTACAAACTCTTGCCCGCAGCTTCGCACGCGTTGAGCCCGAATAAAGAAACTATGTTTAATTCTAGGTCAACATCAAGTATAAAGTGAGAAAAATTTCAGCTTAATCCGTAACTTTTGCACAGGAATAAGGAAGGATATTTCGAAATTTAACCCCTAAGGTTGTTAATATGTAAGTTTGTATAGAAAACGGTGTTTCTCACTTAATGTACTTAAAATTTGCATATATATTTGGGAGTTTAAAATTACACGCGGAAGAATTCGCAGGCGTTAAGCTAGTTCTACCTTATAGCAGCAGTCCTTTTTTATTATTATATTACGTCGCGCCGTGGGGTGCCGGCAGTAGAATGTTGCCCCTTCGCTCATGCCCGTGGATGCAGTAAGAGCCTGCTAAGGGATACCTCCGAAAAATGGGCAACAGCATCTTTCCGTGTATCAAAATCCCGTACTGCGCTCGTCAACCCGCCTGCCAAGTATGGCGACTACCCCTCATGGAGATCCATGGGCCTGTGTTCAGTAGTTGACGTTTTGCGGCTGAAATGATAATACGTTCATCATCATTTCAGCCATAAAACGTCCACTGATGAACACAGGCCTCCCTCATGGATCTCCATGAGGGGTAGTTGCCATTCTCACCACGCTTGGCAGGCGGGTTGGTGAGCGCAGTATGGGATGTTGATACACGGATAGACGCTGCTGCCCATCTTCCGGAGGTATCCCTTAGCAGGCTCTTACTGCATCCATGGGCATGTGAGGAGAGGTATCATTCTACTGCCGGCACCCCACGGCGATAATACGTTAGTAATCCCCTTATTTTACGAAATTAATAGCATTATTTCGCGTTGATTTTGAAAGTGGAATAGTTCAAATGTAGTTCGAGCTCAGAAACGTATACTTTAAAGTTATACATTTATGTACATACATTAGGCTACAATAGGTATAGAATCACCTTATCATGAATTTACGAATTCAACTAGTTTGAAAGTCAAATGGTAGTCGAAACAACAGGAATTATATAATTCCCCTCCTAATATAATAATAATTCTTTATTCAGAAAACACTGGTTGGTAAAGTACACTGAAAGTTGTAAAAGTTAATTATGTTGTAACTTATGTACATGCTAGAAGGTTATGCACCATAATAATTGTCAAAACACTTTAAAAAAAACTTTAGACAAACCTTTTAGGATTATTGATACCATACTTGTAATAAAAAAAGTAAAAAAAAAATAAAAAAATGTTTTATTGACATAAATAATTAAGTAGGGTGTTACAATTATTAATGAATCCATAGGCTCCCGAACTAGTTAATAACAGTGTTTCAGGAGCCAGTGGCTTCTCCAACAATCTGTGATATTAATTATGAAGTCGGCGATTAGTTCCTAATTGTCAAGTAAGTAGATGCACAGGCTCTCTATTCCCGGGGTTTAGATACAAAATTTAGTGTTATCAATGGATGACAATGTATTATTTAAAATCAATATACGTTCACGGAGAGTACTAATAATATATCTAATCTAATCTAAGACCTATTTATGAAGAGAAAAAAACTACATATTATGTTATAAATATACCTATATTAATGTCCAATTTATTAACTACCATACGACAGTAAGCAATTGTTCTGTTTGGTTGTAATCCAAAGTTAGAAAATAAGTTTTAAGAATTTTCTTACATTCTTGTGCGGTTGTTTTATGTAGAGTAACAGTATTATTAATTTTATTGTATAGATATTCTGGCAAGAAAAGTTTATGGTAATGAGAAAAGGAAGTCTTACATGACTAAGTCACAAAAAAATTGTGTTTTCGTCTCTTATGCGTGTATCTATATGTGGAGATTTCATATTTTGTCTAAGGACAACTGTTGCTGTATGAACAGTTTTCGCACAGAAAGGACATTTGTATCTTTGTAGAGATCAGTCGTAGGATATCGAAAGGGTTTTAAAAAAAACCGCCTTTAATATTGCTCTTTTTGCTCTCTCTAGGGGTAGTAGGCTAATCTTCGCCACTTCACCCCAAGATGTAGAGCAGTAATTAACAATTTATTGACAGAGGGCATAATAGGTTGTTTTCAACTGGGACACATCGACAGCACGTCTGATATAAAAAAAAATGCTATATGCTCGCTTACTTAATTAGTGGTTGTTTTTATATGAAGGGCGCAATTCAAATGTTGTTTTAGAAAGACACCCCAGTTTTTTATTGCGCTCACTCTTTCAATATTTGGCCAGTCACAATTCGTCAGTGGTTTCACTGGTAAGAGTGGGCACGTAAGGTGTAGTCTGTTTGTCTGGTTGTTTTTTTTTACGGAGAGAAAAAGTAACGTATTTCGTCTTAGCCGTGTTTAAGTCAGTCAGGACGTACTGTTAAAAGCCCTCAGAGCGTTTTCAAAAACTCAAGGCCAACTCTCTTTCCGGAATAGCAGGACTGTGTCATCTGCAAAAGCCTAAAATTTTGTATTTCTAGTTCACAGATTTGATTTACGTAGACCAAAAAGAGAGTCGGGCCAATTATAGAGCCTTGTGTGATACAGTATGTTATAGGTAGTTCGGCGCGTGTGTTCTCCTATTTTTACGTTTTGCTTCCTATCAGTCAAATAGCTTTTCAGAAGTTTAAGTTGGTTTCCCCTTATTCCTAGACATTCCAGCTTGTCAAGGAGCAACGGTATAGACATCGTGTCGAACGCTTTAGCAAGGTCTAGGAATATGCTCAAGCATTTGTTTCGAGTATCATATTATAACATATACATTATATTTGTATTGCCTAATATGCCCTGGGGTGCCGGCAGTACAATGTTGTCCCTCCTCTCTTGCCTGTGGACGCAGTAAGAATCTGCTCAGGGATACCTCCGGCAGATCGACAGCAGCGTCCGTCAGCAACCCATACTGCGCTCGCCAACTCTTCTCATCAGTGCCATTTAATGATTCATGAGGGAAGCCTATGTCCAGCAGTGGACATCCTTCGGCTGGGCTGATGAGAGTTGATGACGTCCCAGGCACTGCAGCGAAGAAGAGTAGTAGAACTTTTTGTGAAGGGTTCATCCGGGGAAGTACTACCACCATACCTATTACTGCCGCCAAGCAGTAATGTCGGCATTGCTGTGTTCCGGTTCGAAGAAGAAGGGTAAGGTTGAAATTACGGGCACATGAGACCTTACTACTATGTCTCAGGGTGACGGGAGCAATGCAGTTCAGCGTTGGTCACGTGCGTAATGAACGTGATTACCGTGTTTGTCTCGTCATTTATTCGTATAAAAGATGCGTCCCATACAGCAAGAATACCAGTTGCTGACGCCCGATAAATTAACTACAATTGATTGACAAAAGCCTTACTAATTTTTCACCACTGAAAGTACTGCCACTGGTGCGGAGCCAAAAATATTAGCACAACAATATCCTAACGACCCGCCTTGCCAATAAATGTGATTTAGTATACTCGAAAGGGGTCAAATATTACAAGAAGAGCTTACAGTTCATCATTATCATCTCAGCCGTAGGACTGCTGTCAACGTCCACTTGTAAACATTAGCCTTCCTCATAAATCTCCAGGATCATAGGAAGGTGTTGCCATATTCGCCACGCTTCGCAGGCGGGTTGGCGAGCGCAATACGGGATGTTAATGTACAGAAAGACGCTCCTGCTCATCTTTCGGAGGCATCCCTTGGCAGATTTTGCCGGCACCACAGGGCTTTACAACTAATTACTTACTTCCCTATCATATCCTCTAAATATGGCCGACTCAGTAAGATGAGAAGGTGCAGGACAGGCCTATATACTACCAGTAAACAACAAGTCTGTACCAGAAATAATATCGTAATACACAGTGAAAAAGGTTATTTTTACGTGGTTAGCTTATTTCTGTGAAGTAAGCGTCTTTTCCTGCTTTCACTAGAGAGAAATGAACCAATCTTAGTGATTGGCGGAGGAATGCAAATAACAGGGAATATCGCTGAGGAGCAAATACTCTGCCTATTCTACAAATCATCATTGCTAGATTTACCCGGCGAAATAATGAACATTATTATATTATAGGCTATGTATAATTGTGGCGGCAGTAGAATTTAGCCTCTCCTCTCCTGCCCTTGAATACAGTTAGAATCTGCCGAGGGATACCTCTGGAAGCTGGGCAGCGTCGTCTTTCCGTGTATCAACATACCAATAAATTTAATTCCTTAGACAACGCATTGTTATGCAGTTCTTCTTTTTCTTCTTTTCAGCCGTAAAACGTCCACTACTGAACACAGGCCTTCATGGAGATCCATGAGGAGTTGCCATACTCACCACGCTTGGCAGGCGGGTTGGCGAGCGCATTGCGGGATATTGATACACGGAAAGACGCTGCTGCCCATTTTCCGGAGGTGTACCTCGGCAGATTCTTACTACATTCAAGGGCAAGAGAGGAGAGGCTAAATTCTACTGCCGGCACCCCACGGCCATGCAGTTATTTGTTATGCATTATTTCAATGTAAATGTTAAAATTGCAATGAGGGGGATCGGGCTCCTGCATATAAACTGACGCGTAAGGCTAGCTTGAAATGAAAAGTCGTAAGCGCCAAAACAGTAAAAATAATAATAATAATAAAGTGAAAAGCTTTAAAGCAGATTTTGGGATATTTCCTGTTGTAATCAAAGATAGTTAGATACGCCCTTACTGTAATGAGGACGCACCGTTTTGTTTCCACACGAAATGTGTGAGCTCACTCATTTGGAATCATTGTACCTCTAAACACAGTGTTAGCCGGACGTGATGTCTGCTATTTCTTTAACGAAAGTTCGTGCAACATGTGTGCACAATAAATGGTAACAATAACATTTTAATTTATTGGCAACCAGTGTGCTTCGGCATCATTGTTTACACACATAATAAAGACATGGCCACAGTTTCCATTGTCACATCTAACGATTTAAATCTTGGGTTGTAATAGTTGCCGTTAACCAATCGTCTAAAACAACTTTGAAGTAAAAAACATGTACAATCCTAAACATATAATATCAATTAATTCTTGTAAAAACGGGAATTACTCACGTAGTATTGTAACGTCGATGATTGTTCCGACACGTTTCTCGTAATTCCCGTTTTTACAAAATTAATAGTTATTATCTCACGTTAATGCAAAAGTAAAATACAATATAAAAACCGATTTGTTTGTTACTGTTGAAAAAAGTTGAAATCCCTGTCGTCAGTATCGTCTTCGTCAATGCGTTCGTCATAAGCCTAACATTTATGTTCATTCTTTAACCAGCAGGGTGATTACGTATCTCGCGACAGGTTTTGGCATTTAACAGCAAAGATTGCTGTCAAATTTCAATTCCTTGCTGTTCTTTAATACAAAATTGGCATGTGACAGCAATCGTTGCTGTCAAATGCCAAAACCTGACGCGAGATACGATTATACCGGCGAAAGTGTTGTAATTTATAAAGCTTTATACAGTTTTGATTCTTAGAACCACTGTTCCATTACATATTGCTCACACAATATCTACATCTTTCGAGTGCTAACATTAGAATACGAGTGCGAAGAGCTTTTTGAGGTTGCTATTTCCGAGAATCCGATATTACTTCTCTACGAATTTTCTTCCCGAGCAAAACTTCGTTCTTTTATTTATCTGAACGTATCGCAGGAGAAAATATTGCGCTGAAAATATAGCTCGAATTTTCAACGAACTCCAAATCAAGTTAGTACGTACACGCCGGAGGCTAGTTACCTTGTTGTAAGATAAGTTAACACTGGATAGTTTGAAACAACAAACCTTCCCAATGAAACTAGATACGGATACCAATTGACTGCAGTGCACGTAAGATTGGTACCAACATTGCTAAGACTGAACCTATAGATAGGTAATGTATTTCTTTGTTACAGCAAGCTATTTACGAAAATTTACTTTATAAAATATATATAAACATGATTGAGTCATAAAAGGTCTCTACCTCAGCAAGAATTTGTGTTGTTAACTATTTTGGTCTTCTGACAGAACCGTTTGGTGACGTCACGGAAAGCACAAGGAATATAAATAACATGAAAAATGGAGCGAAACATTGATGTTAATCGTATTTGGAATTCTTAGCTAGAATTATACGTAGGCTCTCAATTTTCTGATTTATGAGGAAAGCTGAGTTAGTATAAAAGAAAAACCTTTACAACGTAACCAGTTAGGTTAGGCACATTCAATTTTCCATCCGCTGACTCCAATTTTCACATTTCAAAAGACAATTGCCGTTAAATCACCGAACCAAATTGCTAAATATTACGGAACGAAACATCGAATAGAATTTAATTGAATGAGAAGCCATGGCGTTCGGCGACGAGTGAGGCGAAAAAACCCGAAAAAGACCGAAATGAATTTAAACCGCTCGGTTCATTAACGCTCGGGTCAGCGTGAGCTGCTTAGCCCTACTACGAGTTTGCAGTCGTAATCTCGTTGAATTGTGAGCTGAAATGGCGACGAGCTTTATTGGAACAATAATAGAGCCGTCTTAGAAAGCTCTTACATTATCCGATGTTACATAGCGGTTTATCGTCGGCTTCTTTAATATTTTGAAAATATATTATATTTTCGCTTATTGTACAAACAAATAAGATGCTTTAAAATACCTATTTCAACAAAGTTTATTCAAAAGTTGTATAACGTTTATTCTACATAAATTACCTTATGTGTAATAAATATATTATTATTTATTATTATTATTATATTATTATTATCTACGAGTTTGCATTCGTTATCTCGTTGACTTGTGCGCTGAAGTGGCGACGAGCTTTATTGGAGCCGTCTTAGGAAGCTCTTATATTCGATGTTACGTAGCAGCTTCTATCTATCTACAGCTATCGGCTATCGACAGCTTTTATAATCTTTTGAAAATAGAATAATATTTATTTACAACCAAATAAGAAGCCATAGCCTAGATATAATTTCAACAATATTTACTCTACATAAACTACCTTAGGTATCCAAATCATTTAAACAATGGATCCGTAAAGAAAAAAACCGGTCTCCCCTCTAGACAAACCTGTATCGTGAAGACCATTTCAGGTGGTATACCAAGAAATACATGTACTGATTCGAAAGTCGTATCGGATCTTGTAAAGATAGATAAAGGTTTTAATGCCACGCACGACTGAACTATTTCTATCTCACTAAACTTTTTATAACAATAGAAGCGTGTTATTCCACCTAGATTCGTATAACACAGATAACAGAAAAAAAAATAAAGAACACTGAAGCAGGTCGAACTATAAAGTTTTAAATAATTTTCAAGCATTGAGAAGTGTGATAGAAATGCAACCAACATGATAAAATAATCTACTAACATAGTCATATTGATAAAAAAATAATGATAATATAAGCTGTTAGTGTTATTTCATAAGTAACTATTTACACCAACAATGTATAAACATACATAGATTTAAAGGTATCATGTCTAGTGTCACTTCAATTATACATGTTGACCACATGCCAGTTACATAAATAGCTGAAAGATAAATAAATATATACACTATTAAATACTTCACACAGAATTAAAAAAAAATATAAATACATCGCCACGACGGAACGGAATGTGTGCGCTTAGAGTATGTATTGCTGTGGGGTGCTGGCAGTAGAATGTTGCCTCTGCTCTCTTGCACGTGGATGCAGTAAGAATCGGTCAATGGATACCTCCGGAAGATGGGCAAAAACATCTTTCCGTGTATCAACATCCCATACTGCGCTCTACAACCCACCTGACAAGCACGGCGGGAATGGCAACTGCCTCATGATCTTTGAGATCCATGATGGAGGCCTATGTCCAGCTATGAACGTGGACAGCAGTCCTGCGGCCGAGATATATATTCGTTTCGATGCTGTTTTAATTTGTCAATTTCAGAAGATTAAATGCCGGTTTTGATTTAGCTTAATATAATTTCCCTTAGTAGGAGAGCCATCGGACGCGCTCGTCCGAATCACAAAGACTAATCTCCATTTTGGCATTGCGTTTAATTGCTGAGTATCCAACAAGTTCATGTTCAAAGAGGGAGGTTTAATGATACAATCCCTTAATTGACAGTTGGTTTTTGGAAATACGGCTGCGGCTAGAGTCGGCACCACCACTGAAATATTACGGCAAAAAAGTAAGAAGGCATTTACATTAATTTTAGATTATTTATACAGCATTGCCGTGGGGTGCCGGCTGAAGAATATTACCCCTCCTCTCATGCCCGTGGATGCAGTAAGAGCCTGCTAAGGGACACCTCCGGAAGATGGGCAGCAGCGTCTATCCGTGTATCAACATCCCATACTGCGCTCACCAACCCGCCTGCCAAGCGTGGTGAGTATGGCAAACTACCCCTCATGGAGATCCATGAGGGAGGCCTGTTGTCATCAGTGGACGTTTTATGGCTGAAATGATGAAATGCCGGTTTTATTCTAGCTTAATGTAATTTTCCTTAGTAGGAGAGCGATCGGACGAATCACGAAGACTAATCTCCATTTTGGCATTGCGTTTAATTGCTGAGTATCCAACAAGTCCATGTTCAAAGAGGGAGGTTTAATGATACAATCCCTTAATTGACAGTTGGTTTTTGGAAATGGCTACGGCTAGAGTCGGCACCACCACTGAAGTATTACGGCACCTAAGTAAGGCCTTTAAATCAATTTTAGATTATTTATACAGCGTCAGCATTCATGGTACTTGATTGATGATTTGATTTACATAATTTGATTTAATACGTTTGAAGCTGACTAAGCCGCGGGTTACCTCACGATGTTTTACTTCACCTTAGCACGTGTTTAATGTGAACATACATTTTTCAAGCATCCATTGGCTTACGGCCGGTATCGAACCCACGACTCCGGATTGAAAGTGGGGAGTACATACCACTCGGCCAACAAGTGCTAGGGTAGCACCGACGTGTCTATCTGACTTCGGTGCTTCTAGCCACCACCCATTATTGTATAGAAAAAAAGGAAAGGCCGTGGTGCCGGCAGTAGAACTTTGCCTCTCTTCTTGGCCGTAGATGCAGTAAGAATCAGTCAAGGATACCTTCTGAAGATGGGCACCAGCGTCTTTCCGTGTATCGACATCCCGTACTGCGCCAACCCGCCTGCCAAGCGTGGCGAGTATGGCAACAACCCTCTTATGCTCTTGGAGATCTATGAGGAAGGCCTATATCCAGCAGTGGACGTGAACAGCAGTACTACGCTTGAGATGATGATCATCATATCAGCCCAAGGACGTCCACTGCTGGACAAAGGCCTCCCTCATTGATCTTGGAGATAGGAGTGGATGGAGTACTGCGGTTGGAAGCTGTCTGCATTCGCCGACCTCCGGTTCTTGCCGAGCTGGCGTGGATGAAAGGAATATGAATTCTAAACCCACTGAAATAATGATTATAATAACTAGATCACGAATCTCGATTCCGCGCCGTCAGTCAGCGCTGGCGTTATGATTCCACAATTATTATTTTGCTTATTGGTCTTGCATTTGCAGTATACTGAAATGCTCAGCTTAGCGAAATTCAATGTGGATTTTGCAACTGGTATATTGGGCGTAGATTTCGAGTGTTAGCCGATACTAGCTGCTGCCTGCGACTTCGCATTTTTCGTCGTGCTGTATTTACTACTAGCTGTCCCGCGTATTTCGTTACGCCTTAGAATCAACTACTACTCTACTACTACACTAAAAATACTCTAGTACTACCTCTACATAAGGTTCTCTGGTAGAGATCGCTCTTTAGCGATACTAAAAACGTGAATATATCAATATAAGTATATAAAACTCTTCCCTTACTGACTGAGTGACTGACAGACAACGCATAGTCTAAACCACTGGACCTAGAGACTTGAAACTTGGCTCACATATACCTTGAGTATCCTAGAGGTGCTCTGAGAAGGGATTTTTTTAAATTCCCACGGGAACGGGAACTACGCGGGTGAAACTGCGGGGTGCGGCTAGTAAATAATATTATGTGAATATTTCAAGCGTCTACCTGTTGCCGTTATTAATATCGAGCATAAAGCGGAAAAAAGTCACGTTTGTTGTATGGGAGCCCCCCCCCCCCCCCCCCCCCCCAAAAAAAATAAATATTTAAATTTATTTCATTATGTTTAGGGGGTCAAGCCCCCTATTATGCATAGCGCTGTCTGTGCATGACACGATTACAACCGAACGTGTTGACCGATTTACATGAAACCTTTTTTGTTAGCACTCTTTTTTTATACTACTAAATGACGAGACAAGCCGAAGGCCCACCTGATGTTAAGCGGTGACCTCTACCTATAACAATTGCAATTCCGCGGTGATCACGTTCACTAAGAACGTGACCAACGCTGCATTGCATTGCGCCCGTCACCCTGAGGCAGAGTTGTAATGAGTAAGTTCTCATGTGCCCGTAATTTCACCGGCCCCCTTGCCCTTCAAACCGGAACACAGCAATGGAGACATTACTGCATGGCGGCAGAAATAGGTATGGTGGTAGTACTTCTCCGAATGAACCTTTCACAAAAAACTTAATGAGAGAAGGTTACTGATTGATTTTGGTGGCCCCTAGCGTCACAGGGACCGGAGTTATTATGACCTCAAAAGGTCACCAAATGTCAAAAATGGCATTTTTCGAAAACCTTCGCCCCCTTTTCTGGTATCCCCGTACCAATGCTTGTTATTTGTTGTTATAGCGGCAACAGAAATACATCATCTGTGAAAATTTGAACTGTCTAGCTATCATGGGTCACGTAATACAACCTGGTGACAGATAGACAGACAGACGGATGGACAGCCGAGTCTTAGTAAAAGGGTCCTGTTTTTACCCTTTATCTACGATCTCTAAATATGAATTCGAATCAGCATTCCTCAGATTTACGCGATCAAAGAAACAAACTTAGTTTTATATTAATAGTATAAAATAATAGATAACCAATTTTGCTGGCGTAGACCCGGATGGGATATGGTATTGATCAAATCGGTTTCGTTGCTGATAAAACTCTATGATACATTCTCTTTATCGGAAGATTAAAATGTTGTTAACGGCAATTAAGTACAGTTGTTAACAAATCATTAGTAATTGTATGGAGCATTGTGTAACAGTGTGTGAACATTAATGTATTAGTGTCGTGTTTCTTTTTCAAATATCCTACACTTTAGGGTTCCGTTCCCAAAGGGTAATAATGGGACCTTACTACTAAGACTCCGCTGCCCGTATGTCTGTCACCGGACTGTATCTCTTGAACCGTGATAGCTAGACAGTTGAAATTTTCACCGATGATGTATTTTTGTTGTAGCTATAACAACAGATACTAAAAGCAGAATAAAAATAAATATTTAAATTTATTTAATGTGATTTTGATTGATAAATAGTTCGGAACCCTTCGTGTGCGAGCGGGTTGCACTTGGTTGTTGCTTTGTTTTTAGTTGGCACTTTTATTTTATTTTTTTATATTTTGTGTGCTTTAATAAAATGTCTTTATTTCAGGTACTTATAACGAGCTATACTGCTGAGATCATCATCATCATCATTGGACTTTGCGTCTATTTCAGACGATTCAGGTAATGCCTATGGTTTGGGGTCCAATCCTGGACCTCACGGAGTGACCGCAGACTTTGCAGACGTATGAGTCGGTCTTTGTAATTGGTTTGCTTCTGGAAACTACGACACGGTTGATAATACTGCATTTTCAAGTATTTATTGGTATCCGGTGCCTAAATTTTTCATGAATAAACAAACTTGAAAAAACTTATTACATTTTTGATTATTAGTACAATTTAGCTGCGTGGCCGGTGGTTGCAATAGACCGGGATGTGTCTGGAGAGAAACAGGGTAGACCTTCGCCCAGAAATAAGAAAATGCTTAACCCATAAATATTTCAATCATCGTTCCAGGATGCTCACACTGTGTAAGCTTCAAAACAATGCAGGAATTTTAAAGTTTATTTAAACAAATATGCTGGACACTACACACAATACAATCTAGTCCTAAACTAAGTAAAGCTTGTACTATTGAAAGCAGATGATTGATAGAACATTAATATTTTTTTGTATGTGTACATACTTATCATTCATAAAAAATACCCAGACCCGGGACAAATATCTGCAGAACAACTACAAACATTTGTCCCGTGGCGGGAATCGAACCCGCTACCGCCTACGTATCAGTCGCCTATTAGACCAACTGAGCCACGTAGGGAGTCGAAGTTTCAGTTCGCAAGTTTTCCGTCTAATGCTACAAAATGAAATCAAGCCAACTTTAGGTGTCCCACGACCCTGTGAAAGAACTCTCGGCACGGAACAAGACAGGGGTCTACTCGTAACAAGGTAACTTACAATCGCCGGGTAAAACTTTATTTTCATTTTGTTTTAAAAATACAATAATGTAAAAAAAAGTTTCTTCTATAGTTTCCAAGTTCCCGTGTAATGGGAGGACGGTGTCATACTCGTCGAGGGAAATAACTCTCGGCACGGAACAAAATAAACAACTATCGTATCAAGGTACCAGTATCTTAGTTTATAATCCTGGGGTAAAATGTTATTTTCATTTTATATAAAAAAAGTATAATAATGACAACAAAAGTTTATTCTATAGTTTGCAAGTTTCCCGTGTAATGGGAGAACGGTGTCATACTCGTCGAAGGAAATAACTCTCGGCACGTAACAAAATAAACAACTATCGTATCATACTCGGCGAGGGAAAGAACTCTCGGCACGGAACAAAATAAACATCTATCGTAACAAGGTACGAGTAACTTAGTTTATAATCCTCGGGTAAAATGTTATTTTCATTTTATTTAAAAAAAGTATAATAATGAAAAAAAAAGATTCTTATATAGTTTGCAATTTCCCCGTTTAATGGGATGACGGTGTCATACTCGGCGAGGGAATAACTCTCGGCACGGAACAAAATGAACATCTATCGTAACAAGGTAACAAAGTCAAAAATAAAATAAAAAAAAATAAAATCCCTGGGTAGTACCTTATTATATTTAAATTAACAACAAGTATATAGGAACAAAAACGGTTAGCGGATTTGTATATTTATATCTTTGTTTTTTGATATTTTAATGTATTTCCGCAAAGTCACGTTGGAATCAATTAATTTCCAGTTCGTTATTTTCAGTTCCTTTAAAAATACAATAGTGAAAATAAAAAGTTTCTTCTATAGTTTGATAGTTTCCCGTGTAATGGGAGGACGGTGTCATACACGTTGGGGGAAGGAACTCTCGGCACGGAACAAAACAAACATCTTTCGTAACAAAGTTCACAATCCCCTGGTACGTTATTTTCTCTTGGCCCGGCGTCAATCGCGATCCTGATTCTTTGTTATTTGTCGAGAAAAAATATCGTGTAAGTTCCGTTACGAGGCGCCGTAAAAATATTAAAGCCAGGATTTCGGAAGTTAAGCTGAGGGTAGAGGAAACAAATATTAGTGACTTTAGTTTGTTCGCCCATACCTTTTCGGCTGGCTCGCTCGTACCCTACAAACTTCTGTGTTGTTTTTGTTGATGTTTTCTATTGGGCTTAGTTATTTTTTGAAAGATCATTTTAAGGTTCCGTAGTAATGTCTGCGGGTTTGCAAAGAGACTATTAGCACAGATTACAGAAACCTATTAGTCCTAGAAAGCTTTCTTCTTCTTCTAATGTATGGACGGATAAAATAACGACGCCGAGTTAACTTTGCAAAAATAATTTAAAAAAAAATTGGGGTACTATTGTTCTTGATTCGCATACGGTATTGTTGAATAGGTATTTAAGAACCATTTCGGGGTTGGAAAGACAATTTTTTTAAAAAGAAACTTGTTTACGTGCGGCTTCCTCTAAAATCTAAACTGCTTGCTTTTCAAATCTGAAAAAAATAATATGAATGTAGTTTTAACCAATAACTAGGAGAACTATAATAGGCTAGCTATTGAAGTTTCGGCGAAATTGTCGCTCAAATAAGAGATGTGATTTACATAACATACCATTTAAACTAAAAACTCAATATGTTTTGGTAAACGTCAAGAAAACATAACACCAACTTCAAACAACAGGTTTACGTGTTACTTGTCTTGTGGCCTGCTTAGCCTGATATATTTTATTCTGAAATAAAAGTCAAACATGTTTAACAAACAGTTTTAGCTTGACCTGTGTAGGTCAAAATTAGTGATTCAAATTGAAACTCCTTTCCTGTTAACCGATTGATTCGAAATTTGGTACATACCTTTATTTCTGACTAGCCGCACCCCGCAGTTTAACTCGCGTAGTTCCCGTTCCCGTGGGAATTACGAAAAATCCCTCCTTAGTGCACCTCTAGGATACTCACGGTATATGTGTGCCAAATTTCAAGTCTCTAGGTCCAGTGGTTTAGGCTGTGCGTTGTCTGTCAGTCACTCAGTGACTCAGTCAGTAACGGAGAGATTTATATATTTTGATGACAATACGACTTAATGCTCAGCTCGTTTCGACTTAATGCTCAGCTCGTTTATTTCTCGTAAAGATATGCTATAAAAAGCCTTCCTCGATAAATCAGCTCATCATCATTTCAGCCGTACAACGTCCACTTCTGAACACAGGCCTCCCTCATGGATCTCCATGAGGGGTAGTTGCCATTCTCACCACGCTTGGCAGGCGGGTTCGTGAGCGCAGTACGGGATGTTGATAAACTGAAAGACGCTGCTGCCCCCATCTTCGAAGTTATCCCTGGTATCGCAGGCTCTTACTGCATCCACGGGCATGACAGGAGGGGTAACATTCTAATTCTACTGCCGGCAACCCACGGCCGATAAATCAACCACCCATCAATATAATTTTATTATTCAACTAGAAGTCGCCCGCGGTTTTACCCGCATCTTTGGTTACTGCTCCGCTCCCGAAGGTCGTAGCGTGATGTTATATAGCCTGTAGCCTTCCTCGATAAATGGGCTATCTAACACTGAAATAATTTTTCATATCGGACCAGTAGTTCCTGATAAGCGCGTTCAACCAAACGTATGCAGTACAATACAATTCTTTATAAATAACGCAAACTTACAAGCCACAAAGTCACAAATTCTATCAATCACATAGTAGAGAACCCATCTTCCGTTCGTTAAACATTATCTTCGTTTTAACTCAGCATTTTAACTGATTTTACGGGAACATCTAAACAGGAGCGTCAAAGTTGTGTAATCCTGCTAATGAGGCAACGGTTGCCTCACATACAACCATTATACTCCTATACTACGAGTATGTAATTATCGTTCACCGTGCTCTGAGGATTATGAGATTCTACTTCGAAGGGATAATCACCTCATCAATATTTGATATAATAGTTACGTATTTCCTATCGTGTTCCTGATCAATTATCGGACAAAGGTAATTTTACTTAGCTTGCCTATTTTACAAGCTTTTATTTAGCTTGCCCTGTATATGTATGTATATATATGTAACTATGTTTGTTCGCGGAATCTTGCAACTCAATTTTGAAGCGATCTTGATCTTCAACCAATTGAGCTGAAACTTTGTATACTTACATGTTTTCTTTGGATGACAATGCATGGTCAGCTATGTGACGTCACTCTGAAACCAACATAGCGGAACACCCAAAATGACGGCTGGAATGATGATGATGATGATACAAAAATGAATCGTAATAATAGCACAGGTAAACAGGTACAAAAATTAATCGTAATAATAGCACTAAGCACCGCCGTGGGGTGCCGGCAGTAGAATGATACCCCTCCTCTCATGCCCATGGATGCAGTAAGAGCCTCCGGAAGATGGGCAGCAGCGTCTATCCGTGTCAACATCCCATACTGCGCTCACCAACCCGCCTGACAAGCGTGGTAAGTATGGCAACTACCCCTCATGGAGATCCATGGAGGGCTGTGTTCAGTAGTGGATGTTTTAGGACTGAAATAATGATGATGATGATAATGATAATAACTGATCTATGAGCTTTCTTCCTTTTTTACACGAAAATTATTGCATCTAGTGTTACCCTTGTTACAAAATGACCTCCTCAAAGAGTTGCCATATAGGTACAAATAAAAATGCCTACAACCCCCACAATTTATAAAATTAAAAAAATTACGAATTATGGATTTTTTCCCTTCAAAACTTCTTCTTTCTTCCAAACATATTTTAATACAACCTGTATACAGACAGCCCGGTCCAGTGGACTAGAGTAGCAACTTCTATTAAAAAAATAGGACAACATAAAACAATTATGGCCATTGTTCTAGATCCAAACAATAGCAAACCATACCAAATAAAACTAAAATAAAACCGGGCAAGAGCGAGTCGGACTCGCGCACCGAGGGTTCCGTGCCATCATACAATATATATGACAAAGGCGGTTTTATATTTGTTGGAGAACCTTGACAGCGCCATCTCTTGTCTGATAGCGGAACTTATGTAGATTTTTTACACTTTCGATGATTTCTAAAAAAGTATGCTATGTAGAGAGATTGTAATAAATTTCCTCTAATCTTTACATACACTTCTAATAGCAATAAAAGTTTCAGAGGTTTATCTCTGCAAACTTCGGAGATAAGGGGGGGGGAACGCTATTTTTTTCAACATATTTGTAAATAACTCAAAAACTATACGACTTGAAGGAAAACTAAAAACTGTTTATTAATGTGCAAAAGAATACCTTTCATATGATACCCCACACGGCCTAGTTAAAATTTTTGAGATCCCCTATCCGCCGCCCTGCAATCAAAATAAGAATATTTTTTAACATTTTTATATATGCTATATTAGTAAAAAAGTGTTGTCTTTTACCATTTTAAATTGCAAGTCGATAGCATCAGTATTTCTCGAGATATCCATCTGTGACAGACAGACAGAGTGATTCTATAAGGGTTCCTTTTTACCATTTTGGTCCGGAACCCTTAAAATATTAGGAACAGCAACGACGCAAATATAACAATTCAAATGCTATCAAGCAATATACAGACTACCGGGTCTAATAGACCCAGAAGGGACTTTTAAGTGTTAAAAAAATACTATAACATACAATGAGTTAGGGCGATTGTTCTACACCCGGACAATAGCAAACCATACCTCGCTATAAACCCTAAAACAAAAAGCTCAACTAACTATTAATTAGTATCCCAGACAATGCGGTATCCTTGAGTGGGATCCAGTGTGAACGGGACCTAGGGATAATCCTATTGGAACCCTGCCAATAACTCGTGCCGTGACAAAGAGCAGCTTTCGACTATCAACTCCTTTTATCATAATAAAATGATTGCCGGAATGTAGAGCTTTGCTATGATGCTTTTCAGCGTTGTGAAAAGAGAGTACGGGCATCGCTGACCCCTTAAATGGTGGAAAGTGAACTACTTTTTAGGGTTCCGGACCAAAATGGTGAAAAGGAACCCTTATAGAATCACTTTGTCTGTCTATCTGTCTGTCACAAATGGATATCTCGAGAACTACTGATGCTATCTTGAAATTTAAAATGGTAAACGACAACACTTTTTTACTAATATAGCATATATGCTACTAATATAGCGATGTGCACGTACAGTCGAGGCGGTCACACGGACCTGCCTGAAAATCAGCGCCGCAAGCTATAAGGTTGTATGTGATTGCGGTAATAACAAGTTATAGCGAAACTAGCTTCTTCCTGCCGCTTCGCATGCGTTGCATCCGGATAAAATGTAGCCTATGTGTTAATCCTGTTTGTAAAGTTTCAGCTCAATCCGTAGGCTAGTTTTTGCGTGAAGAGGTAACAAACATCCATCTATACAAACAAACGTTCAGCTTTATTTTTTTTTTTATTTATTTATTTATATATAGTTTGATAGTAGCTATATTGTAACATATGTATATTCATTTTAATAAGATAAAAAATCTCGCGCGACAAAGTATTTACGACGGCGGGTGTTCATTCGCTCGTACGACAACGTTTCGCGTCGCGGCAACGTTGTTGTGTACAACCTGAACCGCTTTTGTTCTACTTTTATCTACAGAATCCTGTCAGACATCAGGATGTACCACTAAAAGCTGTTGATATTTGAAACATCCCCAAAGTATAAAGAAACAACGAATTCCCTATTGTTTCCCTAAAGTAGATCACTTTGTTGTCAGTCGGTCTGAAAGAAGCTAAATCTCGGAAAATTGTCATCATACAATTGCCTTTGGGACTGTGGTTTTGTAGGTAATTGTTCTAGGAAGGTATTGTATCAGGTATTTGTGTTGCTATTCAGTATCAATACATCAAGAGCACGGGACAAGAGCCGAGAACAATCAGATTGAATCAATCTCAATTAGGAACACTGCGATATGTCAATATGTATCTTGTGATTCAAGTGATTCAAAGGTATGGCTTTTCGTAGGTGTTTTGTTAATTATTAATGTTTATAATTGATGTCGGCCGTGGGGTGCCGGCAGACATTAATTCTAAGTTTCAATTTTAGAATGGTACCAACCGAATAGCTGTACGTCATTCTATTCCATTTTACGCAATTTTAGTCAGCTTTAATCAGGAAGAGCGCAAACAGAATTGACACATAGAACATATGACATATTAATGGTTGACGTTGTTTTATAATGATAATATTGTATTTTGTATGTTTGTAACGAATAAACTCAAAAACTACTGGACTGATTTTAAATGTGCTTTCACCATTAGAATTAGGGGTGGGTAATATCGCTTTTTCACTATATCAAATCGTATCTATGTATCGGTTTAGAATATCGGATATCGTATCTATATATTTCAGTATCTTTATATTGGTCGAAATCTGTGTTGAACCCGGCGACGAAATTGGTACTGCGATTTTTAGGTTTTGGTATTGTTCAGTTTATGTGTATTTTAGTTGTAATTTGTAACCGATTTCGAGTATTACACTCGAAATCAGCGTGTTCGATATTGATATTATGTATGACACTCTGAAATGAAGTCCTTACGGTTTTGTTTAAATTTTTCTAAGTATGAATGGTACAATGGTACTAATCTGTGAATTTATTTGAACTTTCCTTCATACTTGATTTTATTGACAGTTTTCTGTTTACAAGTAGACGAAATAATGTATTCGATATTAAACTCTATCATGCTATAAATAATGTTTAAAAATTAGTAATACATATTAGGGTATTCTTTCGCTCGTATATCGCTTTTTCATTCACTCCCGCGCGCATTGCAGTCGCAGTCTGGTCTGCGCAGTAGAGTATTAATTGTTCTGTGCGCATGTCTTGCATCGGTCGGTGTGGAACCCGAGCAGAACAGAGGCGATGCCGAATCAGATCAACCATCATCGTGTATCATAGATATTGGACGATATTGTGTATCTGTGGTGTTCTGTGACTCGACCCACGTCAAACGCTATAGATATCCGATATAGATTCCGTGCCGTCCGATACATAGATATTGGTTATTGTGCCGGTATATAGATATTGTATCTATGTACGATTTGTCGATACAACCACACTCACACACAACAACCCACTCCTAATTAGAATGCTACACTATCCCTGCTATATTTAATTCCCATATTTCCACGGGATCGGCGACTAAGCTGGTGAAACCGCGGAGTGCGGCTAGTATTGTATAAAGAACTCAAAACTCGGCTCTTGTTTCGTAGAAAATATCAGGTTATCATTCTCAAACAAACTTCAGAGTAAATCTTGTTTGTAATACGAATACCGATGATGTAATCTGGAACACGATTACGTATGATTGTTTATGTATCTTATTTATCTAGATCTCCCTCTTGCCCGTGGATGCAGTAAGAATCTGCCAAGGAATACCTCCGGAATGTGCAGCAGCGGCTTACCATGTATCAACATCCCCTATTGCGCTCGCCAACACGCCTGCCATGCTGCCATACTCTCCACGCTTGGTAAGCGGGTTATAGCGCATACACGGAAAGATGCTGCTGCCCTTGCGGAGGCAAGAGAGGAGGGGCAACATTCTACTGCCGGCACCCCACGGCATCATGTGTATATGTGGCTAAAGAGGCACAAAATGTTGACAAATTGGGTCGGTCTGTATGGCCGAAATTTAGATTGATGTTCGGTAGCGTAATGCATAAATACTTAGTGACCGACATTTTTTCTACCTTAGTACCCCGCAACATTGATTGATGGGTTGTGCTGAAAAGAAGCGCATTACCTTATAAATAAAAATAGGTACGAGTTTTTGGCGAATTCCACAGTTCAAACTCAGTTTTAAAGCTTAATACATTTATTTTCTGAATTACCATTCATTACATGTACAAAATCTCAATTTCCTACTTTTTTCCTCGCTTTTCCTGTATAGCCTTCAAAAGCAGATGCCACGGCCATTCTTTCATTTGTCCAAACTTACTCGACTGCTTTTGAGGTGGAAATATCAAAAAGTTTACTCATTTTTTAAAATGAAAACTAGATTGACTCGTGTTCTCCATACTTGATAAACTGTATTTTATCATAAATGTAATGGATATGTTATCTTTTATTAGATATCTATGACATTTACTGTATTCTTTTATAAATGAACCTAACTAGTACTGTAATACGTTACTTAACAAAATGTTGCTTTAAAATAGTTGCGTTAAGTTTGGTTTGTTGCACCTTCGAGATTAAATATCTCAATATTATCGCGTAATGCAAAAATGTAACCATAACATGACATTTAATAATTCACGTTTCATTCTAATGGTGCAATTTCATTCATTTCAGCCATAAAACGTCCACTGATTATCACAGGCCTCCCTAATGGATCTCCATGAGTTGCCATACTCACCAAGCTTGGCAGGCGGGATAGTGAGCGCAGTATGGGATGTTGTTACACAGAAAGACGCTGCTGCCCGTCTTCTGGAGGTATCCTTTAGCAGACTTACTGCATCCATGGGCATGAGAGGAGGGGTAACATTCTACTGCCGGCACCCCACGGCAACGATGGTTATGTATGATGGTGCGATTTACCACTGATGTATTATTGTGTTGGCTAGTTTGTGATTTCTCACACACACAGAGGTAACATAACTCATTCATTAGTCTTTCATCATCATCATCATCATCATTCCAGCCGTAAAAAGTCCACTACTGAACAGGCCTCCCTCATGGACCTCCATGAGGGGTAGTTGCCATACTCACCACGCTTGGCAGGCGGTATGGCGAGCGCAGTACGGGATGTTGATAAACGGAAAGACGCTGCTGCCCATCTTCCGGAGGTATCCCTTAGCAGGCTCTTACTGCATCCACGGGCATGAGAGGAGGGGTAACATTCTACTGCCGGCACCCCACGGCAGATTTTTCATTAGTCTTTACGTATAATGAATGTTTACTTTTAAGATAACTTTAATTAAACAGTAATATTTAAATAAACAAGATAGGCTGTCACGGAACACCCGGTAAATGTGAGACGTACGTGAAAGTTAAACTAATCGTTTCAAAGCGTTATTCCGGCTCGAGCAAAAGATGTTTCAGATCAAAATAAAAATATTGGTAAATTTCTTCGAGCGGCAGATTGTAGTATTCAGCCAAAGATTCAAAGAGCTCTTTGTTTGAGCCCTATCGGATAAGAAGAAACTCGCATATAAGCGTCACAAGCAAAACGAAAAAGCCAAGATTATTTATTCATTCAAAATAATTGTCTTTCCGTGTTTCAACAACCTGTACTGCACTCGCCATCTAGCCCGCCGAGCTTGGGACGTGGAACGGTACGTAAAATAAGTACAATTTTTCGCGATCACATTATTAATATACGTTTAACCGGGTTATTTATCGCGTAAATTACGTAGGTAATTAAAATTACGTGTTTTTAGGGTTCCGTACCCAAAGAGTAAAAACGGAACCCTATTACTAAGACTCCGCTGTCCGTCTTTCTGTCTGTCACCAGGATGTAGTATCTCATGAACCGTGATAGATAGACAGTTGAAATTTTCACAGATGATGTATTTCTGTTGCCGCTATAACAAAAAAATACTAAATACATAATAAGCTAAATATTGAACTCCTATACAACAAACGTGATTTTGATTGAATAATTGTACGGAACCCTTAGTGCGCGAATCCGACTCGCACTTGGGCGATTTTTTAGTCTTTCCAGGACCATGCCTGGTGCAATCCAAACGAAACAGGTAAATAATAAAGGTAATTTACTCAATAAACAACCGGTTATTACGAATCTATGTTAATAAATCGCTTCTTCAAAACATCGGGAAAATAATAAAAAAGGCACGCGATAAAATCCTGTATCTTAAAAACTAATAATAGCCATACATGTTTTATGTTTTATATGCGGAACGTCATCAGTATCATATACGCCTTAGCAGGCTCTTACTGCAGTAAGAGCCTGCTAAGGGATACCTCCGGATGATGGGCAGCAGCGTCTATCCGTGTGTCAACATCCCATACTGCGCTCACCAACCCGCCTGCCAAGCGTGGTGAGTACGGCAACTACCCCTCATGGAGATCCATGAGGGAGGCCTGTGTTCATCAGTGGACGTTTTATGGCTGAAATGATGACTGCCCGCCGCTTCACAAGCGTTGTACCCGGACAAAAAGTAGCCTATGTGATAATCCTGGTCAACATTAATACGTGTGCAAAGTTTCAGCTCCCTTAACCGGTAAACTAGTTTTTGCGTGAAGAGGTAACAAACATCCATACATCTAAGATACAAACTCACTTTCGCCTTTATGATATTAGTGAGATTTCACATTATACAGCTACGAGTAATACCGGCTAAAGAGAAAGAATTTAAAATCCATATTTTATTCACTGACTGGAGTACTCTCGTAGTAAGTTCTATTAGAAGAGTAAGTACCTACTACGTACAAATACTTTAAGGCAATGGCCATTTGAAAGCACAGTTGGTGCAAGCAAAGTGAGATGTACGGCTGATTTTATGTGTAACATTACTTATGGATTCTGAACGTTTTTACTGTCGGAGTTGGTTTGCGAAAATGCGCTTCTGTAAGGCAATTTTAACCGTATGCCAAGGAGTAAAATGCATCTTTGAGCGTACATGTAAATTGTGTTGAATACTCAATGATATGTAATCACCGGGAGCGTTTCAGATGGCGCTCCAACCTCAAGAGTCGAATGTCGATCTTTGGTGGTAACGACCCTCGGTAACTGAGAACTACGACTGAAGGAGGAGGTAGAAATATCACAGTGTTTTTTTACGCCCGAAAGAAGCAGCGAACTAAAATTTTTGGAAAGATTTGCATTTTCACAAAGAGAGCTTTCTAAAAACCTAGTAGAAACTTCTATAAAAGGAGAAGTTAGGCGCTACGGTGGAACATCATCCGTAAATACCCACTGCTAAATAGACTGCTAAATACATCCCTTTCATTCGGCTATGCCAGCGTAACTAAGTTTCCTCACGGTGTTTTCCTTTACTGTTAAACCACGTGTTAAACGAGCACATATATTTACATAAATGTTTTGTTACATGATCGGTAACGAACCTACGACCTTCCGATCGACATTTAGGGGTATATACCACTCAGCCAACACGGCTTTTTTGATATGCCATCTTTAATTAAGCATAACTGCCATGTTAAATTTTTTTTTTCATAGGACGCATAGTAATATTTAGCTGATATTTTAAGCCATTACTTAATAAGTTATAGTTAGGAGTTTATTGGAGTAATTTCATTAATGTTAATGTCTGGTAGTTGTATATTGTATCTATTTTTTTAGATCTTTGTCGCTACGGTGCTGCACTGTAATGGTAATGGGAATATGTAACTAAATAAATAAAATAAAATAATTGACGCAATGACGCAGAGCTAAGTAAAGGCAATGCCACACGGGCTCTCTTACGATCGGCGTTCCACACAAAACACGCGCTGAAGGCCCTCTGACGCGGTATGATGTACAATAATAATATTTTTGCTTGTATACCAACCTCTGTGTAACACACAATTTGCAGGCTAGTCACGAGCTTTATTTATGAAGTTCGTGTGGTGACAATTCTATTCAATGCATGATTGATTCGGGGCGAAATTCCAAATAAATAGAAGAGCAGGTTGGAGGAATGGAATAGTAATATATTCATGATTGTCTCTTGAGTTTTAGCTTGCGGCGTGAGCCCTCTCATCTGAATATATTACAAGTTGATGTAACTTTCAAATTATAGACGGATAGTCTGGAAGTGGTTAAGGTCCAGCAATGGGTTTTATTTATCAGCAGTTATAAAGAACTCGGAAACGAAAGCCTTATCTGCTTACCCAGCCGTCGCGAAGTTCTGTACAATGATGTCAGAGCGACATGAAAGGACTTGGTCAACATAATCCCAACCAAAACATAAATGTGAAAATTGGAGCCAAGTTTGATATTAAGAATTGTGTAGTTGTCGTGTCGACTTTACCGACAAAAGAATTGAGATCTAATCGAAGGTGCCAAGTTCTGAAATTTATTTAAAAGAATAAAGGTGATAACTTCCGAGTAGGATAAGAGAAGCTCAGGACCTAATTTGTCTTTGTATTTTTGTAATCACCACATAGTATAAAACAAAGTCGCTTCCCGCTGTCTGTCTGTCCCTATGTTTTCTTAAATTTTTAAAAGTACGAACGGATTTTGATGCGGTTTTTTTAATAAATGAAGTAATTTAAGAAGTAGGTTTTATGTACAAAACATGCATTAAAGCCATTCTGTAGTATATTTAGTATCAGCATTGCACCCGTGGGAAGCCGGGGCGGGTCGTTAGTAAAGTATAAAATGAAAAGGTCATTTGGTACCCATATTGAGAGGGTTGAAAAAATGTATCCGCCATTTTGCAGTGGCTGCCATTTGTTTTGGATTCAGAACTAAAGGTGTGTACCAAATTCCAGATCAATCGGTAACTAAAGGGTAAAATTGTAAATAGGGCAGACTTAAAAAATCGTTAAATTAAACATCGATGTTTCGATTTTTTTTTAATCCTAGTGATTTAATGTTTTATGATTTGTTCGTTGTATAGTGCACACAACTTGCTTAGCTGGATGCCATATTTAACTTTCTAGGTTATCTAGAAGTTGGTCATATTTTTTATCTATGTATCACTTTAATAAAAATATCGATTTTTAGATGTTGATATCTCGAAAGCCGTTAAAGCTTAAATACTTCATTCTTTCATTCATTAAAGCTATATTTATAAAATTTGGGCTACTATTTAGTGTAATGGAGCTTAATTACTAAACCAAACTTAACGTGTTTGTGTTTAACTTTGTTTGAACTTGGCGGGACACGCTGCCGTGTCTAGATTTTCCCAAATATTTCTTGAAGGGCGAATGACGAAATGGTCGATGGAGTTTTGTATGTTTTATAGTGACTTATTATTAGAGTCAATCCAACCAGAGTGGAAACTCTTGACTGATGCATCCTTTTTTTATTTCCGGGTCTGTACTTAAAGTGACATACTTGATGATTCATATTCCAGTTAAAATATACCAGACGCCAATATAAAAAGTTATTCAATAAATACGTGCAAAGCCCGCGGCATGGAAAATAAAAAGTTTAGATATCCATCTCCGAAGCAGATGTGATACGAGAAGTGTCTTTATGTCCCAGCATCAAAAGTGACCACATGTGTACCAGTAATATTGCAATAAACAACTCACTATACACAATGGTCTCATAAAACGGGAAATGTTCTCGTTCCATAACGACGGACATCTAAATTCTGACCAGTTCCATAAAATATTTCCGAATACTATAATAAGTATAATTTCACATCAGTAACACAATACCCCACGGTATTGTGTTACTGATGTGGTAGGTTCCGGTAGTAGAAGCCTTTCCTCTCTTTCCCGTAGATGAAGCAAGCATCTGCCAAGGGATACCTCCGGAAGATGGGCAGCAGGGTCTTTTCGTGTATAAACATCCCGTACTGTGCTCGCAAACCCGACTGCCAAGCGTGGCGAGTATGGCAACTACTACCTCATGATTGGACAGCCAGTCCTACGGCTGAGATGGAATACAAATATAATATCAGCGAACAACGCTCATTTAAAGCTAAAATAGGCTATATTATTATTAAAACACATTTATCTGGGTATTTGTCGCGTAAATTACCTTTTTTATTTCTCGACGTTTCGCTTGGATTGCACCAAGCATGGTCCCGGAAGACATTTTAAAATAGGCTGTATTAGTCACATCAGAGGACACGAACGAAGCTCTGCCGAATAATCCATAACCAAAAGCTGAATCGCCTTGGCTGAAATCGGCCTGGAAAACATTATCATCCTCAGCGGACAGCCTTTACAGTTAGATAACCTGTGAAAGCATTTAGACTTAAGAAAATCCCTAAAAGCCTTTTGACTTTAGAAAACCCGTGAAACCAAGCTGATGTTGCTGAGTTAAGGATAAACCAGAATTTGCATTAACAAAAGTAATGAGCGCATGAAATTGTAACGGTGAAGTGAAACATCGTTAGGAAACATTTATACATAAATAATGATGGACTTTCACAGCGTCATTTAGACTCCTCTCTCTGGTCTCTTGTTTTAACATTTTAAAACTTCAATATAACTGTTAAAATAACGTACCACGACAGCGCCAAAGAATACCAGCGTTGTAATATCTTGGTAAGCAATGCTATTACTGCTTATGCTATGTAGTGACCGATTTGTAGCACTTTTAATTAAGTTTAGTATTAAGAAGAAGAAATACTGTTTTTTTACTTTGGTATAAATATTTTCTTATTTTTTCTAATCTCAACGTAAGGTTCACGAAATACCTTTTTGTAATTAAATATCTACAGTACGTATAGTACGTTAATAAGAACACCCACGCCCGAGACAAATATTCAGATATAACAAACATGTTGTCCCTCGTCAGCGTTTCAAAGGCAACACTTTCAAAACATTTAACGAACACACTACAAATGTCCATCGTTTGCGGTCGACAGCGCCTCGCACGAGGCGACTAGTCGGCAGTCTTCTTTGCTAAGGAGTTAAACGAACTTACCGGTTGCCAAAGAGTTACAAGTCGACGTGCCGCAGCAAGATAAATTGCCGTCGTCGTTGTGAAAACGGAAGGGACTCGCTTCGACTCTTGCCAAGCCAGGGATGTCGTCTCGTAAAAACTGAAGGGACTGGAGTCGACTCTATCCAAGTTATTTTATTATTTATTTAATAAACATTACAAAATATGACTAATAGCAAACTTATTTTTATAGTATATTTTACTAGTTTTTGTAGTCCTGTGGGTATTAATAGTTAGATTATAAGAAAAATATGTTTTAAGATCTCGTCTCTATTTATTTTTCGGAGATAACTAAAGTAGGAGGAAAGGGAGGCCTTTACCCTGCAGTGGGAGAGTGTGTGCTAAATAATAATAATAATCCAAAGTATACTGCAACCGCCGCTGATAATTTTTTAAACGACGCAATGGTCTATGTGTCAACGTTTCAAAAGGACTTCAAAACAATCACATACTACAAGAAAGCGGCAAGTGAGCAGTCTACACTTTGCTACAGGGTTAAACGAACTTACCGTTTGCCAATGAGTTACAAGTCGCCGTCCACAAGGCAAGTTAAATTGCCGTCGTCGTTATGACAAACTGAAGGAGCTTTCACGAGTGCCCTCACTCAAGTATGTTTGAAACGTGCGAGCGGTGGTTTAGTTGACGTTCCAGTTAGAACTTTTCACGTTTGGGTGAAGTACTATTTAACTTTCAACTGGTACTTTGGAAACTAATAACTGGGTAACTCTTCGACTCATAATATTTGTGATGTACTAGTAAAATAAATGATTGATGGCAGGCTAACCGCCCGCTCCCCTCCCTCTACGGACTTACGGGTATAGCCTGCGCACGGTTAAAAGTACAAAGTTTGTGTATTATTGCATACCTAGCCTGATACCTTCTACAACCAGGTAGTACATACCATAATATTCAAGCTTATTACGTTGTGGTAAACCTAATACCGCCGTGGGGTGCCGGC
Organism: Pasiphila rectangulata; assembly: GCA_963082625.1. Lineage (NCBI taxonomy): Eukaryota > Metazoa > Arthropoda > Insecta > Lepidoptera > Geometridae > Pasiphila > Pasiphila rectangulata. The sequence continues at coordinate 5,939,260 of OY720244.1, read as the reverse complement.
AGTAGAATGATACCCCTCCTCTCATGCCCATGGATGCATTAAGAGCCTGCTAAGGGATACCTCCGGAAGATGGGCAGCAGCGTCTATCCGTGTATCAACATCCCATACTGCGCTCACCAACCCGCCTGCCAAGCGTGGTGAGAATGGCAACTACCCCTCATGGAGATCCATGAGGGAGGCCGGTGTTCATCAGTGGACGTTTTATGGCTGAAACGATGAAACCTACTATGTATATAAGTTTTGAAACTATCGTGGTTGTTAACATTATATGCAATATCTACGGAATATTTAACTACCATGTATAGCATAATTTTGTTTTTATTTAAGAGGCGAAGGCAGTATTTGACGATTACAACCGAACGCGTTGACCGATTTACATGAAACGTTTTTTTGTTAGCACCGTCTTATCGAGAGAAGGTGACTGATTGATTTTGGTGACCCTAGAGTCACAGGGACCGGAGTTATAGTGATCTCAAAAGGTCACCAAAAAAATTAAAGTCTTCAAATAGCCGAAAGCGTCCAAAAACCCAAAAATCCCATTTTTGACCTTTTGAGGCCTTCGCCCCCTTTTCTGGTACCCCTATACCAATGCTTGTTTGAACATAAAACTTGCAAAACCAATCAAAAAGGTGAAAACCGATTTATTCATAAAAAAAATATTCATTTTTAAACTTTCGCGATCACGACACATATAAAGGTAAATAACGCGATAAATACCCGGTTAAATATGTGTTAATGAAAAAAATATTATTAGAGATATAAAGATAAACCTGGCTATTTTAGCTGTAGAATATTTTTTTTTGCGAGTGATGGAAAGAAGGAAAAATAAACTTTATAATACCCGAAATAATGTGGTGTAGATTTGCACATATTTGACTTTTTCCATACATCATCATCATCATCATCAGCCTATATTAGTCCACTGCTGGACATAGGCCTCCCCAAATCTGTGCCATTTCACCCTGTCTTCAGCATGCATTTTTTCCATACCTGTCCTTTCAATTATTGTAAAATTTATTGATACCTGATGATAACAGACAACCATCTTTGCAAACCTTAATACCTGATTACGTAAGCTCGTTAGTTAGTTTAATTGCCTTAAGAAGGTGGGACAACGTTTATCCATTATTATTCCATTTGTCGTGGGTTGCCGGCAGTTGAATGTTGCTCCTCCTATCTTGCCCGTGGATGTAGTAAGAGCCTGCTAAGAGCTACCTCCGGAAGATGGGCAGCAGCGTCGTTCCGTGTATCAACACCCCGTACTGCGCTCGCCAACCCGCCTGCCAAGCGTGATGAGTATGGCAACTGCCCCTTATGGAGATCCATGAGGGAGGCCTGCGTTCAGTAGTGGACGTTTTATGGCTGAAATGATGATTCAATTTGTATAACGTAAATACAGTTGAAATTTGTTTATTCGCTACCACATATTCTATTTACATTACGTTAATTATAACTCATTAATTTTAATGAGCCATTGACTGCACTAAACCCGCCACTGACGCAATAATCATAAAGCTTTTTAACTAAACCACAATACTATTAAGGTAACACGTTTAACGTTTACAGTTAATGTTGTGTAAAAGTGCTTTAAAGCTGTATTACACTACACGATATTCAGGGCCCGGTAGTTAGGGCGCCCTAATCGCCCTAACTACCAAGCGAGGCTTGCCGGGTCCGACCAGTCGCTCTAACTCTTATAACACCACTCTTAGTTAGGGTAAGGGTCCCTGAATATCGTTTAATGTAATACAGGCTTTAACGGTGAAGGAAAACAGTAAAAACAAAACCCGGCCTAGTCTCTTAATTGACCCGCCCCGGTCGTAAAGCTTCCATTTTTTGTCGCAATCTGTATGCAATTATATATTAATTATAAAATATAACTAGCCGCACCTCGCAGTTTCACCCGCGTAGTTCCCTTTCCCGTGGGAATTTCGAAAAATCCCTTCTTAGTGCACCTCTAGGATACTCAAGGCATATGTGTACCAAATTTCAAGTCTCTAGGTCCAGTGGTTTAGGCTGTGCGTTGTCTGTCAGTCACTCAGTCAGTAACGGAAGAGTTTTATATATGTATGTATATACCGATTGCGAACAGATTGCGACAAAAAAACGGATATTAAATCTTGGAAACCAAAGATTACTTACAGATACTCAAAAAGGTCTCAAAAATACCTAATACTATACAGAATCAAACAGTGTATTTAAACGGTTTATTTATATATTTTTCCACTCTTATCTACTATTTATTAATTTAAAAACATCTCCCATTTCATTAATTCTTATAAATACATACATAGATGTAGGTATGTAATAGTTATAATTATATTTCAACAAACTATGTAATAAGTTAATATATTAAAATCATATTACTTATAAAATATAATAATGATCATGTAATTAGGTATGGAATACAATGTGTACCTGAACTACATGATTTGTGTATAGAATGTATTTTATAGATAGTTGTAAGATAAAAATAGTTTATTAATAACGTTATTTTATGCAAACAGTCTAAAACAATAAGAAAATTTTATATTGTAAACTAACTCAAGTAAGGTGCCAAACGTAGGATTATGGTAAATTTATAATTTTTAATATTAAGCAAATAAGGGTACGGATGTCATTTTGTCTGTAGTTTTTAAATTTAACCAATAATAAAAAAAAAAGAATCAAACAGTGTTTTTTTAATTAAAACAGCAAGACATATTGATTGGCATTTTCTTTTGTCTGAATAGAGTTGTAAAGGCATTGCTTCCACTCGGCCCAGTTTCGGCTCGGCCCAAATCTTGTTGATAAGCATAGAAAAGTCGATGTGCAGTCAGAGATTTAAGTGTCGAGTTAACATTGTTACTGAGACATGCGTACTATAGGGGGTGTAGGCAATTCATATTGGGCGAATAAAATAAAAGTCGTTAATTTTGAAGAATCGAATTTTAATAATTTTAATTCTATGTGAACGCCGGCATATATATGCCATCCTTACAGCTATAGAGCTATGATGGCGATGGGTGCCGGGCAATCATTATATACATATTTACTAGTTATTATGGTGTGAACATAATACTGAATTCCTAATATAATCTTATTACATTTAAAAAATAATAACTGTCTGTGATTTTAGGTATTTTGATTTATTGAAGTCATTTGAAGTCAATGACCCTGTCAAGAATGGCTGTTGGCGTTTAGGTTATTGTAATCAGCTGTTGAAGTTAATCTTTCGTTGTATTTTATTGTATGAAAATCACCAAATCACGGAAAGTCGTAAAAATAAGTTGTTTCTCGGGGTAGTCAGCATCACCCATTTTCGGGTGAGTACGCATATTTTAATACACATCGCGTCGTCAGAATCACACCCTTTCCCCTTGGGTGAATACACATATATGTAATACTGTATAAATAGATATTAAAGGTTAATTCACTATAACTTGCGTTAAAACAAACTCGCTCGTTCCAACGCACTCGGGGCTTAGACTATGAAAGAGTTATGGAGTGGCATAAAATTTTATGTTATCTTTCAATTTTTTAGAGGTAATTTCGGGCTTAATTTATATCGTCGAAGTATTCGTTGGTGTGATATGACAATAAACATCGAGGTTTTCAATTCAAGTCTTGACGTAACACACTTTTCTAACTTTTTTTTTATATACTACTTGATCACGAGACAAATCGAAAGACCACCTGATGTTAAGCGGCCCTCCTCCTCTACCCATAACAACTGCAATGCCGCGGTGATCATGTTGAAGAAATACAAGAAGAAATACATTTATTAGACACACACACTAAACATAAAAATAACTATAGTAAAAAAAAATCTGACTTATTTCTAATTTTAATCTAGGAGTACCTACCCAGTTAAATATTCTGCGACATAGTGACAAATAGACGGTAAGCAGCTCACTCAGCGGGTCAAAGCAGAATACACTATTTCAAGTAATGAACAACCAGTTCACAAAGACGTGTGAGTCCAAAGGTGCCTGACTCAGCATTATGCTCCCACACATAAGGAATGCTAGGAAGTGCTGGTTTTCAGTCAGATGTGTTCACTAAGCACGTGACCAACGCTGCATTGCATTGCGCCCGTCACCCTGAGACAGAGTTGTGTGTTGTAACTGCTGTCTAGTCAGTTAATCATAATCCTACTAATATTATAAAGCCGAAAGTTTTGTTTGTATAGATGTATGAATGTTTGTTACCTCTTCACGCAAAAACTACCCTACGGATTGAGCTGAAACTTTGCACACGTACTGATTTTGAGTAGGATTAACACATAGGCTTTCATTATTCCGGGAACAACGCACGCGAAGCGGCGGGCAAAGCTAGTAATATTATAAACGCGAAAGTTTGTATGTATGGATGTTTGTTACTCTGATGCAAAAACTAGCCTACGGATTGAGCTGAAATTTTGCACACCTATAGATGTTGACCAGGATTGACACATAGGCTACATTTTATCCGGGTGCTACGCATGCGGCGGGCATCCATGTTGTGCCTACCCCAGTTATGATTAAGAACTCGGCTCTTGAAGTTGTCGACGCGTACGTGTACCTAGGACAAACAGTCCTATTAGGTATTTTCAACTAAGAGAAAGAGGTAATTTGTCTAAGCCGACTCGGATATAACTCAGCATCATTAGGTAAACTTCGCAACAACGTTTCGTCCAAAATTCTTGGTGCCTGAAGACAAAAGTTTACAATCATAGTGTGTGTACCAGTGATGACTTATGGAACCAAGGCGTGGTCCTTCACTACTGGCCTCATGAATAAGGAGTCTCGGAGTCGCTCAGCGAGCTATAGAGAGGGCTATGCTCGGGGTTTCTCTATGGGATCGAATCAGAAATGAGGAGATACGGATTGGCACGCTGAAGTGGCAATGGGCAAGCCATGTAGCTCGAAGAACAAATGGCCAATGGGACCGAAAAGTTCTTGAGTGGAGGCCACGAACCGGCAAGCGCAGCAAAAGACGTCCACCAACAAGATTAGCAGACGACCTGGTAAGGTATGCATGTCGGCGGTGGATGCAGGCCGCTTCCATCCGCAACACTTGGAAGTTCATGAGGGAGGCCTATGTCCAACAGTGGACGTCCTATGGCTGAAATGATGATGATGATATATCTCCCTGTTTTATTTCCGTTTGTAGTACAATTGAGAGGTAATCTATTTATCATTATTGCATACAACTATATGGAAAGTAGAACATACTTAAAAATAACTTAAACTTATCTTTATCAGAGTGGTATCTTGACCTATTTTATAAATCCGTCAACTAAGTGCTGATTAGTTTAGTTAGCGTTTCTTAGTAAGGGGGTAAATCCTAAGATTAATTAACAGAATCGTAAGATCATTGTTTTACTTTAATAATTTATCCAAAGTTATTTTAATATCTGGACAATTAAGACTAAGAACAAAAGCTAGTTGCAATGTCACAATAAGATAGTGCAGCACCCTCTGGGCATAAAATATACAAAAGAAACACGAACAAAAGTATATTTTATAGGTCAAAAGGCTTCATGTTGCTACGAAGAATCCGAGTTCTTGGGTTTCAATGCGAACTTACACGATATAATTCCGTAGAGTACTGGCAGCAGAATGTTGCTCCTACTCTCTTGCCCGTGGATGCAGTAAGAATCTGCAAAAGGATACCTTGGCAGCAGGTGTCTTGAATGATGGTCGAATATTTCGATGGATCTTGAATAATAGTCGGGTAGATGCATGATCGAGGGTCTAGAATATGATCGAGTGTTATTAAAACATATTTAACCGGGTATTTATCGCGTTATTTACCGTCATTCAAAAAATATTGCTTGTGTCTTGAATGATGATGGAGCATTAAGATGGATGGTCGAGTGTCTAGAATATGTTAGATAGACTTGAATGATAGTCGAGTATGATGGTGAGTGCTGATGGTCTAGCTAGATCTTTACACTCGGCTATCAGGTCGAGTGCCTAAGATATACAGGATTAAAATCGGGCCTGGCGAAACCGCTTTTAATACAAAGCTCCTTGACTTATAAAACGCTGTAGACATGCTAACTACGACAGTGAAGGAACACTTTTTAATATTATATAATAAACGTTGTTTGTTATCGCATTTATGCAGCTGAGCACGTACTAAAATGTTATTATCAAAACATTGCGAAGAAGACATAAAGTCAATTTAGAACACCACTCCAAAACATAAATGAACAAAGTTGAAGGATAAACAAAAATATTAATTAAAGCTGACATGAAAATTGTCTTTTCTTGACCTTTTCATTCAAAACAAAGTAATCTCCGACACAAATGAGAAACGGGCAGGGCAAGTAACGGGAAATTAAGTGGGAACTAATTAGGCTTAACTTACAGTTCGCGCGGCGTAAGTTGAGATGGGTGAGAGTTATTTTAATTCTAAACAAAAAAGATGGGTGTAATAAGTTCGACAGCTACATATGTATGTGTTTGTGTATCAGTTTGCGGCACCTTAGCTTTTAAACGAGTGGATCGATTTCCATGCAGTTTTTTTTTAATAGCAGGCATAAAGCGGTAATTCGTAAACATGTTTTATTAAAATCGCTTAGGAAGTATACAAGTGAAAGAGGGGATGAATTATGGAATGTTAAATATTATTCTTAATTTACCCGAGTTAGGTCACAAATGAAAGTAAATGATGTTAAGATTGCACAAGAGACTAGTAATCAATATATATAAAACTCTTTCGTTACTAAGTGACTGACAGACAACGCACAGCCTAAACCACTGGACCGAGGGACTTGAAATTTGGCACCTCTAGGATACTCAAGGTATATACCTTGAGTATCCTAGAGGTGCACTAAGGAGGGATTTTTCGAAATTCCCACGGGAACGGGAACTACGCGGATGAAACTGCGAGGTGCGGCTAGTATATCATATTTGACCCGGGTCTGGGTATTTTTTTATGTATGATAAGTATGTACAGCGGCAGTGCGGCCAGCCTAGACGCAGATGGCGGGACGAACTGGACGTTTCCTGTACTGAATGGTCGACTTATGCTTTAGACCGGAAAGTGTGGAATGAGGGAAGGGAGGCCTTTGCCCAGCAGTGGGATCCAACGGGCTGATTAGATGATAAGTAATTAATAAAAAATAAACCGGGCTTGTCTATGTCGAGACCTAATTCAAATTCAAAAAATACTTTATTCAGTGCGGCCGCATTTACCTTTCTGATTCCTCAAATTACAAAATAAAACAACACAAATTAATAGAAAGAGAATCTTTATCGCGCAAAATAATAGAACTGAAGCTTTATCGCAAAGATAGCGTTTGATAACATTTTTAGAGTTCCGAACGAAATGGTAAAAAGGAACCCTTATGGTATCACTTTGTATATATTGTGTAAACCATATTATACAGGACAATACAAAAATTACTAAAATTAACTTAAACCATAATAACAACAGAAATACACAATGGGCGATTAGGGAAGCCTGTGTTCAGTAGTGGACGTTTTACGGCTGAAATAGATGGGCAGTCTTAATGCATAAAGCGTCTGCCTACAGATCCTGACTGGATATGTACGCAGGATCTAGTGAAAGCGATGTAAACCATTCAATGAAATTTTCCCCAACCCCGAAACAACTAAAAAAACGATTAAAAAGAACTGGGTTTTCTAATAGCTTCTCATCACAGTGCTTAAAACAGGGAAGCGAACGGATTCATTCATGTGCCTTATTTCCTGTTAACATATCTCATGTTAACATGTCCATGTTTTGTAATTGCAAACTATGGAAATAAATGAATGAATTTCTGACAGTGGCTCCATCTCTGTCGTCGCAGAATAAATGGCATGAAATAAGCGCAAACACGATAAAAGTAAATCAAACTTCGAAAGATTACACAAAAGGGGATTTCCTTTTGTCGGTGAAAGTTTGGTTCTATTTACATTGTATAATTCGAAAGAAATTCGTTTGAGTTGTGAACCTTCTCTTGTTACTGTGAATTGAAATACTTTGCGGTTTGGAACAATCCTATTTGAAACTTTGGCTTATACCGGGTGTTAGTGTAAACAGTCTTATCCTTGAAACCACAGGCTAGGTATAAGGAACAGAGCCCAAAATCGATGAAAAAAAATATATTTATTTTTACATAATTTCTGCAAAGAAAATCCTCATAGATCATAAATGCGTTTCACCCTACACACGCTACAATACACGAGAGTAGGTGCAATGCGGCTTCTCTGTGTGTCAAACGCGCCGCCCGCCGCCTTTCGGCAACTCGCCGTTTCTTTGATGCGCCGACAAACACCTGCCCTCGCGAAAATACCTAAAAGCCCCGCACGCGCGCCCGCGCCGCTGCTCAGTCGCCAGTCTCGTACAATCTCGTGAGTTCGACGCATCGCGTCGCGATCCTTATGTGTGCCGATTCGCGGTAAAATGTAAACTGTGTAACTTATCTGTGCTGTGACAATGTCGTACACAAGCGAACAGTGGACTGAAATGGTACGGCTTTATGCCATAGCTGGTGACAACTTAACCCTGGCACGTAGGTTGTACGCAGAGCGGTTTCCAGGACATCGTGTGCCAAGCCGGGAAACTATCCTAGCTGCTACACAAAGGCTACGTGACTATGGCCAGTTCATCGTGCCTAGTCATGCACAAGGTCGTGGCAACCAACAGTTGGCGGTCAACCTTCAAGAGCAAATCTTGAATTTTTTCGCGGAAAATCCAGAGGAGAGTACCAGAAGGGCAGCTCGTCTCTTCCATGTTTCGCACTGGACGGTTTGGAAAATCCTTCACATCGATGGCCAACACCCCTATCATTTCCAGCCGGTTCAAGAACTGGAAGACCGCGACTACCTACCGCGGGTGGTTTTCTCTCAATGGCTCTTAGATAACCTGGACAACGCTTCCATTCTCTTCACGGATGAAGCTACGTTCACCAGGTCGGGCTTTTACAATGTTCATAATGAACATTACTGGAATAGGCACAATGAACACAGAGTGCGGGAAGACCATTTCCAGCGTAGGTTTTCGGTGAACGTGTGGGCGGGAATCGTGGACGGCATTCTCCTCGGTCCACATTTCATAGATGGAAATTTGAACGGAGATACCTACATGAACATTCTTCATCGAGTTTTGCATCATATGTTGGAGAATGTGCCTCTCCGTTCATTAAGGAACTTGTGGTACCAGCATGACGGGGCTCCTGCACATTTCCAGTTGCAGGTTCGGGCTATGCTTGATGCGGAGTTACCTGGGCGATGGATTGGTCGCGGAGGGCCAGTCGCGTGGCCAGCGCGTTCACCTGACCTCACGCCTTTGGATTTTTATTTGTGGGGAGACATTAAGCGCAGGGTTTACGCCACTCGTTTTTACAATACAAGACAATTAAAAAGACGTATTCGTAAGGCGTTTAGGGAGGTGAAAAATAACCCATTTGTGCTTTCCCGAGTGCGTGATAACCTAAGAAGACGTGCGGAGGCGTGTGTGGCTGTAAATGGAGCCCATTTTGAAAACTTGTTACGTGTGATGTAGGTGTGTGTACATAAAACTGTAAATTTAAACTGTAATTAATTTGTAAATAAGACTTGTTTTTTAAGTAACTTTTTAAATACGCCTAAAATAACTACTTTAGCCATAAAGCTTTTTTGATTCAATTTAATTATTTTACTTGTCTTGAAATAACTTAATAATGTGCTAGAGTAGTTATTTTTGCCTGTCCTAAGCCAGGAAAAGTATGAAGGGAAAGTTATATGCAAGCATCCATTCGTTTTGATACGTACATCAGCCCGAGCGCAGCGACATTTGCGGGCGACGTACGACAGTAGGTAATTAGGGTGTCCAAAAAATCACGTTCCTTAGATGAGAAATGAATTATCAAAATGTAGCGAAACGAATTGACTATTATTTTTAATTATTACTTGTATCAATTCATTTTAGGGTTATACATTTGTGGTTTAAGTGATAAGTGTGTTCACACTAACACCCTGTATACGTACAGATTTGTACGGAACCCTCGGTGCGCGAGTCCGAATTGCACTTGGCCGGTTTTTTTTTTCAAATCGGTCCAGTAGTTTCGGAGCCTATTCAATGCATACAAACAAACTAACAAACAATCAAATCTTTCCTCGTTATCATTTGTGTAGACTAGTACATTTTACAGAATATTTGTGTCGTGTCATCATTTCAGCCGTAAAACGCCCACTACTGAACACAGGCACCTCATGGATCTCCATGACGGGTAGTTGCCATACTCCTAACTCCACGCTTGGCAGGCGGGTTGGGGAGCGCAGTACAGGATGTTGATACACGGAATGACGCTGCTGCCCATCTTCCGGAAGTATCCCTTGGCAGATTCTTACTGTACGAGCAAGAGAGGTGTGGCAACATTCTACTGCCGGCACCCCACCGAAATTCGCTTATGACGATGAAATAAGTTTTAAAAGGTGAACATTCTACCTGTGTTTGTATTTCAACACATCAATATGTGCCAGTGCAATGCCCCGAGATAACCTGACTTCACATGTCAGCTAAATGTTTGAGAACCTAATTCGCTGCGTTTACGCAAACCATAAAACTAGAAAGATAAAACATACATATTTCTGAAACAAAGTGCCTATCTTATCAACGGTTAAACATTTCGTCAGCTGTAATCTGTTGACCTGGTTATGGTATTCCGGTTTATACAATGTGTAATATAGTGTAGGCGCCGTGGGGTGCCGGCAGTAGAATGATACCCCTCCTCTCATGCCCATGGATGCAGTAAGAGCCTGCTAAGGAATACCTCCGGAAGATGGGCAGCAGCGTTTATTCGTGTATCAACATCCCATACTGCGCTCACCAACCCGCCTGCCAAGCGTGGTGAGAATGGCAACTACTTCTCCATCCATGGAGATCCATGAGGGAGGCCTGTGTTCATCAGTGGACGTTTTATGGCATGGAGATCCATGAGGGAGGTCTGTGTTCATCAGTGGACGTTTTATGGTTTTATGGCTGAAATGATGAATATAGTGTAGACGTGATGAAAATCCAAACTAATTTTGAGTGTATAGAAGTGAACAGTCTGGTTGTTTTATGTAATTACAAAAGAGATATTTATCTAGGCCTCAAATTGGTTTTATATCTATTATCATATCTATTATATTATTAAAATGCTATTAGATTCACTGACCGACAACGTACAGCCTAAACCACGATCCTAGAGACTTTAAATTTTGAGGGTACCTACGTTTGTCTTGGAAATTCAAACTCTAAAAGGTTCAAAAGGGGGTCAAAAGATGTCTTAACTTATGTACCATTTCTGCTAGCTCCTAGGCCCACAAGGCACAGGCCTAGGGGCCCTCCAAGCCTAGGGGCCTTCATGGCGAAACATTCATAAATAAATAAATCAAATCATGGTGCATATAGAAAATATTGTCAGGCAGGGGGGCCTCAAAAACCAAGTGCCGGGAGTCACACGGGCCTGGAAATTAGGAATGTATTCTCCGCATTCAAAATAGGCAATGACGTATTCAAGGATTTCCCAGTATTTTTGAAAGTTGTAAATTTACAAAATGTCTCAAGATTATTTACATACTGGTTTTTACCCTGTACGAGACGCTGCGGTGCCTGGATATATTAATATAATAATAAAAAATAAGGAAAGGAAGGAAGGGAAGGGAGGCCTTTGCCCTGCAGTGGGAAGAATCAGGCTCATAAATAAAATAAATAAATAAATAATAATAAAAAATAATAATATTGTTCGGTGGTTAAGCGTGGCTGGTGGTTAATAATAACTCACGTAATATAAAGTCATGTAAGTCACGTAATATAGTAAACGCTAATTGCAATTAAAATGTACCGTTGCAAACGTGTGTTAGTTATATAAAAGTTTATACTAATATATAATTATGTTAGATTTAAGGTACAAGTAAACATTTACGGGCCGTAGAATAAGTTATTTAAGATCTGTGTACTTTTCTATTGTTGCCTGAAAATAAAGATTATTATTACTATTATGTACTTGCTTCGGCAGTACATATACTAAAATTGGAACGATACAGAGAAGATTAGCATGGCCCCTGCGCAAGGATGACACGCAAAATCGTGAAGCGTTCCACATTTTTTTTGTGGTCTTACTTAAAATATAGACAGCTATCCATAAAAGTGGAAGGATCTCTTTTAGTCAGATCTACAGGTCGGGGTCTGGCTCAAGGTGATCCATTATCTCCTCTTCTTTTTAATGCCGCGACGATTGACATATGCCATAAAATTAAAAACGTTGAAATTTCGCAATACGCAGATGATTTTGTTTTGTACTTCTCTAATAAATCCTTAGATTTGGCTATAAGTGAACTTCAGAAATCTTGTAGTGAACTAAGTTCCTTATTTAATAAGTTAGGCCTTTCCATTTCTTCTTCTAAAAGCAAAGTTTGTATTTTTAAGAAAGGAATATTTAGAACCCCAATCGTTTTTAAAATTAATAACAACTCTGTATCAGTTGTAAATCACGTAAAATATTTAGGTTTATGGTTAGATTCGTCACTTAGATGGGGTAAACATATAAATGAGATTATTCAAAAAGTATCGAAGTTTATAAATTTGTTGAAAGTTTTGTCTGGTCCTGGTTGGGGTATACACCAAAAACATTTACGGCGTTTATACATGTCCATAATTCGGAGTAGGATCGATTATGTTTCATTTTTGTATGATAATAGTTGCCAAACTAATTTGTTAAAATTAGATAAAATTCAAAATCAAGCCTTACGCGTCATTGGTGGTTTTATTAGGAGCACCCCCATTCATGTTATGGAAAATGAGCTATGCCTTCCACCACTACGAATTCGCAGAAAATTTCTCGCTGGAAAGTTTTGGTTGAGGTCTAGATCATTTTCGAATAACACCACAAACAATTTAATCCAAGAACTGGATTTAATTAGCAATTCACGTTACTGGACCAATAAGAAACTCCCTGCACTTATTCACACATATAAGGAACTAAATTCAATGTCTGTTCACAGTAGTGACCGTCTTGAGATGTTTTCTTTGGAGACATGGGTAAGTAACATTCAGTTACATGATGTTATTTCTAAATCAATCCCATCCATAGACCGCGCCAAAAGAACATATAGTGTACATAATCTCAATTTTATTTCCTTGGACTTTATTAATGAACAATATAATAATTATTACAGAATTTTTACCGATGGGTCAAAAGATAAAAATATGGGAGGGGCAGCTTTTTTGGACCCTAATCTTCAAATTAATTGTAAGTTTAGAATTGACTCAAATATTTCAATAATGCACATTGAATTAATTGCCATAGCTGAAGCTTTGTCATATATTAATTCAATAAATTTCGATCACTTTGTCATTTTGACAGATTCAAAAAGTTCTCTGCAACATTTGGCTCGGTGTACCTCTCATGTGAGAGGAATACCGATTGCCTATCAGATATTGGAGTCAATTTTAAAGCTGAAATCTCATAATAAGAAGGTATGTTTTCAGTGGATCCCTTCTCACATCAACCTTAAAGAAAACGATGAGGTAGATTTACTCGCTAAGCAGGCAATCGGAGATGGTATTTCTTTGGGACAGTTATCCCTTTGGTCAGATTTTGTTCATTTGGTTAAAAATCAGTGTAGGGATGTTTGGCAAGAATACTTTGACGAAAGATCTCAGGAAAAAGGTATTTGGTACAGAACTATTCAACCTCAGATATCTCAGCATCCATGGATTGATACCATTTTGTATAACAGAAATGATCTAAAATGTATCCTTAGAATGCGTTCCGGACATATCCCAGCGAATAAATTCGCATTTTTAATGAAAAAGGTTCCATCACCAAAATGTAATGATTGTGACGTCATTGAAGATGTACATCATATTTTGCTGGAGTGTGTCATTATGTTTTGATAAAAGATGTTTAGCACAAATAGGTGTTGTTAATAGTATATTAGCTGACCCTACTAGTGATAAATTTACCAATTTGATTGAATTGTACAAGCTAGGCTTAGTTAAGGATTAATTTAAGTTGTTTTTTGTTGTTGTGTATTTTACTTCCTTTTGTTATCTTTATTAGGCGATGTAGTCGCTTGGCGACTAAGTCCTTAAATAAATAAAAAAAAAAAAAAATTATTACTATTATTCCACATCATTTATTTGTTAACTCATGAAAATACATTTTTTACTATAAAGAAATATAAAAACAAATACTCTGCAGTAAAAAATATATCACCGGTCGCGAAGCAAGGCCCAAGCGGTCGGTGACTAGGGCTGCATGGAGAGGAATCTCCTTACTATACGTGCCGAGTCCAGGAGTACTGCCTTTTGGATCTGGCTCTTGATCCAACTGCCTAGCGAAAGTCTCTCGAGATGTCGATCGAGACTCTTCGCTATGAGTCCGTTAACGGAAACGACTATCGGAACAATAGTCGCTGAGTGAACATCCCACATGGTGGCAATTGATTATTATATTTATAATTGATTATTATTATATCTTTATTATTATTATTATATAATCCATCAAAAGATTCCTTCAGATGATCTTAGTTGGGCAGTTTTTGTATCTACCTAATCTCTGTCACTCAGACTATGTTCATGCTTACTGCTTCTTGCGTATTGTAGGTAATCTATTCGGAAATAATTTGTCTACCAATTTAGTTATAGTAGTTTTGTAGACCTTAAAATCGTTCTCGTCACTCCCATTCACTCACGTTCGTGACGCATCAATGCCAAAGCTCTCTCTCTCTATAATATATCTCAAGTGAAGACGATTGAGCATTCGGGATTCAATCTTCAACGTGCCGTGAATAGGGAATACGACACAATTTACGCTGTGACAAATACATCGCTGCACCACTGCGCTGTCTTATTGCATCAGCAGATTTGACACGGCGCCGTGTGAACACAAACAACGGTAATCAACCTGGAATGGAGAAGGAACAGATAGTTCACACACTCCGTCTAGTACAGTCGCGTTCATAGGTGAAGATGCATCTGCATTGCAATATTAAAATTCCGTTTTTCTGATACGTAACTGTGTGTAAAAATAATGAAGTAAAATGACTCAGGTACTTCGTTATTTTTATTCATCATCACATAACACAATTTACCTACATTGCTTTTTATATAATGTCTAAATACAATGTTTAGGGCTATTTTACATAGGTTAGATATTAGGTACACGCGAAATGTTGTCGTACGTGTGAACACCCGCCCGAATATTTTGTCACGCAAGAATTTTAGACCTTGTGACCTTGTTTTGTAGACCTATTTAGGACAAACAATTTTTTTATAAATCTCATGCACATGTCATCAATGGTTAACGCAGCGCACGCCAAAACAACTCCCAGTTGGCGTAAATTTTCCAATAACTTCAACAATCTTCATAATAGTTCAGCGATTTTACACTTAACCGTTAATTTTACTACTAAATCTTCCTTTTGAAACACTATCCATTGGTGAAAACCGCATCAAAATCCGTTGCATGGTTTAGGAGGAGTAAGAAGCCAAACAGACGGACAGACGTGGGAAGCGACTTCAATTTATACTACGTAGAGATAGATATAGGGAATAAAGAGATGTTCTTTGAACAAAAACTTATATTTTAATCAACATAGTCGAATAAATTCTGCTTTGGTCATTAGGTATCCGAGCAAAGAAAAGAGAAAATTAAACCTCGAAAGGCAGACAAGTGCAATAAACGTCCATCATCTCCTTAATTTTAGGGAAAAGGTCGTAATGACGGAAAAATTAAACCATTCCGATCCGAAGCTAAAATTAGATCATTGTGTTAGTGGAATTAAAAATGAGGTTACGGCTAAGATAAAGCTCCATTACGTAAATAGGATTTGCTTGTCTTACGTTACGTTTTTCACGATTCGACATTATTACTCCTGCCTGATGTCAAGTAAGGGCCTTTACATCTATTATAGATTATTTATACAGCGTCAGCGACTGGTACTCATGCTGTATGACGCTGCAGTGACTGGGATATTGATAGATGGATTAGGCTTGCCCAGTACCTCCCTCCTCCCAACGTAGTCGGCTATTGGTCAAAGGAAAGAACTGGTCAATACGTCTGATGTTGACTTAGCCGCGGATTTCAAACGATGTTTGCTTGAGCTAGAGCTGACTACCACATCGCTCCAGCGATACCGGGGAACATGGTGTATACATATTTTGTAAAAGAAATCATCATCATCTCGCCCGTAATACGTCCACTGCTGGACATTGATTTCCCTCACGAATTTACGAGGTATTTCTTGATCATGAGGGGTTGTTGCCATACTCAACACGCTTAGTAGGCGGGTTGGCGAGCGAAACGGAAGGATGCTGCTGGGTAGCAGATGGGTATCTTCCGAAGGTATTCTTGACATTGCGTTGACACTACATTCACGGGCAAGAGAGAGGCAACCATCATACTGCCCCACGGCAGAAAATAAATAATGCTGAATATGTAAAGTCAAAATGCCGTGGGGTGCCGGCAGTAGTATGTTTTCCCTCCTCTCATAACCATAGATGCAGTAAGGCGGTTATCACACTGCCACGCACCACGCTGCATGTTGCGTGTCGACGCACCTACGCGCGTACTTACGGGAGTGCAGATCTGCATCTTCGTGCGGTTTTTTCACGCACTCACGCGCGTAGTTGCGTTTTGTCGATTCACGGCGGCTCTGACTCATTTCATTCAAAGCTGTTCGCTAGACTGCGAAACTCGGTGTGCCATACCTTGCGTCTCGGCCCGCACCTACGCGCGTGGGTGCATGTTTCTCCGCACCTACGCGTGTGATCTGAATAAACGCGCGTAGATGCATTTTCGGTGTGTTGGACTGTGCGTGTTTTCTATACAAACGGAGATACTTACAAGCAACATTAGAAGACGCATTCACGCAACATGCAGCATGATGCGTGGCAGTGTGTGAACCTCCTAAGAGCCTGCTAAGGGACTCCGGAAGATGGGCAGCAGCGTCTTTCCGTGTATCAACACATCCCATACTTCGCTCACCAAGCCGCCTGCCAAGCGTGGTGAGTATGGCAAATACCCCTCATGGAGATCCATGATGGCCTGTGTTCATCAGTGGACGTTTTATGGCTGAAATGATGATTACACAAACCACCATATCAGCCCAAAGTAAGCATAGATAGTGTTATGGGTACCCTATTCAATGGTTGATACGAGTACAAAACTAAAAGACCTATTGTTGAATGAATGAATGAAGGAATGAATGAATGAATATAACTTGTTACTATTGTTGTAAATAAATAAAATTCACGGGCGGCGACATCGAAACCTGGCTAAAATTCGTATCATCATCATCATCAAGGTAATTGAAATATTATGAAATGTAGTTAAATAATTGTAGTAGTGTCTACTAGAATCCCTCAAGGCATAGTTATATGCCCTAAATTAAAACTTGCAGTTGCATGTTTCACTTAATAATGTTTGCTTGCTTTTAAAACCAGTTCCGATTATGGGATCCATGATAAATCTAGGGAAATACACAAATGTAATAAGCGTATATAATAAGGGTTTGGGTGTTTTCAGCAACAAGTCATAGATTTTATAACGAAATTCAAGTTTTTTGTTAATATAAAATACTAGAAGTCGCCCGCGGTTTAACCCGCATCTTTGGTTACTGCTCCGCTCCCGTAGGTCGTAGCGTGATGTTATATAGCCTATAGCCTTCCTCGATAAATGGGCTCTCTAACACCGAAATATTTTTTCATATCGGACCAGTAGTTCCTGAGATTAGCGCGTTCAAGCAAACAAACAAACTCTTCAGCTTTATATATTAGTATATGTCGTAATACGAAAACAAAGATGAAAATGCACCCAATACCTTTCAATTTCCCAAGCATCTTCCGTAAAGTATTTAATAATTTATAAAAATACTCTTTTTATTTCCAGGTAAGTGCCGTAACAAGTTCTACAGTGAAGCTGTAAGAAACATCATAAGCCACGGAACAATAAACCTTAAGTTCTAGGCTCTCAGGTTTGTTTTAGCTTGAGTAAATTGCCAACCGCTTTGTTGTCTGTTAGCAATTTGATTCAGGACTTTCTTATTATTCAAGTGCTTACGGGTCTATATCTTTATCAGATGTTCCCCGCGACTTCATACGCGTTTTGATGCTCTGCTCGTATACTTTTCGTAGAGTTTTATGTTATAGCCTTTCTCGATAAATCAGCTATCTAACTAAAATATTGTCTTTTTTAAACTTTCGCGATCACAACACATTATTAGCATACATATAACCCGGGTATTTATCGCGTAAATTACCTTTATTATTTCCCGAGCGACGTTTCGCTTGGATTGCACCAACTATGGTCCCGGGAAGACTAATAATATATAAAATAATAAAGGTAATTTACGCGATAAATACCCGGTTATATGTATGTTAATAACTAAAATATTTTTTCAACACGAGCCAGTAGTTCCCGAGATTAGCGCGTTCAAACAAACAAACAAACTCTTCACATTAATATTGCTATAAATTTGGTCACTACGGAGAGCAGCGGTGCGATCCGTTCTGCCGAGTAGTGTCTATTTCACGTTTTAGTGTTTATGTCACTGTATTTTAGAACCTAAATATATTTTATTAGTTTTATGTGTGAGTAGCCGCAATCTGCGGTTTCACTGCGTAGTTCTCGTAAAATATAGCCTATGTTACTCAGTGATAACGAAGCATTGTAATGTGAAATAATTTTGAAAGTTTTTGCGTTTATTCGTTACAAACATACCAAAAATAAATCTTTCCTCTCTATAATATAAGTATAAATAAAATAAATGTAAATATCTTTATCTTATTTACCATTTTATTCAGAGGTCTGTTGGTGGTTCTCAGAATAAAACTATGGCTCTGTATTTCTTGTGTCGCGACAGTTATTAAGAACCGTGCGAGAGAGCCAAGAACTGTTCTTGTTTGTGAATCTTCTATAGTATAGTTAGACTGAAGTAACAAGGTTCAAATAACATCTCATGTCATTGCGAAATGGGGCGTGTATCGAACAGAACCGAACATGTCTCCGACTTCCCCTAGCCAGTATCTACACGGTAGCATTACAGTCGTTAGGGTGATTCTTTCGATTCTTTATTTTTTTTGGGAAAGTATTTTCAGTGCTCTTTCAGCTCCGAATCACAATCTCAAAATACATTAACGTGTAATCAGAAATCACGACTCAATGAGCGATGAAATGGAGTGTACGTTCCTAAATTAAATTGCCATTGGTCTGGATCGCATTAGACCCTTTTTGGAACCTTAACACGAATTATGGCTGGAGACATGTCATTATTAGACCTAAAGTTAGATTTCATATTGGCTAGATAGATAGATTAACTCGTTATTTTACGTACACTATTAACAGAAATAGCAGAAAGAGACAAATAAATATAACCATAAAATAAGATAAACTTTGGTTGGAGAGGATATAAAAAAATCAAAGACGGCGGTGTACGAAAAAACTAATACATACTTATAAATAAACATATAAATACATACTAGTAGTTGAATTATTAGGGAGCGAAGCCCCCTATTATGCATAGCGCTGTCTGTCTGTCTGTGCATGACACGATTACAACCGAACGCGTTGACCGATTTACATGAAACCTTTTTTTTAGCACTGTCTTAATGAGAGAAGGGTACTGATTGATTTTGGTGACCCTAGGATCACAGGGACCGGAGTTATTGTGACTTCAAAAGGTCACCAAAGGTCAAAAATGGTATTTTTCGGAAACCTTCGCCCCCTTTTCTGGTACCCCGTGCCAATGCTTGTTTGATGTTATCGTACTACTGAACATCGAACTACTGTGTTTTGGTTATAAGTACAAAGTTCAAAGTTAAAAAATCTTACCATAGCAAGCGGCCTACGATCGCGGGCATTCGTTCGCCCACGATCTACAAAAAAGTATGATAAACCCAGGGATATTTCAATAACATCAGTTAACCCATATAATATTAAAACTAACATACCAGTGGTAACCAATGCAATTCTTTCTTGAGCGCAGGCGTGAGCCAAGGGTGTTTTATATGAAGTTTGGCCAAATTCCCGTAGGATGTTATGCTGGCAGTCTCAGGCATTTACTAATAACTAGAAGGTGGCCTATGAGATTTCACTATACGCTATTCTAGCATAATAAAACTAATATAATTTTTAAAAACTAATTAACGGGAGTTTATCGCGTAATTACCTTTTTTTATTATTTCCCGACGTTTCGAGTGCCAGGGCACTTGACAGGACCCGTGACCACGCGGGCATCATGACACGGGGCATGCCCGCGTGGTCACGGGTAGACTGAATTATGAAATTAATGAAAAGTATTTATTAGACACACACAAAAAGAAGCAGCTATTTGAAGGCACCTATGACTTATTATATTAGAATTATAAACACATATTATGAGTGAAAGAAAAAAAAGGGACAGTGGCAGTTAAAAAAAGAAAGGCAAGCAGCTCACTCAGCGGGCCAAGCGAATATGTTAATAATAAGATAATAATTACTGAAGCAACCGTCGCAAGGAGTGGAATCCGCGACTACCCTCAATTCGTCATCTGAATCAGGAATGGACAGTCGACGACCCAAAAAACGACGACAGAAATTGTACATGCAACATAAGAGCTTCTTAGTCCATTACCATCACTGACTACGAAAGGGTTGCTGATAATGTTAGCAGTCATCTCATCTGTGTCTATATTGTGAAATTTTGACCGAAGCGGTCCAGCTATGATGTCAGACTGCGCGGTAGATTTTGTCGTTGTTACTGCGGTTTGAGTTATCGTTGACGCTACAAAGGGTTCTATCACTTGCACATCTAACACCGCATCGTACTCGAAGTCCAATCTGAAGAAGATAATGGTAATGTTAGTGTATGTTGTAAAGCAAAATGTCTACAATTTCATACTTCATAAAGTAACAGTACTTTTTACAGACTAACAGTCCACAGGCTCGTCATGCGACTTTTTTAGACTATTAAATCTGGAAGATTCTGTTAATATACCCGCTTAGTTTGACATTGTAGTACCTACGCAACGTCAATTGCCTGTATCCTGTTGCTCAGCAACGTTGAGCCAACCTTCTTGAAAATAA
Organism: Pasiphila rectangulata; assembly: GCA_963082625.1. Taxonomy (NCBI): domain Eukaryota; kingdom Metazoa; phylum Arthropoda; class Insecta; order Lepidoptera; family Geometridae; genus Pasiphila; species Pasiphila rectangulata. The sequence continues at coordinate 5,918,250 of OY720244.1, read as the reverse complement.
CTTCCACTTAGTTCAGTAAGTGTTAAAATGTTCGATTGTTTAAGTTAACTCTTATGTGAAAAACCAAATCAACTAAACTTATTCTATACTTACCTTAATAAAACGTAAAACGGATCACCACTGTAACTTAGAGCCTCCTTCTCCTGATAGGTGATGTGGTGTTGCTCAGCCTCCAAGAAATCTCTAAGCTCCATTCCTGACCGTCTTCTTAGTTCATTCACCTGGCTTGAGGGAGGAACGACTATCTTAGGAGCGTCATCGAAATCTGCTAAGTAGTCACCTTGACGATCTTTTCTGTCAATTACCCTGAGGATGTAGACGGCGGCAGTGTCTGTGAATTTTGCTTTCAACTGTAATAAAAATCATATTTTATGTTTATGACCCCCGTTTAATTTATTCGAGAAAGAGAAGGTTTGGTTAGTATATCAACCATCTCGGCAATCTCACTAAGAAGCATTATTTTCTGCATTCTTTGTCGGCACCCTATGTTACATCATCTCTCAATATTATAAAGAGGAAATATTTGTATTTAGTTTGTTTGTAACGAATAACTCAAAAACTACAAGACCGATTTAAAAAAATCATTCACCATTAGAAAGCTAAATTATCTCTGAGTAACACATGCTATAATTCATTCCCATATTCCCACGGAAATGGAAACTACGCGGGTTAAACTGCGGAGTGCTGCTAGTACATATATAGAGTAAGAACCTTACTTTTATTCTCATACAGATCTGGTTCAAGTAGTGTTCATTGTATATGATAATCTGGAATAAAAACAAATAGATAAGGGAGTCTGGCTCTTCTAAATTCGGTTTCTATCGGATATTGACGAAAACACCTATTTGGAAGGCACTTGCAAGTTGGGCATACCTTGAATTTGAGGCTTCCTCCTGTGTTGGGTGCCTGGATCTTGGCCTCATCGTGGTAGATTAGATTGCTATTATTACTGTCGCAGTTACGAAGGCCTATCCCTGGAACTGACCCATCATCAAGTTAGGCTATCAGATCAATTCTCGTAAAAAATAAGACATTATGGATAGCAACTTACAGAAATATATCTCGTTTTGACTGATCCTCTTGATGATGTTTGGTGAATTGTCCTGTTCACTCTGTTGAGCTTCGTTTTTAAATGTAAACGAATTCTTTGTGAAGCTTGCTGTTTCTCCGATGTCTCCTTCAGGTAACTCTTTCCCGAAACCTGGATAAAACTGTTATTCATACTTTTAATTTTTTTAGCTGATTGCATGGAGTTGAAAAGGATCTAAGAAAATGTATATCGTAGTTAGTTTGTTTTAAATAAATTATGAGTAAAAAAAACTTTTTAACAAACAAGCTTTTATTTAAACGTACCAAAAATAATAAAATAAATATTTTCCATTAAAGTTTAATGTCAATTTAAAACGTCATTACACAATATAATGTGATAAAAAAGCTTGTCGCGAGATTAACCTGTGTACCTGTAACTTGATCTAATTGTTTTTTTTTTTAAACAATGTAAATAGGAGTTCCTGCTTAAATCTCTCGACAAGCTTTTTAATTACCTAAATTGTGTAAAGACGTTTTAAGTTGACATTAAACTTTAATTGGAAATGTTTATTTTATTATTTTTAAGTAAGTAGTACGTTTAAGTAAAAGCTTGTTTGTTTAAAAGTTCTTTTTACTTTTAATTTATTTTTTACTTATTAGATATTACTGGGCAGTTGGTTTCTTGTCTGTTCATCTCATTCCCGCCATGTTGGATTTAGAGTGATGTCATATAATTTTTCGAGTAACTCAGCAAGCCCTTTTATTTGATATCCTAAAATAACTAGTCCGCCATCTTCTGCCATATGGGATTTAGAGTAACGTTATTTCATTTTTCGAATTAGTCCGCCATCTTGAGTATACCGCCATGTTGGATTTAAAGTGATGTTATTTAATTATTCGAGTAACTCTCAGCAAGACCTTTCATTTGATACCCATATTGTAGGAGTCTATTAAAAATAACTAGTCCGCCATCTTGGGTGTTCCGCCATGTTGGATTCAGAGTGACGTCATTTAATTTTTTGAGTTTTTTCAGCAAGCCCTTTCATTTAATACCCATATTATAGGAGTGCATTAAGAATAACTAGTCCGCCATCTTGGATGTTCCTTCATGTTGGATTCAGAGTGACGTCACACCATGCATTGTCATCCAAAGAAAACATGTATACAAAATTTCAGCCCAATTGGTTAAAGACATCTGCTTCAAAATTGAGTTGTCTTGCAACTCCACTGCTAGCAGATTCCACCAACAAACATAGTTATATAACATACATACTAAATAAAAGCTTGTAAAATGAGCTAACTTTTGATCGCCATCTTTTATGGCTCTTGATCATACATTTTTAGTTTCTGTGTTTAAGTGGAGAAAGATTTTGGAGAATTCTTCTTTATTTGGTAACTTAAATAGTAAAGATACGCTAACGTACATAAGTCAATGAGGCGTTAGCCGCATTCGCAATGTATCCTTAAGTATTTCAGTCTACGCCTTACCTTCATTGAAAGCGGTTCTCCTGTACTGAGTCTCAAGCTCGTTGTCGACGTTAGTGACGCTGTCTATCCATGTGATGTAGGGTAAAATATTAATGAAGCGTGTAGGATTCGCGCAGCCCATGCTTTTCGTGCCAAGTCCTAGCTAAAAACAATGCGTTAAGGAGGTCAGCGAGCTTAATAGGCGTATCTCAATAATGGGTCAAGCCTCGGCTTAAACTTAAATTCTGTTTTTTTTCCTACGTGGAATAAACCTCTTATAAGGTCTTAATGCAGTGCAGCGTTGGTCACGTGCTTAGTGAACGTGGTCACCGCGCATTCGGCTTGTCTCGTCATGTTAAAAAAACTGCAAATACCTTTGTAAATCAGAACCCATAACAATATTTGCAAATTATTATGAAACACTATCGACTTCTTATCAATCGCTGTGCTATTATGCGCGGTAATCATGACTGAAGGGTGAAGTATCCAACACTTCTAAAAGACCTACGACCTATTAGTATATTGCCGTTTTTATCAAAAATTTTAGAAAAAGTAGTTTGTATTCAATTGACTGTTTTCTTAGAAACACATAAAATTCTTCCACTTCGACAATCAGGCTTCAGGAAAGGACTTAGCACAGCTACAGCTCTCATAGATGTTGTAGATGATATTCTCGCCGCTCAAGATGAAGGCAAAGCTACTATACTTACGTTATTAGATTTCTCGAGAGCGTTTGACACTATTAACATATCATTACTTTTATCAAAGCTAACTTTCTATGGCTTTGACAATAGTGCAATCACATGGTTTGATAGTTACCTTAAGAGCAGATGTCAACTAGTAGAATTGCGACATCCAGACGGTTCAAGTCTCTTATCAAGTGTCATGCCAGTTACACGTGGAGTTCCACAAGGCTCCATTCTTGGACCTATGTTGTTTTTGCTTTACTGCGCTGATTTACCATCTAATATTATGCACTGCAAACATCATCAATACGCAGATGACCTACAGATACATATTTCTTTCAAACCATCAGATACTGTTGATGCAACAACTAAACTGAACATAGATTTAGACAGAATTTTAAAATGGTCAGATAGGAATGGTTTGGTTCTTAATCCTACGAAATCTAAATTTCTTATTCTCGGTTCAAAAAAGCAAGTGGAAAAAGTAGTAAATTCTGATCCGAGTATAAATATCAAGAGTACGGCAATAGAACATGTTACTGAAGCCCGCAACCTCGGTTTGCTTATGGACATTTCTCTACATTTTGAAAATCATATCGCACATACAGTCCGCAATTGCTTTTACAGGCTATCAGTGCTTTATCGCTTGCGTGAATTTCTTAGCATAGATTTACGAAATAGGTTATGTGATTCTCTTATTCTTTCCAAATTAAGTTACGTTGATACCGTCTTTGGCGAATGTTTGCTAGCGCGATCTAAAAAGCTAATTCAACGTTTACAAAATGCCTGCATGAGATTTTGCTACCCAATTCCAAAACGTACACACATTTCTCCGTATATAAATAGTCACGGTTTTCTTAATATGACATCACGTCGATCGTTACATTTTTCTTGTTTACTTTTTGGTATAATTAAGCACCAACATCCTTCGTATCTTTACGAAAAACTTCATTTCTCCGACCGACATATACGTTTTTCCACACGTCTTATTTGCCCCAAACACAGAACGACTGCATTTCGTGGCAGTTTTAGATATGCTGCCACGAAATGTTGGAATAACTTACCTCCACCATTAAGAAATATGAAATCTATCGACACGTTTAAAACTTCTCTTAAGAAAATTCTTTTAATTTCTCAAAAAACTCCCTAGTCGTTCTGAGTTTTCTGGCTTTCTATTACCTACAGAATTCAAAATTATGTAAATTGAGCTTTTTTCTCCATTATATATGAATGAACGTAATAATGTTATTATAAATAGATGTACAATTATAATTTTACCCTTATTTGTTTGGATTTAAGCTTTTAATATTTTTTTTTTTTTTTAATCGTATTTACTAAGTATAGTGCATTTATGTGAAGTTTGTGTTTAATAAGTTTCATGTTAAAAATTGTACTGTGTCGGGTGTGTTCCGCGCAAACTCTCCCACGGCGCCACTGAAAACCAGTGCTGTGTCTAACGCAGCGTACGCTGAGTTGGCGACCGATTTATGTCTATAAATATTTTATTGTAACAGTTCCGTTTGTGTATTTGTAAATGAGACATAAATAAATATTATTTTCTTTTCTTTCTTTCTTTCTATCCTAAACCTTTCTTATGTTTAGGATAGAAAAATGCGGTTGTTTGTTAAGCCTTCACAGCTTAACGGCGGAACAAATTGGGTATCAATATTTGTTTAGTTATTAGCTTCTTTTATCCGGGTACAATGGGTGTGATGTATTTATGCAATAATTAATTACACATTACATTGTACCAAATTTTTATTGTATTTTTTTTTTCTGTAATTTCTTAAGGTGTGCAATAAAGTATTTTGTATTGTATTGTATTGTAAACAGTAAAATGGCTATTATGTATCTATGTCTTATATCCGATATTTTTCTCGCTCTTCTTCAAAATATATTCCAACGCATTTTCCTCCCTTACCTGCAATAAACTTGTAAGATTTACTTCTTAAGTTTTGTGTTTACACTGTGACTATCCTTATCTCCGCCGCTTTGTAATATTACGCACAGTGCACAGTGGTAGCCTTTGTGTATTGATGCTAAACTACCCGCTTATTTTTATTTTGTATGATTTTGCTTATGAAACGAACTTTAAAAATGTACATAATGAATTGTGCTAACTTAACTATTTGCGGCACCTTATTAATATTGTTACTTTAGTTATAGTTTTCTCTATAAGTGAGTTTTGTAAAATTCTTTTGAGAAATAAATGTATTAAACCGTAAGTTCTTGTTAGTAGTACTTACCAGCACCCATGGGCCAGTGGCATTTGATATCAGTGCAACTCCTGCCTCCCATACACAAGTCACCGGGATGTGAGTAGCGGATGCGCACTGCATCTGCCGAGGAACTAGGTTGGGTTGCGTGAACTGTAAAAAAGACCGTTTAAACGTTATGGGAACCCGTCGTTCCATATTGCGCGTCGTGGGTTAAGAGTTAGTCGGACTCACGCACCGAGGGTTCCGTGCCAACATACAATAAATAGTGATAAAAGCGGTTCATACTTGTTGGAGAACCTTGACAGCGCCATCTCTTGTCTGATAGCGGAACTAATTTTTTTTAAACGGATATATTGAAAAAAATATATGCTATTTTAATGAAAAAGCTTTATTTAATACCATTTCAAATTTCAATAGATAGCATCATAGTTCTCAAGATATCCATCTGTAAAATGTGGTATAAATTAATCCGTTTTAATTTTATAACGGCACAAACCGAATAGCTATTACGTCATTTTAGTCCATTTAACGCAATTTTAGTTAGCTTTATTTAGGAAATTCGCCAACATTTTTTTTTGTTTTGTTTTGTATTTAAATAACTAGTATTATTATAATATAACGAGCCATGCCATTGCAATCCCACTGCTGGGCAAATGCCTCTGCCCTTTCCCTTCAGACATCTGGATCTTTAGCTTTTACGACCAGCCGACCCAGCTTATCAAATTAGCCATCTCCGATGGAGTCTGCCACGTACTTGAGACAACACTTACGCGCCGTTGGATGTAGAACTCTTCGCAGGATTTCTTGTCTTTGTACCTCATTGCGTGGATTGTTTTTTGTAATTTCATGTTTTCTGAAAAAACGAGACAATAAATGTTAAAATGCCGTGGGGTGCTGGCAGTAGAATTGTACCCCTCCTCTCATGCCCGTGGATGCAGTAAGAACCGGTTAAGGGATACCTCTGAATGATTGGCATCAGCGTCTTTTCGAGTATCAACATCCCGTACAGCGCTCTCCAACCCGCCTGCCTGCCAATCGTGGTGAGTTTGACAACTACCACCTCATAGAGGTCCATGATGGAGGCCTGTGTAGTTACGTTCAGTAGTGGACGTTTTATGGCTGAAATTATTAATGATGATGCAATGTTAAAAAAGAACTTCTATAGTTATGGGAGCGGCCCTCCTTTTATTGATCCGCAGGCTGATTACGTATCTCGCGACAGGTTTGCAACAGGCGTAAATATCGCGATCATCGCTGTCAAACGTCAATTCGTTGCTGTTAGCTGATACAAAATTTAGACTTACTATCGTCGTACATAACAGCGAAAAGATGATTTGAGCAACCGTCCACATTTGACTCGTAAGGCAAGCATATTGGCTTCACTGGAACTGAAAAGAAATAAAGTTCTGCTTTATATTCAACTAGGTTTTTCTACTTGAGGAGTCAAATATAATAACGGTCCATAAATTTCGCTATTATGTGAAAGATCTACATGAAATAGGATCTGAAACAACTTAAAACTTAAATTACTGGAACATCGGTACCGAAGTTCCCGTATTCAATTACTGAATAGCAAATTCCCGTATTCAATTACTGAATAGCAAATTCCCGTATTCAATTACTGTATACCAACTTCCCGTGTTCAATTACTGAATAGCAAATTCCCGAATTCAATTACTGAATAGCAAATTCCCGTATTCAATTACTGAATAGCAAGTTCCCGTATTCAATTACTGAATAGCAAATTCCCGTATTCAATTACTGAATACCAAGTTCCCGTGTTCAATACTGAATATCAAATTCCCGTGTTCAATTACTGAATAGCAAATTCCGGAATTCAATTACTGAATAGCAAATTCCCGTATTCAATTACGCAAAAAGGGTTTTTACGTTTACTAAAAATTATTAACAGGTATTAATTTAGTTTCACGTTTTAATCCGGAAACGGTATTCTTTATGAAATTGTCGCTCATATAAATGATATTGTTTACCATTCCACAATTTCTCCGAAACTGAAAAAGCTAGCGTAACCTTATAGTTTTTCTAGAAAATCCAGGGTTAAAACTACATTCATGACTTTTTTTAATTGTAGCAGTTTAGATGTAAGATTGGGAAGACCTCGAAAAAAGTAGAATACTTTAATATTTCGCAAACGGAACCCCTAAATGGTTTAACCTGTTCCACACGATGGGAAAATCAAGAAAAAATAAGTTCATCCCTTATCATTATTTTACGTGTATGGGAGGTACCCTAAATTTATTATATAAACCATTTTTTTATCGTTATCTCTGCGTCATTATTTTATATATGTATATCCATGTAGTAATTGCAGTTTTCTAGTACTGATAGTCTTTTCATAAAGCCAAAGACAGACGGACAGACAGCGTAACTATAAGTGTTCTTTGTTGCTCTACGGCACCGTAAAAGGAAGATAATTGATTCTCACATGATTCCTGCAAAAGTTCCAGTTGAACGATAGCAATTGTATTAGCCAGATCCTCTTCATCATACTCAGGGTGTGTAACAAAGTCCAGAAGTCTGCAGTACCAGAACCTCTCTGCCTCTGATAGGAACATGACTGAGACGAAACCTCTGGAAATGTCATTATCTTTCAACACTATCCACATCCCGTTCAACATAACTGGTGGTGTAGATATCCCTTAATTTTAACAAACCTATAAATGAAGGATGTTGACACTATAAAAAAAAACAAAATCTGTCATCAATAAATAAAAAAAAACGACCTTCGGATCGATATTCGAGGTTACATACCACTCGGACAACATATCTTACTCACAAACTAGATAGATAGATAAAGATTTTACTGCGTAAATCATACAGAAAATATAACTAAAATAAACTTCAACAGAAATACATGATGATGACAATGATTTCTTTCAGATGACCTAGGACAAATGTAAATAAGAAATTAATTGATTCGGGCGTGACTGCGGAAATCCATTATAATATGTAAATGAACAACAAATATTTAGTAACAAATCCGCTAACCTATATCTAATTAGCGCTTTAAAAAAAACTTAAATAAGTATTCTGAGTCGTCAGGCGTATAGCTAAATCTTCAAACAACATCGTGGAAATGGACATGTTTTGCCTACCCCTCGTAAAGCGGGATAGGGAGTGATGGTACATATTTACACTACCTGAATATGTACTTGGGCATTCTAGCCACATCATCAGCAATGACCAACGCGAAACCATCCTTTACCATCACGATCGTGGTGACGAATTCGGTGTATGCGTCGATTCCGTCTGAAATTGAACAGAATGTTGAATGGTTTTAATAAACTAGATTTTCATAAGATTGAGAAATGAAATGAGACCTTAGGCTAGTTATTTCTAATACATTTGTGTAACCAGCGTGCTAAAGGTAATAAAAAAGGAAGGCATGCACTTTGCCATGCAGTTTTGAATAGTATAAAACTAACGTTTTCATACATTGTTTTATAAAAAGAAAAGAAAATGTGAAAAGGTTTTCTCACGCTAGTTTTGAAAATTAAATTTTCTTAAAAGTCGTTTGCCGCACACTGGAAACTGCAAACTAGCTGGGAAACGTATTTTTTATGGACTTTATGATCTTAACGTCTGATAACTGTTTCACATCTTTATTCATTACTCACATACAAAATACAAATATAACCTCGTTATAATATTAGTATAGCTAAGTTATGTATGACACACATTTTATTAGGCACCCATTTACAATCTGTTGGCTGAAACCGGCTGTTTTTGCGTCTTGGGTCGGGCCTCAGGTGCTGTGTAGTTTCAGCAAAACCGCATTTTGTTGTTGTTGGTGTGATATTTCTAGATGACAAGTTATGTGACAGTAGATGTAGTTTTACATAGTATTTTTTTTTAAACTTTATGCTACCTGCGGCTTAGAACATAGTATTTTTCTAGAATGATAGTAGCCTAAGTTACTCCTTAAAAAAACAGTTATCTGCCAGTGAAGGTCCCATAAAAAACTCGGCCAGTCATTTCGGAGATTTAAACAGACCGTCAAAGAATTAAAAAAAATGTTTTGGTTATTTTAGTTGGTTATTTTGCTTATGAAAAAATATATCACCGAATATATTTTCATAGGAATATAGTAAAAACCTGTTAACCTCTAAACATACAGCTCAATTTTATTTGTTTTATAGTTATATTACATACGCAATCGGGCCTTGAGAATGCCTAGCCATGGGAAGAGTTGGGTCTGCCCTAAGCTCCCTTCTGGAACTGTGGTCTCATCCAGTTCGCATTCTGTATCCTCGTTCATCTTGGGCGATATCAAAACTCCTGTAAAAATAGAAAAATAGTTGGATTTCTAATTTTCATAGATATATTTTACAAGAGCGAAACCCTGGGACCTTTACTGCTGTTCTAAAAACTGGAGATTCAGACTGGATCTACTGAGAGTGATCCCACTATACCTCTACAGGCATTTTGTATCCTAGTGTGAGGAACAGCGCCAAGTTTACGGTACTACATCTGATATCTATTTTAGATAACATATTGTACCAATTTTGTAACTGTGGTTTGTATAACAAATTATTATAGTTCTTTCTTATACATATTACTAATCGCAAATAAACAGTGTGGAGCTACAATGGCGATATTAAGTTAACCTAAATTTCTCGTTTCACGTTTTCTGATTTCAGAAACATTCTTTTATATATTTTCTTTTGGCAGGCGGGTTGGCTTGGTGAGAATGCCAACTACCCCTCATGGAGATTCGTGAGGGAGGCCTGTGTTCAGTAGTGGACGTTTTACGGCTGAAATTGTGAATAATGATGATATTATTAGGGGGCAAAGCCCTCTAATATGCATAGCGCTGTCTGTCTGTCTATCTGTCTGTGCATGAGACGATTACAACCGAACGCGTTGACCAATTTACATGAAACCTTTTTTATTAGCACCGTCTTAATGAGAGAAGGGTACAGATTGATTTTGGTGAACCTAGGATCACAGGGACCGGAGTAATTGTGACGTCAAAAGGTCACCAAAAAATGCATGCCCCTTAGCATGTATTATGTGTTAATGCTGAGTCCTGTTAGACTCACACAACAGAGTAACTAATATAGGGTGTCCATTTTGTCTCCGAAAAACGATTGTCCGAAAATCACAATCAATAACAAGTGTCTCCGTAAAATGACCATAATATTATGGTCCCTCATATATAATTTGCAATAAGATGTTGTTCATCCTAATGCTCCTTATCCGCTCGCTTGCCCGTGTTAACTAGTAGTTAACAAAACGCACAACGCTAAAATGTCCATGTTAACTGGTAGTTAACATCGCGATTCAGTCTACTATGCCCTTGTCAACTAGCAGTTGACATGACGCCGCCATGCCAAAATGCCCGTGTCAACCTGTAGTTAACATGACCTCGCGGTCTAAAAAGTGAAATATACTCGTCCTTGTCGCTCTAGGGCTTAGTTTGTATTATTTATCTCGTTTCTCCGTTAAATTACCCGTCATAATTAATCCCAGTCGAGTATTCAAGCCATAGACAAAAGAAAAGAAAGTAAGAAAAAAAGGTTCCTTGTCAATCTTGTCATTGAGTGTTGATTCGGTGCGGGATGTGTTAGATGTGTGTGTTATTTCTGCTGATTTTCTTGTGAAATTTAGTTTTGTTCTTCGAGATTTATTGTGTAAATCAAGGAATGTAAATAACTTACACGTAAATATAAAAATTCCAGCATGAAACATAAGATTTGACTTTTTCGAGTGAAAGTAAAACTAAGTGATTTTACTGAGAGCATGGGAACTGTTGCAGAAATGTTCATATTTCTCAGAATTGGTGAATGCTATCCCTATGGTTTTTATTTGTTTTAAAAGAATATAAGACTACTACTTATTTAGTGTTAATTTCATTTTATGCCTAAAAATGATATTTGTGCATGATATACCTTGTCACTTTTAACATAAATTACGCCGCGCGGCGCCAGATAATGGTGTGGAATCAGAGGCCTGTGAATTAATAAATATGTATGGATAAGTGTACGTTTTAATTTCTTATTCTATTATTTATTTTATAAGTAACGTAATCAAATATTGAAATCTATACGTCAACGCTTTAATTATTGAGGTATGAGCTTTTAAATACAAGACGAGCTTTAAAACGCGCTATCTCAAGTTTCAGCACAGCATAACCGCTCGCTTGCCCGTGTTAACCAGTAGTTAACAAAACGCACAACGCTAAAATGTCCATGTTAACTGGTAGTTAACATCGCGTTTCAGTCTACTATGCCCTTGTCAACTAGTAGTTGACATGACGCCGCCATGCCAAAATGCCCGTGTCAACCTGTAGTTAACATGACCTCGCGGTCGAAAAAGTGAAATATACTCGTCCTTGTCGCTCTAGGGCTTAGTTTGTATTATTTATCTCGTTTCTCCGTTAAATTTCCCGTTATAATTAATCCCAGTCGAGTATACAAGCCATAGACAAAAGAAAAGAAAGTAAGAAAAAAACGTTCCTTGTCAATCTTGTCATTGAGTGTTGATTCGGTGCGGGATGTGTTATATGTGTGCGATATTTCTGCTGATTTTCTTGTGAAATTTAGTTTTGTTCTTCTAGATTTATTGTGTAAATCAAGGAATGTAAATAACTAACACGTAAATATAAAAATTCCAGCATGAAACATAAGATTTGACTTTTTCGAGTGAAAGTAAAACTAAGTGATTTTACTGAGAGCATGGGAACTGTTGCAGAAATGTTCATATTTCTCAGAAGTGGTGAATGCTATCCCTATGGTTTTTGTTTGTTGTAAAAGAATATAAGACTACTTATTTAGTGTTAATTTCATTTTATGCCTAAAAATGATATTTGTGAATGATATGCCTTGTCACGTTTAACATAAATTACGCCGCGCGGCGCCAGATAATGGTGTGGAATAAGAGGTCTGTGAATTAATAAATATGTATGGACAAGTGTACGTTTTAATTTCTTATCCTATTATCTGTTTTGTAAGTAACGTAATCAAAGATTAAAAACTATACGTCAACGCTTTAATTATTGAGGTATGAGCTTTTAAATACAAGACAAGCTTTAAAAAGCGCTATCTCAAGTTTAGCACAGCATAACTCTGCACCAGAGTCGTAATCTGAGAATCGAAAGATAACATTGTATAGCTAGTTTCAGATTTAACATAGAAAATATAACACTAGACAATCTTTTAAAACAAATTAAGTCACAAGTAACGACTGCGTGAAAGCCGGCCCGCGCGCCGCAGGCATAAAACCGGCGGGGCACGGCGACGTGTGCTAAGTATTTGTCGCCGGGCGTATGGGTTAGCAACGCTACAGGGAGCCGGGCATGGGCTGCCGCGCGGTGCGCCGCGCGGGGCACGCGAGCGGATAATTGCACCAGAGTCGTAATCTGAGAATCAAAAGATAACATTGTATAGCTAGTTTCAGATTTAACATAAAAAATATAACACTTGACAATCTTTTAAAACAAATTAAGTCAGAAGTAACGATTGCGTGAAAGCCGGCCCACGCGCCGCAGGCGTAAAAACGGCGGGGCACGGCGAGGTGTGCTAAGTATTTGTCGCCGGGCGTTTGGGTTAGCAACGCTACAGAGAGCCGGGCACGGGGTGCCGCGCGGTGCGCCGCGCGGGGCACGCGAGCGGTTACGCATAAAATTATTCTATCTAATATTTAATTTCCATAATTTTCATCGTTATAAACATATGTGCCATAATAATAACGAATCTTAATACTTATTATCCCGAATATTTTCGAAAGATTACAAAACCTTCCAGTGGCAGAATCGAGACGGCAGGACAGTAGGTTATTAGGTTTTTTTTACAACTATCTGAAAACAGTGCCTGGGACAGAACCGAGATGGAGAGAGTAGGTTTATTAGGTTTTATTTTATAACCATCGGAAAACACGGCATGGGACAGAACCCCGCCGCCAACAAAATATTATGGAACATAAAAATCATTTCAAATAAATAATCATGAGAATAATGTTTATGAGTTAACAATGTTATGGATTTCTTTACTTATTGCGAATCACTTTATGGATTGTAATCGTTATGGATACCGATATCAGTGGAAACTACATATATTAGGGATCCTTATATTATAGATTGTGATTATTCGGGCAATCGATGATTATGAAAATACATTTTATGGATTGTTATATTAGGAAAACAAAATTTCGGAGACAAAATAGAGAACCCTAATATTATATTTATCACGTAAAGGATGATTTAAATTTTGTTTCTTTAAGATAAAGTTCGTTGTGGATTTTAATTATTGGTTAAATATGATTACTATTATAAATAAATAAATAATGCTGGACAAATCACACAGGCATCATCTAGCCCCAAGCTAAGCAGAGCTTGTGTTATGGGTACTAGATGACTGATATACTTAATACATTATACTACATAGATAGATATTTTTATTATATATAGAAAAACACCCAGAACACCCTGAACAAATATCTGCAGATCGTACAGACAAATGTCCCGAGGCGGGAATCGAACCCGCAACCCCTTGCGTCGCAGGTTATGAAGCAGCTCCACCCGTGTGTTCATTAAAAGTCGCCATTCATGCTGTATGCCCACTGCTGAACAGAAGCCTGTCCCAATTTGAGCCATTTAACCCTGTCTCCGATGTTGTTCAGAGGCAATTTATTTAGATGGGTGAGGAAGTTGATGATAAAATAATACGAACCCGAAATAAAGGCTGGCTTATCCACTCGCTAGCAGAAGCCTGTTTATAAATATCTTCCTATGCGAGTAGTTTTATTCGCGTACGGAAGGGGCGCGTAAAACTCACCCTGATAAAAACCCACGATCTGGGTTAAATTGGGCGCCACTGAAACTAGCGCTCTGGCAGCCCTGTATAGCAAATGCTGAATGGCAACCATTTTTAACCCCCGATAAAGAAGAGGGGTGTTATAAGTTTGACCGCTATGTGTGTGTGTCTGCCTGTGGCACCGTAACTCTTAAAAGATTGGACCGATTTGCATGCAATTTTTTTTAGTTATTAGAAGGTTATCTGGCCGTCTTTTATCAAAATCAGTTAAGAATTTTACAAGATATCTAGGGTGAGAGGGGATAAGTAATCGTATGTTTCCAAATATATCTGAGTTTGGTGTCAAATGAAAGGAAATGATGTGTAGAAAGCAAAAAACATATAAAAATCGGTAGAACGATTCATGAGATATGGGGATTCATCATTTCAGCCATAAAACGTCCACTGATGGACACAGGCCTCCCTCATGGATCTCTATGAGGGGTAGTTGCCATACTCACCACGCTTGGCAGGCGGGTTGGTGAGCGCAGTATGGGATGTTGATAACACGGATAGACGCTGCTGCCCATCTTCCGGAGGTGTCCCGTAGCAGGCTGTTACTGCATCCACGGGTAGGAGATGAAAGGCATCATTCAACTTCCGGCACCTCACGGCGGACTAGAAAAATGAGCTGTATTCAGTAAAAATATAAAAGTGTTATTTACTATACCTAACAGATGGAGTTGGCAAGCGAAGAAAGCGGGTTGCTGTCATTATCAAATTATGTTTCTCACCAGTCAGTATAGGAAAACTAACGCCATCTATGTGGTTCGAGAACATTTTTTAGCGTTTTTTACTTTTTTATGAAGACGCCTCATAATTCATAAAAGGTATATATTTTAATATTATTATTTACATTAAGAGCCTGTAGTGTCCCACTGCAGGGCAAATGCCTCCCTTATTTTAATAGTTATTTAAATAAAAAGCCGTGGGGCGCCGGCAGTAGAATGTTGCCCCTCCTCTCATGCCCGTGGATGCAGTAAGAGCCTGCTAAGGGTTACATCCGAAAGATGGGCAGCAGCGTCTTTCCATATATCAACATCCCATACTGCGCTCGCCAACCCGCCTGCCAAGCGTGGTGAGTATGGCAACTACCCTCCATGGAGACCCATGAGGCCTTCGTTCATTAGTGGACGTTTTATGGCTGAAATGATGAAATAAAATAAACACGCACCATTTAACACCAAGACCACCACAATCTTCTCAACATACATGTCGAACATGCAGAATTATTTAATAACTAACAAAGTAGTAACCAACGCATCAGCTATTTATATGTTCGTGTTTACTAACAACCGAGTCAAAATATTTGTATCAACATTATTTGGAAAGGAAATGGTAAAATATTTTGATGTAGCTGGAACAAAACGTTCACTTAAATATTTTGATTGTGTCCGATAACTCATAATTTTTTTTTAATCATTACTTTTTCCTTTTACAAGCTTCTCTTTGTTTTTAATTACAAAACTTGCATTAATACGAGTAGACCTGACTAGTTTAAGGTAATAACCACGTTTCGACACCATAAAATCAATGCAAAAGTTCTGTATTACTATTTAAACCAGCCCTGGGGTGTCAGCAGTTGGCCTTGGGGTGCCGGCAGTAGAATTTTGCCTTTTCTCTCTTGCCTGGGGAAGCACTAATAATGAAATGATATGAAATTCGTATTTAAATACTACGCAGACGCTACCGAGTGAGCTTCACTAGTATCACGATATAAATTATCGATATTTATAATCCTAAAAATATGTACGTTAATGCATGATCAAAGATTTAAATCGTTAGATACGCCCTTACCGCCGTTTTGTTGCCACACGAAAGTTGAGTTAGCTCGCTCATTTGGAATCAGTGTACCTATCTCTCAACACAGTGCTAGCCGGACGTGGTGCGGTTTATATTTTTCACTAATTTTGGTGCTATATGATTGCACAATAAATGGTAACAATAACAGTTTGGTTTATTGGCAAAACCTGTGTGTGGGCCTTACTATTAACACATATATAAAAAGAAACCCACAATTCTTGTTGTCAGAGCACATCTAACGATTCATAATTTAAGATTTATGATTATGAAATGAAAAGCGATATAATTTTACGAGTTCTGCTGGAACAAAAATGCAAATGTTGAATTTTAAATGCCATTTCCCATGACATTTACCTACTACTAAATATCAAAAAATCGCTAAGTAACATGAATAGTACCTATAGTTAGATTTACATATCAAACACTTTAACGTTACCCTACAAAAGATAACTAACTTTTCCAAGGCGTTCAAAACTTATGAAAGGGTTGCGAAAGTGCTGTTTATATCGGTAACCTAATAAAACTCGATCCTCTAATCTACACTTATAAAAGCGTCGGCGATACTGACTGACATCGGAGGGTCTTATAATGTAGATTGAAGTGGGTTCAAAAGTCGAGATCTTAGAATAAAAACACTACAGAAAGATAATCTTTATACAAGCGCTCTGTCAATAATGAAGCACAAAACCGATTCACACAGATGTGACGATTACTAGCTTACGCTCGCTGACACGCACACATACACTTGTCTAATGTCGCCAGTGGAGGTGCAATTTCCCCGAAAGCGAGGAAATGATTCCGCCGCTGATTTTGTTTTTGGCAAAGTTACTTTATAAATCACACCTCTTTAATTACTCATATACACTTGCACTTGAAACACTAAAAATTACCATGTTTTATCATGTACATTTTTTTTTGATTATCTATCTATTATAGCTTATCTATCTATTGTAGCTTACTACAATCATAGATTGTCAGTGTTTTGATGCGAGAAACTAATATTAAATAAATAAAATATGTAATATGTATATCAAACAAAAAATCAATAGTTTAGTACTGACCATTCGTCTTACATAATCGGTGACGCCGGTCTCACGCACCGGGTTTGCGCCAAAACTACAGAACGTGAACTGGCGTCACCGTTTTGTGTTGGACCCATCGCAGGGGACGTGCAATGAGGTGACTACTCGAAATCACAATGCAAATCGATAGCGGGTTAGAAAGTTGTTGTACTTTTTCGATCTACCCGGTCTCACAGACATATAGGTCACACATGGTGGGTTAATATTATCTATATACAATCATAAGGCAGACGACTAAGGCAGACGATGGGCAGACGACATGGTGAGAACTGCTGGTCGGCGGTGGATGCAGACGGCTTCCAACCGCAGTACATGGAGATCAATGAGGGAGGCCTTTGTCCAGCAGTGGACGTCCTACGGCTGAAATGATGATGATGATGAATCATAAGGCATGTCGTGACGTGTCGCGTGACTTAACACCTACCTGTAAAGCACGTCAAACAGCGCCCTTTAACTCCTTTTTATCATCATAAAAAAACATATTTAATCTTACGCTAACGAAAGCCGTGGGGTGCCGGCAGTAGAATGTTACCCTTCCTCTCATACCAATGTATACAGTAAGTAAACTTAATTTTCATTACATACAGACGGGAACCGTGGGGTGCCGGCAGTAGAATGTTACCCCTCCTCACATACCCATTGATGCAGTAAGAGCGTCTTTCCGTGTATCAACATATCATACTGCGCTCACCAACCCGCCTGCCAAGCGTCGTGAGTATGGCAACTATCCCTCATGGATCACCATGAGGGATGCCTGTGTTCAGTAGTGGACGTTTTACGGCTGAAATGATGATACCTTCAACCAACGAATATTTAACTGGACTCTGGACTCTGGATCTGGATCTTGAATGTGATTCCCATACCACATACAATTTTGGATTTACTTATGACATTTTTAATTTATATACGTCGTTCAGGAACCACGTATAAGAAACAAAAGTAGTGTAAGTCTTAAAGCCCTACTACTAAATAACATATTTTGCATAATGTTTATAAGCCGTAAGGGGTCCATAGGTTGTAGGACGACTTTATTCTTTTACCAAAATAACCCCTCATGAATTATTTAATTTCACACATCTTCTCAAAATATTTCCATAGACCCGCGACCTTTTGTAAATTAAATATTTACAAAGACGTCAAGTTAAGCTTTCGGCACACGAGAGAATGTATAAGTACGAGAGTGCAATAAGTGATGATATAAAGTGTGGATATACATATGTAAATGGTTTCTAAAACCTTTTCTCTCCGTAATCGCGTGAGCTTCCCGGGACCACGATGGCTGTTAACCCGTCGAAACGTCGGGCAATAATAAAGGTAAATAATGCGATAAATACCCGGTTGAATATGTCCTTATAATGTTTCGTAAAAATACTTAAAACTTGGGCTAACATACCCCGGCTCTCAGCCTGTAAAATAAAGTTCTTACATAACTTACTTTTAACTCATCGTTAACCCTAGGTATCCATTTTTCTAGTGTAATCCCTGCCTACCCTATAGACAGAATCGGCCGCTTCTCTGATGAAGATTGATGAAGGCCCATTTTCTTACCTAATAAATTTAGGCAGTATCTCTGTTGTCGAATAATTTGTTATTGATAGAAAAGGGATTGAACTCCTTTTGTAATGGAAAATGCTGCTGATATTAAGAATGGCTCATTCCAGAAATCGTCTGCGAAGGGGATTTTGGACTGTTTGTTCAGTTGGACCAGCTTGCGGGGAAGAGAGGAGAGGCAACATTCTACTTTTACTTCCCCGGATGAACACTTTACAAAAAGTTCTACTAAAATAAATTACAGTTTACAAGAGAAATAAATTAAATTAAGTATAGAATATAAATTATTAATTAAAATCAAAAAGTTAAAAACCGCATAGAATTATATATTTTAAATAAATAAAGTCGAACAATAAACACATCACCATGAGCCCCAAAGTAGGCAGAGCTTATATTAATTTAAAGAAAAATATGGATCCAGTATCTGCAATAAAGATTTATTATTATTATATTATTATTATATTATGGGTACCGGATAGTTGCTAGAATCATTTGTAAATACATAGACTAGAGACAAATAGCAATAGACATATTGCTATTTGTCTCTAGTCTATGTATGTATGTAGTAGTGTAGTGTAGTGTAGTCAGTAGTGTAGTAGTGTAGTGTATGTAGTGTAGTCTACCATTAATTTTCAGAATCAATACGCACTAACGACTGTAGTTCAAAAAATGTATGAAAACTTGTACAGCGCCTCTAGCAGATAGTTGGGTACTAAAATACACGTTAAACTGTTAAAGCGACTGTAGTTCGGGCTTCATTTGCTTAGAATTTGGTACCATCAAATCTGACAGATGTCATAGTAACGTGCTATTACTACTGTAGTAACGGCAGGCGATTTAACAGTTGGCAACTCATGGTAGATCATGGTAGATACACAGTTTTCTATCTATCTTCTTCTTCTTCTCAGCCCGGAATCACCCACTGCTGGATATAGGCCTCCCTGAGTTTTTGCCAGCCTCCTCTGTTCTGTGCATTTCGCATCCAGGTGTGCCCACTGTGTTCCCCTTCTTACCCCAAAATAATCGATTTACATATTCAACTCATATACACTTAAAAACAAACGCTGACTTTTTACACAGCACCATCCCTGGCGAGGATCGAACCCACGATCTCCCACATTCATAAATTGATCACAATACATTATGTAACATGCTACCACTAGTCATTAGCGTTTCGCGAACAGCTATCCTAAATCTATCTATTTGTCAAATGTCGCCTCTGACGTGAAGGCCTAGCTGAATTGTTTATTGATCAACTGTAAAGTGTAAAGCGACTTACTTTTCTACATATACGATTCGATAAATCATCACAGACATAGGACATCCACTGCTGGACAAAGGCCTCTCTCCTGGACTTCGAGATCCAAGTACTGATCATAAGGGGAAATTACCATTCTCACCACGCTTGGCAGGCGGATTGACGAGCGGAGTATGGGACACGGAAAGACGCTGCTGCCCATCTTCCGGAGGTATCCCTTGGCAGATTCTTACTGCATGCATACTCCACGGACATGAGAGGAGGGGCAACATTCTTCTGCCGGCACTCCACGGCAATGATTAGATAATGCTGGACAATTCACACAGTATCATCTAGCCACAAGCTAAGCATACCTAAGTAAACAACCACCGACCAGCCATTTGATTCTGTTGTTTGTAGAATTTACCACCGTAGCGTTACAATCGACTAGTTGAACGAGGTACGCGTAAAGAGTACAGGAAAAATATGACGATCCCTCTATCTAGCTAAGTTTTTTTGGAAATCATCGTCAGTTTAGAAAAGCTGTTAGGATTCTCCGGCGAAAATGGACCTCCTATAATTGATTGATTTGCAAAAATCCTCCTGGAATGGAGGACATTATAATTTATTTAATTTGTGTATATTACGGCATAAAAACCCTTTTACTGCACAAGTCCGTCCTGCAAGCTTTTGCTTTTTTAAAGTCGTATAAAAAAATTGTGATTGGTCCCTAAAGGTCAGTGATACCGTATAAGTTAATCGTATCGCGTCACACAAAAGACAGAATTCCAACCATGCAACCGACACAGATTATGCAAATATGGGACCTCATTTGTCTGTTTTTCGTACGCCTTCCTTGTTTCAAAGCTCTTTGAATTCTATCATCGTGGCACGGTACGATTCGTAATTGCGATCGGTCTTCTAGAATACTTCGTTTCGATTTAAATTGGAAAATTATACTCCGTCAGAGCAGTTGCTGTTTGTGTAAGGATGGGGTAAATTATGTTTATTAAACAACCCTGTGTACTGACTTCTAGAATACTTAATTTCGATTTTAATTGGACTTGTTGTACAAGTTTTCTACCCACTTACTTTTATAAAAGGAATTGAGAGATATAGCTTCAGAATTTAGTAGTAGAATGTATTCTCTCCTCTCATGTCCGTGGATGCAGTAAGAGCCTGCTGAGGGATACCACCGGAAGATGACATCAACATCCCGTACTGCGCTCGCCAACCCGCCTGCCAAGGTTGGTGAGTATGGAAACCCCTTATGGAGATCCATGAGGGAGACCTGTGTTCAGTAGTGGACGTTTAACGGCTGAAATGATGAAGAAACACTATGAATAATATCTACGGGATTTTTTTACACGGGTCAGTCAGCTTCAGACGTGTTCTTACTTCTGAGTATAGCCAAATATGCTGAGAGCATGGTATAGGTGCTGGGCAGATACATTACGCTTGCCCATCTAACAATGTCCCAGGCACTACAGCGTCCCGTACAGCATGAAGACCATTAAGAACTTAGTTGAAAAGTGACGAATGTGTCCGGGATCGTTTCTGATATTTGCTAGTTCAAATCAGATTTCCATGTGCCTTATTTTATTATTAACTTGAGATAAAATTTTCTATTGTAAGTGGACGTTTCTATGTTTTGTAATTACAAACTATGGAAATAAAGTGGGTAAATTTTGAAATTTACATTGCATTTACGTGCAAACTACTTGGCTTAAAATGTATTCCCATTATTTTTTTGTAAAACCGTCTAGTTTGGTTCGCCTTTATAAGGATTGAATCTAAATCGTCAGACATAAGTAAATGCAAGACTTTCAAAAACACTTCTTATGTAAGTCCAGTAGAGTATATGTATCTACCATAATGTTATTACTTATTACGTAAGTTTAAGTCGTTAGTCCCTCAAACATCCTGCAAAAGTTGAAGCCTTATGGTAATCTTATGAAGATGAATTACATAATTCCGGGTTTTATATCCAGAGGTCATCCATTTTATGCGGGCTTTCAATTTTCTAAATCGCCAAAGTATTGCCTTATTATTTTAATCTGTTTTTTTTAAATGGAAGTTCTATAAATCTAAATCGTTAGACATAAAAGGAAAGAAGGAGAAAAAGGAAGAAAACATTTATTTACCATGTGCAAATCACATTTCTATACAACTACAAATATAAATGAATAACAAAACAAAAATAGATAAATAATAGTAATATTACATTGCGGACAGGGAGAAGAGGTGGCGCGGGTAAAAAGGTCCCCAACTCAGCATTGTGTAGCACCTGGTAAGGCTCAGATGCTACGCTGATAAAAAGGAGGGAAGGAAACAGGATCAGTATAGATGACCTCTGTGGCGTAGCGGGCGAAGGTCCGCTTGCGACGCAAGAGGTAGGGTTCGATTTCCGCCTCGGAACAAATGTCTGTACGATCTGCAGATATTTTTTTAGTGTTCTGGATGTTGTTCGATACTTATAAAAAAATTGTCTTGTAGTATAATGTTTTAAGTATATCAGTCATAACACAAGCTCTGCTTGGGGCAAGATATGCTTTGTGAATTGTCCAGCATTATATTTTTATTATATCAATACATAGTATAAGACAAAATAGCTTCCCGCTGTCTGTCTGTCCCTATATGTGCTTAGATCTTTAAAACTACGCAACGGATTTTGATGCGGTTTTCTTCAATAGATAGTGATTAATTAGGAAGGTTTATTGTATAATACATGCATAATTATAGTAGAAAAACACTGGTCATTTTGGAGGTTTCTAATGTGAGGTCGTTAATAAACACATTGTTTGCGCTCATATTGCAAACGCTGGCTGAACCCTACCAGATAGATCAAAATAATGTACTACAGTAATGAACACCTTAAAAAGGTTTACAAAAAATTCCGGGTAGTATATTTAGTATTAGCATTGCACCCGTGCGAAGCCGGCGCGGGTCGCTAGTATACCATAATAATCAAACTTAAAAGAAAACACTAAAAAGCCAGAAGATGTCACACAAGGGGGAGGGAGGAGGTCGATAAAGTGTGATATTGTAGGACAATGGATGGGAAAGGACTGCACGCCAATCAATAATGTAGTAGTAAGCCCTTTGCATGGTGCATGCTGTACGGGACGCTGCAGTACCTGGGACATTGTTTGATGGATTAGGCTTGCCCAGCACCTATACCATCCTCTCAGCTTAGTCAGCTGTTAGTCAGAGGAAAGAACAGGTCAATACGTCTGAAGCTAACTAAGCCGCGGGTTTCCTCACGATGTTTCCTTCACCGTTAAGCACGTGATAAATGTGAACTTACACTTTTCAAGAAAGAAAAATCCATTGGTTCACGGCCGGTATCGAACCCAATAATGTAATATTCTTGTAATTCGTAATTTTTGATGTGAAATCAAAAAATATGACGTCACACTACGGTTGCCGAGGGGGCTGTGGAATGTAGCCCCTATATCCTCTCTTACCCGTGGATGCAGTTAGAATCTGCCCAGGCATACCTACGGAAGAAGGCAGCAACGTCGTTCCGTGTATCAACATCCCGTACTGCGGTCGCCAACCCGCCTGCCAAGCATGGTGAGGCAATCCTTCATGATCAGTACTTGCAGAGCTGAGTGCGGCTTATGTCAAGCATTGGACGTCCTACGGCTGAAATGAATGAATGAAGTCTCACAGATGTGACCAGCTGTGACAAAGAGGGCGGAAGGTCAAAAAATTTATAAAATTCGTAAATTATGGATGGACCCCATGTTGTTCGTAAGTCTCTCAAACCTTCTACGAAAGTCGAAGCCTTTATAGTAATGCTTATGAAGATGAACAACATAAGTCCGCGTATTACTATCCAGAAGAGGTCATTTCATGTGAGCGTTCAATTTGCTGTATCGCCTAACGACAGGCATTACCATAATATTCTAATCATTCAAACTGCGTACACTATGACGCTGCTTGAGGGCAGTGCGTGTATGGAAGTGAAACTAAATTATACACAAAGATTTAAATGGTTAGATGTGCCCTGACACCAAAAACTGTGGCATTGTCTTTGTATCATTTCAGCCGCAAAACTTCCTATACTTAACACAGGCCTCATGGATCTCCATGAGGGGTAGTTGTCATACTCATTACGCTTGGCAGGCGGGATGGCAAGCGCAGTACAAGATGTTGATACACGGAAAAACGCTGCTGTCCATCTTCCGGAGGTATCCCTTAGCAGGCTTTTACTGCATCAATGGGCATGAGAGAAGGGGTAACATTCTACTGCCGGCACCCCACGGCATTGCCTTTATATATGTGTTAACAATAATGCTGACGCACGCACACTATTAAAACATGGCACTAATTAAACTGCTATTCCTTCTGTTTGAACTTTCGTGAAAAAATAACACACATCACGTCCGGTTACATGTGTTTAGAGGTACTTACACTTATACCAAATGAGCGAGCTATCACATTTCGTGTGGAAATAAAACGGTAAGGCCGTATCTAATTACAGTCGAATGTTTTCTTAACTTATAATGTTACCGATATCGAACCCAAGGAGTCTCCTCCTTGGGTTCGATATCGGCCGTGCATTTTGCACTTGGATTTTCTTTCCTGAACAATGTATGTATGTGCACCTATAACAAGTTTTAACGATGAAGGAAAACATCGTAACGAAGCGGCTTAATCAGTTTCAAACGTATTGACCTGCCAGTTGCAAGTCACTTCTATATCAGTGTTGTCAGGCGACGACATACTTCGGTGTGATCGCAATTTCAATTTTCTTGGTCTTAAATGATGAATCTCCATTCGAGATTCCAGCACACATTATTCCAAAATGGTATAGAATGGTCGACGAATGCATTATTAAATCAAAACAAATACAGTTTTGCCAACCCCTGGGGCTATAAAACCAACTAGTGGTAAAACTAATTTAAGTATTCTTTCAATCGTCTGGTACAGATTCTGCTTACTTTGGATGGTGTGGTGTGAAATATCGAGCGTAATAGTAGTAGTAGAACTTTTTGTGAATACGGCATTTGGGTAAGAACTACCACCATAACTATTTCTGGTGCCCAGCAGTAATGTCTGCATTGCTGTGTTCCGGTTTGAAGGTCCTGTGAAATTACCGGCACGTAAGACCTTACAACTCTATGCCTCAGGGTGACGGTCGCAATGCAATGCAGCGTTCGTCACGTGCTTAATGAGGTGATCGCTGCGGTACTAAACATCAGACGGGCCTTCGGCTTGTCTCGTCAATTAGGCGTACAATTTATTTTTTATGAATAATTTGCATAACACTGACACTCTTATAATTTTAAGGCCCGTTCTTGTTAAAATATATCACTATAGTACTCGCTATATACTCAGCGTTAAATCGCGAAGAGTGGAAGAAGGGAAGGGAGGCCTTTGCCCTGCAGTGGGACAGTGGAGGCTAAATAATAATAATAATAATAATAGTACTCGCTAACAAAAACAACAAGGACATAGTTTTCTCAAACTACAAAATTTATTCCGAAACCCGTTAAAATTTAGAACTTGTTCTTATATTTATTTTACCGAAAGAAGGACCAACTAAATGCGAGAAAATTTGAATTTAATCTGACGAAAGCAGCCGCTCCTTTATAGCGACATAAAAAATGGTTTACAGTATAATGAGCGGAGGACGAAGCAGTTATGAAATTATACACTGTCTGTTTCAGTTATTTTTATGACCGTTCCATAAATACTCTAGAAATTTCAAGGAAATGAAATCTCCTCTAGAAATGGCTTTCAACTGTTACTTATATAACATATATATTATAAAGAGATTTAAGCAGGTACTCGTATTAACATTGTTTGAAAAAAAAAATATTAAATCAATGAGATCAAGTTACTGGTAGACAGGTTAATCTCGCGACAAGTTTTTTTATTACATAAATTGTGTGAAGACGTTTTAAGTTGTCATTAAAGTGTAATGAAAAATGTTTATTTTATTATTTTTAGTACGTTTAAATAAAAGCTTGTTTGTTATTGTTTTTTACTTTGAATTTTATTAAGGATCCTGCAAGTTAACCTATTCTTAAAAATTAAACTTGTAATAAATTGTACGTATTTTTTATTATTTTAATTTAAATAATATTTTATTGGGTAGGCCTTATTTTGTTTTAGTAGTTGGTTTTTTGTTACCTTTTATTGTGTAATCATCTTGCACTAACTTTCGTGAAACAAAACACACGCCTCGTCCAGCTTACTGTTTAGAAGTACTTTGATTCCAAATGAGCGAGCTATCATATTTCGTGTGGAAACAAAACGGCGCGGTCTCATCACGGTAAGGGCTAATCTAACGATTATCATAACGATTTAAATCTTTGGGAATAACATGTATTTTCTAATTATACCCTCGTACAAAAATATTTTAGCACTTGTATGACAAGTGGTCAGACAAGCTTTTTTGTTACATACATTGTGTAAAGACGTTTTAAGTTGACATTAAACTTTAAATGGAAAACGTTTATTTTATTATTTTTAGTGGGTACGTTTAAATAAAAGCTTATTTTATGCTTGTCTTAAAAAAACTGAATCAGACTTTTTATTTAAAATGGATACTAAAAAAGGCGCAAATGCGCAATTAGCAGTCCAACTCTAAAATTTTAAACTGCCGAATTTCCGAGTTATAAACAGGAAATAAGCGATGATAACATCCATTATGATGATAAATGAACTGCTGTCGTAATAAATAACACAACATTATGTTTTGTAAACAAAACATCAATGAAATTAATAACTTCTCGTACTGACAGTGAACTAAAGTTTTAATTTGTGAGAAACTAATGGGTTATTCGTCATTTCTGCTGTAAAACGTCCACTAATGAACACAGACCTCCCTCATGGATTTCCATGAAGGGTAGTTGCTATACTCACCACGCTTGGCAGGCGGGTTGGCGAGCGCAGTACGGGATGTTGTTACATGGAAAGACGCTGCTGCCCATCTTCAGGTATCCCTTAGAAGGCTCTTACTGCATCCACGGGCATGAGAGGAGGGGTAACATTCTACTGCCGGCACCCCACGGCAATGTCAATAATTACCGGCAATGTCAATCGAGGATGGTAAGACGAGGCCCGCCCGCGCATCTCGCAGTGGAGGCCCCGTTTTATTAAGGACGCATAAATATTTAAAGCCGGTAAGGTAACGTGCCGCCGATAGAATGTTACCTCTTCTCTACTTTCCGTGGATGCAGTAAGAAAAAACCTAACATAGGATTTAAAACACTATTAACAAACATGTAATATTCCTGTAATAAATAAATAAATAAAATAAATAAAAATGAAAATGAAAAAATATTTATTGACAACATACATGAAATAGTAACAGTTACATTATTTTTTTTAGTTATAATAATGTAGAAAAATATTGGTACCCAAACTAGGATTCCCTTTGTTATGGCGTACCAATGCCCTCCACCAAATACATGATCCTCTCAGAACTATTATTTAATTTATCGATTATTTATAGTAAGTAGAGCTAATAAATTAATTTGCAAAACATTCATATTAAATTAGTGTACAAAAAAGAAATTAAAGTAAAATTTAAAAATTGATACATTTGATATTCTTATAAAATTTGATAATATAGTTTGATTCAACATATTAACATACAGTTTTTAAAAAAATAAAATTATTTATCAATTTTGGTAGTAAAATTAATGTAAAATTAATTAGTTTATTTATCTCCTAGAAAATCTAGTCTCTTCTTATGATCACTGCATAGTTATGGGTGATTTTAATACATGCCTCCTTAAGAAGAATAATCGTTCCTCTTCCTTAGAAACACTAGTAAATAGTTGCAATTTGCACATTCTTCCTCTGACTGCTACTCATTTTTTCCCACACTCAACTCCTTCTCTTCTTGACCTCATGATAGTGTCATCTCCAGCTCATGTTGCCAAACATGGGCAGTGTGCTGCAGGAGCTTTTTCCTATCATGATCTCTTATATTTATCCTATAAAATTCGTCCTCCAAAAGCAAAGCCCAGGATAATTCTACAAAGAAATTTTAGTGGTATGAACGTGGAAGAGTTAATACAGGACGCAGAGTGTATTGATTGGTCACCGGTCTTCGATGCCATTGGTGTTGATGACAAGGTCCATGCTTTTAATAATTTAATTACTGACCTCTACAACAAACATGCTCCTTTCAGAGAAATCAAATTAAAACACCTTCCCGCTCCGTGGATTTCACCAGAGCTAAGATCTCTCATGAATAGGAAGCTTATGGCGAAAGCCAAATACAAACTAAAGCCGTCGGATCTTAACAAAGAAAAATACATAGCTTGCCGGAATCGCTGCAATAGGGCGTGCCGTGACGCGCAACGCCGTTATATCCATAAATCGGTAGAGGACTCCGACCCTGCAAAGGTTTGGAAGTTCCTACGGTCACTGGGAATCGGAAAATCCAAATTACAAGACAAAATTCCTTCACATATTAATCTAGACAGTCTTAACAAACACTTCACTTCTTCTTCTGATCTAGATGGTCAAACTAAATTGCAAACTTTACATAATCTTTCAACAGTTCCGATTCCCGACTATCCATCATTTGTTTTTAATCATTTCACAATCTGCGATGTTAAGAAGAGCATTACATCCATTTCCTCTAATGCTATTGGTAGTGATAGCATAAGTCGTAACATGTTAGTACCTATCCTAGACCAAATTGCGCCAATTATCACCTACATCCTCAATTCCTCCCTATCCACTGCCTCGTTCCCTACTTTCTGGAAAGAAGCACAGGTTACTCCTTTACCCAAAAAATCCAATCCAGCTTCTTTATCAGATTTCCGTCCGATATCCATTCTTCCTTTCCTCTCCAAAGTCCTAGAGCGCTTAGTTCATCAGCAACTTAGCATTTTCCTCTCCAACAAACATCTCCTGAATCCGCTCCAATCCGGTTTTCGCCCAGGTCATAGCACGGTATCTGCATTAGTGAAGATAACGGATGACATACGCTGCGGCATGGATGACGGAAAAGTGACTGTGCTATGCTTATTGGACTTCAGCAATGCGTTTAATAACGTTGACTTTGAAATCCTCCTTGGAATCCTTCGCTCTCTTAACATTTCTCCAGCTGTGATTGACTGGTTTCGCAGTTATCTGCAGGGGCGTCGGCAGCGTGTACGCGTCGATGATGTTTATTCATCATGGTGCGACATATATGCAGGCGTTCCCCAGGGCGGCGTTTTATCACCTCTTCTTTTTTCTATCTTTATAAATTCAATATCCTGTCAATTAGCTTCAGCGTACCACCTCTATGCAGACGATCTCCAGATATATTCACAGGCCCCTGTTGACCACCTGCCTGATGCGATCGAAGTGATCAATAATGATCTGAGACGTATCTTAGACTGGAGCAGGGCATATGGACTTAAGGTGAACCCGACCAAAACACAGGTGATAGTAGTTGGGGGTTCGAGAATGATATCACGTATAAACTGGGGCGGGCTTCCTCCTGTTTTATTTGACGGAAAACTTATCTTGCAAAGCGAATCGGTGAAAAATTTAGGTGTCCTCATTGATAGAAATCTGTCGTGGGGACCTCATCTCTCTGAAATCAGCCGAAAAGTATTTGCAAGCGTAGGATCACTACGTAGACTGCGTAACTTCCTTCCTATTGCCACTAGAATTTCTCTGGCTCAATCTCTTCTTCTCCCTATTCTTGATTACGGCGATGCGTCTTTCCTAGATCTGACGGAGCAACAATTGGACAAGCTTGAGCGCCTGCAAAACGTCGGAATACGGTTCATATTTGGCTTACGCAAGTATGACCATGTTTCGGAGTTTCGCAGGAAGCTAAGTTGGCTACCAATACGGCTCCGTCGGAATTCCCATATCCTATTTTTATTGTACAATATTCTTTTTACTCCTTCTTCTCCTCCCTATCTAAAGGAACGATTCAAATTTCTTCATCTTTCCCACTCTCTATCTCTTCGTTCTTCTGATACTCTTCAGCTCATGACACCTATGCATAACTCGTCGTACTACCACAATTCCTTTTCTGTCAAGGCTGTTAACCTGTGGAACGCATTGCCTGTATCTATCAGGCGTGCTCCATCCCTCACAATCTTCAAATCTATGGTTAAGGAACACTATTTGTCCTGTTGTCACTAGCTGCTTGATTCATTGACACTTTATTTATATATTTATTATCAACATGTAAGTATACATATATGTCTATACGTTATCTTTGATACTCATGTTATGTATTTTGTATGTATAATATGTTATGTACTTATAATGTATATTATGTATGGTATATATGTAATTAGTTTATCTACATGTACACCATTATAACCCCTTGTCATATATTACAATCCAATCCATCCCAAGGTTGCCTGGTAGAGATCGCTCTTTAGCGATAAGGCCGCCAATTGTCACTTTGTTTTTAAGTGTTTCTTGTTATTATGTTTAGTTTTAAGGTGTGCAATAAAGTATTTTCTATCTATCTATCTATCTATAATTATTAGAGCTTATTATTATGTTATTCTAGTCAATAAGTCCTCAGTTGAGGAATAGTCTTGTTCAAATAGCCAATCTCTAATATTTTTTTACATGATTTTACTTTATATATACATATAAATATGTATATATTTTATTATTAGATTTAATATTTAATTATTTTCTTGTATAAAAAGGGTTTCATAAAAATATCACTTTGGCGCGCAAAGTGTTACATTTAGTAACTGTACATTTGAACGTAATGAGTTGGGCCTTGGGGGTCATAACTAAGGTGCGATGAAAGTAGAGTAACGACTGAAGAATAAATAGTTTAAGAACCGTTGTAGCTCGGCCTCTCGATATAGCAATGTATAGAAATGGCTTGAACATTACCTTTAAAAGTGATCGTTGAGCTCATTCGACTTTTATAAGATGGGTCTGAAAAGCTCCACCCCATACTGAGACACAGTAACTCATGATAGATTGCCCCAGTGCACATTACACTGTAGTCAAGAGTGTTATATCGGCAACCGATCGCAGGCCCTTAAAGTCCCCATGGGAGTACGGGGATAAAATATAGCCTATGTTATACTCAGGGATAATGTAGCATTCTATTGATAAAATAATTTTTCAAATCGGTCTAGTAGTTTCGGTGCCTCTTCGATGCATGCAAACCAACAAACAATCGAATGTTTCCTCTTTATTATTAGTGTAGATGTAGATATAGATCTAGATAAGTATAGATAACAAATTAAAACTATAACGTAAAAATAAGCCAATCAGTAAACTGACTTAATAACTTCATTCAAACAAGCATTAATCAATATTATGTAAAACTCTTACTGACTGAGTGACTGACAGACAACGCACAGCCTAAACCACTGGACCTAGAGACTTGAAATTTGGCACACATTATACCTTGAGTATCCTAGAGGTGCACTAAGAAGGGATTTTTCGAAATTCCCACGGGAACGGGAACTACGCGGGTGAAACTGCGGGTTGCGGCTAGTAACTAAATATTATTCTCAACATCTTCATTTGACACAGCTAGTTAGTAAATTATTATTATTTAGAATTCTAGGAGTAAAATTAGTTCATTACTGATAGAAATTTCAAATTATACCTATTAAAATGTTCTCCTTCGTTTTGTCACAAATTGGAATCCAACGGTGAAATTGAAAATTGTGGACGTGAACTGTTACTTCAGTTTTTCTACATCGAACATTTTCGCTGTAGGGCGCCTAATTCTTCAATAATGGGGCGAGTAATTCCCGTTTTTACAAAATGGACAAAAAAAGATTTATTTGCATATCAAAGATAAAATACATAATTAACAAATCAGTTTCAGTACAAAACATACACAATCAAAGTAAAATTTATAAAACACAGAAAATAAAGTAGACGAAGGTAGGCCAAATGGACCTAGCTCAGCATGGTGCAGTTAGTGAGTTACGTATTGGGACGATAGGTAAATGACACTCTGTTTATAGCTGTGTTAGCAGTGTTTGTAGAGCTATCGATAGTCCATAGCTCTACAGACACAAGGAGCATTTGTTAAGGCTTTACCTGTGTACATCGAATGGAATATACATGTTTAATAGTTTGCCATAAACCAGAAGTGATTACTTATACGGGACCGTCATATGTTGGAGCTGGGGTGTCAAGGCCTTGTAATAGAAGACTTTGTGCGAGGAGTATTTTACTGTACGATGCAAATAGTGCTGATTTTTTTATAACTAAATAACAAGACGCCTACCTGATGTTAAGCGGTAACCTCTACCTTTTTTATTTTCCTAAATGACGAGACGAGCCGAAGGCCCACCTGATGTAAAGCGGTAACCTCTACCTATAAAAATTGCAATGCCGCGGTGATCACGTTCACTAAGCACGTGACCAACGCTGCACTGCAATGCGCCCGTCACCCTGAAAAAGAGTTGTAAGGTCTCATGTTCAGGAACACAGCAATGAAGACATTGCTGCTTGGCGGAAAAAATAGGTATGGTGGTAGTACTTCCCCGGATGAACCTTTCATAAACAGTTCTACTACTACCTATTACACTTGAAAAAAAAAGTTATCTAAAGCGAACGAATTCAATTATGTGCTTTATTCACTTTAAATGTGTCTTGTTCTTCTTTTGTAAATTGAACTATTCTATGTAGCGTTTAGCTCTATTGAAAGAACACTTCTTGACTTTGTCAGGCCCGGATAACACGTTGAACGCCATGTAGGGCACCGATGACCACATTCTGCCATAATCAAGGCCTGCAAAATCACAGATTTCGCCTCTTTATTTTATTCACTCTTTTCCACTATTATTTTTAATAACATCTTCCATTACTTTTAATTCTTATTAAATAAATAGATGTATGTAATTAAATAGATATTATACTTCAACAAACTATGTAATAGGTGAAAATATAAAATCACATTACTTATAAATATAATATTAATCATGTAATTAAGGTATGCAATACGTAATATACCTAAACTACATTATTTTTGTATGAAATGTATTCTATAGATAGTTGTAAGATAACAATGCCATAATAAGAACGTTGAATGTAATCAGTCTAATCTAATACAATAAGAAAAATAAAAAATTGTACCTAAATTAACATCAGTAATCCTCAAGTATGTGTAAGGCTCAGCGCAGACATAACGGAGCGCAGCGGAGATGATTTTATTAACGCACTTGAAAATAAAGTTTAAAATTATTAACATTAAAGTGCATAAATGCTTGAACCTGACAAAAAATGGTCGCGCGTCCTCGAAGATACGCGGGAATCCCCGCGCGGCGTTTTGCACTTTATTGTAATAATTTTAAAGTTTATTTTCAAGTGCGTCAATAAAATCCTCTCCGTTGCACTCCGTTCTGTCTGCGCTGACCCTCAGTGTCCTCAACTAAGCGTAGGATAATGATATATTTAAAACGTTTAAAATTAAGCAAATAAGGGTACGGACGTCATTTTGTCTGTAGTTGTAGTTTAAAATAAAAAAAAAATATGGCGCCGCTCAAAATCAGTGCTGTGTTCTAACGGCGCCGGCGTAAAACGTCCACTACTAAACACAGGCCTCCCTCATGGGTATCCATGAGGGGTAGTTGCTTTACACCACGCTTTATAGTACGAGATTACGCAGTACGGGATGTTGAAACACGGAAAGACGCTGCTGCCCATTTTCCGGAGTTATCCCTTAGCAGGCTCTTACTGCCTCCATGGGCATGAGAAGAGGGGTAACATTCTACTGCTGGCACCCCACGGTAAAATTTGTTTGTAATTTTAATTTAACTGTGTACTCATGGAGTCGCAAATAAATCGTGTCGTACACCGTAAGGATATGTTCAGCGTAAGGTGACCCACTATGACAGTGAGAAATGGACTAGAACACTCCTATGTACAAAGGTTACTCAAATTTGATTTGCTTGGAAGGATCAAATGTTATGTTTACTCGTATATAGTATTGTTTTCACATTATCAGTAAGTAAAAAAATATATTTTGTTTATAAGAGTGGAAGCCATGAAAGCACTGGAAGGTGACCCACTATGACAGTGAGTAATGGACGTATCTCGCGACAGGTTTGCACCAGGCTTAAATATCGTGACCATCGCGGTCAAACGTCAATATTGTATTAGATAACAGCAAGGAATTGACGTGTGACCCGTCACGAGTTGCGTAACCAGCCTGCGGAACGCATGTACAAGGGTCACTCAAATTGAATTTGCTTAGAAAAATCAAATGTCATGTATATACGTATATTAGGCATTATAATCAAATGTAAAAAAATGAACTGGAATGACTGGTTATAAGAACGGGCACTGGCGATGTAGTTGGTCAAGAAAGTGTTGGCGGGACGATCTCGTAACCTTCGTTAGGCAGTGGTGATTGCGAAGGATCAGGACAGTTCCAGGACTCTGGGGGAGACCTTTGCGTAGGAAGGAAGATATAGATAATCATTCCAGCCTAACGTCCACTACTGAACACAGGTCTCCCTCATGGATCTACATGAGGGGTAGTTGCCATACTCACCTTGGCACGCTTGGCAGGCGGGTTGGTAAGCGCAGTATGGGATGTTGATACACGGATAGACACTGCTGCCCATCTTCCGGAGGTGTCCCTTAGCAGGCTCTTACTGCATCCACGGGTAGGTGAGGAGGAGTAACATTCTACTGCCGGCACCCCATGCCATGCATAGATAAAGATAATTATAATAAAAAAAATATAATAATGCGTCGATAAGATAATGTCGTCTCAGCCGTAGGACGTCCACTGCTGCACAAAAGCCTCGCTCATGCTCAAGTACTTGATCATGGGGGGTTGTTGCCATACTCACCACGCTTGGCAGGCGGGTTGGCGAGTGCAGTACGGGACGTTGATACACGGAAAGATGCTGCTGCCCATCTTCCAGAGCTATCCCTCAGCAGGCTCTTACTGCATCCACGGGCATGAGAGGAGGGGTAACATTCTACTGCCGCACCCCTCGGCTATAAGACACCTCGATAAGATAATGTATTTATTAGCAACTGTACCTACAAACATAACATAAAAGTTTTTAAAATTTTGATCCTAGCCAGAGAAGGTTCCTTAGTTCAAATGAAACCAGTGAATTTCGTGCTAAAATGAAAGTATTTATTTGAACAAAAATGTCTTAGTCATTCGCCGCTAAAAGTTTCGTTATCGCGATCTTCAAAATAAACAGCGCCATCTAGTTTAGTTTCGAGGAAACTTAAAACATTTAGACTCAATAATAATAAAATTAATAATGATGTTTTGTCGCTGCAAAAGGTCGTAACGGCCATGATGCGGGTTGCAACCTTTGCTTGTCTTCGGCTAGGACCGTGTCTATGACGTGGGCATAAACCTAAAATAATTCAAATTTAAAAAATACTTTATTCAGTGCGGCCGCATTTTTTTATACTACTAAATGACGAGACAAGCCGAAGGCCCACCTGATGTTAAGCGGTAACCTCTACCTAAAACAATTGCAATGCCGCAGTGATCACGTTCACACTGCATTGCACCCGTCACCCTGAGACAGAGTTGTAATGTAAGGTCTCATGTGCCCGTAATTTCACCGGCCCCCTTGCCCTTCAAACCGGAACACAGCAATGGAGACATAGCTGCTTGGCGGCAGAAATAGGTATGGTGGTAGTACTACCCCGGATGAACCTTTCACAAAAAGTTCTACCGCATATTTTTTCGCATATTATTTTACCGCATGGACCACAATATTGACCTCTTGGGTTCCGCCGATCATTAAATCTGTCGTTTCCATACTTATACATGCATTTTGTTTCAGACTTTATATCGCCCCAGGAACTGGGCGTGCACTGCATCAAATCCTACCAGTTCTTCCGGTAAGTCCAAGATTTTGTTATCGATGTCAGCCCCCGATGCAAAAAGCAATATTATTGAGATCTGTGGCGCAGCGGGCGAAGGTCCGCCTGCGACGCAAGGGGTTGCGGGTTCGATTCCCGCCTCGGGACAAATGTCTGTACGATCTGCAGATTGTTCAGGGTGTTCTGGGTGTTTTTCTATATATAATGAGAATATCTATCTATGTAGTATAATGTATTAAGTATATCAGACATCTAGTACCCATAACACAAGCTCTGCTTAGCTTGGGGCTAGATGATGCTGTGTGATTTGTCCAGCATTATTTATTTATTTATTTTATTAATAAGAGTTTCCAAATTTAAAGCAGAAAATTTATTGCACATAAACACAACAATACTAATATAAATGAGATCTTATTATTTTCAGCATCATGAGATCTCATTATTTTGTACAAGTAAAGTAAATTATAGCATATTTTAATGACTCATCGTTAAAATATGCTTTCATTAGTACAGGGCCCTCACTGACTCAACCGAATCCAACTTTGTCAAAACTCATATCCGCGGTGGTAATTTTTCGGTCCAACCAATTTTGTCATATAAAACTCAGGTCAGGCACCAGAGATTTCTCAGTACGACTATTTTTGGTAGCTCACTGGTGTGCTATATGTGCTATCATTACGAACGCTTATTCTTATTATAAGTGCTAGCACTCATCATCATCACCTTAGTCGCAGGACGTCCACTGCTGGACATACCTCTCTCAGAACCCATATATTAATTACAACTTTTAGGGTCTTATAAAATACCTATAGTCCTCGAAAGTGTTTTTTATTATCCTAAGAAGCTGGAAACCGTATGAGTGATTGAATACTTTAGTACATTTTTTTTTGTAAATATCTACATTCAATTATCATACATAGAAAAAATACTTTGACCCGGGACAAATATCTGCAGAACGATTACTAACATTTGTCCCGTGGCGGGATTCGAACCCGCTATCTCCATATCAGTCGGCCATTAAACCAACTGAACCACGAGGGCAGTCAGGCATTTTTTTTATTTGGTTTTAATTTAACAACTACAGACAAAATTACATCCGTACCGTACCGTAAAATAACCAAGTAAGCTTGGTTATTTTAAGAATTTTAAATAAATCATTATCCTACGCTTAGCTCCTTACTTGAGGAGTACTTGTTAGTTCACAATTTTTAAGTTTTCTAATTGTATTAGATTAGACTGTTTATTCTAATTTACGATCCACATTTACGTTCTTATTAGGCTATTCTTATCTTACAACTATCAATAGAATATATTCCATACATAACTCATGTAGTTTAGGTATGTTATGTATTCTATACCTTAATAACATGATTGGCAGTCTGGCATTATTGATAATTACGTGATTGATACATCTTTACGTAATTGTCTTTAGGAGTTGTCGAGAAATAAAATTCCGGCCATGTATTAATACTCTTCCAGGATATAATACCCGTTGAAAAAGCAGATTACTACGGTCTAACTGACGTGACAAAAGTAGATTAGACCTAATTTAATGTTCCGGACATATGAAGTGTAAATTTGGTTCGTTAAGTATATCGTTAGTTTTTAGGGTTACCCAAAGGGTAAAAACGGAAGCCTGTAACTAAGACTCCGCTGTACGTAAACCGTCCGTCCGTCTGTCTGTCTGTCACCAGGCTATCTCATGAACCGCGATAGCATATTATTAGACATATTTTTGACTTCAAATAGATACACTACCAGAATGGTCCCATTTTTCAACCAAAACTCGGTTGTAATAATCCATGAGAATTAAATGATTGTAATAGTATCTGTGCCGTGGGGTGCCGGCAGTAGAATGTTACCCCTCCTCTCATACGCAGCGTCTTCGTGTATCAACATCCCGTACTGCGCTCGCCAGCTATCCCCCATGAGGGAGGCCTGTGTTCAGTAATGGACGTTTCACGGCTGAAATGATGGTGATGATGAATAGTATCTACTCGTGTGCATCAAGGGTTACCTTGCCCTTTATATAAACTTGCGTGCGTCAGGGTTATTTATTTCACATAATAATGTTTGCTTGTTTCTGATGATAAGATCCGTCATACAAATTGGTCAAAAGAAATATCAAAATGTTATAGGCACACATAGCGTTTGGGTACTTTCAACTACAAGGATTATCAATGAAGTCGTTTTTTAGGGTTCCGGACCAAAATGGTAAAAAGGAACCCTTATAGAATCACTTTGTCTGTCTGTCTGTTACAAGTGGATATCTCGAGAACTATGCTAACGAATCGAAATTTGAAATGGTTAAAGATAACACTTACTAATATAGCATATATGAAAATGCTAAAAAATATTCTTATTATGATTGCAGGGGGCGGATAGGGGATCTCAAAATGTTTAAGTGAAATTACTGGTCGTGTATATCATATGAAAGGTATTCATTTGCACATTAATAAACAGTTTTTGGTTTTCCTATAAGCTGTATCGTTTCCGAGTTATTTACGATGTTGTAAAAACGACTGTTCCCCCCCTTATCTCCGAAGTTTTCAGAGATAAACCCGTGAAACTTTTATAGCTAACAGAAGTGTATGTAAAGTTTGTAGGAAAATTATAGCGAACTCACTAATTTGCATAGTTTTTTTACACAAGGGGGGGTGGAAGGGGGTGTTTAAAAAAAAATGTGGAGTTACTAGGTCATGTGGAGTATCATGTGAAAGGTATTCATTTGCACATTAATAAACAGTTTTATGCTTTAAGCCGTATAGTTTGCGACTTGTTCACAAAAACGTTGAAAAAAATAGCTTTCCCCCTCCTTATCTCCAAAGTTTGCAGAGATAAACCTCTGAAACTTTTATTGCTAATAGGAGTGTATGTAAAGATTACAGGAAAATTATAACGAACTCTCTAATTGGCGTAGTTTTTTAGAAATCATCGAAAGTGTAATAATAATAAATCTACATAAGTTCCGTTATCAGACAAGAGATAGCACTGTCAAGGTTTTCCAACAAATATAAACCGCCTTTATCATATATTATATTGTATGATGGCACGGAACCCTCGGTGCGCGATTCCGACTCGCTGTTGTCCGGATTTATTTAATAAAAAAAAATTAAGAAGTTTTACTGTTACGTTTTGTTTAATTCTGCATTTTCCACAGATTTTTCATAAGGTTACTTTCGAAGAAGATAAATGAAAAGTGCAAGCTGTGAACTCAACTAGATTATCCTAGAGTGTGGTTCGTGATAATTTTGCTTTCATCGCCTTTTCAGATCGAACGGTCGAGCTTAATCAAAGTTTCAGATTGTTTGCTTTGGACCGTGAACTGCAGCTGAATGTTTCTCTTCTGGGATCGGTGTTGAAATCGTACTTTGGCTTCATTCAATAAGTTATTGTAGGAATAGTTTTATTTTCAAAACTCGATTCCGACTAAGGGATCCATGAGGAATTAAATAATTGTGATAGTAGACACTGGAGTCCCTCAAGGTATAGTTTCTTGCCCTAAATTTGACCATGCCGTTGGGTTTTTTGTTTCACTCACTCAGTTCTTATGATGGGACACATGATAAATTGACGGAAATACTCGAATAAGCGTACATATAGCTGTTTGGGTGTTTTCAGCAACAAGCCAAGTATTAATATTTGAAGTTGTTTTTTTTTATTAAATATTTCTTTAGGTAGGTCGGCCCAGGCGGAGATGGCGGGACGAACATTTCTGTGCCAATTGGCGGACAGAAACCCTAGACCGGGATAAGTGGAAGAGGAGAAGGAACGCCTTTGCCCAGCAGTGGGATCCAGCAGGCTATTTGGATTACATTGACAGATTGATGTGCTTACTTTTGGTTTTTGTTTCACCGACAATGTTTCGAACACGTTGCCGTGTTCAACATTCTACCTATACTGTATATCAATATATATAAAACTCTTCCGTTATTGACTGAGTGACTGACTGACAACGCACAGCCTAAACCACTGGACCTAGAGACTTGAAATTTGGCACACATATACCTTGAGTATCCTAGAGGTGCACTAAGGAGGGATTTTTCGAAATTCCCACGGGAACGGAAACTACGCGGGTGAAACTGCGGGGTGCGGCTAGTTATATATAATTCGCCAACCCGCTCTAAATCTCATTACCCGTAAGTGATTGACTTCATAATTCAATAAGCTTCTTAACTCAATAATGACTGATATTATAAAGGCTTTTTGAAGATTAAGTTAGGAATTTCGCTCAAGGTGTTCTAACTAATATCTAATTAATTTCTGAATTATTTTGTAAATACATATCATCATTTCAGCCGTAAACCGTCCACTACTGAACACAGGCCTCCCTCATGGATCTGCATGAGCGGTAATTGCCATACTCACCACGCTTGGCAGGCGGGTTGGCAAGCGCTCTACGGGATGTTGATACACGGAAAGACGCTGCTGCCCATCTTCCGGAGGTATCCCTTAGCAGGCTCTTACTGCATCCACGGGCATGAAAGAAGGGCCAACAATCTACTACCGGCACCCCCGTAGACAATTTTAGAGAGTTATTGCTACTCGTATTTCGTTCAAAAATCCGCGCTAGGAACTGTTTGCGGAGACTTTCGAACGAAATACTACTTTTTTCGAACGAATACTACTTGTTAACTGACAAGCTCTCAAATCGGTTACTCTTCTCACTTACGTTAGAAGCGAAGTAACTATGATGTTAGTAGCAGTAACCCTTGAAACTAATTAATAGGTATAATAGAACCACGGCTCAACAGGTGCCTATAATTACGAAGCACGAAGCACAGTTATTAGAGAATACAGCCCCGGAAGATCAAAGAAAACTTTTCAATAGTAACTACGATGCTTCTTAATTAGCTTTCTGTGTTCGCCTTTCCGGGTTTGTAAAGATCTGTCTTTCAAGACGCCTGCGCTTGAGTAAAACGTAATCGGATATGATGCAAATAAAGCTTGATGTGCCGTCGGATGTGCCGGCAGTAGAATGCTGCTCCTCCTCTGTTGCCCATGGACGCAGTAAGAATCTGCTACGGGATACCTCCGAAAGATGGGCAGAAACGTCTTTCTGTGTATTAACATCCTTTACTGCGCTCGCCAACCCGCCTGCCAAGCGTGGTGAGCATGGCAACAACCCCCTCAAGATCGGTACTTAGTGATCCAGGGAGGCCTGTGTCTAGCAGTGAGTGAGAAAGCTTGGTGACTAAAGTTGTGTGTCGCAATGTGAAAATGGATTTTTTTGATTCTGAAGACCAATGGAGAGGGTAGTCGTGGATCTTGGCGAAGTCGTAGCTTTTATAGAAATTTAGTTAATATGTTATCGAAACGTCGATAAAACAATAAAAAAAGAAAGCTATAAAATCCAGTATTCAACAAGTTTATAAAATTAAACATTTTAAGTAACCACCGACACTTTATCTAGTCTCGGAGGCTACCTTATTTTTTGTAATGCTTACCGTCAGTTTTGCAATCTAGACATCGTGCCCTTTCATTTGATACCCCACTTGGGTATATTTGTAAACATTAGATAATCCATCCCCTCTTTCACCCCCCATATCTAGTAAACTTCTTAACCGATTTTGATAAAACATTTTTAAGAACCACCGCCGGAAAACATACTTAAATAAATACTGCATGCAAACACACACACACATAGCGGTCAAACCTTTTTTTGACGGGGGTTAAAATAAATTGTTATGTTTAAAAATCGTGACAGTCTTTGACAAAATTTTAATTTCAAGGATTCATAAAAAACGTTCGACACGTATTTTATTATTAAATCTAAAAATACATGGTGAAATCGGGGCAGACCACCTGTTCGCTGGTCGCATGATATTGCTAAGGCAGTAGCGGAACATATGTGAACCGTCTGGCAAAAGACCGCTTGTTGGCTAAAGGTACTCGTGTATTTCCAAAGTTTCATGCTTAGCTGTCCGATAAGCCGTGTTACCCCTCCTCTCATGCCCGTGGATGCAGTAAGAACCTGCTAAGGGATACTTCCGAAAGATGGGCAGCAGCGTCTTTCCATATATCAACATCCCATACTGCGCTCGCCAACCCGCCTGCCAAGGGTGGTGAGTATGGCAACCACCCCTCATGACCCAGGAGACCCATGAGGGAGGCCTTTGTTCATTAGTGGACGTTTTATGGCTGAAATGATGATGATGATGTCCGATAAGAAATGCTAAAAACCTTCAGTGCAAACATACATCAACGCATACCTTTTTCTATGATATATAAGAAATTTACAAAAATGTTTGATCATAAGGTCCATCTTACTAGGCAGCATCCTCATTCAAATGTACCTTTGTGGAATAATTTACTCTCCGTAAATTATTTCAGCAGACTTAGCAAAAAGACAGTAACGCTTCCCAAAATAAAATAATCGTAAAATGTCATTGTCCCATTAAAGTCAAGACCGCGAAATGACTTAGTAGTAGAACGTCCGGACTACTGTACGTCAGTGCGTCATGTCGGAATTTATTTTGCGTAGAGAAATTTTCGCCGTGGGGTGCCGTTAGTAGAATGTAGAATCTGATAACCATGGATGCAGTAGATAGATAGATAGATAGAAAATGCTTTATTGCACACCTTAAACTAAACAAATTAACAAAAAAAAAAGAGAAACACATAAAGTGACAATAAGAGCCTGCTAAGGGATACCTCCGGAAGATGGGCAGCAGCATCTTTCCGTGTATCAACATCCCGTGCTGCGCTCGCCAGCCCGCCTGCCAAGCGTGGTGAGCATAGCAATTACCCCTCATGAGGTCGATGAGGCCTGTGTTCAGTAGTGGACGTTTTACAACTTTTTTATAGTTGTAATGAAATCTCATCCGCATAAAACAAGCATTGTTTTTGGGCTGATGTTAGAGGAAATGTTCATTTCGGTGAAATTAACCTAAGTGTGTTTTAACACCAAAGATTTAAATCGTTAGATCCTACCGTACCTTTAAACACAGTGTTAGACGGACGGGGTGAGTTATTTTTCACGAAAGCTTGTGCAACATGATTGCACAATAAATGGTAACAATGACAGTTTGGCAAAGCCGTTAATAAGCAAAACCGATGTGCGTGCGTCGGCATTCTTGTTAACACACATTTAAAGACAATGCGACATTCATTGTTATGTTAAACGGGTTTTCTACTCACGTTAATTATTCGTTGAAAATAGGTATCCAACGTGTTCAGTTCCTCCCTGACAAAAGTTCCCCTGGGAGGAACTGAACACGTTACCTACCTATTTTCAACGAATAATGAACGTGAGTAGAAAACCCGTTTAACATAACAATGAATAGTGTAACTCACGAGTCATTTGAAAGTGAAATGAACAATGCGACATTGTTGGTGTCAGGGCACATCTGCTGATTTATATCTTAGTTTAACAGTTTAAACTTTACGAGCTATGATTTTAGTTAGGGCATGAATTGTGGTTGTTTTCCATGTCTCGAATATCCCGATGTGGTCTTCTGGTTTCCAAGATCGGTACGCCCGAAGGCAGTTTATTCAGGACACAAAACTATTATTCCGACATATCAATATTGAAACTTGTATTGTAAGAACGATGTTTAGCATATCATGGAAAACTTTGCATAGGTTTTTGTATAGTTTTTATTCCATGTTTTTTTTAACAGATTTCAAATAAAGGAGGAGGTTCTCAAGTCATCTGTATTTTCATTTTTATAGCTCAGTTCTCCGCCGATTTGGAAAATAGGAAGATACACTTTCAATTAAGTCCCATATTATTTTCAAAACTCATTTCTGATGATGGGATCCATTAGGGGCCGAGGGAGCTCCTTAAATATCGGAGGTAGGATAGAGTAAAAAAGTCAAGCATTTGCATTCAGAAAGTATGATTTGGTGAAGTGGAGCCTGATGAATAAGACTACAGGTGTTTATTGAAACTCTCCAATATTACACAATTCACGGGTGACGACATCGAAAGATGTCTAGGATAATATATCCCTATCCGCTAATCATCATACTTACCTACATCATCATCAGCACAGGGTCATTGAAATTAAATAAATTGGAATTAAATAATGTAAACTTGATTTACCTCTCATCTCGACTTTTTGACCGGACTGCACCTTGTCGTCATCGCGGGAAGACTGGCCAGCTGAAAGACGTCGTTTCAGACCACCCTCACTTGGTCTTAATATAAATTGAGATTAAGGCCGGTTCACACTGGGACAGCACACTACACTAACTGCTCATTTCCACGCCGTTCAATAACACTTTGGTTCATTCACACGCCGCCGAGTACACTACCACTACCACTGGATTCCATGAGGTAGAAAGTCTGAAGCGATTAAAATAAGGATATTTCCTAATTTCAATCGCTTCCTGAACCATAATCTGTAGAAGTGCCTCTCGTTAGAAATAATTATTATGAATGCTTGATATAAATTTGTATTCTTAAAAATAAATATTTATAGAGACTACTTAATATTACCATCATTGGAAATATAATTTACTGCTCATTCAGCGTTAAGAAATGACAAGTGTACTGATACTACAGGCATTGTGTTGTGTAGATGCCTAATTAACAATTGTTCCCATTCTTTCTTTTGTGATCTGTACTTTGTACTTAATTAGCCCAGCGATGGCAGGGTTGTCATCAATTAAAATTATAAAATACGACATCATTCAAGATTTTGAGTTCTAAAAATCCTCAATACGCCGCAAGGGCCTCTTATGTTGCGGTCCCATAGTTGGCGCGGGAGCGGCGCGTTTCAATGCGCACATTTTATAGAACTAGTCCAGAAGGCAGCGGCGCGGTGAGCGGTGTACGAGCGATGCGCGGGTGTCAAGCGGTGCCCGCATTGACGTAGTGTTCATTGTTTTATTTTTTGACCGACGCGACGTTTCAAAAAATTTAGCCTTTCGTCGGGTCTAGACATTTTGTTCACGAACAAACACACACATTTTTCATAAACACAACACCGCCGATCTATCGCCGCTGACTTTGTGACCGCAGCCTTAGATTGAATTTCAATTTATTCCAATTAATAATAAAAAAAACATATTAATTTAATAAAGCACATAATATAATATTTAACTTAAACAAATAATTATAACAAATATATG
The DNA here is from genome assembly GCA_963082625.1 of Pasiphila rectangulata. Lineage (NCBI taxonomy): Eukaryota > Metazoa > Arthropoda > Insecta > Lepidoptera > Geometridae > Pasiphila > Pasiphila rectangulata. The sequence goes on along the minus strand of OY720244.1, from coordinate 5,873,499 downwards.
GAGCATGCCACGACCTCCGGAACGATAGACAATAAAGCTAACCGATTATATCCATTTGTTAATATGCGTTTCCCAAGGTTGGGTGGACTGGTTGAAATCCAATAATTCTAGGTTTCTCAAAGATGCGTATAGTAATTATAACGACGTTGCACAGGCTAAAATCACTAGGTAATTAGGAAGGCTTACTAACCTGGCAAGTCCGGCAATCTTTGAGGGTCCAGGGGCTGCGCGGGAATCCTTTCACTTCACAGGAAGGCGAGTTCCTTTGGCTGGCAACGATCTTGTGGTGATGCGCGACCTATCCCAATATATTAGGGGACTCGGTAATAAGTGTCAGCCTCGACTCCAAAGCACGAATCGCGATGGGGACACATGCGGGATATATAATGAGTGCGTGCGACCGACCTGCGAGGCGGATTTATGGAGACTCATTGTCACGGTGACATTCATTAGAAAATATATGCAGAGTGCACACACAGAAGAAATATCCGTCGTGTAGATTATAGCGTACACACACACGGACACATAGGAACATCGCGTAATAGCCCAATATTGGATTACACAAAATTCCCAGAAAAGTAAACCAACCCTTAGTTTACCTATAGATAATTAACTAAGCAATGTCGTTTATCTAACGTTTAAATTAAGTTACGCTTGCAATGCTGTCGGCGTAACCAATGATAACACGCGACTTATGAAAAGAAACGAGCAGAAGAGCCTTACTTGGTCGTTACAGTCATCTTCAAAGTTATAAGTATAGTTACACAAACACTATTGGAAGAAACAGTTGACTCAGTGGAGGAATTTTTAGAATACGAAAAGAAGTTTAAGTAACTTTCTCTTATTTATTATTGAATGCATGGATTTAATAATTTAGTAGTATTAAGACTTTATTTTTATGTAATTTAATTCAAATGTGATTGTAAAATTGTTTTATGAATAAATGATATGATAGTATAAGCCATATCCAATAAACGCTAGCCTCACTTACTAGTGTAGAACTGTCCAATTTTACAAACATACTACAATCCGGACAATCTACATCGGAAGTTTACGAGGGCTTAACGTCCGAACAATCTACTAGTCCGAATGTAAATGTCCGGAAAGGCCGGGGGCCTATTTAGAATCGCTCGTATGTAGACTCTCATGAAGAAAAGAAGAAAATAAAGAAAACAACATTTGTAGGCTTTCAGGGCTTGAAACGTTAAAGTATAAAGAACACACAGAATGAATATGTACAATAACACAACTACTACGTACTTATTGTACATATTCATTCTGTGTGTTCTGTGTACTTTAACGTTTCAAGCCCTGAAAGCCTCATGATTACTTTACATTTGTTTTATATTCGTTACACCTTGTGTGTGGTCTGTGCTTTGCAAAGCGTTACGGCTCCACTGAAAACCAGCGCTGCGGCAGCATTGGTGTTGTCACAGCAAATGCTGAGTGGCGACCGATTTGTGTCATATTTGATTATAAGAGATAATCATACGAGATTTATTAGTATATTATGTGTACTGTAAAAATTAGGTGCAAATAAATTATTTTTATCTCAACAATAAGATCACGTAATGGCAAACGATCGCGCGCGCCATCTAGCCCTTGTTGGCAGAGGTGACGTATTTCGAAGGCGCGTCAGTCACACCATTCCTACAAAATAACGATAAAAAAATATAAACCGGAGAGGAAAGAAAAGTGCGAGTATGAAATCGCCAGGCTTAGCGAGCGCAGTACAGGATGATGATACACGGAAAGACACTGCTGCCCATCTTCAGAAGGTATCCATTTGCAGATTCTTACTGCATTCACGGACAGGACAGGAGAGGCCAAATCCTACTGCAGGCACCCCACGGCATTACATTAATGATTGAGACCACTTGTTTCCAGTAAATTCCAGTCATAAACTTTTTCGTATAACGTCGTATTTTTTTAAATATATTGGATACGATTGTTTTAAACCACTTTATTCTTTTGTCTTTTTTAAACTTTCGCGATCACAACACATTATTAACATACATATAACCGGGTATTTATCGCGTAAATTACCTTTATTATTTCCCGACGTTTCGCTTGGATTGCACCAAGCATGGTCCCGGGAAGACCACTGACTTCGCTTTCATTTGACTTCCCGGGACCATGCTTGGTGCAATCCAAGCGAAACGTCGGGAAATAATAAAGGTAATTTACGCGATAAATACCCGGTTATATGTATGTTAATAACACTTTATTCTTATCTTTCTTAGGTTTTGGCCCCTTTGGCCTCGTCACGGTTCTGGCAGTGTACGTACAATCATACTTTCGTAAATCATGACGTAGAATAAATTAAGAATATGGCTGGTGATCTATGAGAGATTTAGCCGAAATGACCGAAGTTGAAACCTAAAAAAAAAAAAAAAAAAAATTTAAAGTTGAAGCGAAAATTGTGCCAAATATTTTGACATTGGCATTCGAGTCATACGAGAGAGGTTCAAGAATAGGACCCTGGTTCGCAATCGTCCGCACTATGTAGCTTATCTCCGATAATAATGCACGGCATTTAAAACCGTATAGGGACTTTTATCAGCGTGGCAACCCTAATAACTACCGTAACGATTCATTCAGTTTGTTAATGCTATTGTTCTCAACTCGTAGCTGAGATCAATGAAGTCTAAAATAAGAATGAAAGTACTGGATTATCGCTCAGTTGGACGGTAATTAATATTTTAAAATATTGGAAAAGTGGTTTTTTGTGAATTTTAATCTTATAATATGAATTATGTGATATTATTTTTTAAACTTTACATTATATTTATATTACACAATATTATTATTAATATATTGGATTATTGGATTGCTGCGGTTAATTTCAGCAGTTAATTTCAGCACGCTAGTTTACCCGTGACCACGACCAGGTGCAATCCGGTCGAAACGCCGGGATTAAAATAAAGTTAATTACGCGTTAAATGCCCGATAATCTAATATATGTAGTAATAATAATAATGTGATCGCGAAAGTTTGAAAAATAATATCACATAGTTCATATTTATGTGATATTATTTTTGACCCGTGGCTTTGCACGCGTTATAGCTAGATCAGCACGTGTCAATGTGCGTTTATGTCTACAGACAACGAGCGTGCCAGACACGTGACATGGCAGACCAAATAATATTATTCCATACGCCAATACGTATCCACAGTATAGTCACAGATGGTCGTAGTTTAGTTAAAAGACTTACGATATCGATAAAATAATAGTTTTCCCAAGTCCATTGTGTTGTTTGATAACTTGTCAAATCTGAGTCGGCTAATCAAAGCGCGTTTGATCGCTACAGTAAATTAATGTCTGCACAAAATAAATTACATATATAAACCCTATTGGGTACGTTTGTAATATAAGTATATAAGTATTATTCTGCGACCAGTGCCGGACTGCGGTGGCGGGGAACCATATTTGCTTGCAAATGTCAAAAACACTGCCCGACGTACGTGAAATCCAAATCACGCCCGATTAAAAACGGGACTACAAGAGCTAATAGAGTCATGCCCTTCACCTTTGGGGATACTTAAAGAATGCTGCCAACGGCCCTTCTTCGTTTTTTCTTAGGATGACCTCTGTGGCGCTGCGGGCAAAGTTCCACCTGCGACACAATCGATTCCCGCCTCGGGACAAATGTCTGTACGATCTGCAGATATTTGTTCAGGGTGTTCTTATAAATATATAAAATAGATAAAAGGTAATCTTGATTGCCTTTTATCGGTTTTGTTGACCCGAGTAGCGACATCTAGCAGAAATCTTCGGCGATATTCTTCTATAGGAGATGTCCGACAATCCAGCAGGTTAATATCCGTAGGATATCAACCTGCTGGAGGCCTGTCGTAGGCCTCTCTTATATCTTAGATCTATCTTAGATCTCAATGTGATCATGAGGGGTCGTTGCCATACTCACCACCCTTGGCAGGCGGGTTGGCGGGCGCAGTACGGGATATTGATACACGGAAAGACGCTGCTGCCCATCTTCCGGAGTTAGCCCTTGGCAGATTTTTACTGCATCCACGGGCAAGAGAGGAGGGGCAAAATTCTACTGCCGGCACCCCACGGCACAGCCTTTAGGGATGTTACGGGGATACCTTCGACGGCCCAGACTTCTCCGATATTTCGAAAAATATAGTCGGCATAGAATCAGAGTGCCAATGAACATTGCATCCTATCACGGGACGTCAGTGCAGATTTGGTCTCCCCATTACCAATTAGTAGAAAATTTTGTGAAGAGTTCATCCGGGGTAGTACTACCACCATACCTTCTGCCGTCAAGTGTCGCTCCGGTTTGAAAGAAAAAATAGAAATAAAACACATTTATTGACACACAAGACATACAGGTAAACAACAAAATCAAAAAAAATATTTAACAAACACCATAAAACAACAAAACAGAAGAAGCAAACCAGTATAACAAACTATGTGGATAAGGCCCTATATGACGAGTGAGCCAAAAGGTGACGTCTCAGCATAATGCTGCTTACCACTCGGAAGCGGTACGCAACGCTGGAGTAAGGGTAAGGAGGCCGGGAAATTACAGGCACATGATACTTTACTAATCTCTCAGGGTGACCGTGATCACCGCGGTATTGCAGTTGTAATAGATAGAGGTCACCGCTTAACCTCAGGTGGGAATTCAGCTTGTCTCGTAATTTGGTCGTATTAAAAAAACCGCTTCTGTCTGAGCGAGGCTTTACTTAGAAGTTGGGTTTCAAGTTTTACAGTGTGTCTACCATGAGTTGTCACTGTTAGATCGCCTGCCGTTACTACAGTAGTAATAGTACGTTACTATGACATCTGTCAGATTTGTAACTCATGGTACCAAATTCTAAGCAAATGAAGCCCAAACTACAGTCGCTGTAATATAGTTTACTGCGTATTTTAGTGCCAAACTATCCGCTAGAGGCGCTGTACAAGTTTTCATACATTTTTTTAACTACAGTCGCCAGCGAGTATAGATTGTGAAAACTCATGGTAGACCTACAGGTATAGGTTAGCTATAAAATCCTGTCCCTTGTGTACTGCGTAGGGTATTGTTTCGCATCTATTATTGGCAAGTAATAAACTTGGAAAGCCCGTTCGTTCTCAGTGTATTTTTAGAACTATTCATAACGTTTTAGTCCGGATTCATTCAAAGGTTTAGTAGTGGGGTCTTGGAAGAATGGTACTGCACTGAACGGTAATCTTACCATAAATGGATGCGCTTGTTTTATACGAAATAATGTTTTCAAGCTGTTATTTTTTATACCACTTAATGACGAGACAAGCCGACATTCTTAAACATGTTTTATCGAAATCAAGTTAGCGGTTAAAACAAATTAAATTGGCTAGGTGTCGTTTGAGTTTTAATTTTATGTAATCTTCATTTTTTAATGCAAGTTTTAGATTAGACGGTCGATTTTCTGGATGTTTTAAATTTTTTAAAATCTTACTGGGATTCTCAGAATATTAATTTTGTTGCGTTATCCATTCCCGGTACATACGAAATTCTATTTTAAGTCGTCTCTGTCCATATCTATTTCAAATATCTCTAAAACCATACATCGGATTACTAGTTTCAGGTATTATGCCCGGCCATCGAGCACGTACACAATAGTGAGGAAAGTCGTTAATTTTGTTTAAACAACAATTCCGCCGAACCACTGCGCTTTGATTGGCCAACTCAAATCTGACAAGTTGTCAACAGAATAATAGAGTTGGGCAAGCAAATATTTTTATCAATATCGATAATCAAATTTAAATAAAACGGCCAAACCATTGCGAAAATTATTTTGTAAACGATAATGTTTATTTATATTATATAAAGTTTATTTCTTAAAAGTAAACTAGCGGATAGCTTGCCGTGGGGTGCCGGCTGTAGAATGTTGCCCCTCCTCTCTTGCCCGTGGATGCAGTAAGAATCTGCTAAGGGATGCCTTGGGGAGACGGGCAGCAGCGTCTTCCGCGTCTTCAACACCCTATACTGCGCTCGCCAACCCGCCTGCCAAGCGTGGCGAGTATGGCAACAACCCCTTATGATTGTAAAAACAAGGACCAGGCCCCGAGTCCCCGGCAGCCCCGCTAGTCGTGGCTACGGTAGCGGCCACGGTAACGGCGGGGCTAGGGGTGCTAAGAATCCCCGGGAGACGGACGGCTACCAACCCCAACGACGACCACTGGCCCTGGTAACACACAACATCCGCACTTTGAGGACAGACGAAAAGATTGTTGAGCTGGAAGAAGAAATGAGTAGGCTACACTGGGACATTTTAGGATTATCAGAAGTCCGTAGAGAGGGCGAGGACACGATATCCCTTAAGTCCGGTAATCTACTCTACTACCGGGAGGGCGACCAACAGTCCCAAGGTGGTGTCGGGTTTCTCGTTCACAAGTCACTCGTTAACAACATTGTCACCATCGACAGTGTGTCGAGCAGGGTCGCATACTTAACACTCAGAATATCTAAAAGATATTCGCTTAAGGTCGTTCAGGTATATGCGCCGACCTCGTCACACCCAGATGAAGAAGTAGAGTCTATGTATGAGGACATTAGTAGGGCCATACATACAAACAAAACTCACTTCACTGTTGTTATGGGGGACTTCAATGCAAAGTTAGGCAAGAGAAGCGATGATGAGTTGAAAGTGGGGCAATTTGGGTATGGGCAACGGAACCCCAGGGGACAGAGGCTGGCCGATTTTCTGGAGAAAGAAGGACTCTTTATGATGAATTCTTTCTTCCAGAAGCCGCCTCACAGGAAATGGACCTGGATGAGCCCCGATGGTTCCACGAGAAATGAGATTGATTTCATCTTGACCAACAAGAAACGGGTATTCAATGATGTCACTGTGATTCACAGGGTGAAAACCGGAAGTGATCACCGAATCGTTAGAGGCACATTGAATATGAACGTTAGACTTGAAAGGTCCCGTCTGATGAAATCTACGCTCCGACCCACTCGCGCACATATCCAAAACTTCGAGAGCTTTCAACTCGAACTTTCAAATCGCTTTGATTGTCTGGGTCTCGAAGAACATGCATCAGTGGACGAGATCAATAACAGGTTCGTAGAAACTGTCCATACGGTGGGGTCTCAGTTCTTTAAGACGCCCCGTACAAATAGACCTCAGAAACTCTCTGATGACACTCTTAACCTCATGGCTGAACGACGCTCATTACGACTGCAGTCTCCCGATGATGCTAAGTCACATAGGCAGCTCAATAGACAAGTTTGGAAATCCTTGCGGCACGATATTCGTACCTTTAATACAGCTCGTATTAAAGATACGATAGAGCGGAACAAAGGCTCCAAAGTGTTCGCGAGAGATATGTCTATTGGGCAAAGCCAGATGACGAAGCTGAAGAGGGAAGATGGCAGCATAGCGTCAAGTAAAGCCGATGTGTTAAGGGAAGTCGAAAGGTTCTATGGACAGCTCTACGATTCGGTCACTAAACCTGTTTGCAGTGTGGCAGAAGACCCTAGAGCCAAGCTGACCCGACATTATACCGAAGATATCCCGGACATCAGCCTGTACGAGATCAGGATGGCCCTAAAACAGCTTAAGAACGACAAGGCGCCGGGGGAGGACGGAATCACGTCAGAGCTTCTGAAAGCGGGTGGATCACCGATACTTAAAGTCCTTCAGAAGCTCTTCAACTCCGTCTTGCTTGAAGGTATTACGCCAAAAACATGGAACAAAAGCGTCGTGGTATTGTTCTTTAAGAAAGGTGACAACACCTTGCTAAAGAACTACAGACCGATCTCGCTTTTGAGCCATGTTTATAAGCTGTTCTCAAGGATCATCGCAAATCGTCTCGATCGCAGGTTTGATGACTTCCAGCGTCCCGAACAAGCCGGGTTTCGAAAAGGCTACAGTACCATAGACCACATTCATACGCTGCGGCAAGTGATACAGAAGACCGAAGAGTATAACTTGCCGCTATGTCTCGCGTTTGTGGACTATGAGAAAGCCTTCGATTCGATCGAAACATGGGCGGTGCTCGAGTCTCTCCAACGATGCCGAATTGACTATCGGTATATCGAAGTGTTGAAGTCTTTGTATAGAAACGCCACTATGTCAGTCCGAGTACAGGAACAGAGTTCGAAGGATATTCCCTTAAAAAGAGGCGTAAGACAGGGAGACGTTATTTCTCCGAAACTGTTTACGACCGCTTTGGAAGATGCCTTCAAGCTCTTGGAATGGAAAGGACTAGGCATCAACATTAACGGCGAATACATGACTCACCTTCGGTTTGCCGACGATATTGTGGTCATGGCAAAGTCGATGGACGAACTCGGCACGATGCTCGAAGGCCTCAATCGAGTCTCCCAACGGGTAGGCCTTAAAATGAACATGGACAAGACGAAGGTTATGTCGAATGTCCATGTGGTGCCTGCCCCAGTTATGGTCGAGAACTCGGCTCTCGAAGTTGTCGACGCGTATGTATACCTAGGACAAACTGTCCAGTTAGGTAGGTCCAACTTTGAGAAAGAGGTCAACCGACGAATCCAACTCGGATGGGCAGCGTTTGGGAAACTACGCAACGTTTTTTCGTCCAAAATTCCTCAGTGCCTTAAGACGAAAGTCTACGATCAATGTGTGTTACCAGTGATGACATATGGAACCGAAACGTGGTCATTCACGATTGGCCTCATGAATAAGCTCAGAGTCGCTCAACGAGCTATGGAGAGGGCTATGCTCGGGGTTTCTTTACGCGATCGAATCAGAAATGAGGAGATACGTAGAAGAACTCGGGTCACCGACATAACGGATTAGCACGTTGAAGTGGCAATGGGCAGGCCATGTAGCTCGCAGAACAGATGGCCGATGGGGCCGAAAAGTTCTCGAGTTGAGGCCACGGACCGGCAAGCGCAGCGTAGGACGTCCACCAACAAGATGGGATGATGACCTGGTGAAGACCGCAGGTCGACGGTGGATGCAGATCGCTTCCAACCGCAACAACTGGAAATCCATGAGGGAGGCCTATGTCCAGCAGTGGACGTCCTACGGCTGAAATGATGATGATGATGATGAAACTAATTAAATACATACGTATTTTAAACAACGAAAAGTGTTCCATAGTTAGATAGGAATGCCACAAATATTATAAAGCCGAAAGTTTGTTTCTATAGATTTATCAATGTTGTTACCTCTTCATGCTAAAACTAGCCTACGCATTGAGCTGAAACTTTGCGCACGTATAGTTGACCAGGATTAACACATAGGTTATACTTTTTATCCGGGTACAACACATGCGAAGTGGCGACTAGAAGCTAGCATCTATATAGTAATTTCCCACTAAAAGGAATCGCAAGAACACGTCTTTATTATAGCTATGAGCAATCTTTTTTAGGCAACCATGGGATGGGTGGGACAGGATATTTAATTAAAAACAGTCCAAAGACAAAAACGCTCTTCAATATAACCTTTGTTTAGTTTGCTGCACAAAACTAAATAGATTCATCACATCACTCATCACTTCAGCCGTAAAACGTCTACTACTGAACACACGACTCCCTCATGGAGCTCCACGAGGGGTAGTTGCCATACTCACCACGCTTGGCAGGCGGATATATACATATATTAGAAATAGATAGATAATAGAGAATAGATTACCTACTGGCTTTTGGCTTAATCTATTTCATTTAATTGTGTTCTTCTCACTGCCGCTTGTCTCTTATTATAATAATTTCCTTATACTGATCACACTGCTGACTATATACTGACCGATACTATCAGCACAACACTAGTATATTAGAATAAGATGACTATATATGTGACAAATCACTTATATGTTTCGATATTCGAAATACCTTATTTCCGCTGTATTGTGGGATTGATGTGCCTGACTTACAAAAAAAAAAGTTACTACTAAAAAAAAGTAAGTGTACATTCGAAACCTAGCTATTTCTAATTACAACGGCAATAGCAAAAAATATAAAAGAAAGTCCGCTACAACAATCTTTTCTACGTTATTAACCTTATCGCGTGAAACTCACGTGTTCCAGCAGTCCATTTCTATTTGTTGCCAGCTTTTACTGACGCAATTGTTAGACAAATATATTTTATGGTGGCAATTAAATTAATTGAAATAGAGATGCGAGTCTTTGTTTACTCGGGATTCGCACTGTTCCAGTAATCCAGCCCGATGGAAAGCATTGTATCGTCTACAGTATCACTTTATTTCAGGGACTAAAAATTAAAAATAGATAAAACAAGATAAAGATAAAATAAGTTTATTTCAATACCAAGCAAAATGTACACAAAAATAACTTTTAATAAGCAGCCGCTTGAAGGTAAACGAAAAATATTCAGAAACAATTCGTAGATACATAAAATATAGTAACAAAAAGGGCAACCTCAGGAAATGCTGTGGCACAACAAATCGCACCGCAGCGCTGGCCTTCCGTGGTTGCACACTTATACAAGCGCAAAGTGGCTGCTTTGCAACACAACATGACAATTTTCAATAAATAATTGATAACAATATATATTGCTTTGTAAAAAATGGAAGTAAGTCATGTAACAAATGGAAGTATACAAAATACAAGAGCATTATTCCAGAATCTTATGGTCCCAGAATTGTATGGTCTTCCTTTTATTTTAGATGTTCTGTTTGTGGAAACAAAATATCCTTATAATTGAGCTTTTTGATCGATATCGTCAAATTACGGATGTTTTTTTTACCATTTTGCGGTTTCGATTGCTGGTTCAGACTGGCTGTTATATAAAATTCTTTGATTGCAGTATAAGTTGTTTTCAAAATCAAATTGAAGTCTTATCTCAGTAAAACTTTCCATCTACAATATTTAAGGCACTTTCCCTCCATGGCATAACCGTGGGACGCCTTGTATTATGCATTTTTTATTTATATTCAGTGTACACAAATACAGTGCTTGTAGATTGGATTGGTTTAATGCTAGTCATTCATAAACTGTTGAATCAACCGTCAATCCAGTTACTGGACTGTATCGCTTAATGGAATGGTAAACAATCCAGCTTGGTTGAGACCGCTGGACTGTAATGATACTGGAATAATGTATATCGCTCTTTGTAAGTTTGTTCAATATAATAAAATAATTTATTAATAAAACCAGTTTTAGAAGTCTATCACAGCTCACGTAATTTATAAAAAATATATATAAGCACACGTTAAAAACATAACAAAATTTGGCATTCATTAAAATAAGGCACACATAATAATAACATTAATATTCAAATTCAAATTCAAATTCAAAAAATACTTTATTCAGTGCGGCCGCATGGACCTTATTGACGCGTCACAACTTACAAAATAAAACAACACAAATAAATAGAATAAAGCACATAATTGAACCTGTTCACTTCAGATGACACGCGAGTTAGGAAAAGAAGTGAACAGAAGAACCTAACTCGGTCGTTATAGTCATCATTTAACAATTTGATTTTGTCTTATGCTACGTTTGACGGAGTTGGAGCAGATTCCGTCCCAAGTGGTTTTGTCCTCTAGGTAATCTGATATTTTATAATAAGCTTTATCGCACAGATTGCGTTTAATAATGTTTTTGAATTTATTTAATGATAACTTCTGCAACTCACTTGGGAGTTTGTTGTAGAAGCGTATACATTGCCCTTTAAAAGATTTTTTTACCTTATGGAGCCTAGTAGTGGGCACAGCGAGTTTATTCTTATTTCTTGTATTTACATTGTGATTGTCGCTGTTTTTCTTAAACGAAGCAATATTTTTATGGGTGTACAACAGGTTCTCATAAATATATTGACAAGCTACTGTCATTATATTTATTTCTTTAAATTTAGTGCGAAGTGATTCTCTGGGACCCATATTGTAGATAGAACGAATAGCCCTCTTCTGCAGCACAAATACGGTGTCTATATCTGCAGCACATCCCCACAGCAGTAAGCCATAAGACATAATGCTGTGGAAATAGCTGAAGTAAACAAGTCTAGCGGTATCTACGTCTGTAAGAAGGCGGATTTTTTTGACTGCATATGCTGCAGAACTAAGCCTACCCGATAGTTGTTCTATATGCGGGCCCCATTGAAGCTTATTGTCCAAAGTTATGCCTAAAAATACAGTTTTTTCTACAAGGTTTAAACTTTCACCTTTCAATTTAATGTTGGCATCAGCCTGTTTTACATTCGGGAGAGTAAATCTAATGCATTTTGTTTTATTTTCATTAAGTAATAGGTTATTGACATTAAACCAATTAACAACTTCTGAGATTGCATTATTCACCTCGTCATAATCGGTGGTACGTCGTTTCATTTTGAACAAAAGTGAAGTGTCATCAGCAAACAATACAATCTCATGATTGTTTTTGACAAGATGAGGTAGATCATTAATGTAAATTAAAAATAGAAAAGGCCCAAGAATTGATCCCTGCGGTACACCCATTGTAACTACAGATCCCGAAGAACGTTTTCCATTAACATCAACTCTTTGTATCCTGTTACTGAGATAAGAATTAAGTAGATCTAAAGAGATATCTCTAACACCATAGTGGCGCAATTTCCCGATCAATGTTTCATGGTGTACACAGTCAAATGCTTTTGAAAGGTCGCAAAAAACACCTATAGCGTCTTGCGACTTCTCCCAAGCATCATAGATATGCGAGATTAACTCTATACCGGCATCAGTAGTGGAACGACCGCGTGTAAAGCCAAATTGCTTGCAGTGAAGCAACTTGTTGTCGTTAAAGTGCTTAGATAGCTGATTTAAAATAAGCTTTTCAAAAATTTTACTAAATGTCGGCAGTACTGATATCGGCCTAAAGTTAGTGGGATCCGACTTAGAACCTGATTTGAATAAAGGTATTATTTTACTGTGTTTCATTAGATCAGGAAATACGCCACAGTCAATGCATTCATTAAATATAAAAGCCAGTTCAGGTGCGATTGTGTCTACTAATGGTTTTACAATGTTTACAGAAATACCCCAGAGATCTGCAGTTTTCTTGACATTTAACATTTTAAAGGCTTTAACTATATCGCCGCTGTCCACATATTGGAATTTAAAATTACTATCACATTTAGGTACATTTTCGCTAAGTAAGGACTCGGCGATCAGGTATATAATTCATCAAATGTTTAAAATCTTTAAAAAAACTTACAAAATCAAATTTATTAATATAATTTTCAATTAAATCACATAATTGAGTACACCATAAAAATCAACAGGGACGGTCAACATCGTTATTAGATGCAAACCTTGTATCGTCGTATTAGTGTGCGTCCTGAGTGACGGGTCGCACAATACGCCGCGCTTAAAGCAAATACTCGTACTCGTCATGTAAGAAACCGTCCTTCCCGTGAGATGCTGGCAGTCGAATATTGCCCCTCCTCTTGCCTGTGGATGCAGTAAAAATCTTTCAATAGATACGTCTGAAAGATGGGCAGCAGCGTTTTCTTTCCCATCAACATCCCTACTGCGCTCACCAACCCGCCTGCCAAGCGAGGCTAGTATGGCAACAAACCCCTCATTATCGTGTAGATCCATGAGGGAGGCCTATGTCCAGCAAAGGACGTGGAGAGCAGTCCTGTGGCTGAGATGAAGAACCTGTCCGGACTCCGAGCTGGCACGCACACTATCCGATGCATTATACTCGCAGATCCGCATGCGCCGTCACTCAGGACAATCACTTATGCATACCGAGCCAGTCCTAAACGAATCACATCAAACTAAACTAGCTGACACTACACATTGTTTGCGTAGGATTCCTGTTGCCGGAGTTATAAAGATTACATTAACTAACTTAGCTTGCTTGCTCCAAAATTTAGGGAATTCTGGGGATAATTTGGCGTCGCATAATTTCGGCAAACTGTTTCAGACTTTGCTTAGGTGAGATAAGGATTGTGTATTTGTTTGACGACCTCCGTAACATCCGTAGGTCATAATTAAATAGCCCGCTGAAACGCAGGAATTTGCAAGTTCGATTCCCGCCACGGGACAAATGCACGATGAACTGCAGATGTTTTTTTTAGTTTCTAGGTGCTTTCTATGAATCAGATCCAATTTAATTTTCATGCTTCAATGGACAAATAACTAAAAAACTAACGTTCCGTACAATATTTCACACTCTGGCGACAGTGGCATCCCAATTTAACAACAAACCGGTAAATTCACGAATTCAATTATGTGCCTTATTCAATTAACTATATCTTTTTCTTATTTAGTAATTTGACTATTCTATGTAGGTTTTTGCTCTATTGAACAAACACTTATTGACTTTAACTTAAAACAGTAAACATATAAAAGTTTCCTTACAAATGGTTCAGCAAAAGTGTAAAACCCTGACAGCATCAGGGACTAACCTAATTTTAACATCTGCGAACGTTTGTTTGATTGTTTCGCTTTAACGCCTAAACCAGTAAACCGATTTTAAAAATTATTTCACCAATGGAAATCTACATTATCATTGTTACTGGGTTTGCTATAATTATCCTCGTATTCCCACGGGACCTTTGCAGATATGACTGCGGAGTTGCTAGTCAGTGCTTTATATGGACTATCCGTGAAATTTTCCACAACTGACAACGCAATTTACCACGATCCGTGTTAACGGTAAAACGATTGGAAAAGTTAATTTTAAAAGTACGAATGGACTTTGCCGTGGGGAGCCGGCAGCATAATGTTGCCTCTCCTCTTGCCCGTGGTAAGAGAGTAGAATCTGCCAGGGTATAGCTCCGGAACATGAGCAGCAGCGTCTTTCCGTGTATCAACATCCCGTACTGCGCTCGCCAACCCGCCTGCCAAGCGTGGCGAGTATGACAATCCCCTCATCATCTTGGAGATCCAGGAGGGTGGCCTATGTCCAGCAGTGGACGTTGACAGCAGCAGCCCTACGATTGTGATGGATGACGTATAGATAAGTAAAAGTGTAAATTGACAGTGGCAGAAAAAAAAGAGTTTAGAAAAAGTATATTTGTTAAACCACACACAACACCCCACCGCAATCGAAAATTTTAATAAGGTTTTTAATTTATTTGAAAGGTTAGTTTCTCTTGACGAAAGTTTTCCTTAAGCCTGTAAGTAAGCATAAGTGAAAAGTTTATGCAACTTGGACCTGAGCTATTATTCCCTGCTTGGTGCTTGAATCCCTCGTTATGTATGGTTCTATTGAATCCCTAGCTAATTAACCCAACTCAGGATTCAAGTGTATCACCCTCTTCACGAATCCTCACTTATTAGAGGCCTGTGTTTGCGCAACTACGAGTATTATGATTAGTGTACTATCCGAAAAGGTGGTGTTACTGACCTCCGCGACGGACTAGTTCAGTTCTACGACCTTCGAAATATACTCAATACCATATACCCCATGTTCAATCAGGTGGGGGGAGGTTCATCACTGAGTGGGGTTAGGAGGGCGGCGACGCCGAGGCACGCCTAAATGACGCTGGCGTCAGGAAAACTGTTGGGAAGCGGCCGGTGATCGTAAGCAGTGGAAGGAAATGGGGAAGACCTTTGCCTAGTACATATTTCTACTCAACTCGCGCCGCACGCGCCGCCGCCGGCGCTAGTGTCGTGTCAGCCCCACGCGAGGCGGGCATTCAATCTCATGATGATGATTTTCTTGAATAATCGAATCATCTTTGAGGACGCATAGATAGTTGCCCAGCAACGAACATAACCACCGCTCTCTGGACGTGTTGCCTCTTTGACCTTCTAACGGAAAGTAAAATTAAACACAATTTCTAAAGTGAAAATAACAATATCTTAGACGAACTTCCAGACATCCGATTGGGCCTTACAAAAGCCATCAGTTTTGATGACAATATGTTAAACGCAAAATTTTCAAAATGGCCAGCGCTTTAAGGTGGTGGAAGATGTTTTTTTCTATTTTATCAATTTAAAGAATTCTAAAAGCTTGTTAAAAATTGTATTTATCGCGAACATTACCTTTATTTTTATCAGTCTTCTCGCGACCACGACCAGGTGCAATCCGGTTGAAAGGTCGCGTCGGGATAAAAATAAACGTAATTACGCGATAAATACCCAATAATCCAATTCAATAATAATAAAATAAATAAATAAATAATGCTAGACAAATCACACAGCATAATCTAGCCCCAAGCTAAGCAGAGCTTGTGTTAGGGGTACTAGATGACTGATATATTTAATACATTATACTACATAGATAGATATTTTTATTATACATAGAAAAACACCCAGAACACCCTGAACAAATATCTGCAGATCGTACAGACATTTGTCCCGAGGCGGGAATGGAACCCGCAACCCCTTGCGTCGCAGGCGGACTTTCGCCCGCTGCGCCACAGAGCTCGTCATAATAAACTTACTATGTTATCTTATATGTTTATAAAAGCGTAATTAGTAACGACTTGTCAGGGATCAAATGCCAAAAAGAAAACAAGCCATTATGATTCCTAAAATAAATAAAACAAAGTCACGTTAATGTTAGTTCCCGGTCACCGGCGTCCGTGTGTCCTATAACACTGTCACGACCAAAAACCATATCAAATTATCTCTCAAAATATCACATATCACAAGCTCTGCTCACATAAAGTCCTTTAATTGAAGTAATGTAATAACATTTAATTACGCACCCGCCATGATCGCGTGTTGTAAAAATAACAATAACATATAAGAATGAAACAAAAAAGCCAAAATTTTATGGGTCGCTTGACTTTATTTGGAAGCATAAAATTAATAGACCGCTGAAATAAGGCTGGAAGAGCATAACATTCACGCAAAGATTTAAAACTAGATACGCCCTTACCGTAATGACACCGCGCCCCGTTTTGTTTCCACACGAAATGAGATAGCTCGCTCATTTGGAATCAGTGTAGCTCTAAACACAGAATTAGCCGGATGTACTGTGTTGTTATTTTTCACGAAAGTTCGTGCAATATGATTGGACAAAAAATGGTAACAACTGGATTTATTTGTTAAAAAATTGGTTCATTGGCAAAACCAGTGTGCGTGCGTTGGCTTTATTGAACATATAAAGACAATGCGACAGTTTTTGGTGTCAGGCCACATCTAACGATTTTAATCTTTGCATTCCCGTACCGGCGAATATTAGATTAATTCGGCCCAAATTAAACGACGTGGGGGTATTAGGAGAGAAAATTAAAATTCATACTGAAAGTATGTATTTTAATTCCTCATATTGTTATTACCGTGGGGTGCCGGCAGTAGAATGTTACCCCTCCTCTCTTGCCCGCGGATGCAGTAAGAGCCTGCTAAGGGATACCTCCGGAAGATGGGCAGCAGCGTCTTTCCGTGTATCAACATCTCGTACCGCGCCCGCCAATCCGGCTGCCAAGCGTGGTGAGTATGGCAACATCATGATCTAAGAGAACGATTAGGGAGGCCCTATGTCCAAATGTTTAGCAACATAGTCAGCAGTCCTCGCTGTGATGATGGTTATGATGATAAAGTCGAGAATCGGGCTATCCACTTCTTTATAAACACAAATAAGTATGTGGAACCTACTTGTTACTACTTGTTACCTACCGTTACATATTGCTTTGTACATATAAAAAGGTTTCTCAAAATAAAATAGTAACTAATTTTGTCGATGTCCTTTTGTAAAATCGATTCCCACTCAACTAGGCAGCCAATATTGTTTAAAATACAGGGTTAGCATGATTTTACTTGTAATTAGATATCTCATGAGCTGGCTTTTGTTAGCCATCCTGCCGATACTTCAAGCTTACTTCTATTTAAAATGTGATAATAATGGTTTGTAACATTATTACTATATTGGATTATCGGGTATTTATCGCGTTGTTACCTTTATCCCGAGACGTTTGACAAAAGCCAGCTCATGTGATATCTAACCACAAGTAACGAGATATAGCACTTATAATGGAATAATTATAATAAAATGACGAGCTCTGTGGCGCAGCGGGCGAAGATCCGCCTGCGACGCAAGGGGTTGCGGGTTCGATTCCCGCCTCGGGACAAATGTCTGTACGATCTGCAGATATTTGTTCAGGGTGTTCTGGGTGTTTTTCTATTTATAATAAAAACATCTATCTATGTAGTATAATGTATTAAGTACATATATCAGTCATCTAGTACCCATAACACAAGCTCTGCTTAGCTTGGGACTAGATGATGCTGTGTGATTTGTCTACCATTATTTAAAAAAAAAATATTATCTTACGTTAGACGCGTGCCGTAGGATGCCGGCAGCAGAATGTTCACATGTACTTCTATTTCTATGACCAAAAACTTTCACTGGTTATTCATTATTTCAGCCATAAAACGTCCACTACTGACCACAGACCTCCCTCATGGATATCCATGAGGGGTAGTTGCCATACTCTACCAATCCGTACACGCTTGGCAGGCCGGTTGGCGAGCGCGTACGTGATGTTGATACACGGAAAGACGCTGCTAGCAGGCTCTTACTGCATCCGCGGGCGTGAAAGAAGGGGTAACATTCTACTGCCGACGGCATACGCAAGCAATTGAATTAATCACAATATGTAAATTTTTAAATCTGATTCCTTGGTTTTATACACTTGTTAAACATAGCAATAAATACACATTTTGGTGTCAGTGTCTAGCTTTCTGTAATATCATGGCCAAAATTCGGCATCGTTCTTTCAGGTGGGCATCGTAAAATGATATGGACTGTTCTTATCGTGAAAACTCTAACGCCACTCAATTACGAGTACAAATTGGCGCAAGTTAAGGAAAGAGTAAAGGTCCAGCAATATACCTAGGATTAGTGCCAACTCAACCAAGTCTTATCTAAATTGACCAGCGTCCAACCAGCACTAAAACCTAATATACTGAGCCCGTCCCACGACTGGGAAAAACTCTCTAGAGTCGTAAAAATTACGAAACTTCCCTCGCGTTGTAAATTTTCATAAGTGTCGCAAAAAATCCAACTGAACTGAACCTTGGTACTTGAAAACAAAGTCTCGAAATTAGATTCGACTCGGAGAAGGAATTCACTTTGGTGAATCGAAAAAGTTTTCAAATCAATTAAAATATTATTTGATTTTAATTTCTGACGGTCTTGGAGCGGTTAAAGAAATATTAGTCTGGGGTTCGATTTGACTTCCAACAAATCGAGTTCAAAATTTTAATTCGAATAATATTTTTATGCAAAACATTTGAGGCTATCCGTAGCTTTGCAACTTAGAACCGTAAAACCGAGCATGTTTTTAGTATGGTTACGTTTTACATAACTTTTTTTGGGAATAGTTTTGGTTTTATATAATTTCTTTGAAACGAGAAAAATATAAAACCATTAAAGGAAGAATTTTGAGTTAATTCGTTACAAACAAACAAGATCATCATCATCATCATTATCATTTTCAGCCCGTGTCAACCCACTCATAAATCATAAATCATTTATTGCGAGAAATATGGTTACAATTATTATCTTAAATTTAGGGATAGTTTCACATATTTCACCAGTACATAGCATGCAAAATTACACAAAATAAATTAAGTTATTGCACTGCTGGGTGTAGGCCTTCATTCCTTGCCACTTCTTCCGGTGTTGTGCCGATCGCATCCAGGTCTTGTTGGCGACCTTAACGATCATCCACCCATCTAGCAGGTGGTCTGCCAGCGTTGTATACAAGATACAACATACAAATCTCCTCTTTATAATATTGAGAAATAAGAGATAAAATATATATCTATGTAGTATAATGTATTAAGAACATCAGTCATTTAGTACACCTAATAGCTCTGCTCAGCTTGGGGCTACATGATGCTGTGAATTGTCTAGCATTATTTATTTATGTTATTTATGCCATCGTGTTCCTAGTTCTAGGCAAACAATTACGCGTTGTCCAGTCCACACCGACGTAATGTGTCCCTCTAATTGAGATGTAGATCGATCGGAATGAG
This sequence comes from Pasiphila rectangulata, assembly GCA_963082625.1. Taxonomy (NCBI): domain Eukaryota; kingdom Metazoa; phylum Arthropoda; class Insecta; order Lepidoptera; family Geometridae; genus Pasiphila; species Pasiphila rectangulata. The sequence goes on along the minus strand of OY720244.1, from coordinate 5,853,662 downwards.
GTCACCGCTATCTATGAGAATCAGAATAGTAATTGATGTGTGTTTTGGTACTGCGCTGCGTGGTTCAATTCAACGAATATTCAACAGTTTCAGTAGACTAGATTGAAGTATCTATGTCATTTATTTATTTATTCCATGCATTAAGCAACATTACGGTTATCCAAATCATTACGCGTGTAAACATGAGGCTTTTTCATATTTCATGTTTTATTGATTTTGCTTACATGTATATTTTAAGTACTATAAATAAATATAAAAACTAATACACGGCGAATCACCGCCCGAGAAGCAAGTCTCAAGCGGTCGGTGACTAGGGCTGCAGGATGAGGAATCTCCTTTCTATACGTGCCGAGTCCAGGAGTACTGCCTTTTGGATCTGGCTCTTGATCCAACTGCCTAGCGAAAGTCACTCGAGATGTTGATCGACACTCTTATTATTATTATTTTCATCATTCTAAGCCGTAAGCGCAGCGTAGGACGTCCACCTACAAGATGGGCAGACGACTTGGTGAGAACTGCTGGTCGGCGGTGGATGCAGACGGCTTCCAACCGCAGTACTTGGAGTTCAATGAGTGAGGCCTTTGTCCAGCAGTGGACGGCCTACGGCTGATATGATGAAGCCGTAGGACTGCTGTCCACGACCACATAGTCCTCCCTCATGGATCTCCAAGTTCATGAGGGGGTTGTTGCCATTCTCATCACGCTTGGCAGGCGAGTTGGCGAGTGAAGTACGGTATGCTAATACACGGAAAGACGGTGCTGACCATCATCAAAAAATAAATTCATATAAAAAAAACGACTTTAAATGTAAATCCTTGCTAAAAACAACTAAAACGCTATAATATGTAAGCTTATAAAATATGAGTCTTTCTCTCAATTTATCATGGATCCCATCGTCAGAACTGGTTGTTATCCCAACCGCTAGGTTAAATTTAGGGCACGAAACTATGCCTTGAGGGACTCCAGTGTCTACTACTACTATTATTTAATTCCTCATGGATTCCACATCACTCTATTGAAAATGGAACCACCTCTGAAACATGACCTATATTATAAAAAAAAATAATCATCAAAATCCGTCTATAATTGGCTACGTAATCGCGTAACAAACATACAAAATAAAACAGCACAGACGCTTGAACATTGAAGTCGGTTCAAAAAAATAAATTGCATATAAAAAAAATTTACAAACAAGCTTTTATTTAAATGTACTAAAAAGAATAATATAAACATTTTCAATTAAAGTTTAATGTCAACTTAAAACGTTTTTACACAATTTATGTGATAAAAAAGCTTGTCGGGTTGGCGAGCGGAATATTGATACACGGAAAGACGCTGCTGCCCATCTTCCGGATGTAACCCTTATGGTTTTTATTGCATCCACGGGCAAGAGAGGCAAGGCAACATTCTACAGCCGGTGCCCCAAATCTTAATGTATTGTGTAATGGGATATTCCACCGGCTCGATAGTCCCCCAATATTTACTGAAATAGCTTCAGGCCTTCCAGGTACGCCCAAAAGATTACTGTCAACCTATCTAATTAATTTTATCAGCGGGCTAAGGCTCATTTATTTTTATTCTGAAAGCCGTTCGGGACCCCAAGATAAATACCTTCTGCCTTAAGGCCGTAAATTAACCATCTTCACTTAGTCAACGTCAGATTTGCCAGGGGAATGAGGACCTTATGATGGCGGAATAAGGAAGGGGAATCTGGGGCATCGTGGAAGAAATCAGTCTTCTTTAGATATGTACGTGATCGTGGCTAATTCGGGAGAGCTTTTGTTTTGGTAGACAAAGTGCTATAGGAAACGGTAGCGTTGATAAAATCGCTAGATAATGTCAAGAGATGAAAGTTTACTACGGGTATCTCTATAAAGCACGTCTGTTTTGACTCGCTTTGGTTTTGCGCTGTTTTCTATACTATAATAATTTCTCATGATTTGTACATTTTTTTGTGTATTTGTAGTGTAAAATACAATATGTATTTTGTATGATTGTAACGAAAAAACTCAAAAACTACTGTACCGATTTTCAAAATTCTTTCACCGTTAGAATGTTACATTATCCCTGCTTAACAAGGGCTATATTTTATCCCCGTATTCCCACGGAAACTGGAACTACGCGGGTGCGTAACCGCAAACCGCAGAGTGCGGCCAGTAAGTATCAAATAAAACCAAAATCTTTCTTACCTCAGTACTCCGTCGTTTATGAACTGAATTGGAAAAATATTTTTAGGTTGGATTAGATACGCCTAGATTGTTTCTATTTTTTTCGAAACTCAGTTCTGATGATGGGGTTCAAGAGGAATCGGATGGGATCTAGGATGAACTGAAACTGACGAAGAAGAGGGCATCAAACTCTTCAATGTTAAAAAAGTATCGGGTAGCGATATTGAAATAAGCTATGATGTATATATTGCCTAATCGTCACTTACCTACTTATAATCATCATCATCACAATTATGAGGGTCATATTTGATTATTATATTCTTTCGCGTGTCATCTAAAGTGAACAGATTCAATTATGTGCTTTATTCTATACATTTGTGTTGTTTTATTTTGTAATTTGTGACGCATCAATAAGGTACATGCGGCCGCACTGAATCAAGTATTTTTTGATTCTTGATTCTTTGTTTATTTATCTCTTTTATATTTTTTCACAGTATAAATTTAAAGTGTTCCGTATATACATCCCGGTTTGCGCTTGCCAACCCGCCTGCCAAGCGTGGCGAGTATGGCAACATCCGCCTCATGATCTTGGAGATCCATGAGGGAGAGAGGCCTATGCCCAGCAATGGGCGTGGATAGCATTCCTACGACTAAGATGATGTGTACTGATGTTGGGAAATATAATAATTCAATACGTAATAGAGCACAACTCAAAAGCTTAAGCTATATACCTTAAGAATTACTTGAGTTGAAATGACTTTGGTTAAAATGTAGCCTAGACATATTAACGATTTCATTGACACTATTAATCAAACTACGGTAATGTCATACCGTACATACGACATGTATGTACGGTATGACATTACCGTAGTTTGATTACTACAACCATGATCTTTCCTAATTAACGTTGTCTTAATAAAGTGAAACCGCGCGGGTTAGCTAGTTTTAAATAAAGTTAGAAACTCATGCTTTATAAAATGCTTAGCTTCGTAATGGTTAACTCTACATACTGTACGAAAGCGCTGTAGTATCCAAAAGTAAAAACTAACATAATTACTCTTTCATTTACCATTAGCATTTGGCACTACACTGCAACACGCTCATTGTTGGCAACACGGGAACGACATAAATATTAGATTGATGTGTACCCGCTTGCCAACTTAGTTAGCCTACCTTTCGAACAATTAGAACAACCATGCTTGCTTTGACTACTTCGTATCTCCTTTCATCATATTTGAATAAAATAAATAAATAACGAATGATAACAATTGTCTTTTTTAAACTTTCGCGATCACAACACATTATTAACATACATATACAACCAACCATGGATTGCACCAAGCATGGTCCCGGGAAGACGTCTTCCCGGGACCATGCTTGGTGCAATCCAAGCGAAACGTCGGGAAATAATAAAGGAAATTTACGCGATAAATACCCGGTTATATGTATGTTAATAAAGAATGATAACAATTCACACAGCATCATCTAGCCCCAAGCTAAGTAGATCTTGTGTTATGGATACTTGATTGATGTGATGACTGATATACTTAATACATTATACAACATAGATAAATATTTTTTATTATATGTAGAAAAAACATCCAGAACATCCTGAACAAATATCTGCAGATCGTACAGACATTAGTCCTGAGGCGGGAATCGAACCCGCAACCTCTTGTGTCGCAGGCGGACCTTCGCCCGCTCGCCACAGAGCTCGTCAAAGTTCTTTATTTTGGCGCTACCTAGATTTGTATGGTTTAAAAATCCTGTACTATCAGCTCAGCCATAGGATTGCTCACCACGTCCACTGCTGGACAAAGCCTTCCCTTATGGACCTCTAAGATCACTCCGAGATGAAGCCGTGCTTGGCAGGCGGGTTAGCGAATGCACTACAGGTGATGGTAAAAACCAGTCCTGAGTAGATTAGATAAGTCCAGTGCTGAGTCTACTCCATTTGCCTAACAGGTATTCCTAATATTTTTAAATTTTTATGCTTTTTTTCATTAATAACAGGTCCTCCGCATATCTGATGCATGGGACGGTCAATGCGTTCTCGGTTTTGGCGATAAATGTATTTGTATTTAGCGAATCTAGCTGTCGTTTGTCTAAACGTCAAATCGCGGAGGCTCTGAGACAAAACGACTCTATCGTTACAAGAATACGGAATCAATACATTATGTACTATTAGGTATACATATATAACCCTCGGGGTATTATACCAATCTGGAAATTAATACCTGACATGAAATAGAAATTGTTGTGACAGAGACACAGTTGTGACAGTTATAAATATAACTTTGATGTTCTCATCAGCCAAAGTCATCGACATAGAGTCGGTGCCACAACTCAAGTCTTACGGCAAAAGCGGGAACTAAACTCTACAGTACAGTCTGTTGTCTGTATTTAGTTCTATGTTACCAGCGCCGCGTCTATCGGACTTGAGTGGTGGCAGAGGCGGTTACAGTTGTGACAGTTATAAATATAACTTTGATGTTCTCATCAGCCAAAGTCATCGACATACACACACACCTCACCCACATACAACTATGCTTACTTTCTAGATTAATTATTTTTAATGTTTTATTTTATTTTAATAAAAAACATAATGTATTTTTATGATATGAAGAGCGGAACCTTCTAACACTTTAGAAGCAATGCTTTCGACTTATTGGTTCTTGCGTTGCGTTTCCGATGATGATACATTGACTTATATTATACACATTTGGGAAACTACGTAGGTTTTTCTCATCACATATACCACAATGCTTAAAAACGAAAGTTTTTAATCAGTGCGTCCTACCCGTCATGACCTACGGTGCCGAAACGTGGACACTTACGGTACGCCTGGTCCACCAGTTTGAAGTCGCTCAGCGAGCTATGGAGCGTGCTATGCTCGGAGTCTCTCTGAAGGATAAAATCCGCAACGAGGTTATCCGACAGAGAACCAAGGTTGAAGTGGCAGTGGGTTGGCCATATCTGCCGAAGAACCGATAACCGTTGTGGTAAGCGAGTTCTTGAGTGGAGACCGCGGCTTGGTAAGCGTAGTGTAGGACGACCACTAGCTAGATGGAGTGATGACTTGCTTGGTGGTCGCTGGTAGACGCTGGATGCGGCGTGCTGAAGACAGGGTGAAATGGCGCAGATTTGGGCCTATGTTCAGCAGTGGACTAATATAGGCCGATCATGATGATGAATTATACTAGCTAAGTATATATATTACGTACTCTAGTTTAAATATACTATGACGAAACCGTGCTTTTACTTTCTTGTTGTTTTTGTCCATCCAAAGGTTGCCTTGTAAGAGATCGCTTATAGTGGATAAGGCCGCCTATTGTGCTTCTAGTTTAATTAATTATACTTTATTTCCTTAATTATATTGTGTACATACATACATACATATAATCACGCCTTTTTCCCGTAGGGGTAGGCAGAGACCACTTCTTGCCACTTGCTACGATCCTTACACACTTGTTTCGCTTCGTCCACTTTCATTATTCCCTTCATACATGCTCTTCGGTTTAGGGTACTCTTGACCTGGCCTTTTTTCAAGACGTCCCTGACTTGGTCTTGAAACGTCCGCCTAGGTCTACCCCTTCCAACACTTTCATTCACACTCGCCTTATACACTTTTTTCGTCAGTCGTTCTTCATTCATTCTCTCGACATGGCCAAACCATCTCAGCATACCTTTCTCTATTTTCGTCACTACATCTTCTTTCAGACCACAACGTTTCCTTATCTCACTATTTCTTATCCTGTCACTCAGTTTAACTCCTATCATACTTCTTAACGCTCTCATCTCAACTGCATTTATTCTGCTTTCATGTTTCTTCTGCCATGCCCAACTTTCACTTCCGTACATGAGTGTCGGAACCAACACTCCCTCATGCACAGCCAAACGAGCCTTGTTAGACACCTTCCGACTGTTCATAAAGGAGTGCAGAGCTCCATTAACCATGTTTCCTGCATTCACTCTTCTTTCAATATCACTCTCACACTTTCCATCTCTTGTAAACTTTGAACCCAAATACACAAACTCATTCACCTGTTCAATTTGTTCACCTCCAATCACGATATTGCAGTCTGTCACTGCCTCATCTCTTTCAAACACCATAACTTTCGTCTTCTTTACATTCATCTTCATTCCCTTTCTAACAAAAGCTCCACTCATAGCAGTTACCATCTCCTGCAACTCCTCGGCCGAAGACGCAAGTAATACTTGGTCATCAGCATAGAGAAAACATTTGACGAGTAACTCATTCATTCTCAACCCACTTTCATTCTCTTTTAAATCTGTCAAGCAATTGTTCATGAACAGATTAAACAGCCACGGTGACGCTACACATCCCTGTCTAACACCTTTTTCGATATTAAACCATTCAGTGAATGCCCCGTTTATCCTTACACAAGCACTAGAATCCCTATAAAGGGATTGCAATGCTCGTATAAGGACACTGCTCACACCGTTCACGGACAATGCTGACCACAATTCATTTCTCACCACTCTATCATAGGCCTTTTCTAGATCCACGAACGCGCAATAGACCTTCTTGTTTTTAGCCAAACACTTTTCGGCTATGCACCGCAAGGAAAATACCTGATCCGTACATCCCATTCCCTTTCTAAATCCCGCTTGTGCATCCCATACTTTTTCGTCTGTTTCATTCACAACTCTTTCAATCAATACTTTTGCATACAATTTACCGACGACGCTGAGAAGGCTTATACCACGGTAATTTATGCAGTCCTGCCGTGACCCTTTTCCCTTATACAATGGCACGATTACGGCTTTGCACCAGTCTTCCGGTACTTACCCATTTCGCCAGCACAAATTGAAAAGGCGGTACAGCTGGCTAGCCACTATGCCCTGTCCAGCCCTCAGCATCTCGACGGTAATCCTGTCATACCCTGCAGCCTTACCTAATCTCATACTTTTCAACGCTTTCACTATTTCATCCATGCTTATCTCACTTTCATCAACATTTATATCAGTTTCCATGGAAGGTGCCGGATGTTGTACCTGCACTTCCTCTCTTTCAAACAAACTTTCAAAATACTCTTTCCATCTCTTTAACACACTTTTTTCTCCTTTTATAATGCTCCCATCTTGACTCCTGATGGTACTCAGCTCCGAGGTAGAAGTTTTTCCTCTTGCTGTTTTGATGGATTTCCAGAAAAACTTGATGTTTGACTGGAAATCTTTAGTGAGCCTCCTATCAAAATCATCCTTTCGTTCTTCTTTCTTTCTAGACACAACTTCTTTCGCTGCTGATTTCAATCTTTTATACTTCGTTCTTGCTTCCTTTATCTCGTCATCTGTTGCCTTTTGAACTTTTTGGTTAGCTTTTGTTGCTAACCAATCCAACCACGCTTTCTTCTTTTCTTGCACAGCCCTTTGTACATCTTTATCCATCCACACATTATAGTTCTTTCTTCGTTTCCTTCTTTTTGCTACCCCGCATACCTCAATAGCAACATTCACGACCCCTTTCTTAAATGTTTCCCACAAATCTTCAATCACACCTATCTCTTCTATGCCTTTAAAACTTTCTTTCAGTTTCTCGACATACTCGTCTTTCTTTTCTGTTTCTTGTAGATTTTCCACTTTTATTCTGTCCAAAACAGTCGTAGGCTCGCCCGTCGATGTCGCCACCGTTTAAAGAGGCCACGCATTCGAGCTATGACCAGGAAGTGGTCCGTGTCGAGGCCTACACCGCGGTATGCCCGAGTGTCTAGCACATTCTTCCTCAGTCTTTCATCCACAATTACAAAATCAATCATACTTCTAGACTCACCCTCATCTCTTGTATACAAATGGATCTTTTTGTGGTCAAACATTGTGTTGGTCACGCAGAGGTTCCATTCCAAGCATACTTCAAGCAGGCTTCTTCCATTGTCATTCACTCTCTCGTCCCCAAACGTACCCAGAACTCCTTCATACCCATCACGCTTTACTCCAACCCACCCATTAAAGTCCCCTAACATCACGATCCGTTCATTTTCTGCGCATTTATTCAAGACCTCTCTCATGCTATCCCAAAATTCCTCTCTCTCTTGTTGGGCTTTTAATGACCCACCTCCGCGCAGATCCGTCGGTGCATAGACCCCAAGGATAAATAAGCGAGTGAGTCCGACTTTTAACCTAATCCAGAGGATTCTTGGGCTTACACATTCATGCTCCATCACACATTCAACTATTCGAGAGGACAGAATCACACCAACTCCCTGACAGCCTCGGCTGGTTTGGGGGACTCCCGACCAGTATGCCGTGTAGGGACCATGAACCGTAGTGTCACATCCTTTCCTCTTGGTTTCGTTCACGCACAGAAGATCTATGCTTCGTTCGTCCATCATCTGACATACTTCATCTACCTTACCATCCATTCCTCCTCTTACATTCAACGTAGCGAAGCGGCTCTCCATGGGCCGCTTTTCGCCCCCGCGAGAAACGAGACGTGATGGGTGGCGAACCACATCGCCGCCATTTTGGCTAATTAAATTATTTTTGTGATTATCCATTGCGTTCCCACGAATAGCAAGGGAAAGGTTGGTCCACCCTAGCAGAGCCCCGCATACCAGGGTAAGGCTGGCCTAATTCTGGGTCGCCCGGTCCCAGGGCAGTGTGGCACGCTAACGACTAGGCTTGCCCCTAGCCATGCATCCATCCGCGCGGCAGACGTTGGATTGGCGGAGAGGGTAGGAATAGGGAAAGGGAAGGATAGGTGGTGTGAAAAGGAAGATTGGTAAGTTAGAGTGGGAAATAGGAAATGTAGGATATTACCGTCCAGGAGGGCAAGGGATAGGACAGTAATAGCTAGGGAAGCCGGGGTCGCATACCCGTATACTATACCACAACTACCGGACAGGTAAGTTGGGATAAGTATCCCACGACCATTAATGTGCTAACACTGTTTATTAATGTGCTAAAGAATATCTTTCATATGATACCCCACATAACCTAGTAACTTTCCAAAAATTTTGAAAACACCCCTTCCACCCCCATTGTCTAAAAAACTATGCAAATTAGAGAGTTCGCTATAATTTTCCTATGAAGTTTACATACACTTCTATTAGCTATAAAAGTATTACGGGTTTATCTCTGCAAACTTCGGAGATAAGGGGGGGGGGGAACGGTCGTTTTTTCAAAATTTTTGTAAATAACTCAAAAACAATACGGCTTAAAGGAAAACTAAAAACTGTTTATTAATGTGCAAATGAATACCTTTCATATGATACCCCACATAACCTATTTACTTTACAAAATTTTTGAAATAGGCCGCCGGAAATAGGCTTAAATCATGGATCTTCAAGTTAATGAGGCCAAGATAATGTTGCCATGCTCGCTATGCTTGGCAGGCGGGTTTGCGACCGCAGTACTGGATGTTGCTACACGAAAAGACGCTGCTGCCCATCTTCCAGTTGTATCCTTTGGCAGGTTTTCACTGCATCCACAGGCTAGAGAGGCAACATTTTACTGCCGGCACCATTATTCTCTAAATCTCTAATGGTAAAATATTTTTTTTAATCGGTCCATTAGTTACGGAGCCTACTCAATGCATCATTCATTTAACTCATTCATTTCAGCCGTAAAACGTCCACTACTGAGCTAAGGTCTCCCTCATGAATCTCCATGAGGGGTAGTTGCCATACTCACCACGCTTGGCAGAGTTGGCAGGCGGGTTGGTGAGCGCAGTTCGGAATGTTGATATACGGAAAGACGCTGCTGCCCATCTTCCGGAGGTGTCCCTTAGCAGGATCTTACTGCATCCACGGGTAGGAGAGGAGGGGAAACATTCTACTGCCGGCACCCCACTCAATGCATACAAACGAACAATCAAATCATTCCACTTTGTTATATTAGTGTACACAAGCAAGCTTCTTTAAATTGTAATCCACATGCACTGCAAATTTGCTCTCGACTACATATTATATGTAGTTATATCTCCTTGGGTGCCGTGGGGTGCCGGCAGTAGAATGTTACCCCTCCTTTCCTACCCGTGGATGCAGTAAGAGCCTGCTAAGGGACACCTCCGGAAGATGGGCAGCAGCGTCTATCCGTGTATCACTAACCCATACTGCGCTCACCAACCCGCCTGCCAAGCGTGGTGAAAATGGCAACTACCCCTCATCCATGAGGGAGGCCTGTGTTCATCAGTGGACGTTTTATGGCTGAAATGATGATGATGATATCTCCTTGAATACCTCTCCTGTTTTAGAACGAAACATGTGCACACTGCGCCAACAGCTAAATTTTGTTTTCATAACATCCAACCGCATTCTGACCACACGGTTTTTGCCCTCACCTCTTTTCCATTACAATAACATTAGTCCAGCAACATTTGTGGGATCGGGCGGCCGGCTGTGGCCCAAAATAATTCAAAACAGTTTCACTGCCGTGGGCTGGCGGCAGTAGAATGTTGCCTCTCCTCTCTTGCCCGTGGATGCAGTAAGAATCTGGCAAGGGATACCGATAGATGGGCAGCAGCGTCCTTCCGTATTCCTAGCGCATGCTGCTCTGTGGTAGAGTAAATCAAACCACAGCTATGCTCTTCCATAGTCACCTTGTTTGTGATAGGTGGCATAGCCACAGAGCACACGCAACAAAACATATTATAAAAAAAGGTATAAAAAAACAAACTCAAACAAGTACAGAGACGATATTAGTCACAGATAAACGCATTTAACAATAAAAATACAATAGTATTTTATGGTAGGTAACTATATAATAACAAGCATTGGTACGGGGTCAGAAAAGGGGGCGAAGGTTTCCGAAAAATGCCATTTTTGACCTTTGGTGACCTTTTGAGGTCACAATAACTCCGGCCCCTGTGACCAGGGTCACCAAAATCAATCAGTCCCCTCTCATTAAGACGGTGCTAACAAAAAAGGTTTCATGTAAATCGGTCAACGCGTTCGGTTGTCATCGTCTCATACACAGACAGACAGCAAATACGCTTTTACGGTTTTAGTTTTGGTAAAATAAAACACTTTCTGTAAAGTTAGTTTCCGGGACTTCTAGGCCTTAAGTTAATTAAATTAAGGCCTAAAAGTTCCGTATAATTACTGTTAAAGTACGGATCTTGCAAATAAATTTTTATTTTGCTACTATTCTGGCGACGTACAAGCCTAGATGTCCACGAGACATCGATGGCCAGCATAATTTTGGACGTACGTTGTCAAACAGTGGAGTGCTCACCCCCACAACGTTTAAATAAATAATGCTAGACAAATCACACAGCATCATTATACTTACATTATACATACATTATACTACATAGATAGATATTTTTTTTTATTATATATAGAAAAACACCCAGAACACCCTGAACAAATATCTGCAGATCGTACAGACATTTATCCCGAGGCGGGAATCGAACCCGCAACCCCTTGCGTCGCAGGCGGACCTTCGCCCGCTGCGCCACAGAGCTCGTCGTATGGAAAATATGTCGTCTAGCGCAAGTTGCAACCTTAAGCACGTGACCAACGCCTGTCACTCTGAGACATAGTAATAAGGTATCTTGTGCCCGTAATTTCACCCCTTACCCTTCAAACCGAAACACAGCAATGCAGACATTATTGCTTGGCGGCAGGAATAGGTATGTAGGTGGTAGTACTTCCCCGGATAAAATCTTCACAAAAAGCTCTCTAAAAATTTGCGCACAAGTACATAAACCGTACCTTTCAAGATCCCAGTCATTCCAACGAAAGCTGCGCCCATAACAATAAAACTATTCTACCGTACAGCGTCAGCCGTAATCTGACCTTGTGTACAACGTAACAAAAAAAAAACTTGTAACCTTGTTCCCTTATCCTATTTTAGTGATAGGACATTTTTCCCCGAAAGGGCAAACAAAATACCTATACAGGGTGAATCAAACTAATGATCTAGAACTAATGGTCTCTAGAGGGCTAGAGATCATTAGTTAGTAGTACTTAAATAACAAATAAATACGCTTACGACAAAATTGTATCTATTAAATATATAAGGCCAAGTGTGTGTCGGGTCATGCGCTGTGTAGGGTTCCGTAGCCGTTACCGTTTAATTTCAGTTGGGCCTCCGGCTTGTCTCGTCATTTATTTGTATGAAAAAAATACCTTCCCTCCTAAAAAAGCATACAGGGCGAGTCAAACCAATGCGAGGTTTTTCTCGCCCCGTATACTCTAGCTTTTGTGCCATACTTTTGGTACTTTATGGGCGCATTTGGATTGGCGCCAGAATGCGTAAAAATCCCAATGTTTATCTTATCTCCTGTATTGCTAACGGCACGAATTTTGATCTCTGTCATTGACTGCCGCACAAGCAATTTTGTGTCGTATCTCCATCGCGAAAGGATTTGATCTCTACGTGTACTTGTATTCCTTTGTATTCGTGGTGATACCTTAAATCTGCTATAGATTCAAGGATATCAAGAAAAACAAGTACTTATCACCTATTAGTTTCCTAGATTGATGTTTACTATTCGCTTAAGAAGTTTAACCGCGATAAATATCCATAGTTTTACTTTAGGCCAAAAGTTGTTTTTCGGGCAAGAACCGCCAAAATAAGGCTACGAAAATTGAGTGGAGCTCAAAACTTATGCTGTAAACACCTACATCAACTTTCTTATTGCAGATGAGGCGATAATAACCTTATTTTGCACGCTGGATACTTGTTACTTATAATTAAGTACCGTAACTCTCAAAATGAACGTGAGACTACTTATTTATTTTGGTACATAACCCCCGTTCTTTACGTAAACTTAAACGCAGAAACAAAATCCGACACGTTCGATTTTTCAAGAAAATCAACCTTTCGGCGGTTAATGACCACAATTCGAAATGACCACTTCTTAAAATGACCACTTCTTAAATGACCACCTTTTATTTAACATCAGAGACTTGATAGCGAATGGCTCCTTACGGAGGGCGACTCAGAAACGTCACACTTTGCTCCGGCGTTATGACTTATATGAGAGTAATCCCGGTGTTTAAAAAAAATAGAAGTATCGTATATACAATTCCAGTGTACTTTTAGAGTGCCACCTTCTCCTTACCTAAATATTTTTATAAATATTTATTATAAGAGCAAAGTCCGTTAGATTGTATCTTGGGTATATTTTTTTTAGTTATAGCCTGTTGAAGGAATCGCCTATAACTCCATGAATTAACGTATCTACGAATGTTTTGTTTCAGGTAACTACGCGATAAAGTATCATTATTCGTTTAAAAAATATGCATTAACTTATTTAGCACCAATAGGAGATAGACAAAAAACTTTTATAATTAAAAAGTAATATCATGTTACTACAATAATTATGTAAGTACATTTTTTATTATTCTATTAATTCTGAAATTGTCTAAAACTGTTTGTCATATAACCATGACTTTAATTTATGTTCAAAACGCTTAGTTGGTAGGTCGAAGCCTTTGTCGATGTCGTTTGACGAAGAGTTTTTAAAAATAACAAATATTTTCTAAGGTCCCACCTAAAGTTAATTAAAATAACCGAGAAACAAGTAATAAAAAGTAGAATTAGTGAGTACTAAATGGTTTGTATTGTGCTATGCACGCACAACACAACATCTACTATATTGGCATACCAACATGCATGTCTTCCGGGGCCCACGATGGGTGCAATTCTGTCGAAACTTAGGGCAATAATAAAGGTAAATAACGCGATAAATACCTGGTTAAATATGTGTTGTATAAATACTTTCTCTCTCTAATCTGCTCTTTCTATTTATCTACCCATGTCAAATTCACTCACATCTGGGTGAAACCTCTTTATTTCGTAATATTTACGCAGTTAAAATACTATGTGGTGACAAATCGCTATTATATGAACTCCAGACATAATTTCCTTAATGGATTCCTTTCACTTTAAATCTATTCATTTTGTAAGGCTTAGGCGTCGATTCAACTTCGAGCTTTCGAGGTATTTTACAGCATTTCTATTAAACATTGATGTTAGGATTATAGAGTGATAACGCTACATAGCGCTAAAAATTAGTCAACACAAACAAATAAATAAAATAAATAATGATGCCATTACACTACTTTTAAAATATAATTATACTTTTTAGTTAGACATTCGAGTAAATATGTAATTTGCTTAAAAAGCAATTCTAGATTTACCACGTAGTCCTTTTTAGTAATATGTAAAATATTCTGACATTTCTAGATATTTATGAATATCCTAAAATTATTGTACACTAGCTAGGGCCATGTATGCTGTTTTAATATAACTTTTATGTTACAACATGCTTACAATGAATATTTAGAATGTTAAACTTTTAGTACCACCATCTAGTCCCCAACTAAACAAAGCGTGTAGTGAGCAAACCGGATGATAGATAGAATATATGTACATACTTATCAAACATAGAAAACAGCCAGTCCCAAGACAAATATCAGTAGAAAAGCAAACGTTTGTCTCGCCGAGGGCGGGGATAGAACCCGCTACCCCCTGGGTCTCCTGATCCGGTAACAATCTGCCAAAGGATACCTCCAGTAGATGGGCAGCAGCGTCATTCCTTGTATCAACATCCCTTACTGCGCTCACCAACCCGCCTGCCAAGCGTGGTGAGTATGGCAACAACTCCTCAAGATACTTCAAGTTCATAGAGGTCCTTGAGGGAGGACTATGTTCAGCAGTGGACGTACTACGGCTGAGATGATGATGAGTCAAGTATGAACCGATTGATTCATACCAGCGTTTATCACCATCCCTCTGACATCAAGCCCTTATAAAGAGGGTTGTGTTACAGACCAATCTGTTAAATAAATGGAGAATCACGACGTTATTGAAATAAATCATAGCAATCCATCATGAACATAATCCCTGCGAGCTGCGCGGCGCCGTTGTTGAGCCGGCTGAGACGCAGGTCGCAGGTAAAATAGGCTAGATGACTAAATTTGGATCATCATCATCATTAGCCTTTTCGTCTATTACAGACGATTCAGGTAATGCCTGTGGTTTGGGTGTTGCATTTTTTAAATGACTAAACAGTTCTATCCTTGATCTCACTACGCGATTTGGATTTGGATCACTCAGTAGATTCAGTCAACAGATCCAGTCTGGATCTAGTAAGTTGAAACTTTTTTTACTCTCAGTAGATCCAGTTTCGAAATTTACAAAGAGATGAACTTTATCTATGTAATGCAATTATAACTTGAATGTTAGTCCGTCATGTAGATTAAATCTACGTTGTGCGTTCTGCGCTTGGCTTCACTTTCGTTCCAGCGGCCGACTAGTCAACACCTCAGCGTCTCACCTGATGATGCCTCGCGGAGAGGCGAAGCACGTGTCGTCGTATAGGTTTGGGTATGCATGCTGCACTGACAACCTAGTTCTCCCTGCATGTGATAATTAGCGGGCAGGAGGTGCATCTCAGCATAAGCGGAATTAAAACTAAATATTTTCATTGCATTTTATTGTCATGGATTTCCGCAAAGTAACGCCTGATTCCATTCATCATCATCATCATAATTCCAGCCGTTAAAAGTCCACTACTGAACAGGCCTCCCTCATGGATCTCCAAGAGGGGTAGTTGCCATACTCACCACGCTTGGCAAGCGGGTTGGCGAGCGCAGTACGGGATGTTGATATACGGAAAGACGCTGCTGCCCATCTTCCGGAGATATCCCTTAGGAGGCTCTTACTGCATCCACGGGCATGAGAGGAGGGGTAACATTCTACTGCCGGCACCTCACGGCTGATTCCATTAATTATAGATTAAATCTATTGGACACGTGTTTTTATTTTTTTAACGTTATCCAAAAATAACCGTAGTACATTATATAGAAATGTCGCGTGAAGTCACACGCTGGTACGCGCCGCGATGACGTGCCTCGGTACAGTATTCACAACAGTAAACGTCAACCTGCTTTATCTGAGTACTAGCTGACCCGGAGCCCACTTCGTTGGGCGGTAATTTATAGCCTATGACACTCACAAATACTGTGGCTTTCTATTAGTAAAAGAATTTACCGTTTGATGTGACATGGTTGTATATAATTCATTCATCTCTTTACCTATTGCGATAATTATATCAAGCCAGTCAGCTTCAGACGTATTGACCTGTTCTTGTAGGGCATACTCACAGTTTTACTTATTTTTACACGGCTTAGTGAAGAAACAAACCATAGGCCCACCTGATGTTAAGCGGAAACCTCTATCTATTATTACAACTGCAATGGGCAGTGATCACTTTCACGAAGCACGTGGCCAATGCTGGATTGCATTGCGCCCGAGAGATTTGTAAGGTCTCATGTTAAACAAAATCATGTCAAAAAGTTTTACTACGGTAAGGTAGAAAACATCTAAAGATGCGAAAAGCTATACCTATTATTAACACATATTTAACCGGGTATTTATCGCGTTATTTACCTTTATTATTGCCCGACGTTTCGACAGGATTGCACCCATCGTGGTCCCGGGAATCCTGTCGAAACGTCGGGCAATAATAACGTTCATCCGCGCGTTCATCTGAACTAAGGTAAATAACGCGATAAATACCCGGTTAAATATGTGTTAATAATGTGTCGTGATCGCGAAAGTTTAAAAAAGACTAAGCCCTACCTACTCAATCCATATTCCTCCTAAGATTAAAATCATGACGTCTCATAGCCTTGCGTGCAAGTAAATGCGAAGATATGTGTGGTATTCCAACCTACGACCTTCCAATCTGTCTTCATTGCCACTGCGCAATCAAGGTCCTGGTCTCAACTTACAGCAATTCAAAGTAAACAGACACAGCAATTAATATTAATTGATGACAAACACTTACGATTGTTTGTCTGTTTTAATAGATCCAAGGATAGATTTAAATTGAGATGTAAGGTACATACCTTACATCTGTTACGTGTATTTGCACGCTTTGTATCATACAAAGTACCCTTTCTAAACTTAGGTGAAATAGTATTGTAAGATATTGGTAATATCTGTTATCCAACCGGCTGAGTAACTTCTTCTGCTGCTGGGTGTTACTAATATGAAACCAGTTTATATGCTTTTATAAAACTCAAAAACAGACTCTCATTCAAACTTTTTCCAACTCCTCGCGAAAATGGGCCCAATCCAATTGAGGACCCCGTTTTTCCCGCCAATCTAACCAATGACCAAGAGTTAGTGTTGCCAGGTTCAACACCTCGTTTATATTAAAGATATTTAAATTAATAATAGAAATAGCATGGTAAAATTATAAATTAAATGGACTCCGCTTATTAAACCTAACAGTACTCACCTACTCAAACAGATAAAAATGTCGTATCTGTTTTTTTATTTTATTTTATTTATTTATTGGCATACGAAGCAGAATATGGTCATGACATGATACAAAAATTAATTATCTTAAAAAGTACAAGGACTAGATCATATTCCTAAACAAGTATGCACATCATGAATGTGTAGAAAGAGCACATGACAGCGTACAAACAAAATATAACTAAGGATTAAAATCGAGTAGGCTTTTAACAAACTGAAATAGAAAATAAAAATACAAAATAATAATGAACATAACTAAAAACTAATTTACAAATGTGATTTAAAAAAATAATGTGGTAGAACATAAAAATACAAATAATAATTAATAGAGGTATAATATGTTGGGGTTGTTTTGATCTATATTATTACACGCAGGCTCGACAATGCCCTCGTATTTATATTTTTACTCACCGCGAACTCACCAATCTTACACACATGAAACATCCCCATTTCCGTAGTATCGCATATATTTTTTTTTTAATTGACAATATATGTTGTTGACCGCAGATAGCCATGACAACGTTACCGGACTATGGCGAGCGCAGAAGACGCCCAGCCGCAAAAGTTAGGTTGGGGCAACAAGCTCAAGGGCACCACTTAGGTTCGAAGTTCGAACCTAAGTGGTGCCCTTGAAAGCCTTCGAACTTCGAACCACGGCTTGGACTGTTGCCAGATTTTTGAATGTACTGATGGTTAACTTCCAGGTGCAAAATTGCACCTTAAGACGGAAGAGTGTATTCTTCGGCCCCGCCGGCGGGACCGGTTATTGAATATGTGCCTAGCAGCTAATGTGGGACGAGTTGACGTCACCTCCGGGTTAGCGGCGGTGAGCTCGTCAACGGGCAAGCCGAGAACATGTCTCGGTCGATGGAGGAAATAACTCGTGGGCAATGGCTCTATCGGGTAGTCGGAGGATAATCCCGAGATTAACGGATTAGTGTGTTCCGCCGCCACTTCATAAAAACGCTTTGAAGCAGTTTTAATAAAGTGTTCGATGGACTCGAGTTTGCGATCTCGGTGGAGGTCTTCATTGCGCATGTATCATGGGTAGCCCGTGGCCCTGCGCAAGAAGTTATTTTGGACTACCTGAAGGCATCTAACGTGACGGGACTGGCCAAAGACGACAGAGGGATATGTCATTATTGGCCGTACAACTGTTTTGTAAAGTGTCACTTTATTTCTAAAGGACATTTTACTCTTCGAGTTGAGAAGGCTGTTTAACCGGCTAAGCACGAACTTGGCGCGATTAGTGAACCTTATGTGGGGATAGAAGGTGAGACGTCTATCAAGGATTACTCCTAGGTAGCGAGCTGACCTAACCCAAGGGAAGGGTTTTATCGAAGAGGAGAAGAGGCTGGGGCAAGAGGGGACTCCGAGTGAAGTACACTGCTGCAGTTTTCGTCGGGTTCACTATGCGCCACTTTCTGAACCAGACACCTAGGGTGTCTAGTGCAGACTGCAGCCTTATGCGTACGCGACTCTTGTTCTTATCGGACGCGTACAAGTATCTAATACAGTTTCTTCTTAGTAAAACCTTCATGTTGCAAGACGAAACAAAGTGCTTAAAAGCTACTTGCTTGTGGTAACTCCTTTCGGTGGCTTACCGCCAAGGCGATGTTTCATGTTATCGGTACAATGAAATGTCAAAGCCAGAAACAACAGACAAAAAAATTATGTCATAGACTATAGACATAATTGACGAGCTCTGTGGCGCAGCGGGCGAAGGTCCGCCTGCGACGCAAGGGGTTGCGGGTTCGATTCCCGCCTCGGGACAAATGTCTGTACGGTCTGCAGATATTTGTTCAGGGTGTTCTGGGTGTTTTTCTATATATAAAAATTTCTATCTATGCAGTATAATGTATTAAGTATATCAGTCATCTAGTACCCATAACACAAGCTCTGCTTAGCTTGGGGCTAGATGATGCTGTGTGATTTGTCCAGCATTATTATTATTATTATATTATTATAATGTGACCTCTAGTTCATTTTGTTTACCTACTACTGCTAAAATAAGGAAAAACCATTCTAGCGTATAAAAATTGGACTTCAGTCAAACGTAAGGTTTGCTCGCGTTTTGTTTGTACATCGCGTGACTGATCTATAGTGGTGTAATTTACAATGGTATCACTTGTAAAATGATCGACAGATAAGAGCGTGCCACATGGTGCTCGAGTTGCGCTGTTGCGAGTTAGATTGTGATACAAAACAGCTGTGTAATGGTTTGGATATGGGCTGAGTGGGCTAGCTAGAGACAGTCTAGCCGTGGGGTGCCGACAGTAGAATGTTGCCTCTTCTCTCTTGAAACAATGAAAGCAAAAGTAAAAAATAACATTTATTAGACCATCTTAGACGCGTTCATGACAATGTGTAGGTATAATTATAAGTATTTCTTGGTTTGTAAACCTAAAGGTCCTACCTCACTATAATGTTGATTCTTAGAAATAAGGATCAACGCTGGTTTCCAGGTTTTCTTGCCAGTGGATGCAGTAAGAATCAGCATACTCCCGAAATGGGCAACATCCAGAACTGCTCTGGCCAACTCCCTTGCCAAGCGTATTTGGAGATCCATGAGGTATGTCTAGTAGTGGACGTCCTACGGCTTAGATGATGATGAGTATGATTATGATGATGAAACATTTAGGTTCGAAAAAGAAGTATAAACTATGAAACAATTCTTATTAGATATACCGCATTGAAGGAACTATGTATAGGAGTCAGACAAAGTCATAAACCGTACCAAAACTCACCTCAACTCAACTCAAGTTACTGGCATATTAGGGTATGGCCCGTATAATCAAACCCGTCGGATAACTTCGTAGCGTATTGAATCCTTTAGATTCAGATAGCACATTTGAAAATTAGGGTACCATAACGGTATCATGGCATCATGCGAAAGATCTTATCAGAGCCAATATTTAAGTTTAGCTTTGCGGAAACAGATGGCGGTAGAACGCAACGCAAAACGTCGGAAACAGATATACTACACACAATGCCGTAACAAGTACTTTATTATCTTTTGAACCGACTTCTTTCCTTTACTTACTTTCTCTACTTGCAGTCTTCCGATTAAACGCTGTTTAATCTTGTTAAAAATGTATCTTGTTAAAAGTTTGAATATCGCACAAAACCATGGAAACAATGGAAGTATTAAAGGGAGGCCTCTTTAGGGTTCCGGACCAAAATGTTAAAAAGGAAACACTTATGGTATCACTTTGTTTGTCTGTGTGTCATAAATGGATATTTCAAGAACATACAGATGCTATCGACTTGAAATTTTAAATGGTTATAGATAACACTTTTTTACTAATAGAGCATAATTATATGAAAATGTTAAAATGGTCTTATTATGATTGCAGGGCGGATAGGGGATCTCAAAATTTTTGTGAAGTTACTAGATCGTGTGGGGTGACATGAAAGGTATTAATTTGCACTTGAATAAACAGTTTTTATTTTTCCTTTAAGCCGTATCGTTTCGAGTGTAAAAAAATCTACATAAGTTCTGCTATCAGACAAGAGATGGCGCTGTCAAGGTTCTCCAACAAATATAAACCGCCTTTATCATATATTATAACTAGCTTGTGCCCGTCGCTTCGCATGCGTTGTACCCGAATAAAAAGTAGCCAACATCTATACTTTTGCAAAATATCAGCTCGATACGTACGCTAGTTTTTGCGTGACGAGGTAACAAACCTCCATACAAATAAACTTTCGGCTTTATTATATTAGTGAGATGTATGATAGCACGGAACCCTCGGTGCGCGAATCCGACTCGCTCTGGCCCGGTTTTATTTTTTTATTGCAGATGGACTTGTTTAACACACTGTGTGTTAAACAAGTCCATCTGCAATAAAAAATCATCATCACCTGACGGTGATGATGATGATGTTTCCTAGCCGATTTCGGCCATGGCGACTGAGCTTTTAGATAAGAAGTCTCATAGGAGGGTTTTAGTTTTCTACCCTTTCATGTGCTCTAAGGTGACTAGTGTACCCAATCTTATAAGACAAGGTACGAGAGCACGTTGGGCACGTTGATACGCCGTTGACAAAATCGTACCGGATGTCAGCTGGTGCACGGGCCTTCAGCTCATTGCGCTTCCTATCGAGCTCCTCGCGACGCTCACCTTCAAAGATAAGCGACGATGTCGACGATGATGGATCACAAAGGTCTAGAAGACACCCTTGCTCAGCAGTGGGTCAAAATAAACTAAGGAAAAAAACAAAAAAGGATATATATGGTCACAACATCGTTTGAGCCTTTCGAGTTTCTGAAGATATAACACACAGCACACATGGCGTGGTGATGGCAGGTGGAATAAAGCTGAATGATGGCTGAGACAAGGATATAGAAACGTTGGTCGGTCGGCAACAATATGGGCAGACGACATTGATAAAGTCGCGGGCAAACGATGGATCGGACTGGCGCAGGATTGTGGCGGATGGCACAAATTAAGGTAGGGTTTATACCTAGCCCGACTGCTAGGTATAAACCCTCCCTTGGTTTCTGTATCCTTGTCTTCAGTTATAGCTTTACTACATCTGCCAACCACGCCATCTATCCCGCCCTGCTGAGTTTCGAAATCTGATTACCAGCACCTTTAACTTAAACCTTATCTCTTATAAATCCTATCGCAACCCAACGAAACCCATGAATAGAACCTTTGGAAGCCGTATCTCGCTGTTTTGAAATCAATGCCTTGATTGTCTGGATCTTGTTGCATTCTGTGCACGTGGGCTTGTAGTGGCGTCTTTGGGTTTGAGGCGGCGCATTGATTAACAGTTATTTGAACTAGGTATACTACAGCATAACATAACATCTATGTTATATATGTACATTTATGTTATAAGGTGAATGTACATTAAAGAGTTTATCTATCCTATGATATATTCGGTACCGCGCTTTTATTGATCCCTCTGATAAATAATGCCGGTAAGCAGTTGCATTCTTACTTAACAGCAAAATTAACCAGAACCACAACTAAACTGTCCAACGTTCAATATTGCCCATATGAACTTTTGAGTTGTAACTTTGTAACAAATCACTTTAAAATTCGGTAACCTTAGCGAATTATTAAGTGACATTGATAATTATTCGATTTCTGAAATTATGAAATGTGAACCTGAAAATTGCACCTCGGCGTTATCAGAACCCAATCATTACCTGAAAATCATATCACAAAATATACGTAGCATAAATGCCAACCTAAACCAATTCTGTATACTCCTCCAACGGCTAAATTTTTCATGTGATATTATAATTCTTACTGAATGTTGGATCTCATGTGTACAGAATGTTCCTGCTCTAAATGGCTACCGAAGCATATCGTCTTCATCGCATTACAATCAGAATGATGGCGTCGTTGTATATATTAATGATAATATCGAGGCGACTGCTGAGGAGCCTATTATGCATGAAGCAAACTGCATCATTATTAAACTGAAAAATGATGTAGCCATTGTAGCGATATATCGTCCATATTGTTTTATAGACATTGATGCATTTTTAACTTCTCTCCAAACAATAATCACGAAACTTGCATCATTTAAAAATATACTTCTTATTGGAGATATAAATGTCAATATCGCCTCAAACAGTACAGATAAACTCTTACCTGACTACCTAGACTTTCTCTCGCATAATGGGTTCTTACCAGCTTTCAATGACACTACTCGCTCAAAAAGTTGTCTAGATCATGTAATCCTAAAAACTCAATTTTCTGTAAAATGTTTCATTCTCGAAACAGCTATCACCGATCATGAAGCTATATTATGTTGCATTGAAACAAATCCCCAGAAATTTAAACTAAATAAACAAATAACTAAATTAAACTTTGAACATATCTTAAATGACTGTAAAAATATTGACTTCTCGTTCGTTTATAAATTACAAGAACCTAACACTGCTATTGATCAATTCATATCTAAGCTTCAAAATATAATTGTTTCACATTCACACCTTTTAACCATCTCATCGAGACATAGACTACTCAAGCCTTGGATGACTTTGGGTCTTGTCAGATGCATACGAAATAGAGATCGAATGCATAAAAAATTAAAACAGACCCCCTTAAACGTAACCCTTGAAATCACCTATAAAAGGTATCGCAACTACTGTAACAACCTAATTAAAAAACTTAAACGGCAATATGAACGTCAACAATTAATAGATGCTGGCAAAGACAGTAAAAAAATATGGAATGCAATTAATAACATTACTAACAGAAAACTAAAAAAAGAACACCCCTACGAACTTCTTTCAATTGCACCAACTCCTGAATTAGCTGTAGATACCACCAACATCTTTTTCGCCACTATCGGGGAAAAACTGGCTAATGAAATTCTCCAACCAGAGCAAACTGTACCTCACGTCTCTGAAATTAAACCACCCATTAATTCATTTGTGCTATTAAACACTGATGAGCAAGAGGTTGAAAATATTATTCTAGGTTTAAAAAGCAATTGTTCATCAGGCGATGATGGAATCTCATCAAACATTCTTAAATGTATAAAAAATCAAATACTTGCTCCTCTTACCTATATCTTGAATCTCTGCCTGGATCAGGGAGTGTTTCCTAAATCACTAAAGGGATCTACAGTTCGTCCTATATTTAAAGGTGGAGACAGAAGCCGTGTCACAAACTATAGACCAATCTCAATTTTAACCTCACTTTCAAAAATATTAGAAAAAATTATTAATTATAGACTAATCAATTACTTGGAAAAAAATAATCTACTCGCTAAAGGACAATTTGGGTTTCGCTGCGGTAAATCTACGGAAGATGCACTTACTGAATATACTGAATTTATTGTGAAAAAAGTTGACAGTAAATCAAAATGTCTATCAATATTCCTAGATCTTGCTAAAGCCTTTGACACGGTTTCTGTCCCTATACTCGTATATAAATTAGAAAATCTTGGTATACGTGGAATACAACTTAAACTTTTCGTAGACTACTTGACGGGCAGG
The DNA here is from genome assembly GCA_963082625.1 of Pasiphila rectangulata. Lineage (NCBI taxonomy): Eukaryota > Metazoa > Arthropoda > Insecta > Lepidoptera > Geometridae > Pasiphila > Pasiphila rectangulata. The sequence goes on along the minus strand of OY720244.1, from coordinate 5,829,285 downwards.
TCACAGAGGGTAAAAATTGATAACTATACTAGTAATAGCTTGCCTACTACTCATGGCGTTCCGCAAGGTAGCATTCTTGGCCCGACCCTTTTCCTAGTATATATTAATGACCTTACATTACTTAAAATAGAGAACTGTAAAATTATGTCTTATGCAGATGACACTACGCTCACCTTTTATGAGGGATCATGGACGGAGGTCTTTGAGAAAGCACAAGTTGGATTCAACAAAGTAACTCAATGGCTGGCCTATAATTATCTGTCACTAAACACGCAAAAAACAAAATATATTCCTTTCTCGATCCGTAACCCTCCCTATCCTATACCCCTTATCTATAATATAACCGCTCACACCTGTAACTTCTCTACCTCAGGAACTTGCAATTGTCCTTATTTATCAGCTGTAGAATCTATTAAATATCTAGGTATTGTAATAGATAATAACCTTAACTTTAAACCTCATATTAATTACATCTCAAATAGAGTCAGAAAGCTCATTTACATCTTCAAACAACTCAGATATTCTGCAGACTCACGGTTAATGAACTTGATTTACACCTCTTTATGTCAGTCTATTCTTTCGTATTGCATTACTTGCTGGGGTGGGGCAGCTAAATCTCATCTTATATATGCCGAAAGAGCTCAAAGAGCACTATTAAAAGTCAGCTACTTCAAACCAAAATTATACCACACAACAGTATTATATAAGGAATGTAATGCTCTTACCGTTCGCCAACTTTTTATCCTACACCTGATCCTAAAACAGCATTGTAAAACAGACATGATCGACTCTTCACGAACAAACACTAGGAGAAAATATCAAGTTTTCGTAACTAGTAGCTGCCACACATCGTTTGCACATAGATTCTCAACTTTCCTTGGTCCTCGGTTATACAACAAAATTAACAAACACTTAGAAATTTTCCTGATGAATAAAGTACTATGTAAGCAGACCTTAATTACGTGGCTCCTTTCATTATCATACGATTCTACTGAGGATCTCTTTAAAATAATATCATAGTTAATTCACTCATACCCACACATAATACATCCTCTTATAATTATTCAAACATAGTCATTCTTTTCAATTACATACACACTTATATCATTCATTTCACACCCTTTAGCAATAAGTTTTCAGTTAGTGATGTAGATGCGTAGTAGTAGGGCTAAAGGACACATAAACACATACACACATACACACACACATACACTCATTCACACACACACACACACACACACACACACACACACACACACATCTATACACAACAACATGCAACCTACACAAATGCACACAACAAAGTAAGATTTTAGTAAACACTAAGCTACTATTTCAGGCCAAATATAAATTGTTACCTTTTGAGGGTGGGCGCTAATGCCTATCACACAGGATACTCTCAATCCTAGTTTAGGAAATTAGTTGTATCACTAGAATAAGTTAATCTAATAACCTTAGGCCTATTTTTTTAATTAGACTACTTGTAAAATGTAATTATTAAGGTGCAAATAAACATTGTTATTATGTTGTTATTATTATTATTATCTATCTGATCACAACATCGTTTGAGCCTTCCGCGTTTCCGTAAGAGTCAATATACGAGTATTTATTATTCTTCGCGATATAAAAGGCCAAAACGCTACCTCTTATGAATACTACCGCTACCCTACGCGCTTCTATTGATGTAGATCTTTATGACCGAATGATTCGCAGATGCCTCTCTGAATGGAACCTTGGGAAGCCGTATCACGCTGTTTTGAAATCAATGCTTTGATTGTCTCTGGATCTTTATGCAATCTGTTACTTGTGCACGTGGGTTTGTAGTGGTGAGTTTAGGTATAAGGCCACGCATTGATAAACGATTAATCATCATCATCATCTCAACCTTAAAACGTCCACTACTGAACACAGGCCTCCCTCATAGATGTCCATGAGGGGTAGTTGCCATAGGTACTCACCAAGCTTGGCAGGCGGGTTGGCGAGCGCAGTGTGGGAGGTTGATACTCGGAAAGACGCTGCTGCCCATCTTCCGGAGGTATCCCTTAGTCTCTTACTGCATCCACAGGCATGAAAGGAGGGGTAACATTCTACTGCCGGCACCCCACGGCAATAAACAGTTATTTGAATGTAATAGTTTAAATTACAGACTTTACCTAGATGTACCTACTTAAAGCAAAACATTTTTTTTATACGACCTAATGACGAGACAAGCCGATGGCCCACCTGATGTGTAGCGGTAACCTCTGCCTATTGCCACTGCAATACGCGGTGATCACGATCACGAAGCATCTACTACGTGACCAACGCTGCATTGCATTGCGCCTGTCACCCTAATACAGAGTTGTATGGTCTCATGTGCCCGTAATTTCATAATAACTCAAGTCTCATATAATTAAGCTATAACAAACTTGCAGTGATAATGAACTCAAAGTTTATGCAGTAAAAAGATGGGTAGTTAATGAAACCTGCAGACATGTCCCAGAAAGGTTCAAGGGCCAGACGTAATATAAATCTAGCTAAGAAAACTAATAAGACGTAGTCGAAGGAACTTGACAAATTGAGCAGTTTAAGGAGCTGGCACGCTAAAAATATTTGTTTGCGATGTAACTTGCCACCTTTTAACCCCTACAAAAATATTGTTTTAAGATTGACCGTTATATCTATCTGATATGTTATGATATCTGTGTGTTTATTTTAGATTTTAATACAGGTTTTAGGGTTCCGTAGTACAGCGAGGAACCCTTACAGTTTCGCTTTGTCTGTTAGTCTGTATGTTTGACTTTATGAAGACACTGTTAGTCCTAGAAAGCTGTTGTTTTGCATGGACATTATAAAATAGTTGCGCCGAGATAACAGTAGTTGAATAGGTATTTTAAAATCATATAGGTTGCTTAGACAATTTTTCGATTTAGAGTTCCATTTGCGAAATATTAAAGTTTAAAATGCCACCTTTACAAATCTGAAAAATATCACGAATGGAGTTTTAAATTTAAAGCACGTTTTAAATGTGCACATAAATTTTTCGTGAAAGAAAAATCATTGGGGCCCGGCCGGTATCGAACTCACGACCTTCAGGTTGAAAGTCGGGTACATACCACTCGGCCAACACGGTGATTCGGTGAAACTACTCGTACAATTACAATCCAATCTTCTTGCCGATAAAATTGTCTCATGGGTCCACCAGTCAGAGTCAGAACAGTTTCATTGACAAAAAAGGTTTCCTTGACAATTTGTTGCTATAACTACAACAAAAGTTATATGAAGTTTCATAACGTGATCAACTTCCAAAGCCACTGGGGGTTTGGATGAGGAAAATGGATAACGATTTAATCCACGTCCAAACGGGGGGCAGTTGCGGTTACAATCAGTGTTTCAGGAGTATGATCATCATCATCTCTGTCGTACTTCCACTGGTGGATACATACACATACCTTCCTCATGGATCTCCAGACCACGCTAGACAGGCGGGTTGGCGAGCGCATACGGGATATCTTCCAGAAGTAGCCAGATTTTGCCAGATTTGTTATGATAGATTTAGATGATAATGTTTGATTTGGTCGGGACTCGAACCTGCTCCTCACAAGACGTGCATTAACTCGGGCTGGCTATTCTGATTTGGTTACAGAATCACTCGTCGGCAGGTCGACTTATACCTGACGGTATCGGCATCATTTTCATCATCATCATATCATCGTATTTATCGAAGGGTTGTATGTATACACTCGACTATATTAGTCGACCTGAAAGACTGGATCTAGTGAGAGTAATCGGAAAATAGGATAATTTTGATTGTATTGTTAATTTCTATAAAATATAAATTCGAATGTGAAGAATTTTGAAATCCCCGACGCCAATATCGCCGTCGTCTCAAGACAGAGACGGAGTCATAATGTTGACAAATCGCAAAACTTTAACGAGGGTTTTAAAAACTTTACTTTTGGATATTTTTTTAAGACAACCTGAGGCTGACGTTATAAGGTTGTGGGTTCCATCCCAAATCCAACATATTTGCTTATTGATATTTGTCTCGGGTTTGGATGTTTTCTATGTATGACAACTATATATTTACACAACCTATCTAATTTGCATAGTTTTTTTATAAATAATTGAAAATGTAAACAAGCTACTAAAGTTACCTATCTGGTGATAATAAATATATAAGTACGCTATCAGGCAAGAGATGGCGCTGTCAAGGTTCTCCTTTTGTTGGACATCCATGGTTTATAATGCAAGTATTAACATATAATATATTATATAATGTTAGTAACTCATATACATGTTAAACTTTAAAAAAAACACTATAACATTTTGATGATAACAATTTTTTTTATGATTTAAATAGTACGAAATGGTACCGGAATCTTAACAATCCACTTATAATTATCCAGTAAACATAACCTTCCTCGAAAAATGGGCTTTTCATCACTAAATATTGGAACCAGTACTTTCTGAAATTAGCACGTTCAACCAAACACTCAGCTCTATAATCTATGCATAGATCCATTTGGTAACACAGTTAAAGGTATCAGTACTGATAAACCCGTCTAGCGTCTGGATTTCTTCAGCAAATAGCCCGTAAAATGGAGCTTTAGGCCGTGTTGTAAAAAGGGCTTGTTCCTTCAACGGTGAAGATCAAAAAATGTAGCTGAACGAAATTGCTCTATAAAACCCATTGGTTTTTAGATTCCCTCTGTACGAGTACTTCGATGGGAATAGATGTTTTGTGATCGGATGTTTGATTAGGAGAAAAAACTGTTCAATGATTGTTGAACTGAGAATGATATTCTTAGTTGTTCAATAGCGTTTGGTAACATGGTATGAAAATCTAAATTCTATTTAGTCCGTTAATTCCCCTTTTCAGAGTGTATTATAATGTGTGTACCAACCCGAAAGGGGTTGATTCGGACCACCACAAGGAACAATTTTAGTTTTACGACTTTCAAGATTTGGTGATTTTCATGCAAGAAAACCTTTCGGATTATTACACATACATAGACATACATTACACATACAGCCTGTGTATATGCTAATAACCCGTATTTTTATTCATCATCATCATCATTTTCAGCCTGTGTCAACCCACTGCTAGGTGTAGGCTCCTCGATTCCTTGCCACTCCTGTTGTGCCGATCGCGTCCAGGTCTTATGGGCGACCTTAACTATGTCATCCACCCATCTAGCAGGTGGTCTGCCAGCGTTGCGTTTAAGATATCTGTTTTATTCCTACCTAGCTTGAATTATTTAGAAGCTATTCGTTCAGCCAACAGCGTATTGAGCAATTTCTTTCAGCTCTTTTTTCAAAAGCTTGTCAAATTAACAAGTTAAGCCAATAATGTGAATGAATAGGGGGGCCGGGGGGTAAACTACACATGCATAGCTGATAGTTTGATCTACGACTGTTATATATCCTTTTAAGTTTAAGTAATGTGTTGCTCAACGCCAAATGGAACAGTAAATACAAAAAGTCGATGGCGTAATAATGTCGTTTAGACCGCATGCCCAAATAGCTCTTCTTATTAAAGTGTTTCAGTCGGTACCTACGCTAATGGAGCCCTAACTTCGCTGCTCGTTTTATATATAAATTAATATATACGTTTCGCTTAATGATCGGGCACATAAGTCATTTAAGAGTAAGGAAAACTAGTTCCTACAAAGTTCATGCTTAACATTAATTCATTGCTTTTTCAGATTTGTAAATCTAGCAGATTAGATTTTAGAGGGGGGGAATGATATTTAAATAACTTAAATGTTATTACGGGCGTAGACAAAACCAAAATCATTGAAATCAGTCTAGCCGTTCCCGAGTATAACGAAACTTACTCGACTATGTTTTATTTTACAGAAAACTTCAAACTTTTTGTATTGAAGATAAGACGTCATTTGGGTAACCTCAAGACCACATAAACACAAACCTAGCATACACAACCGCTACGCCCGAAAGCCATCGAGATGGATAAAATGGGATATGAAACTGAAATCCAACTAGCGAGGAAGTATCCGGTTACTTTAACGAGGACCGAAATCGTTAGCAATTAATTGGGAATTGTCAAGACGAGACGTGTACGTACATTATCTGCCGGAGAGATGAGAGGAAGCCAGCATAGAGATCCTAAGCTTCGAAAGAAGTTTGTGCTTATTTTTTTTTAAATCGCTCTTTAAATTAATGTCCATTTTATGGGGTTTGACTTAAACAATTTTACATAGGAAATGACGTGGTGACGGCCATTTTGATAATTTTCAGTGAAATGTATTAAAAATAAATATATATATTTTATTTCGAATAACAAGATCCATATTTATATTGTACCTATCTTATATATTGTATCGTCAACGGAATTTAGAACGACGATTGTAACTTTTTTCATCAATTACAAAACATTCGCAATTAATATTTTATGTAAAACATATAATAGGTATCTCATGTATATTTGCTTCAAATTGGCACAACAGAAAAAACCCTGATTTTTGCTCTAAGTACAGTTAAACGAAACCGATTTATGCCTCTAACTTTTCTAAACATTTATTTTTTACATAATTACCAAAAGGTTTTATTTTAAACGAGAATAAGCGTTTATAACTTCATAATTAACAACAACTATTTAGTAACAAATCCGCTAACCTACATATATCTAATGAGCGCTTGAAAAAAACTCTCAAAAACCATTCGACACGTGTTTTAGCCTCTCAAGGCACCTTTAGGAGAAATCGGCTCCCGTTCGTCACAGAATACCCTAGAAACAACGTAGACGCAGAGTTTGTTGCCCAACAACGAACAACACCACCGCTCCCTAGTCGTTGTTGCCTCCTCGACCGCCGAACGGAAAGTTTCAATTAATTTCTAGAAAGCGCTTATAACTTTACATTCCAAGCTAGCGTTTCGTTTCGCGTCAGTTTGTATGCAGGCGACGTAAAAAAAATACTTTTATTTCGGACAACATAAATCCATATGGGGTTAGTAATACAGTAAATTACTGGTATGCAAATCGAGACATAAAAATAAAAATTTAACGCAGGACTAATTCCCGGAGTGATCTCACCAGAGTGGCGGGACTTTTACCGGGATCACTCTGCGAACCAGGCCTGCCCACAGCGGCGAAGAGTATCTATCTGCTGTGGTTTTCAGGATGCTGCTGTGACTATCGCGCATTCTGCAGATCAGTAAAACCATTGAAATTTAAATTATTACATTAAAATGTAATTGTTTATTATTGCGTCGCCTTAAGGTATTTATACATCTGTACTCTTGTTATAAATCAGCCTTTCGCGTGTAGACGCTACAGTGCCTGGGACATTGTTAGATGGAAAAGGCTTGCCCACCACCGATATCATCCTCTCAGCTTAGTCGGTCATATTCGGAAAGAACAAACAGGTATCATACCGGTACTGAAAATTGTAGAGAAAATTATTCAGGCTGAGCCGTTTCACCCGGACTTATAAATTCGCTTTTGGCTCAGGTGTAAAATATTATTAAAAATGCTAAAGATTCTTACTCTCCGGTCTTCCAGGAAAATTGTTAACATTTCGTGTAATTTTCTTCTTAATTTTTACCAAAAAATAAATTTAAGTGCGTATTTTTTTATGAAAAAAAAAATCACGTTGTTCATTATATTTAATTTGTTGTAGTATATGTATAAGTGAAATGAATGTATTATTTCACGAATTAAATTACGGGGTCTACTAACCCGAAAGGAAGGGAGGTTTCAGCCCATGAAAACCAGTTCCCAGCAGATATTTGCAGTGGGTCAGGAAGAAACGCTCTCTAACTTACAGGAACGGTTCGAGGCCAAGATCCCTATGTAGAGGTACTATACATACATATATATATATATATATATATATATATATATATATATATATATATATATATATATATATATATTATGGACACACATTGTCTCTTAATCACAGCCACAGACACTAAACATTATTTAATTATTATTTTTACAACAAACTTCCTGAAAACCTAACTTATTTATTTGTTTATAATGGCACACAAAACAGAAGACAGTCGTTAATAGACAAATCAAAGAACTAATTTTATTAAGGCTAGACAGCACTCCAAATATGTGTAGAGGTACACATCACGACTAAATTGTTTGTCGACTATTAACAACGTCATCTTATGCTTATTCACTCTTTTGAAAGTGTGGCAAAGATTTCTTTTCAAAATGTGTTTAATTTAGTATTGTAAATATGAATCTTGTTGCTATCTACATATATATATCTAATACTAATCTATCAATATTATAAAGAGGAAAGATTTGTATGTTGTATATGTTGTATGTTTGTAACGAATAAACTCAAAAACTACTGGACCGATTTTCACAATTATTTTACCATTAGAAAGCTAAATTATCCCTGAGTAACATAGGCTATATTTTATCCCAGTATTCCCTCGGGAACGGGAACTACGCGGGTGAAACCGCGGAGTGCGGCTAGTGTATTAATAAAACGTTGTATTGGCGACACATTCTGGTCAACGGATGATATGTTTTGGAAGTGATCACGGGAGTTGGGTTTAATAATGAAGTTAATTAAAAGTCGGGCTGCAGATGATAATGATGATGATTTGTTAAACTTACCACCTACGAATATTTGCTTTATTAATTTCTGCTAAACTTTTGTCTGACTCTCGGCAGATCCGGTTGCTTATTCACACAATTCTGAAAATTTGGATCTTTTAATGGTTTCGTAATGCGATATGATTTTATAAAAGTTTTGCCGTTCTATGCCGTGGGGTGCCGGCAGTAGAATGTTACCCCTCCTTTCATGCCCGTGGATGCAGAGCCTGCTAAGGGATACCTCCGGAAGATGGGCAGCAGCGACTTTCCGTGTATCGACATTCAGTACTCCGCTCGCCAACCCGCCTGCCAAGCGTGGTGAGTATGGCATCTACTCTAATGGAGATCCTTGAAGGAGACCTGTGTTAAGTAGTGGACAGATAAGGCTCAATAGAGAACCAATTGAAAATCAATTATAGGAAAGGAATAAAAGCAAGTCTGTTTTGCCGCCTCTATCTACAGTTCCTAACTCAACGATTGTTATTGAAATGGTCAGTCAGCAGGAGGCGATTGTTCGTTCGTTCCTTATTGTAGCGTCGAGTATTTTAGGGAATAACGGCACTTATCGTTTATTGAAGTCGGCACGAAGGATTAGTCCCTGCTTTTAATTAGTTTATAATTTAGTTTTAAAAATGTACCTAGCTGTAAGTTTTCTTAAAATTAATAAAATAAAATAAAATAAGGTGAGGTATCTAGTTGACGATGAATCATAGGATCGTCATCATCATCATCAGTATCATCATCTCAGGCATAGGATGTCCACTGCTGGACATAGGCCTCCCTATGCATTTTTCTACTCATGAGGGGGTTGTTGCCATACTCACTTTGCTCAATTCGCTCTCATAAGCCTGGAAGTGATTGCTTTCAGCGATAAGGCTACCTGTTCTATTACCAACTGTTTTTAATGTTATGTTTTATTATTAGACCTTATAGCTCCATGTTTCAGGGTGACGGGCGCAATGCAATGCAACGTTGGTCACGTGCTTAATGAACGTGATCACCGCGATATTGCATTTGTAAAATAGCTAGAGGTTACCGATTAACATCAGGTGGGCCTTCAGCTTCTCTCGTCATTAGGTCGTATAAAAAAATTTACGCTTGTGGTGATTAATAAAGAGTTGCCTATCTATCTATTTTGTATTCGACCACAGTTTTAGAGTTGGACATGCAATTTGGTATTCGAATTTAATTCCAAGAATTTCCATTAAATTTTTGGCAACCTTAACAATTCTATTTGACTTCCAAACTGTTTTTATTAAGAACATTGTACCAATAAAATATTATATTTTCATTGGATAAAAGTAACCATATTCTACAATTTCCCGTTTATAAATCTGCGACATCTAATCCGGAATAGAGAGGCGGCTGAGATATCACGGAATAAATATTAAGTAGCGAAGCAATTTCGAATTACATGCTTAAGTTGCCAAGTTTGTATGAATAAAATTTAGGATTGGGAGTTTAGAGATCTGAGGTGAGGTTTTAGCTTCATCATCAAGAAGGGAAGGGAGGCCTTTGCCCTGCAGTGGGACAGTGGAGGCTAAATAATAATAATAATAATTGACGACCTCTGTGGCGCAGCGGGCGAAGGTCCGCCTGCTACGCAAGAGGTTGCGGGTTCGAATCCCGCCTCGGAACAAATGTCTGTATGACCTGCAGATATTTGTTCAGGGTGTTCTGGATGTTTTCCATATATAATAAAAAATATCTATCTATGTAGTATATTTTATTAAGTTAAACAGTCATCTAGTACCCATAACACAAGCTCTGCTTAGCTTGGGGCTAGTTGATGCTGTGTGAATTGTCCAGCATTATTTATTAATAATCAGCAACACAACAACTTATAATTTCTAAATGTACAATTAATATTTAGTAACAAATCAGCTAACCTACATATATCTAAAGAGCGCTTGAAAAAACACTCAATAAGAATTTGACACCTGTTTCGCATCTCTTCAAAGACGTCCATGGAGCGGTGGTGTTGTTCGTTATTGTTTCTAGTGCATCTTCTACAAGGCATCTTCAGAAGTAATAGGCTTTTTCTACTGAAGCTGCTATTTCTCCTAAAGAGGCTCTTTCTCCTGAGGTTGCCTTGTGAGAGGCGAAACACGTGTCGAACTATTGTTAAGTGTTTTTTCAAGCGCTCGGTTCAAGCGCTCGTGGTACAGCCGGGAAGAAAACATTTAAAAATATAATATGTTTTCTCTCTAATAATATAAATAATATGCCTCTCTCATTGATCACCAAGTACTGATCATGAGGTGTTATTGCCATACTTACCACGCTTGGCAGGCAGGTTGGCGAGCGCAGTACAGGATTTTGAGTCTCTAAATGGCGCCGCTGCCCCTCTTCCGGAGGTATCCCTTTGGGAGGTTCTTGCGCAACCTCGGGCAAAAGAGGAGGGGCAACATTCTACTACCGGCAGGACAAAAAAAATATTGCGCAGATCTACTTAAAAATCCTTCACGGATATCGCCTTCTTAAGGGGAGAAAAACGCTCTGACCGGCTAAACCTAACCACCATGTTTCCAAAAACGTGTAGTCTCGAGACTACGGGTGGTCATCATCATCATCATTTCAGCCGTAAGACGTCCACTACTGAACACAGGCCTCCCTCATGGATCTTCATGAGGGGTAGTTGCCATACTCACCACGCTTGGCAGGCGGGTTGGCGAGCGCAGTACGGGATGTTGATACACGGAAAGACGTTACTGCCCATCTTCCGGAGGTATCCCTTAGCAGGCTCTTACTGCTTCCACGGGCATGAGAGGAGGGGTAACATTCTACTGCCGGTACCCCACGGCCTACGCGGTGGTACACTTGCTCAATCTTGCGCAGTCTCGGCAGCAGCATAATGTTGTCTCATAGTAATATGAAGCAACGGTTTCCTGGCAGCAATAAAAGCAAAAGAAAATTATAAAACCTCAAACAATACACTAATCACAACTGTTACCAAATGATTTAGCAACAGCCGCACTTTTCCGCAAAAATGTTGAATTGAAATCCTTTTACTGGCCCCGGAATAAAAACTAGGAACGATATGGCACCAAGCCAAGAATTCAAAGCGAGCTAATAAAATTTATGGCTCGCATCAGATACTCATATGAATTACATTTACTTTGTAAGCAAAATGTGTTGTAATCCGGGATCCAGACATACAAATCCGTTAAAACGCTTTGAGCAAGATTAAACGTCTTTAGTTTTTAAGAGCAGCCCTGTAGAGATGAAGACAGAGAAAAACAAAACTTGATGTATCAATCGTCATCATCATCATCATCACGATCAACATTATCTCAAGGAAAAATCGATCTATCAATCACCATCATCATCCTCAACAAACACCTCTTCAACATCGAAGCTACAAACAGCCCCCTCTGCAGAGGAGCCCACGTAGTCCTGGAACGAGGGAGTAACAGCACAACGACAGCAAATCCTCAAACAACGGAGGTCACTCCGTGAAGGCTGTGAAGACCCCAGGAAGATTCTGCGCTTCTGGTCGGGGTTGGGCTGGCTATGCTAGCCAGACACCTCACGCATAATGGGCCAACTTGTAGTCTAAATGCTGGATAGGGAGTCACATACACACATACGCACACAAACACACACATATACACACACACACACACACACACACACACACAGCATCATCATCATCATCTCAGCCGTAGTACTTACTGCTGTCCACATCTACTGCTGGATATAGACCTCTAATAGATCTCCTCGATCATGATCAGAGGAATTTAAAGGATGATGCAGATTTTGGTCCAAAAGCTATGGTGTATGCATTATGATTATATAAGGTATATTGGTTTCTGTACCTGTGGTATTATGTCATTAGATAGCTATTTTTAAGCTGAAGAAATTTACATTGGCGCCTGTTCCAAACCTAGGTTAGTGTGTTCAGAGTTATGCTGTACTTAATAGGGCAGTTCAACAACAGCCAACGGTGTATATAACATGCCGCACTCCGCGGTTTCACCCGCGCAGTTCCCGTACCCGTGGGAATAAGTAGATAAAATATAGCCGATGTTCATTAGATATAATCTAGGATTCTAATGGTGAAAAAATTTTACAAATCGGTTCATTAATTTCGGAATCTATTCTATGCATATAAGCAAACAAGCAATCAAATCTTTCCTCTTTATAATATTAGTGTAGATAGCTGTTGGAGAGGGGTACCAGAGTTCTTACATTTCCTGGCATTAGTTCTTTTACAAAGAAAATGCGTAATACAAACTTTTTACGACAGCTTTCTTTGACGATAATACGTGCACACGATCGTTCTTCGGGTTTTCATTCACAGTCGACGTTCAATACCGATGTTTCCATTGTATCGATTTTTTTTTCAGCACCAATTCTGAGGGCGCAAAATTTCGAAATGATCGACTTTTATAATCAAAAATTCATTACAAAAGTCGAGTCGTCCGAAAGAGATTCTACTAATTGACTTTCTAGTATTGTGATTGTATATTTAAATATATTAAAAAAAAGTTGTAAATGAAATGGGAAATATTCAATAGAAATAGAAGTGGGTTTTTTAATTAGTAGATTATTCATTATTATTGCCGTGGGGTGCCGGCAGTAGAATGTTACCCCTCCTCTCCTACCCGTGGATGCAGTAAGAGCCTGCTAAGGGACACCTCCGGAAGATGGGCAGCAGCGTCTTTCTGTATATCAACATCCCGTACTGCGCTCACCAACCCGCCTGCCAAGCGTGGTGAGTATGGCAACTACCCCTCATGGAGATCCATGAGGGAGGCCTTAGTTCAGTAGTGGACGTTTTACCGCTGAAATGATGAAAATGATGAGATTATTAAAAAATCCACCCCTCTAAATTTGATACAGAAACTCAAATATTTTGCGCCTCGACTGACACTTATGAAACGCTTTATTGTTTAATTTAATAGTTATAAAAAGTCCGCATTCGGATAAATAGTTTCATTCGCGTTCGTTCGTCACTGCGGCGCAGTCGCGTCTGGCTGTGTACCGAGTGTGAACCGACCACGAGGCGCGTAGGTATAAATTACCTAATTATGAATAAATAATTACCGTTTGTAAGAATATTGAATACTGTATAGATAACATTACCGTGCAATTGCCATTCCAGGTGATGCGAATGTCAGTGGAAATCGCCGTATTGGAACGTTCACCTTTTGAACTTTTACAGTATTACGAAACGAAGATCAGCTGGTCTGCCTTGAACTATTGTAGAACCAGACAAACCTGAATTAAACGCAATTTTTTTAGAAAAGTCATGCCATAAAGGTACTATTTTGACCCGGAACCCTAAAAATAGAATGGTACATAACTTGTGAGAGTCATTTGGGCGACTAAAATTCCTGTGAAATCAACCAACATTTTGCACATGCCTTTTCGCGTGTGTTTTATTATTACGCACATCGAGACTGTTATCAAGATTTCTTTGATAACAGAGTTCAGGCTTATCCGTTTGATCAAAAACAGTCACAAGTTTATATTCGTTCAAACTGGTTTAACACCCAGAACCCACCTAATTCACTGACGACCTCTTCCGAAACTCCTTAATCCTAATATGATATTCAAATCATAAAGTGTCGTCCATTTTCCATTAAACTTACTAATATCCACAAGTGTATATAACTGTTTAGATTGTAATCCGTTTGGGTTTATTTATAACCAGCTTTTGCAAGTAGCTTTCCGGATAAAAGTGACCAAAAGTGTATTCGACATGTTTTTGAACTATTTGACGGGACCTTATCGCGTAAGTAGAGAGTAATTTATTATACAAACCACAGTTACAATATTGGTACAATATGTTATCTAAAATCAGATGTCCTAAGTGACGTTAGTTTAGTAAACTTGGCACAGTTCCTCACACTAGGACACAAAATGCCTGTATAGTGAGGTTACAGAGTTTCGCTCTTGGCCTCACTTCTTACTTACATGAAATAACTATATTGTTTCTAATTTAACCTAATTATTCGCATATTTATTTCGTTTGGGTTAGTGCTCGCCTTTTTTGTGTATAACCAGTATTACTCGTCCCAGGTATTGCTGAACGGCACAGAGCTGTAAAACAATCTTCTTTATGTTCTGTGCCGAACGGACAGAATAGATATGCAAATGGCGTCTAAGCATCACCTAGCATAGTAATTTGAAATATTATAATCTGCTAATTTCGGAACCCTTAGAGCGCGGGTCTTGCTCGCACTTGTCCGCTTAATTTAACATTTTTGTATACGACTTAATGACGAGACAAGCCGATGGCCCACCTGATGTAAAGCGGTAACCTCTTCCTATTACAACTGCAATACCGCGGTGATCACGCTCACGAAGCATGTGACTATGTGACCAACGCTGCATTGCATTGCTCCCGTCACCCTTTTGTATACGACTTAATGACGAGACAAGCCGATGGCCCACCTGATGTAAAGCGGTGACCTCTACCTATTACAACTGCAATACCGCGGTGATCACGCTCACGAAGCATGTGACTATGTGACCAACACTGCATTGCATTGCTCCCGTCACCCTTTTGTATACGACTTAATGACGAGACAAGCCGATGGCCCACCTGATGTAAAGCGGTGACCTCTACCTATTACAACTGCAATACCGCGGTGATCACGCTCACGAAGCATGTGACTATGTGACCAACGCTGCATTGCATTGCTCCCGTCACCCTTTTGTATACGACTTAATGACGAGACAAGCCGATGGCCCACCTGATGTAAAGCGGTGACCTCTACCTATTACAACTGCAATACCGCGGTGATCACGCTCACGAAGCATGTGACTATGTGACCAACGCTGCATTGCATTGCGCCCGTCACCCTGAGACAGAATTGTAAGGTCTCATGTGCCCGTAATTTTACCGGCATCCTTTAATTCACATGACTATACTTCTATTATATTTATTACTTCTTTTTCGATTTTATTTTTAAGTTATCTTGTGTTAGTGATGTAGTTCTTTCTTGTCCTGACGCACAAATGCTATGTACACCCCAATTCTCAATTGTATCAGATTGATTAGCATAATTTAATGTTCCGTGTATGACTTTTTAAATACCTTTTGATGTATACACACAATTCACAATACAAAACACTTTATTGCACACCTTAACAAAATAATACAGAAAAAAAACTTACAAACAAGATTGGTACAATGGGCGGTCTTATCGCTTAGAAGCGATTTCTTCCAGACAACCTTTGGATGGAGAGAAATAATGGTGTATGTGTTCTTTCAATAAATAAATCATCGTCATCATCATTATGATATCAGCCCGTTGACCCCCACTATATGTTAATATTTGTTTGTCTTCTTACCAAAGTTCTTGCAACATGATTGCCAATAAATGTTCACAATAACAGTTCGGTTTATTGGCCAAACTAGTGTGCATGAGTCGGCATCATTGTTAACAGACATTTAAAGACAATGACAAAGTTTTGGTGACATTCATCGTCATCATTTCAGCCATAAAACGTCCACTGATGAACACAGGCCCCCCTCATGGATCTCCATGAGGGGTAGTTTGCCATACTCACCACGCTTGGCAGGCGGGTTGGTGAGCGCAGTATGGGATGTTGATACACGGATAGACGCTGCTGCCCATCTTCCGGAGGTATCCCTTAGCAGGATCTTACTGCATCTACGGGTAGGAGAGGAGGGGTAACATTCTACTGCCGGCACCCCACGGCAAGTATATCCTAAGGTAACACTAAGGCTTAGGTATCCTTTACTATGAGCGCGGATGTACAAGCCCTTCCACATCAACCAAAGATTTAAATCGTAAGATGTGCCCTGACACCAAAACTTTGGCATTGTCTTTAAATGTCTGTTAACAATAATGCCGACTCGTGCACACTAGTTTGGCCAATAAAACAAACTGTTATTGTTAACATTTATTGTGCAATCATGTTGCACGAACTTAGGTAAGAAGACAATCAAATAATAACATATAGTGGGGGTCAACGGGCTGATATCATATTGATGATGACGATGATTTATTTATTGAAAGAACACATACACCATTATTTCTCTCCATCCAAATGGATCTCCATGAGGGAGGCCTGTGTTCATCAGTGGACGTTTTATATGGCTGAAATGATGATACTTACCGGTAGTGGTATCCCTTACTATGAACGCGAGTGTACAATCCCAGCCTTATCAAGCAAAGATTTGAATATACTGTATAGTACTGTAATAGTACTGCTGTACTATTGTTGTATCTAAGTTAATTATAATAGTCATTCTTCAGATGTCTTCCAAAAATAATCTAACTGCCAAAACAAACCATAAACTTTAACATTCAGCTGAATACGTTGTCTTCTTCACACAACCTTATTAAAGGGGTTATAAACTTTACTCTGTCTAGGATAGAAGCTTTACTCTAAACTACTCATCCATTAGTTTGATTAATCGCAGTGCTTGGGCAAAGTATCTTCTTAAGTAAATTAAGCTTGCTTAAATTTGCCTAGGGAGTTAACAGTGTCACGAGTAATTTAGCGTTATTTATCCACGGTTATAAATAAGCACGTGATACGCTGTTTAGCAGTAAAAGTTACGAGCAAATTGTGAAAGATAATGGTGGTATTAGTTTTTTTTGTCTTGATGGGTAAGTGATGATCATCTTCAGCTGTAGGAAGTCCACTGCTGGGCGTGGGCCTCCCTCATGGATCTACAAGAACTGATCATGAGGGGTTGATGCCCATCTGTTAGAGGTACCCCTTGGCAGATACTTACTGTATCCTCGGAGAAGATAGAAGGGACAACATTCTACTGCCGGCTCCTCCGTCACCTCCGGCGTGATGTCTCCGCTCATTTCTCAATACCTACATTTTAGAATTTCTCAATACACCTTTAGAGTGAGGAGGTCGACGAAATGTGACATTGTGTGACAAGGGGTTCCTGCCCCTAATTCCTATCCTCCTGGATACCTGAAATCCTTACGTCACATTTCAAAAAATAATTGAAGTGGATATACAGGGTGTTCGGCGGAACGTTGAACATAGGAAAATGGCAGATGAAATGAAATGAAAATGCGTTTATTGGTACACCACACCTTAAACATAATTAATAATCTAACTTATGAAGGTTACAGTTTTTCATAAAAGTGTGGTGTGCCAAAAGGTTCTGTCTCAGCAATAGTTCCACCTAAGATAAAAGATGCAACGCTGGTATTCTGACAGAACCTTTTGAGTACCGCAACAGAACACATAAAAAAAAATACGAATAAACGGAAATGTCAATGCAGGCATCACTTGAAAAATAATTTTACGTAGCCCAAGGAGACCAGCCGGAGCCATGGTTCGAACTATTTATTGGTCGGAAACCAGCAGCTTCTGATAAAACGAAAATTAATTAGGTAATTTAGCCAAGGCACCTTATTTTGCCAATTCAAATTTTATGCAACCCAGCTGCCACTGACACAAAAAACCATTATAGAAGAAGAAGAAAAAGAGCTTTCACTGTCATGGCTGCTTATTTCGTAAATACAATGGAAAAATTCTAGAAATGTTAATTGAAAGTTTTGCAAAGATGGCCGCCATCATGGCCAGCCAAATAACATAAGAATTTATAAATTAACTTGACACTGGCGGAATTGTGTAAAACCAAACAGAAAAAGCCATAAATTAAAAAGACAAGACAAGAAATGTTAATTAGTTACTCAATAATTCACGTTATTAAACCTCTGCGTTACCCAGTGTGAGGGCGTGAGGACTAAATACGTACTGGGATAGCCATACTCACTCCGAGCACTGCGTGCATACAAAAGGGGTGAGTTGCATTCAAATATGTTTATCCAAACGTGTTTGCATGTAGCATTTGTAATTTGAATAGCTCTTTTTTTACATGAAATCTAAAGGTGCTAACTGTTCGCAGAGCACGAGTTGGAGGTAGCAAATCGTTTCAACACCGAGACGCAGAAAATCTGAAAGATCCACGAAACGCAACAGTTCTGTGCCTCGGTGTGACCAACACATACGAACACGCTCTATTCGGATACCTGGACTGGTCCCGATGGGGTCGTCTGCTATCTTAGCAGCCCCAAATAATTTGACCTAGGTCCCATAGATTTAAAATTTAGATTTTTTTTCTTTTCGTGTAGCCGTTAAACGTCCACTACTGAACTCAGGCCTCCCTCATAAATCTCCATGAGGGGTACTTACCATACTCACCACACTTGGCAAGCGGGTTGGCGAGCGCAGTACTGGATGTTGATACACGGAAAGACGCTGCTGTCCGTCTTCCGGAGGTATCCCTTAGAAGGCTCTTACTGTATCCAAGGGCATGAGAGAAGGGGCAACATTCTGCAGCCGGCACCTCAAGGCCTTGGTCGTTAATGAGCATCAATGAACCGATGCGATGCTGATTGCCTAAATAGTATCTTCCGAACTCAATTGACCTTGTTATCGTTAGTTCGTTATTGCCTTTTGTTGCGTGCCGCCTACTGCGAGATGTACTACCGACAACACGAGCTCACTCAATTTCATTTCATTTCTGCCTTCTTAGGTGGTGTATATATGTCCCGCATTATTTATTTTAGTTTTTATTAACCAAACTACTTTATCGATTGATATGTCCTTTGGATATTTTATACATGTATTTTAGATACATTAAAAAAAATAAGGACCTAGCGTGTTTTGAAGTCAACATTTTTGGCTGTTTAAGTTTTTATTTTTTATTTTTTTTTACTTGCAAGTTAGCGACACCTACCATATTTTGATATAATATACACATTTTAATATTCTATTACACATATTTTTTTTTAAATATTAGTTGGGATCAACAAAGTCGAAATAAGCTATTTGTATAGGAGTGTTATTCAAATCGGTTCCGTACTAACTTTGTACCCATCATTATTCAATAATAAACAGAGAAAGTAAGTTGTTCCATCGTGTTCGAAATTCAAAAAATCGCATTTTGAATTTCGAACACGGCGAACAGAATCTTGCTCATTATTTAAATATAATGCATTATATTTAAACAATGTTTTGTGATTTAATTGTATCTCCAAGATCATGAGGGGGTTGTTACCATATTCGCCACGCTTAGCAGGCGGATTGGCGAGCGCAGTAACACACGGAAAGACGCTACAGCCCATCTTCCGGAGGTATCCCTAGGCAGATTCTTACTGCATCTACGGGGAAGATAGGAGAGGCAACATTCTACTATTGGCACCCCACGGCAATTTATGTTTATTTTATTGCGTCCTAATTATTATTACTGTTATTATCCGCCATTGGGGTCCCACTGCTGGGCAAATGCCTCCCGCCATAGCCTCAAGACGTCTCGATCCACGAGGGAGGCCTGTATTCAGTAGGGACGCTTTACGGCTGAAATTATGATATGAGTCATCTAGTACCCATAACCCAAGTCCTGCCTAACTTGGGGCTGGATGATGCTGTGTGAATTGTCCAGCCATTATTAAAATAAGCGAAAATACATTTTCAACGGAAAAATTATCAAGGATAAGATTACAGAATGTTTTCGTTACAATTTTATCTAACAACTTGTTCCTTTCAAAAACATGTCACAAACATTGTCTTGAAAATTTAATCGCACCGGCTTTCCAACTGAAAAGTGGTTTCCGCGTGGATAACTTTTCCGAGAAAACTCGACGAAATTCGCGAACAAAATTTATAGAACAAAAAAACGTGTACCGGAGGCAAAGCTGTACAAATAGATTATTGGTAGCACTAATTTTTTACGCTTTACGTCTCCGGCTAGCGTTTTGACAACAATATTACGTCGGCAGGCTGATTACGTATCTCGCGACAGGTTTGCAACAGGCACATATCTCGCAATCATCACTGTCAAAATTCGTGAATTAACTTTGTGACGATACAACAACATCTGATAACTAAACCAATTTTTCGCTTGATAGCGATGACCGACTGAGATACGTAATGCAGGGGCCGTTAATTTTGACTGATTTGACATCACCACATCACCACTTCTCCATCGGTTTGTTAGATGGGTGGCGTAAAAGCATTTATCATCGGTAGGTTTTCTTCTCTGATTGCATTTTGCCTCGATTGTGTTTTGTCTTGTATGCGAGCAGGGAAGAAAACATACCGATGAAAGTGCGTTTTACGCATGGCACCAATCAAATGAGGTTTATTTGCCTTCGCCTTTTGAAATCCGTTGGTGGCCTCCTTCATATAATTTCATTTAACTTACCTCATGAACCACGTGTTGATTGGGTTACATGGCCAGTCCATAGATCACATGTAGACGTAGACCGTGTTGTTCAGTGGAGTCATGATAATAAACTCCTTTTTAATGGAAGTAAATGCTGTGTGTGTGTTACCTACGGCCGCGCTCGAAATCTTGTTATACATGACTACACACTGGAATCTGAACGTATTGGTCGAGTAGAATCTGTTCGGGATTTAGGGATCCGTATGGACAAGCAAATAAACTTCCGGAATCACGTAGTCGATATCTGTAAAAAGGCCTTTAGAAACTTGGGCTTCATATTGCGGCAAAGCAGTGACTTTCATAATATCAGCACTATTAAAGTCCTTTATAATGCATTAGTAAGAAGCAGATTGGAGTGTGGAGCTCTGATATGGAGTCCTCATGAAAAAAAGTACATTCATATGGTTGAAAAAATGCAAAACAAATTCATGAGGATCCTATATCTAAAGTTATACGGAGTTTACCCATTTTACCCATTAATGTACCCTTCATTGATCGTTCTGGGAATGGTAGGCTATAATAAACTAGAGGTAAGACGGGAAATGATGATAACAACGTACATTTTCCGCATATTAAGAGGAATGGTTCATAACCCGCAGGTCTTGGCGGAAATCGGACTATATGTACCCGATAGGTATGTTTACGCGCGCCGAAGTCTTAGGCTTCTTGCTATACCGAGGGCCAGAACCAAGCTACTGAGTAAGTCCCCATTCACGCGGGCCCTGCGTACCATCAATGGACTATGCGCAGACGAGGGTGTTGATATTTTCAATATGACGTTGCCGAAATTCACGGATACGGTTTTACTCTATTTGGGTAGAACCAATTTATAGTTATAGTGAAAAAAAACTGATTAATATTATGGTTAAGTTTAAAATTTATGCATTTCTTTGTCGCTTTGGTGTTTTATTATACTGTCATGGCAATGTAAATATGAAATAAATAAATTAAAAAAATAATAATAATAATTAGTTAACCTCGTTAGCGCTTCCTATTCGATATTAAGTACTGCTATTCTTAAGATTTCTTATATCATAAGGACAAAACCGACTTCAAGGATAAAATCTAAAATTATTATTACGTTTGAATATTTCTTTAAATTTATCATGGAAATATCATCAGAACTGTTTTAAAAATGGGACTCAATATAATGTTCGAAAATTCGAACTCAAAAATAATTTTCCAAGTCGGTACATAAACGACGGAGTTCCGAAAAAAACCGAAAAATAAAAACGAATTGAGAACCTCTTCCTTTTTGAAGTCGGTTAAAAAGCCAGTGTTTCTTAAAACGCCTATCCCAAATTTTAAACTACACAACTATAAACGACGGTATTTCATTACAATGGGACGTGATCCCAGCCATCATTAGGAAGATATTTATTGATCCTCCCTATGGGATAGAACCGGTACGTGATGGAATTCCTGAAGGAATACCATTTAGGCGGGAACATGATAATTTCGTGGGATAATATAATAATACATTCCCTTTGCCTTTATCCTAGGCTCTAAGACTAAGTAATAGAATTGTAGAATAGCAATGTTCCGGGAAAGCTTAGGGTATAGCCTTGGTTGGGCACATTTTGTGCTATTAAAGTCTTCGGTTGCCGTGGGGTGCCGGCTACGTGACCCCTCCTCTCATGCCCGGGGATGCAGTAAGAACCTGCTAAGGGACCTGCGGAAGATGGGCAGCAGCGTCTTTCCGTGTATCAACATCCCGTACTGCGCTCGCCAACTCGCCTGCCAAGCGTGCCGAGTATGCCAACAACCTTATGATAAGCACTTGAAGATCCATGAGGGAGGCCTATGTCCAGCAGTAGACGACCGCTAAGATGATGATGATGATGATGATGAGTGAGAAGTCCTTTGTTCCGTTATATGCTTTCGGTACGTTATCCCTTTTCTCTTTCCAATTAACTTTGGAGGACAACTAGCGTCGTAATTGCAAACATTTAATCTGACCTCCTTGCTATAATGCTCCTGTTAACAGAGTTACAAAATTTTACATCGTGCGATGGACATTGCTTCTTGGTTCATACCTACCCCGCCGTCCTGGCCATTCATTTGTTTGATGAAACTTTTGTTAAGTAATTTTGACTTGTGTCAAAAGTAGTGGAAAATAATCCATCGCGGTAATGGATTAGAGTGGAACAAAATTGTTCAGTGCAATGAAGTGGAATAGAGCTAAACATCTAGTTTAAACTTTTTGAATACGACAAAATGACGAGATCAACAGACCACCTGATGTTAAGCGGTAACTACTTATTATAGTGTTCTAGTTAACTTGAACTCCTATGAGACAGAAATTAAGATTATTTAAATTGGACATATACCATCTCAGTCATAGTAACGCGATATTTGATGACGTCAGTTGGTCTATTAGTACTTACGTATTACTTAGTTAGCCAGCGGTTTCGATTCCCGGCAGGTGACAAAAGTTTGTTCCTACAACTTGTCAACTTTGGGGCTAGATAGTGCTCCGGGCTAGGTTTTTAATTATTAATTATTTATCATGCCAGCGGTGGGATCCCACGTGCTATTTACGTAAGGGTAAATTAGTTGCTGTATGTTGCCGGCAGTAGAATGTAGCCCCGCCTCTCACCCGTGTATTCAGTAAAAACATGCAAAGAGATACCTCCGGTTCTTACGTGTAACGACATCCTGTACTGGGCTCACTAGCCCGTCTGCCAAGCGTGGTGAGTATGGCAATAGCCCCCTCAAGACCGACCATGTTCTTGAAGATTTACGAAGGAGGCCTAGGTCCAGCTGTGGACGTTTTACATAATGAGATGACGATGAAATTATGAAAATATAAAGACTTTCTCTCCATAGCTTGCTCGTGACCACTCTAAGAGATCTAAAGTTAATTATACCGTGGCTAGTAACTACTTTCCTCTCCAAAAGGATGCATTCGCATTGTTAGGGTTAACAATTTCGCTGCAAACTGTTCAACATTTTAACAATGTTGTTACGTTACGAGTAAATGCGAGAATACATTTTGAACACTAGTATTTCATTGTACTTGGTAAGAGGGTTGCTTTGTTTTGTTGTTAGGCCGTCAACATGACGGTTTTAATATTCTAATCCTTTTTAACCCGTCATTTAGATAATCATCATCATCATTTCAGCCGTAAAACGTCCACTACTGAACACAGGCTTCCCTCATGATCTCCATGAAGGGTAGTTGCCATACCACGCTTGGCAGGCGAGTTGGCGAACGCAGTATGGGATGTTGATACACGAAAAGACGCTGCTGCCCATCTTCCGGATGTATCTCTTAGCAGGCTCTTACTGCATCCACGGACATGAGAGGGGGGGTAACATTCTACTGTCGGCACCCCACGGCAAGTTAGATAATATAATTTAATATGTAGCATCTCGGAAGAGTTTGGGGAGACCTTTGCCCAGCATATTTTTATTACATTAAAAAGGGTTTTTCTATCTGAATTATACCCGACATAGCAGAATAATCAGAATAATCAATTTATTGGTAACAACAACAATAACAAGTCAAACATTTCTAATTAAATAATTAAAATAATAGTACTTATGGCTAACAACAACAGCAATTATACAAAAGTATACTATATAAGTAAGTCATCCAAATAGATACAAATAAAACAGTAAACAGATATATAAATAAACTCATAATTCAATAAATTAAATAATGTCAACAAATTTTAGATACAAAATCATCAACATTGTAGAACGCCTTCTCGACCAGCCATGATTTTAATTTAGTTTTAAACGAGAATAGGCTAGGGGCGGCAAGTATGTGATCCGGCACGTGATTGTACAGCACGGGCCTCAGCTGAGAGTATGGTATACTGGACGAGCCTTCCACTTCAGCTATTCTTATAGCATGAACAGTTGCTGACGCTGTATAAATCCTCATTACAACATCATCATCTTAGCCGTAGGAAGTCCACTGCTGGACATAGGCCATTAATACATACTACAAAGAAATAAAATAAATAATGCTGCACTTTCCACACAGCACCATCTATCCCCAAAGTAAGTAGAGCTTGGCAGACTTTTAGGCTCATTGCAGACAGAACGGAGCGCAACGGAGAGGATTTTATTGACCCACTTGAAAATAAACTTAAAATTTATTACAATAAAGTGCAAAACGCCGCGCGGGGATTCCCGCGTATCTTCGAGCGTTTTTCGCGCGCGCATTTTTTGACAGGTTCAAGTATTTATGCACTTTGTTGTAATAATTTTAAAGTTTATTTTCAATTTCGTTAATAAAAACCTCTCCGCTGCGCTCCGTTCTGTCTGCGCTGAGCCTTATGGGTATAAGATAGTTGATAGAATACTAAATATGACAGGCCAATTCACATAAACGAAAAAACATTAACAACTCTAGTACCGAGATGAAAAGGTGCCTCTGGTAACATAAAATATAATTTTATCCAAGGTCTGACTCACTGCAGAGATAACCGTTAACATTTGCAGGGAACAACAACACTTACAGGGACCCGTCCCTACTCCCTAGACACGCCATTACGGCCACTGCAATCAAGCGCGACACGACGCGTGTCAAAGTTTCACAGAAACTGGGTTAAATCTTAAACAACATATAACAGTTAACAAGATACACAGCCTTTACAGCATCCCGACATTTCTTGAAGTGTAAAACGCCTTCCACTGCGGAGCGGTGTCGTTAGTAACAAATATATACAGAATACTGCTAGATGGCGCTTTAAAGGTGGTGAATCAGTTAACTTTTGAATATAGTAATTCAAAAGTTAGCCGTGGGGTGCCGGCAGTAGAATGTTACCCCTCCTCTCCTACCCGTGGATGCAGTAAGAGCCTGCTAAGGGACACCTCCGGAAGATGGGCAGCAGCGTCTTTCCGTATAGGTATCAACATCCCGTACTGTGCTCACCAACCCGCCTGCCAAGCGTGGTGAGTATGTCAACTACCCCTCATGGAGATCCATGAGGGAGGCCTGTGTTCAGTAGTGGAAGTTAGGCTAAAATGATGATAGATACTGCTATGCCGCTTTAATGGTTACTATATTCAAAAGTTAATTGATTCATCGTCATCATGGCGGCTAGTTTATAATATTCAGCTACTTATTTAAGGTTTTTTCTCATTTAAGTGAAATGTACTTTTCTTTTGAGAATAAATGATCTATAAACTCAGTTAGCAATCAATTAAGAGTTCATTAGTAAACTGGCATTCGCAATCCATTGGGATGGACCCCTGGCACGGTGCGGTTTGCGGAACGCTTTCCACAAACTACAATTCCACCAAAGGCTGTTTACATACCGAATCGAGTTGTCGATGCGCTTAAGCTCGCTGTGTGGGAATAGATCTTTATGGCTTGATACAAACGTAGCTTGGTGGATGGCCTTAAAGCCAGGTTATTCCAGCGGCGGTTTTTGCGCAGTGCGCGCCGGCGCTGCCTACTTATATTCGAAAAAAAAAATTAGGTTTTTAGAAAAACTAACCGTTAAATATTCTTCTAAACCTCGTTGCCTATTTTCTGAGATGTTTTTTGTGAGTATAATATTGATACACTTGAAATACAACAAAACGAGCAAAAACTATCCTTCCTTCATAATTGATTATTATCAGGTGAAGTGAAAAATATCGTGTTTTGAATCGTTAATTATTCAGAAGCGTTTATTAAACTACTTGTAACATATTTTTCTGCCGTGGGGTGCCGGCAGTAGAATGTTACCCCTCATTTCATGCCCGTGGATGCAGTAAGAGCCTGTTGAGGGATACCTCCGGAAGATGAGCAGCGGTGTCTTTCCGTGTATCAACATCCCGTACTGCGCTCGCCAATACGCCTGCCAAGCGTGGTGAGTATGGCAAAAACCCCTCATGGATATCCATGAGGGAGGCCTGTGTTTAGTAGTGAACGTTTTATACGGCTGAGACTATGATAATGATATATATTTTTCCGATCTCATCATTCCAGACGTAAAAAGTCCACTACTGAACAGGCCTCCCTCATGGATCTCCATGAGGGGTAGTTGCCATACTCACCACGCTTGGCAGGCGGGTTGGTGAGCGCAGTATGAGATGTTGATACACGGAAAGACGCTGCTGCCCATCTTCCACAGGTATTTTTCCGAGATTTTCCCGATCTAAACCAAAGACATTTCATCGTTTAAAATTGAATCGAAAATTGGCTAATTTGGAATATAGGCCTTAATTAAGTTTTAGGTCCTTAACATAAATTACGTTCAAAAAGTTTGCGTGAAAATAAACTATTGATTACCTTTATTATACATACGCATATGTCATTTACTTATCCTAAAGATGCGTACAGACTGGTGAAACAACATGAAATGTATCATTCTACCTTTCATTACATCATCATTTCAGCCATAAAACGTCCACTGATGAACACAGGCCTCCCTCATGGATCTCCATGAGAGGTAGTTGCCATACTCACCACGCTTGGCAGGCGGGTTGGTGAGCGCAGTATGGGATGTTGATACACGGTTAGACGCTGCTGCCCATCTTCCGGAGGTATCCCTAAGCAGGCTCTTACTGCATCCATGGGCATGAGAGGAAGGGTATCATTCTACTGCCGGCACCCCACGGCGGGTTTCATTACATGAGCGCTGCAATCGTGGACGCATAGCGCGACCGTCCACGCTGCTGCCCCGCGCACACTGCGCGCCCCATAGTGTTCGTTTGAAAAACCGACAAATCTCGGGTTGCTCCGGTTGTTAAGCTCGTATCGTTCGAGTGAAATGCACATGTCACGCGCACAAGACGTCCAAACTATGAGAAATTGTTACAAAGTGACAAACAAACAAAGTGACAAACTTTTATGATACTTTGCAGCAGCAATGTGTACGGCGAATTCTTTCGTTGCATGATATATTTTCATGTTGCGTTTCATCAGTCTGTACGCACCTTAAAAACTTCGAAAGCACGGCAATAAATTACCCTTTTCGCGTCACCAAAGTTAAACTCATATCTAGCAATCGAACTTCGTCTGACTTGATGCCAAGCGCTTCTTGATAATTTTTTGCCTTGTTGCAAAACTTTATTTAACGATTCTGTTAGCACTAATGACGTGCTAATTTAGACGACGCTTAAGATGACTCACGCAAACCATGTCGTGTCCGAACCGAGTGTCGGCCGTAGCACGGTCAAGTAATATTTTATTTTGTATGGGCCCACTCACGCTATACCACTCGGACAACGCTCGGACTCGGCTTGGACACGACATCATAACCTTATCAAAAGTTTTACGATTCCGGTGAGATTCGAACCCACGTCCGTCAAATCGATCGGTGGATGTCGGGTACCGCTGAAATTCTTGATAAGGTGATATCGGTTTGAGCACCGATTAGATTGTTCTACCTAAGTGTGGTTAAACACAAAATAAATACAAACTATAGATATTATATATGTAGTTTTAAACGGAAGCTTAGCGCTGACAAATACACAGTGAATTCTTTGACCGCATGACATTTTAGGAAGAGCTATTGTACTTTTTATTTTCCGTTCAAACAAAACCTATTCATGCATAGCTAGGATTGGTACAGTTAAAAACTCCAATCAAATAGTCTTTGTTTAAACTTTTTGCGATCCAAAAACATCATGAACTAACTGCTGCCCGCAGCTCCGCACTCGTTGCACCAGGGTAAGAAGTAGCTATGATAATGCAACAAGACGTGCAAAGTTTCAGCTTGTTCTGGTCGGAAGTTTAAGATGAAGAGGTAACAACGGAACATCCACACAAACTTACAAATACATAATATTGTAAGGTTTTAAAACGTAATAGGTATTACTCGCGATATTTACCTTTATTTTTACCCGTAAAGCAAAGTAACAGATAATAAATTATTTATATCTCTCACAAAGGGTATGGAGCCTTATGGACCCTGTTAGACTGTAAATAGTGTAGTAGGTACTCATGTTACTAATACCTAAAACATTGAACCTATTTTGAGATTATCTTTTTTCTCAGACACAACCCTGAGAAAGGTTTTTAATGTGAAACATCTCATGCGGGGGCTTTCAAACTACCTTTGAGTAAAGAGCGTTGTAGTTAATTTAAAGTCTAACTGATAGAGTCTGGGTGGCGGGATCAATGTGCTTTATCATTGTGTAAAAAATACTCTTGAACACAATTTTTCTCTTTTACCTCTTGCCAAAGGATAAGTTAATTTGCTCTACCCCGTTTTCGTCTTTTACCTCTAAGGAGACTTGGCAGAGGATAGTCAAATTAGCTCTGAGGGTTCTCAGACTTTCTCCGTACTTGTTTGCGGTCACTTTAGAACGGTAAAAGAGTACATTATTGCATGGCAAATCTTAAATTATATTTAGAGGTAGGAAGTAACCTGGTTAGTAGGTAAAATGGGCCAAGCCACGGTTAGCTTTAGACTGCCTGTGCTTTTCTCAGAGGGAACACTTTCTGTTTGGCGGTCGAAGGGGCAACACGTTCAGTGAATGGTGGTGCTGTTCGTTGCTGGGCATTTGTTGTTCCTAGTGTATTCCGTGAGGAACGGAGAGCTAATTCTCATAATCATAATTCATAAATCAAAATTCTCAAAATTTGGTTTGATTAATTATTAATTCTACTACCTATCTGATTGTCACTGTTAAGTCGAACTTTTACTTACTAATATTCTAGTTTCTGTATGCGAAAACATA
Organism: Pasiphila rectangulata; assembly: GCA_963082625.1. Taxonomy (NCBI): domain Eukaryota; kingdom Metazoa; phylum Arthropoda; class Insecta; order Lepidoptera; family Geometridae; genus Pasiphila; species Pasiphila rectangulata. Next base: position 5,799,910 of record OY720244.1, on the reverse strand, counting down.
TTTCATTTCATTTCATTTATTTATTTCATTTATTCAGTTTTGCGATACATGGGTATAAAAAGATGACAATAAATAACACTGATGGGCATCCATGATCTACTTGTAAAGCATGCAAAAGATTCTTATACTAGCAACGGATACAACGCAGTCACTTAATTTATAATAACATAATCAGATTCACAATAATTATAGATTAAAATTTAAAATGTAGACAAAATTATTACAGAAATAAGAACAATCACGCAATCATTATTTTTCCTTATAGTCAAAAAATTCTTGAACAGAATAAAATGTCCTATCTATAAGAAAATTAAATAGATTAGATTTAAAATTATTAACATCGTCACAATTTCTAATTTCACTTGGTAGTTTATTATATATTTTAGCGCTCATCACCAAAATGCTCTTACTAATTAATGTCGTTTTAACGTTTTTTCTGGACTGCATAAAATTACAGCGCCGTGCGCTCGTTACCATTAAGAACGAGTCAGGGTTACGTTTTACAAAGAGTGCAGTTTCGAGAATATAGATAGATGCCAGTGTTAGGAGTCGTAAAGATTTAAAAAATGACTTGCAACTCTCCCTTCTTCTAATACCGCATATTGCTCTAATACAGCTCTTTTGAGCAATAAATATGCTGTTTATATTAGTAGCGTTTCCCCAAAAAATTATTCCATATCTGAGCCTAGAAACGACATTTCCATGGTACGCCACCAATAAACTTTTGCTATTTACTACTTTGCGTAGTTGACGTAGGGCATATGCAGATTGGACAGTTTTTTTGTGGACAAACTGTAAATGTGATTGCCATTTCATGTTTTTATCTATATGTAGTCCAAGGAATTTTGCTGATCCTGTTTCACTTATAACTTTACCTTCAAAATCTATAAAAGTTACTTGATTGCTTTTACATGTCTGCTCGAATTTCATTAATTGAGTTTTGTCCAAATTTATTTGCAAGTTATTTATTTTTAGCCAGTTTACTATAGATGTCAAACTAGAACTAATTTCATCTTCGCTATTACATATTACAGTGCAGTCATCCGCAAATAAAATCATTGAGTTGTCAGTTGCTCTTGTTATGTCATTTATATATATAAGGAACAATAAAGGTCCCAGTACACTTCCTTGTGGTACTCCATGTGTTACTATTCTTTCAGAGGAAACAAAAGTTTTTTCAGTTTTAGATTTTTGACAAATATTTCGTACGTATGTTATGTGCGTCCTTTGTGAGAGGTATGATTTCATAAGATTTAAGGCAACCCCCCTAACCCCACATGCCTCTAATTTATGTAAAAGAATTGTATGCTCTACAAAATCAAATGCCTTAGTCATATCAAGATATAAAGCGAAGACTGTCTCTCTCTTATCCATTCTTGGGTAGATCAGATTTACCAATTCGAAAATGGCACAGTCTATGGAATGATTTTTGCGAAATCCCTTCTGCTCTCTTATAAGAATTTTATTAATCTCAAAGAAATCATACAGTCTCATATGTAAAATCTTTTCAAATATTTTTGAAAAAACCGGTATTAAAGCAATGGGTCTATAATTTTTAATGTTGTCTTTGCTGTCTTTTTTATGTACTGGAATTATAATAGTTTTTTTTAAAACAGTTGGGAAAACTCCTTGCTCTAGACATAGGTTTAGTATACAACTCATTACAGGAGAGATAATTGTGGATACATATTTTAACACTTTTGTTGATACATTATCGAAACCAGTACTATTCGTATTCCCTAATTTATTTATTACTGTAGATATTTCTTGAGCGTCAGTGGGTCCTAAGAAGATTGATTTATAAGTATTGATCTGAAACGTTTGTTTACCATTAATTATCGGGGAACTACGAGATGCTATATCGGCATAATAAGTGTTAAAAGTTTCCGCAATTTTTGTTGGGTTAGTTAATGTTATATTATTTAATTTCAATCGGGATACGTTTTCTCTAGGTATGTTAAACTTATTTTTATTTATAATATTCCATGTCGCTTTCGATTTATTTTTTGAATTTAATATGTAATAGTCATTTTGAGATTTTTGTGTCAATTTAATTATTTTTTTGTATCTTTCTGAATAGTTTTTGATTATGTATTAATGGTCTTTAGTCTTAATTACCTTTATATATTTTCTGTTAAAATTGTACTGTTTGTTTTCCTAAATAAATAAAATAAAATTAAAATAAATAAAATAAAGAAGCCTTGTAGAGAGGGGAAACACGTGTCATCGTTAGAGGTTAGCGGATTTGTTACTATATATTTGTTATTAAAATAGATATGAAACTATGGCCGACTAAGGGGCCGTCTCCACGAGCGACGGAATCGCGGCGATTCTATAGCGCGGAATCGTCGAGATTCTCTCGCTCGTGGAGACGGCCTCTAAGAGAGTGTATAGAAATACGTGGCAACGACGATAACATCGCCGCGATTCCCTCGCTCGTGGAGACGGACGGGCTGGCACTGGTTAAGTCTAATCCATCTAAGTTCCAGGCATTGCAACGCAGTACAGCATTTATTCAGTTTTGTAAAAGTTACTAACTGTATCAACCAATTATATAGAACAGAAAGGCCAATTTACTAAAGGATGGCGAAAATGTTGAGAGGATCATACATAATTTACTAAAGCTTTCTATACAAATCGGACCTTGAATTTTCCGTATCGCAATCGACAAGTTACACTTCGTTGTTAAAAAGTTTACGATCGAGTTCACACGAGACGGGGCCTAAAAGTATTATCGGTATCCGATAAAAAAGTGATATATTTCGTAACAAGGTCAAGTATTTGATAGTTTCGTTTTATCATAATTCGGCTGCCCTTATTCTGAAACACGATCGGTCGGCTTAACAGCATCTTAAAATGTGGATTGAAAATGTTTGTCTTTTAGCGAAGGTTCTTACAAGCTTGTGTTATGTTATAGTAGATACTCGTAGTCATTTCATTCCTTGTATCAACATCCCGTACTGCGCTAGCCAAACCGCCTACAAAATGTGGTGAGTGTGACACAATAACCCCTCATGAATATCCATGAGGGATGCATTATGACCAGCAACGGAAGTCCTACGGCTGAGATGATGAAAGCAAACATTTCGTCCCCGGCGGGAATCAAACCTGCAACGACTGCGTCCCAACAAAACTACCACGCCATGGTGGTCGTATGGTCGACGAGGTCTAATATTACAACTTTTAATGATATATTTGTTATACATAATAAAATAATTCTGTGCTTTGTAATCTTTTGTCTGTAAATGTTATTTATTTTACCAGTGCACAATTATTTTAATTTATACATCTACAAATGTGTTTAATTATTTAGTAACGCATCAATGACCGTATTAACCAGCTTTTGTTTGTTTTTGGCAGGTAAAGCTGCTGCTTTCACAAATACAGGTGAGTTACCCGTATATTATAAGTGGTTTTAAATGGTCCACTGCTGAAAAGGCTCGACAGATTTTTATGATATCTAAACGAACACCAAATATTTAGTATGAGCGCTTGAAAAAACACTCAAAAAGAATTCGATACATGTTTCGCCCCTCTACAAGGCATCTTCAGGAGGAATCAACGAAATACCGATACCATAAAAGGTGATAACTAGACCGCGCGGGCGGGCGATGCTATACATAGAAGTGAAGCTGCTTCGTCCGTTGTATAGATTGGTAGGTCAATGTGCAGCAATGGATGCTGCGATGATGATGATTATTAAATTAGGTGGTTATTATCTAGCGGGAGGCCTATGTCCAGCAGTGGACGTGGACCGCAGTCCTACCGATGAGATGATGATGATGCTTAACTTTCCACATTCATGTAAAACTAACGGTGTGATCCAAAGATTTAAATTGTTAGATGTGCCCTGACAGCAAAACTGTGGCATTGTCTTTATAACGTGTGATAACAAAAATGACGCACGCACCTATAAACCTAACTAGTTATTATTACCATATAATGTGCAATCATACTGCACGAACTTTCTTGAAAAAAATAACACACATTACGTCCGGCAAACACTGTGTTTAAGTACACTGATTCCAATTCCATCAGCTTCGCCTCTGGTGTTGCAGATGTCCATGGGCGACGGTGACCACTTCTCATCAGGTGGCCCGTCTGTCGTCTCCCTGCTTATAACAACAATATAAAAAAAATTGGTGCGAGCTATCTAATTTTTTGTGGAAACAAAACGGCGCGGTCTCATTACGGTAAGAGCGTATCTAACGATTTAAATCTTTGCTATAATCAAACTATACTTCATCACATCGATAGAGACAAACTTTGCCTAACAAGGATCAAGCCGCGAGCTCGTTTTTGTTTCCGACTGTACCTAATTAAGGATTCGACTGCACGGCGAAAAACTGTTTGTGTCCGCTCACGACTCGTAAACAGTAGATACCTTTTTATGTTTATTCTAGTTGTTTGTTTGTTTGTTTGTTAGTAAAATTAGCCTATCTGCAAATAATACATCATACGGTAACCTCCGAGACTAGGTAGTGTCGGGGGTGACATAAAATGTTGTAGTAAAAACCTTTTTGTTTTTTATGGGCTATGGGTTGCCGGTAGTGACGTTCCCACCTCTCTTGCCCGTGGATGCAGTAAGAATCTGCCAAAGGATACCTCCGAATGATGGGCAGCAGCATCTTTTCGTGTATCATTATTAACATCCCGTACTGCACTCGCTAACCCGCCTGCAAAGCGTGGTGAGTATGGCAACAAAACCCTCACAATCTCGGAGATCCATGAGTGCTGTGTCGCCGTTTCACGTCCTGAGATAATGATGATGAAAACATCTTCGGTAAACCTACCATACACTTAGCAGAACTCTGTTCACACTTGCACAAGTTGGGTGATAGCTCCCATTGAATTAACATTTAATTAACTCAACGCGTCGAAGTTCGCAAACTCTAAAATCACTCAAGTTTTAATCACTTCATCATTTCAGCCGTAAAACGACCACTGATGAACACAGGCCTCTCATGGATCTCCATGAGAGATAGTTGCCTACTCACCACGCTTGGCAGGCGGTTTGGTGAGCGCAGTATGGGATGTTGATACACGGAAAGACGCTGCTGCCCATCTTCCAGAGGTATCTCTCAGGCTCTTACTGCATCCATGGGCATGAGAGGAGGGGTAAGATTCTACAGACTAGGTCACTAACTAAACTATACACCTAGTAACTAGTTCAAGATCCTAAGAAATCAACAATACAATATATTGTAATATTATGTGTCAAATAAATACTTAAATGATTATAATTATGATTATGACTGCAAACTACGGCAATTTAATTACTTAGTATTCTGAAACGGGAAATCTCATTCGGGAATTCTATATTATTCTAATTTTACCTGAAGCCGGACTAAACGTATTTTATTCACAGAAATAGTTTTTGTAACGTTAAACCGCTGGCTGTTATTGAAAAGCCTAGCATTTCTACTTTACCTAATATTTTTAGAAATACATTTCTTTATCATGCTTTGAAATTTAGCCCGTGATTCCGTGGTTTTTAAATAGTAGATTGCAAGTACCTTCGCTAATGAAAAGTGGTGGAGTGAGGTCTCTTCTTTTCCTTACCTGGAAAAAAAGATTTCAAAAGCCAACGAATTCACTTATTATATGCAATATTTACGAGATATTTACCATGATTTGAGTCTTTTTGATTTCCCGATATTTCGACGCAGTTTCAAAAAGAAGAAGAAGAAGAAAATCATTTATTTTGACACACACACAACATATACAAATTACAAAGAAAACATAAAATAATCAAATTAGGCTTACACTGTTAAACAAAATTTAAAAAATATGTACAACCAATGCTGCGTGAGGTCAAAAAATGGACACTGCCTCAGTATTACCGCAATCACGTAGCAAGCTACGCGGTTGCGGCGCTGATTTTCAGGCAGGTCCGTGTGACCGCCTCGTCTGCCAGTGCAAGGCGCAGGCGTACAAAATAAATAAATAAATAATAATAAAAAAGACTCAAATCATGGTAAATACCCCGTAAATATTGCCTATTATAATGTTAACAACCATGATAGTTTCAAAAGTTGAATTCACTTACATATGTTAGTGATATTCTAACTTAAGTGTGAAGGTAGAACATTTCAAGGAAATGAAATATGTATCTTATCAAATTTTATGATTCCGGTGGGGTTCGAACCCACGTCCGTCAAATCAATTCCTGACGTTTCCTAAAGTGCTATTACCACTTAGCTACGGAACTCGTGTCGGGTTACTCACTCGTGTTTACTCATTTTATTTCAATAGATTTATTTTATTTGGACGCTGCAGTGTCTGGGACGTTGTTAAATGGATTAGGCTTGCCCAGCACCTAAGCTATCCTTCCAGCTTAATCGGCTTTTAGTCGTGTCGTATGACGTCTTAAGCTATCAACCGCGGGTTTCCTTACGATGTTTCCTTCAGCGATACAGGAGGTGTTTTAAATTGTGCGCATACTTACATTTTTAAAATAGCAATATCCATTGGCCACGGCCAATGGGCCAATTAATTGGGTAAATTAAAGGGGTAAATTAAACCCCTCCTCTCATGCCTGTGGATGCAGTAAGAGCCTGCTAAGGGAAACCTCCGGAAGATGGGCAGCAGCGTAAAGACGCTACGGAAAGCCGTGTATGAACATCCTGTACTGCGCTCGCCAACCCGTCTGCCAAGCGTGGTGAGTATGGCCATAACCCTTTATGGAGATCCATGACGGAGGCCTGTGTTCAGTAGTGGACGTTTTACGGCTGAAATGATGATGAATATTCATTGATTGATGCTCAGTCAGTGTTGAACACACAACCTTGGAATTTCATATCTGGCGATAATAGTCATTATCGCCAGCTATTTTGACATTTTAAACGCAAATAATACTTGTATATGATACACTAGTTTACAAAGAGTGCTGGCCGCCACGCTCAGCGGCACAGCTAGGATACTTTGAAATATACCAATTTCCAATAAATTCAGATTAAACTGCGTTTGCATCTGTGTTCTCAGAGACTGGCTCCGAACACATTCCATCAGTAGATGGTAGACATCCTCTATGACTCCAGAACTCTCACAGACGCGAGTACGTTAAGAAGCTTTTACGCACATCACCCTATGTACCGTAAAGTAGTTACCGAAATAAGGTTAGACGTGAGCTATCACGTTTCCGGAAGGGACCGAAGTGTACGCCATTACTAAATAATTCTAATTGAACTAAGCTTCTTCCAACCAACCAAGTGTAGATCATTACCATCATCATCTCAACTGTAGGACGCTCCCTCATGGCCAAGTACTGATCATGAGGCGTTATTGCGGTTGCATCCCACGACGAAGATCATCATCGCCTTTTTCCTAGCGCTCGTGAGTACTTTAAGAAGCTTTCACGCTCATCACCCTAAGTACTCGTACCTACCGTGAAGTAGTTACCGAAAAAATGCCTAGCTCGGCCAGCACGATTCTCAAGAACAATTGAAGTGGAGATCATTATCGCCAAACATTTTTCCCAGCGCTCGCGAGTACGTCAAGAAGCTTTCACGCACATCACCTCGTACCTACCGTGAAGTAGTTACCGAAGAAATGCCTAGCTCGGCAAGAACGGTTCTCAAAAACAATTGAAGTGCAGGTCATTATCGCCAAACATTTTTCCCAGCGCTCGCGAGTACTTTAAGAAGCTTTCACGCTCATCACCCTAAGTACTCGTACCTACCGTGAAGTAGTTACCGATATAAGATTAGACGTGAACCATGACATCTCCGGAAGCGACCGGAGAGTACGCCATTGAAAAAGGCCCTTTCTATATTCAATGGCTTTATAAAATCAAATGATTACTTGTCCCACACATTCCCCGATGTTTCTTGCCCACTGAACGCGAATGAGGGCATTATAAAAGCTTTTAGACGTGGTTACCTAATATTCGTTGAGTGCGATTCTTTAGTGCAAATGTCGAAATGTTAGCTATTTTCATGATAGAATTTGTGTGCCTTTTAAAGACAATTTTTACATTATATAGACGAGCTGTCCCGGCGAACTACTACAACTAATTTCTACTCTACCACTACAACTAACTTTTACTCTACTACTAGTGAAGTTTGTAAATCAGAGCTTGATCGCTGCGATGTGCGTGGCATTGGCATATGCCAATGCCACGAATAGGGCTGGGACGATGTTGAAAATATAACGTATAATGTTGGTTACGATGATACCTCGCGCGTCGGCATCGCACATCACTATTCGTGCAGTCCCACCCATAAAGTACGACGTTTCCACAGGTCATTTAGACCGTGACAAAAACTATCACTTTACTTCTGTAACAACTACTCTACTACTAAATAATTCTAATATAGCTAATAATTTTCTGTGGAAAAAAACATCGTAATCAAAAGTCAATTCGTTGACGAAATAATATCAAAACTTCGGTCCGGATGTGAGGACAGTTTTAAGCTGTCAAATAATTAGAGGTTCGTTCAGAATGTTTATATTGTAATCAAACTTGAAATTCAAACTGATTATATTTTTTGGTAATTTAGGTAGTAGAGTAGTTGTAAAGTGGTTGTAGTAGTGGAGTAGTTATAGTAGTTGTAAGTAGTCATAGTAGTAGTATGTAGTTATAGTAGTAGTCATCATCATCAAGTAGTTATTTATTTTATTATAGCCATTTAATTCCGTTCATATAAAATCTAATCTAATCTAATCAGCCTGTAGGATCCCACTGCTGGGCAAAGGCCTCCCTTCCCTCTCTCCATACTTCCCGGTCCAAGGCGTTGGTCGACCAGTCAGCACAGTACATGTCCAGCTCATCCCGCCATCTGCGCCTGGGCCGGCCGCGCGGTCGTTGTACCGCATGTGGGACCCACTCGGTGGCTATCTTTGCCCACATTTCTTCATATAAAATACAATAAAATAAAAATGATTCATTTAAAATTAAATATAATATTATAAAATTTATGCAAAATTAACTATGAAACATTTATTTAGTGAATTGTATGTATACAATATTAGGGACCTCTCAACGAGTATAGGCCTCCTCCATTTTGCTCCATGTGTCTCTATCTTTAGCTTTAAGTATCCAGTCTGTACCAGCCGTCTTGCTTATCTCATCTATTCGTCTATTAATTTCGTCTATATGTCTGGATCCTAGAAAAGACATCCGTTTCCCTAAATATATGTAGTCTTGCACATATTCTAGTGATACTTTGCCGATACTTATGGGTCTCTCGGTGCTATTGGTTATAATTTTTGTCTTGCTTGTGTTGAGTCCTAAACCAATCTCGTGCGACACTTTGTAGAGTTCGTTGATCATTTCATCCAACTGAACTGATGTTTCCGTAAAAAGTACCAGGTCGTCGGCAAACCTAAGGTTATTAAGGAGAAGTAAGTAGTTACAGTAGAAGGGCGGTACGAAGTTCGCCGGGGCAACTAGTATATAATAAACCATGGCAAGCCGCAGTAGTGGATTTAAATCGTCAGATGTGCCTTGACACCAAACTATCACTGGGCATTTGCACTTGGGCATTGTCTTTTATTGCTGTGGGGTGCTGGCAGTAGGATGTTACCCCTTCTCTCATGCCCGTGGATGCAGTAAGAGCCTGCTAAGGGATACCTCCGGGAGATGGGCAGCAGCGTCTTTCCGTGTATCAACATCCCATACTGCGCTCGCCAACCCGCCTGCGTTGTTCGTGGTGAGTATGGCAACTACCCCTCATGGATATCCACGAGGAAGGCCTGTGTTCAGTAGTGGACGTTTTACGGCTGAAATGATGATTGTCTTTTATGTGTGTTAACAATAATGCCGACACACGCACATTGGTTGTTGTTACCATTTATTGTGCAATCATATTGTACACTAACTTTCGTGAAAAAAATAACACTTGATTTAAATTAGAATAAGCTCACTCATTACGTGTGGAATCAAAACGGTGCGGTCTTATTACGGTAAGGGCTGATCTAACGATTTCAATTTTTGATATTCACGGGATATTTACCATGATTTGAGTCTTTTTGAGTTTTCCTATGTTCCGATCGGTTCGTCTGCCAATGACTACCCACTCGCAAAAGACTTCAGTTTATCCGTGATCATGACGTCTGAAACTGCGTCGATATACCCGTGAAACTCAAAATGACTCAAATAATGCCTCGTAAATATTAGAGGGCGAAGCCCCCTATTATGCATAGCGCTGTCTGTCTGTGCATGGCACGATTACAACCGAACGCGTTGACCGATTTACGTGAAACTTTTTGTTTTTTTGTTAGCACTGTCTTAATGAGAGAAGGGTACTGATTGATTTTGGTGACCCTAGGGTCACAGGGGCCGGAGTTATTGTGTTCTCAAAAGGTCACCAAAGGTCGAAAATGGCATTTTTCGGAAAACTTCGCCCCCTTTTCTGGTACCAATGCTTGTTGCGTATAATTATTGATTTATACAAAATGGTTTCCTCCTTTAGACATACTTTCGTATAGAACTTGATAACAGATAACTTTCTCAAATAACATATTACGTAACACACATTTTTTTCTGAATGCCAACACAAATAAATCAGAATCGCAGCGACGTAATCCTGAAGTTTTACCAACTTACAGAATTACTTACAACGAGTTTTTTCTTGTAAATACAAGTAAGTAGATTCGCCTTATCTCAGCACGACGATGTCTTGCTTAGGTCCGTATCTTCTACTCCGGGTGATTGGACTTTGAGTTCCGTGGGCGGAAATAAAAACGATCTGATTTATTCGCATTGATGAACATCTGACTTTCAATAAACAGAACCGTTATTTTTCACCAACAAATACATAACGAAGTAAAATCAATACTTTTTTTAATAATCTATGTGTCCCACTGCTAAGGAAGAATCCATTTCTAGCGTTTTGTGTAGAGGTATGATAGAAGATGAAGTCTGGGTATTGTTCTATGGTCTCTATTTTTCGCCTTACCTCGCACAAGCCTATTATGTCCCAATTTAGCGATTCGACTGCATGGCTGAGCTCCGTAATTCTGGTATCTGATAGTAATGTTTTTACATTCTGTAATTTCTTCCTTGTTTTTGCGTTTTCTTTGTTGAGATTTAGGGGGATATGGTCATACTTCTTCACGGGGACCAGTCGGCTTGAAGGAGTTGGAGGGACGTCTTTCAGTTCTTTGATTTTCTTGGTATCATTTGGTGGTAAGGGGTGGGGCGACTAAAAGCTTACGGGATTTAAAATGTTGCATTTAAGATTCTGTAAAAAAAAATCTGCATTATACTTTGTACACAGCAGTAGATACTTGTTTGTAAACTAATTTGGTATTTCGTAAACTTTCGCGATCACAATTCATTAGTTGTAAGTTGACAGTCAACCCGGGACCACGATTGTCGAAACACAGTCGAAACGTCGGGAATAATCAAATGTATTACGCGATAAATTCCCGTGTTTATGTTATTATATTATAATAATTTGGTATTGTTACTTTTGTGTTCTTTGTGACCGTTAGTTGTTATCAAGGCTATTAGGTACTTCTGTACGAACGCATGACCTGCAGAACCCACTGTATTTAAATCAGGAATAATGTCGCTGATAAAAAAAATCAAGCCTAGCCGTGGAGTGCCTGCAGTAGAATTTACCCCTCCTGTCATACGCTGTAAAAATAAGGTGCCAATGTTTTCTACTTCTACTTAATGGAAATTAACAAGGCATTATATAACGATTATCATCATTACTATATAGGAAATATGGTCTGAGATTCCGCATGCGCCATTTATTCCTAAGTTTCCGCATCTAGCTTCTGCCAGCGTTAGTTCGTAAATTTATGAAGCAGTTCCATACTTATAAGTTATGCATTCAAGTAGAACTATGTTCTTGATTTTCAGCCATCATTCAGCCGTTAAACGTCCCATCACTGAACACAGGCCTCCCTCATGGATCTAGAGGTATATGAGGGATAGTTGCCATACTCACGACGGTTGGCAGGCGGGTTGGCATGCGCATTACGGGATGTTATCCCTTAGCAGGCTCTTACTGCATCCACAGGATCCTGTTACATCAGAGGAGGGGTAACATTCTACTGCCGGCACTCCACGACAGTTACGCATACTGCGACTGTTTATGCCCAATACGCGGTCAGTGATTTCGGTGGAGAGCTCGCAGTAGAAACCCTGCTTAAGAAAGCAATCGGTTGCGACTACGGAACTTTACCGCATGACCCAACCCGCACTTAGCCAGCTTTGTGACACAAGCACTATGAACAGCAATTACTGTGGTTGGGTACAGGGATCACGGACCGCTGGGACCTCATTTTAGAATTACTAGATATAACGGGTAATCATATATTCTGATTACTTGACAAATAGTTTTACTCAGATACAAAATTGTCAAAAGTGCGCGCAGAACAGATGGCCGATGGGGCCGCGAAGTTCTCGAATGGAGGCCACGGATCGGCAAGCGCAGCGTAGGACGTCCACCTACAAGATGGGCAGACGACTTGGTGAGAACTGCTGGTCGGCGGTGGATGCAGACGGCTTCCAACCGCAGTACTTGGAGATCAATGAGGGAGGCCTTTGTCCAGCAGTGGACGTCCTACGGCTGATATGATGATGATGACAAAATTGTTAGCCGTGGGTTGTTGGCCGTAGAATGTTGACCCTCCTCTCTTGCCCGTGGATGCATTAAGAATCTGCTAAGGCATACCTCCGGAAGACGAGCAGTAGCGTGTTTCCGTGTATCAACATCACGTACTGCGCTCGCCAATCCGCCTGCCAAGCGTGGTGAGTATGGCGATAACCCACTCATGAGCAGTATGCAGATTTATGAGGTAGGCCTATGTCCAGCAGTGGACGTCCTACGGCTGAAAGATGATGAAAAAAATTCAGAACTAAAGACATTTAAATATTAGGGTTAGGAGGTTGTTATGTTAGTCTCCTAAAAAATAAAACCGGGCAAGAGCGAGTCGGACTCGCGCACCGAGGGTTCCGGGCCATCATACAATATAATATATGACAAAGGTGATTTTATATTTGTTGGAGAACCTTGACAGCGCCATCTCTTGTCTGATAGCGGAACTTATGTAGATTTTTTACACTTTCGATGATTTCTAAAAAAAGTATGCTAACTAGAGAGATTGTAATAAATTTTCTCTAATCTTTACATACACTTCTAATAGCAATAAAAGTTTTAGAGGTTTATCTCCGGAAACTTCGGAGATAAGGGGGGGGGGAACGCTATTTATTTCAACATTTTTGTAAATAACTCAAAAACGATACGACTTAAAGGAAAACTAAAAAAAACTGTTTTATTAATGTGCAAATGAATACCTTTCATATGATACCCCACATCACCTAGTAACTTTCCAAAAAATTTGAAAACCCCCCTTCCACCCCCATTGTCTAAAAAACTATGCAAATTAGAGAGTTCGCTATAATTTTCGTATAAAGTAAACATACACTTCTATTAGCTATAAAAGTATCACGGGTTTTATCTCTGCAAACTTCAGAGATAAGTGGGGGAACGGTCGTTTTTTCAACATTTTTGAAAATTACCCAAAAAGGAAACGGTTTAAAGAATAATTAAAAACTGTTTATTAATGTGCAAATAAATACCTTTCATATGATATACCACACGGCCTAGTGACTTCACTTAAAAATTTTGAGATCCCCTATCTGCCCCCTGCAATTAAAATAGGATTTTTTTAACATTTTCATATATGCTATATTAGTAAAAAAGTGTTGTCTTTCACCATTTCAAATTTCAAGTCTATAGCATCAGTAGTTCTCGAGATATCCATTTGTGACAGACAGACAAACAGAGTGATTCTATAAGGGTTCTTTTTTTACCATTTTGGTCCGGAACCCTAATTAACAAGCAAAATTAATTTTCTTGGTCAGAACTCATTAAAATGTCGCGAAATATCTAACCACCTTCATCGTCGACAGCGATTGCTACCTACTGTTGTCTCCCTTTATGTACTGTATATATTTTAGTATTAAGTTTAGTAAAATAAAGAGTTATTTATCTTTCTATCTACAGGGTGTATTATAACATGTGTACTAACCCATGTTATAATATATATAAAAGGGGGTTTCTGCCCAAGAAAATAAGTAATATTTGGAATTCGTATTTTTTTATTATTTTATATATCCTGTTTCAGGGATGATAATCCATACTTCTAACAATGCTGATATTCATAACCTAGGTACCTTGGCTTTAAAAGGTCGGATCCCAACATTGAAATTATGACATACTGCATCTCAAAAGCTGATTTAGGTGATGTATAGACAACGAAACGGTAAACATTCTCCTTGACCTTTCCCATTCACAAGCATTCCAAGACATAAAAATAAATTCAACCACGACCCTCCATAGTTCAAACACTCATCAATATGGCGGAAACCGAGATGGTTTCATAAACTATTGCGAAAGGAAGCATAAAATAAAACATGCTTTTCGGTCAAACCCACAATGTCGAACAATGGCTCGCAATGTGCAACATAATTTCGGTCGAATGTTGTTGTTTGAGTGTAAATACACGATAACTTTGTTTTGTTTTTTCTATGTGGATTGTGTTTATTGACTTGTTATTTTATAGAATATCGTAGCGTTACTTAATTATTTAATTACATTTTATATTCAAGGTTAAAACGCGATTCATAGAAGAAGGTAAGGTAGGTTCCAATGAGCTAATAGGATTTATATAATTTAGTTGTTATGTTTAGCCAGGTATAATTGGGTCTGCGAATATTTTTAAGAAACCCGCAGATTGTTCAGGTCAGTCTGAATATGACCGACTAAACTGAAATAGTCTTAATAAATAATATTTAACTAAAATATTTTTATTTTATTTATTAAGGAACAACAAACAGCTACATTATATGTTTTAGGTACATTCTTTGTAGGTACATTCTTGGAATGTCTAAGTAGTTAATAATATCTTATAGTCTTATAAATAGACTAAACTGAAATAGTACTTAATAGTATCGCCGTGGGGTACCGGCAGTAGAATGTTACCCCTCCTCTCCTGCCCGTGGAAGCAGTAAGTGCCTGCTAAGGGATACCTCCGGAAGATGGACAGCAGCGTCTTTCCGTGTATCAACATCCCGTTTTGCGCTTTACTACCCCTCAACTACCCCTCATGAAGATCCATGATGGAGGCCTGTGTTCAGTAGTGGACGTCTTACGGCTGAAATGATAAAACTGAAATAAAATGTTATGGGCTAGGTGTTGGGAAATCTTAATACATTTATGTCAGGCACTGCAACGTCCTGTACATAATGTTTTAACTTTTGCTGACGCTGTAATAACCATAATAATCATCTGTACAGATAAAAAGTCCAATTTACTTGAAGCAGTTTTAAATTAACAAGCATATTTAGTACAATTTCTATAAGGAAATTCACTTTTAGTTAATTGTAGCGGCAGAACATTCTGACTGTCGCATCTTCGCTGTATTTTATTCAAGTTGTCTTTGTTACCGCAGTACGGCAGATAACTTCTTGTTTTAACTCTACCAGTCTAGTAGCGCTAAGCTCTATACAAAATGAAAAGGACCAGTGTCTACCATGAGTTGTTACTGTTAGATCGCGTTACGATAAGCGTTATTTTAGGTACCTACTTCAAGCTTTTATCTGTAAGAGTGGAACTTTAAAACGTTAGGTAAAAGTACTGGGTCTTATAATCTTATATAATGTAGATTGTAGGTTATTCTAAAAACTCAAAACTATGTTATTTTATAGTATTTCTGCGTACACTGTATTTCTAGTTTTGTTTTCTTCCGGCAGAATTAGATATTGATTTTCACCAGAACCAGATCTCGATTATGGCAACAAATAGTCCGTCCGAAAAAGACTTGTCGTAAACCTATTCTTACGTGCTTAAACTGCTCCTGGACCTTAATAATTGTTACCGCAAACGATACCTTCACCGGAAAATGAATTATTATTATAAGTTAAAAGGCAAATCCGTTAGTATCATAGAGATGCGAGGTATCAGCGCTGTTTGCCCTACTGCTGGAAAAGTCAAAACTGTAGCACCAATCACGTTATTGCGAAGAAATTTTACTTGGAGTCTGGTTCTGTTGCATAAGTTTGGTTGTTTAAGGTTTCTTAGCAACACAATTGGAGTGCCAGTTAATAATTTGAGTGAATGTGGGGGAAGGCCACTCGGATTTTGAGATAATTATTTTGCTGCGATGTTATTTTAAAACTGCGATATCTCCTAACATATTCATTGAAATCAAATGATGTAAAAAGCAATTTTGTTTTAAATTAAATACTTGTAATGAATAACGTATTTATTTGGATAAGGATTAATAACATGTTTATAAAAACACCTTCGCAAGTACCTAATGCATTATTTTAAAACAAATTAGGTTAGCATAAAAAGGTTATAGTGAGCCAACCTTAACGGGACCCTAAAACGGGATCCTATTACTAAGACTCCGCTGTCTGTCTGTCTGTCACCAGGCTGTATCTCATGAACCGTGATAGCTAGACAGTTGAAAATTTCACAGATTATTTCTGTTGCTGCTACAAATACTAAAAACATAATACAAACAAATATTTGAGGGGGACTCCCAACAAACGTGATTTTTTGCCGATTTTTGCTATATAATGGCAACTGGTAGACGCTCGAAATATTCACAGAATGTTTAAGTTGTTTTGTCAAATAATGGTAATAATCGCACTTCGCCGATTTTTTTTATTTATAACTAAATAATAAGAATTCACGAAAGTTGAACAAGTTATGTAAATATATTGTCGCAATTCTTATGTTTAAGCTTCTGAAATAATTTCATTTGAATGAGCAATAACAATGTATAACGCAGGTCATAATGGGACAGAAAAATAATGAAGATATATCTTACTTTCAGCTCACTGTTATTAATCGACTATGGCTTACGTGAAATAAATACTTTTGTTATAGAATATTTCTACCTTTGTTTTACATTGTGTGGTGGCCGTGGTTGCAGCAAGAGATAAATCCTTTGGGGCTCAAGCCAATCTTACCGGTTTGTGGTCCCCTGCTAAGCAACAGACGAAGCTATAACAAACTTTAACAAGAATTCCTAAAGAGGCTCAAAATCAGGCAGGCATCTCAAAAATCATCAAACATATCATATTCAAAAAGATGATCCTAAGTGGAAAGAGGAGGAAATGTACGTATTGTAAATTTATAAAAGGAACCCCAACAGTTTTGTCTATATTAAAATTACAAGGAACAGTAGTCATTATACGAGTAAGTATATACCAATTATAGGCGAACATTGATTCCGTTTCATAATTTTTCAGTAATTTAGTCCAACAATATATTCCGGGAATCCCTCGGAATATTCTATTGCCGTGGTCGCAAGACTGATTAAATAAAATAAATCATCATATATCCCCAAGCTAAGTAGAGCTTGTGTTATAGGTACTAGATGACTGATACACTTAATACATTATACAACATAGATAGATATTTTTTATTATATATAGAAAAACATCCTGAACACCCTGATCAAATATCTGCAGATCGTACAGACATTTGTCCCGAGGCGGGAATCAAACCCGCAACCTCTAGCGTCGCAGGCGGACCTTCGCCCACAATCAGTCCTGAAATATAGAAATAAACAATAATTAAATTTGCTGGACTGTACATACAGCTACCATCGAGTCCAAAACTGAGCAAAGCGGGTTGAAAATACTTAATTGAGTTTTATAAGTTCTTGTCTTAGCTTACCTGTCACCTTTTTATTCTCTTCTATCGCAATTCAAAAGATACAACCCTTTCAGAAGGGCGCATACAGGCTTAATACAGGCGTAGTAATAAGGTTCCGTTTTCCCGGGTTCGCAATAACCCTACAAAACAGGTGACACATTTAATGCTCCCAAGAATTGCCCACAGTTTGCAAGGGGCAAATGTAGAATACAAAATAGAGGTACAAACACGGAAGCTAGGTAGATGAATTAGACGATTTGCGCAGCTGAAGACAACGGAGTGAACTTACCCAACATTAGGCACGTATCTTAAGGTTAGGTTCGACTGCGGTTTGTAGATAACTTAATAACGAATGTTGTCCCTAAAGTTAAAGTAATTCAACAAGTCAAACGACGCTAAACTTTGTAGTTACGAAATGCTTAAGAAGTATTTTTATGGTTCTAAATCTCAAGAGGGAAAACCGAAATCCTTTATGGATCACTCGTATGTCATTTTGAATTAGAATTCAAGAACTCTTTTCTCTGAATGGGCTTAAGGTATCAACTTGAAATGTATACCTAACTTCAAAGTCTGCGGGCAGATTTTGTCCTTCAAAAAGTAAAGTGCTACCTCAGGGCATTCAGAAGTGTCACGACTGTGAAATTTGGGATGCTCTTCATTTCCATTTTAGTAAATTCCAATTTGTAGTGTCCAGTTCAGAGCTTTGATCGGATCAGTATTACCTTTAGCAAAACGAATATAACGCTTGAAAAAAGTTTTAAACTTATATTTCGCAAACGGAACCCTAAATCGAAAAATTGTCTTCGCAACCCCTAAATGGTTTTAAACCACTTATTCAATGGTGGAAAATCAAGAAAATAAAGTTCATCCCCATATTTTACGTGTATTACGTGTATGCGAATATTATTATTATATTATTTATTATACCCAGAATCGTCGAATAAGTTCTTTAAATTTGAGTAGTATCAGGCCTACAGCATGTTCAATGTAGTTTAAGGAATACAGCTTTTAAACAGAAGTGGGATCCAACCAGCCGATCACCCTTGCTACAAAATAAAAATACGTGTGCCGCAAAGGGCTTTAAGCTTTATACCAAATCATTACATACAAACACCATAAAAGTGGGTAGGTTAATCATATTACTGTGCTATGATACCACATTTGACAGTGCCCTCTTAATACTTAAGGAATAATTATTAAATTGCCGTGGGGAGCCGGCAGTAGAATGTTGTCCTGTCATGCCCGTGGATGCAGTAAGAGCTTACTAAAGGAAAAGCTGATCCGCAAGATGGGCAGCAGCATCTTTCCGTGTATTACCATGTGTATTACATGTGTATTACCCCATACTGCGCTCGCCAACCCGCCTGCCAAGCGTGGTGAGTATGGCAAATACCCCTCTTGGAGTTCCATTAGGGACGCCTGTGTTCAGTAGTGGACGTTTTACGCCTGAAATGATGAATTATTAAAACGTCGCAACGTATATTTTGATTATTCATTTTAATTCAGAATCCGTTGCATTTTCTACATCTATCTTAAATATTTTTTTAAGATAGAGGTAGAAAATGAAATTGTTATTTGTCAAGGTGGGTAACATATGTAAGTGTACGATTACGAGTAGTTAGTCAAGCTAATAATTGATCAGAGATACGGTTGTTTAAGATAAATAATTAGGACTATTAAGGTCACTGGCGCATTCAACCATTTTAACATTGATTAACATTTAAAATTGTCATTTGAATTTTTAATAATTATTGTATTGTTATCTTAAATAAGCCTGCTAAGGTAAGGCTTAAGGACCTATAATTGTGACAAATTACCAATAAAACTTTATATCTATAACATTAAGAATATTTAAGGTTTAAACTATGATCCTCCGCTCTTGTTTTGTGAGTGGCGGGTGTCCAAGATAGGTAACAAAAAACACATAATTAGTAAAATTCGTACAACAACAGTCACATTGGCTGAAGAAGTATTAAATGATTTAAGAAGTATTACAAATATTCATGACTAAAATTTTAAAAAGAAGGTTAAATTAAAAACCTAAAAGGGACTAATTGCGGTATGTAAAGGTATATTAAAATTAAAGGACATTTAAATTACTAACATAAGTAAAAAAATCGAGTTTAAAACCCTATACTACGGAAGTTGATTCCACAAACTCAACTAAAATATTAATAAAACAACAAAAGTAATTGGATAAGGGCACAAAATATCCTAAATAAAGTAATCTAGTTCCGTTGAAAAATGGACCGCTGTCAAAAGTTACTTCGTATGACGAGGATCATGCGTCATAAAGTCGTATGAGAATACGAAAGATATATCAAATGTACCTGTTGTTATTGTTCGAGGTTGCGGGACTGAATCAGGTAAATAAATAAATAAATAATTCTGGACGAATCACACAGCATCATCTAGCCCCAAGCTAAGCAGAGCTTGTGTTATGGGTACTAAATGACTGATATACTTAATACATTACACTACATAGATAGATATTTTTATTATATATAGAAAAACACCCTGAACAAATATTTGCAGATCGTACAGACCCGTCTATTTGTCCCGAGGCGAGAATCGAACCCGCAACCCCTTGCAGCGCAGGCGGACCTTCGCCCGCTGCGCCACAGAGCTCGTCAAGGTTTCAGTTTATTGCAAGTTTTTATTAAAGTTTGCTGTGTAGGTTTCATAATTTCAGCCGTAAGAAGTCCGCTGCTGGACATAGGCCTCCCTCATGAATCACCAAGTACATACTGATCTTGAAGGGGTTTTGCCATACTTACCACGCTTGGCAGGCGCGTTGGCGAGCGCAGTATGGGATGTTGATAAATGGAAAGTCGCCGCTGTCTATCTTCTGCAGGATCTACCATGATTCTTACTGAATCTACGGGCAACATCACACTGCCGGCAACTCACGGCAAATATGCATGTTTTTCCGAGTCAAATCTTGTAAGCTACAAATACAAATACAAATTGTAAAATTGAAAAATAAAATTGTATTTGTATTTGTATTTGTAAAAAAAAAAAAATCTTGTAAGCTGAATTATTACTGCTCCCAGACAAACAATTGAGCTAACTTTTTGCAACTTTGTGCACACACCTTTAGTAGGTTCAGATTACTGTTATTTCTATTGTGGCCTGAAAATAAAAACTATTGAATTGTATTTAGTTCTGGTGACATGAAAAAACGGCCAAGTGCGTGTATGACTCGCGCACAAAGCGCACAAGTACCATTATTCAATCAAAATCACGTTTTACTTCCGTCTCGTTTCGTCTTCCCGGGACCATGCTTGGTGCAATCCAAGCGAAACGTCGGAAAATAACAAAGGTAATTTACGCGATAAATACCCGGTTAAATTTATGTTAATAATGACCGACAGACAGACAGACGGACAGCGGAGTCTTAGTAATAGGGTCCTGTTTTTACCCTTTGGATACGAAATCCTAAAAAGATATAATTTGCCCGCCTAAACTCACCGTTCCGTAAAGGCTTAGAAGTAGGCTATCGATCTTCCAATCTTGCCAGGAATAAACCCGTTGGGAGCTAGTAAATGGTATAAGTTAGCTTACTTAGTTTTTGACAACACCGCCAAGCAGTAATGTCTGCATTGCTGTATTCTATTTAATTATTTATAATTTTCGACGAACTTGACTTGTTTTTACAAGGTTGGTCCTCCATAGCACAGGATCGGGATAAATGGAAGGGGGATAGGGAGGCCTTTGCCCTGCAGTGGGACGAAAATGGCTAGTAATAATAATAATATATTAAGACACTCCTACGACATCTTCACATTACATTCACAAAGTAAATTATCATAATGCTGGTCCCGTGTGAGACACCTTTACAGGAGTGTACAGCACTCGATATAAAAACTAGAAACAATATTGCTATATATATATTATTATATATTATTCTGGTTTAAAGGGCCGGTGAAATAGCACATGAGACCTTACAACAACGGGCGCAGTGCCATGCAGCGTTGGTCACGTACTTCTTGGACGTGATCACCGGGGTGTTGCAATTGTTATACGAATAGGTAGTAGAAGTTACCGCTTGACATCAGGTGGGCCTTCGGCTCGACATGGCATTTAGTAGCAGAAAAAACCCTTATGGAGTGTCGTTTTGGGATTATATTACGTAATTAACGGAAAAAAAAATTACAAATTTTTCGAGTAATCGTAAAAAGATTCGCCCGACCTCAATCATCAAAACATCAGGGTGTTTTGATGATTGAGGTCGGGTTTTGGGTCTCGGAATGAATGATCTAATGGAACCGAAACTGAGATTCGATCAGTTTACGCGAATACCCTCAATACATCTTCGGAATAAGAAACGTATCTGTTTATGTTTTTGGGAAATTCACACATTAGAAAGGAAATATGGAGCTTCTGTGAAACAAACATTTGATAAATTAAATGACTGAACTTGGACTTTTCGCGAAGGCATCAAAGGTCACCAAAGGTCAAAAATTTTATTTTTGGGTTTTTGGACGTTTTCGGTCATTATAAGACTTAGTTTTTTTGGTGACCTTTTGAGGTCACAATAATTCCGGTCCCTGTGATCCTAGGGCACCGAAATCAGTCACCTTCTCTCATTAAGACGTTGCTAACAAAAAAGGTTTCATGTAAATCGGTCAACGCGTTCGGTTGTAATTGTCAAATGCACAGACAGACGGACAGACAGACAGCTCTGTGCATATTAGGGGGCTTCGCCCCCATAATAAATAATGCTGGATATTTCACACAGTACCGTCTAGCTCCAAATAAAGCAGAGCTTGCGTTATCGTTAACAGATGATTGATAGTTTACTTAAATATCTTGTAGTAAATATACTTGTAAATTACAAGTATATTTACTACAAGAAATGTAGTAAATGTTAGTAATATTTTTCTATCTATATAGAAAAATATTACCATACTATTAAATATTACATCGAGCAAAAAAACGGCAAAAAACCGACAGATATCTGCAAAACACTTACAATTACAAACGTTTGTCCGCGGCGGGAATTGAACTCGCAACCTCGTATCATGCGGTTATTCATCCAACTTCGCTATGGATTTCTGTCGAAGAATCACAGGGTGATTGATTACGTATCTCGCGACAGGTTTTGCAATAGGCGATCGTTGCTGTCACACGTCAATTTTGTATTAGAGAACAGCAAGGAATTGACATTTGACAGACACGATCGCCTGTTGCAAAACCTGTCGCGAGATACGTAATCACCCTGCGGATAAACGATGGGTGATTACGTATCTCGCGACAGGTTGACAAAAAAATAAAATTTTGACAGACACACCTTCTTGTTTAGGGAAGTCATCTGTTTAGGTAGTTTCAGCAACCCCATCACTATGGAATGGAGACTACTTCATTGTTGCTCTTAATGGGAATAAAAAAGGTGCTGTATGTTTGGTCCTTTAAAATTGGCGCCCTAAATGGGAAACTCCAATAGATCCCGCCATTTTTTTTGCCAATGTAATATTAGTAAAAAATATAAATAGGAAATTATGATGAAATATTTCAATATAATCATGAAATATTATAATGAAATATTTTTTTTATAATATAATGAAATATTTTTTTTATAATATAATGAAGTATTTTTTTATGTTATGTTTTATTGCGTGTGTATAGTGGATATGCCACCTATCACAAATAAGGTGACCATGGAAGACCAGCGCTGTGGTTCGATTTACTTTGCAACAGCACAAGCTGAATGGTGACCTTTTTTGTCATTTTGACTTAGTTCTGAGAATAATTTTATAATTTTGTTAATTGTTCGTAATAAGTGACAAATTAAACATATTTTTATCTAAATATTTCTTTTTTCATATTTTTTTACAGTGTCAGATCTCATCTTCAGAATTATCGCTGAACTGATAAAAAAATTACAGGATTTTATCGCGTACCTTTTTTATTATTTTCCCGACGTTTCGAACACCTTTCAGCGTTCTTGGTCGCGGGAGGACTGGAAAATCCTGTAATTTTAAAACTAAAAATATGTTAACAAATCGCGAAAGTTTAACATGATAAAAAAATGTTTTAATGTAAGTACCAAGTCCTTAAAATATTGGTTACTTCGCACGAAACCCTATAAATTTCTACGAAAACAACACTAACTACGTGCGTGTTCTATTAACAAAGTTCCGTGAACTTGGAACTTGGTAATTAGAAAATCTGCGTAAACAAGTCAACTGTGTTGTGATGAGTTAATAAGGCACTTCGGGGTGTATGAGTGATGCAGATTAGGTTCCGAATTTTAATACTCGTTGTGAAGATACTTTTGGGTGGAAATTGGTTATAAGTCTTTGTTATATGCGATATGTGGGCTTCATTAGTTGATTAGCAATAAATTGGAAGAAATTCGTTCACCTGCTAGTCTCTCTTATACATGCAAACTTTTCGCAATATTTTCTGTGTGACCGGTATGTGGGGAGAGCAGTGACGAATTAGACGCAGGTAGAATCCCGCCATGGATCAAATGTTTGCATGAACAGCAAACGTTTGTTTTCGCCGGATTATTGTAAAGTAACGTATTATGAAAATGAAAAAATATTTATTGACAACATACATGAAATAGTAACAGTTACATTATTTTTAATTATAATAATGTAGAAAAACATTGGTACCCAAACTAGGATTCCCTGTATTATGGCGTACCAATGCCCTCCACCAAATACATGATCTTCACAGAACTGTTATTTAATATATCGATTATGTATTATATTGTGTAGAGCTAATTAATTATTTTGCATAACATTCATAAATTAGTGTACAAACAAAATAAAATTAAAGTAAAATTAAAAAACTATACATTGATATTCTAATAAAATTTGATAATTTATTTACGTATTATATATATATAATACAAACCAATTTGAATATCAGCTGGTTCCCAACGCATTTAGCTTTACTAACCAGCATTGTTTATTGACCGAGCGAGCGAAGCGTCTCCGATTTAGGTTATGCGAATTTGCTTTTGTACGTCCCGGCTGTACGTTCTTCTCTACAGCTCGCATTTCTCAACTGATTCTCGTACAATTTGGTGAGCCGGTTCGGAAATTACCTTTGCTATTTGTTTTTGGTATAGCTCACAGATCCCCTGGTTACTAATTCTAGGAACTTTAAAGATGCCAGCAGTTCCATCAGAATCAAATTGGAAAAAATCTCAGATATACTGAAATTACTGTGTGAACTTTTAGGTCAATGCTACTGCTAATTTATGACGTTTGGTTGACGTAAGAACGGCTATTTATTCATTCGGCTTGGTAATGAGCTGAGTACTCGTAATTTATGGCACTACTTTAAGTCAAGGTCGCATAAAAATACAAAAATTCGTGAAGACGTATTGGGTGAGTGGTATGTACGTCCGACTTTCGATCTTGAAGATTCTGGGTACGATACCAGCGCTACGTGCGATCATGTCAACATCATCAATCAACCATCCAGCAACTATTTGAGTCAACTTATCGTTATATTATTAACACATATTTAACCGGGTATTTACCGCGTTATTTACATTTATTATTGCTCGACGTTTCGACAGGATATGTGTTAAAAAAAGTGTCTTGATCGCGAAAGTTTAAAAAAAAACTTATCTTTCTTCTTGTAGCACAAAGTGGTCTGATTTATTTCATCCATTGTTTTGAAGGCGTTGCCAGCAGTAAGGCTTCCAACGCGTGTCGGCCACACAGATTACCTATATATGTATATTCAAGAGAAGGTACCTAGTTACAATCACCTTATACATTTCTTAGGCTTAAAGCCAAGAAGTTCAAAACGCTAATGCAAAAGCTGCAGTGTTTATTTGGCAGGTGTGATACTTTCCGATTTGTCTGATTTTCTGTATACAATCAAGAGATTATATCGCATGACAGATATAGCTTTCAAAAGCCACCCGTGATGCCTCATTTTTTTAATTTTCTCTGTATATGATACCTGTTAAAATGATGCACAATATCGCACGCAATCTTTATGTTTAGTCAACAAAATGTACCTAGTACTAAATCAATTGTATAGGCTTAAAGTCAAGAAGTTCTAGAGTTATAACGTCGAGGCAAAGAGCTATAGAATACCTTTATCTGGCAGAAATGCAATAAAGCTTGGCACATTCTAAGGCTGAAAGTTATGGCCGTTCTTGAATGGTGACTTTGTTACCATGTGGTTCTCAAAGAACTTTTAAAAGCGTTTAAAACTTAAGAATTCTTAAATGTGCGCTAGCGAAGCGACCATTTTATTTTTAGAGTATCTTTATTCAAGTAAAGTGATCGAGTGCAATTCCAGTGTGAGTAATAACATAAAAATCGGTTAAGTGCGAGTCGGACTCGCGCACAAAGGGTTCCGTACAAATTTTAGGCAAAAGAACTTAAAACAGAAAAAAAACACTTTTGTTGTATGGGAACACTCAAAAATATTTGTTTTATTAAAATTTAATTAAAGCAGATAAAAACAAAACATTTTTTTTAATTGTTACAGGTGTCGTTTATTCTTTCATAATGCATTATAGTAAAAACCTAAAATTTGGACATTACAAACAGACACTTAGATTCTATGTTTGTCTGTATTGTCTAGAATACTTTTACTAGATTCTTGTATTAAAAAATTAATTATGGATCTAGTGAGAGTCTTAACTTTATGTAGGTAGATCCTGTTAAGAAATTAGCAATAATAACCTTTTTTCAAACCTAATTTGGTCGATTTTTGTATTATTTTGGACAAATGATAGATTATGTCAAAAATTACAATATGTGTATGCATATAAAATCACAGATTATCGAATATCATCATCATTTCAGCCGTAAAACGATCGCTACTGAACACAGGTTCCCTCATGGGTCTCCATGATAAGTAGTTGCCATACACACCACGCTTGGCAGGCGGGTTGGGGAGCGCAGTACGGGATGTTGATGCACGGAAAGACGCTGCTGCCCATCTTCCGGAGGTAGGTATCCCTTAGCAGGGTGTTACTGCATCCACGGGCATGGGAGGAAGGGTAACACTTACTGCCGGCACCCCACGGCATGGATTATCGAGTATGATTCCCTTCAACTAGATAAAATATATTGCATTGCAGTAACTTATCACTATCAGATATCTGCAGTATTTGCAGCACGTTCCTACAAGTGGTCAGGTTTGTTCAAAAGTTTGTATTAAACCAACGCGCTCTCGTTTTTGCCTACACTGTGTTGAAAGCGCTGCCAGCAGTACTAAGGCTTCCAACGCGTCTCGGCCACAAAGAATATCATAAAGGGAGCGTGTAATGAGACACCATACGTCTTCTTTCAAAGGTTTCACCAAAACGCCCGCAAACTTACACCTATAGCTGTGGAAGTATTGTTATGCGCATGTTGTGGCTTTTAATTGAGGGAGTTTTTTATTTTTTATTCTTGATTTATTTACAGGACTTTCACCTTTGTCGGTATGTCAGTCCCATCATACCCTAAATACTTATAACTAACATACTAAGAATAATTTTAACAATAACAAAATTTTACGAAAGTTTACGGTAATGTAGAGGTACAGGTAAGGAAAAAGAGTAATTAATGCATAAAGATTTGAAATAAGGAAAGGGAGTTTTTGATTTGAAACATATTTGCGGGGGGTAAAACCGATCAGACGAAAGTCGACGCGTGACGCATGACGATGTGCGATGTACTAGTTACCAACATTTACGGCCTCACTCAAAACTACCAAGCTTTGGCTTTTTTGTTTCACATCTGCCAGGCGTCCCGTGACGGCCCAATTTTTTTTCACTTCTGTCATTTCCCACTGGTGAGTAAAGGTCTCCCCCAATACTCTCAATCCTTCGTCGACGGTGACGAGATCCTGCTAGCGTTTTCTCGGGCGACCCGACGCCACTATACGTCGTCTCAGGGAACTAAGGGAGTCATAGGTCTCGCTCTTGGATCTCCAAGATCATAGTGGGTTGTTGCCATGCTCGTCACGCTTGGCAGGCGGGTTGGCGAGCGCAGTACGGGATTCACACGGAAAGAGGCTACTGCCCATCTTTTAGAGGTATCCCTTGGCAGATTCTTACTGCATATACGGCCACGTATTTCACTCTTAGAGGCCGTCTCCACGAGCGAGAGAATCACGGCGAGTCCGCGCTATAGAATCGCCGCGATTCCCTCGCTCGTGGAGACGGTCCCTAAGTAATGCTAGGAAACGCCGTTTTTCAGTCAGTACTTAGACACTAGATAACCCTCTACCTACAGCTACCTGGATTAAATAATCGACATCATCATTCATCATTTCAGTCGTAAAACGTCCACTACTAAACACAGGTCTTCATGAATCTCCATGAGGGGTAGTTGCCATGCTCGGCAGGCGGGTTGGGAATGTTGATACACGGAAAGACGCTGCTGCCCATCGTCCGGAGGTATCCCTTAGCAGGCTCTTACTGCATCCACGGGCATGAGAGGAGGGGTAACATTCTACTGCCGGCACCCCACGGCCGATTAAATAATATCACCTCACAATCCCACTGTTAATATTAGCTGTTAATTAGTTCTTGCGGGTAGTATTGGCTCCACCAGATATCGGCTCGCGTAATTGAA
Organism: Pasiphila rectangulata; assembly: GCA_963082625.1. Classification (NCBI taxonomy): domain Eukaryota; kingdom Metazoa; phylum Arthropoda; class Insecta; order Lepidoptera; family Geometridae; genus Pasiphila; species Pasiphila rectangulata. The sequence continues at coordinate 5,771,727 of OY720244.1, read as the reverse complement.
TCACTAATGGGTTCGTTACGCAACCTTGCGGATTTACACGCCCATTTCACGGGCAACAAAGTAGAATTGAACCTCAGAACTAATAGATTCGGTAGTTACTTAGATAAATGTGTGGAGCCTCGTTGATTCAACTTTGGCTACTAAAGAAAACTCTAGAGACAACATTATTGTAGAAAATGAGGCAGAACTGAAATCCATCATTAAGCTGTTTCAGACAGGCGATATTGAAAAGGCAAAACTAGAATGTACATATAACTAAATATTCTGTGAGTATTTCAAGCGTATAGCGAGTGTGACTACACCTAACTTGGGGAAGAAAAACGTAATGTTTTCTAACAAAATTTCAAAAACACAATATCTGAGAACAATGACACTGAAAACCTAAAACCACTGATAACTTGTTTTTACTGAATAAATGTTCATTAAACAATTCCGAGATTATTAAACAATTTGAGAGATATCATGCCGACAAATACATTTATCAACAAAACCGTCTTCAGGGGTATTAAGGACATCTGCGCGAACACTGCGTTAGTCACACTGCAAGCTATTGATATCGATCATAAAACGGAAAAAAACGTTTGTTGTATGGGAAAAATAAAAAAAATAATAATTTAACTATTTATTTTTGAAGTGAATATGCAACTAACCTGTTGTCGTCATTAATAATGTCGAGCAAAAATAATTATTGTAATGAGCCGTTTTCGGTAATCAAGAAATCTCTTTTTTCTTCTGAACCTAATGGAGCTGGAAGGCGGAGAAAGCAAGTTTGTGATGAATTACTATTGCTGTTGCTCTCACTTAGTATGTTTTTGTTTACAGAACATATGATTGCCATGTTCGGAGAAGGGCGCTGACTCTGCAACACAGTTTCTTTATCTTTTGCATTACTTCAGCTCGACGAGCTCTGTGGCGCAGCGGGTTAAGGTCCGCCTGCGACGCAAGGGTTTGCGGGTTCGATTCCCGCCTCGGGACAAATGTCTGTACGATCTGCAGATATTTGTTCAGGGTGTTCTGGGTGTTTTTCTACATATAATAAAAATTTCTATCTATGTAGTATAATGTATTAAGTATATCAATCATCTAGTACACATAACACAAGCTCTGCTTAGCTTGGGGCTAGATGATGCTGTGTGATCTGTCCAGCATTATTTATTTATTATTATTACTTCAACGTTCCCATTGTTTATGATTCGTTTTTGTTCCCAATATTTTGTTTGTATTTTTTTCGTCACATTGTGTTCAAAGTTCAAAAAAGTTCAAGCCTATCGCCATTTTAACGCCATCTAATAGTTTGGAGGTTTTTTTTTTCTTTTAAATAAAATCGCCTCATTTCATTACAACAGGCACTAACCAGCAGTAAACACAACATCAGGTACTCAACGTGAGGGAGATAATTCAGTTGAGTGGGCTGTAAAAGGGAGTATTAACGTTTCCCTAGCTTTAAGATGATCGATCTGTTGGAGAGGCTGTTAATTTTTAATGAGCTGCTTATTACCTCAGGCTTGTTTATTTATCAGCTACTCTGTAAGGCGATTAACATTTTCAACAGACTGGTTACAATTACGAGCATTGTGATTGGTCTGCTAAACATTTTCTGGAATCAAACATGAGAATGAAACTGGAATCAAAAATGATATGTATTTGTTAAATTTTCGCGATATTAGTTTTAATATAGGTAAAGGATACTTTCAGTCCTCCCGCGACCAAGAACGCTGAAACGTGTTCGAAACGTCGAGAAAATAATAAAATGGGTACGCGCTTATAACCATGTATTATTAAACTTATTTATATTTATCTGAGAGTATGGTATAGGTGCTGGGCAATAATCCATCTTACAATGTCTCAGGCACTGCAGCGTCCTTTACAGCATGATTACCAGTTGCTGACGCTGTATAAATCATCTATAATAGATGCAAAGTTCTTATTTTATATTTATTTAACTTTCAAAACGCCACTTTTGCCGCCGAGCTCGCAGTGTGACTAACGCACGTGTTCGCGCATATGACCTTATACCCCTGAAGACGGTTTTGTTGATAAAGGTATTTGTCGGTTGATATCTCTCAAATTGTTTATTAATCTCGGAATTGTTTAATGAACATTTATTCAGTAAAAACAAGTTATCGGTGGTTTTAGGTTTTCAGTGTCATTTATCATTTCCCTGCCCTTATCCCACTTTTATGTGTGGTCGGCACAACGAGTTTTCCTCTTCCACTCCGCTCTACCAGCCAGTAGGTTTTCAGTGTCATTGTGCTCAGATATTGCGTTTTTGTAATTGTGTTAGAAATCAATATTGTTTTTCTTCCCCAAATTAGGTGTAGTCCCACTCGTTATAATAAGCAAACTTATAAGAAATATTTAAAAACTTTTTACTATGCCCTCCATACCAAGAACAACCTCAAACACAAATGCTCTCAAAGTAGTCTCACGAAGAAGCATTACCAAGCAAATACTATTGCGAAGGTATGTATAGGATACGCGTCCCAGAATCTCTATAATAAAAGTGAAATATCCAAAAGGATAAACAAATACGGATAACAACGTACCTACAACGGGAAACCATTTACGTCAACAATGCAAATAGATTACAGTGAGTTGTGAGCCTTTTATATGAATTAAATGCTGAGTTTATGTTTGCAGCTCTTGAAACGAACTGCTTGAGTTTATATTTGGTTGATGTTAGGCCTTTCACATATATAATAATGCTTTATACAGCGTCAGAAACTGGTATTTATGCTGTACGGAACCCTGCAGTGCTTGAGACTTTGTTTATTTATTTATTTAATACATTGTGCAAAAAAGCGATGTACAGAGGAGGACTTTATGTTAGATGGGTTAGGCTTGCCCAGCACCCTATCGCATTACGATATTTCGCATTAGAAGGAACAAGGAAGGTTGAAGGCATATGGGCCAAAAAACTGTTATACGATAGTAGGTAACTAACTACGACATTGCTAAACTTCCGGAAGGTGAAGCGCGGCGATAACGCCCTCATTATTTGAGAGATCCATGAAGGAGCTGTGGACGTGGATATGATCCATCCTACGATGATGATGATGATGATGATGCATTTGACGATACTAGCTTCTGCCCGCAGATTCGCACGCGTTGCACTCAGATAAAAATTAGTCTTTATGTTAATCCCGTTCAGCATATATAATGTGCTAAGTTTCAGCTTGATCTGTTTGTTAGTTTTTCTTGAAGAGGTTACAAACATAAATACAAACAATCAGATTTATAATATTAGTAGGCCTAAGTCGTACGGTGTCCTTTAAGGTAGATTTGCTCCAACACCTAGACATTCCGTATTCATTTGCATATTTCATGGACATTCTGTAGTGCCCGGCATGCAGATATTAGCATCAGCTTTTGGCGTTGATGCTGACCGAAGACAATCAAAGTGTTTTTTTCCCATTTCAAACAGTTTGTTGCCCTTATCCTTAAAAATAATAATTCGATAATCCTTCCACGATTAAATAAATCCGCACGCTGATTGGCTTAATTGCCAACGGTGTTTCTCTACAGACAAAAGCTATAACAGTAAGACATCAGTTATTTTGATAGCGCGGTAATACCAGCAGTAATACTTTTTCTAGGATTCCACCTCAATACTAAGGATCAATCGGCAATTCCCGGACCGTAATTCATAAATAAATCATCGTTATATCTTCGGTATTCCTTTGTGATTCGCGAGAATTATTGTTATAGGTATCATTGTATCGAGGCACTCGTTTTATGGTAACGGATTGTTATTGTTGAGAAGCCGTGGGGAGCCTGCATACCTCCGGAAGATGTGGAGCAGCGTCTTTCCGTGTATTATCAACATCCCGTACTGCGCTCCCCAACCCGCCTGGCAAGCGTGGTGAGTATAGCAACTAACTCTTGTGGAGATTCAGACAGGCCTGTGTTCTGAGTGGACGTTTTACGGCTGAAATGATGATGAATGATGATTGTTTAGAAGAATTGAAGGTGGAATATGAAGGAGTTCAAAAGCTTCATGGCACTACCCCTCATGGAGATCCGCGAGGGAGTAGACGTTTTACCGCTGAAACGAAAGAACTGGTATTCCATTAGTACTTTATAAGATAGATTCCCCACGATGGCTTCCCCACCCCCTACACTACATATACTACGAGTTCGTCATGGTTTTAAGTCGACTATATTCAGAGAAATCTGGTTAAACTATATTAATTTACCTACAGAGCAGCACAAGTTGCATTATATGCCGAGCACGAATTTAATTAATCCCCACGTGTGCTACGACTGCGGTTATCACCGGTGCTTGCTTGCTCTCCCTATGAGACGAGCTCAGGAAACTACTACGTTCCGACTGTACTTCTAGGAAATTAGAAGATACGAAATGTCTCAGCTTTGGTCCTAAAATTAACACACCCCGGCTGCTTTTTGTACAAAACTCAGACATTTCCCAGAATTAAGACGGAACGTAGTAGCTTTCTCAATAATATAGTTATATTTCACTCTCAAAATTAACGTGAGGTATACTATACATTTGAATAGATAATTATCTTTTGAATAATCAATATATTAATACATAGATAATCGATCTTTGTGCCTTAATACCGATATTTAATTTGTACAATCATTAAGATTTTAATTACTAATTGTGTGTTCGGTTATGTTAATTCTTATAATCTGTATTATGTCTTATCTTATTTAAATTTATATTTCTATGTCAAAATGTACTCAGTAATATGTAAAAGTTTAAACAATTTTTACGAATATTTGTCAAGTGCGTAGTGTGCGCTCCTCAACAGTACCACAGAAAACCAGCGTAGTCATAGTTTCCTGAACTATTACTGCTTATGCTGAGTGGTGGTCACCACTACACCACCACGATTTGATGCCATTTTTTGTTAAGTATTATTTATTATCATTTATTATTATGATTAATTTTTATTGAGTAGTTTGAGGGAGACCTTTGCCCAGCAGTGGGACAGACAGAATAGATTACAATATTTTTTTTATTTAATACATAATAATATTGTAATATTATGCTGGCACAAATAAATTATTTTTATCTTATCTTGTAATTTTAATAACACGGGGATCACTCACAGTATAACAGATAACAGGAAACTAATATTATAGCGTCGCAGTTTATTCCGACACGTTTCTATTTTGATGAAAATCATCATCATGGGATTGATTGATCGAAACGTGTCGGAATAAGCTTCGACACTTCGACGTCATAATACAACGTGAGTAATCAGTACAGTGAGAATAAAGGATACCTCCGGAAGATGGGCAGCAGCGTCTTTCCGTGTATCAACAATCGTACTACGATTGTTGATACACGTAACAAAGTACTGCGCATGCCCGCCCGCCTGTCAAGATTCAAAGACTTATTGCTTGCAAGCGTCGAGTATGGCAATAACCCATCATGATCAGTGATCGATGAGGGAGGCCTTTGTCCAACAGTGGTCGTCCTAGGGCTGAGATTATGAACCGGGTATTAAACGCGTAAATTACCTTTATTATTTCCCGATTCCAGTCTTGCTAGGACCACAAGAATCTATGCCTGGTGCAACGTCGGGAAATAATAAAAGTAGTTTACGCGATAAATACCCGGATATATGTATGTTAATAATGTGTTGTGATCACTAGAGTAGAATGCCCTACTGGCGAAACGTGGTGACGGCAGGTAGAGCAAGACCGTATGGACCCCAGGTATCTTGAACGGAAAACTAGCAGACTACCTGCCAGATGGGTAGATTACATCGATTGGGTCGCCAACAAGGCCTGGATGCGATCGACCCAACACCGTAAAGAGTAACAAATAAAACCGGGCAAGAGCGAGTCGGACTCGCGCACCGAGGGTTCCGTGCCATCATACAATATAATATATGACAAAGGCGGTTTTATATTTGTTGGAGAACCTTGACAGCGCCATCTCTTGTCTGATAGCGGAACTTATGTAGATTTTTTACACTTTCGATGATTTCCAAAAAAGTATGCTATGTAGAGAGATTGTAATAAATTTCCTCTAATCTTTACATACACTTCTAATAGCAATAAAAGTTTCAGAGGTTTATCTCCGCAAACTTCGGAGATAAGGGGGGGGGAACGCTATTTTTTTCAATATTTTTGTACATAACTCAAAAACTATATGACTTAAAGGAAAACTAAAAACTGTTTATTAATGTGCAAAAGAATACCTTTCATATGATACCCCACATCACCTAGTAACTTTCCAAAAATTTTGAAAACGCCCCTTCCACCCCCATTGTCTAAAAAACTATGCAAATTAGAGAGTTCGCTATAATTTTCCTATAAAGTTTACATATACTTTTATTATCTATAAAAAAATCACGGGTTTATCTTTGCAAACTTCGGAGATAAGGGGGGGGGGGAACGGTCGTTTTTTCAACATTTTTGTAAATAACTCAAAATGATACGGTGTAAAGGAAAACTAAAAACTGTTTAATAATGTGCAAATGAATACCTTTCATATGATACCCCACATCACCTATTTACTTTACAAAATTTTTGAAAACCCCCCTTCAACCTCTCTGTTCGTGCGCGAAATCAGTTGGTCGTGCGTAGTTGCTAATCTGTCCAAACATCTAACCAATTCCAAACTATAATAAACCTACTCAAAATGGTGGTCAAAAAATGCGTGAAGTGTAAAAAAAACATTACCAAAAAAGCGCCGGGCCTGGAGTGCAGCAGATGCGAAAAAGTCGTTCATGCAGATCCTGTATGTTCCAAGCTGTCAAACAAACAGCTAAACACCCTACGAAATTCTCCGGGTATTGAATGGAGCTGTGAAGAGTGCCTAGTGAATATTTCTCGCAGGTCGTCCTTCCTAGTACCGGACGAAGACGGCGAAGATGATGAATCGGACTCAGGTACCATCGTGAATACGCAAACATTTGATACGCGTAAGCTGGTACAAGATATTAGCCGAGAACTCAAAAAAACGTTCCGTCAAGAAGTGAGTAATCTCGAGTCTTCACTAGAGTACCTAAGTGAACAAATGCGTACTATGGAACAGTCAATCAAAAAACAAGATTCAACCATCAAACAACTCGAGCAACATAATCAAGAGCTTCGGAATAAAAACAAAAATCTGGAGCTTAGAATGACGGTCTGTGAACAAAATATGAATAATTACGAACAACAGGCACTGTCTACTTCTCTGGAAATCTCCGGTCTCTGCGACTTTTCACCCAATGAGATAGGTAAAATTGTTGAGAAAGTGGCCTTAAAATTAAATGTGGAAGGAGGAGACATCCAGTCTTACAAACGGCTTCCTGGGAGCAAAGAAAAACCTGGTGCTATACTAGTTGATATGAAGACGAAGGCTGCAAGACAGACGTGGATTGCTGCGGGTAGGGAAAAATGCCTCACCGTAGGATTCATCGTGCCCGACGTGCCGAGAGAAAAAGCTGAGAACCGTATCTTTTTACGAGAAGCCCTAACCAGATACAATAAAACTATTCTTTTTAATGCTAAGACTCAATTAAATAAGTTAGCCCAGTTCATTTGGTGTAAAGACGGCAAAACATTTGTTAGAAAATCAAGTAACAGTAAAATATTCCATGTTCGATCCGTGCAAGATATTAGCTTTATTGAGAAACAACTACAAAATCCTAAAAGTTCCGCCGTCTTTTCTACCCCAATATAAACTCCATTTAAAAACCTGTGTAATATTTATATATATATATTTAATTTGCAAACATGAATATAAACGAACTTTTTGATTGTACTTCACCAAAAAATTTTTTTCGTCAATTGCCTGCTAAAACCCATTTAACTATATCAATTTTACACATTAATATCAGATCCATGACTAAAAATTTTACAAAACTATTGCAAATTATTCATAGCTGCAATTCTCCTCTGGATGTTATAGTGGTTACAGAAGCTAACTTATCAGAAAACGTTGTCAATCTATTTAATATTCCCGGCTATAGTATGTACACAAAACTCCGTTCGACTAGAAAGGGAGGTGGGATTATTATGTATATAAAATGTCATCTTAAGCTTACACCAATACAGCAAAAGACCATAACATTCGAATCTATCATAGGTACTATAAAACTTAACTCTTTACAGGACTTTGTTGTATGCGCTGTTTATAGACCACCCTCAACGGCAAAAGGTGACTTTGTAAATGAACTCGGCAAATGTATTTCAAGCTTTAACTCGAAACAAAATATCTTACTGATCGGGGACACGAACATTGATCTAAAATCATACTTATCTGTCAAGGATTCATACTTGGAAACACTCAGCGAGCACGGATTAATGTGTGGTATATCTGATTTTACGCGAATTGAGTCTAGGTTAAATAACTTGACAAATAAAAATAATATCACAAGATCCTGCATAGACCACATCTTTGCACGCATTCCCACACTACATCCGTACTCGGCGGTGTTTAGACGTAGTACTGGCTGACCACCGAGCAGTTATCTTCGCTTGCGTTGACTATGCAACTGCCAAGTGTATACAGGATGTGCAAAGAACTTTTATTGATTATGACATTCTTAACAAAGAATTAAAAAATGTTAATTGGCTCCTGACAGAAAATATGAATAGTTCCATTGAAATCCTAAAATTTATTTTAGATTCCTTTCAGGCTGCTAAAAAGGTGGCAAGTTGTTCATACAGCGACAGGAGGACGAAAAACCCTCGGTTTAAAGTTCCTTGGATGAATCAAAATATAAATAAGCTTTGTAAAAAACGTGACACTCAGTTTAAATTATGGAAAAATAGTTTAAATGATCCCATTCTTAAATTAGAATATAACAAAACAAGAAATAAATTACACAAAATATTAGAAAACAAAAGAAACTCGTATTATACTAATAAAATTCAGGAAAATTTTAAAAATACCCGAGTGGTTTATAAGCTCGTCAACCAGATGCTTGGTCGTGTGACCCTATCCATTGATACTGCGATACTTAGAGCCTTTGATGCTCAAGGACTGTCAACAAAAAACATAGTGGACAACTTTGCCAGTAGCTTCGATAGCGCCGTTAAAAACATTCTACCTAACTGTAGTGTAAAGCTAACAGATCGGCATATCCCTGATGAGCCTACCCAGTCTAGCATTTTATACAAAAAAGCCACAGGCAGCAGCATCCATAAAATTATGAAATCATTTAGAGGCAATAAAGCCCCTGGACTTGATAACCTAAGAGTTTCGGATGTTATACGTGTAGGAGATGACCTAACAATGGCTATAGCTAATTTAATCAACTGCAGCGTCAGCTCAGGCATTTACCCGGATGAACTGAAAGCTGGTTGCATTCGACCAGTTTTCAAAAAGGGGAAACGTGATGATTACTTTAACTATCGTCCTATCACGCTACTGTCATCTATTGATAAAATAATAGAAAAATTCATTTGCGACCAAATCCAATTGTTTTATACAAAACATAACGTCATATATGAAAACCAATTTGGATTTCAAAAAGGTAAAAGTGCAACCAGTCTCATTTCCACCCTTAGTAATGAAGTAAACATGTACTTAGATAATAAGTATCATGTTCTGGTACTATTTGTTGATTTTTCACGCGCCTTTGATACACTTGACCATAAACAGCTAGTAGATAGGCTAGATAAATGTGGAATCAGAGGTCCCTTACTCCGCTGGTGTGAAAATTATCTGCACAACCGACAATCCCGAGTTAAAATAAATAACACTCTTAGTGATCCCCTGATTGCAACGGAAGGTACAGCACAAGGGTCAGTTCTAGGCCCCCTTCATTTTTTGTCATATGTAAATGACATGAGTAAACACATTAATTACGCAACCTGCTATCAGTTTGCAGATGACACATGCCTTATCACCGCTGACAAGGATCCTCAAAAAGCCTGTAATCTGTTACAGACAGATTTTACTAATCTTTTGCGTTGGTGCCACGATGCTGGGCTGGTCTTGAACGTACAAAAAACAAAGCTACTTGTTATTAAATCTCCCTATATTAAGTCTACACAAATAAATAGTTTAGTCGCACACAACCACAGTTGCCTACACACGCCAGCAGTTAACTGCAACTGTCCGTCCATAGAATTTGTAAACAACTATATTTACCTTGGCGTATCAATGGACAATAAATTCAATTGGTTTAGTCAAGTGGATCGTGTATGCAATAAACTGAGACAATTTCTAGCTAATTTAACTTTATTAAAAAACCGCATCCCGTTTAAGGTAAAGTTAATGCTTTATAATTCATTAGCCGATTCACACATCCAATATGGACTTACCAGCTACGGACGTACATACTTTACATATCTAAACCAAATTTATAGACTTCAAGTTAAAATCCTAAAACTAATAGTTTCAAACAATATTCAAAATAATCTTCTCAATAACGAACTTGCGATATTTAAACATTGCCATATATTACCTATCCACACTCAATTTATCTACATGACCCTAAAAGAAAACTTTTTTGAAGAATCATTTAAACACGAAATCAAGCACCCTGTATACACCCGTGCAATAGCTCAAAACCGATTGTTTACGCCGCGCGCTCACAATGCATACGGCGAGCGAACAGCAAGCTACTTAGTCCCTCGACTTATTAATGACCTCCCAAAGGAACTTGTTAACAATTTAACCCCAAAAAATATCAAGGTCAAACTTAAAGCGTATTTTGTTTCGAATTTAGACAAATATTTTGTCACATAGTTTTGGAATGCAATTATTTCACTCGTAATTTAAATATCTTAGTTGTTAGCTCCTACTATTAGTGTATTATTATCAGTGCTACTTACTTAGACTCCGATAGCTCATAAAACAAACCTTAGTGGTTTACCTGTGCTATTATTATGATTAATTTTTGTATTTGTTTTTTAAGAAAGATAAATAAATGAAAAAAAAAAAAAAAAAAACCCCCCTTGTCTAAAAAACTATGCAAATTAGAGAGTTCGCTACAATTTTCCTATAAAGTTTACATACACTTCTATTACCTATAAAAGTATGACGGGTTTATCTTTGCAAACTTCGGAGATAAGGGGGGGGGGTAACGGTCGTTTTTTCGACATTTTTGTAAATAACTCAAAAACTATATGACTTAAAGAAAAACTAAAAACTTTTTGTTGATGTGCAAATGAATACCTTTCATATGATACCCCACATCACCTATTATCATCACAAAAGTTTTGAAAACCCCCTTTCCACCCCCCTTGTCTAAAAAACTATGCAAATTAGAGAGTTCGCTATAATTTTCCTATAAAGTTTACATACACTTCTATTAGCTATAAAAGTATCACGGGTTTATCTCTGCAAACTTCGGAGATAAGGGGGGGGGAATGGTCGTTTTTTCAACATTTTTGTAAATAACTCAAAAACGATATGGTTTAAAGGAAAACTAAAAAATGTTTTTTAATGTGCAAATGAATACCTTTCATATGATACCCCACACGGTCTAGTAACTTCACCTAAAATTTTTGAGATCCCCTATCCGCACCCCTGCAATCAAAATAAGAATATTTTTTTACATTTTTATATACGCTATATTAGTAAAAAAGCGTCGTCTTTTACCATTTTAAATTTCAAGACGATAGCATCAGTAGTTCTCGAGATATCCATGTGTGACAGACAGACAGACAGACAGACAGACAGACAGACAGAGTGATTCTATAAGTGTTCCTTTTTACCATTTTGGTCCGGAACCCTAAAAATGGTGGCCTACACCTAGCAGTGGGTTAACACTAGCTTAAAATCATGATGATGATGAAAGCCAAAATACAATTATACAATTATTTGTCTGTTTGTTTTAGCTAATCTTTGAAACGGATAGACCAATGGCTGTTTTATATGGAGTAACTTAGTCTACTAACATTCATGAAAAAAGAATACGGGTTCCGCGCAAAAAAAAACAACGCGGGCATAGGCGCAGGCCGCATCAAGCAAATCAAGAAATCGCTCTAAGCGATAAGACCGCCCATTGTGTATTTCTGTTGTTTTTGTAGTTTAAGTTAATTTTAGTTATTTTTGTTTTTATTTTCTGTATGATTTACACAATAAAGAGTTTATCTATCTATCTATCTATGAAGCATAACATAAATTTATCAAATAACAACTTATGTAACAACAGCCGTTTTGGCTTGTTTAGTCATGAAAATAATGAATATTTTATGTCGTCATTTAGAAAGTTTTGTATAATGGACAAGACCATAAAATGTGAATTTAGTATTTTAACGTTTTGAAAACATAATTTTTAGGTGAACCTTCTAAGCAAATTGCCATTTGCAATAAAGTTTTATAAACGAGCAACACAATGCGGTGTGAAATTTAAGGTAGAAATGATGCTTTGGGAGGAGATAGGGAACATTTGTTGATTCACGCTCCACAAAACATTTATTTTTGTTGTATAGTATTAGGGTGATGTTTTCCTTCTCCGCTTAAGCACAATTACATACACAAAGGTTGGTTACAAAACCGGTAACAATAATGGCTACTTAAAACATAATCATTACAAGGACCTATGACACTTAATGAATGACAGGTAATGTTATATTTTCTCTTTGCATTGCTGCTGATTCACTGCTGAATTTATTTTACGAAAAGACAAATATGGAAAGGGAAAAAGTTATACACATTAAAAGTAACAAGAATAAAAAAGCCTGCATATACGGAGACTACAAGTATAACCACGTATCGGATAACAAAAACTGGACTTCTTTTTGTCGAAAAAAAGACAATGAATGTTTGACAGAAAATGTAAAAAGGAGCTCCGATCGCTTAATGAAGGAGACATTAGCCCTTTTGAGTTCCTTCAGAATATAACAGAGATCAAGTTCAGTTTAAGAATGTGTAAATGATTTAAAAAAATGTTATATATGATTATTTTCACCAATAGGCAATTCCAATATTAGTTTGCATATAAATGTGCCTGTTATGTTTTATAAAAATGCTCCTTCATTGAGAATGAATATATAATATATATGTATGTATATGTATATATATACATATGTATATATATAGAATGTTACCCCTCTTATCATGCCCGTGGATGCAGTAAGAGCCTACTAAGGGATACCTCCGGAATATGGGCAGCAGCGTCTTTCCGTGTATCAACATCCCGTACTGCGCTCGCCAACCCGCCTACCAAGCGTGGTGAGTATGGCAACTACCCCTCATGAAGATCCATGAGGGAGGCCTGTTCATCAGTGGACGTTTTATGGCTGAAATGATGATGATGATGACGAAAGGGTACTTTGGTTAATGATCTAACAGTAAAGCCAAGATTTACTATTGTATGCACCTAATTGGAGAGTCAGTCTGATCTACAATATTGATATTAAGCTAGGTCTATGAATATTAATCGCAGTGTTACGCCTAGATATATGTACCTACTACTCATTGTTTGCTTAAAGATAACAATGATGAAAATACAGACAATACCTGTATCATATTATTAGTTTATATAATACAGGATTTTATCATAATATAATATTTTAAAAACTAATAATGTTAACAAAACGCGAAAGTTTAACAAGTTCTAATATCTGTATCTACATTGTACATTATAATTCGTGTCTAGACAGGGCAAACAAGATTTTCCATTGAATAATATTTCTTTAAAACTTTATGATCACTGATCAAATAAATTTGTTCTCTAAAAAAATATGAACCTTTAAAGTTTCTAACAAATAAAAACAGGCCAAGTGCGTTTAACTACGCACAGTCGTGGGTTCCGTTATCTCATGTCTTAAAAACTTAACATTCTTCTTGTTCAAACCGTTGAAAGTTCTGTCAACGTCATTTTTTTAATTTGCTATCCCATCGTTCAAAAGTTAGAAGATGTCCTACATACACTATAGAAAAGCATATTGGCAAAGAAAATCTTGCGAGCTGCATGCAGCTCTCGCACAACCTAACCACAAGTTTATAATATGTAGCTGTCTCTTTGCTACATATGCACAATCCAACTGTTTTATTTTGTAGTGTTATTACACTACAAAAGACTCTGTGTGTAGACTCTTATTGATAAAAGGGTAGGTTATTACCTACTCTTTTATCAATAAGAGTCTACACACAGACGAACAGAACAAAACTATAACCGTCTAACACTTAGGCCACGGAACCCTAAAAACAAATTTAAGCGGATAATCAAGATTACACTTTCGCAACAGCCAGTAAAGCCCCATCTCCTTTGATGTAAAAAATACACTCTGAATTACCAAAGTAAGTTTGCTCACTTGTTTTATCTCGGAGTAAATAATGCTGTTACGGTAATGACTAGCACATGTACGGTAATTTACCTTTTTACGTGCTTTTAATTTGTAGATTGATAATTCTATAGAATTTTGTTTTTGATGTGAAACATCTTTTGCGGCGGGGTAAAATCAATAGGTGACGCGTGACGCTTGGAGATGTGCGAGTTAGTACTAGGGCGACTGTACTAGTAACTAGTTAAAGGGCGACTGCCCTTCGTCCATCTTGTCCATCGTGTTGACTGCAGCAACTGTGGTGACTGTAGCGATTGTGGTGAATGTAGCGACTGGCGACTGTGCTAAAAATATTTTACGTGTGCCAGGCGTCCCGTGACGGTAATTTATTATTTCATGGTTAAAGTATGGTTATTTTGCATACCTATATTTGTTGACCAGGATTAATACATGGGCTACATACAATATATTTTATCTGGGTATCATTCGAAGGGGCAGAAGCTAGTACTTCAATATATATTTTTTGTATCAACAGACTTAACGTACAGGAATTCAGAAATTCATTTATTTATTTCCATAGTTTGCAATTACAAAACATAGACACGTCTACAAACATAGACACGTCCACAAACATAGACACGTCTACCCGAAGAAAAGCCTACGCGCCACGGAGGTCGTCCAATATCAAATGGCCTTCATGTAATATATTTTAATCTTAGCTCCCTAAACAATTATTAAGTAGTACCGACCACAGCCCAACATCCGCAAGGAAATAATATCTAAGATACCCCGGAAATGACGTCACTTAACCGAATTGAAACGCCTGAGCAACGCCTTCATTATTAAAATGGTACAACAAACTGACCTCCCATCCGCAAGATTAATACGCTTGGTTAATATTTAACTTGTGTTTCAGGTAAGTGTCGTCAAAACTAGCAGATTAAGTGAGTATGTTAGAAATAGTACGAAACTAGTCGATTGCCTCATATATTTTACTAGGTGTCCCGGCGAACTTCGCATCGCACCTACTACAACCACTACTTACAACTACTCTACAACTACCCTTCAACTGCCCTTCAACTACCCTACAACTAACCTTTTTTTTGTGATGGGGGTGAAATCTGCTAGGTCAGATACACATGTTGCGTAAGGGCACAGCATGGTTATGTGAGGTTGTCTCCCGACGACTCACTAAAACCTCCCCGATGGCCGGCCTCGGTGCACTAGGGGCTCTGATTCCACGCAAAGAACACTCCGGAGCCCCTATTGCACCTTGCCTTAGCACGTCCCGGGAGTGTCCACAAATAACGCCTCCTACGTCTCGCGGAACTTATGATGGTGCATAGTCATCATGCACCATCGCTCTCCCTGGGTCCGTCTGGGATAGTCCAAGCCCTCATTCTGAGGTGACGCTACCTCTCTCGCTAGCCAGGCTTCGAAGCTTGGCTTAACAGCGCAGACGGCGCGTTGGCGCGAGCTCCTCGGCTCCTCGAGCCGTTCGCGCCACTTCCAAAGCGCACGTCGATGCTCCTCATGCCGCAGTTTAGCTGGCGCAGCCCCACCATCGCCCTCCTGTCGGAGACGTACGTACACTCGTGCGTCCATCTCCGCCAGGAGGTCGAGCGGCGGGAGCCGCGCCAACAATGTCGCCGCCTCATGCGAAATCGTGCGGTAACCGCAAATGATTCTGATGGTAATAGAACTCTGCAGGCTACTAAATATAGCCCTGCAGCGCCTAACACCCGTCAGTCTTTTGGACCAGACGGGCGCTCCGTAGAGTGCCATCGACCGCACGACGCCCGCATAGAGGCGGCGAACGCCCTCCCTTGGTCGTCCCCGGTCCTCCCGTTTGCTCGTCTTATAAAAAAATATATGTGTTTTTGTACACGACGAAATGAAGAGACAACCCGAAAGCCACCTGATGTTGAGCAGTAAGCTCTACCTATTACAACTGCAATTCCGCGGTGATCACGTTTACTAAGCACGTGATCAGCGCTGCGTTGCAGCGCCCGTCACCCT
This sequence comes from Pasiphila rectangulata, assembly GCA_963082625.1. NCBI lineage: Eukaryota > Metazoa > Arthropoda > Insecta > Lepidoptera > Geometridae > Pasiphila > Pasiphila rectangulata. The sequence continues at coordinate 5,755,554 of OY720244.1, read as the reverse complement.
GAGACAGAGTTGTAAGGTCTCATATGCCAGTAATTTCACCGGCCCCCTTACACTTCAAACCGGAACACAGCAATGCAGGCATTACTGCTGGCGACAGAACTAGCTGGTGGTACTTCCCTGGATGAACTCTTCACAAAAAGTTCTAAACAGTAGTAGACCATTTTAAACAACAAATTTAAGTTTATTTTAAGTTTTTACTACTGTATTTATCGATATAAATAGATGTAAGTCCCTACTTCTTCTTAACCTATGTCATCCTACTTCTGTGAAAAGCTCATCTCACGGCTTTTTGCTATTATGAGAATCAAAATGCATGCAATAAAGTCGTCTAGCTATATCCGTTTGGTCTATTGTGACGTCGTCGTTCATCGCTTCGTTTGTAACGAGACTGTGCCAATAGTAATAGTACTTCAATTATCGCTAGTAAGATAAGATAGCAAGCAACCTGTATACCAGTTACTGGTATACATAATCTAGTCCCCAGAAGCTAAGCGTAGGATATTAACACATTTTTTTTTTTAAATTAGGCAAATATGGGTATGGACGTTTTGTCTGTAGTTGTTAAACTTAAAGCAATTAAAAAGAAAAATCTAGTCCCCGTCAAATATATAATTAATTAGTTATAATGTTACGCAATATAGCTTTGTGCATGCATTATTTATTTAGTAAAAATTTGAAATTCTTTAAGGTGTACTCGTAATTGAGAACAAAATGATATTTTCGTAACTGTATCACAAGCTAGTGATGTTAGTTCAGCAAAAAAACAAGATTATGATCAATGAACACATGGATCGTAGGGTACATTTTGCAATAAGGTAAAAACTACTGAAAAGAAGGAGACCAAGCGGTCCTCCGCTTGGTTGGTCCAGTTCGGATGGGGCAGCATTTGGAAAACTTTGCAGAGTTATTACGTCACAATACCAAAATTCTTAAAAAGTAAAGTTTTTAATCATGTCGTCCTACGCGTCATGACCTACGGAGCCAAAATCTGGACTCTTAAGGTACGGGTGGTCCACCAGTTTAAAGTTGCTCGGCGGACATGTTCGCTTACACAAACAATGCATTTTAAGATACGAAATAGAGCTTAGAGAAGCCGTGGGGTGCCGGCGGTAGAAAGTTGCAGTAGGAACCTGCCGGGAGATGAGCAGCAGCGTCTCTCCATGTATCATCATCCCGTACTGCGCTCGCCAACTCGCCTGCCAAGCGCGGCGAGTATGGCAACCAACCCCTGTGACCTTGGAGATCCAATAGGTAGACCTCTGTGTAGCAGTGGAAGTGGACAGAAGTCCTACGACTGAGATGATATAATATAATAGATCTTTGTGCCAGCATTATTTATTTAGCACGAATTTTAAAGCTGTCGAATGTACGAGTATAATTGAGATCAAAATGTTATTTTTTTATCTGCAACGCACATTGGTGTAATTGAACATCCGCCAAATAGGTCAACGGCACACTAAACCCGCTAGTGATGTAAATACAGATGTCCGCGCCCTATTCCGGTTAATGTGGCATTGAATGTAGTTTATTGCGTCCGAGTAACTAAGAAATAACTATGTTTTGGCAATGAGTAGTCACAATAATTATCGGCCACAGACTTGACAGTCTAAGGAGAAAAAGTGCCATAATATTGGACGCGATATGGGTCTTGGACGACGCATTGACAATATTGGCATCAGGGATTTAAAAAAAATCTGCAATTACAAAAAAAAATATCATTTCCAAATGAATTGATATTATTTTTTTTTGTTTGGGTTTTTTACTTTAAAATTGGTTGTTATTTTACATGAATGGTTATCTATTATATATACCAGAACAAAACATCCTAAAAATGCTCTATAAAAACATTGATTTTCGCACTACAGGAAACCGATTATGAATCACTGTTATGGCGCTTTCGACCTTTCATTTCAAGCAAGCTTTTCGCGTCAGTTTGTATGTAGCGATCCCCATTAGTCCGCGTTTCACCTTTGTGATTTAGGCACTTACATTCAGATGATTGTTTTTTTTCTATTTTACATCTCTTCTAAGGCTTAATAAACTTATCTTGAGGTGGAATCCAGCGTACTGACTGCATGAATGTTCGCCGTTTAACATGTTACATTACCGTAACACCGGTCAGTACCCACCTTTAGGCTCACTGCATTCAAATTATTCTAAACCTCATCTCTTAAACTCCATTATAAGTACTTAATGTAATGATTTTATTAAATATATATTCTTTGTTTGTAGAACCTTTCATGATATGGTTACAAATCTATGTTAATATTGTTAAGCTGAAGAGTTTGTTTGGTCGAATGCCGTAATCACAGGAGCTACTAGCTGAATCTAATTTTTTTTAGTGTTGGATGGCTGATTTATCGAGGAAGTCTTAAGGCTATATAATGTCTGTACGATCTGCAGATATTTGTTCAGGTGTTCTGGATGTTTTTCTATATATAATAAAAAAATATCTATATTTGTAGTATAATGCATTAAGTATGTCAGTCATCTAGTACCCATAACACAAGCTCTGTTTAGCTTGGGGCTAGATGATGCTGTGAATTGTCCAGCATTATTTATTTATATAAATTACGACAAATAGTTTGAAACACGTACGAAGTCGCGGGGTACATCTATTATTCCTCATAAAAAACGATCGACATACTAAAAGAGGAATTGGCATCTGGTCAGTTCTGCTCCAATTCCTCGAGTTTTTAGTACCTATCTATGCATTTCTGATAAACAAATAAACAACGCGAGACTTCCCTTCATAAATCGAGGCGAGACTTTGTGGTGCCGAAATAGGTTTGTTTTTAACCCAGTTTCTGGAATAACATGATATCAGGCTCTGGCCTGTATTCTTAATTCATAATTTCCTGTTTGACCTTTACCGTAAACGAAAACATCGGGAAACCCACGACGTGATCATTTTCACATGTATTGACATGTTTATTCCTCTGAATATAGCAATCTAGCAGCGCTCCGCAGTTTCACCTCCGTAGTTCTGTTCCCGTGGGAATTTGGGAATAAAATATATGCCTATGTTACTCAGGGATAATGTAGCATTCTAATGGTGACATAATTTTGGAAATCGGTCTTGTGTGTTTTGAATTTATTCGTTACAAACATACAAAATACAAATCGTTCCTTTTTAAACTTGTTATATTAGTATACATACAATAAATAAAATTATAACTATTTAATGTGTAAAAAACATGTGTACAAAGCCAAAATTTTTGAATGTTATTTTATAATAATTTACCAACTTGACATTTTATATATATGTTTTTTTTATTTAATTAATATTGTACCTACATACTTACTTCGATTATTATTTTAACTAAGTTTTATTGATATTTTATTGTTTTTGACATAATGTAATATTAATGTTTATTCTTTTAATTAAATTAGTTTTGGATGATTACGAATAGTGAACATTTGTTTAGACGTTTTGGGCGCTTTGGTATATCTGTAAGCCCAACTCGTGTGTGTGTTTTCAATAAATAAATAAATAAAATCCCAAGATTTTATTTCAAGAAAAGTCCACGAAAGTTTCGACTTGATTAGGTATATGATAATGGCAACATAAAAGCCAGCTGATTATTAACAGGGTCAGTGACCTCCGCGAAGAGTTGCCGTACAGGTACAAATAAAAATACTTATAACCACAAATAGGTTTTTGTTATTAAAAAGTAAAAAAAAAAAAAAAAAAATTTTTTTTATTATGACCTCAGAATCATTTTCACATCTATGTAGTAAAATTATAAATAAAAATGTATAAAAAAAATGAAAAAAACACTAATTCTCGGTTTTTTACCTCCTTAAACTACTTGCTTTCGGGTTAGTAACACATGTTATAATACACCCTGTAGATATAAGAGGTATGCAGAGAGTTGTTTTAGACGTATTGATAATGTTCTTTCTTCAGACCAAATTACCGACTAAACTGTGAGGATAGTTTTGGTGTTGGGCAAGCCTCCATGTATCAATATCTCTCCAGCGTCCCGTACACCATGATACCGGTTTCTGATCCTGCATGGTCCCTTATATTAGATGTGAAAAGCCCTACTTTTTTTTTTGTAAAACATCATCATCATCTCAGCCGTTAGACCGCTGTCCACTGCTGGACATATACTTAAAAAAAAAATATTTTTTGTGAGTTAAGTTGATAAAATAAAATAAAAAGTAAGTAAAAACTCACCTTTGTAAAATGCTATCATCAAGACACGAATATCGTGCTTTTAAACAATATCTCCGCCAAATACCTCGCCAGAGTCACGTAGACAAATAAGAGCTGCAATATAGTTTCAACTTCAACCTCTCAGTATTAAAAGATTGAGGGCATTGTCTGCGATGCATTAGGGTCTTTGTCTGGGATTTTCAGCTTGGAACTTAGTGAGGCATGAAGGCACGAGAGCCAGACTGGTCCATTGACTTTTTATAAACTTTTATCTGCTGGGTGTTATCGGTTGTCGGTGGTTATTTGCGTTGCATAAAGACACAGCATTTACTGTGATTTACATACAGAGTATACAGCAAAAAACTGAAAACCAGCGTTAATCCTTTATTTAAGGATTAGTAGTATGCTGAGGTAACCTTTTCATCCACAAATTTTACTTCATTTCAGCCATAAAACGTCCACTGATGAACACAGGCCTCCCTCATGGATCTCCATGAGGGGTAGTTGCCATTCTCACCACGCTTGGCAGGCGGGTTGGTGAGCGCAGTATGGGATGTTGATACACGGATAGACGCTGCTGCCCATCTTCCGGAGGTATCCCTTAGCAGGCTCTTACTGCATCCATGGGCATGAGAGGAGGGGTATCATTCTGCTGGCACCCCACGGCGGGGGTTTAAATTTTACTTGTTTCAGAATTAACAAGCATTGGTACGGGGGTACCAGAAAAGGGGCGAAGGCCTCAAAAGGTCAAAAATAGCATTTATTTAACTCGTTCGGTTGAAATCGTCAAATACACAGACGGACAGACATACGGACGTACAGACAGACAGACAGACAGCGCTATGCTTCGCCCCCTACTAAATTTATTATGTTAGTGCTAATATTATGTACTGTAGATCAATAAATGATTTTCTTCTTCTTCTTCAAAATATCGAGATCGGTAGAAATATACAAAATAAGAGAGGCTACAACATAGCCGCAGAACGATAAACAAACAATAATTTAATATTTGAAAAAAAAACGCTTCTTCACACAGCACCATCTAGCCCTAAGCAGACGACTTGAGAAACTGCTCTTTATTTTGAAGTCGGATAAATAAACCTCCCAGCCCCGGGACAAATGCTTGCAGATATGCACCGGCCTTGGGGTGCCAGCAGTAGAATGTAATCCCTCCTCTCATACCAAGGGGTACTTCCGAAAAATGGGCAGTAGCGTCTTTCCGTGTATCAACATCCCGTACTGCGCTCGCCAACCCGCCTACCAACCGTAGTGAGTATTGCTATTACCTCTCATGGAGATCCATAGGCCTGTGTTCAGTAGTGGACGTTTTACGGCTGACATGATGATATGCACCTGCCTACGTCACAGCCGGCTATCAAACCAACTGCGCCACGAAAATCGTTAAAATGATGATAGTAAGAGTAATAAAACGAACTACGAGCATTGGCAATGTTGAAATACACAGTTCGAATAAATTGACGCCCGAATCAGATTCCATTCGACGGCAGACGCATAGGAATCACACATAAATACATAGAATTAGGTACCATTTCTGAAGTCGTGGAGTGTATTTGGTTAAAATACAGTAAAGGGAAAGAATTATGGAACTGAAGTGTAATTGGGCAGGACACTGCTGGGCTGGACATTTCATACAGCATCCGCTAGCCCCAAACAAAGCAGAGCTTGTGTATGGGTGCCAGATGGTTGATAGAATACGGAAATACATATTTGTTGTGAATATACATTACACACAGAAAAGCACCCAGACCCAGGACAAATATCTGCAGATAAGCAAACATTTTGTCCCCCGGCGAAGATCGAATCCGCAACCAACTGCGTCTCAGCCGGCTATCAAACCAACTGCGCCACGGAAGTCGTCAAAATGATGATAGTAAGAGTAATAAAATTAACTACGTACATTGCCATCGCGTTGACATACAACAGTTCGAATGAATTGGCGCCAGAATCAGATTCCATTCGACGGCAGACGCCCAGGAATCACATATCCATATCATCATGGTGCTCCATGAGTCCATGAGGGAGACCTGTGTTCAGTAGTGGACGTTTTACGGCTGAAATAATGATGATGAACATTGCTGAAGACGTGGACTGTTTTTACAAGGAATATTTTATGAAAAATATCGACAGATCGTACAGACATTCTTTGATGTTAACAAAGTTTCTCATTTGTATCTTTAATATTATTGTAATTAACTAAGCACAATACTTAAAAAAAAACACAGTTGTTCTTTTCATTAATTTACATAATATTTCAAAGATTTTTGTTATTATTTGTATTTGGGATTATTGAATTGTATTACGGTTGTTGTAAGATATTATTTAAACCTAGAACCTCAGGATTACTTTACTTATTTTTATTATATATGTTTCACCGTGTGTGAGGTCTGTGCCTTGCATAGCGCTACGGCGCCACCGAAAACCAGCGCTGCGACAGCATTCGTGTTGTTACAGCAAATGCTGAGTGGCGACCGATTTATTTCTTATTTTATTGTTTTTTTCTTTATTAAAAATAAGGTGCAAATAAATATTTTCTATTCTATTCTTAAAATATAGTTTCAATGCTTCTTTCCTAAACAGGTTCAGCCGCTGCCGTAAGTTGCTCCCCTACCGAGCACTAACTATATCGACGGTGATTGACTTGTCCATCATCTCAGCCGTAAGACGTCAACTGTTGATCATATGCCTCCCTTATTGATCTGCAAGTAGATCATAAGGGTTTTTTGCCATATCACCGCGCTTGGCAGGCGGGTTGTTGAACACAGTACGGTGTACCCGATATATAGATATATCCGTTGGCAGTTTCTTACTGCACCCACGGGCAGGAGAGAAGAGGCAATATTCTACGGCCTCACGGCTTTGATTTCACATGTATACTTTGTTTAAGTAAAGTTTCTTCGATTTCTTATGGATCCAATTTTAAAGTGTTTCCTTTCGAACCCCCGCAGATTTTTATTCATAAACAACAAGAGTTCCTCCCACATGTTTTCAAAATGTTAGGCTCCAATTTTCACACGATAAAAATCTTTGTTCAGCGTACTAATAAAATTCGTCCTTTATAATTCCATAGAATTTGAGCCTTCATTAAAATCAGTAATAAGTTATCTTTCATCGAGTTTGTGGTTTATATTTTCCAAGGAACTAATTCCATGGAAAATAACAATGAACGAAAATGTAGTTAAAAGTTATAGAAGTATCAAATATATTCTGAACAAAAGCAGATCCATCAAAACTCTATAGTTTATTGTTTATGGCCACATTTACACAGTATTCAGTCAATATTCATTGGTGTGGATTTGCTTTGCATATTTTTATGTAAAAGTGTATTAGTAAGGTTTCGTGTCGCTTCTTTTAATGACCCTATGGTAGTTTTTGCGTGATGAGGTAACAAACCTTCATACAAAAAAACTTTCGGCTTTATAATATTAGTAGGATACAAGGCAGTAAATAAATATAATAAACAAATAATATAATAGACTCAATAATATAAATAATAAACCTTAATATTTATAATATACCCCATACTCCCCCCCAGAGTTTGGTCCGCGCTGGCATATCGACAACCTCCATTTGGAGGTTGTCTATACGCCAGGACCCCCTATCCGCCACCCGGGTAGAGGACGTTTTACGGCTGAAATAATGAAATATGTTTTATTTTACACATAAATTCTCCAAATTGTCACGTCGTAATGTGCGTGCATCTTTATACATATCCACGGACTGGGAAAGAGTGACAAAACATTTTCGTTCATTGTTATTTTCCATGGAATTAGTTCCTTGGAAAATATAATCCACAAACTCGATGAAAGATAACTTATTACTGATTTTAATGAAGGCTCAAATTCTATGGAATTATAAAGGACGAATTTTATTAGTACGCTGAACAAAGATTTTTATCGTGTGAAAATTGGAGCCTAACATTTTGAAAACATGTGGGAGGAACTCTTGTTGTTTATGAATAAAAATCTGCGGGGGTTCGAAAAACAGTCACGTTAACAAAAGTCACCAGTGCGCGCTCTCTCTTACGCTTTCTTTGTAAACGTGTCCGTACCACTCTCTTATGCTTTCTTTGTAAACGTGTCCATAACTCTCTCTCTCTCTTACGCTTTCTTTGTAAACGTGTCCGTACCATAAAATGTATGCAATAAGGATGCGCCGATCTATCTTATGGTAATCACGTCACTTACCATCATCTGTGCCTTCATTGCCTTCCCTTTGGATTCTGTGAAACTTTCAGCTTAAGGTGCATTCGCCGTTGAGCAGAATAATTTTGTCACACAAAACATGAATCGTTTGTATTAGGTATAGTTGGTTTATGTGTAAAAAATAATTTATACCTCCGGAAGATGGGCATCAGCGTTTTTCCGTGTACATCCCGTACTGCGCTCGCCAACCAAGTGGTGAGTACGGGAACAACCCATTCATGATCTTGGAGGTACATGAGTGATGAGGAAGCTACCGTTCTCACTACATTTATTCATCGTAAGATATATCTATAAAACGAGAAATCGTTCCTTGACTTTTATTGGCGTGTCCTGCAGTGGAAAACGACCTACCCCTTCCCTGTACGGACGTCTTGTACAAACCGAAGTCGACGGTAGCTGGCTTCGAAAGCTGGCTCCGAAAGGGTCCGAAGGGGATTTATTTACTGCAGAATGTCATCACATCTCACTACTGGACATATGCCTCCTTCATGGATCTTCATGATCATGAGGGGATTGTCGCCATACTCACCATACAGGCGGGGTAGCGAGCGCAGTGCGGGATGTTGATACACGGAGAGACGCTGCAGCAAACAGACGTTGGCAGAGTAGTGGAATTTTTCGCTGTCACACACGCCTTAAACAAAGAAAAGAAGAAGACATCTGTATTCGTTTTGGAATGTTTATAAACAAACTGCAATACTAAAAACAGCTAAAAACTCACTTATTTAAACAAGCATTGATTTGAAATTATCGTGGCTTGACATCATTCTGTAAATATAATACGGCTTACACCACGTACCTAACTTATTATCATCTTGCTGACGTTCTCGTCTCGCGGCCCTCGGAGTCGGCCACGAACGGTGCTCATGAAGAAGGCCCTCTAAATGGTCTACGAAACGTCAGCAAGATGATAATAAGTTAGGTACGTGGTGTAAGCCGTATTATATTTAAGAAAGCATTGATTTGTTGAGAATTGACAAAATGTATAAAAATCACCAAAGAGAAAGTGATGGTGAGGATGGCAACAACCTCTCAAGATTAGTACTAGTTAATGAGGGAGGCCTATGACCAGCAATGCACGCCTTACAACTCAGAGGATGATGAGGGTCGGTGAAGTAATGGTAGTTTGTTTACAAGCAAAATCCACAACGAATTTGATCAAAGCATTTGCATGCACTGACATGCTGATAACACACTTTGTTGTCAGGATTAAAATGGCTTCAAATCGTTTGCACCAACTGCGATACTGCCCCTTTTTATAAAAAAAAATGTTTTTTCTTGAATAGAGAATAACCCTGATAAAACTTAAGTGAATTGCTCAGTTGCACAAAAAATGCAAGAAGTAGGGATCCAGAAATGTCTCGCGACTGTACCTTAAGTACGTATCCAAGTTTAGAAGACTCAGCATCTTTTAAATTTAATTTCGCGGAAGTACCGAGTTCTGAACTGTGTTCAGAGATACAAATGGAAACGATGCATCTAGAGCTTTTTGACCTACATCCAAACCGTCTTTTGATCGTGAAGATTCAGATTGTGATCATGAAGGAGTTCTTGCTTTACTTGCCACACATTGCAGGCGGGTTGGCGAGCGCAGTACAGGATGTTGATTTACGGAAAGACGCTGTTGCTCATCTTCCGGAGGTTTTATATATTCACACTGCATCCACTGGCAAGAGACAAGGGGCAACATCCTACTGCCGGCACCCACCGGCACACGTCAGATCCGTGGTTAGATCCCTGCAGGAGGACAAATATTCGCTTTATCTGCAGATATGTCCCGGGTCCGGGTGTTTTCTCTGTGATAAATATGTTTTCATAAAAAAGTATTTATAATCTGGTTTCCATATTTATAAGCTTAGCTTAGGGCGGGTGGTGCATTTTAACAAGCATTGTTACGGGGGTACCAGAAAAGGGGGCGAAGGTCCCTCAAAAAGTCACCAAAAGTCGATAATGGCGTTTTTGGGTTTTTGGACGTGTTCGGCCATGTGAAGACTTACATATACATATTTTTGTGACCTTTTGAAGTCAGAATAACTCCGGTCCCTGTGACCCTAGAGTCACCAAAATCAATCAGTCGCTTCTCTCATTAAGACGGTGCTATCGAAAAAGGTTTTATGTAAATCGGTCAACGCGTTCGGTTGTAGTCATCATATACACAGACAGACAGACAGACAACGCTATGCATATTAGGGGGCTTCGCCCCTAATTACCGCCATTACTAGGCCCATTCCTTTTAGAGTTATAGCATAACTAAACATCACTCTAGCAAAGGACTGTGCGTCAACTAAGATCATTACTGGGCGTAGTAATGGGCCATACAACACAGCTGTCTTCAGACTCCAGAAATGTCTAGAACGGCCAATTTCAAGGGTTTTTACGATCGTTAGACTGTTTAAGTTTCTGTTATACTGATGTTATACAATAAGAGAGCGCGCACTAGTGACTAATGTTCATCATCATCATCATCATCTCGGCTTTAGGACGCCCACGGCTGGACTCAAGCCTCCCCTCATGCATCTTCAAGTACTGATCAAGAGCGTTTTTTTTTATACTCCACACGCTTAGCCAGCGAGTTTGCGAGCCTAGTATGGGATGTTGATATACGAAAAGACGCTGCTTCCCGTCTTCCGAAAGTATCCCTTGGCAGATTCTTACTCCATCCATGGGCAAGAGGGGAGGAGCAACATTCTGCCGGCACCCCACGGAATATGTTACCGTGACTATCTTGTCACTTACCATCATTTCAGCCGTAAAACGTCCACCACTGAACACAGGCCTTCATGGATTTCCATGAGGGGTAGTTGCCATACTCACCACGCTTGGCAGACGTGTTGGCAGTACTGAATGTTGATACACGGAAAGACGCTGCTGCCTATCTTCCCGAAGCAAGGCAAGGGTTATTGCCCGATTCTAGGGGGCGAAGCCCCCTAATATGCATAGCGCTGTCTATCTGTCTGTCTGTTTGTCTGTCTGTCTGTGCATGAGATCATGAGGGGCGAAGCCCCCTAATATGCATAGCGCTGTCTATCTGTCTGTCTGTTTGTCTGTCTGTCTGTGCATGAGATCATGAGGGGTTGTTGCCATACAACAACGCCTCATGATCAGTACTTTAATACTCATGAGGGAGGTCTATGTCCACCTACGGCTGAGATGGTGATATGGTTATGTATCATTTCAGCCATAAAACGTCCACTGATGAACACGGGCCTCCCTCATGGATCTCCATGAGGGGTAGTTGCCATACTCACCACGCTTGGCAGGCGGGTTGGTGAGCGCAGTATGGGATGTTGATACACGGATAGACGCTGCTGCCCATCTTCCGGAGGTGTCACTTAGCAGGCTCTTACTGCATCCAAGGGCATGAGAGGAGGGGTATCATTCTACTGCCGGCACGTTGGTTGGCGGATGGTTATGTATGACGTGTATATTTTATAATGTTACCGACAGACTTAATACAACTGTTTACTCGCAACCTAAACTGAACATAACCTTAGCACAAAGGCGTATAATCAAAGGCTCAGGTGAAGTATTAAATTAACTAGCAATCCGAAGAGTCATTTTCAGAGTTTCATTCTATCAACAGATTTGTTATCCCAAAGACATCAAAGTAAAAGTTTACAAAGTCATCAAGATATTTCATTTTGGAATAAAAATACTCCAAGTTTTTGTACAGTTGCCTATCTTGGAATTATGTTCTTTCTTGTATTGAGACGCCTTTAACTTATATTATACTAGCGACCCGCCCCGGCTTCGCATATGTATAAGGATGAACAAATCGGCAGTCGTTTTGTATGAAGTCAATAAAACGGGTCAAGAGCGTATCACGCCGTCCCGGAGCCGAGACATAATTTACCATTTTCGCGCGAGAGTTTTAATTTCGGTTAAACTCGTAAGATATTGATTTAAATTAAGGTTTAAAGGGCAAATATGTTCTATAATGATCTATTTATGGTGTTTTAATCATTTTTAGATATACAGGGTGTTTGGTGCATCGTGTGCTAAATTGAAATGGTCGACTGGGTCATCTGCTATCCTTTCAGACCCCTAAACACTTCTCATGCCCTGTGGATTTTTGTAGCTTTTTTAGCTGTAACATGGACAGCTTTAATCGAAGTCCGAAACTTTGCGAGGAAATTAAAAAAAAAAACTAGATGGCTAATTTCACTAATTTTGAATTTAAAAGTACTGTAATACAATACACATCTAAACAAAATTAAAATTCAGATGGATCAGCGCTGTGGTACGACGTGCATTTTATACCTTTTTTGTCTCCGTATTATTAAACCTAAACTTAAATTGCAGGATCTTATGTTATTTCTGTGACAAAATAAATACACATTTATCTCATTTTCTGACACACATTCATTTTATACCGAAGTACATATAATGAAACGCTATTGGTGTGTGGTAAATAGTTACACAGTGAAGTGGTTTCACGACAATTAATTAGCTGGATAATTAAATAACTTCGCTTGATTTATTTGACTGAACATCATGGAAACCGAATTGAAGTACTCAATTATAGGTTAGTACATATTTTAGGTAGATATCAGTTTATGTTAATGTTTATAAATAACTAGGTCCTAGGCACTATTTACAAACAACAAAGATATCTCATTGAGAATTTCTGCATAAATCATTTCTAGATGTAAAAAAACTTCATTAACAGTACAGTCACCTATAGTATGTCTAATATATACCAGTCAGTCATTCAAACTTAAGTGATGCTGTGGCTTGACTACATTATAACTTAGTTGGATTTTACAATACGATACTGTATTGATAACATTAAGTTACAAAGAAGAACCGACTTCAGAGAGATACGAACAGGAGTCGTTGACAACATTACGCTTGGGTGGTTGTCTTCTGACGCGAATGAAGTCCGCGAAGGGTGGCAGTTTCGTGCGTTAACCTAGTTTGTTTTCCGCCCTTAATAACTGCTAAGGTACTTGGTACTTGGGTGAGCCTATCTGGGCCCTGTACCTGTGCCCGCGTGGATTCGAGCTCGGGTTCAGTGTCCGTGTGTTCGATGAAGGTATGCCAGCCTACCACACAGCGGTAGGACAGATGTCCAACGTACTTTTGTGCTAGGTCTAGTACCATATAGCGACCTCTCAGCGGGCAAAGGTCCGCCTGCGACGCAAGAGGTTGCAGTTTGGATTCCCGCCTCGGGACAAATGCCTGTACGATCTGCAGATATTTATTCAGGGTGCTATGGATGTTTTTCTATTTAAATTAAAACATATCTATCCATGTAGTTTATTGAATTATGTATATCAGTCATCTAGTACCCATAACACAAGTTCTGCTTAGCTTGGGGCTAGATGATCCTGTATGCCCAGGATCTGTAACATCAGCACAACGACGACCACAACAACCACACGGACATATCATGAGGTCATCGGCGTAGGTAGGTAGGTAACGGCGTTGCGTCGCTGGAACATGTTCTCTGTTAGGCGAGTAATGAAGGCATCTAGCATCTTGAGGCGGAATAGAATTCCATTACTACTAATACAAGAACGATCGCACTCCATTAAACTAAGTGGAACAGCCATTAACGACTCAATCGGCGCCAATTTCCAGCGAAACTATCCTTTATACATTTTGTATTCAATCGAATGAGCTCTAGTGCACTTATTTTAAACTGTTTAACCCCCATTATTACGGTGGAATGAAAAGTGGTTAAACTTTTAAAATGATAATACTTTATATTCAGCCTTGATAAATGGATTCTTTATGAAAAATTAGTGCGTTTTGACGTGGTTTTTCAGCAGCGAAAGAAAAAGAAGTGAAAATCATGCAGGTTTAGCACTGTCAAGCATAGATGCGGTAAAAACAATGCCATCCATAAACATATACTCAAAACGCTATATAACCGCCTATTTATTACATTTTAAATATGAGAATATAGAGATTTATCATGGATCCCATCATCAGAACTGGGTGTAAAAGAAAACTTTATAAAGTGATGCAAAAGACCCAACCGCAAGGGCATGTAATATTCCTTGAGGGATTTCAGTAGACACTATTATTTGAAATATTATGTACTAGCCGCACTCCGCGGTTTCACCCGCGTAGTTCCCGTTCCCATGAGAAAACGGGGATAAAGTATAGCCTATGTTACTCAATTTTGAATATTGGTCTAGTGGTTTTGAGTTTATTTGTATATGTTAAAACATACAAAATACAACACATAAATCTTTTCTCTTTATTATATTGAGAGATTACAATTAATTAATTTGTCATGTAGTTTTAAAAAGATTGGACATAATTGAAAATGTGTATATTAAAATTAAAGGAGAATTTTCCAAATCGGTTCTTAAACGAGGGAGTTTTGTGGTAACAAAGATGAAAATATAATACAGACGACTGGTGAATCTCCTCCTTCTTTTTGTAACGGTTAAAAACCGTTTCGCATTATCAAATTTCGCAATATCCTTAATAGGGTTCAGTTATTTGAAGGGGATTACCGGACGATGGATAGTCTATTAATTTCCAATATCTGACGTCAACTAGCTCAGGATGCATGAAGTGGGGGTGCTAAGTTCCGTTCCGCACCGAAACTTCGTTACCCTAATTTACCCGACAATGAGTTTCCAAGTTTGCAATTTTGAACAGGACTTCTATATAGTAAAGTAAGGCTTTTTACATTGTTATACATGACTGCAGTGCATATGAGATTGTTCGATTCAGATATATGTTTAAAAAAAAAACAAATCTATTGAAATCCACGACCTGCGGATTGAAAGTCGGGGTTTCGACATACCACTTGCCCAACGACTTAAACGCAGTCAAAATCAATGTCGAACAGATATTTCAAAGCCCATTTCGCAATACCCTGAATAGGGTTTTGCTGTTTTAATAGGATGAACCGACGTCTATTCATTTCTAATGTCTGATGTCAACTAACTCAGGAAGAACGAAGTGGGGCTGCTGTATTCCGTTCCGCACCGAAACTTCGTTACTCTATGATACCCGACGATGAGTTTCCAATTTTGAACAGGAGTTTCTTATTTAGTGTCTAAAGGATGTTTATTGAATGAATTTCCCGTGAACTATGGGACATTCTTGGCTTGGACACAAAGACCCAGCAGTACAAATAAGCTGTGGATGCTGATATTGATGATGAAGACGTAGATGGCGGGGTGAACCCGATTAACACCTGATCGACTGGAGGCAAATGGAATCGAGATGCATGGTGGGAATGCCCCCCAAGTTCTGCTTATAGGCCTTTGCCCAGCTGTGGGATCAGATGGGCTCATAATAATAAATGTTATTTCATGCTTTTTACTTCAAATTGTTAGTTGAGTTACACGACTGGTCAACCATTACAACAAAAAAAAATCTCAAAAACTGTACTTACCATAAAAACATAGATTTTCAATGTACAGTCAGCGTCAAATTGATATGAGCCTCTAGAGTAGTCAAAATGATCTGAAAAACATAAAAGCCTGACTGCTCATATAAATATGAAACAATGAGTAGTAAGGTATTTTGAACACCCTAGGTGCTTGCAACAATATGATGATTCGAACTGCGTATATCAAATTGCTTTTATGTTTTTCAGACCATTTTGACTACTCTAGACGCTCATATCAATTTGACGCTGACTGTACGAGTAAACGAAGCCGATTTTGTGGCTCTAAACTTTCTGTACATACATAGGTAATTGTAAGTATTATAAACACTCTTCAAAATGGTTGTTGGATTTTACGAAATTGCCAATAGTTTTTTTTATATTTTAAAAGACAATTACTGCGAAGGCGCTTAAAATTTTGATTTCTAGCTGGCTTTTCACGTCAGTTTGTGTGCAGGCGGGCCCCCTCAGTCCACGTTTTAACATTGTAATTTAAACAATTACATTCAAATAATTGTTAATCAATTCGTCACCTTTCGGCAGTCTACTGCTGCCATAGGTCCTCCTCATAGACCTGCAAATACTGATCACGAGGGATTTTTGCCATAATCACCACGTTGGCGAACGCAGTGCGGTATGTTGATACATGGAAAGACGCTGCTGCCCATCTTCCAGATTCTTACTCCATCCACTGGCAAGAGAGGAGAGGCTTGTTCTTCTTTTGTAAATTGACTATTCTAGGTAGCGTTTTGCTCTATTGATTAAAAACTTATTGACTTTGACTTTCGCTACATTCTACTGCCGGCACCTGCTATGGTGGTTGTCAGCTCTATAATCTAGGTATCTAGGTGTCTGCATGACTATAGCATATTGTTGCAGCATCTTTATCATTATTGTTGTAGCAGTGAGCGTAATCCAATGACAACATTACAGTACCTATGCTATTGAAGCCTTTGTTTGTACGGTGCGAATATCGCTATGTATCGTCTTAACTGATCGTGTGAGTATCGAGTGTGATGAAAGGGACTTGATTATGTGATAGTTACTGATAACCTGTATCGTAACAATGTTGGCCAAAGGCTTTTTTCAATTTCCGTAAGTGAAGAGACATCACTCATTGTTACAGTTAGAATCAGCTGTGGGGTGGAAACCGGGGCCGAGGGACTACAGTAGAATGTACCCTCTCCTCTCTTGCCTGTGGATGCAGTCAAATTCTGCCAAGGGCCACTTCTATCACTTTCACTTTTATATAGGATTAGTAGGGATTTATGGTATACATGAATCATCTTACTGTTTTTAGGCATATGTATATCCAGAAGTGGACTTTGATGATGATGATGATGATTACTATATTGGATTATATATTTATTGCGTAATTAGGTACCTTTATTTTTATCCCGACGTTCGGCGATAAATGCCTGATAATCCAATATAGTACCTAATATTGTGTTTTGATCACGAAAGTTTAAAAGCTTCTATTCATGAGGATGATGATAAGGACTTGGTTTTAACAAGCAATTGCTCAGCTTTAGAAAAACCATTTATTATTATAGCATCCACTTTAATAACTGTTTCATTTTGCTACAGAAGCCTCGTTTAACGACGACGTCAGTAATTCGAGTCCAGTAGGATAGAGAAGAAAATAAATGCCTTTGCTTCCATTATTTTAAAAGGAAATGTCAAGACTGTACGGATTGAAAGCAACCGAGGAATCGCTCTAGGGCTCTGTATAAAAGCTCTTGTATTGGAAAAGTTCAGTTTTAGTAACAGCACTGTTATTTTATAAATAAACAGTATTTTTTTTGTATAATTTAAAGACTTCGGTTTCGAAGGCCTTGGAAGTAGGAAGTGGTTCGATTCCCGCCGCATGTCAAATATTTGTGAGTTTTCTGCAGATATTTGTCCCGGGTCTGGGTGTTTTTCTTAATATAATAAGTACTAGTTGTTCGTCACGAACTTTCAGAAATTTCAGAAACAAGGTTGTAAATTCTTTTATTGTGTTTATTTATTATAATAGGATACCCAACACAGGTTTACACATAAAATAATAAGAAAACATTCAAAAACAATTTATAGCATTGTGCTCCCGTACTTAAAGGGTACCACAGCATGCAAAATCACAGTGTTCAAAGTTAAACTTCGATAACACCCTGTATATTTAAGTTTCGAACAACAGCTGCAATATATTTAAGAGTACAATTTATTTGAACGGCACGTTTCCGATAGTAGGTGTTGTATGGCCAAATTTGAATACTAATTTGGTGTTTTATGGTCAGATTTAAATACGAATTAGCTGAAAGCTAGCGTAGCTTTTGCACACGATTACGTCCATATAATCTAATAGCCACTGAAGCCTCATCATCATCATCGCCGTAGACGTCCACTGCTGTACATAGGCTCTCTCATGAAACTCACCACGCTTAGCAAGGGGGTTAGCGAGCGCAGTACGGGATGTTGATACACGGAAAGACGATGCGGCCTATCATCCGGAGTTATTCCTTTGCAGATTCTTACTTTATCTACGGGCAAGAGAGGACAGGCAACATTTTACTGCCGGTACTGTAAATAAATATCATCATCATCATTTCAGCCGTAATACGTCCACTACTGAACACAGGCCTCCATCATGGATATCCATGAGGGGTAGTTGCCATACTTTACACGCTTGGCAGGCGGGTTGGCGAGCGCAGTACGGGATGTTGATACACAGAAAGACGCTGCTGCCCATCTTCCGGAGGTATCCCTTAGCAGGCTCTTACTGCATCCACGGGTATGAGAGGAGGGGTAACATTCTGCAGCCGGCACCCCGCGGCAATATAATACAATATAAATATAAACCGTGCTTAATTTAGAGCCTAACGCTACGTCCAAACCTGCGCGTCAGCGTAGCGGTGTCCTGGACGCAAAGCTACGGTTACTACGCAAAACGTGCACATTGCGCGACTACCGGCGCGTATCGCGAATATCGTCGCGCTCTGCCGACGTGGTCGTCCCACGTGGTCGCGTAAAGCTACGTAATGAATTTGAAAAGTAAACAAAGCATTTAAATTTTTAGGGTTCCGTACCCAATGGGTAAAAACGGGACCCTATTATTAAGAGTCGTCTGTCTGACTGTCACCAGGCTGTATCTCGTGAACTGTGATAGCTAGACATTTTTTACAGATGATTTATTTCTGTTACCGCTATAACAACAAATATTAAAAAACTAATAAATTAAATAAGGGGGGGCTCCCCATATAAAAACCTGATTTTTGTGCCGTTTTTTGCTCAATATTAATAACGGCGACAGGTAGACGCTTGAAATATTTACAGGATATTTAGTTGTATATTCAGTTTAAAAATAAATAATTTAATTAAAACAAATATTTGAGGGGGACTCCCTTATAACAAACGTGATTTTTTTTGCCTGTTTTTGCTCGATGTTATTAACGGCAACTGGTAGACGCTTGATATACTTACAGAATATTTAGTTGCATTTTTATAGCATAGCAGTGGTTTTTCCAAGCCGTGTTGGCCGAGTGGTATGTACCCCCGACTTTCAATCCGAAGGTCGTGGGTTCGATATCGGCCGTGCACCAATAAGTTTTTCTTTCTTGAAATATATATGTGAGTACACACTTAACACGAGCTACAACGGTGAAGGAAACATCGTGAGGAAACCCGCGGCTTAGTTAGCTTCAGACTTATTGACCTGTTCTTTCCTCTGAGTAATAGCTGACTAAGCTGAGAGGATGGTATAGGTGCTGGGCAAGCCTAATCCATCTAACAATGTCCCAGGTACTGCAGCGTCCCGTACAGCATGGTTACCAGTTGCTGACGCTGTATAAATCATATTTGACGAGCTCTGTGGCGCAGCGGGCGAAGGTCCGCCTGCGACGCAAGGGGTTGCGGGTTCGATTCCCGCCTCGGGACAAATGTCTGTACGATCTGCAGATATTTGTTCAGGGTGTTCTGGGTGTTTTTCTATATATAATAAAAATATCTATCTATGTAGTATAATGTATTAAGTATATCAGTCATCTAGTACCCATAACACAAGCTCTGCTTAGCTTGGGGCTAGATGATGCTGTGTGATTTGTCCAGCATTATTTATTTATTTATTTATTATTTATTTATATATAATAGTGGTTTTTCCAAATAATGGTATGGAATACTTCGTGCGTGAGTCCGACTCGAACTTGGCCGTTTTTTTTATTAATTTGCTGTTATTATGTCATAGTACTATTACTGCTGTAGTAACGGCAAGCGATCTAACAGTGACAACTCATGGTAGACACAGGTTTAGCTGTAGCTTTACTATTCGGTGTGAAATGTATCATGTATTTATTAAGCTAATAAATTAATTACGAAATTAATCGAAAGGCCTATCCTAATATTAAATAATATGCAACAGGAAAATCATGCTTTCGAATATTAATTATACTTTGTTTTATGGTGTTTTTGAAGTACTAAAAGCAAATTAATATTGAAGCAAACGCTTTGCATGTTTTCAAATTCTATATATTGTTTACACATAAATTAGTTAGTTTAAGCACATACGTAATAGATGCTGTGGAGTGCCGGCAGTAGAATGTTGCCCTTTCTCTCTTGCGCGTGGATGCAGTAACAAGATTCTTACTGCAACCAGTAAGAAGTTGCAGCAAGAAGACGCTGCCTTGGCAGATGCCATATTTTACTGTGCTCGTCACGCGCCTGCCAAGCGTGGTAAGTATGGCAATAACTACCTGACTGAAAACCAGCGCTTCCTAGCATTCCTCATGTGTGGGAGCATAATGCTGAGTCAGGCCCCTTTGGACTCACACAACTTTGTGAACTGGTTGTTCATTACTTGAAATAGTATATTCTGCTTTGACCCGCTGAGTGAGCTGCTTACCGTCTATTTGTCACTATGTCGCAGAATATTTAACTGGGTAGGTACTCCTAGATAAAAATTAGAAATAAGTCAGTTTTTTTACTATAGTTATTTTTAAGCTAAGTCATCATCATCATTTCAGACATAAAACGTCCACTGATGAACACAGGCCTCCCTCATGGATCTCCATGAGGGGTAGTTGCCATTCTCACCACGCTTAGCAGGCGGGTTGGTGAGCGCAGTATGGGATGTTGATACACGGATGGACGCTGCTGCCCATCTTCCGGAGGTGTCCCTTAGCAGGCTCTTACTGCATCCACGGGTAGGAGAGGAGGGGTAACATTCTACTGCCGGCACCCCACGGGTTTTAAGTTTAGTGTGTGTGTCTAATAAATGTATTTCTTCTTTCTTTCTTCTAAATGTATTTCAACTACCTCGACGTCCTGGAGATTGATGAGGGGAGGCAGCTTTGGACGTGGACAACAATCCTACGACTGAGATGATGATGATGATGAGTAACCACCTAGCAACACTACTACTAACAACTAACAACTATAACACAAGCTTTGCTAACATTAGAGATAGTATCAACATCCTTTGTTACGGTTCTAGATGCGTTCCAACATACGGTTTAATAAAATACATTTATCCGGGTATTTATCGTTTTTTTTTATTAATCTACTGCTGGGCAATGGTCTCCCCTTTCTCCGCTTGTCACGGTCCATTCCGGCCATGTAGACTCAAACCTATCCAGGTCGTCACGCCATCTCCTTCTGGGTCTATACCGCGACTTCGTTGCCCGCTTGGCACCCAATGTGTGACGAGATTGACCCAACGTCCCGGGTGCATTCGAGTCACATGACCTGCCCAATTCAACACTTTAGGCGAGTCTTTATGTCTACATCTGCAATCCCAGTCTTTGCGCGCAGGTCAGTGTTTTTAACGCGATCTATTCGTTTGACGCTGAGAATGCTTCTCTCCATCGCTCGCTGGCTAATCTTGAGTTGGAAATTATCTTTATTTTTTCCCGATGTATTGGCGAATATTTCATTGTCCCGGGAAGACTATGGTAATTTACGCGATAAATACCCGAATAAATGTATTTTAAAAAGTGTTGTGATCGCGAAAGTTGAAAAAAATCGGCAAAGTGCGACTTGTGCACGAAGGGTTCCGTACCATCAGTCTGTTAAAATTAAAGCGTCTGCCGTCTTGCCGTTATTAAGATAAAAACGACAAAAAATCACCCCTTAAATATGTTTTTATTCTGTTTTTAGTAATTGTTGTTAAACCGGCAACCAAATGATCATGTACATCTGTGAAATTTTTTAACTGTCTAGCTATCACGATTCATAAGATTACAGCCTGGAGACAGACATACAGACGAACAGCGGAGTTTTTTACCCTTCGGGTACAGAACCCTAAAAGACAACAACATACGGTTATAGATGGTGCTGTGTAAAATGTCAAACATTATTTATTATTTGAACCTTCTTCCATAGATAAAAGATTCCGCAATCCTCATACAAAGACGTCTCAAAATCCATGCCAAAACAAACCTTGTAAAGCTGGAGTCCATCTTGTCTAGAATCGTAGAACAGCTCTGTTAATCACAGAACATGCCCTACGTAATCCTCATATCACGAGGTCACAAAACCGTGCCGAAACAAACTTTGTAAAGCTAGAGCCTAAGGGTGTTAATCTTGTCTACAATCGCAGAAACTGTTATTGCCGACGGAGCCCTAGCGTGGGTCGAATTTGCGTTTCCGAACCGATACAGAACATCGAACGCAGAGGCTTTGACGGCTGATAAATGGCTAAAGCTGTAAATGCTGGGTGTTAGAAGTAACGGTAAACGTAACATAACGGCTGTCTTACTTAACTTTACCGGCGGTAAAGTTCATAGTCATAGCCATGACAGGAGCCGATCGCAAAATTTTGTATCAATGACAAATATGTCCTGTGCCGCATTGGAGGTGTTAAACAGCCCGCTGGATCCCACTACTTGGCAAGACCCTTCTTTCACTTCGTCTATTTGTCCTGATCTAGCAAAGATTATACTTGTCTGAAACTGTGTTACAAATTTATATGTATTATATTATCGGGTATTTATCGCGTAATTAGGTTAATTTATATCCCGGCCACGACGTTTCAGTTCGTGGTCGCGGGCGGACTGGTTTTATTGCGTCGCGAAAGTTTAAAAATAAACGACGTCCATGTGGCTTAGAGCAGTATGATGATGACGATTTATAATGTTTAACCAGGTTCTCAAATTGTCTGTATATCTTTTTATTGTTTTTATCTTTGTTACCTTAGAAAACCGTCGTTTATGAACCGATTTGGAAATTCGATTAATATTAACTGGAGTCGTTCGTGTGAAGTTTCGAATATTAAACCATCAGTATATTAAATAAATTCAAACGTTACGTACAACATACATATGTACGTAAACGTAGATTAGTTAATTTCACAGAACTACTGAAGCTTAATTACGAGGAAATATGGTTATTTTTTTGAATGAAATGGGTTCTCTTCTTATGTAATGAAGAAATAATTAAGAACCAAAAATACACTGATAAATGAAATAACAGAAAATGTAGGCACTGCAAAATTGAAATAACTGTGTTTTCCTGTCAGATATTACAAAAGCAAATCCCGTCAGAATCGAGATATTATGATTGCAAAAATGAAATCAATTGTTGGGGGTAATTAACACTTAAAATAAAACATCTCGTTCACAGAACTGTATACATAACTGTTTTCTTAATTCTCATATTACAATATTTTAGTTGTACGGGATGGAACTTTCATAAGCATGACCGCGCGAGAGAGACGGATGCCAACTTAAGTTAACCGACATTTAACGTCCGCCGTTTTTTTTAGAAACCCTAATTTGCTGCTGAGCCCACATGTAACCATTGGTATCTATTTTGCGGACGATTGTTTAATGGATCTTCATTAATGTTATTAGACAGTGGTTCAGAAAAGTATTTATTTCTTTAGAAAACACGGTATATAGGCCGCCCATTGTACTTCTACTTTTAGTTTTTGTAAGTTTCTTTCTATGTTAATTTTTGTGTTAGTATTAAGTTAAGTACAATAAAGAGTTATCTATCTATCTATATGTATATTAAATAATTCTGAACAATTCACACAGCATCCTCATCTCAGACGCAGGACTGCTGTCCACGTCTATATGTCTCCCTCATGGATCTCCAAGATCATGAGGGGGTTGTTAACATACTCGCCACACTTGGCGGGCGGGTTGGCGAGCGCAGTACTGGATGTCGATACACGAAAAGACGCTGCGGCCCATATTCCAGAGATATCCCTTCGCAGATTTTTACTGCATCCATGATCAAGAGAGGAAGGGCACCATTCTACTGCCGGCATGCCGGCACTCCACGGCAGAAACTGAATGACGAAGATGAACTATTCTGCGTTTTCTAGAGTTATATAATTTTCTTCTTGTAACCAAAAAAACTTCTCAAGGGTTTCAAAAAAATCTCTCTAATAATCCCTTTGCATGCATTTCCCGAGTTTTTGCTGAAACTAGGCTATTGTATGTAAGGGAATAAAAAATGCGGAACTCTTCACAGTACAATACCTGGCCATTGTGAATGTGCAAGCACGGCTTTGCACAATGGCTGGACTTGAATTTGTAACGTTTTTAGCACTGGTTCTAATTTCTGAAGCAAAAAACAAGTAACTTACAATTGTAATGCTTGACATTATTTGAATAATTGCTTCCTTAAGGGCTATTAGTGTTGTAGCCTTCTTTTAATCCCCGACACAAAAAGAAGGGGGTTGTTGAACGTTCGTCACCGAATAAAGTCGTACATTTTTGTAGACTCCATGCATTAAAACTTCTACATTTGTGAAACATTTGTTTAAATCTGTCTTAGTCTTTGAGATTATTCATTACAAGCACCCAAAAATACAAAATCGACTTCTTACTACTTTTGTCTCATTATAATATTAATATAGGTAAGAGTAAAACAAAAGTCCGCCAACACAATACGATGACAGCTGCGTAACTTTGCGTCATGAAACGCAATTTAAACAACACAATACAAACATACACAGAACATGTTAATTAAAAGCTTTTGAATAGAAATGAGGAACAGAATTGGAAGAAAACACGTTTCGCTGTCACAAAACAAATTATTCTTCACAATACAAGCGTTTCTTTTGTGGAATGTAACAAACGGTCCGCCGTAGGGTCCCGGCAGTAGAATAATACCCCTCCTATCATGCCCGTGGATGGAGTAAGAGCCTGCTAAGGGATACCTCCGGAAGATGGGCAGCAGCGTCTATCCGTGTATCAACATCCCATACTGCGCTCACCAACCCGCCTGCCAAGCGTGGCGAGTATGGCAACTACCCCTCATGGAGATCCATGAGGGAGGCCTGTGTTCCTCAGTGGACGTTTTATGGCTAAAATGATGAACAAACGGTTCACTTTAAGTATATACTAAGTAAAGTATATTAGTCTTTTACATCTCATAATGATGATTTATACTGACATATATCATTAATAACGTAGAATGTTATAGAATGTTAACCCTCTTCTCATACCCGTGGATGCAGTAAGAGCCTGCTAAGGATAATACATCTGGAAAATGGGCAGCAGCGTATTTCATAAATTTAATTTCGCGAAAGTACCGAGCTCTGAACTGTGTTCAGAGATGCAAGTGGAAACGGTGCGTCTAGATCTTTTTGACCTACATCCAAACCGTCTTTTTTAAACTACTCCTTGTAAGGCTTTACAGCACCGTGGGGTGCTGGCAGTAGAATGTTGCCCCTCCTCTCATGCCTGTAGATGCAGTAAGAGCCTCCTAAGGGATACCTCCGGAACGTGGGCAGCAGCGTCTCCGGTTTCAAAATCCCGTACTGCGCTCGTCAACCCGCCTGCCAAGCGTGGTGAGTATGACAACTACCCCTTATGGAGATCCATGAGTGAGACCTCTGTTCAGTAGTGGACGTTTTGCGGCTAAAATTATACTTACTGCTGCGGCGCTACGACCTGAAGTGGATCTTGGCCTCCGACACTAAAGACCGCCAGCTTCTCTGTCCCCTGCCGTTTCAGTCAGGCTGAAATGATAACCGATACATATACATATAGGACCGTGTTGGCAGAGTAGTATGTACCCCCGACTTTTGATCCGAAGGTCGTCGGATCGACACCGGGCACCTATGGATTTTTCTTTGTTGAAAAAATCTATGTGCTCAGTTAAAACGTGCTTTAACGGTAACGGAAAACATCGTGAGGAAACCCACGGCTTAGGCAGCTTCAGACCTGTTCTTTCCTCTGACTGATAGCCGACTAAGCCGGGAGGATGGTATAAGTGCTGGGCAAGCCGTGGCTTTGAAACACACCGGAATAGAACATTGTCACACCCGACTTATAAGGCACCACAAATATATATATATATATATACTTCCCGAACGCGCCTACAAAAAGCCTTCGTGTATCTTATCATGTCAACATTAAACAATCTGTTAGCCTAAAGGCTAGGTTCAGCGACCACGTGCGAGAGCACACACAATATATCAAGCTTAGACCTAGTCCTAACACCTGCGTCAAATTCAATAGAGAAACATTTATCTACTTCGAAACTTAGCCTTTCACCGAGAGAGACCTAACTGCAATAACTTAGTCCATCGATACTGTCAGCCGCACTCTAACGAACACGTCTCGGACACTAACCAATAGAGGGTGTGTTATTATGTATACAACTCGAAGGGGGCTGGCTTTTGGAGAATCCTGGAGACTTGCTTACAAATACAAAATCAAATACAAAATCATTTATTTTCTCATCACAAAAAGTTTAAATAAGCTTAATCTAAGTGCACTATCACGGTTGAGAAAAAGGGAGTAAATTCAGCGTAAGCTGCATGCAGAACATACAGCGCTGGTTTTCAATTTACCCGTCTCGGCCGGTATTTGCCGAGATTACATAAAGTTGAGGAGCGGGTAGGTATTCAAGAAACTTAAAAGTAATTCCACAAAATTAAAAAAAAAAAACAAAAATTATCCAAAAGATCTAGAAGAAGGTTTATGACAGTTATGACAGATGACGGGTCTTTTCCTCTCTTATGTATGCAAAACAAAAAAAAATATATATATATATTACACATAATTATATATTTATATATACATACATACAAATATATGTGGCATTGTGTGTAATGTGTGTGTGAAAGTATTAGGTTAGAATCTAATAAAAAAAAAACATAATTAAGCAAAGGTTATCCTAGAGTAAAAAGGTTGCTTTCACCGTGTGTTTATGTTGTTGAAGTAGGAATAATTTAACTTTTTTTTTAAATGTAGCGTTACCAATTTTAATTTTTAAAGGGGGTGGTAAATCGTTCCATATTTTAGAGGCTCGGTATTTAAAGCAACCCTTAAACCCTTTGGTTTTGTGATTGGGAATAACAAGGGAATTGCTTAGTTTAGAGCGTGTGTTAAGATCATGAATATCTTTATACCAATTAAATTTTTCGAAGAGATACTCTGGTTTCTTATTCCATAGGATTTTCTGAGTCGTGCACACTATATGAAGTTGTCTTCGGTCTTTCATATTTAGTATGCCATTTTTTACTAAGTAAGGGCTGATATGTTCCCTTCTAGGTATATTAAAGCAGAACCTCATGCATGCATTCTGCACTCGTTGAATGGATCCTTCTGTTTTTATCCACAGTCTAGGACCATAGACTGCACTACAGTAGTTAAATGGAGAAAGCACGAGGAGGTCACACAGCAGTAGCCTTATGTCTTCTGAAATATATTTTCTGATAGAATACAATACCTTGAGCTTGTAGAATGCATACCGAATTTTTTCATTTACATGCTTTACAAATCTCAACTCACTATCCACGACCAATCCCAAGTTTCTAGCTTCATGCTCACATGGTATTACTATATCGTTAATTTTCAGTTCGGTATTAAAATTAAGAGCTCTTTGTATTTGTGTCTTAGTACCTAGAAACATCATTTTTGACTTACTCGGATTCAAAATTAGAGAGTTCTTTTCAGCCCACGAAAATATTTTAGACAGGTCTTTATTAATTAAAGCTATTGCTTCTTGCGTATGATCCGGATGAAAGCTGTAATACACCTGGGTATCATCTGCGTATAGATGATATTTGCAGACTTCTATGTGTTGAGGCATATCTGCAGTAAAAATGGAAAACAAGATCGGACTAAGAATCGAGCCCTGTGGGGTTCCTGTAGGCACTTTGGCTAAATCAGATACAATTTTATCGCCATTTTGTTTCTCCAACTCTACATACTGTTCTCTACAAGTTAAATAGGACTTAACCCACCTACATGCACCATCAGTAAAGCCATAGTATTTTAATTTGGCTACAAGTAGATCATGGCTTATGCAGTCGAAAGCGCGGGAAAAATCTAGGAGGACAAGTACCGAGCAGAGCCCAGCATCAGACGCGGTGATTAAATCATCCGTAACGCGTAAAAGTGCTGTCTCGGTACCATGGTTTTTCCGAAACCCTGATTGAAACTTCGGAATAATGTTCTCCTTTGCAATATATTCTTCGATTTGGTACAGAACTATTCTCTCCAAAATCTTTGACAACACCGGAAGGATGCTGATTGGTCGAAGATTTTTCAGATGTTCAATTGTATTAGATTTAGGTAATGGCCTGACTAGAGCACGCTTCCAGCATTCCGGAAATTTGTTTGATACAATAGAGGTATTAATAATATCAGTAATTATCTCTAAGGTATCTGGTAGAGTTAGTTTTATCATTTCCGCTGTTAACTTATCGTGACCAGAAGCATTCGTATTAATATTTAAAATTATTTTCCCAACAGCTTCCTCCGATGCTGTTTGCAGAGAAAAGGACGCATTAACCGTTTTTACATTTGTCGTAAAAAACAAATATACATCTATATCAATATTGCCTGAGCCTGGTACGTCCAGAAAGTGATTATTTATTAAATTGGGGTTCATAAGATGATGAGGAATAGACGGAGTAACATTATTAAATGTTTTTATTTTTTTAAAGTATTTCCACAATTTGTTAGGGAGATTTAAATTTTTATTAATATAATGTTCAAAAAACGCCGTTTTCTCTCTTTCTAAAGCCCCCGTGACCAAATTTCTTAGACTTTTATAATAATTTCTAGATGAGTCTGTCTTTTTTGAATTTGCTTTAGAGAGAGCTCTATCTCGTAGTCGCATCATGAACTGCACGGTATCTGTGAGCCACGGTTTCGGAGAGTCTGAAATTTTCTTACGTTGCAAAGGAGCATGGGAATCAAATAAATAATTAATATTTTCAGTAAATTTTTTAACTTTAGAATCAATATCCATTTCGTAATGCTCATGCCAATTTATAGACTTCAAATCAGATTGGAATTGATGCATATTTATATCATTAAAAGACCGGGACTCGATAAAGCGGGGTAAAGCTTTTTCTTTTTTTAAATTAAATGAGCATAGTATCATGGCATGATCACTTAGATTCTTATTTGGTAGCACGGTAACTTTTTTGCACCTATCGGGTATGTTTGTTATCACGAGATCTATAAGAGTGGCAGAGGTATTTGTTACTCTCGTAGCTTCACTAACAAGCTGCACAAAATTATGCTGCGAGCAAAAACTAGATAGCTCTCGAGCACTTGAAGTGTTTTGCTGTAGCATGTCAACGTTAAAATCTGTGAGCAGGCACATAAAATCACAATGTAGAAATGAGGATAGGGACTCACCTAGCGAGTTAAGAGCTGGTGTTACTTTGACTTTTTCTGGTCTATACGCCGTGCCAATTGCCATTCGAGCGCCGGGTAGGGTTAGTTCGAGCCAAAGTTGTTCCAACTCTGACTCAGGGTGTGCACGAACTCTAGCACGTATTCCTTTCTTCACATAGAAGCCTACACCTCCCCCAGTTTTCTTACGTGATCTTAGTTTAAGCGTGTAATCGGGTAATACTGGAGCTATTTTTTCATCCTTGACCCAGGTTTCATTTAGAGCTAGAATGTCGGGCTTATACATCACCACGCTTGCTTCTAACTCATCCCTACCTGTGTTTAACGACTGAACATTCAATAGACCAATTACTAAACGTTTTGATGATTTATTCATAATTGATTAAGATTTTACTTATATAGACACGGATGTTTCTATAGCGCTCATATATGATGTAAGTGTAAGTGTTTGTGAATTGTATTGTGAGATGTATTAAAGGTGTTAATGTATAATATTTTAAATAGGTATTATATGTATATTTTAGATAAATAAATAAAATAAATAAATAAATAATGCTGGAAAAATCACACAGCAGATTTAAGCCGTGGCTACAAATTTTACTATAAAAGAAGGTTACATTTACATAACAGTCATAAAAAAAACCATCAAATGTTTTTAAATATAAAAAACTGGACTGAATAAAAATTAAACTGGACAAAACCAAATAGCATGCATTAATAAAAATTACTCTATTACGAAAATTTAAAAACAAAATTAAAGTTCTCAATAACATTATCTTTGCCAATGACAGGTTTTTAATGACGGCACGGCTAGTTACATTTAAAAATCCTGCTGAGGTCGGCTTCATTTCGAACGCGAAACGCAGGCTTGCTATCTCCTTCTCTGACAAGTATTTTTGCTTCTCTCGTCCATGCATACTTCCACTTGTGTTGTCTACACAGTGCGCGAGTCTGACCGAAAAGTAGTCTTGTTTCTTTTGTTAGTCTCTCATTTATGTAAATTGGTCTCGGTGTTCCTGCGATGGCAACATCTGCTGTGGTTATATTACGACGAGAGCGTGCGCAGCGAAACACTTGTTCATGCACAGCGCGCCGTGTGACGCGCAGCACGATTGGGCGAGGACGCTGTTTACCATCTATATCCAAACGCACTGGACCTACTCGTCTTGATTCTACGATATCTCGCTCGTCTACTGTCAGGCCAATCTTATTTAAGATTATCTTAGTGACGTGCATGACGTTCTCGCCTTTCTGCTCGGTGGCTCCGCTGATCTCTATGTCATTTTGCAGGCTTTGTTGCTCTCTATTGTTGAGTTCTCGCTTCAGATCAAGTATCTGCTGTTCCAAATCTTGTGAACTCTTAGCTGATGCTTCCACCGCCTTTAGTCTAGATTCCTGATTTTCGAAACGATCTGTCAAATCATTAATTTGATCCAAGCAGTTTTGGTATGTACTTCTTAACTCTTTAAGTTCATCGCGGACCTCAGTTTTAAAATTTACGAAATCCTTACGGAAGCCGCTCATCTCATTTCTAAGAGCTCTAATTTCTTCAAGGACCGAGGCCTCACCGTTGTTGATTTCGGTCTTCTGAGAGGAATCTTCAGTGTTCAATTGATCTGTGCCTTTAACAGGAGTGTTCGTATTATCTGTGCGAGGAACACGCGACATACAAACTGGACACGCCCAGCGATCAGGAGTTTTATTTGAGGACAGATTGACACATAGTTTATGATAAACATTTTTGCAACTCGTACAGACAGCGCCACCTGTCAGAAACTTGCCGCAGGCTCCGCATTTGGTCATTGCTATCAATTGCTATCGAACCGCTTGGAGTAGTCGCTTCAGAAAATCCTATGGAATAAGAAACCAGAGTATCTCTTCAAAAAATTCAATTGGTATAAAGATATTCATGATCTTAACACACGCTCTAAACTCAGCAATTCCCTTGTTATTCCCAATCACAAAACCAAAGGGTTTAAGGGTTGCTTTAAATACCGAGCCTCTAAAATATGGAACGATTTACCACCCCCCTTAAAAAATAAAATTGGTAACGCTACATTTAAAAAAAAAGTTAAATTATTCCTACTTTAACAACATAAACACACGGTGAAAGCAACCTTTTCACTCTAGGATAACCTTCGCTTAATTATGTTTTTTTATTAGATTTTAACCTAATACTTTCACACAAACATTACACACAATACCACATATATTTGTATGTATGTATATATATAAATATATAATATGTGTTATATATATATATATTTTTTGTATTGCATACATAAGAGAGGAAAAGATCCGTGATCTGTCATACATAACTGTCATAAACCTTCTTCTAGATCGTTTGGTCTGATAATTTTTGTTATTTTTTTGTTTTTGTGGAATTGCTTTTAAGTATCTTATATACCATCCGCTCCTCAACTTTATGTAATCTCGGCAAATACCAGCCGAGACGGGTAAATTGAAAACCAGCGCTGTATGTTCTGCATGCAGCTTACGCTGAATTCACTCTCAACCTTGTGATAGTGTACTTAGATTAAGCTTATTTAAACTTTTTGTGATGAGACAATAAATGATTTTGTATTTGTATTTGCAAAACTGTATTGTTATTGGGGTAGAAACAATTACCCCCTTATGGGTTTGTTTACATATTAAAATATACCCTGTACACGATACCTTACGCAGAACAGTGTTCAATCCCTGTATTATTTGATATTGGTTTCAATGACCTATTAGGTTTAGCTTGCTTTCGATATGGCTTTAACGTTTGAGAAGTTCCTTTGGTTCGTCATGGATCTCATCATCACAATGGACTTTAGAAACCTATTATCAAAACTATCCCTTCCAGCGTCCAGAGCCCTAAGTGCTTTAAGATATTGATTGATACATCGATACTGTTGGCCACACTCTAATAACCACGTTCGCGCGCTGCTAACCAATTTAGCAACATCACTATTCTACACAGAGCAGTGTGAAATGCCTCAGTGAGTTTGCATTAAACGGGTTTTGAAGTGAAATCGGATAAAATCTTCTTTATTTGACTGAGACAGCGTCTAACAACTGGTATTTATCCTGTTATTAGATAAGGACATACTGCACTTTTTGTAAGTGACAATAACTGCCATCTTCCTACGCATTTGTTCTTTTCTTTTCAACGTCGCTTTAAAGTCTGTGCATGCACTTTTCTTCGTTCACCAAATCATAATTTCTGAATGCAAAAAACCTAATGGTTGAGCTGATAATGCCAATAGTAAAGTACATACATATTTATTTGCAACAATGAAAGACAGTATAATAATAAAGTTAGTAAGATAAGGTTGATACAAAAGGGTCCTAACTCAGCATACTATACTACTGGCTATGGATAAATAACCAGCGCTGGTCTACCGTTAGAGCCAGTAAGTCAAATAACGGTAGATCCACTCGAAAACATGATTTGATATAAAAAAAATACTATAAAACAACAAAACAATTTATTTAATTTCTTCATGACCACCGTTCTGTAATACAGAACAGAAGGGTCTCTAAATGTTCTACGAAACGTCAGCAAGAGGATAATAATATGTTGGTACGTGGTGAGAGCCGTATTATATATAAATATTAAATTATGTCAAGCCACGATAATTTCAATTCAGTGAGAACAAAATAGCTACTTAGTTAAGTATAATGTTTGACTGTAACAGGTGAGGAGCTCCCTTGATTCCACATGGACCCGATTGTCAGAACTTAGTTTTGCAAACAATGGAATGAGTTCTGAGGTATTTGATACCTCTTTTCTTCTCTTTTCGACTTTTCTACTTCTGTGTTTTGCTGAAATGCTACCGTTTATTCTGTATAACTTGGTTGAATTTGTTGACAAAAACCTGGAAAAATAGAAACGTGTCAACGACAGTGCCAAATCCAATTAATCCGTCTCGCCTTTTATATTTTGAGTTCAAAATAAAATTTTACGGTCAGCAATCTAAAAGTGTTGATATGTAAATGAAATGTGTATTTTATACAAATTCAGTTAAGTACATGAAAGAGACGAAGTTTCAGACACGTTAAATAAAATTTTGCGCTGAAAAATAACTGTTTCGTTGATTTTGTTAGACAACGGTTTAAATGAATTTTTCATTGTAATTACTTCGCTCGTTGCACTTTTATTCGAAGGGGTTCATTAGTTCGTGTTGTAGTCTTTTGTTGTAAGATAACTATTCAACTCTTTTACTACTGATTTTTTTAGATATATAAATCAGATAGATTGCCTGCCTCTGTGGCTCAGTTGGTCTAATAGCCGACAGATACGCAGGAGGTAGCGGGTTCGATTCCCGCCACGGGACAAATGTTTGTAATTGTTCTATAGATATTTGTCCCGGGTCTGGGAATTTTTCATTGTATGGATAAGTATGTACTTAAGTATTCTATCAATCATCTGGTTTCCTATGGGACAAGATGGTGTTGTGTACTGTGTCCAGCATTATTATTTTTATTTTTAAAGTTAGTTTTGAAAAAAAAACCTAGAATGCTCTTAAGAGGCAATGTATTAATTTATTAGTATTTCTTTTAACTATTTGAAGGTTTTACCGTTATTGCAGTGAAGCTTTAAGTATTATTTCTTTTCCGACGCCTAATTAAATCGTATTCTTGAATAAATCAACCCTAACCAATTACTACATCATCTTTTCATATCCCTGATCTTATTTCACATCACGTATGTACACAACCAAGGAACACCCCGGCCAAGAGTCAATATAATACAAATAATCATCTATATAGCAAAAAGCTTTCTTATGAGATTTTGTTTTTAATAAGCTTAAGCCTATAAAGATAGTAACTGATAACTTGTAACCTCGGCTTTGAAACGTCATCTTATACAGATTATTATCAGACATTAAAACCGGGTTTTTATCGCATAAATTATCTTTAAAATTATCTCCCGGGACTATGCCTGGGTACAATCCAGGCGAAACGTCTGAAAATAATAAAGTCACTATAACCACATACGAGATAAATATGTGGTTATAATGTCTGTTAATAATGTATTGTGATTGCGAAAGTTTAAAAAAGACAATCTTCAACAGAATTGTATCTAACCTAATCATACATCTCTCTTACCCCAAACATTTCACCAGCAAAGCGTTATAACGTGACCATGAAAGCTTGCAAACCTAACCGCGGTGCTTATCCGTGAATTTACGCTGGTAATCTTCCAGTCAGGCTTCTAGTTTAACTGAGGTTAATCCCGCCATCTTCTATAACCAGAAATGTACGGAGCTTTGGAATGAGAATTAAATATTAAGCTGGACATTTAACACAGCACTATCTAGCTCCTAAGTATACATTATATATTATCATGATTTACAAAGCTGCTTTCTCAGCTATGGCTACATTATATGAGAGTCACGGAATTGAAATTATTGTGGCTTGACATCATTTAATAAATATAATACGGTTTACACCACGTATGTACCTAACTTATTATCATCTTGCTGACGTTTCGTAGACCATTTAGAGGCCCTTCTTCATGAGCACCGTTCGTGGCCGACTCCGAGGGCCGCGAGACGAGGACTGACAGTCCTAGCCGTATCGTTTTCGAGTTATTTACAAAAACGTTAAAAAAAATAGCATTCCCCCTTATCTCTGAAGTTTGCTGAGATAAAACCCTGAAACTTTTATTGCTAATAGATGTGCATGTAAATATTACAGGAAAATTATAAAGAACTCTCTAATTTGCATTTTTTTTAGAAATCATCAAAAGTGTACAAAATCTATATAAGTTCCGCTATCAGACAAGATATGGTGCCGTCTAAACCGCCTTTATCAAGTATTATATTGTATGATGGCACGGAACCCTCGGTGCGCGAGTCCGACTCGCTCTTGGCCGGTTTTATTGTACATTGCTTATGTTTACCTTCTCTCATATCCGAGTGGTATAAGAAAATCTTATTGTTCATGACATTACTTTCTACGTAAAGAAAAGGCTTTATGCACTGAAGCGACGCCTATTTACACGTTTTATGACGGGGAGGTTGATTTTTTTATGAAAATCGGATTATACTCCATGGAAAGTGGCGTTCTAAGGCGGGGAGTAAAGTGCTGGAAGCCGTTTTCTGTGTATCAGACGTTTGCGGTGAAATACTGTTACGAGCTTGGGTTCGTGGTTGAAAACGTTGTTCAATTAGCCCGAAGACCCTTTAATAACAGAACACACCAATAAGAATCACAGCAGATTTACACTAGAACCATTTATTACAAATTATTGACTACCACTATAGTAACACTTGTTCATAAATCACTGATTAACATTTGAGCACTTGTATTAACTTCGAAGTGGCTCGGATAGAAATTAAAATGTTTATTTATGTCTCAAAGGTACAGGATTCATAAAAAATAACACATTACGATACAGTAACATAAATCGGTCGCCAACTCAGCACACTCAGTATCGCTGGGTTTGTCTCAGAGAATGCAATACCGATCAAAACAAAACATCCTAGATGAATAATATGATTAATAATATAATAATAATATTGAACTTTATTAACCGCCGTGGGGTGCCGGCAGTAGAATGATACCCCTCCTCTCATGCCCATGGATGCAGTAAGAGCCTGCTAAGGGATACCTCCGGAAGATGGGCAGCAGCGTCTATCCGTGTATCAACATACTGCGCTCACCAACCCGCCTGCCAAGCGTGGTGAGAATGGCAACTACCCCTCATGGAGATCCATGAGGGAGGCCTGTGTTCATCAGTGGACGTTTTATGGCTGAAATGATGATTGCCCGACGTTTCGACAGGATTGCACCGATCGTGGTCCTGGGAAGAATAAATATGTGTTAATAATGTGTCGTGATCACGTAAGTTTAAAAAAGAATATTGAACTTAACAATAAACAAACTAGATATATATGTTTAACCTATATCAATTAGGTAGATACTACCTATAATATTTAAGGTTAATATAAATCAAAATCCAATGACAATATTAATTTTAAAATTTAATTTACAGTTAACAAGGCCTAAAAACGACAGTTTATGAATTAAATTTCTGAGATTAATAACAGTTGTTTTTTGAGTGAGGCTCACTTGTGCTGGTTAGCTCTAATCACATTCGAAGCCAGTTGATGACTGTCCTCTCGGCAAACGTGATTGCAAATTTATATCGCACTATTAGACTATTTTAGAAAAAGAATTATCCAGTTTCAGTAACAAAAGATAAACAGGTAAACAACCTTGCTTACAAACCACATGCTAATGTTTTCATTCTAGAAACTTCACCTGTTTATGTTCAAGTGAACACTTCTGTACCTTTCTAACTTGTTAACATACAAACTCCGGTAATTTCGCTTATCTTTC
Organism: Pasiphila rectangulata; assembly: GCA_963082625.1. NCBI lineage: Eukaryota > Metazoa > Arthropoda > Insecta > Lepidoptera > Geometridae > Pasiphila > Pasiphila rectangulata. Next base: position 5,718,894 of record OY720244.1, on the reverse strand, counting down.
TTTATTTTCTGTGTGTATCTTTTGACGTTTACGTTCGGCGCAACAATAAGTTGCTCAGGGTGAATATGAGATTTATTCAAGTTACAATAAATACGTATTTAAGGAGTTCCCTCGCGTAAAGTAACTTAACTATTTTCCGCTCAGTCTTCCCTGGACCATGGCAGGTGCTATTCAGCCGAAACGTCAGGAAATAATAAAGGTAAATCACGCGAGAAATAACCGGCTACATAGAGAGTTATAAGTCAATAAAAAAAATTGAGCTCGAAAAAAAAAGAGGAAGGAAGGGAGAAGTAAATCAACATTATTTGGAGCATCAACAATTTTATTGTTCAGAAGACAGAACACACTGTTAGCGAAAGTTTTAAAAGATACGCTCTGAGACTTTCGTTTTTAAAGTGTATTATAATAATGTTTACAAATCCGAGAGGCGATTATCGATTGAACCAGGGGTAGTAAGCCCCTGGAGTAGAAGCCGGGGTAAGGAGGTCTAACCTCGAGACCCCACCCGGAGACCCCCAAAGGGGTCCGGAAGACAGAGATGATGAAATCCGATAGGTAGTTTTGGAGAGGGAAAACCTGGAAATTAGTTATTTTCATATTTTCATATTTTTGTTTTTGATTCTTTTTTACTATAAATTTTTACTAGTTTATGTAGTGTATAGTGGATATTTTTGCATTTTAATGTTTAGGTTGTCATTATTATACAATAATATTTAATTAATTATAATAAATTATATATCAACAAAAAAATATATAAATAAATTATATACATTTGGCTATAAAAGTAAAAACTTTCGTGGTCTCTTCTTACGGATGAATGAGTCGCTCATCTTTCCATACAAACGTGGATGGGTAACTACTTCACTGTTTGACGTTAACCATCCAACAATAAGGATTATATCAATTTATCTCGTCATAATCTATGTTTGTATAGAGGTACACCCTAAACCGTAAAAACTATTTATTTCAAAAATACAAGCTTCTAAACTTTCGTATTTCAACATTGATTTTAGCCCAACTTTGGACGAAACTAAATAATATAAGAAGAAAAAAAACTCAAAAATAAATGCCGTTTCGACATAGTTAAATTATTCAAAAGTTGAAATGAATGGTATTTTGAAAAGATTACACTCAAGTTTTTCTATAATAACCCTTGTGCTAAAAGTCTATTCACATATTTTTGCGCGGTCGGTTTAGGAACGAATAAGCCTATGTTCAGATGAACGCGCGGTGCCGCGCGGGTCATCTGAACAGTTCGATACAGGATTGTAGATCTTATGCCGCGCGTCGCCGCGCGGTGCCGCGCGGTCATGTAAACAACAACATTGATTTGTGTGTGATTTGTCTATCTCAAACCGCGCGCCGAGTCAACCGCGCGGTGCCGCGCGGTCATCTGAACATAGGCTAATTGTGCATTTTATTCTAGCGCGCGGGTAAACATGTGAAGATGTCGTAGGAGTGTCTTAATAAATAAATAAACACACTATGTCAGGTGAGATAGCATACATTTAGGCCGCGCTTACTGACGACTGCCTCCGCGACTAGTTGGACCTTAAATGGAAATCATGGAATCCTGGAAATTCGTGAAACTAAAGCTGTTCCTTGGGGCACAATCACCGCCTTTAGGGTTTGTATACATACTATAATACAGCCTGTATAGCTGCAATGCTAATTCTATTTCCTCACACACAGTCTCACTTTGGCGGTTAAAGGCGAGAAGTAGCATAGTAAAACTTTATTACTTTATATGTTTAAGTTTGTTCTAAGGTTTAAGTCCCTTTGCACGGGTGTCTGCAACAAGATGTGAGCACTAGAACCATGTCGCTTTTAGGTTTGTTTAATCAACATACGCGCATAATGTGTCGGTAAAAACTTTATGGAGTGGCGGAGAGTGTTCACATTTTATAGCAAGCTACGAATTCATATTTTGTATCATCATCATCATCTCTGTCGTAGGATATCCACTGCTGGACGTAGGCCTCCCTCATAGATCTCCATGTGAAAATAAGGGGTGGTTGCCATACTCACCACGCTTGGCAGGCGGGTTGGCGAGCGCAGTACGGGATGTTGATACACGGAAAGACGCTGCTTCCCATCTTCCGGAGGTATCACTTAGCTACATTCATACATACGGGCAAGAGAGAAGGGGCGACATTCTACTGCCACCCCACGGCATATTTTGTAGAAGTGAGTTTAAATACACTAAGATAATTTTATCTCTAACAGATTTATGTTTTTACCGTCTTCATCATCATCATCTTCAGCCTAACTTCACCCACTGCTGGGTATATGCCTTCCTTAATTTGTGCCGTTGCTACAATAATACTTATAATACACAGAAGCTCACGAAAAACGACTTCATCATCATGTAAACGTTGAGGCAATCCAGCTCCTCGATAATACAGATCAAGTGAGAAGACTTATAACAACTAAAACCTTTTTAGTTAGTGTAGTGCAAACTGATAGTGTAAATATAACGAAAAATAATACAAGAACATAGTGTCTTCCCTTTAAATAGAGACATTAAGAAAATTGCCATTCTGCCAATATTACTATTATTATGATTGCAAGGGGGGCGGAAAGGGAGTCTCAAAATTGTTAAGTGACCATTTTGTAAAAACGGGAATTACTCACGTAGTATTGTAACGTCGAAGATTATTCCGACACGTTTCGATTTTTCAAGAATACAATACAATACTACGTGAGTATTTCCCGTTTTTACAAAATGAATAGTATATCTTACGTTAATTTTGAAAGTGAAATTGTTAAGTGACGTTACTAGGCCATGTGGGATATTATATGAAAGGGCAATCAGCAACCATTTGCACATTCACAAACAGTTTTTAGTTTTCCGTATTGGTTGGCAAAATATACTACCATTTTAACACATTACATATACATTATGTTTATTTCATGTATGATAAGTATGTATTGACAACAAAAAAAAATATAAATATTTCTATCAATCATCTTGTTTGCATAGTAAAATATTTGCTTAGTTTGGGACTATAGTGTTGTTGTGTGTAGTGTACAGCATTATTTATATTTGTTTTACATGGTGTTTGAATAAAAAAAAGTAAGGCCTTTGCATCTATTATAGATGATTTATACAGCGTCAGCAACTGGTAATCATGCTGTACGGGACGCTGCAGTGCCTGGGACATTATTAGATGGATTAGGCTTGCCCAGCACCTATACCATCCTCTCAGCTTAGTCAGCTATTACTCAGAGGAAAGAACAGGTCAATACGTCTGAAGCTAACTAAGCCGCGGGTTTCCTCACGATGTTTCCTTCACCGTTAAAGCTCGTGTTAAGTGTGCACAAATAATTTGTTTGAATAAACCCGTTAGTTATGTGCACTAACCTGATAGGGCGAGATTCTGACCGCCAAAGGAAACGTTAGTTTGACTTTGGCGGTTCCAGTGATAATCATTTTCCAACTTCCTCTGTTACACAGCCCTACGCTAACCCTACTGTATAAATAAGCTCACTGCGTCTAATCAGCAGCGAGTGACGTATATATATGTATGTGTGACGTAACTGCGGATCCGCGTGGACATCACACATCCACTGATGCGCTAGGCTTGGGACATAACTTGGCTCTTTCGCAATGCGTGTGTATCCTTTCATTGAATGAGGCGTTTTCATTAAAAAGTAAAAACTTAAAAATAGTTCCCTCGAAACTTAGAGATGGCGTTAGTTTCCTTTTACTGGTAGGAATAGGATAATTTGACAATGACGACAATAAATTGTGATTAACAACAAACTTACTTTCTCCGCTTGCCAGCCCCATCTGTTACGTTTAGTATAAAACACTTTATTTCTTTTTTACTGAAATCGTTTCATTAAGCATAGTTCTGGTAATAAATAAGTATTACGACCTGAAAAATAGCGGGAAAATCACAATACACTGAACGTTAACTTCGTCAACGTCAGAATTGTTGCACGTCTTTTCGAGCCCCTCGAAAATTTTAGTAAGTTAATTCTTTGGAACAACTTGTTTTGATCAGATCTTTCATACGCATAATTTTAATGCACTTGCTTTGACGACCTCTGTGGCGCAGCGGGCGAAGGTCCGCCTGCGAGGGTTCGATTCCCGCCTCGGGACAAATGTCTGTACGATCTGCAGATATTTGTTCAGGGTGTTCTGGATGTTTTTCTATGTATAATAAAAATATTTATCTGTGTAGTTTAATCATCATTTCAGCCATAAAACGTCCACTGATGAACACAGGCCTCCCTCATGGATCTCCATGAGTGGTAGTTGCCATTCTCACCACGCTTGGCAGGCGGGTTGGTGAGCGCAGTATGGGATGTTGATACACGGATAGACGCTGCTGCCCATCTTCCGGAGGTATCCCTTAGCAGGCTCTTGCTGCATCCATGGGCATGAGAGGTGGGGTAACATTCTACTGCCGGCACCCCACGGCGGGTGTAGTATAATGTATTAAGTATATCAGTCATCTAGTACCCATAATACAAGCTCTGCTTAGCTTGGGTCTAGATAATGCTGTGTGCATTGTCCAGCATTATTTATTTATTTACTTAATTTTTTTCAAAAATCTATAAATCATGCAAATTATACCAGATCGTATCTGCGTGCCTTATAATAAGTGTATTTACTTGAAAGGGCTGGATTCTAACCCCCACGGAATAACTGTAGTTTTTACATTCGATAATTAATATTTATTCATCATCATCATTTCAGCCACTACTGAACACAGGCCTCCCTCATAGAACTCCAGAGAGTTGCCATACTCACCACGCTTGGCAGTACGGGTTGGCGATACACGGAAAGACGCTGCTGCCCATTTACCGGAGGTAACCCTTAGCAGTCTCTTACTGCATCCTCGTGTATGAGTTGTAACATTCTACTGCCGGCACCCCAGTACGAACATGTTTAAAATAAAATAAAGTAGGTAATTTAAAATAGTCACATCACAACCCTAGCTCGCTAAATGCTATCGCGTCCTGCGAGTTGCGGACGCCGCTTCGTTATTTGATAGAATTGCGTTGAATTCGCAAGCCGCAAGCTAACCGAGCTGCTAACACGAATTCGCGAATTGGAGTTTTAACTTGACGGTTTTAGGTAGCTTTTTGTTTGCTCTTTTTCTATGTGTAATAGACGGGTGTAAAAAGTGAAGTGCTTGTGCGCCTCTCGTCATTGTGGACAGATAGTTTTTTGGATAAAATTGTCAAGCAATGCGTTTGGCTTACATTCTACGCGCTGTTATAGGGAATAGAAAGGGCATAGTATATTATGAACACATATTTAACCGGGTATTTATCGCGTTATTTACCTTTATTATTGCCTGACGTTTCGACAGGATTGCACCCATCGTGGTCCCGGGAAGACATAGTAGGATAGTTTCATAACCATCTGAGCCCTAGGACTGATGTCCACGTCCAGTCTCCAAGATCATGAGGGGGTTGCCATACTCGCTATGCTCGGCAGACGGGTTGCCAAGCGCGGTACGGGATGTTGGTACACGGAAAAACGCTGCTGCCCATCTTCCGGAGGTATCCCTTGGCAGAATCTTACTGTATCCACGGGCAAGAGAGGTGGAACAACATTCCACTGCCGGCAAAGCTTCGTTCGCGTACTCTGATGTGACTAAAATACCTTCATCTTTCATCATTTCAGCCGTAAAACGGCCACTACTGAAGGCCTGTGTTCAGTCCCTTATGGATCTCCATGAGGGGTAGTTGCCATACTCACCACGATTGGTACCTTACTGAGATTTTTTTTATTATAGAGTAACTTAGTAGGGAAAGGCAATATAAACAATATTGTCTATTGAATTTGTCCTAGTGCAGAATATCAATAAAAGGGAAGTTGCATGTTTCCTGCTAAAGCTTCTTCAGGAAATAACCTGTACTTCCACCGGAATGTGTTTTTTTATGAATTGTTTCCCGGAATACGCATAATTTTCGGGAAATTCGGGAATTCGTCGTTATGAAGCCTTTCTTAAATAGACGTTAGATGACAGCAAATTATGTGTAATTGGTTGGTCCATCATCATCGTCATCATTATTACCTGTAGGACTGTCTACTGCTGGCTTATGTAATGTTTGTTTTGTGTTTGCAAATAAATTATCATCCATCGGTTATCTAACTTTCCCTATCCCTACTAATATATAAAAGTGAAAGTGTGGATGTATGTATGTTCTGTTCTCACGTCAAAACGGCTGAACCGATTTTGATGAATTTTGGAATAGGGATAGATTTGACGGACACAGGCTACTCTTTGTTGCGTAAATTAAACCAGAAGGGGTTCAAATAGAGGATGAAAGTTACAAACATATACTGGTATAATCAGTACCCTTCCTAATTAACGTTATCTTAATGCGGGTGAAACCGCGCGCACCTCCATAATAATAGACAGAAGTTAATCTTTGGGAATCACCCCCATAGACAGCACAAGATAAATGCGCAGTGGCCTCTATATCTCTTATTTATTACCACATATATAAAAATAATTGATAGCTAGTTGTAGTTGTCATCATCGTCTGCAGGAATGTAGAATTGTTTCAAATGAACGAATACCTAAATATTTATTTCAATAATGTTTAGTGCACAAATAAAAACCTAATCTACAGAAGAGATTAGATTGAATTCAATTTTATCGTCAATTTTGTATTAGAGAACAGCAAGGAATTGACATTTGACAGCAACGATCGCCTGTTGCAAAACCTGCCGCGAGATACGCAATCACCGTGCGGATCCCAAAATGATTGGTACTTTTAACGTCCCGTCATAAATCTAAACGCTATTCAAGAGGTAGGGAGTGGTACTCATTTCACGATCATTTTTCTCTAAATCACGCCTCGGAAACGCCAATACTGCCCGTCGGCAGAGCGACCGCAATGCGTACAACATTAAAGAAATGGGGTAAACTTGGGACTATTTACATCCTTTTTTTTTACCCATTAATAGCTACCACAACGGTTTGGGCAAAGGATTTTTTTAAGTAAACACTTTTGTAATTAAACTTTGCTTAATTATACTACAGTAGTACATTTGGTTTTTTGTTGTTTTAGAACGTCACGGATTGTTGGCAACAAGAGCTGCTAGATATTCTTAAGTATAGCATACATTTTTTTTTATTCATTATTCAATTAATTTTTTTCGTTTTAATAGATACAAAAAGAAATATTCATGGTACTTAATAGCAAAGAGAAAAACCAATGGGTTTGTAAAATAAAACATGCTATTAACGAGTCTATGCTAACATCATCAAATTTTGCAATTTCTCATTATGAAATGCGCTTTTTGTTTGTAGTTTTTTATTATTTTGTTAATAATTTTAAGTTTGGTTGTTGCATCATTGCATACCTACCTACCCTAATTTAGTGTTAACATTATATTAATAACAAATAAAATAAATAAATAAATAATGCTGCACAATTGACACAGCATCCTGTAGCCCTAGTCTAAGCAGAGCTTGTGTTATGGGTATGAGATAACTGATATACTTAAAACATTATACTACAGTAGTCTCAGCCTGGGGGGAACAAATTGGTTCGCTTTAATCCCGCTAAGACACAGGTTTGAGCGTTTTCCACTAAGAAAACCCTGTTAGACAAAGCTACGAGATTCCAGAACGTTCCCCTTAATATATACAAGAGTATTGGCATCCTCGGTGTCGACATAAGCAGTAGCGTCCAATTCCGTGATCATTTCGAAGCTAAGGCTACACTAGCCTCTGAAAAACTAGGCGTCGTTTACAGGGCGAGTCGGTACTTCACGTCGGTCCAAAAACTCATGCTATACTAGGCGCGAGTACGACCGCACGTGGAGTACAACTCCCATCTCTGGGCAGGCGTGCCACAATACCAACTCCTTCCACTTAACCTGTTGCAACTCAGGGAAACCCGTATTGTCGGCAATTCCAAGCTCACTGACGATCCAGAGCCCTTAAGTCTCCGAAAAGACGTAGGTTCTCAGTGTGTACTATATCGTCTATATAATGGGGAATGTTCTGAAGAACTATTTAACTTTATACCAGCAGCACAGTTCCATCACCGAACACCACAAAATCAAATTTCATCCGCACCAACTGGTGCGGATGAAATAAGCAAAAATAGCTTATAAATAAATAAGAATAAAATAGCTGGTTCTCTACTACCGCTCATTTCGCGCGCTCTTTTTTGCCTCGGACGATTAATAATTATTAAAATATGGGATTATCGGGTATTTATCGCGTAATTACCTTTATTTTATTCCCGACGTTTCGACCGGATTGCACCTGGTCGTGGTCGCGGGGAGACTCGGGAACAGACGTCGGGAATAAAATAAAGGTAATTACGCGATAAATACCCGATAATCCCATATTTTAATAATGTGTTGTGATCGCGAAAGTTTAAAAAAATCGGACGATTAAGTTGTGGAATCCGCGGTATTCCCCCGGAGCTTCGAAATGGGGTCCTTCAAAAGGCGGGTATTTTTCCTTCCTCAAAAGCCAAAAGCTCAAAAGCTGCAGCGCATCAGCCTCGCCTCTGGTGATGCAGATGTCTATAGGCAACGGTGACCACTTTCCAATCAGGCGGCCCGTTTGCTCGATGGATAGATATTTTTTTATTATTTATAGAAAAACATCCAGGACACCCTGAACAAATATCTGCAGATCGTACAGATATTTGTCCCGAGGCGGGAATCGAACCAACCTCTTGTGTGGCAGGCAGAAACTTCGCCCGCAGCGCAACAGAGGTCGTCAATCAGACTCGATTTTGTTTCTGAATACTATATAATTTGACAGTGTTATAAAAAAAATATTAAAAGCCTAAGCAATAATCTCAAAGATATGAGAAACACAATTTAAAAGAAGAATTTTATCATACTTTCTGTATTTTAACACTACATTTAAACTTGCTCTTTGCCTTAATTCTTATGCTTCAACTTTGGTACCTTACTGCTCACGACCTGTCCTGCCGATATAATGGAATATTCCCAAAAACGTTAGGCCACCACGCCGCCTAATAATACCAGCGTCTTATTGGCGGAGAATGCGAGCCTCTCATTGGTCGGATATTCCTTCACCAATTATAGATATCGGAAGTAACATTTTTTTATTAGAACTTATTATATACGGAGGTGGATATAAATCATTGTACCTTTACTAATAGTAATAATTCAATACTCGATTATTACATTATACACATTGTTTGGCAATTCTTTGCTAATTCGTGGTAAACGGAAATACAATGTATTTACCTAAAACTTGTCTTTAACATAAGTTGCCAAACAGCATATCTTTAACTTTACCTAATAACTTTAATATTCAAATAGTGATTAAACAATTATAAACTGTAACACAATAATGTAACTGTGAGTCGTAGAAAATAAATAAAATAATTATGAAATGAAAACAGTGCTAATATTCTAGTTAATATAGCCGAGTAAAGTGTGTGGTTAAACAGTAATTTAATGTTCACGGTGTGTTTAACCTCAGCGGAAACTTTTGTTAGGTTCAATTATATGAACTAGCAATATTTTAATTTAATGTACTACCAAACTGTGGTTAACGCTTCCCAATATGAGATAATGTGTTTGTAATTGCCGTGGTTTTCTGTGCATTCGTAAGCATTATTATTTTTGTTTATAAAATTTTAACTGTCCCCTGAGATGAAACGACCTCTCACAATCGCGGTTTCCTCGTCCGTTTACGATGCTTCACATCAACGTTACTTTTAATAATAAAATTAAGCCCTTTATTACGAAATAAGTTTAACATATGTGATTAAAATAATATTAACTAAAATGAACTATATAATAATGTCCGTTAATACGGTGTGCCTTTTGGCAAAGGCCTTCAACGATTTCCACTGTTGTCTGTCTTAATATATTATAATAACGCAACTTAGTCTGTTATTAAATTGTGTATGAAGATGACTATATTTTAAATCAAATCAAATCAAATAGTATTTACAAAATAAAGGTTAATATGCATTATAGAACAAAGCACTGCCTTGACAAACAAAACGCCTCTAAACGTAAAGAGGGATTTTGAAGAGTTTCAAACATCAGTACGATGCCGATGTAAAGTAACGATTTGACGCCAACTCCCAACTTTATCCGGATTTTTATCTGGATCGGAACGTAGGGTTGCCACATGCAGTAATACGAATTTTTGCATTATATGTTAAAGATAACCTTTTTTACTAATATATGAAAATGTTAAAAAATATATAGTTTTATATACATATATATAAATCTGTATATGTCTAAAAAAAATATTAATACCTTTCATATGATACGCCACACGACCTAGTAACTTCACATAAAAAAAATTGAGATCCGCTATCCGCCCCCCTGCAACCAAAATAAAAAATATTTTTTAACATTTTCATATATTATATATTAGTAAATAAGTGTTATCTTTAACCATTTCAAATTTCAAGTCGATAGCATACTGATGCTAGAGTGAACTACTGAGTTCTCGAGAAATCCATTTGTGACAGACAGACAGACAGTGTGATTCTATAAGGGTTTCTTTTAACCATTTTGGCCCGGAACCCTAAAAACCATATAATTGGCATCGTACCTTGATACGGTGAGCCCGCTAAAGCATTTGAAACATTGCATTATCATAGATAGATAGATAGAAAACTCTTTATTGCCTACCACATTAAGAGAACATAAACAATTTAGAAATAAGGTAAAAAACACAGGAGATAATAAAATATATCTTATATTTATAGACCTGCGTTGCATATCGCACTTTATATAACGTCGTTTCTCAAGGTCAACGCCCTGGAGCTTTCTTCAGATCTCTAAAAGTTTCTAAATACTAAAATATGAATAGAACACTAGAATGTCGTCCTTTTTAAACTTTTGCGATCTCGAGTCGCATAAGTGTTTATTATGTGTCGAGAATCTCTATTAAATATTCTAGAATTTATATTTTATTGACGGGCGCCATACAAATCTGAGACAAATATATAAGTAAACATATTAACTATCGTGAAATATCGTTTTTATATTAAATATCGGGAATGTTCACGCACTTGTTAAATTGGTGGAGGCACCAACTGTTTCGACCCTTATCGAGGGCCTTCTTCAGGGCGATGAAAGTTCGCGATCCTTTCCCTGCGCTAAGCATGGCGAGATAGCAACAACACGCTCATGTTCTTGGAGATTCATGAAGGAGGCCTTTGTCCAGAAGTGGAAGTGGACAGCAGAGCTACGGCTGAGATGATGATGATGATATGGAATGCTAAATAACAAAATCACGGGAATTTATCACGTAATACTTTCGATTATTCCCGGCATTTCTGTGTTTTGTCAGTCGCGGCTCCCGGGTATGCTGGTGAAACGTGAGTCTGACCACGACGCAATAAATTTCCATGTATTTGTAATTTAATGTAATGTAATTTATAATGGACTGTAAACGCGAATGTTTACGAAAAACTACATGTAATGCTATTTATCAACTGTAAAACCGACAACCCTACTGTTCAGATAATGTATCGTATAGAGGATTTCGGATACGTTCGAGTCCATTGAAGCATTTTAAGCATTGCGGTCACTGCAGTTTATGGATATCGCTGTGGGGTTAACGTACTAATAGTGATTAATGATAAATATTTGATATTCGCCCATCTGCGAGACATCCGAACTAATGGGTTTTAATAACGGTAGGGATGTAATGATAAAATATGATAATATTTGAAATGCGTTGCAAAAAAACATTTGTATGGCATGATGACCTCAAAAACGCTGTGTAATCTCTGAGATTGCAGAGAGAAGAATAACCACGATTACACCGAACTCTGTAAATATTTACCGACCACAGGCATAACATGCACGAAAAACGTTAGAAATCTGTATGGACAGATTGCAGGGAACTTTATAAGAATTGCATATCTGTTCCAGCCTTACGATTACACGTCCTGTATAAATATTTACCGTCCACAGGCATGATATGCCCGAAAAACGTAAGATATCTCTGTTGACAGATTGCAGAGAACTTTATAAGAATTGTATAACTGTTTCAGCCGTACTTTGACACGATCACACCGTCCTGTGTAAAAATTATTAGAGTAGCAGAAGTTTTTGTAAAGAATTCATCCGGGGAAGTACTACCACCAAATAAATTTCTGCCGCCAAGCAGTCTGCATTGCTGTGTTCCGGTTTGAAGGTTAAGGTGGCCGGTGAAATTACCGACACATGAGACCTTACAACGCTGTCACGGGCGCAATGCAATGCAGCGGTATTGTACCAGGTGGGCTTTAAGCTTGTCCATAGGCATGACATGCCCGAAAAACGTAAGAGAATCTATCTCTGTTGACAGATTGCAGAAAACTTTATAAGAATTGCATATCTGTTTTAGCCGCACTTTGTCTATTACACCGTCCTGTGTAAATATTTACCGTCCACATGGCGTTAGCAATGTCGACGACAAAGGACTTTCTGTTTCCTACTCTTGTTTATCTTGTCTTGGAAAAAGTAATCTATCTACCGTATGCAACTCTGCACATTTCACTATCAACTCTATCTCGGTGTGCTAAAGCATTTTGCTGAAAAACAAATATGTTCTGAAGGAAACGCAATCTATTAACTTTTGACGTACTTTGTGCATTATTCGTGTGTGTTGTGGGGAAATGTAATAAAGGTAGTTTTAGTTGTTATGCTATCAAAAATAAAATGTTGTTTTTAATAAAGTTGCCCATTGAAACTGTTTTAAAGATCCTATGGAAAATCGTTACAGTTTTACAGGATTTTTGTTACTGCTACTGAGAAAATACAAACATTCTTAAATAACGCTTTTTTTCGTAGTTTCCTGATTGTTGCATCGAACAAACTTTTTCCTGAAAACAGCAGGAGAATTCAACATCGAAGTTATAAAAAAGTTATTCAACTTAATCGTGTTGTTTAAGTATAAATCTCATCTCTCCGCACATTCTTTCTGAGAGTAGTTATCTCTTACTCTCTTTGGTAGTTATCTCCTTCTCCTCTCCGCTCATTCCTTCTGAGAGCAGTTATCTCTCGATTCTTTTGGCAGTTATCTTTCACTCCCATCATTCTTACCAGGCCTGCGCCATCTCTCGCTTCCTTTGGTTATCTTTTGCTCACTTTATTCTTCCCAGCCCTGCGCCATACCTATCCGGTTTCCCGATACTCTTAGAATGTCGTCTGACAATCTAGCTCTAGATGGTGGTCTGCCTGGTGATCTTAAAACTGCGTCGGGCCATCATTGTCGATCTGCCATCGAGATTAAGTTAATCATAAATTAATAATACATTTATTTGTTTCAGATAAAGAAAACCCACCACGAGGTCTTCTAGTGGTAAGTTTTCTACTTTCTTTCATTCATTCATTACAGCCGTAAAACTTCCACTAATTGAACATAATTTTGACTATTCTTGAAATTGAACTAATTGAAAATAGTAAAACTGAACACAGGCCACCCATATCTATGGGTGGCCTGTGTTCAGTAGTGGAGCGTGGTGAGTATGGCAACTACGTGAGGGGAGTTGCCATACTCACCACGCTTGGCAGGCGGGTCGGCTAGAGCAGTACGGGCACGGCCACTTTTTCTATTTCTTTTACTATTCGAAAATTATATAAGCCAAAAAAAGGTGAATTTATTACTCAGGCGTGGAAAGACCGTCTCGCTCAGTTAAGTAAGGCAATTGGCAAAATTGATAAATGTATACGTTTAGGTCTGGTGACCTTAAAGGATGCCCTAGCTTTTATAGAAGCTGTAAATTTTAATACGAATGCCGGATACAATTATCATTATCATCTCAGCTGTGGGACAGCTCCCCTGGATCTCCAAGGTCATGAGAGGGTTGTCATGTTCACCACGCTTGGCAGGTGCTGCAGGAGACGCTGCTGCCCATATTCCTGAGGTATCCCTTGACAGATTCTTATTGCATCTACAGGCAAGAGAGGAGAAGCTAAATTTAACTGCCGGCTCCCACGGCAACTTTTTATTTGTCCATGCAAAATGACAGCTTTTTAGTCTCTTCGTAAAGCCAACAGACTACGTTCTTGTTATACTACGGAACCCTCTAAAACACCTGGAAAGCCGCGGGCAGCAGCTAGGTTAGAATAATAGCCGGATACTGCATTGTTTGACTTATAATAATTATCGCTGAACACACTGTACTGCGCTCGCCAACCCGTCTGCGAAGCATGTAGCAACAACATCCAAAATCATCAGTACCTGGGTACTTGGAAATTCTTGAGGGTTCAGCAGGCATCCGCTATGTTCAGCAATAGACGTCCCACTGCTGACTGATGATTAAAAAAAAAGATTAAAATTTATTTATTTCATACCAAAAAACAAACATATTTTACAAAAGGTAAAAAAACAAAATACTTAAAACTAACTAAGCTAAACAAAAAGATAAAAATAATAATTAAGTGTAATAAAATATTAAATGAATAAAAATGCAGTGTTTAATGGTAGAAAAACAGAGACCTATGATGAATATAAGCGTCGAAGGACTTTAAAATGGCCGGATAAATCCAGGCACTAGATAAGGTAACCTAAATCGGATAACCTTCATAAATCGCTTCACAATTAATTAATGATAATACAAGGATAATGCTGAGTTACGACTTCATTGACTTGACTTAAGAAATTAGTTTATCAAAGGAGCAAGGTTCGCAAAATTTATTTTAAGAAAGTTTACGTGAATTTTAATTACTTTCAGTGTGACTTGGATCGGATCGGAAAGACTTGGAAGGACTGACTCGTATTTTATTATTAACGGACTTCAAAAAGGAGGAAGGAGGTTCTCTATTTGACTGTATGATTTTTTAACCCACGACAAAAATGAGGGGTTTTATAAGTTTGACTGCTGTGTGTCTGTTTGTCTGTCTGTGGCACCGTAGCTCTTAAACGAGTGGACCGATTGCATGCAGTTTTTTATTTGAAAGCAGGTTTTTCAGCGGTGATGAAATCGGTTAAGAAGTGTACAAGATATTAGGGGTGAAAGAGGGGGTGAATAATCGAATGTTTCCAAATATACCCGAGTTTGGTTGAAGGATATAATGTGTAGAATGCAAAGCTGAAAGTTATATGTAGATTCGGGATATGGGGGTTGAAAGTAGGGGTGAACAATCGTATGTTCAAAACATTCGATTTTTCACCCCTAATATACCCAACTATTTACGGTTTCAAAATATACCCAGGCGTGGTATCAAATGAAAGGGCATGATGACACAAAAAAAAAAGGTAACCGAGACATCAGAGATTAGATTAAAATGTTTAATTCCATACTTAAACTTGTTTGTATGTTTGTTACACGATTACTCAGCCAATTATGAATGTATTTAGATGTTTCTTTTATTATAAGGTAGGTCATGTTTCGATATGAGGTGGTTCCATTTTTTAACCGACTTCAAAAAAATAGGAAGTTCTCAAAACGTCTGTTTTTTATCTTCCTTACCGCAGAACTTCGTCGTTTAAGAATCCATTTGGAAAATTATTTTTGAGTTTGAATAGGTACACTTGGAATTAAGTCAAAACTGATGATGGGATCTTCAATGTCGATGTTTATCTTTCAATATGAATCCCTTGTCAGACTTACTGCATCCACGGGCAAAATTCTACTGCCGGCACCCCACGGGTTAGTAAAATATGAAGTGACAAAATAACGTGAATAAAAGTGAAATGTGCACTGCCTTCGAATATTACATCTTCGGGCAGGGGCCAGTTAATCCAATAAAAAACCTTTGAATACCCGGAAATTCAACTGCGAGAATTGAATAACGAAATCTAGCGGAAACCTCGAAATCTATCAGCCGTATAAAACAGAAAGCGAAGACGAATTTAAAATTAACAACATAAAATTAATTAATTTCCTTTAAATGCCAACTGAAGTGGAAGTGTCCCAAAGTGCTGCCAATATTGAGTGAAGTGGGTTCCAGAATATGATTAAAAGTACCTTAGGAAAATCGCTCCATTCAATTTATATAAAATAGGGCAAAATATCATTTCTATAGGGCAGATACGAGACTGAATATAAGATTTTATGCTGAGCATTCCTCTTAATTACTGAACGAACCTTACAAAGATACAATAAACGTATTGAGTTTTGGGATATGCTAAAATTATTTCTTGTAATGCCCGCCAAATATATGAATTCGAAATGATAATATATGTTGTTGACCGCAGATATATACATAGTCCGGTAACGTGACCAACGTTTGGTAAAATGGCGAGCGCAGAGGGCGCCCAGCCACAAAAGTTATGTTGGGGCAACAAACTCAAGGGCACCACTTAGGTTCGAACCACGGCTTGGATTGTTGCCAGATTTTTATTGATGGTTAATGTCCAGGTGCAAAACTGCACCTTAAAACAGAAGAGTGTACTCTTCGGCCTTGCCGGCGAGACCGGTTATTAAATGTGTGCCTAGCAGCTAGAGTAGGACGGGTTGACGTCACCTCCGGGTTAGCGGCGGTGAGCTCGGCTACGGGCAAGCCGTGTCTCGGTCGACGGAGGAAAGAATGCCTGCCGTGGGGTGCCGGCAATAGTTGATACCCCTCCTCTCTTGCCCGTGGATACAGTAAAAGTCTGCCAAGGGATACCTCCGGAAGATGAGCAGCAGCGTTATTCCGTGTTTCAACATCCCGTTATGCGCTCGTAATGCGTGGCCAATTGGCAAATATGGCAACACACCCCTCATGATCTTAGAGATCCATGGAGGTTTATGTCCAGTGGACGTGGAAATCTTATTTTATTCTTATTATTTAGTTTCATGCTTTCGTCTAACTTAACAACATATGAATGAGCTGTTCCATTCAAGTTTTTTAATAAGGCGCATTGACATTCATAGTGTTATAATAACACTTGAATTTTCCTTGGCCGTCTTATTTAGTTAGGAGTTCCCGCAGCTTCACCAATGTTGATACTGTAAGCGTAATAACGTAGTTTGATGTTGATTCAGTGTAACTGAGTTTCGCTTTATTTTCTTACTTGTTAAGAACTCAGGAAATCCACCACCTGATACCACCATCTCCATTCTACTCCAGGGCAAGCGGACGCACAGCGCAGTACCATCCCTATTTAGTGGACATTCCATTCACTCGTACTAAGCGGTTCTCCTCTACCTTAGATTGATACATAGATATAACGCTTATTTACGACTGCAGTCACATACAAAGAAACGAAAGCTGAATTTCATACATTATATCAGAGATAAACTTAACATAGTACAACATTACAATACATCCCATATTCATATACCTTCATCATCCGCACCGCTAAAGTCTGGAACTCGGCTTCTGTTTTCACCAAAAACTACAACCTAGGTCTCTTCAAGTCAAGAGTGAATAGGTGTCTTCTAGATCTTTGTGATCCATCATCGGTCACATCGTCGCTTACCACCAGGTGAGACTGCGGTCAAACTATCTGCAATAAAAAAAATATAATCTTTTTGGTTACAACATTTCACTGCTGCAGTTCTGCGGGCTTAATCTTATTCTTTTTTTTTAGTTTCTCATTACATTTTTTTTACGTTTACTAAGAACCCTAAACGCAACTTTTTACTCAATCTCAAAAGACTCTGCGACCTATCCATATAATAATAACATTTGAATAGTTACCGATACGTCAATGTCTGTTTAAGCGCGCAATATTAAAAACTGAATGTTTCAGTGAATTTCACGGTGCGAACCAAAATTATAAATGTTGAATTCTTGTTTAACTTTACTGTTAGCCTGTATCGTCCCATCGTTGGGCTAAGGCCTGTTTAACTTTAGAGCATAAAGATAATGATAAAGCAAACTTTATTGTTCAATTTTAACTATTTACATTATTGGCAAACTATATGTAACAGTAAACCCGGGACCACGATTGTTGAAACACAGTCGAAACGTCGGGAATAATTCGAAGGTTTTACGCGATAAATTCCCGTATTTTTGTAATTTATTATAATGAATAGAGATCGCGAAAGTTTACGAAAAAATAAAGTAAAGGTCTTAATAAGCTTGAACAATTTGATTACAATGAAATTGAACAATTCATGTTCGAGAGTTTTTGAGCATGATTCTTGTTTTGGCTTTATATTTTATGTATCTATTGATTTATTTTCTTCAAAACCCATGTCAATAAGCTATATTATTTATATTATTATTAATATATATTTACTTTTACGTTATAAGTCTATAAATAAAAACATCTGACCTATATTTATATAAGTATTATATTTATAAATGAATAAACTATTTATAAATTATTTAGATTTAGTATGTTACATTAAGTGGAGAGATTAAAATCAATAATAAATATTTAATAACTTTTAAAACGTATTCTAAATTTTTGATTTAATAACTATTTGTTTTTTATGATGTAATTCAGTTATAACTAGTAGTAGGAGCCTATGGATCAGATTTGTATGTCACACTGTATCCCACTAATATTATAAAGCCGAAAGATTGTTTGGAGGTTGGTTACCTCTTCACGCAAAAACTAACCACGGATTGAGCTGAAATTTAAAGCACACGTATAGATGTGGACCAGGAATAACACATAGGCTACTTTTTATCCGGGTACAGCGCATGCGAAGCGTTAAAAGATAGTTATGTCAATAAAATACCTCTTTACTCCTTCCTTAGAGTATAAACGCTTTAACTTTTCTACATAGAGTTTAATTTTAGAAACATTTAAAAGTATTAAATCACAGTAAAAGGATCTTAAATGTCAACAAGATTAGTTCACGATCTTCAATATCGATAGTAACGCTGATAATCACCATTGATCGTGTCGAGGCCTCTTAACAGAATTCTGTTAATGAAAAAACTCCTCTCAGAAAAGATTGAGCGTTAATTTGACCAAATAAATCGGACAAGTGCGAGCGAAACTCGTGCCCTAAGGGTTCCGAAAATGGAACATAATATTTTATTAAATATTTATGCTACCCAGTAGGACGTTCAGCCATTTTAATACACCATTTGCTGGTATGTCTATTTAGTGTGTTCAGCAATACTTTTAAAATAACATTTCAACTACTTCGTATTGAATTTACGCTAGATGGCGCTTCAGTTATAAACTTTATTAAAAAGACGCAGAAAATAAACTTAATTTAAGAATACATAATACTTCGAGTTATAATAATTACTGGATCTAAAATATCTTTAATCTTTAAATTGTTATTGAATTAATCAAGGCCTTTTCAAATTTCTAACGCATTTTTTTTAAACAAAGGTGTAAAAAAATGTAATTCCTAAATTTTTACTTTACTTGCCACAAAATCTTCCACTGTTTAAAATTTCAGAGTTGTGAGTGGAAGTGCCCTAGAGGTTTTTCTATTTTTGGTATTTTCATAAAAAAATTACACTTGCTGCTATAACTTCTCAATGCCCTGAGGTAGAACCTTGACTTTTGAAGGCCTTCATCTGCCCACAGAGCTTAATGTTTGATTATTTTGAAATTGATACCGGATTATATTTCGTTATTATTATTATTTCGTTTGGAGAAAAAGGGACTTGATAAACGAACAGACAGATAAACGAGTGATTCTATAAGGGTTCCGTTTTTTCCTCTTTAGGTTTGGAACCCTAAAAACAAGGAAAACTATTTGTAGGAGAATTTACGAGAAAAAACTATAAGGGGAAATGCCAACTTGTCAGAATAACCAGGATTTGGGTCATTAGCTGACGCTTTTTTTGGGCGAGTATTTATTTCTGTAATGATGTTTACTTACGCGTATCATATCTGGTATCCTCTCATAAAAGTTATTGGTTGAAGTCGTAGTCTTTAGATGAAAATAATTCATATCAATTAACGGGAATGTTCACGTACTTGTCATTGTTGGTGGAGGCACCAACTATTTCGACCCTTATTGAGGGCCTTCAATGAATAGTCAGGAGAGTAAGTATGAAAATAATTCTTGAATGTACTAACAGAAAAACCGTAGGTAAGTGTAAATGTAAATGGATCTTCACATTAAAGCTACGAGTATCTCGAATCCACCCCTGATTTTTTTAACATTTGTATAGTTTATGCCCATCTGTGGTCTTCTTCATCATTTTTAGCTCACCCAATTCATACTTACTGAATGCAAATGCTTGACTTGTTGCAGAAAATACCAAAAGCGCAGTATGCCTTTAATATTTGAGAAGTTCCCTCGATTTATCATAGCTCCCACTATCAAAACTGAGTCTAATCTGAGAATGTATCTAGTCTAACCCAAATATAATTAGACAAATCGGTTTATGACGGAGTACTGATAGTAACAAGTTTATAAAATTTTAAATTTTAAGTAATCCCCGACACTTAGCCTAGTCTCTGAGGTTAACAATTTTTTTTGTAATGTGTACCTTCATTGCAACAGTTTGCAAGCTGCACAGCATGCCCTTTCATTTGATACCACACTTGGGTATATTTGAAAAGATTCAATTGTTCACCCCCAACTTCAACCGCCATGTCACATGAACATGATCCCACCTCTTCCCAGAGGTCAATGGCCCTCTCAAGAATCAGCTGGCGTTCAGGTTTTCGTTATTGTTTAATTATCTGTTGAAGTAAAAACTTTCGTAGTCATTTCTTGAATGAAAATCACTGAATCCTGAAAAGTCGTACAACAAAAGTTGTTTATTGGGATGGTTAGAATCTCCCTATTTCTGCTTAATACACATATTATAATACACCCTGTAGTTTACCTAGAAAGTTCATGGTTAAAACTACATTCATATTTTTTAGATTTGCAAAGCCTAGCAGTTAGATTAATGATGTCATCATTTCAGCCATAAAACGTCCACTGATGAACACAGGCCTCCCTCATGGATCTCCATGAGGGGTAGTTGCAATTCTCACCACGCTTGGCAGGCGGGTTGGTGATCGCAGTATGGGATGTCGATACACGGATAGACGCTGCTGCCCATCTTCCGGAGGTTTCCCTTAGCAGGCTCTTACTGCATCCATGGGCATGAGAGGAGGGGTATCATTCTACTGCCGGCACCACACGGCGGTTTTTAATGATTGATGATATAGATGGTAAAAAAATTTCATCCTCACTTTACGTGTATGGGAGGTAACCCAAATTAATTATTATTCAGTATTTTTTGTAGAGTTTTCTCGGCGTTGTTAATAGACAGACAAAATAACAAATTTCAAGGACTAATAATCTCTAAACGGACGGACAGACAGACAAAGCGAAACTATGAGGGTTTCTTGTTTTACTACGAAACCCTAAAAATATAGACGACATGAAAACCTCCTCCCTTTTTTGAAGTCGGTCAGTGAAGATTGATTCTCGATTTTATGGTCGGGCTTAGCAGAAAATTAATCTATGTAAGTAAACCAATAATTTCAAATTGGAAAGTTGTTTATTTCTATACCGTAAAACGTTGCTCCTGAAAACCAGTGTCGTGTGATTTTGTGGTTAAAAGCAATATACATATATTTTCTAAATTCTCATAACCTTAGAGAAGAAGATTGAGATTTAAATTTTTCTACTTGGTACGTTTTAAGATTTTTATACTAATTTGTTTTTTAATATTAATATGCATTACATCCCTCATATAATTTACCTACTTTAATTACTTTTTTGGATTAATAAATATTTTTCTTCTACTTCTTCTTCACAAGTAAAATAAATAAACTTTTTACGAGTATTATTTTGTAATATCCTTTTTTCAAATAAGTCTTTTTTAAACATTTCCTATCACAACGCATTATGAATATACATTTAAAGGGTAGTAGTAATCGCGTAAATTACTTATGTATTATTTTCCGACTTTTCGATTGATTGCACCAGCCATGGTCCCGGGAACACTTGAAAGTCGGGTTATAATTAATGTAATTTCAAGCGATAAACACGCGGTTAAATATATACTAATAAATTCATTATTGGTTGTAAATACAACATACATTTTAAGTGCAATTTTTGTAATTTTTTTTTTGAGCAATTTTTGTAAATTTCGCCAATTTTTACACCAAAATTCCCTGCACTGCATTACTTACTATAAACCGATCCTCAATCTTCCTCCACCCGGAAATAATCTGATATGCTCAGTTGCTAGCAAACTTGACGGCGTATGTTCTTATGTCCTCTATTATGCATATTCCGGCGATTAGTACATCAGAAGTTGGTTAGTGGCCGATATCAGAGGGCAAGTTGATTGAGTCGCTTGATTGCCTACAGTATCGGCACAGGTATCAATCAATATTTGATTAGTAACATCACTTAATGTGTTTCTAGAGGATGATAATTCTTTTTATTCCACTTAGATTTTCCTCCATCAAGACCATCAACGGGTGCTGTGCAAAAGGCGACAAGTTTAATTGTAAATGTTTAAGAGCGGCTATTGTAAATTTGTATGGGCAATTTGTAACTTTACTAATGGGCAATTTTCGTGAATTATTATGAGCATTTTTAGAAACTTCATGAGCACTTTTTGCAAATTTCGTCGATTTTCTTATCAACACTAGAATACCTGCACCGCATAACTTACTATAGACCCTCAATCTTCCTCCACCCGGGAATAATCTGATATGCCCGGTTGCTAGCAATGCTGCAACGTACGTTCGTACGTACCTCTATTATGCATATTCTGGCGATTAGTACAGTTGAAATTGATTAGTGGCCGATAGCAGAGGGCAAGTTGATTAGAGTCGCTTGATTGCCTACGGTATCGGCATAGGTTATCGGCACATTTGATTTGTCGTCACTTAATGTTTTCTCAGGATAAACCTTGTAAATAGTTATATTCTTCTAAAACTATTAACGGGTGTTAACAAAAGGCGACGAGGCAAATTTTATTATTAGCAGTTGTAATTGTGGAGAGATGGTGGAAAGAGGGAAGGGTGGCCATTGCTCAGCTGTGGTATGCAATAATAGGCTGATAATATATTTATTTATTTAAGATCGGACATCTAACACAGGGTTACACATGATGCACATAATAATATTAAGGTCTAAAAATGTTAATATAGTTGTAAAAGTATTTCAAAAGGAGTTTTCTTAGCAGCAGCATAAATTTTATGAGCAGAGAGAATTTTCATCAGTAATCTAATCAGATTACTGATAGAAATTCTTTCTTAAACTTTGGGAACAGATGGCGTTGTGTAAAAAGGTCCACCAGCACTATCTATTATTTTAATTCATTTTGTAAAATACGGGGCTTATATAAAATCACGTAATTAACATCGAAGCATAATCCATCACGATTCGAATTAACGCATTCATCATTATATCAGCCGTAAAACGTCCACTAATGAACACAGGCCTCTCTCATGGATGTCCATAAGGGGCAGTTGCCATAATCACCACGCTTAGCAGGCGGGTTGGCGAGCGCAGTCTGGGATGTTGATACACGGAATGACGCTGCTGCCCATCTTCCGGAGGTAGCTCTCAGCAGGCTCTTACTGCATCCACGGGCAAGAGAGGAGGGGCAACATTCTGCTGCCGGCACCACGGCAATTAACGCATTAATTCAGTGCTTTTGCACTGAATTAATGCGCACCTCAGGTTTACTTTAAAACTGTAATAATGTAGTTTTAGCCATGAATTTTCTAGGAAAACTATTGCCTAGCTTTAGTTTGCCTTTAGGTCTAATAGTAAAATGTGTCGAGTAAAACGAGTAGAGCGTTGGCCTTATTCATCATTTCAGCCGTAAAACGTCCACTACTGATCCTCCACTGATCCAGAGGCCTCCCTCATGGATCTCCATGAGAGGTAGTTGCCATACTCACCACCCTTGACAGGTGGGTTGGCGAGCGCAGTACGGGATGTTAATACACGGAAAGACGCTGCTGCCCATCTTCCGGAGGTATCCCTTAGCAGGCTCTTACTGCATCCATGGGCATGAGAGGAGGGGTAACATTCTACTGCCGGCACCCCACGGCAAATTGGCCTTATTAATTTAACTCTATTATTCATTTATGGGCGTCCTTTAAAAGGATCGCAAAAAATCTAGTTATTTTAAAACGGCCTAAGGTCTTAGTTTCCCTTCACTCACAGGTCGTCTGAGCATGATCAAACTTTAATTACAAACATCAAAATATTTATATTCAAGTTAATTTCAAAACCCACTTACCAAATTCTAATTAGCATTTTGAACAAAGGTTCCCTCCAAATAAAAACATTGTCATTTCTCGTTCGAGGTCTGTTTATTTAAATACCGCATTGTGAAGAAATGATTACAGAGAAAGGCTTTTCGTGGTGGGATCGGACAATGAAAAGAAAATAAAGCACAATACGGGTTGTATTATAATAGTGTGTTAAGCCAAAAGGAGGTGATTCTGACCACCCCAAAGAACAAATTTAGTTGTCTTGTCTTTTTATTTTATGGCTTTTTATGTTTGGTTTTACACAATTCCGCCAGTGTCAAGTTAATTTATAAATTCTTATGTTATTTGGCTTTCCAGGTAGGCGGCCATTTTCTCCAAAAAAAAAAATAGTTATAAGATTTTTTAAGATTTGTGATTTACTTTAAAGAAAAGACTAAGAAAGTTTTAACTTCAACAGCTGATTATTCGATTATATATCTTAACGCCTGCCGATTCTTGACAGTGACAGGCAAAGAGCTGCCGTATAAATAAAAATATCTCAAACCACAGAGACGTTTTTTTTATTCAAATGTTAAAGATAAATTCGATTGTGACCGCAGGATTAAAACTTCACATCACAAAATTGTAAAAAAAAATACGAATTCCCGATTGTTGTCCAATACAAAACTACTTGTGGACTGAACACATTATAATACCCTGTAGAATATCCACGTGTTTTTTCGGCCACTTCAGGAGCGAGAGTTTAGTGATGTTCCATACGAAAGAGGAAATTGGAGAAATACTTGGAGAAACTTACACACTTACCCCACATATTCTGGGAAATATAAAACGCGTAATTCGGTTAAGTACCTCTCTGTGGACTTGGGGTGCTGGCAGTAAAATGGTATCAAGGGTTTCCAAGGAATTCTTCTCTCTTGCCGTGTATGAACATCCCGTACTGCGTTCGCTAACTCGCCTGCCAAGTGTGGTGAGTTGTTAACAGCCCTCTCATGATCACTACTAGAGATCCATGATGGGCTATGTCCAGCAGTGGATGTGCACGTCCGGCACAGATGATTATGAACTATATACGTGCTATGTTC
Source organism: Pasiphila rectangulata (assembly GCA_963082625.1). Classification (NCBI taxonomy): domain Eukaryota; kingdom Metazoa; phylum Arthropoda; class Insecta; order Lepidoptera; family Geometridae; genus Pasiphila; species Pasiphila rectangulata. The sequence continues at coordinate 5,693,843 of OY720244.1, read as the reverse complement.
GTAAGAGTTGCAGACCGCGCGCGTATATAGATAGATATTGCGCTCCAGAATCAAGATGGCGGACGTATCTGAATAACAATAAGTTGTCCCACAGAAAAGACAAGAGTTCTGCATTCTCTGAGTCTCTCGCTACAAATCTAGCAAACGATATTAGAAATTTTCATACACTACTACCGTTTCAAAATAGTTAACCCTAAAAGATGTAAGTAATGTTTTTCCAACCCTGAATGATTGTTTTAATTTTATGCTTAATTTAATTTAATGCCTGCATGGATATTAGCCGGGGTATTATTGCCGTGGGGTGCCGGCAGTAGAATGTTAACCTTCCTCTCATGCTTGGGGATGCAGTAAGAACCTGCTAAGATATGAAGATGGGTAGCAGCGTCTTTCCGTGTATCAACATCCCGTACTGCGCTCACCAACCCGCCTGCCATGCGTGGTGAGTATGGCAACTATCCCTTATGGAGATCCAAGAGGCAGGCATGTATTCAGTAGTGGACGTTTTACGGCTGAAATGGTGAAGGATATTAGAGTGATATTGCAAGATATGTGCGAAGTCTAAGAATGGTAAAATATATGAAGGCCAGGTTATACAGGCGAGTTTCTGAAGGAGAGCGCGCGGGCGCGGCCTACATAAATTCTATAAAAATTTGTTTAAAAAATTAGGTTTTTAGAAAAACAAACCGTTGAATATGCTTTTAGACGGCTTTGCCTATTTTCTGAGATGTTTGATGATTGATATACTTGAAGTACAATCACTAAAACGAGCAAAAACTATCCATCCTTCATAATTTATTATTATCGGGTGAAAATATCGAGTCTTGAACCGTTATATATTTAAAAACGTTTATTAAATAACATATTTTTTTCCGATCAAAACAAAGGATATTTGTATATCCTTATGTGATCGAATAAAATTGAATTGAAAATTGGCTAATTTGGAATATTGTGGCCTTAAAGTGACGCATTGTTAAGCATTATGTAGAAGAAGAAGAAGAAGAAATACATTTATTAGACACACACACTAAACTTAAAATTAACTATAGTAAAAAAAAAAACAACTAAATTATTTCTAATTATAATCTAGGAGTACCTACCCGATTAAATGTTCTGCGACCTAGTGACAAATAGATGGTAAGCAGCTCACTCAGCGGGTCAAAGCAGTATGAATACAATTTCAAGCAATGAACAGACCACCAGTTCACAAAGTTGTGTGAGTCCAAAGGGGCCTAACTCAGCATTATGCTCCCACGCATAAAGAATGCTAGGAAGCGCTGGTTTTCAGTCAGACCCGATGTCACAGATGTACTATCTATCTCGGTATAAAATAAATCATCATGTACCAAAAGAAAGAAATAAATAAATATATATAATTATTAGTGCATAATTAAATAAATGAATGAATGAATATGTCTATCTATTATGGATAGTTCATAGTAACTATTAATTTTATTTAAATTTTGATTCTAAAGTATGCATTATTTGTGAAGCCATTTGAACCAACTTGGTATTAATTTATCATAATTAGTTTATTTTTATTTTATTTATTTAATAATTGTTTTATTAGTTTTTAACATCTTGAGTAGTTTACACAAAACATATTTGCCCTTTATACTGTATAATTTTAATCAATTTTCTAAGAGTTATAGCGAAATTGAAAATCTCGCGCGACAAAATATTAACAGCGGCGGATGTTCACCGTTGTATTGCTATGCGGTGCCGGCAGTAGAATGTTACCCCCCCCTCTCTCTATCTCTCTCTCTCTCTCATGCAGTAAGAATCTGCCAAGGCATACTTCCGGAAGATGGGCAGCAGCGTTTTTTCGCGTATCAACATCCCGTACTGCGCTCGCTAAGCGTAGTGAGTATGGCAACAATCCCCTCAAGATCAGATCCATGAGGGAGGCCTATGTCCAGCAGTGGACGTCATACGGCTGTGATGATAATGATGATGTATATAATGTATAATGAAAAATAGGTGGCGGGTGTTCACGTATGACAAATTTTCGAGTGTAATAACTAACCATTGTTTTATGAAAAAACAGCTCTAAATGCTGTATAAGACATTCTATAAGAAGCAATGTTGGTAAATTGTGTCACGTCTGGTTTCCATGCATACACATCAACATCATCATCATCATCATTTCAGCCGTAAAACGTCCACTACTGAACTAAGGCCTCTCTCATGGATCTCCGTGAGGGGTAGTTGCCATACTCACCACGCTTGGCAGGCGGGTTGGTGAGCGCAGTACGGGATGTTGATATACGGAAAGACGCTGCTGCCCATCTTCCGGAGTTATCCCTTAGCAGGCTCTTACTGCATCCACGGGTAGGAGAGGAGGGGTAACATTCTACTGCCGGCACCCCACGGCAACACATACACAGCCTGCAACAAAAAAACCCTAGAAATTTATCAGGGTTGTTGTGTCCACGAACCTGAACAACTTTTGTTCTACGACTTTAAAAAATCATATTTTTTTCAACTCTTCATACAAGATGACCGATGATTGGTTCATGCATACACCTGTGCGAAGCAGGGACGGGTCGCTAGTATATATATATATGTATATATATACATATATATTTTAGCACTGTTGGGCAAAGGCATCCCACAACTTTTTCCGTTTTTCCCTAGAGCTATGTCCCAGTTTAATTTAACTATTACAAAATTCCTTCTTCGTCGTTATGTTCTATTAACAGTGCAACGAGTTTACGTGCGAAATGAACTTTTTAATACCTATGGGATGTACGCTGAACTTTTTAAACAGTGGAGGTGCAAAAGACCAAATCGGAAAAGTCTTTTTTCATTCAGTTTCTAAGTCTGAAATGGTAAAACAAGTATATTTTACAGGCTAAAAATTCAAAGTAACTTCGATTAGAATGTAAGCTTTGAAGTACATCAAAACATCGGATTACTCTCTAAAAAAGAAGGTATGCGTGGTTTGAAAAAAAAAAATAAAGTGCAATAGAAAATGCCAATAATGTTCCACTGCACTGCCTTTGAAAGGTACCCCTTTATCCTCTTAAAGTAAAAGCAACATGCTATATTTTGCATCAACCTAGACGAAGTAACCTACTAAAGTTTACATGTACGACAACTTATGTCTTTGAAAATTCGTCGCAAGCGAAACTTACGAGTAACTTTATCAGGCAAGAAAAGCAAGTCTTAGAACGACGGGCGTAACAAAAGAGACAGCGAGTCATTTGTGTTGGCACAGTTTGACCTGAACAAAATCACATATATTTAAAGTTACAATAAACACTTATTGATGCATTTAGCACTCTAAATACAGCCATAACCTTAATCGTCTTAAATATGCGTAATACTTAACAATAATGATAACATAAAATATATTTTTTTTTATTGAAATAGGTAGAAGATGTCTATTTCGGAGCCTTTTTTTGTACCACTAAAATAAAAAAAAATATAATAAAATTAGCCTGTATTTGTATTACTTATTCAAACACTACATATTAATATTTTAAATTTAAACATCTAATTTTTAAAACACTTATAAAAAATAAAATAGTACTCAGCTATATTAAATTAATATAACTGTAAAATGATTTTGAATTCATATATGTGAAATTTAGTACCACTAAATGACCTGCAGGCTAACTCTTGAGACTCGGTTCCAATCGTAATTTGAAATTGGGATCGAAATCGTGCCATTTGGTACTCTTGACCGCGCAACTAGCGCACGATTGGAATCGAAATTGGTGGAATTTTATGGAACTAACTGAAATCGACTCTTCTCGAAACTATCAACTTCTTTGGCACTCTTGACGCGATTTTGACGTTTCGTATTGAGAATGGAATCGAGTTTACGATAGAAATTTCACAGTTGCCAAAAGTTATCTTTTTAGCGATTGTGCGAGGATATTAGTGATTTACAGAGTGATTTTAAACGAGAAAATGGCACATTTGGCTCTTATAAGTGATATTTTAACCAATGCTCACCGAGAAGACATAAGGCAAAGGCGAAATACAAGAAGAATAGCCCGGTATTCAGAAAATACTTTTGCCATGACCGACGACGAATTCAAAAAGTGCTACAGGATCAGCAAAAGCCTTTTTAACGTTATGAGTAACGATTTAGTGCCTTTGATGCCTAAGCCTTCGCGTCGTAGTGATATAACCTCATGAGATACAAGGTTTGTAAACACAAAGTTGAACTCTCATGCGTGGTATTTTGTAGTGGGACTTTCCATTTCACTCTGCAGGCCTAAATGTTTTAGTCTTGTTTCAGTCATGCAACAAAGCACGTTTGTGTCAGGATGACATAGTTATGCAAGGTTACACAAGGAGTGCAAGATCCACAGGAGGCACTCATAGATAATCCACAAGGGCCTGCCTCTGCTGAGCTGAGAAGGGGAGTTGAAGCTCGTGCACGCCTAGCTCAAGAACTGTGGGCAGCTCGACATCTTCATCCCATCTAACATCATTTTTTAACCAATAATAAACTTTTAAATTATAATGTTTATTTTAATGTTATAATCAGTCTTATGAGATAAAAGTAAATTTAATATAAAATATTAATAATAATAATAGTACTACTCTGGCTGAAGAGCAGCAGCAATCCTATTTAGAGCATCAGCTACAGCCTGGCAATCTTCTCTTGTTGCTGCAGATAAACCCTCTATGGCTGTTGAGACATTTGTCAGCTGCTCCACAGCTTGAGATAAAGCTCTCGCCGTGAGGGTCTCAGCCTCAACCCTCTTTGCTTCTGTCTCTGCAAATTTCTCCCTGTCTTGGTCCCGCACGGCCCTCCCAGCCCGAGTATGCTATCTCTGGTTGCTGCGAGGAGACCTCCGTAATGGACTTCTCTGTTGTTGCGGTGATGTGTGACAACTGATGATAAAATTAAAAAGAATAAATATTTAAACTGAAAAATAAACTAATCATTCAATACCTATCTATTTCATGCATGTACATGTAGCAGTCTCTGCAACCTGAATAGGAGAAGCGAGGGGCACCATGTCCCCTTGTCTTAACACCTTTCCATCTTTTTGGGCAACCCTTTCCATCTTTTTGGGCACCGCCTAGCGCATTGAGGATTGTCGACAGCTCGTCCCACTTCCTCTTTGTATCAAATTTAAATGTAAAATGTATAAAGAGCGGAGGAGACCCTTAGCAATTCCTGGGTTTTCCCCCAGAAAATCTGCAAGAGCCTCAAGTTGATGGTAGGTAGGCCTACTACTCATTGTTCCCTATTGGAATGGACAAAATTTATTAAAGTACTTAGTAATTTATCATTTTACTTGGATTCTCGTACAATAAAAAAGATTACAATTAAAAGCTTACCTTGATAATTGATAAAAAACTGAATGTATTAAATTACTTTCAACTTTGCTGCACTCTTCAAGTCTCGAAGCAAAATTAGGCTGAAAAGCTTGTGTAAATACCAAGAAGGTCTTGAAAAAGTGGGAACCTTGTTTGTAATTTCCCGCTTTTTTTTTTAAGCCGGTACGCATTGTGATTTTTCATTCTGCCACTGTTATTTACAATGTGAAGTCGATCTCATACTCGATTCTAATTTCAATCTCAATTTTGTTCAAGAGTGCCAATTTTACGTTTGGTGAGATTGGAACTGATTCGGATTAGAATTGGATTGAGATTGGGATTGGATTCAAGGGTAAGCCCGCTGAAAAGACAAAGGCTCACCCGATGTTAAGCGATGTCTTACTTCTACCTACATCAACTGGAATACTGCGGCGATCACGTTCACGAAGCATGTGACCAACGCTGCATTGCATTTCGCCCGTCACCCTGAGATATGGTGTTGTTAGGTCTACCGTGCCCGTAATTTCCCCGACCCCCTTACCGCAATGACATTACTGCTTGGCGGCAACAATAGGTATGGTGGTAGTACCTACTTTCCTGGATGAACTCTTCACCAAAGTTCTACTACTACTAAACTAGTTCTACTACTTAAAAACAGTTCTAATATCACTCGGCCAACACTGCTTTATTTATGGTGCGTAATCAAAGTCATAAATCCCGCCCATCAAAATTTTATTCACCGCTATAATTCAGCACTTGAAACGTTCCAAAATTCAAGTTCTGGATTTTGTAATGGTATTAAAGACATAGCCGTGGGGTGCCGGCAGTAGAATGTTACCACTGCCCTCTCCTACCCGTGGATGCAGTAAGAGCCTGCTAAGGGACACCTCCGGAAGATGGGCAGCAGCGTCTGTCCGTAAATCAAGATTCCGTACTGCGCTCACCAACCCGCCTGCCAAGCGTGGTGAGTATGGCAACTACCCCTCATGGAGATACATGAGGGAGTCCTTAGTTCAGTAGTGGACGTTTTACGGCTTCCGCTGCGCCATCATTACCACCATATACCGTCACATTTTCAACATCGTCCCAGTCCTATTCGTGTCACATATACAATACAAATTTCTGTCTCGACACACTCGTAGGTAACTTAAAATCTCTCCATGTAAATTGAGGAGACATTTCTTACCGTGTTCGCCATACATTATTCCGCTCATGAAGATAGCTGGTGCGGTAATGCGAATTCCGGCGTTTCAATATCTCCCCGTCCTTGCATATCTCCCAGGAAATGTGAATCCGTTAACCGCAGGGTAAACAACGGGACGTGACGGGGACGTAGTCGCTCTTTTATTTTATTCCTAGTTTAACTCTCGCTTTACACTTGGCGCCACTATAATTCGGGGCGCGCTGTGTTTCTATTTGTTGGACATCACTCTCAGTGATTTATTATTTTTTATGATTGTGGCTGTTGAACCGAGAAGACTTCCCGGGATCATGACTAACGTGAGAAATACCCGGATATATATGTATGTATTGATAATGTGTTCTGATCGCGAAGTTTAAAAAACTAAAGTAATCAATTATTATTAACCGATTTCAAAGGAATAAGGAGGTATTTTTTAATCTTTGTCCCATTAGAACTCGTTTAGGAACGGATTTGAAAAATTATTTTTAGTTTTAATATATTCAAACAAATTCAGCTCTAATGATGGGAAACGAGTAAACTCCGCATATACACTGCCGGCCAAAAGTTTGAGACCAAGTAGCAAAATGAAATAAAACTCAAAATATAAATCAATAGGTTTAGATATTAATTAAAATGCTTATTTACTAATACACATTCATCAAGAAGAAAAAAAAATCAAGAAATATCAACCATTTACGTCAAAAATGACGTTCATATTTAATAAAATCATTAAACGGATTTTTCGTCAAAAAAGCCTCCCTTGCATTTTATAACTTTTTTCACTAGTCTCGGCATACGAGCAATCAATTTATCAATTGTATCTTGTGAGATATTGTTCCAGCTTTCTTGTAAAGCCTTCCACATGTCTTCTTGTGAGGAGGGACAACAACTGCGCACATTTCTGTCAAGCTCTTCCCACAATAGCTCAATGGGGTTGATATCCGGACTCTGAGGGGGCCACACCATGTTTTTTAACACCCTTTCTGTTTCTTTATGTTCTAAATAACCCCTGCATAATTTTGAACTATGTTTAGGATCATTATCTTGATGGAAAAAAAAACCATTTCCAATTAATCTTAAACCAGACGGAACGGCATTTTGCTGTAGTATTCGTTTATAATGCTCCTTTTTCATGATTCCTTCGACTCGTACCAAATCTCCGGTTCCATGGCCCGAGAAGCATCCCCAGACCATAATGGAACCACCACCATGCTTAACTGTTGGCACCACACAATCTGGCATCATCTTTTCCTCGGCGGTACGTCGAACAAAAATTCGTCGTTTTGAACCAAATATTTCAAACTTGGATTCATCTGTCCAAAGAACTTCTTTAAAGTCTTCTTCAGTCCAGTCTCGATGGGTAAGGGCCCACTGCATCCGTTTCTTTTTGTTTTGTGGCCTTAGTAGTGGTTTTCGAACGGCGACGCGACCAAATAACTTAGCATCTCTCAATCGTCTTTTTACTGTAGTCAATGACACAGGTTCTGATCGGGATTTGTTCACTTCTGCGCGGATTTCTGGTGCGGTTAGGCGTCTATTCCGCTTGCTGGTAACGACGATGAAATTATCCTCGCTAGAAGTGGTAGTCTCCCCGATCGCGAACGATCTTGATTACTGCCAGTCTCCTTGTATCGGGTTATTGCGTTATGAACACAAGTCTTCGACAACTTAAGTTGAGAGGCAATCGCACCTTCAGATTTGCCTTCGCCGTGTAAAACAACTATGGCAGAACGAGTTTCAGTGCTAATTTCGCGCACTTTTCTCATTTTAAGATGCGTTCACTGTAACAACGACGAGCTCAGACTAGTTAAGATAATGAAAAATTTACTCCATCAAAACTCAGGTAAAAAATATGTTTAAGGAAGCTAAAATAATCCGGAAGTACGGTTACCGCAAAACAAAACCAAAATAATTAGAAATGAGCAGGCCATAAAAAATATAACAATGACTCTATCACCTGGTAAGCGCGCGGTACTCATTTATGTTTTGAAACAATAGACCTTTAAAGGATGATAACTTAAAAATATACAATAAAAATGACTCTCAGAAATTCTTTGATAACAATAGAATACGCAGGTGTTCAAATTAGCTCTTTATCATGTGTACTTTTGAAATATTTTGGTGGTTACAAAGATTTTTACAAGTGGTCTCAAACTTTTGGCCGGCAGGTATGTATAGCGATTTGGCATATATAGCATTTGCATTCAGAAGATATGACTTGGCAAAGTGGAACTGATGAAGACAGATGGGCGTCCCTCAAGGCATAGTTAATGCCCTAAATTTTAACTTGCGGTTGGGTTTTTTGTTCCACTTAATAATTGCTTTTAAAACCAGTAATGATGATGAGATCCATGGCAATCCATGAGAAATACCAAAATCTTTTTTTTTAGCAGTTTGGGTATTTTCAGCAACACTATAGTTTTATCAATGAAGTAATTTTTTTTGTTGAAAAATTAAGGATTTTGTCGGGTACCCTTTTTAAATTTGTCCCGACGTTTAACCGAGTTTTCTTGGTATCATCATTTCAGCTGTAAAACGTCCACCACTGAACATAGGCCTCCTTCTTCTCAATGAGGGGTAGTTGCCATACTCACCACGCTTGGCAGGCGGGTTGACGGAAAGACGCTACTGCCCATCTTCCGAAGGTATCCCTTAGCAGGCTTTTTATCACCCCTTTCTATCACAACTCCTCTCATACCCGTGGATGCAGTAAACTGCATCCACGGGTATGAGGGGTAACATTCTACTGCCGGCACCACACGGCAATGAGGCACGATTTCTTGGTATACCTAGCCGGTAAAGCCAAGTAAGTTCCTTCAAAGCCCTTGTTTCAACTCTGTAGGAACAATTCCATCAAATCTCCTATTTCGCGAAGAAAAATGGTAGCGCCCAGAGGACAGCGGATAATTTACGGACAAATCCGAGCTGGAGTTTCCAGTAGTTTCTCCAGAGATCACAGTTACATGTTGTGACGCCGGAATTCTCAAATAGTTTAGTGGACTAAATGCGCATTGCGTGCTGAATGGGACTAGATCACAAAATTTAAATTTAATTTTTGATGATTTTATTAAAGTAATGCAAAAATAACCGCGTAAAATTATATCGAAAGTCGCGTGAAGTTACACGCTGGTACGCGTCGACTTGCCTCGGTACAGAGTGAGGATGTCACGAGCCCCTCCTAAACTTCAACAGTAATGTTTCATTAATTTGAAAAGGTAAAAAAATATGTGTCTTATTTTTACACCGTATAACTGATGGACTGAATACATTTTTTATTTCCATACCCTGTCATAATGCCTATTCTCTTGTAAGAAAGTTAAAGAATTTCTAAAAGAAATGCGGAAAAAATAATGAATTTGTGTATACTTCCCATACACGGGTGGGGACGAACGTTTTTTTTCTTGATTTTCCCATCGTGTGGGATACGTTGAATAGGTATTTTAAAATCATAAATAATTTTTCGATTTAGGGTTCACAAAAAGTTTAAAACTTTTTTCGAGCGCCCCCCACCACCCCCCTAAAATCTAAACGGTATGCTTAACAAATCTGAAAAAATAACCATGAATGTATATAAAAACTATAAGGGTTATGCTAGCTTTCTTAGTTTCGGAGAAATCGTCGCTCAAATAAGTGATGATCATTTCAGCCGTAGGACGTCCACTGCTGGACAAAGGCCTCCCTCATTGATCTCCAAGTACTGCGGTTGGAAGCCGTCTGCATCCACCGCCGACCAGCAGTTCTCACCAAGTCGTCTGCCCATCTTGTAGGTGGACGTCCTACGCTGCGCTTGCCGATCCGTGGCCTCCATTCGAGAACTTTGCGGCCCCATCGGCCATCTGTTCTGCGCGCTATATGGCCTGCCCATTGCCACTTCAACGTGCTAATCCGTTTGGCTATGTCGGTGACCCGAGTTCTTCTACGTATCTCCTCATTTCTGATTCGATCCCGTAGTGAAACCCCGAGCATAGCCCTCTCCATAGCTCGTTGAGCGACTCTGAGCTTGTTCAGAAGGCCAATAGTGAAGGACCACGTCTCGGTTCCATATGTCATCACTGGTAACACACACTGGTTGTAGACTTTCGTCTTAAGGCACTGAGGTATGTTGGACGAAAAGACGTTGCGAAGTTTCCCAAACGCTGCCCATCCGAGTTGGATTCGACGATTGACCTCTTTCTCGAAGTTGGACCTACCTAATTGGACTGTTTGTCCTAGGTATACGTACGCGTCGACAACTTCAAGAGCCGAGTTCTCAACCATAACTGGGGCAGGCACGACATGGACATTTGACATGATTTTCGTCTTGTCCATGTTCATTTTTAGGCCTACCCGCTGGGAGACTCGATTGAGGCCTTCGAGCATCGTGCTGAGCTCTTCCATCGACTTTGCCATGACCACAATATCGTCGGCAAATCGAAGGTGAGTGATGTATTCGCCGTTAATATTGATGCCCAGCCCTTTCCATTCCAGGAGCTTGAAGGCATCTTCCAAAGCGGTCGTAAACAGTTTCGGAGAGATTACGTCTCCCTGTCTTACGCCTCTTTTTAAGGGAATCGCCTTCGAGCTCTGTTCTTGTACTCGGACTGACATAGTGGCGTTTGTATACAAACACTTCAACACTTCGATGTACCGATAGTCAATTCGGCATCGTTGGAGAGACTCAAGCACCGCCCATGTTTCGATCGAATCGAAGGCTTTCTCATAGTCCACAAACGCGAGACATAGCGGCAAGTTATACTCTTCGGTCTTCTGTATGACTTGCCGCAGCGTATGTATGTGGTCTATGGTACTGTAGCCTTTTCGGAAACCGGCTTGTTCGGGAGGCTGGAAGTCATCAAACCTGCGTTCGAGACGGTTTGCGATGACCCTTGAAAACAGCTTATAAACATGGCTCAACAGCGAGATGGGTCTGTAATTCTTAAGTAAGGTTTTGTCACCTTTCTTGAAGAACAGAACCACCACGCCCTTGTTCCATGCTTTTGGCGTCGTACCTTCAAGCAAGGCGGAATTAAATAGCTTCTGAAGGACTTTAAGTACCGGTGATCCACCCGCTTTCAGAAGCTCTGAAGTGATTCCGTCCTCACCCGGCGCCTTGTCGTTCTTAAGCTGTTTCAAGGCCATCCTGATCTCGTACAGGCTGATGTCCGGGATATCCTCGGTATAATGTCGGGTCAGTTTAGCTCTTGGGTCGTTGGCCGCACTGCAAACAGGTTTCGTGACCGAATCGTAGAGCCGTCCATAGAACCTTTCGACTTCCCTTAACACTTCTGCTTTACTTGACGTTATGCTGCCATCTTCCCTCTTCAGCTTCGTCATCTGGCTCTGCCCAATAGAACTATCTCTCGCGAACACTTTGGAGCCTTTATTCCGCTCTATCGTAGCTTTAATACTGGCTGTATTAAAGGTACGAATATCGTGCCGCAAGGATTTCCAAATTTGTCTATTGAGCTGCCTGTGTGACTGAGCATCATCGGGAGACTGCAGTCGCAAAGAACGTCGTTCAGCCATGAGGTTTAGGGTGTCATCAGAAAGTTTCTGAGGTCTATTAGTACGGGGGGTCTTAAAGAACTGGGACCCCACCGTATGGACGGTTTCTACGAACCTGTTATTGATCTCGTCCACCGATGCATCTACTCCTAGACAGTCAAAGCGATTTGCGAGTTCGAGTTGAAAGCTCTCGAGGTTTTGGATATGTGCGCGAGTGGGTCGGAGCGTAGATTTCATCAAACGGGACCTTTCAAGTTTAACGTTTATATTCAATGTGCCCCTTACAATTCGGTGATCACTGCCGGTTTTCACCCTGTGAATCACAGAGACATCATTGAATATTCGTTTCTTGTTGGTCAGGATGAAATCAATCTCATTTCTCGTAGAACCATTGGGACTCATCCAGGTCCATTTCCTGTGAGGCGGCTTCTGGAAGAAAGAATTCATCATAAAGAGTCCTTCTTTCTCCAGAAAATCGGCCAGCCTCTGTCCCCTGGGGTTCCGTTGCCCATACCCAAATTGCCCCACTCTCAACTCATCATCGCTTCTCATGCCTAGCTTTGCATTGAAGTCCCCCATTACAACAGTGAAGTGAGTGTTGTTCGTATGTATGGCTCTACTGATGTCCTCATACATAGACTCTACTTCTTCATCTGGGTGTGACGAGGTCGGCGCATATACCTGAACGACCTTCAGCAAATATCGCTTAGATATTCTGAGTGTTAGGTACGCGACCCTGCTCGACACACTGTCGATGGTGACAATGTTGTTAATGAGTGACTTGTGAACGAGAAACCCGACACCACCTTGGGACTGTTGGTCGCCCTCCCGGTAGTATAGTAGGTTACCGGACTTAAGGGATATCGTGTCCTCGCCCTCTCTACGGACTTCTGATAGCCCGATAGTGAAGTGATGATAAGTGATATTAATTAGCGCGATTGTCCACGCACTTCTCTTGTTGGTGAAGGCTCCAATTATTTCGACCCTCATCATGGGCCTTCTTCTTAATTAATATGCATTTAATAAGTCACTAAAGTTATTACAGTGAAATAGTCCTTAATATTGCTGTTTCTAATGTTGCCCCTCCTCTCATGCCCATGGATGCCGTTAGAATCTGCCAAGGGACTTCCGTCCGTGGACGTCCCGCGGCTGGGGTATTGATTGATTGATAATGTAATCCTAAATATTAGAACAACCACTGCTGGGCAAAGATCTAAGGCATTCCAGAAGTGTCAGTGGCGTTTCAATTAACCCAGATTGATCCAGCACGCCACGCACAGACATTTAAGAATTCATACATTAGAAACATAAATGAGTTTTTACCGAAATGCTAATATCGGTAAAACATATTCGAATTAATTCATTATTGGAACTGCTTCTAAGATGTGCTTAAGCAACGTTAGTTTCTAAAATGAAGACGCTCTGTGTCTTAACTCAAAATTTCGATCCTACGTGCGTACAATCTGCCGGCTCGCGAAAATTCGCAACTGTGAATTGGGGCCTTATGATTCACTACAGCTTACGAAAGGTGAGACATGATGAATAGGCGCCGTGAAAAAATAATAATAGGAAGTAACCTCGTTTCGTGAACTTTAAGGGTATTTCATCATTATAATTCGTGACACGGGAAAAATATTTCGGGAAAATACACGGTGCGGAAGATTCAGGTGTGAAAAGTGCCCTTTGAATCAGTGAAGTAGGAACTGCGTGGTCAGAATTTTTGCTTTGCGAAATACTTCAGCTAAGCCACTATGTATATTATATATAAGCTTATGTGAGTCTAAGTAGGAGCTAAAAACTACATGATGATGCCAGTCTGCTCGTCTCCCTGCTTGTAATATGAAATAAAAAATGACTTTTATCATCATGTCACCCTTAGGACTGATGTCCAATTGCTGGATAAAGGCTCATGGATTTCCAAGATCATGAGGGGTTGGTTGCCATTCGCGCAACGCTTGGCAGGCGGGTTGGCGAGCGCAGTACGGGATGTTGATACACGGAAAGACGCTTCTGTCTAGCTTCCGGAGTATCCCTTGGCAATTTTTTATTGCATCAACGGTCAAGAGACGAGGGGCAATATTCTACTTCTGGCACCCCACGGCAGTTAATAAAGTAATAATTAAAATCCAAACTATGTGACGAAATATTATATTTATCTCGTAAATTATTAATAAAATATGCTTTGAGTTTAACCTTGATGTTTTAAGGGGTTAAACTGTTGACAAGTTTCTTAGGAAGGTCAGTAATTAATAAGTTGATTAATTAATGACCTTCCTTAGTTAATTAGTCGATGCACTAAGTAGCTGGCTGTTTGCTAGCCGTATGAATTGTGAGCGCGCGGAATAAAGAACCGGTTTTGAGCTATTGCACGGGTGTTTACAGGGTGTTCGCTTTCGTGTTTATTTGATTCAATTCCTTCATGGTGAGAGACCCAACGCCTCGCTACTTTCATGGACGCTGGTTTTTGGCCGAAAGGTGTAGTGTTCCGACAGTTTATCGGATGCCTGACACTAGACACCGTGCACACACAGTGTATTTAGATCAAAGAATCAAGAATCAAAAAATACTTTATTCAATGTGGCCGCATGGACCTTATTGACGCGTCACAAATTACAAAATAAAACAACACAAATAAATAGAATAAAGCACATTTTTTTTTATTATACATCCTGTATAATTTATTAATATACGGCGACTCTAAAAATGTGTTTACCGAATATTTCTTAAATGAGCTCTGATATATGGCTCGCTAAACCAAACTTGGTTTTAAATACACCATGACATGTTATAATGATAGTTTGTATAAATAAAAAGAAGAAGAAGAAAAAGTAAACGTTGCCTCTATGCGATATTTTTTAACGTAGGTAAGTTAAATATACCAAAAACGAGTTTTTTGTCTGGCGACCTTTATCGCCTGTGCTAAGTGATTTAGGTCTACTTTTTTTAATACTTCTCCTGGGCGAGTTTAGCTTATCCAAGTGGAACAATCTGATATTTCTAGTTGGCTTTGGGTTCAAATGAATGGTTCCGTAGTACAACGAGGAACCCTTATTGTTTAATAAAATTGGCCAAGTGCGAGTCAACTCGCGCACGAAGGGTTCCGTACCATTATTTTAATTTAATTTTTAAACTGAATATCCTGCGAATATTTCAAGCGTCTACCTGTTGCCGTTATTAATATCGAGAAAAGCACGGCAAAACATCACGTTTGTTATATGAGAGACCCCTTAAATATTTATTTCATTGAGTTTTTAGTATTTGTTGTTATAGCGGCAACAGAAATACATCATCTGTGAAGTATTTCGATTGTCTAGCTATCACGATTCACGTGATACAGCCTGGTGACAGACAGACAGACGGATAGCGGAGTCTTAGTAATAGGGTCCCGTTTTTGCCCTTTGGGTACGGAACCCTACACCAACATTAAACAACAGGTCTACGGTTAGCTACACAGCGCGTGCTTGCACGTAGTTTATTTAAATTGAGTTTTGAGTTATCGGTGGTAGCATATCGTTATTCAGTACTCCCGCCCGATGGACGTTTTAGACACGTTGCAGGGTTAAAACAAGATTACGAATAAAAATGTTTTATTTTTAAATTGTGTAGGTACAAATACATGTCTAAAGAATAAGATAAGATAAGAAAATTCTTTATTGCACAAAAACATGTACATAGGCGAACTTAATGCTATTTAGCATTTTCTTCCAGCTAACCTTTGTGTAGTGCAGAGTTTTGTGGTGGTGCGAGAAATAAATATGATTTTGAGTTGGTAATTTACAAATAAAAATTAACATAAAGATACATACATAATAAGATAAACAGCATAATAAAAGAAATATCCAAATAATAATACATGCAATAAGTATTATATATCTACAAATAAATAAATAAACATAAATTGCTCAATTTTGTTGACCATTCTGAAGGGATATAAAATATAAATACAGTTTGGATTTGAAGATTCCGATAGACGAGGCCCTACGAATTTCCACTGGCAAGGAGTTCCACAGTCGGATCGCAGTTACTGTGAAGGAGTCAGTGTAAAAGGAGGTATTATGCTTCGGAGTCTTAATACGTAGATGTAAGGAGGAGCGTGTGACACGATCAGGAGGGAAAAGAGGAAGAAAACGTTCTTGGAGATAGTTAGGAGTGAGTGGGTTATTGAGGATGTTATAGAGAAGGCAGAGTGTGTGCGTATCCCGACGGTACCGGATATTAAGCCACTTTAACTGGGAGCGGAAGTGGGAGATGTGATCGTACTTACGTAGACCGTAAACATATCGTATGCAAAGATTCAACAACCGCTCCAGTTTGTTAAGCTGTTCCTCAGTAGCATCAGGATAACATACATCAGCATAATCAAGAATTGGAAGTAAAATAGAGTTAACGAGAGTGAGTTTAGCGGAAAAAGGAAGAAAGTTTTGCATTCGTTTCAGAGCGTGCATAGAACCATACATCTTCCTGCTGACTTCGGCGATATGCCGCTCCCAGGACAAGTTTTTTTGTGATGATAAGGCCAAGATTCTTTACCTCGGCGCAAAAACCCAATGGGATATCATTATATTTGACTGAAGGGAGAGAGTTAAGGTCTAGCCTCGAGATAAAGCCTCGGCTGCCAATAATCATCACTTGTGTTTTACTTGTATTGATTTGGAGACCAAATTTCTGTGTCCAGGAAGAGACAGCACGTAAATCCTCGGTCAGCAGGTGTATTGCATTGTCTAAGTCGTCTGGTCTGAAGGAAATGTATAGTTGCACGTCATCGGCATATAAATGTAAGAATATAGAAGTAACAACAATTTTATCATATCACCATCATCATTCCAGCCGTAGACGTGCACTGCTGGACATAGGCCTGCATCCACCGTCGACCTACGGTCTTCACCAGGTCAGCCAATCTTATTGGTGGACTGCCGGTCCGGGGCCTCTACTCGAGAACTTTCGGCCCCATCGGCCATCTGTTCTGCGAGCTACACGGCCTGCCCATTGCCACTTCAACGTGCTAATCTGCTTGGCTATGTCGGTGACCCGAGTTCTACGTATGTATGTACATATTTCCTCAAGTTCTTCTACGTATCTCCTCATATATGTATATGACGTACAATAATATGTTGTCAATTTTAATATAAACTGCACAGATTAAGATTATAATGTACTCTATTAACAAATCATTTCCTTAATTTAATTTTGAACGGATTCCCAACAACCCAAAATAAAATTAAAGATCGCTAGAAAATCCGTCTTAAATATCACAATGTTTACAAATGGTTACAGTAAACAAGTTGTACGTATAAATAATATTTTTTAGGTGGCAAAGCCCCCTAATATGCATAGCGCTGTCTGTCTGTCTGTCTGTGCATGAGACGATTACAACCGAACGCGTTGACCGATTTACATGTAACCATATTTGTTAGCACCGTCTTAATTAGAGAAGGGACTGATTGATTGGGACACAGGGACCGGAGTTGTCTTTGTCTTTTTATTTTATGGCCTTTTATGTTTGGTTTAACACAATTCCGCCAGTGTCAAGTTAATTTATAAATTCGGGACCGGAGTTATTGTGACCTCTAATAAAACGCGGGATTTCAGGTTGACAACTGACAGACAGAACTTTATTAGCATAGACAATGGAAACGGAAATCATAGACAAATCATAGATACTAGATATAAGATTACATTAAGTGACCACTAGATGGCGTTAGGATACATTTTGATATCAATAAATAACACCCCTACTATATCAAAATAACAAATTTTCCATCTACACATAATATATTACCTACTTTCTAACTATACCAAGTTTTTTCATAAACTTGTAATGTTTGACCCCAGACAATCCCTTGGTCAATAAATCAGCGGGCATGTCAACAGTTGGCAAATATTTCGTTTCAACAATACCATTAATAATTGTGTCTCTAATAAAATTGTAACGCACATCAATGTGTTTAGATCGTTTGTGAGACTGATTATTATTTGCCAGCTTCAATGCACTCTGACTATCATTATAGAGTATAATCTTATTACAAAATCCTGTTAATTCTAACTCTAAGTTCTGTAAATAAATGCCTTCACGGCAAGCTTCTGACATAGCCATGTATTCTGCTTCACAACTGCTTAATGCTACTGTACGTTGCTTTTTGCTTTCCCAAGAAACAGCAGATCCAGATTTCATGAAACAAAATCCTGTGTATGACCTTCTGTCAATAGCATCACTTGCCCAATCGGCATCTACAAAACCATGTAATTCTGCTTTTCCTTTGGAATATTTTAAACAATAGTCTTTAGTCTTTAA
The DNA here is from genome assembly GCA_963082625.1 of Pasiphila rectangulata. Taxonomy (NCBI): domain Eukaryota; kingdom Metazoa; phylum Arthropoda; class Insecta; order Lepidoptera; family Geometridae; genus Pasiphila; species Pasiphila rectangulata. The sequence continues at coordinate 5,675,601 of OY720244.1, read as the reverse complement.
CAAATACTTTAAAATTCTTTTTGCATAATTCCAGTGAATGTGTGAATAAGAATTGTTAAACTGACTTAAATAGCTGACAGAATAAGCTATATCTGGTCGAGTCATTACAGCCAAATACATTAAGCTACCAATTAATTTTTGATACGGCAAATTCTCTTCACAAATGTTTGACTTTTCTATATTTAATTTAAATTCAATAGGAGTTTCAGCTGTATTACATTCATTCATATCAAATTTATTTAATAATTGCTCGATATAATGCTCCTGATCTATCGTAATAACATTTGAATTACTTTCTATACTAATTCGCATTCCTAAATATTTTTTGACTTGACCAAGATTCTTTATTTTAAATCTTTGACCCAGAGCTTCTATTAGACTGTCACTTTCAGATTTACAATTTGAGAATATCAAAAAATCATCAACATATATACCTACAATGGTTTTATTATCTTTGCTATGATTCTTAATAAAAACACAAGGTTCTAGCTTACTTTTACAAAATCCTAAAGTACACAAAGTTTCCTCTACTTTCTGATACCAAGCAAATGACGACTGTTTTAAGCCATAAACAGCTTTTTTTAATTTCAAAACTTTGTTTGAATTTTCAAAGGGAAAACCTTCTGGTAAATGCATAAAAATGTTCTCTTTAAGATGACCATTAAGAAAAGCTGTTGTGACGTCTAAATGTATGATATCCATATCTAACTGTACACTCAAAGCTAATAATAACCGCAAGGTTGAATGTCTGATTACTGGAGTAAAGGTTTCTTGATAGTCCACACCAGCTCTCTGCGTATAACCTTTAGCTACTAGTCGCGCACGATATCTCACTGTATTGTCACAATCAGATTTCTTTTTTAGCACCCACTTACACTGCACTATATTCACATTAACTGGAGTTTGAACAATTTCCCAAGCATCATTGTCTTTAAATGATTGCAGCTCCTCTGCCATCGCCTGCAACCACTGTTGTTTCTCAGGACCACTGATAGCTTCTGCATAAGACAATCCATCTTCTCCTATGTAGCTGGTGCATGTATTGGTGTAGCATCCATATCTCTCAGGTTGTTTCCTTTTTCGTATTGGCCTGCCTTCATTGACTTCCATAGATGGGGAAGTGAATGACTCTGAATGTTGCTGCTCTTCTCCTGCTTCAGTATGCACATCCTCATCTTCAACATCTAGGTAGTCTGACTCGCCAGAGATTGACTTGTTACAAGGTTCTAATTTAAATACAGATTCTTCCATTAACTCCCCTACTGAATCTGTGTTTTCAACAGAGAAGGTGACAGAGTTTTGATTCTTTTTCTTTTCTAGAATGACTACATCTCTACTGGTTGTTACTAGTCTCTTTATTGGATCATATATTCTGTAACCTTTAACCTCCTCAGAAAAACCTACAAGTAAGTGTTTCTTGGACTTTCTGTCCCACTTAGTTCTTTTTTCTTTCGGCACATGTACCATAACAGGACTACCGAATATTCTTATGTGCTCTAAGTTTGGTTTTCTTCCAGTCCACATCTCATATGGAGTCTTATCAATGCCCGAAGCTGCTGATCTGTTTTTTAAGTAAACGGCAGTATTGGCCGCCTCTGCCCAAAACTTCTTTTCCATATCAGCTTCAAAAAGTAGACATCTAGCCCTTTCGACAATGGTTCGGTTAGACCTCTCACTCAGACCATTTTGCTCTGGTGTGTAAGGGTTAGTCTTCTGGTGGAGTATGCCCTCTTTCTTTAAAAAATCTTCAAAATCTTTACTGCAGTATTCGAGTCCATTGTCAGTTCTAAAGATTTTGATTTTCTTATTCTGCCTATTTTCTACCATCGACTTGAATTCTTTGAAATAATTCAATGCTTCACTCTTTGCCTTCAAGAAATAAATGAATGTCATTCGGCAAAAATCATCAATGAACAGTAGGAAATATCTAGCACCGCCAATTGAGTTGCATTCCATGGGACCACAAATGTCTGAATGAATAAGTTGAAGTATCTCTGTGGCTCGTGTACCTGTGGAAAAAGGTAACCTTGCCTGTTTTCCTTCACAACAAATCTCACAATTCAACTTACTTGTCACAAATGTGTCTGAATAATCCATCCCTTCAACCAATCCACTTCTCATTTTATTCATGTCACTGTTATTGATATGTCCTAGTCGCCTGTGCCATGTGTCACCATCAACAGCTGACTGAGTAAGTAGGCAGCTTTCAGTTGTTTTAATACACATCTTGTAGACTCCATCAATCAGTACAGCCTCTGCAACTAAATTGCCTAATTTATTTGTTATCAGGCATTTGTTTGACTCAAAGGTGACATTGTTTCCGTTTTTGATCAATTCACTGACTGATAAGAGGTTAGTTGTAAGACTTGGCACACACAAAACACTCTTCACTTTAATTTCATAATTGTGACTTGTGATAAGCTCGACATCTCCTGAACACACAACAGGAACTTTTGTCTGATTCGCAATAACAATTTCCGGTAAATTTTGTGAAAAACACGGATTTTTTATCCAATGTTTGTTGGCAGTCATATGCATACTGGCTCCAGAATCCACATACCAATCGCTCTTAGTAAAGTTTCCGCTAATAAAAACAACGCTAAAAGCGTTAGACTGTTTCCTCTTATCTGCTTTTTCTTGTAAAAGTGGACATTGGTTCCGATAATGGCCCGTTTCCTTGCATTTGTAACATGTAATTGTTTTCTTAGTTTTGTTTACATTTGAGTTTGACGTTGACATCTGGGGAGTCTGTCCATGCTTGCTAGTGCTGCCAGAATTGTATTTCTTTTTTATCCAACTCTTTGCAACCAATGCTGAATTACGTTCCGTTTCACTCACGTCCACAGATTCCATGTCCAATAGTTTAGTTTTAATTGAATCCGTTGAAATCTTGATCCCTGAGTGTTCAATAGCCATGATCATAGGCATAAATCGTTCTGGTAATCCAGCTAGCATCAATGAACCAACCCATTCATCATTTATCTCGAATCCTGTACCAGTTAACCGCTGCGAGGTTTCCACTATTTGAGTCACATAATTCGTCATGTTTTCACTGCTTTCCAGTCTGATCGATATCAAATGACGAAGCAAAGTAATTCTCCGCGAGAAACCGGAATCGTCGAACAGGGTCTTCAGAGTTGTCCACAATTCCCTCGTAGTCTTTGCATGCTTTATGTGCACAAATAACGATGCATCAATCGTCAAAACCAACTTCGCACGCGCTTTTACATCTGCCGCGTCTGCTGCTCCAGGGGTAGACGTGTCTTGCTTCAAGTACTTGTCGGCGCCTTCAAGAATCAGCAAGTTTTCCACAGCGAATGCCCAATCGTCGTAATTTTCGCGACCTTTGAGCTTTGGCACGTTCGCGAGAAAATTAGAACTCATTTTCAATGAAAATACTAACAATTAACTGACTTTTTTACCGAAAAATAAGGGGCTGGGCCCATAACCTAATAAAACGCGGGATTTCAGGTTGACAACTGACAGACAAAACTTTATTAGCATAGACAATGGAAACGGAAATCATAGACAAATCATAGATACTAGATATAAGATTACATTAAGTGACCACTAGATGGCGTTAGGATACATTTTGATATCAATAAATAACAACCTCAAAAGGTCACTAAAAAAATAAGTCATCAAATAGCCGAAAACGTCCAAAAACCAAAAATGCCATTTTTGACCTTTGGTGACCTTTTGAGGCCTTCGCCCCCTTTTCTGGTACCCCCATACCAATGCTTGTTTTTATCTAAGTCTAAGTGGCTTGCTTATCAAAGACATTTTATTATCCTTTCAACCCCAGACCATCATACGAGGTCAAAACCCAATTACTATCAAATAACAACAAAGACTACACAAGTGGGATTTAAGTATAAAACGTGTCTAACTATACTCAGGAGTTCGTTAACCCCTATCAACCTTTCGCTAAGAGGTTGCTAACAGGCCCCGCATTGTTCAAACTTTTAAAAAGAAATTTAAGTAAAGCTTCTTCGATTTTCACGGCAGAATCTCAAAAGAAGTTCTATATAAATTCAACGTTCACCTGATCTTACCCCAAAAGCTTGGAAATCTGTTTCGGATAAGACCCTGTAAACTGAGCCAAGTGATTTTAATTATTTAGCCTAAATTAAGGAATTAATTGACACAAGAGGCTTGTTATTTTCACTGAGATTCAATTAAACAGACAAACGCCTAAAAATATAACCCTTCTCTCAGTGTAGGATGTACACGTACTTATCATGAGGGTGTTGTTGCCATACTCACCACGCTTGTCGGATTGGTTGGCGAGCGCAGTACAGGATGTTGATACACGGAACGTCGCTGCTGCCCAGAGGTATCCCTTGGCAGATTATTACTGAGACTGGGGTGCGGGCGTAACAATGTTCTAATCGGGCGTAAGAATCTGCTAAGGTATACCTACCTCTGGAAGCAGGTCTTTCCGTGTATTAACAACCCATACTGCGCTCGCCAAACCCGCTTGCCATGCGTGGTGAGTATTGCTACATCCCCTCGCCACGCATGGCAGGCGATCCAAGAGAGAGGCCTATATCCAACAGTGTGGCCTATATCCAACAGTGGACGCAGACAACAGTTGTACAGCTAAGAAAAAGAGATTAGAATTATAGATAGATTGATAGCTTTGATAGTCAGTATCAAGCCATACTCCCACACATCACAAACAGATGCGGAACTTGATCACTGTTTGGTCTGCTACGTGCCTTAATCGCGCATCACATTAAGCTAGCTAATCTGACTAAGCTGAACAAGCCAAGCTATTCCACGAGTAGCTGAGTTTCTTGCGGCTACAATATAATTAACAAGGATAACACTGCTTGTCGACAGAATTCGCATAGTGTAGTTACGCTAAGCCACTTAGCCCCTTATTCCTTAGTTCGAGTTTAATTTGTTCGCGTTTGTAGAGCTAGTTGAAAAGAAAACCTCGAGGGCTTTTATAAGTATGCCTTTTATATCAGTTACTAGCTTGTACCCGCCGCTTCGCATGCGTTGTACCCGGATAAAAAGTAGCCTATGTGTTAATCCTAGTCAACATCAATACGTTTGCAAAATTTCAGTTTGATACGTACGCTAGTTTTTACGTGAAGAGGTAACAAACCTCCATACAAACAAACTTTCGGCTTTATAATATTAGTGAGATTAAAGATTTATGCAGCGTCAGCAAACTGGTATTCATGCTGTACGCGGGGCGGTGAAGTGTCCGGGACATTGTTAGATGGATTAGGCTTGCCCGGCACCTAAACCTTAATCACAGCATAGTCGGCTATATGCCAGAGGACTGAACAGGTCAATACGTCTGAAGTAGACTAAGCCGCGGGTTTCCTCTCGAAATTTCCTTTCACCGTCAATGCATGTTTTATTTGTGCACATACATTTTTGAATAATCTATAGGTTCGAACCCATGAACATGGGATTATAAGACCCCCTGACTTTAAATCTGAAGGTTCGTTTCGAATCGTTTACATACCACTCGGTCAACACGGATCTAAGACTGAGGACTTTGATAGCTGTGGTGTTAAATTTTGAGTTTGAAATAATTTGTTATAGGTAATTTAAATTAAATTAATTTGATTTAATTTAATTTTTTAAATAAGTTTGAAATAATTTGTAATTTCTTCTAAAAGTAAAAATATTTTTTCGTACGTCCCGGCGTTTTTCTTTACTTTATGATCGTACCAGCACGTCCAATGCAGAAACAGCACAGTTTCAGCACGTCCAGTGGAATTATTCGCTTTAGAAGTTGCATATGTCTCCTGACGCACATATGGCTCCTCAGGAGCGTATTAGTGCTTTTCAAGCGCACGTTTCCTGAACCATATGTGGCTCAGGGGACAGTGAACGTGTTAGCTTAGTTTTCACTCGCGATTTTTTACACAATTTTGCAAGAAAGAAGAATCTAATTTGATGGTGATGGTAAAGGTGCTGGGCAAGACAGGTTCATCTAATGTAACAGGCATCCCTCTGCTATCTTCTCCCTGTAGCCTAGATTTTAAAAATAACCCGTTTAAAGCTATTTTCTTCAAACCATTGGCTCTCAGTTCACCTTTGACCACAATATTGTTAGAACTAAACCAAAAATTACTTTCTACTGAAATCCAATTTCCAGCTGCGACGTTCAAAAGAGCTATAATTTTCGGTTCTACGGACACTGAATCGGTTCTGAATTCTAAGTCGCGGTCTTGTGGGACGAACGTTGTTAAACTAATCGGGCTTTAAATAAAAAGGAAAACAAAGCTTACCTACCACATTTAAATCATCATCATTCATCATTTTAGCCGTAAAACGTAAACTACTGAACTAAGGCCCAAGACCCCTCATGGATCTCCATGAGGGGTAGTTGCCATACTCACCACGCTTGGCAGGCGGGTTGGTGAGCGCAGTATGGGATGTTGATATACGGAAAGACGCTGCTGCCCATCTACCAGAGGTGTCCCTTAGCAGGCTCTTACTGCATCCACGGGTAGGAGAGGAGGGGTAACATTCTACTGCCGGCACCCCACGGCTAGATACATTTAAACACATTTAAATACCAGCCTATTAACAATCGTAGTCATTGGTAAAAGAAGTTTTGGTCGATCTAAAGCGCGTTAGGTCGGCGACATTATAAAGATCACTAGGCACACCTGGTTGCAAAGGGCACAGGACAGAGGAGGCTGGCTAAAATATGGGAGGCCTATACTCAGCTGTTAGTGATTCCGGGCTGAGAGAGAGAGAGTCATTGGTAAATTGCGGGAGAATTCGTGTAGTTTTAAAACGTCGAAGTAAGCTTCAAAATCGAAAGTCGGAATAAGTTCCGACGCGTTTTGATTTTGAATCGCAGGTAATCCACGTATTTTGCTTTTTTTAATATTTATTTTTAATTTTATCATTTATTAATGTTCAACATTGTTTATTTGTAAACTCATTATTATTAGCCTTATAATATCAAATAAAAAACCTATAACATAGACTATATCTTCATTATTCAATAATGTAAAAGCATAAAGCTTCCCTGACCAAAAAGCTTTACGAGTGTAAAACCTGATTAAAACGTATCTGCATTATACGAGTACCTTCGAAATTAATTGTTGATTGAAACAGAAAGTAATACGGTAAAATATTTTACTTGTCCAATACGTTACAATAATGGCGGACGTGTAATTAAATTATTTTATTGTCATACTACGTAAAACTGTCGGCTATAATGTTAAAAAGGTGCGTAAGTGTTAAAATAAAAAATACAAAGTTTTCATTTTCTTGAGTTTTTCTTGTTTGAAAATGGGTAGCGACTATGATTTGCCATGGGGTGCCGGTAGTAGTTTGTTGACCCTCCTCTTTTCCCGTGGATACAGTAAAAATCTGCCAAGGGTTACCTCCGGAAGATGGACAGCAGCCTCTTTCCGCGAATCGACATATCGTACTGCGCTCGCCAACATGCCTGCCAAAAATCAAACATACAAAATCCCCTGATCTTGCAGGTCCATAAGGGAAGCCTGTGTGCAGTGGACGTAGACACAGTCCTACTGCGGCTGAGATAAAAGTGAATTTGACGAAATCAATATTTTAGGTACAACGTTTGACACATTTTTCTAATGTAAACCCCATTTACAGAATATAAAAACAAACCTATCCCGATTTATTTGAGCCCACCGAGGGCTCTTGTAATCAAACACGGATTATGAAACAGCTGTAGCGTTTTAATTCCACGATTTAATTTCCAATAAAGTTATATGGCCTTTACATATATGCTGAAATTTAACGGATTAGGATAAAATCATACTTTTTCATTACTTCTACTAATTCCCAGTTATCTACAGGATGTATTATGTCCGAAAGGGGGTGATTGTGACAACCACAAGGAACATCTTTAGTTTTATAACTTCCCAGGATTTGGTGATTTTCAATCATGACCACGGAAGATAAACCTCCAACAGCTGATTAAACGATAATAACAACCTACACGCCAGCTAATTGTTGATAGGGTTAATGACCCCCGTGAAGAGTTGCCGTAGTTAGAGAATGGGAATACCTAAGTGCACATGTTTTTTTTTATTTAAGTGCAACCAAAAGCCGATTGTTATCTTAGGATCATTTTATACCACATTAACTACCTAGTAAAATTGGCAGTAAAAATAACTTAAATAAATTAGGCCAGGTGCGTGTCGGTCCACGCGCTATGTAGGGTGCCGTAGTTAACCGTAGACCTGTTTTTAGCTCAACCGTTGTAGTTTTCCTAGAAAATTTATGGTTAAAACTGTATTCCTGTTTTTTTCAGATTTTTAAAGTAGTTTTACAGTTTAGATTTTAGAAGGGGGAACTTAAAAAAAATTAAAACTTTAATATCTCGAAAACGGTACCCTTAATGACATACGGTGCCGAAACGTGGACACTTACGGTACGGCTGGTCCACCAGTTTAAAGTCGCTCAGCGAGCTATGGAGCGTGCTATGCTCGGAGTCTCTCTGAAGGATAAAATCCGCAACGAGGTTATCCGACAGAGAACCAAGGTCGTCGACATAGCACATAGGATTAGCAAGCTGAAGTGGCAGTGGGCTGGCCATATCTGCCGAAGAACCGACAACCGTTGGGGTAAACGTGTTCTTGAGTGGAGACCGCGGCTTGGTAAGCGTAGTGTAGGACGACCACTAGCTAGATGGAGTGATGACTTGCGGGCGGTCGCTGGTAGACGCTGGATGCGGCATGCTGAAGACAGGGTGAAATGGCACAGATTTGGGGAGGCCTATGTCCAGCAGTGGACTAATATAGGCTGATGATGATGATGATGGTACCCTTAATTGAAAAACTGCCTTTGCAACCCCGAAATAGTTTTAAAATACCTATTTAACTATACCTTACACGATGGTAAATTCAAGAAAAAAAATGTTCATCCCCACATTTAGGGTTTTATTACCAAACCCCAAAAAAAGAAAAAAATACGAATTCCCCATATTTTCCCCTAAAATCCCCTATAAATATGTTAGGGCCAGCTTATGAAAACTACTTGTGTTCATAAGCTGGCCCTAACATATTTAATACACCCTGTATATCAAAGGAGCAAAATGAATGCTCGTCGCTCGCTTGCTAGAAACCTGTCATTAAACTATGGTATCCAAGTATCCTATTGCACTTCTATTACCATAAAGTATGCAGTCGCCTTTGGATATATTGTTTTACGAACCAAATAGTGTCGTGTGCCACTTTTTAAGTAATTTATATTCGACTTGAAAAAGGATAGTATTATTTTTTACTAAAGTTACCCAATTCAGACAATTATAGGTAGGACTGCCAGAATGGTCTATCATTTTACAAAAACCAGTTCTAATCGTGGAGTCTGGTGGAGTTTAGGGAACTTCTGAAATCGCTTCCGTACCTCCAGATACATATATCCTCCAGTTCCCAGATACATACCTCCTGCGTATGTTTCAGCTATGAGACCAACTGAGACGTGGAGGCTGTCAAATGCGTATTGCCGATGAGTTTAGCGAAAGGTCATCTTCATCTAAACGTACTACTCCAAACTAAAAAAGACAATATTATAAGAGCTAAGTTTCCTAATCAATTTTACTCGTATATCAGTGAAGCGAACAGGGAAGCAAACAGATTCATAAATGTAACGTCCCGTACAGCATAAACACCAGTTGCAGATGCTGCATATATCACCTATCATAGATGTAAAGGCCTCATAGATGTAAATACTCGAATGTATATTTGCTATTGTTGAATGGACAGATCGCGCTTTGTGATTACGTCCAATATTATTTATTAATTAATAAAAGTTATCAGACTTTCATCATCATTATTTCAGCCGTGAAACGTCCACTACTGAACTCTGGCCTCCCTCATGGATTCCATTCAAGGTGGTTGCCATACTCACCACGCTTGGCAGGCGGGTTGGCGAGCGCAGTACGGGATGTTGTTTTACGGAGACACTGCTGCCCATCTTCCGGAGGAATCTCTTAGCAGTATCCTCTTACTGCATCCACGGGCATGAGAGCAGGGGTAACATTTTACTGCCGGCACCCCACGGCAGTCTTTAGTTAGTTCATAAATACATTGGATGTTCCTGAAAAAGCTTACAGAATGTTACCATGTAATATGACCCAAACTGGAAACGCTGAAGTATTTTCATGCACGCTCGGAATTTTCCGCGCAAAATCATAATATTCCAGCTATGATGCAATTATGGAGAATATACTGTAATTGTTGTTTCTAGTGCACGGACATATTTTTTTTCTGAACTATTTAGTTGTAGTAGGTAACACTGGCTGTAGGCATATTTTATGTCACACTAATATTTTTTATGCACTGTGCATGAATATTAGTCTAGTATATACAGTTGGAAATGTAAGTGAATTGAACAAGCTGGATTTTAGATATAACGTGGGGAGTGCCCAGAAAAGCTGAAATTAAAATTGTCGACCAAGATTTCCTGTGTGCGTTTTTGCCATACTTACCACGCTTGGCAGGCGTGTTTGCGAGTGCAGTACGGGATGTTGATAAACGGAAAAACGCTCCTGCCCTTTAGCAGGTTCTTGCTGCATCCACGGGCATGATAGGAGGGGTAACATTCTACTGCCGGCACCCCCACATTGTTTTACAATATCTTGGTTCTCCGTTGAGATACGAATTAGTTCGGTCTGAACTGAACGGATCAAGCTAACGTTTCCAATCAAAAGTTAATCCTCCATCATCACATTATGTTATCCTACTGTTGGACATCGGCTCTACGTATAAAAGCACTACTAAGACCGGAATACGGCCACTCACATTAAATCATAAAATCATTAACTTCTTTTCTATAGTTTCAGCACGCAATAGCAAATAAATATACTCGTATTCAACCTAAATTACCCGGGCGGTTTAATAAGTCAGTGACTTTTTGAACTCTCCACGAAGTAACATTAAAGCTGCCCTCAACTGCCATCTATTAATAGAGTCTTTGTGAGCAAGATGCGTCATTATCATTAAGTTTGTGTTTGACAGCCATTGAAGCAGATAACCTCTTGAATTTTGAATTTAGCATGAAAATGTAATATTATGAGCCGTAAGTAAAATAATAGGCTAGATATATTGTTATTTTGGTCTGTAGTCGTATTTTATGAAAGCCTTAAAATACCAAATCAAATGCATTACAAGTTTTTTTGGAAAACCACATCCGACAAAGATAAGAAAAGCAAACGAAAACTTAAAATTTCAAAAGCCGGACGAAACGTTGTACAAAATGGCCGCTTTATTTAAGCTGCATCCGTTGCAGCTGAATAACCCGGAAATTCGCAAATTGATGACGAAAATTACCTCACTTATATTATTACAAGGTTTCGTTATGCAATTTCTTTTCATACAGAAAACCAATTTTGTACCAGCGATTGTTCTTTTTAGAAATAAATCCTCTAGTCTATATTATGTTGCCTTTATAAGTTGTACCTTTGTACTATTGTTTGCGTTGTGACCACCGCCTTGTTGAAACGACCAGTTGGTGTAAATTGGTGGTTGCGGGTTCGATCCCCGCCGAAGGTCAACACGTTTGCTTTATCTGCAGATAAAGCAAACGTGTCTCAAGTCTGGGTATTTTAATGTGTTTTTTTATACGCCGTAGGGTCACTTGATGTTAACCGGTAAGGTAGGGGTACCTATAACAACTACGGTGATCACGTTCACTTAGCACGTGACCAACGCGGCATTGCATTTCGTTCGTCACCCTAAGACAGGTCTCATGTGCCCGGTAATTTCACCGGCCCCCTTACCCTTCAAACCGGACAGCAATGCAGACATTACTGCTTGGCGGCAGAAATAGTTACACATGGTATGTATTTACAAAAAAAAAATAGGTATACTATCAACCATTTAGTATGACATATAGTATACCCACAACACAAGCTCTGCTTAGTTAAAGGCTAGATGGTGCTGCGAAATGTCCAGTAATATTTATTTGTAAAGAGTTTGTGCGAATTTTTGGATATACAAATACAATCTATATTTGCCGTCGGGTGCCCGCAGTCGGATGTTGCCGGATGCGCGGATGCAGTAAGAATCTGCCAAGGGCCACCTACGGAAGATGGGCAGAGCTTTTCCGTGTATCAACATCCCGTACTGCGCTCGCCAACCCACCTGCCAAGCGTGGGGAGTATGGGAACAACCCTCTCGTAATCTTGGAAATCTACAAGGGCAAATCCAGAAGTGGACAGCAGTCCTACAGCTGAGATGGCATCTAGATTTTGTCGCCTTTAAAACCCGCAGTATCTTTGTTCTATTGTTTGTATTGTGTACGTGTTGTTGTGCATTTTAAATAAAATTCATTTTGGTCTCCTCTGGCTGCTACGCGTTCATGCAATTTCTAGAAGAGATCGTTCGAACTTCTTAGCGACAAAACCGATGGTGCGTTTACTTGTTCATGTTTATATATCTTTTTAATTTGTTCAATTTATATAATGTTGTACAATAAAAACTTCAGTAATCTAATTTAATCGTAATCAGTCGTAGGAATGCTGTCCACGTCCACAGATGGGCGTAGGCCTTCCTCCCTCATGGATCTCCAAGATCATGAGGGGGATGTGGGGGTGCCGGCAGTAGAATGTTACCCATCCTCTCATGCCCGTGGATGCAGTAAGAACCTGCTAAAGGGCAGCAGCGTTTTTCCGTTTATCAACATCCCGTACTGCCAGTACTGCGCTCGCAAACCCGCCTGCCAAGCGTGGTAAGTATGGCAACTACCCCTCATGGAGATCCATTAAGGAGGCCTGTATTCAGTAGTGGACGTTTTACGGCTGAAATGTTGATGATGATGTTGATGAAAGGATTATGTTCCCCAAAAGCTGCCCCAAAATGATTTAACATTCAAATCTGAAAAAAAATCATCGAAAACTTGAAATGAAATGTGAGAACATCTGAGCAACCACAATGTACACAACTCGGCAATATTTAATGATTTAAAACACTTCGAACTTGTTGCACGTGTTTTTAGCGAAACCTTCGTATAATCCAGCAGGTAAAAAAGGTCGACATGAATTACAAAAGAAATAATACAGGCGTAAGCTAAAATAAACTCCGTTAATCCTTGAAAATTTATATTCTTGCGGTTGTTTACTTCGAAGTATCATCATCTGCTCATCACCTCAGCCGTTGGACGTCAACTGCTGGACATAAACTTCCCTCATGGATCTCCAAGAGGTCATGAGGGGTTGTTGCCATACTCACCACGCTTGGCAATGCGGTTGGCGAGCGCAGTTCAGGTTGTTGATACTCGGAAATACGCTGCTGCTCATGTTTCAGACAAATATCTTGGCAGATCTTACTGCATCCTAGGGCAAGGGCAACATTCTACTGTCAGCACGGCCGTTTTTGTTATCTTCGTAATGTAGCACTTCGAAGTATGGACCATTACAAAGATAAAATAATTTTATTATAAAATAATACAATTTTTATAAATGTGTTTATTGAAGATAACAAAACGTTGCAGAGTTGTATGCAATATTATTACTGTATAAATGGTATTTATTTATTTTGTACGCCTGCGCCTTGCACTGGCAGACGAGGCGGTCACACGGACCTGCCTGAAAATCAGCGCCGCAACCGCGTAGCTTGCTACGTGATTGCGATAATACTGAGGCAGAGACCATTTTTTGACCTCACTCAGCATTGTTTGTACCTATGTTTAAAAGTTGTATAACATTGTAAGCCTAATTTGATTCTTTTATGTGTTTTCTTTATAATTTGTATATGTTGTGTGTGTCAAAAATAAATGATTTCTTCTTCTTCTTCTTCAGAGTATAACTATCTAGAGTAGATCGCCGTATATAATGCGATTAGAGCTGTTTTGATTTGACGCGCATTGTTATTACATAAAAGCAATCGTGAGCCGTGGGCAGTAGAATGTTGCCTCGCCTCTCTTGCCTGTTGACGCAGCAAGAACCATAAAGAAATAATCGAGGGATACCCTAAGATGGACAGTAGCGTCTTCCCGTGAATCATCATCACGTACTGCGCTCGCTAACCTGGCAAGCGTATAGCAATAACCCACTCATTATCACTACAAGAAGATCCATGCCTATATCCATGCTATATGGTTGATGATGTTGTAGCAACTATAAGTCTATGGGTAAGGCACTCTGAATCCAAAACACAGTACCGTTGTCACAACAATAAACAAACACCGAAAGCCGAGGTAATCCTATCGAGCGTCGTGTGCGAAAAGTTCGCAAAGAAGGAGTCCGAATACGAACTGAGTTATCGGAGTCCGACGGACCTGCTAATGAGTTGAGATCTGTGTTCTGAATCAGGGGTCTTATTTTAAAATCCCTCGCGTTTAAACGTGACTTAATCGCTCATAATTTCAGTCGTTAAACGTCCATTACTGAACGCAGGCCTACCTCATGAATCTCCATGAGGGGTAGTTGCCATACTCTCTACGCCTGTTAGGCGGGTTGGCGAGCGCAGTACGAGATGCTAATACACGGAAAGACGCTGCTGTCCATCTTCCGGAGGTATCACTTAGCAGGATATATCTACGTGCATGAAAGGAGGGATTACATTCTACTGCCGGCACTCCACAGCCCGACTTAATCGCTGGAATTCTTCTAGTTTTCGGTCGACCTAATGTGGTCCGACGCAAAAAATTGTTATAAGTTTTACTACTATGTTTGTTTTTGGCACAGCGTTAAAACGGGTGATTGGGATGAGGGTCTCTGAAAGCAGTTTTTCTAGATGATGATCTAGACTTTATATCAAATTCGGTTCAGCTGTTTGAAAATTATTAAAGAGTTGGTGGTGTTCAAATTTTGAATTTACCTCGTTAATCGACACGATTGGTTGTGATCACTCGTTTTGTGTGAAAATTTACTCGAGAAAGCATACACGAGTTTTGATAAGTGATAGCCACTAGTGAACGTTTTCTCGTAATTTCTTTGGCACAATTTTCACTGCAAACCGCAAAAAATGCTAATTGTACCCAAACAATATTAAAAACTATACGTAGGGTACCGGCAGTAGAATGTTGCCCCTCCTCTCATGCCCCTAAATGCAGTAAGAACATGCTAAGGGATACCTCCATAGGATGGGCAGCAGCGTCTTTACGTGAATGAACATCCCGTACTGCGCTCGCCAACGCGCTTGCCAAGCGTGGTAAGTATGGCAACTACCCCTCATGGAGATCCAGGAGGTAGGCCCGGTGTTCAGGAGTGGACGTTTTACGGCTGAAATTATGAATGATGATTATTATACAAATAAAGAAAATGTCGCATAAGTGGTTCAGAAATAGGTCCCCGAACTGAATCAGGTAACGAGACGGTAGGGTTGTCGCAAGTTGTTACGTGCCTACGATAGCAATCTGTGGGTTTGCGATAAGGGGAGATGAATCGGAGTAAGTACCCGCTGCCCGTGACTTTGCTCGTGTTTTTTTTACGGAATTTTAGCTAAAATGTTAATTTTGTATTATGTTATAGTATGTTGGTATTAGATCTTTACTTATTTTAAAGATAAGAGTTAATTTTTTTTAGTTATTTAATTAGTATTAGTATAAGTACTTTTTCTGGTATACATACAAGAAAAAAAAATATTAAGGTATTCTGGCCTCAATAGTGCAAGCTTTGCTTAATTTGGGAATAAATGGTGTCAGTGTACAGCTGTATTCATTTGTTTTGCAACATAAACTTGAATGGAGCAGTTTTGAAGTTGCCGTCGATTTGTGAGTGTGGCTGTACTTTACTTGGTCACGATGTAGAGAGCATCTGAGAGGTTGTTCAAGGGTTGCTATTCAATATCACAAAGCGCACTAATGTGGAAAGTTCCTTTAGTGACCAGACTAATCATAGAACCTAGCGTTTTTCTCATGGAGCTGATCCGTCGTCTATCGAGTTGACCTCGTAGCCTGTCTGTTTAAACTAGTGATGTTGTAAACTTATATTCCGTTTGGATTCTTGTTTTCCAGGTATTAGAAAATAATAATTGAGGCTTACAAAATAATAATTAAGTTTTGCTTACAAACAATTTGTAGAGACTTGTAGCTCGAGTACTCTTTGAACAACAAGTATCAGTTTGTTTTTAAATAGTTGAAAAGTAAATTATTTCGAATAAATTTAACTTTCTGGAAACTTAAAAACAGACTAATAAAAGCTGCAATCACAGCTTACAGAGAGTTTTATTTAATCTTTTAATAATTTTGAAGACTGCTCTATCTGTTAAAGATGTATGCTCAGATGTGCCAAAAGCACAATTTGTTTAAGTTAAAACAGCCGTACTCAAATGCTTCTTCTCCGATTACATTTATGCAAATTTCAAATTTATTTCAATATATAGAAACACAAGGTACAGGAAATTATAAATTTAGGTACTAAAAACAATGATTTATAGTCTTAGCGTAAAAAGTAACTCAACAGTTACGGGTAAACTGAGGCGGTTAAATGTACCCGTGAGCATTCCAGAAACACTGCCCTATTGGCCTTTCTCATCAACGTAGATGATTAGTTAAGCAACTGCTAAGGCACACCGCTTAGCAGTTGCTGCAGTGCAGCTTGCCTAGAACCTTTGTCATTATATGACAAAGGTTCTAGGATATAAAAATATATTTAAATGAAAAATATATATATGTTATAATATAATAAATTAAATATTATGTAATTAGTAACCTTCAATGTGGAAGAGCGAAAATGTCTAATACCACTTGTATTAGACATTTTCGCTTTTATCTATGATACTTAAAAGGCATTTTCAACCCTGAATTGAATTATTGTACATTCTATGAATAAAAAATATATTTAAATTTATTTGTCAGCTTAGTTGGCCATATTCAAAGATAATGCATATAAAAAAAAACGCATTTATAAGTTACAGAAATAAACATTTTTTTTTTTAATGCATATGAAGCTGACCAAGCACGATTGTTCACTTTATCGTTAATAATAATAAATAAATAAGCCATATATTCAACATCTCTTAAAAAAAACTTTTACAAAATAATAAATTTGTTAGTCTGTTAGTTACTTTGCTTATGATTAATATTATTATAATTAGTTTTCGAGATGTAAACTCCTGTTAGGGTGAAGGCCTCCAAGCTTTTCCACAATCTTTTGTTTTGGATTTTTTCCATCTATTGGCATCCTGCTGCTTATACAATATCATCAGCCCACCGTCGTTTTGGCCTCCCGACATTTCGCTTACCAAATGGTCCTCTCCAACGGGCATTTGTTTTTTAGTTAAAGCTTTATAGTTAAAGCACGTGTTAAATGTACGAGTACATACATTCCTTAGAAAAATCCAGTTAGTGTAGATGAAATCAAACATACTATAAACTAAAATATACCTTTGGATTTGAAGTTGGGGATACATTCATCGATTAACACGACACGCGTTTCTATCAACTTTGTAAATTACAGTAAACATTTACAGATATTTCACATACGCAAGAGATTTTATAAATCTAATTTCTGAGTTGAAAATCTCATAGTGACGTCTTAAATTCGTTCGTCTCACATCGAGAATGGTGAGGTCGACTCTTGGGCTCAGATGGATTTGTTGTTGGCGTTGATTAAATTGCTTCTTGATCTCTTCAGATTGAAGTTCGCAGGTGCACTCTTCAAATACAATTCGTGAGTAAAGGATGGAACTGGATAGAATATTGTTTTATCTAAAGCTACTCGTAACTGACACAACAGAGGATTTTCCAAAATTGTCATACTATGTATACATACTTTTGAAATTATTAATGTTAATCATTTGAGACGACAGACGCATTGACGATTTTGGTGTCAGAGATTTCAACAAAACATTCGATTAATTCAGAATGTATTTTGTGTATAAAATTTGTTATGTATTAGTGTAGTAGTAATTGGTTTACAACAGAAAAGAACCAAAAACTGCTCTTTATAAACATAGATTTTTTTTACTTTTATTACAGGTGAACTAAAACGATTTATGCCTCGACATAATAAGTCTATACACCCTTTTTAAAATGGTGGTTGGATTTTACATAGTCGCCAATTGTTATAATTTAAAACGAGTTACTGTTTTGGCACTTACGACTTTTAATGTCAAGCTAGCTTTTCGGGTAAGTTTGAATACAGGCGGCCCCGTCAGGGCTTTACCGTTGTAAAACAATTACATTAAAATAATTGCTTATTAACGCGTCGCCTTAACTAAAATATAAGAAAAAAATAAAAAATAACCAAACCTGTGTAGGCTGTTCTCAGTGCTACCTGCACACTGTACACACAAGTTGCGTGAGCGTCCATGTCTCAGCACCGGAATTCATGGTGGGTAGAGCGAAAATTGTATTAGGGGAAGAGTTTAAGAGTTGTTTATTTCCACGTATTTTTTTTATACGACTTAATTACGAGACAAGCCGAAGGCCCACCTCATATAAAGTGGTAACCCCTACCTATTACAACTGCAATATCGCAGTGATCACGGTCATGAATCATGTGACTATGTGACCAACGCGGCATTGCATTGCGCCCGTCACCATAGGCGGCAGTAATGGATATGTATGGTGGTAGTACTTCCCCGGAACTCTTCGCAAAAAGATCTCATCATCATCATTTCAGCCGTGTAAAGTCCACTACTGAACACAGGCCTCTCTCATGGACCTCCATGAGGGGTAGTTGCCATACTCACCACGCTTGGCAGGCGGGTTGGCGAGCGCAGTACGGGGTTGTTGATACACGAAAAGACGCTGCTGCCCATCTTCCAGAGTATCCCTTAGCAGGCTCTTACTGCATCCACGGGCATGAGAGGAGGGGTAACATTCTACTGCCGGCACCCCACGGCATGTGTTATCAACCAAGTGAATATTATTTTTCTTATTGAGAAATGAAGATTATTTCACTTTCAAATGACTCGTGAGTTACACTATTCATTGTTATGTTAAACGGGTTTTCTACTCGCGTTAATTATTCGCGTTTCTCGCGAGCGCGTGAGAGGGAAGGAGACGGTACCGCGTAAAAAAGCTCCATTCCCTGATGAAAGTTCCCCTGGGAGGAACTGAACACGTTGGATACCTATTTTCAACGAATAATTAACGTGAGTAGAAAACCCGTTTAACATAAACAATGAAGATTATTATTATTATTACTAGCCATTTATTCCCACTGCAGGGAAAAAGCCTCCCTATCCCCTTCCATTTATTAAGAAATGAAGATTCCTTATTAATTATTCCATAGATAATAAATGATGTGGTAACATAACTTGAAAAGACCGCGCTGAAATATGATATGAGGGCTTTCTGTAATTTAATTAGCGTGGTTTCAACTTCCTTGAAGTGGAAAATTAATTATGTTTCGCTGAGTGGCGCTCTTGGAGTAAGAAAAGTTTTGACAGGAGCCTTTGCTAGGGTGTCTGGTGGAAACATGAAACAACTTTTACAAATAGTTTTTTTTGGCCAATTCCTTCTAGAGAATCTAATCTAAGCTACAAATTACGTCACACGAAAATCATGAGTTTTGACCCACTCCCTCCTTGTCACGGCTGGTAACATTTGTGAGACTCCCCCTTCCCTGATGTGACGTCACATATTTGCAACTTTACATCCAGGAATTAAGAAATTTAAATTGCAGTTACAAAATTGGTTTTATTTCTAAACATTACATGTGATGTCACGAATTTTGGAGCTTCTCCTTCACCTTGTCACACTTCTTGGGTGCTTGCCGTGGGGTTCTGGTAGTACAATTTGCCCCTCCTCTATTGCCCGTGGATGCAGTAAGAATCTTCCAAGGTATACCTCCGGAAGATGGGCAGCAACGTCATCCCGTACTGCGCTCGCCAACCCGCCTGCCAAGCGTTGTGAGTATTGCAACAACTTCTCACGATTAGTAAGAACTTGGAGATCCGCTAGGGAGGCCCTTGTCCATTAGTGGACGTCCTACGACTGAGATGTTAATTGGGGTGGTCGGGATTACCCTTTCGGATTTAAACACATATTATTGATTCCTTTTCAGCTGAGTGTATTTTACAACACCGTGTAGAGAAGGAATTACACACTACAGCACTAAAGCTTTATTCTATTGAAAAATGAACAAAGGGTTCCCAGTAATCCAATCACAGACTATTTTTTCACCTTTCATTACCAAGAAATAAAGCGTACATAAAAATTGAATCATGGATAAATTTAATCTCCTTGAGACAAGTGACATTTAATTAATTTACATGTGCCTATCTTTAATTAATGTAATTAGTTGTGCCGTTTTAATTAAAGTAAATAAATAAATCTAAATCTAAACGATTAGTACTATGAGGGTTTTTTTATACAGACTAAATGACGATACAAGCCCAAGACCACCTGATGTTAAGCAATAACCTCTACCTATTACAACTGCAATACCGTAGTCATCATTTCAGCCGTAAAACGTCCACTACTGAACACAAGCCTTAGTATATTACAAGTTCAGTATATTGGTTTCTAGATTTCTTAACCATAAAACTGTAGTGTAACTTATTTTTAATGTGAGACCTTTCAACATGATGTGCCATGCATTTTCCTCAAGCAAGCGTTGTGCAAAATCTCAAATTGAACTTTCATGTTCTTGTCTAGTCTATGACAAATGTTTATGTTGTATGGCTCCCTACGAGCCTCAGGGAAAGATTTAAATCGTTAGATGCGCCCTGACACCAAAACATATACAAATACGAATATGTTTATTTTCTCTTACTTAATTTAAACAATATCCAGGGTGTGAGACTCTCTTTAAAGTATATAATACCTGTTCTATAGTCTCGCTCTAAATCACGGCTCATAATTACATTTTTAAAACAATCTTCGATATAAAAAAGTAATGTATAAACTAAAAACTACGGCACTGTCCTTTCATGTTTGTTAACGATAATGCTGACGCAAGCACACTGGTTTTGCCGATAAATCAAACTGTTACCATTAATTGTGAAATCGTATTGCACGAACATTCGTAAAAAAAATAACACGCACTACGTTCGGCTAACACTGTGTTTCGAGGTATACTCATTCCAAATGAGCGTGCCCACTCATTTCGTGTGGAAACATAACTCATTGCGGTAAAAACGTATCTAACGAATTAAATCTTTGGTTCTATGGCTCCCTACGTACGAGCCTCAGGTGCAAATTTCAAAGTAGCAAACGGCGTTTGCTGTTGGAAACTTCTAGAATAACTAGTGGGTCTTCTGTGTTGGTTTGTAGATTTGATACCCTTTTAGACCAGTGTTGAATGAAAACTTGATTTATGTTTGTGTAATTTAACTAAACACTTCATTTCAGTTATGGCTAGTCGAATACTAACAATGAGTTACTTTAAAAGTGTCTCATTTAGTTTTAAGATTTACAGATTTTACTTACTGAAATTATGTTTTAAGATCCTGTTTTGTAACTAAGCAAATGGATTATGTTATTTGAATAAACTATTTATTGTTTAATTTTTATTCTAAACCAAGTCATATGATGTTTTTTTTTGTGTGTTAAAGATGCATAGTAATTAAAAAAATTAAGGTTTTAAATAAACAGACGTAAAAAGTGTTTAAACACTATTAAACACTTTAATGACTTTATTTTAGAAAAGGCAAAAAAAAATATTATCAACGTAGTCTTGTTTATAATTTACGAAACAAAATGGTTGCTTCTTAAAGCGCCTGTCAGGAAAATAGATTAAAACGAAAGCCAAGGATACATTTCATTGTAACCTTGATTTCTATGGCCGTCAGAACCGTAATGGTATTCTATTTTCAAATGCAAAAGATACGTTGTGATTGGTGATCTGTGATTTCTCCCAACCGTCTTTTTAGACAGAACTGTAATGAGGTTCCACTTTCAAATTCAAACTTCGAACTGAAAACCAATAACGAGCTATCACATTCTCGATAGCAACGTCAAGTCAAATGATAGAAACAGATGGAATCTAAAACTGACTTCTTAACACTGCTCGTTCACTTTAATCTCTGCTCTATGTCGTAGGAATAAAGTTGGAAATCTTATTCGTCCTTGTTAATGTTTTGAAACGGGTCATAGGACGTAGCCAGTGGCACGGAACTGGGATATTGTTCCTCTAGAACGCTGTAGTAATTTAAATGGAGGTAGTTTACGACGTTTACACGATACGACACGATTGAATTGATGAATATAACGTGATTTAATTTTTTTTCTTCCCCTTGTCAATTATATTATGATCTTATTACCGTGCATAAATGATTTCTTTTTTTCTTGTAAAATTATGTGCGCATTTAACACGTGCTTTAACGGCGAAGGAAAACATAGAGTGGTAAGGTAACCCGCTTAGTCTTCTTCAAAGGTTCCTTTGCTGAGAGGATGGTCCCATTTCACCTTTTACGGAACCCTGACAAAAAATTAAATAAACCTATATAAAAAATATATTGAAGAATAAAATACGTATTTGTTTTAGTGCAAAATAAATACCTACATATTTCGACTATCTATGCGTCGTCATTCGTCTCAGTTTATCACTTATGTAACTTACGTTTGTTTTAAAAGGTCTTCATTCATTATTATGGTTTAAAAATATTTAATGACTAGATCAGCGCTACTTCACGCCGTGGGGTCCCGGCAGTAGAATATTACCCCTCCTCTTTTGCCCGTGGATGCAGTAAGAATCTGCTGAGGGAGGAGGGCCCTCCGGAAGATGGGCAGCAGCGTCTTTCCGTGTATCAACCACTCTTACAGCGCTCGCCAACCCGCCTGCCAAGCGTGTCTAGTTTGGCAACAACCCCTCATGATCAATACGTACTGATCCAGCAGTAGACGGTCCTATGGCTGAGATGGTGAAGTAAAAGAAAAAGAAAATTTCAAAGGCCTTAACTCCTTGCTTCTTTTCTTTCGTGGAACGCAGACAATTTCAAAGCCAGCAGGCAGTAGGTATGTATTCAATGTACTACTTAATTTATTAATTCCAATGTAATTTGAAAATTCCATCCCGCCGAAAGCGTTATACTAACCGACACGATAAGCATTGTTCAGCAGAAGCTATGCTTCATCAACTTTACTATTTTTTTATTAGGATGTGTGTTAAATTGCAAGTGATTTATCGGTGCAGTAAACCCGCGGCGTAATCGGTTTTTAGGCGTAGACCTTAACAGGTCTACGCCTAAAACTGATTACGCCGCGGGTTTACTGCACCTTTTAGCTTAGTCAGTTATATTATGTTGAAATAACTTTCAACATAATATAACTGACTAAGCTAAAAGGATAGTATAGGTGCTGGGCAAGCCTTAATCCTTGCATTGTCGACACGACACCTCTATTGCTACAAAAAAAGGTAGCTGACTCAAGGTGCCAACATTTTGCCCCAGACTTTATGTGTGTATTGAATATATGATGAATCATAATAGACAGACTCAATATAAAAGAAAACAAGTGGACGCATAAATAGACTTCCAAGTATCCACGATAGGCTCACTCAATGTAAGCAGTATTCCCGAGACGTGACCTTAAATAAATAAAAAATCCTTAGCTCATTATAAACTGTGTAAAACGCTAAAAATACCCATAAGCTTTTGTTGCAAAGCTACCAGTGGCCGCCATTTTATTCATAACTCCGTCAGCCAAATTTGCATTTTAAATCTTGCATATTCATCTAACTTGATGTACTTTTAATATCTCCGGAAAATACCATAGTGGAAACATATCAGTATGCCAGATTTGTCTTGCTTAACTTTTCGTACTTAGGTCGTACTTTGTCCTAGACATTTTTATATGACGAAATCGTCACCATTATCGCCTTTAAAAATAGGAGAAGTTTCTCAAGTCATCAGCTCGTATTATCGTTTTATTAGCTTTTATAGTATTTATATATATTTATTGCATCATGTTCAGGTTTGTGTTAGGTCTAAGCAATACATATTATAGGTAATTACATGAATATAATTATAACATATAACATAGTAATTACATAGTATCTACGAATGTCTAACGGAACCTTCGAACGTTGTTTTAACCCACCTTAAGACATCGGAATAAATTGAAACTTTGCATACTTATTAAAAACTAATTATTTGATTTTATAAACTATTAATTTTTTTATTATTCTTTTTACTTTAGTACTCTCAAAGGACTTTTTGGGTTCCACTCTTCTTGGATCGATCCATTTTTTTTAAACTTAGTTTTTAGAAAATGGGATCCATGCGAAAACGAGGGAACTCTTAGAATAGCGTTTATGGTATTTTTAACAACAACTCAAACATTTGGAATCATGAAAGTATGAGATTTAGTGAACAGAAATTTGATACGAAGACCACAGATGGGCAGCGAAACTCTTGATTTAAAAATGTATCTTTCTACAAGTCGTTATACATACCTCCGACATACCTACTTATCATCATCATCCAGAGAATGATTAGAGTCTGTTTTTTTGATAAATAAAATATTTTCTTGTTGATAAATGAAAGATTTTTTTGCTGATAAATGAAGGAATATTGAATAAAATTTTGGACATAATTGTTGTCATTACTATAACTTAGTAATCGTGGTAAACACCACAACAAAGTGCGTTTGTCCTTCAAATGAACAATACAAAGTTGACTTTCTGTTTACACTCATACTGTGCTCCAGAAAATTCGCAACAATCGTTTTATGGAGTGTTTAATTTTTTTTATTATTAATTCCTCGTTCCTTACATTAGTTCCTTTGCTGCAGCTGTTCTTTAGATAATTGAAGCAGCGTTGAAATTGAAATGAAACGAAAAGTATTTATTAGACACACACTAGAAAAAACAGCTATTTAAAGACTATGACTAATTTTATCAATTAATGATTGAAATAAACTTGGTACCTAGAAACTAAGGACCGATTTTAAAAATTCTTTCACCATTAGAAAGCTTAATTATCCCTGAGGCTATATTTTCTCTCCGTATTCCCACGAGAACGGGAACTATGCAGGTGAAACCGCGGAGTGTGGCTAGTAAATAATGAAATCGGCCAAGATGGAGTCGGACTCGCACACTAAGGGTTTCGTGCCACCATAACCTTTTGGTTCACAACTCAGACAATAATGTTTTCTATTCTTATTTTTATATTAATTATGTTTGTTGGTTATGTTTGTATGTGGATTAATAAATAGATTTTCTTTATTTTATTTATTAGGTTCTTTATTTTTCTTTAGACGAATGCGAACGCAGCGGGCGAAGGTCCGCCTGCAACGCAAGGGGTTGCGGGTTCGATTCCCGCCTCGGGACAAATGTCTGTACGATCTGCAGATATGTGTTCTGGGTGTTTTTCTATATATAATAAAAATATATATGTATCTATGTATGTAGTACAATGAATTAAGTATATCAGTCATCTAGTACCAATAACACAAGCTCTGCTTAGCTTGGGGCTAGATGATGCTGTGTGATTTGTCCAGCATTATTTATTTATTTATTTCTATATTTCATAAAATATAATTTGTATTAAAGGAGGTTTATATTTGTTAGAGAACCTTGACATCGCTATCTCTTGTCTAATGCCGACTTATATAGTTTGTTTTTACTTTTGATGATTTCTTAAAAACAGTGCTACTAAGAGTTCGTTTTAAATGATAAATTTCAAGTCAATAACATCAGTAAAGTTTATGCATCTATTATAGATGATTTATACAGTGTTAGCAACTGGTAGTCATGCCTGGGACATTGTTAGATGAATATAGATAATGATGATATAATTGTGGTTTGGTAACCTGATGGAATGTTGCTGCGTATACAATGTCCAGCGTTATTTATTTATATTATTAAATCCTTATTCATACGAAGTACGTAGTAAAATTTTAATTCTACGAACATGAAATTCACAACACAAACATACGAATTTATGAATGTGATCAAAAACGTTCCATGTATTGTACTATACCCAAAGATTTAAATCGTCACCCTACCGAAACGAGATCGCACCATTTTGTTTCCACACGTAATGAGTGAGCACGCTCATTTGGAATCAGTAGACCTCTAAAGACAGTATTAGCCGGACGTTTTGTGTTATTTAGAGTTCGTGCCGTATGATAAATAACACAATAAATAGTAACAATAACAGTTTGGTTCATTGGCAAAACCAGTGTGCGTACGTCGGCATTATTGTTAACAAACGTTTTTTTATACTACTAAATGACGAGACAAGCTGAAGGCCCACCTGATGTTAAGCGGCAACTGCAATACCGCAGTGATCACGTTCACTAAACACGTGGCCAATGCTGCATTGCATTGCGCCCGTCAACCTGAGACATAGAGTTATAAGGTGTCATGCGCCAGTAATTTCACGTTTATATGTGAAATTACTTATATAATTGAAATACATTATTTATCATGGTCCTGTAATTATGGACAAGATTAGAGTTTTTGGTGTCAGGGCAGATCTAAAATGTAAATCTTTGACTGTACCTCCTAAATTCATTGCGCCCTTTAGACAGGACCGTGTTAGCCTTTCGTTTCTGTATTATTAAATACCCAGTTTCAGCATTCGGATATTGCTCTTGTTAATTTGTTGGACTGTAAATTTATGATTAATGTCGAGAGAACTTTGGGCAAGTTGAGTAATTTCTATGCCTATTCAATGATGATATTTTAATGAATCCATCAAAGCGGGGAAACTTTTATCAGGGTTAAACGTTACAGGGACTGTATTCTGGGGCTGCGCTACACCGCAAAAGGCATACAATCATCATCATCATTTCAGCCATAAAACGTCCACTGATGAACACAGGCCTCCCTCATGGATCTCCATGAGGGGTAGTTGCCATTCTCACCACGCTTGGCAGGCGGGTTGGTGAGCGCAGTATGGGATGTTGATACATGGATAGACGCTGCTGCCCATCTTCCGGAGGTCCCTTAGCAGGCTCTTACTGCATCCATGGGCATGAGAGGAGGGGTATCATTCTACTGCCAGCACCCCACGGCATACAATACAATATTTGTAAAACCAGGTTTACAAGTCAATCACAGTTCACATTATTTGAAAATTCCATATACTGGTTAAAACATTATAAAATACTTACAGTCGCTCATACAAGCTGTCGCCGTTTAGTGCTTCATATAGTGCCGGCAGATGAATGTGGATCCATTAGGCCTATGTCCAGCAATGGAGGTCCTACGGCTGGAAAAGAAGCCTTACCCATCAAACAATTTTCCAGACATTGCAGCGTATCACATGATCGATTGTGAGGGCTTATTACATAAATTACTATGAAGTTTATTGTGTAGGCTCAGACTTATCTTGTCTATATCGATTAGGCCTCATTGCTTCAGAGACTATCAAAGTATTAAGCGGTCATTGTGTATGTCGTCCTAGGAAGAGCCTACTTGAGCCCCCTAGAGTGAGGCGCCGTCACGGCCTATAACGTAGACTCGGTTAAGGATTACACTAGTTCATAAGTAATTATTAATTTTCGAATTTACTATTTCAAATTATGATACATCGAATATGTAATTTTTTGTGTAATTTTTAATCTTAAATTGAGCTTTTAATTTATATTTTAAATTGTTATGTATTATTTTATTAATTGATACTTAATTATGTTATTTAAATTAATAGCATATGTACCTACGTAAAATATGTTAATTGCAAAATCAATACTCATATTAAAATGGAAATTTAATTGGAAGGAAAACAACACAAGTTTTTATAACTTACAGGAGTAAGATAGATAGTAAATACTCGTATGTAATACGCCATTGTCTGCATCCTTAGCTAAATACATATGTACTAATGTAAATTTATTTATAAGCTTAAATGAAATAAATAAATAAATGAATTGAATTAAGTCGTTAGAGTAAACATTTTTGGCTGCCGAAAAAACGAAATTTGTTAAAAAATATCTTTGCAAAATCAAAATTATGTTAAAAATTGTCGTGTCCAAAGATAAAAAAATGCAAGTCTAGAAGATGCTGGAAATAAACTAAGAAAATTTTGAACCTCTTTATTCAGTTGTTGATTAGGTTATGGGATCAGGGTGGAAAATTCCTAAATTTACTGAGAATTTCAAGTTAGTACCGTTTACAAAATTCCCGTTAAAATCTATTATGAATTGGTACTTGATTATTCAGTTACCTAGATCATATAGTTTAATGCAGTTCTGCTTTATCGTGTCGAAGCATAAGTATCGTTGTTATATATCAATAGTAATGTCCAGTGCTCTTTACACAATACAATATAAAACTCTTTATTGCACACCTTGAAAAATTACAAAAATAAAAATAAACTTACAATAAAAATTGGTACCTACAATGGGCGGTCTTTATTTATAATATCACAAATAAAGAATACTGGACACACAT
The DNA here is from genome assembly GCA_963082625.1 of Pasiphila rectangulata. Lineage (NCBI taxonomy): Eukaryota > Metazoa > Arthropoda > Insecta > Lepidoptera > Geometridae > Pasiphila > Pasiphila rectangulata. The sequence goes on along the minus strand of OY720244.1, from coordinate 5,647,406 downwards.
CTAGCCCAAATGTAAGCAGAGTTTATGTATTTATAGAATAAGTTATATAGTTTTTATTTTGTAAGTCTTACTTAACAAACAAAGAAAATATCAGTACCCAGGACAACATCTGCAACAAATATTAAACTCAGACGTGGTGGAACATTTATTCCTCAATTATTCGATCGTTATACAAACAACACACTTGCCTTGTCTTTTTATTTTATGGCTTTTTGTGTTTGGTTTTACACAATTCCGCTTGTCAAGTTAACTTATCATTCCCTTTCAACCAACACACTTATTTTCTCCTCCTGACCGCGTAAGTCCATAGATTACATATAATGTTTTTATTGCTGTCAATTTTAGATGCTACGGCCCACACATCATTCTACCAAATACTGGCTACATCAATGAAGAGATTTTCACTTAATTTTAACTGATATGAACCAATTCTACATCAAATAATGGCGTAAATAATACGAAATCTAACACAAATTAACTAAATTAACCATTTGGCTCGTAGTAGGAATCGAACTGTCTTTAGCACCACTGGTCCACGGAGGTCGTCAAATGTTAGCTTATCGAAATTATGGTACTCCTGCAAACAAATCAATGTAAACTCTTGGACTCAGCGGTTATACCACCCGGGGTCCGAAAACCAGCGTAGTATTTGAGCTTTGCCGGGTGCTATAGTTAATATGTAATTGAGTCATCATCATCATATCAGCCGTAGGACGTCCACTGCTGGACAAAGGCCTCCCTCATTGATCTCTAAGTACTGCGGTTGGAAGCGGCCTGCATCCACCGATGACCTGCGGTTCTTACCAAGTCGTCTGCCCATCTTGTAGGTGGACGTCTTACGCTGCGTTTGCCAGTCCGTGGCCTCCAATCGAGAACTTTGCGGCCTCATCGGCCATCCGTTCTGCGTGCTACATGGCCTGCCCATTGCCACTTCAACGTGCTAATCCGTTTGGATATGTCGGTGACCCGAGTTCTTCTACGTATCTCCCCATTTCTGATTCGATCCCGTAGAGAAACCACCGAGCATAGCCCTCTCCATAGCTCGTTGAGCGACTCTAAGCTTATTCATAAGGCCAATAGTGAAGGACCGTCTCGGTTCCATATGTCATCACTGGTGACACACACTGATTAAAGATTTTACTTTATTATTAACTGAGGTATGTATGTTGGACGAAAGGATGTTGCGAAGTTTCACAAAAAAAGTGTGATTATGTAATGTTTAATTATTTTCATGTTTGATGTTTCGTCTGTTTGATTGGCTAAGGTCCTGTCTGTGTACTTTTTTGTCTGTGCTGTTTTATTTCCAAATAAACGTCTATCAAGCTATCTATCTAAAGCTAAATGGGGGACATCTTTCCCCGCTACTTCCTCACCGCTACATATATTTTATATTAGTTAGTGTGTGGTAGTAGCAGTGAAGTTTTGTGCGTGTTAAATAAATGTTATCTCTTTATTCCTTTCATAAAGCTATATTGTAGAAATAAATATGCAAAATTTCGATCGAATCTCCAAATTGTACTCGTAGTAACAAAATCTTCGCAACAATGGCGTTGGTGAGCGTGTTGTTGTTAGGGCTCGTAAAAAGGCTGTATGTTTTATGTTATGACAGTCCCAAAACTGCGATGTGTGAGTAAGTGTTTAACACGGTCTGAATACACATGCTATCAATATTATAATATCAGGGCGGATGTAGCTAGGATGCAAAGGGAAACGTTAAAATTCAGTGTTATGGACGAGCAAAGTGATACGAATTTTGTTTCATGCGTGCTTTAGAATTTCTGGTGAATAAAGGGAGCTGCTGGGAATTGTGTATTAACTTTACTTTTAATTAACTTACTGTTCCTCTTTTGTCCCAATTACATCAGGGGTCCCGCAGGGCTCACATCTGGGTCCACTGTTATTTTTAATCTTCATCAATGATGTTACTAAGAACTTTATACACTCTAAATGTTTGATTTATGCAGATGATACTAAAATATTTATGAAAATTGCCTCTTTATCTGACTGCTTTCTACTTCAAAGTGACCTCTCTAGACTCAGTAATTATTGTCACAGTAATTCCTTACTTCTTAATACTAATAAATGTAATATTATATCATTTAGTCGTAAGCCTTCTCCTATAATATTTAGCTATAAATTTAATGACAGTGTCATAACAAGGGTCTCCGTTATCAAGGATTTAGGTATATTCTTGGATAATAAGCTTTCTTTTAATACACATTTTGACAACATAACATCTAGAGCTTACCGAATTTTAGGATTTATTTTAAGAGTTGGTAGAGAATTTGAGCACCCCAGTACTCTGCTTCTTTTATACAATAGTTTTGTCAGATCCATTCTTGAATATGCATCATGTGTCTGGAATCCTCAGTACAAGGTTTATATCCACGAAATTGAAAGAATACAGAATAAATTCATAAAACATTTTAAATACCGTTTTCCTCTAAGTTCTACTGATAATTTATACACCCTACAGACACGTCGAACCGTAAGAGATCAAATTTTTCTTTATAAAATCCTATCCAATATCATAGAGTCCCCTGTTCTACTACAAAATATTTTCTTCCACTGTCCTCGCCTATCTGCTCGTAATAAAAAAACGTTTTGGTCACCTACGACGAACACGAACTACAGAAAAAATATGTTTCTCCCAAGAACCTGTTATCTCTATAATGACACCTTTACTAATATTGATATATTTAATATTACTTTGCCTGCATTTCGTAAGGAAATTATGAAAACGTTGCTGCCGATTAGCCAGTAATTGTATAATTATTATTTTTTATTATTCGCTATCTACTATTTATCAATTCATGCTTTGTATATTTTTTTATTTTTATTATTTAGATTCCATATTGTTTTGTCATATTTAGATTTAGTTTAAGTTGTTATCTTTTTGTGCAGTAATTTGCTTTCATAAGTTTGTTTGTGCTATTTAAAAGTGGAAACTTCACTGGTTTTTGTACTATTTTTATTATTCAATCTTACTGTAATATTGTACTGTTTGTTTCCCAAATAAAATAAAATAAAATAAAATAAAAAAATAAACTTGGATTGATTTGATACAAGTAGGTGAAGAAACATAATTTGATTTAAAACTAACTACTGCTTTCCCACATTACTCATAGGAGTAGATTTTTTTGTTGAAGAGTTAATCGGGAGAAGTAATACCGATTTCTGCCGCCAAGCACTAATGCCTGCACCTGCAATGCTGTGTTCCAGTTATGGGGCCGGTGAAATTACGGGTATATGAGACATTTACAACTCTATGTCTCACGGTGACGGCAATACAATGCAGCGTTGGTTTGTGATTGTGATCTCCGCGGTATTGCATATGTAATAGGTAGAGGTTACCTCCTTACATCAGGTGGGGCGTTCGGCTTATCTTGTCATTTAGTCGTATATAAAATAATTTAAAATGTCAACAAAAAAAAACAGACTTTAATGAGAAAACCTAAAATGTTGCTGAAAATACCCAAACATCTGTATGCTTATTACATTTGAATATTGATTTATCATTGATCCCATCATCAGAACTGGGTTTAAAAGCAAACATTATTAATTGATACAAAAAACCCGCAAGTTTAAATTTAGGGCATAAAACTATACCTTGAGAGAATCCAGTGCACAATATTACATTTTTTTATTCATTTAAATGTCACTCCAATTACCCTCTTACATGATGATGATGTGAACTATGATGATTAGTGAATAAATATATATATTCTTAGCCATCTTTCGATGTCGCCACCCGTGAATTTTGTAATATTGAAGAGTATCAACTAAACGACCAAATGGTGGTCTTCTCCATCAGTGCCACTTCACCAAATCATACTTTCTGAATGCAAATGCTTGAACTCGAGCTAAGATAATCAAATCAAATCTAAGAGAGGCCTATACCCAGCAGTGGGTGAATTCGGGCTGTGAATGATGATGATGATGATGATAGGCGACTTAAAACCTCCTCCTTATTTTATAAGTCGGTTAAAAAAGCTACGTCGCGGTGTTATGTATGAATGAACTAGTCACTAAGCAGTTACTTATATTAAAATTGCGTTTTACTTAAAGTAAACATAAACCCACAAAGTATTTTTTGCGATGACTGCCCATGGCCTCCAATTTGATGTTATAAGATACTAAGACTTCATTGACCCAATTACCGAGACCCAAAATATTAGTCTGCTGGCCTTACTACTCAACCGTAGCTAATCCATCGTCTGGGGTGACGAACGGCAGGCAAAATTGAGGAAAAACTGGTTTTCCTGTTTACTAAAAGAATTTTCCATAAAAGCCTGCTTAAGATAGCTTATCGACTATGCCTCTCTTTATATATTTTATATATCATCGATGCTAATTTTAATATTTTAAGAAATAAAATCCCTGCTAATAACTGCTATTTGATTAAACTTTGGAGATTTATGATATCCACATAGACATTTTCAGGCTTTACGTTTTAATCGTCATGTTAAATAGCACAGAATACTAGTTTAATCTCTTCAGAAATAAACAGTTTTGTATCATCACAAGTTTGCGTGTTTAAATCACGCGTGAATGAAATGCTACATGATCACTTTAACTCTGGTACGTTCATTAAGTCGGATATTAATTACATTGATTTTTATCACAGATTTAATTTGTACAATCCTATACTTGTGTTGTAGTGGATACAAATATGTTTTACGGGGGCTTGGCGGTGACTGACAGACAAGCTACAAAATGCATGGTTGACAAAACGAGATTTTGTCGCTGACTTTGAACTAAACTGTCACTACAGTTCCTAAGCTCCCCGACTCCCACTCCAGAAAGCATATTCCAACCGATAACCTATCACTTCCAAACATCTATATATCTCATCAAAAAATACTCTAAGTATCTCTTCTTTTCCCAGGTCCACAATGAAGTCACCAGGCCTTCTCATCTCGTACTGTCTCTTTCTTCTCTCCTGGCCTCTTCTCTGCGGGACCTCATCAAGCGGCGATGATAGAAGATGGCTGGTGTCATTAGTAGACTTGGTGGAGCTGGATTATGTGGACAGCTGCGAGCAGCGGTCTTCTGCTACTTGGAGCGAGCTGATCGGTGATAGCAAGGGGTTTTCATTAAAGGTTAGTTTGAGTCACATTTTTACGTTGGAAAGCAATGCCTGAACCTCCCTTAAATCGTAATCTTTCGCATGTCATATTGCTATTAAGTTTGTCTTTTTAGGGTTCCGGACCAAAATGGTAAAAAGGAACCCTTATAGAATCACTATCTGTCTGCCTGTCTCTCTGTCACAAGTGGATATTTCGAGAACTACTGATGCTAACGATTTTAAATTTGAAATGGTTAAAGATAACACTTTTTTACCAATATAGCATTATGAAAATGCTAAAAAATATTCTTCTTTTGATTGCAGGGGGGCGGATATGGGATCTCAATTTTTTTAAGTTACTAGGTTGTGTGGGGTATCATATGAAAGTATGAAAGGTATTCATCATCATTTCAGCCGTACGACGTCCACTGCTGGACATAGGCCTCCCTTATGGATATCCAGTTATTGCGGTTGGAAGCGATCTGCATCCACCGTCGACCTGCGGTCTTCACCAGGTCATCATCCCATCTTGTTGGTGGACGTCCTACGCTGCGCTTGCCGGTCCGTGGCCTCCACTCGAGAACTTTTCGGCCCCATCGGCCATCTGTTCTGCGAGCTACATGGCCTGCCCATTGCCACTTCAACGTGCTAATCCGTTTGGCTATGTCGGTGACCCGAGTTCTTCTACGTATCTCCTCATTTCTGATTCGATCGCGTAAAGAAACCCCGAGCATAGCCCTCTCCATAGCTCGTTGAGCGACTCTGAGCTTATTCATGAGGCCAATCGTGAATGACCACGTCTCGGTTCCATATGTCATCACTGGTAACACACACTGATTGTAGACTTTCGTCTTAAGGCACTGAGGAATTTTGGACGAAAAGACGTTGCGTAGTTTCCCAAACGCTGCCCATCCGAGTTGGATTCGTCGATTTACCTCTTTCTCGAAGTTGGACCTACCTAATTGGACTGTTTGTCCTAGGTATACATACGCGTCGACAACTTCGAGAGCCGAGTTCTCAACCATAACTGGGGCAGGCGCAACATGGACATTCGACATAATCTTCGTCTTGTCCATGTTCATTTTAAGACCTACCCGTTGGGAGACTCGGTTGAGGCCTTCGAGCATCGTGCCAAGTTCCTCCATCGACTTTGCCATGACCACAATATCGTCAGCAAACCGAAGGTGAGTCATGTATTCGCCGTTAATGTTGATGCCTAGTCCTTTCCATTCCAAGAGCTTAAAGGCATCTTCCAAAGCGGTCGTAAACAGTTTCGGAGAAATAACGTCTCCCTGTCTTACGCCTCTTTTTAAGGGAATATCCTTCGAACTCTGTTCCTGTACTCGGACTGACATAGTGGCGTTTCTATACAAAGACTTCAACACTTCGATATACCGATAGTCAATTCGGCATCGTTGGAGAGACTCGAGCACCGCCCATGTTTCGATCGAATCGAAGGCTTTCTCATAGTCCACAAACGCGAGACATAGCGGCAAGTTATACTCTTCGGTCTTCTGTATCACTTGCCGCAGCGTATGAATGTGGTCTATGGTACTGTAGCCTTTTCGAAACCCGGCTTGTTCGGGACGCTGGAAGTCATCAAACCTGCGATCGAGACGATTTGTGATGACCCTTGAAAACAGCTTATAAATATGGCTCAAAAGCGAGATCGGTCTGTAGTTCTTAAGCAAGGTGTTGTCACCTTTCTTAAAGAACAGTACCACGACGCTTTTGTTCCATGTTTTTGGCGTAATACCTTCGAGCAAGACGGAATTGAAGAGCTTCTGAAGGACTTTAAGTATCGGTGATCCACCCGCTTTCAGAAGCTCTGAAGTGATTCCGTCCTCCCCCGGCGCCTTGTCGTTCTTAAGCTGTTTCAGGGCCATCCTGATCTCGTACAGGCTGATGTCCGGGATATCTTCGGTATAATGTCGGGTCAGCTTGGCTCTAGGGTCTTCTGCCACACTGCAAACAGGTTTAGTGACCGAATCGTAGAGCTGTCCATAGAACCTTTCGACTTCCCTTAACACTTCTGCTTTACTTGACGCTATACTGCCATCTTCCCTCTTCAGCTTCGTCATCTGGCTTTGCCCAATAGACATATCTCTCGCGAACACTTTGGAGCCTTTGTTCCGCTCTATCGTATCTTTAATACGAGCTGTATTAAAGGTACGAATATCGTGCCGCAAGGATTTCCAAACTTGTCTATTAAGCTGCCTATGTGACTTAGCATCATCGGGAGACTGCAGTCGTAATGAGCGTCGTTCAGCCATAAGGTTAACAGTGTCATCAGAGAGTTTCTGAGGTCTATTTGTACGGGGCGTCTTAAAGAATTGAGACCCCACCGTATGGACAGTTTCTACGAACCTGTTATTGATCTCGTCCACTGATGCATGTTCTTCGAGACCCAGACAATCAAAGCGATTTGAAAGTTCGAGTTGAAAGCTCTCGAGGTTTTGGATATGTGCACGAGTGGGTCGGAGCGTAGATTTCATCAGACGGGACCTTTCAAGTCTAACGTTCATATTCAATGTGCCTCTAACGATTCGGTGATCACTTCCGGTTTTCACCCTGTGAATCACAGTGACATCATTGAATACCCGTTTCTTGGTCAAGATGAAATCAATCTCATTTCTCGTGGAACCATCGGGACTCATCCAGGTCCATTTCCTGTGAGGCGGCTTCTGGAAAAAAGAATTCATCATAAAGAGTCCTTCTTTCTCCAGAAAATCGGCCAGCCTCTGTCCCCTGGGGTTCCGTTGTTCCGTTGAAAGGTATTCATTTGCACATTAATAAACAGTTTTTAGTTTTCCTTTAAGCTGTATCCTTTTTGAGTTATTAACAAAAATGTTGGAAAATCGACCGTTCCCCCCCTTTATCTCCGAAATTTGCAGAGATAAACCCGTGAAACTTTTACAGCTTATAGAAGTGTATGTAAACTTTATAGGAAAATTATAGCTAACTCTCTGATTTGCATAGTTTTTTAGACGAGAGGGTGGAAGGGGGGTTTTCAAAATGTTGATGAAGTTACTAGGTCGTGTGGGGTATCATATGAAACTGTTTATTAATGTGCAAATGAATACCATTTTCACATTATTAAACAGTTTTTAGTTTTGCTAAACTAAAAACTATAAGGCTTAACCTTATAGTTTTCGACTTATTCACAAAAGCGTTGAAAAAATAGCGTTCCCCCCTTATCTCCGAAGTTTGCGGTGATTAACCTCTGAAACTTTTATTGCTATTAGAAGTGTATGTAAAGAATACGGGAAAATTATAACAAACTGTCTAATTAGCATACTATTTTAAAAATCATCAATTAAAATCAAGTGAAAAAATTTACATTATAAGTTCCGCTATCAGACAAAAGATGGCGCTGTCAAGGTTCTCCAACAAATATAAACCGCCTATATCATATATTATATTGTATGATGGCACGGAACCCTCGGTGCGCGAGTCCGAATCGCTCTTGTCCGGTTTTATTTACTGTAGTTTAATTTTAAAATCTTATGGACCTACTGTTAGACTTGTATTGGGAATCCGTAAATACTTGTACTTAAATCCATCCAATGGACCATCTCTTCAAGAAACCATGGTGGCGCCACCCTGGTGTTATAAAATGTGTGAACTACCAACAGGATGTGAGCGAATACCCAGGAGGGGCGATGATACACAGAGCTTTGTGTGGTGTTATTTTCTTTACGAAGCACGATTAATAATGTGTTAAGAAAAAGGGAACCCAATATTAAAAGATTCCTGATGAATGGTGATTTGAATATCGACATGAGCGTATCCGGGTACTTATCGCGTAAATTACCTTTATTATTTCCCGACGTTTCTACTGGATTGCACCCGTCATTACTATTACATTACTAATACCGGACCGCATAAGTACCCGGTTACGTGTATATGAATAATATCGACATGAGTCCGAAAACCAAGATACTGTTCCGTATTAATCATATCTCCGTTTAAGATATCGCTTCTAGCGATAATATCGCTCAATGTATGTTATTTTTTGTTTATGTCCTTAAGTTTCCTTTCTTTGGTGTAAAAGAGTAATCTATGTATGTAACTATCTTTTTGCAGCTGGAACGAGACAAAGCATACGGCCTGTTCGTCCGCCAACAGACAACGGACGTGAAAAGCGCTCTTACAGCGCACACTCTGTCTCCGGAAGACCACGTGCTAAGGCGGAAAGTCAAACTGCTGATGCAGCCTGGTGACACTATGCTGGAACCTGAGCAGTGGATACGAGTTAGTTTTCTCCTCTCCTAGACTCTCCTAACGACCTCTGTGGCGCAGCGGGCGAAGGTCCGCCTGCAATGCAAGAGGTTGCTGGTTCGATTCCCGCTTCGGGACAAATGCCTGTACGATCTGCAGATATTTGGTCAGGGTGTTCTGGGTGTTGTCCAATATATCGTTAAAAATATATATCTACTTAGTGTAATGTATTCGTTATCAGTCATATAGTACCCATAACACAAGCTCTGCTTAGCTTGATGATGATGCTGTGCGAATTTTCTAGCATTATTGTTATTAAAAAAATAGTTTACACAATCCTTGAAGACAATTATGATTGTCATGTGACATCACAAAAGGAGTCTATAAGTGACCCCCTTAAAGTTCGAATTCGTAAATATTTCTACTGAGTTAACGCCAAATATGTTTCTACGCCACATCTACCTTATTCCTTACAATCTCTTACGAATGATAGAATTAACAGATTACGACAGATTTCCCTTGCACATTCTCAAACCCGCCTGCCAAGCGTGGCGGGTATGGCAACAACTTCATCTTGATCTAAGAGATTCATGAGAGAGGCCTATGTCCAGCAGTGGACGTGGAAAGCAATTCTACCGCTAAGATGGATTCTAGGAAATGTATTAAAATGTCTTTAATTATTTTATTAAAAGTTATTTCCATAGATCATCATCATCATGTCAGCCGTAAAACATCCACTACTGAACTCAAGCCTCCCTCATAGATCTCCATGAGGGGTTGTTGCCATACTCACCACGCTTGGCAGGCGGGTTGGCGAGCGCAGTATGAGATGTTGATACACGGAAAGACGCTGCTGCCCATCTTCCGGAGGTATCTCTTAGCAGGCTCTTGCTGCATCCACGAGCATGAGAGGAGGGGTAACATTCTTCTGCCGGCACCCCACGGCTTTCCATAGATCCTCCGAGTTAAATAATAAAATGGGACATGAAACTCATAATAAAGACGTAAAATCATAACTTATATACAGATTTGATATTATTTCCTCTAGAAGCCGCAGGTAAGGAAGCAATATCTTTTATGGTAACAGTTCCATACCAAAGCGGTATCAGCTAGGTCATTCAATCATATTTTTATTTGCTAAGAACATTGACGTTTTCTTGTGATCTAAACTTAAACTTAACTTCTAAAATCTTTACCTTTCCATAAAGAACTTCACATGTATCTAATAAAAATATTCTGCATAACCTAGTCCTAATTAAAGTGGTCTTAGAGAGAAGGAATGACTAAAAATAATTAAATTATTTCTTATCCATAAATCCTCTAATATTATACATGAAAAACTGAAGCGTTTGTTTGTTTGGTAGAACGCGCTTATCACAGGGACTGGTTCTAATTGGAAAAATATGATACACCCGGACCAGAAGCATAAATGTGCAGATAAAACAAAACATTTTGTCGATCGACTGATCGAACCTGCGCCTTTTATTAAACTATTTGGAATTCCGTTGCAAGAACAGCGTTGGTTAACATAGCCAACATTATGCTGAAACAGAGACCTTTTTGTGAGTCAAGCATGGCTCCATTATTTTTATTTCTATTTTAATTTTACAAAATAAAGAAATTATCTTATTTGCGCTGCGGAGTTCGTCTAACATAAGAGTCACCTAGCTGTTTTCTCTTCCCTGAACAGAGGAACTCATAAAATATACGAAAGGATTTATAACCAATTACGTACATCCATCTATCGTGATAAAAATAGCCAAATGAATTTGTTCTTCGACCGTTATTTGATAACCATACATTGCGTTTTATCGTGCCTTGCTTGTAATTACCGGTCAAAGTATTATCATAAATCAAAGTAATGGCTTTCATGTCTAAACAGGGAGCTTTAATGTTCTTTGTTCTACTTTAAAGTGAAAAAGCTTTTTTTTTATATGCTAAATCAATAGTAATATTATAAAGCTGAAGCCACAGAGCTGAAGCATTCTTTGCTTTATCCAACATTTATTACATAAAAAAAATGTGGTATTGAGTTAAAGTGAGTCAACCGTGTCGTGGGGTGCCGGCAGTAGAATGTTACCCCTCCTCTCCTACCCGTGGATGCAGTAAGAGCCTGCTAAGGGACACCTCCGGAAGATGGGCAGCAGCGTCTATCCGTGTACCAACATCCCATACTGCGCTCACCAACCCGCCTGCCAAGCGTGGTGAGAATGGCAACTACCCCTCATGGAGATCAATGAGCGAGGCCTGTGTTCATCAGTGGACGTTTTATGGCTGAAATGATGAGTCAACCTTCGAGATAGACGATCTCTGTTTTGTAGCGGGCGAAGGTCCGCCTGCGAAGCAAGAGGCTGCGTGTTCGATTTCCGCCTCGGGACAAAGTATCTGTACGATCGGCAGATATTTGTTCAAGGTGTTCTGGGTGTTTTTCTATTTATAATGAAAAATACATATATCTATGTAGTATAATGTATTAATTAAGTATATCAGTTATCTAGTACCCATAACACAAGCTCTGCTTAGATTGAAGCTAGATGATGCTGGATTAATTGTCCAGCATTAATATTATAAGATTTTTAAATGTAGTTCACCTAACCCATTGTGAAAACAAATGTGTAACAAATAGACCCCTATAACGGTCTTGTAATAATTCATGATGAAATGATGAAGTTGACTAAACTTCATAATTTCAGCCGTAAAACGTCCATTATTGAACATAGGCATCCCTTATGGATCTTCATGAGGGGTAGTTGCCATACTCGCCACGCTTGGCAGGCGGGTTGGCGAGCGCATTGCGGGATGTTGATACACGGAAAGATGCTGCTGCCCATTTTCCGCAGGTATCCCTTACCAGGCTCTTACTGCATCCACGGGTTTGAGAGGAGGGGTAACATTCTACGGCCGGCACCACACGGCAGTCAGAAACTTACCTTCCGTTTAAAACGCAACATTCTGCCATGCACCATAGCTACCAATCTCCACTCGTTCGATGACAAAGAGGTTGAAAAGCGTCCACAGGAGAGAACAGATACATTTTCCTTCTTATTTTTTCAGCTGGTAACATTCGGCGACGAAGCTCTGCACAAAATAAGGTTCGCTACGAACTACGACTGTGGTTCTCAAACAAACTGCACTCTTCGAGGTAAGGGAATGTTTAAATTATTTACTTTGAGCTCTTGTGGTGAAGGAACGAGAGAGCATTTGCTAATCCTATCCTACTACTTTTATAAACGAGAAAGTTTGTGAGTACATATGGATGTTTGTTGCTCTTTCTCCCAAAACTGGCCTACAGATTGAGCTGAAATTTTGCAGACGTAAAGATGTTGACCAGGTTGACACATATGCCACATTTTATCAGGGTACAACGCATGCGAAGCGGCGGGCATAAGCAAGCATCTATTAAATCTCTAGTTAAGGCTTGTCTTCTAGCCTCTGCGTATTCGGCTGTAAGTCAGAGGAAAGATCAATACGCTTGAAACTGACTAAGCAGCGGATTTCTTTACTGCTTAGTCGTTGATTATGGTTTACTTCACCGTTTATGTAGATACATAGATAGATAGACTTGTATTTGGCAACAAAACAGCACAGACAAAACACAGTACGTATACAAGACCAACTTAAATAACTTTACACTTAGAAAATGAAAAATAACAATAATAGCTAACATACAATGCGATTAGGTTGGTTTCTACACAAACACAATAGAGTAAAGATAGTATTAATGAATTAAAGATAAGAAGAGTTAAAATATACAGAAGCTACAAATATAATAAAGCACGGGAGAGATGACAGGTGAAGTAAGGCTGTACTGAATGGCGTCCAAGAACTGAGCTGTACGCTGTAAAATTTCAGCCATCCAGCATGTACAAGGAAGATAAAATATTTCTTATTTTTTGAGTCGCCTGTATGTAAAAGGTACATATTATCACGTATAATTTCTACGTGATAAATCTTAATATTATAACAAGTCACGATTATGCGTGTATAGCAATAAGCTTCCTTATATAAGTATTGTTTAATAAATCAGTTGTGATCAGAATTTAACTGGAGTATCATTATATAACTCCAACACAGCAGCAAGATAGGCAGGCGATATACCGAGCGTCAGTAGTGGGCGAAGTCAGGCTGCTGATCATCACAGCCGAAGGTCTGATTTCCACGTCCACTGCTGGACAAAGGCCTCCCTCATGTATCTACAAGATCACATTGCCACACTCGCAACGCTTGGCAAGCGGGCTGGCAAGCGCAGTACGGGATGTTGATACGGGTTATCTACCGGAGGTATCCGTTGACAGTTTCTTACTGCGTCCACGGACAAGAGGGGTTACATTCTACTGCCACCGCACGGCAATTAAATTAATCATCATCAGACTTAACGGTTGATTATTTTAAATTTAATAAGAAATATCAGATCAGCTTGTTTTCGTTGTTTTATAGGGTTCCGTGCCCAAAGGGTACAAAAAACGGGGCCCTATTACTAAGACTCCGCCGTCCTCTGTCTGTCACCAGGATGTATCTCATGAATCGTGATAGCTAGACAGTTGAAATTTTAACATATTATATATTTCTGCTGCCGCAATAACAACAAAAAAAGCCGTGTTGGCCGAGTGGTATATACCCCTGACTTTCGATCCGAAGGTCGTGGGTTCGATACCGGCCGTGTACCAATGGATTTTTCTTTCTTAAAAAATTTATGTGCACTCTTAACACGAGCTTTAACGGTGAAGGAAACATCGTGAGGAAACCCGCGGCTTAGTTAGCTTCAGACGTATTGACCTGTTCTTTCCTCTGAATAATAGCTGACTAAGCTGAGAGGATGGTATAGCTGCTGGGCAAGCCTAATCCATCTAACAATGTCCCAGGCACTGCAGCGTCCCGTACAGCATGATTAACAGTTGCTGACGCTGTATAAATCATCTATGATAGATGCAAAGGCCTTACTTATAACAACAAATAAGTACTTCATCATTTCAGCCATAAAACGTCCACTAATGAACAAAGGCCTCCCTTATGTGTCTCCATGAGGGGTAGTTGCCATACTCACCACGCTTTGCAGGCGGGTTGGCGAGCGCAGTATGGGATGTTGATACATGGAAAGACGCTGCTGCCCATCTTTCGGAGGTATCCCTTAGCAGGCTCTTACTGCATCCACGGGCATGAGAGGAGGGGCAACATTCTCCGGCGCCCTACGGCTTTACTTAATAATATAAGTAATGATAATATAAGTATAAATACTAAATAATAATAATTAGTACTTACTAAAACATAATAAAATAAATATTTAAGGATGGCTCACATACAACAATCGTGATTATTTTACCGTTTTTTGCTTGATAACGGCAACCGGTAGAGGCTTGAAATATTTCAAAATATTTCGTTGTATGTTTATAGTATAGTATGTAGTTGTTTTCCCAAAAATTGTACGGAACCCTTTGTGCGCGAGTCCTACTCGCACTTGGCCGATTTTTTTAAGTTTACTAGGTACGTCAAGAAAAAGTTATTTTTTCCTAAGCCTCGGGAAATGAGAAAATCAAAAGTCCAATCAAAGTAAATAAATTACAACAAAAAGTTTTAAGTCGAATGACAAACATTAATCATGGCGTCTGTTTTCTTAAATTGGCAACTTATTACGAATTCCTAATGCCTGCGTCATAAATCTGTTGCTACTATTCAAAATTACTAACCCGGCAGTAGAAAAACTCAATATACCTCTCATCACTGATAATTTACATTACCAACTGCAAACGTTTTCATCTCCTTCCTCTTTCTATGAGACGCGACATAGATCAGTACTTGGAGACCCATGAGGGAGGTCTATGTTCAAAATTTGTATCAAAACCAAAACCTAAACAACATCTAATCTAAAGGATGACTCGCGCTGAACCGTGTCGTGTCCGAACCGAGCGTCGGCCGTAGCCTGGTCACCGAGCCGGTCCCGCGCCTCGAATTACAAAGACGGACCTCGACGGGCAGGGTGATTGATTACGTATCGCGCGACAGGTTTTGTAACAGGCATTTGATAGCAAAGATTGCTGTCAAATGTCAATTCCTTGCAGTTCTCTAATACAAAATTGACATTTGATAGCAACGATTGCCTATTGCAAAACCTGTCGCGAGATGCAGCAGGGCAGAGAGAGGCAGGGTGATTAATTAATGCCGGTAATTACTTCTGCGATGCAGTAAATCGTCCGAGCAATTTTTCCGAGCGTTGTCCGTTCCTCGGTCGTCACTTGGTTGTCGCTCGGTATAGCGTGAGTGTGTCCATACAAAATATATGTAATATTAGTTGACCTTGCTTTGCTATGGTCGACACTCGGCTCGGACACGACACGGTCTAGCGTCAGTCACCCTTTAGTCGCCAGTCAAGCAAAGTTTTTACGTAAAAGTTTGATTAATCGCCTTCGTTTCAGCCGATTGATTTGATTTAGGCGATTTACGAGAGAGGCATATGAAAATGCGTAGAGGAGTGGTTCAATTTGCATTTGTTACACAAAAAGACGCTGCTGCTCATCATCCGGAGGTATACGGATACTTTTGCCTTTGGGTGCAGTAGAACCTGCTAGGGGTGGCAGGTTCTACTGCACCCAAAGGCAAAAGATGAGTGGCAACATTCTACTGCCGGCACCCCACGGCTCCTAATTAATACGTTTACAAAATGTTGCCGCATAGAAATAAACTTTTATGTACACTTTCGAAGGAAATACCTAATTCACCGTTTCTCGTAAGGGAAATTTGTATTTTTAAGACGTTTTACGCGATGTGAAAATTATGCGGTAGAATTTGAATTCGGATAACTCCTTCCAAACTCTGCGCTCAAACGGTTTATGAAAATATTTATTTAATGAATACATTCTTCAAAATTCGTAAAGGAGCAAAGGTTTAAAATCGTTGGATACGCCCTCACCGTAATGAGACCGCACCATTTTGTTTCCACACAAAATGAGTGAGCGCACTCATTTGGAATCAGTGTACCTCTAAACCCAGTGTTAGTCAGACACCACGTCCGACTAATGTGTTGTTACTTCCACGAAAGTTCGTGCAACATAATTGCAGAATAAATGGTAACAATAACAGTTTGGTTTATTGGCAAAATCAATGTGAGTGCGTCGGCATTATTGTTACCACACTTAAGAAGATTATGCCACAGTTTTTGATGTCAAGGCACATCTAACGTTTTAAATCTTTGAAGAGGAGTGCTTAAATTAGCATTTGGCATGAAAATAGTTAAATTGGATGAGATGTCAATATTTTTATTTCATCATTATAGCCTTAGGACTGCTGTTTACATCCACTGCTGGACATAGGCCTCCCTCATGAAACGCCAGGTACAGATAATGAGGGTTTGTTGCCTTACTCACCACGCTTAGCCGACGTGTTGGCGAGCACAGTACGGGATCTTAAAGACACTGCTGCCTATCTTCCGGAGGTATCCCTTGGCAGCATTCTTACCGCATCTACGGGAGAGACGTTCAACATTCTACTGCCCGCACCCCACGGTAATAAATGTATGCAAATGTATTCTTCTTACAGAACTACACTACAACTTGGCCAGGCAGCAAGACGCGGAGACCCAGCGCCGTATGAAGTCCTCCTGGGAACAGAACCTACCAGACTCGACGGAGTACTTCGAACACATACTGCCACTCCTCAGAAATGCCACAAAGCAAAACAGTAAGTATCCTTTTATAATTGCAATATTAGGGGGCGAAGGCCTCTATTGTGCACAGCGCTGTCTATCTGTCTGTGGATGACACGATTACAACCGAACGCGTTGATCGATTTACATGAAACTTTTTTTGTTAGCACTGTCTTATTGAGAGAAGGGTATAGGAGAATAGGTAAGTTACCGCTTTACATCAGGTAGGCCTTTGGCTTGTCTCGTCATTTAGTAGAATAAAAAAAAGAAAAACATTGTTAATATTCCGTAAACAAACGTTGGTGCGGGGGTACCAGAAAAGGGGGCGAAGGTTTCCGAAAAATTACATTTTCAAAAGACATAGACATGACACAGACAAGACATTTGACCTTTGGTGACCTTTTGAGGTCACAATAACTCCGGTTCCTGTGACCCTAGCGTCACCAAAATCAATTAGTACCATTCTATCATTAAGACGGTGCTAACAAAAAAGGTTTCATGTAAATCGGTCAACGCGTTCGGTTGTAATCGTTTCTTGCACAGTCAGACAGACAGACAGACAGCCCCTAATCATGTGGGACATTCGACAATTGGGAACGCGGATCCAGGACAAATCGCGCGGCGCTATTGCGGCGTACTGTTTATGAAAAAGTGTGTGTTTGTTCGTGAACGAAATGTCTATTTATTTTGAAAAGTCGCGGCGTTGTCGGCAAAAAAATAAAACAATGCAACACTACGGCAATGGAGACGTGCCGTGCATCGCTCGTCACCGCTCCCCACGCCGCTACCTTCGAGACCAGCTCCACATAAATGTATGCATTAAACACCCCGCTGACTTCGTGACCGTGACGAAAAATCCTCAAATATTTCTTAATATTTATTCTTTGCAGACTTCCAGACTGTGGAAGACTACTGGGACGCTCTAGTGGAGTACGAGGGTGCGATACTGAAAGCGCGAGAGATCTGGAACAGCGTGCGAGCAATGTACGTGAAACTGCACAAATACGTCGCCATGAGGCTGAGCGGCAACAGCGCGGTGGGGCAACCGCTCAACGTGAATCTACTGAGTAAGTTAATTCTCTAGAGTTTCATGTAGATGTTCGTTTCCTCAAAATGTTCTTCTGTTTTTCCAGCGCAGTAGGCTTTTATCGCTACCTCCGTCCCCGTGCGGGCGCGGCGTTCTTATATTCTTTATTTTGTTCGTTTTACAACATCAATAAAAGGTTTTGAAAACTATCGAATATTCTTCTAAACGTCGTTTCTGCCATGATTTAACATATTGCAATTTTCAGTCCAAGTAGTTCAACTACTTTTCTTAAGTTGAACAAGTTGGAGGGAATGTATCCAATATGTTCAATTGGTTGAACAAATAGTTGAACATATTGGACTACTCCATGTCTTTTGAGAGTGAAACGTTGATACACTTGAAGTACAACCACGAAAACGAGCAATATCCTTTCTTCGTAACTTTTTATCATCAGTTTAAGTGAAAAATATCGTATTTTTCACCGTAGAATTATAAACAATGTTTATCTAACTACAACATATATATCTGGTCCGAAAAAAACAAAGGATATTTGATCGTTTGAATTTGAATCGAAAAATTGGCTGATTGACTGCACACCACATTAAGAGAACATAAACGATTAAGAAATAAGGTAAAAATAACGCAGGAGTACAAAGGGCGGCTTTATTGCTATGAGCGATCTTTTCCAGGCAACCTTGGGATGGACAGGAAAATAAAGGACGCTATATCGTGGCGTAAAATTAGGAGATTTTAGGAATCAAACTTACATAAATAAATAAATAGTCATAGATTATGTACATACGTATTTTTCCGATAGTATATTAGATAAACAATAATAAATTAAATACAAAATATAACAAAATAATTATAGTGATAAATAATCTCACTAATATTATAAAACTGAAAGTTTGTTTGTATGGATATATGGATGTTTGTTACCTCTTCACGCAAAAACTAGGCTACGGATTGAGTTGAAATTTTGCACACCTATAGATGTTGACCGGGATTAACACATAGGCAACTTTTTATCTGGGTACAACGCATGCGAAGCTGCGAGCACAAGCTAGTATTCATATAAAAGCTTTTTGAAAGTAAGCAGAGATTTTGCAGGTCCGATGTTGAGGGGGAGATCGTTCCACAGACGAATAGCTTGCACAGAAATTTAGTTCATTTTTTAAGCCCCATTAGACTAACGAAGAGCCAAATTAAACCGTGAGCTTAAATTGATCCTTAGTTATCAGCAATATTCTAGTAAATAAGTTTCAGGTTTATCTACAGATCTTGGCGTCATTTAGATCTCAACTCTTTTGTGGGCGAAGTTATCAATCACGACATTCTAAATATTGACCTTTGCTCCCATTTTCACATTAATATTTTTGATAGCATTATATCTTAGTGCGCCATAATAAAATTAATTAATACACAGTGGATGAAATTGTGAATTTCCCTCATCTTTCCCCAGACACAGAAAACACGTTATTCTTAACGAACTTAATCAAACTCTCGACAACAAATGTTGTGGGTGGACTGTATTTTTCTATCTTCAAGGTTTCAATAATATTCCTTTTCAGTTTTCAGTTTTCAGCTTTATTTCTTTCTTCTTATTAATTATTTCTTGCTACTGGAACCACTGTGTGTCGCAGCACAGGTTCGCGTTTACTATCCTACCCCTAAGCTATACCGTGCAGAGGACGGCTCTATTTGTTCAGTTTCTCTAGCCTACTTTTCACTATGTTATTTGGGGTTTTTTACCGATATCTTTTTATTTATTTATAAAACCTATAACTATTTGATCTTAAATTAAAGGTGCTTCTCTTAGCTTTCTAGCTACAC
This sequence comes from Pasiphila rectangulata, assembly GCA_963082625.1. Taxonomy (NCBI): domain Eukaryota; kingdom Metazoa; phylum Arthropoda; class Insecta; order Lepidoptera; family Geometridae; genus Pasiphila; species Pasiphila rectangulata. Next base: position 5,627,621 of record OY720244.1, on the reverse strand, counting down.
CTAAAACTTATTCCTAGGTCTTATACTTAAAAAGATATGAACATATTTCTGCCTAAATTACAACTTACTAACTTATTCTAAGAAATTGTAACAAAGTTTTAATCATGTTTAAATTGAAATCACTACTTAAATTAAGCGTTATCGTGTCCAGGACATCCTCCCCCCGGCGTAGCTCGCGCAGCCTCTTCTTTCACCAACACGATGAGCTTGCTGGTCGGCCGCTTGAAGACGCCAGTCCTCGTCCGGACATCTGCCACCCGTACGCCTCCTGTAGCTGGTGGTTGAGGCTTCATCTTCCGTACTAGGCAGAGTCTGCATTCCCTCTCGATGCCTCGTACTGTCGGTCGTAGATGAATCACCCAGTATTTCTGTCTGAGGTCGTTCGTCACACGCTCTCTGTTAGCGTGACCAGCTGCGCAGTGTTCTCGCAGGACGAGGAGTCTTGTGATGCGGTGTCGGCCGTCGAGTATAATAGGCCTCTTCATTTCAATCGGTGCATCAGCGGCTCCAATGCGTCCTCGTACTCGCAGAATTCCATCTTCTAAAATCGGGTCCAATCTAAACAGACGACTTGATTTCGTGATTGGACGAGACGTTTTCATTCGTTGCAGCTCATCTGAGAAGCTCTCCTTCTGTGCGTGGCGAATAAGCGCACGTTCTGCGTCTTCGATGTGCCGATTTTCCATGTGCGTGGCGCGTCGTCGACATCTCTCGATGAAGAAGAGGACTCGTGCTGTAGCTCTGACTAGTGTCTCGTACTTAGAGAAGCGTGATGGATCTGGTAGCCATCCATCTGTCTTGTCTTCTTCCACTCGGATGTGAAGAACTTCTTCCTCGTGGTTGCTGTCAGACGTCTCCTTCGGCCACTGATGCTCTGGGCGGTGAAGGAAGTCTGGACCTCGGAACCATCGATCTTCTGCCGTTATGCGTTTGTTCGTTAGCCTTGTCGCGTCGTCTGCTGTATTCTCGCTGGTCGGTATCCACTTCCAATCTTCTTTCTGGGTAAGTTCAGATATCTCCCCCAGGCGATGGGCGACGTAGGGCGTGTATCTTCTTGCATCGTGTCGAATCCAGTGTATGACTGTCATTGAATCGCTCCAGTAGATCGTTCTCTTGACTTCTACACGATGTTCCTTTCTGATTGCATCGGACAACTTTGCTCCGATGACAGCTGCCTGTAGTTCTAGGCGGGGAATAGTTTGCGTTTTCTTTGGAGCAACCTTGGACTTGGCGGCGATAAGGCATACGCTGAAGCTTCCATCAGGTCTCGTGCTTCGCCAGTACGCCACGGCAGAGTAGGCTTGTTCACTGGCATCACATAGTACGTGTAGCTCCAGGTCGGTGTGGTCTTGAATCGCGTAGCGTCGCTCCAGCCGAAGAGTAGTCAGGTCGTTCAGTTGTTCCAACCATGCAGCAAACAGTTCGTTCTCTTCTTCCGGGATTGGTTCATCCCATGACATCTTGATTCGCCATAGATTCTGCAGCACGATTTTTGCTCGTATCGTATAATGACTCAGCAGACCGAGCGGATCGTAGATGGACATTACCGCGCTGAGTGCCTCTCGTTTCGTTGGCGCGCGGACTCGTGCACGTACTTCGGCGGGAACTCTGTTCATGGAGGTGTTGAATCCAAGTTCATCTCGTTCGGCGTTCCAGTAGAGCCCAAGGATCTTGTTCTCTGATCCCTTCCCGTCGAATTGCGTCGGTGTTGTAGTTCGTTGTTCAGCCGGCACGTCCTCCAGTACGCAGTCCTCGTTGCTGTTCCATCCTCTCAATGTGAATCCAGCAACCGCGTGTACTGTGCGCAGTTCCGTGACGGCTCGACGAGCTTCCACGTCGTCATCGTAGCTCGCTACCAAATCGTCCATGTAGTGGCTTCTGGTGATGGCTTCGCAGGCGAGAGGATAAGTGTGAGCGTATATCCTCGCGTTGTGGTTTCGCACAAAATGCGCCATGAATGGAGAACTCGCAGCGCCGAATATCATGCTTGTCATCTTGAACCGTTGAGGCGTCTTCTCTCTCTCGTTGGCTCTCCACAAGAATTGTTGCGCCGGCTGGTCTTCCTGACGAATCTTGATTTGGAGAAACATTTCCTGTATGTCGGCTGTAATCGCGACTCGTTTCTCTCTGAATCTGTACAGGATGCCTGGCAGGGACATCAAGAGGTCGGGTCCCTCCAGCAGGTGATCGTTCAGGCTGACTCCATTGCTCTTCGCTGCTGCATCGAAGACAAGCCTTATCTTCCCGGGCTTGTTAGGGTTGCGTACTGCGAAGTGAGGCAAGTACCAGCAGACGGTGCTAGACTCCTCCGTTCCATCGCATGGTTCAGCATACCGCTTCTGCAGCAGGTTCTCGATTTGATTTTTGTATTCTTCGGCGAAGACTGGGTCAGCATCCATCTTCTTTTCAATGCTTTGAAGACGACGAAGTGCCATGTTGTAGCTCTGAGGTAGCTTCGTGTCTTCTTTCTTCCATGGTAGACCAACTTCGTATCCTTGGTCAATCTTTTTGATTGTCTGTTCGACGATCTTTGTAGCCCGGAGATCTCGTTCACTCGTACGTGGCTTATTATTGATACCGATTGCTTCAATGCTGAAATGCTTCTCTATCAGCTCATGCAACTCTTGGTTTTGCTGCTCGATGGCTTCAGGTGTGTAGATGTGTAGCACACTGTCTTGATCCGCAATGATGCTACGTGGTATGGATCCGTGTATGACCCACCCCAGCTGTGTTCTCGATGCCGCTGGTTGGTTCGCTTTTCCGACTCGCAGTTCCAGTGAGACTATGTACTCCCAGTGGTCAGCTCCAATCAGGATCCCAGGATGTGATGACTCATAGCAAACTTCATCGCGTTGCAAGTCTCTGAGATGATCTTGATCCAACAGTGTAGCGGGAATCGATTGTTGCAGCAGCTTCATGTTCTTGATGGTGCGTGCCCGAAGTGGATGTAGCTTACTATTCTTGCTCTTCAGTTGCACGGTGACAAGTTGGCTTTCCTCTTCGTGTTGTGTGGTGTTGACTCCACGCATTCGTAGTGGCAGTGAAGGTCCCTTCGCTCCGATGGTTCGTGCCAACTTCTCATCAATCAGAGTGACTGTTGCCCCTTCATCCAAGAGAGCGAGCGTATCGATCTCCCCCCGTGGACCGACGACGGTGACTGGACACATCTTCAGCAATACTGCTTTGTTATTCTGGGCAGCGGTGGTCACTGTCATAACCGCTTCGGTTGGGCTCGAACTGTCTTCCTTCTTCTCTTTATGCAGAGTTTGATGGTGTAGACGTGAACATTGGCCAACGCCACACGATGTCGCCTTGCAGTTGGTGCGCCGATGCTTCTTTACTATACATTTGAAGCATAGCTTGTTCTTCTTCACATGTTCCCATCGCTCGTCAATTGTCATTGCTTTATATTCGGGACAATGTGTCAGCGTGTGTTTCTTCTCACAGCATGAGCATACCTCTTCATTTTCAGGAAGTTCTTCAGTGGTGTTGTAAACGGCGTTCGTCTTCTTCTTGAACGCTGTGTTCGATTTCGGCACGTACTCCTTCTTGCTGGTTGGTGGCGCGTAGCTGTACCGCAGGGCTCGGTCCGCTTCTCGCATGAGGAAGTGAGATAGCAATACGATCTCTGGCTCGATCGTTCCCTCCTCCTCGGATGCGTAGTCACACCAACGCGAGCGAATGTGTGGGCTCAGCTTGTCCAGCGTTTCTCTGGCCAGCGTCGGATTGTGCAGGTAGCCTCGGTTCCCGATGTTGCTCAACACGCAGACCACATTCTGAAGCTTGACGGCGAATGAGTTCAGTTCTATTGCAGATGGTCCGGGTTTCGGTAGTCTTCTAAGGTCATCAATGGCCCGGTCGATGATGATCTCTGGTCTTCCGAAGCATTGTTCCAGGGTCTTCATGATCATTTCTGGATCGCTTGCGGTGTACAGGAGTGAAGCAACTAGTTCTCTTGCTTCTCCTTTAAGGCTGCTTCTTAGCCTCTGGATATTCTCAACTGGTGTCAGCTTGTATGTTCTCGTAGAGTCTTTGAAGGCGGCTTTGAAGGGCAACCACTCGTTCGGTGATCCGGAAAAGACGTGCAGGTCAGGGCACTTCATCCTCGGTCTTGCTAGCTTCTCTATTGCATCAGCTAATGCATCGATGTTGGCAGAATTCTTCGGTTTGACCGGCGTAATTGGCACGTTCCTGACGTTGAATCGGATGTTCTTCTCGGTTCTTGGAATGGTGTCACTCTTCTCCCCTTCAGTTGTTGTCTGCAGCCACTGGTTGATTCTCTCGCTGTGTTCCGGTAGGTCATCTTCATGTGTACTCCTTTGCTCCTCCTCTTCCAATGCTGCTAGGTCGGCAGCCAGTCTTTTCTTGACGAGGTCGGCTTCTATTTGGAGTTCTTTACGCCTAAGCTCCGCCAGTTTCTCCGCCGCTTCCAGTTCCGCTGTCCGAGCCCTGACTGCTACGCTCCCGTTAGATCGCAGAGAGCGCGCAGTTCGGGCAGGAGATCGTTCACTCCTATGGCGTTCCATACTCGGTCCGGCGCGGGTGCAGTCGGGTGCAGACCTTATAGGTGGGTCCAGTTCGTGACGGGTGGCTACTTGATGCGTAACGGGTGACGCAGGTGGTTCCAGCGACAATCTTCGTCTTCGTTCGAGCGTGATGGCCTCCAGTTCGGCACCTTGCCGTACAGCCTCCTCCGTGTGTCGTTCGGACACGTCGGCTTGGCTTCTGGTTACAACCATACTGCGCGAGCGCTTGATTTTTCGTTCTTCAATCCAGTAAGCGCAGGATCTCTTCACTCCGATCCGGCTCGAAGGACCAACTGTTGTGGGTGGACTGTATTTTTCTATCTTCAAGGTTTCAATAATATTCCTTTTCAGTTTTCAGTTTTCAGCTTTATTTCTTTCTTCTTATTAATTATTTCTTGCTACTGGAACCACTGTGTGTCGCAGCACAGGTTCGCGTTTACTATCCTACCCCTAAGCTATACCGTGCAGAGGACGGCTCTATTTGTTCAGTTTCTCTAGCCTACTTTTCACTATGTTATTTGGGGTTTTTTACCGATATCTTTTTATTTATTTATAAAACCTATAACTATTTGATCTTAAATTAAAGGTGCTTCTCTTAGCTTTCTAGCTACACCTAAAACTTATTCCTAGGTCTTATACTTAAAAAGATATGAACATATTTCTGCCTAAATTACAACTTACTAACTTATTCTAAGAAATTGTAACAAAGTTTTAATCATGTTTAAATTGAAATCACTACTTAAATTAAGCGTTATCGTGTCCAGGACAACAAAGTTGTAAAAACGAACGACATTCCAACTTCAGCTGCTAATAGTTGAGATAGAGATAGGTTTCGCCGGTCTTGCCATAAAAATATATTTTGTTTGCAAGTGTTTATTTAAAAAAAAAAGTACAATGTTACGTGTACCATCAGCGTAAACACAGACTGATTCTCTATCCGAAGATTTGAGTTTTGAAAGGCCTTGATGATTTTAGATTTTTTATTTGATGAAATCAATGGTGTTGATTTACGAACGATTAAAAAATAAACCCTGTATGCAGTAACGCCTACGTGTGCTGTGTGGACAGACTCCCTAAGGTCTGTTTTCATATTACTAGTTTTGTTACTAAAGAGACCAAAGAGACAAAAGACCGTCGCTACTTACCCGTACTCTCTCCTTTAATGGACGCGACATTACTTTAGTGTTAGCTGTCTCCCGCGGTTTTGTTCGCAACTTTGAAGTCAATAAAACTCTCCAACAATTAGCACTTCTTGTCTCTCAATAGATCTCAGATGTCTACTTTAGATTAGTTGAGTTAGCGTGAGCGCTAGACAAAAGCATTATCCACCGGGGGAAGTGCCTACTTTATTTTGTCCCTTTGTTTTCTCGTTTTAAGTTGTCATTTTTCGTAGACGATTGGAATGCTTTTAAATAATATAATGCTATGCTCTGCACAGCGCCATCTAGCCCAAGAGTTAGAATAGGCTTTTTTGCTCGTGGTGGGAAAATCTTTCATGGGATCACCTTTCTAAGGGAAGAAAAAATATTATGCCGGACTCATACCGGCTAAACATGTTTCCAAACATTGTTCAATCTACCGCAGACCAAGATTAAGAAGATCCTGTGTTATATATAATATTTGATGATTGATAAAATACTTTAATACATTTTTTTGTTAGAAAACACCCAAAAATAAGACTGCAAAGATATACCACTGGAAGATGGGCGGCAGCGTCTTCCGTGTATCAACATCCCGTACTGCGCTTGCCGACCCGCCTCCGTGGTGAGTATGGCAACAACCCTTCAAGACCTTGGAGATCCATGAGGGCCTATGTCTAGCAGCGGACGTCCTACGGCTGAGATGATGATGAGAATCAAGTTCGGCTGAGTTAACATCCTGTTGTAGATGCCGTGGGGTGCCGGCAGTAGAATGTTGCCCCTCCTCTCTTGCCTATGGATGCAGTAAGAGCCTGCTAAGAGCTACCTCCGGAAGATGGGCAGCAGCGTCATTCCGTGTATCAACATCCTATACTGCACTCGCCAACCCGTCTGCCAAGCGTGGTGAGTATGGCAACTGCCCCTTATGGAGATCCATAAGGGAGGCCTGTGTTCAGTAGTGGACGATTTACGGCTGAAATGATGATGATGATGAACATCCTGTTGTACTCTAATAAACTGCCCATATTGAATCTCTTTTGTATGTTCAACGCGAATTTATTAAAACGGAAATTAGTTTGGGTGTGGGGTTTTTATTTTGAGAAATGTACACATATCGCTGTAGGACTGCTGGCCTCGCTCGTGGATCTCCAAGATAAGAGGGGGTTGTTGCCATACTTGCCATGGTTAGCGGGTTGGCGAGTGATAATACAGCAGCCGACAATACACAACAGTTATCTTAAATAATGAGCTCTCTTGGCAGTCGTAGTGCTGGTTCTTAGCCCCCGACAAAAAAAGGAGTGTTATAAGTTTGACCGCTATGTGTGTGTCTGTGTGTCTGTTTGCGGCAAGATAGCTCTTAAACGAGTGGACCGATTTGAATGCAGTTTTATTTATTTGTGGTGGTTCATAAAAACGTTTTATCAAAATCTGTATAGGTTACAATATATGGGGTTGAAAGAGGGGATGAAAAATCGACTGTTTTTAAATAAACCCAAGTTGGGTATCAGATGAAAGGACATGATTGTGTAGGTTGCAAAATTGAGGGTACACATTACAAAAAAAACCTCCAAGACTAGCAGCTGAAGTGTCAAGTTTCTTAATTTTTTTTTTATTATTTGAAACAGGTATTTTCCCTGGCATAGGGCCAAAACAGATGCTGACTAGTAACTAGCATGTTACTGGGCAGCAGCTGCCCATCTGCCAGAGGTATCTCCTGGCAGATTCTTACTGCATCCACAGGCAAGAGAAAAGAGGCAACATTCTTCTGCCGGCACCCCACGCCATTCCCTGACCATGTCTCATAAATCCCAACCCTTGAAAACGTGGTCTACGGTCAAGTAATCGACTAGTACCTTCTGTGTGTATTTTGAGTTATAGATTTTATCCTTTGTTGCAGAATCGTTGATCGGCGACGACTGGTCGAACCTCATCGAGAGCTTGTTGCCAAAACACGCTGGAATCTACCAAAAAGTTCTGGCCAATCTTCAGTTGAAGGTATGTACATTTTACAGTTCGTAAAAGTTAGCTGGATCGCTGCGACATCGAAATCCCACCCATCAAGTTCTCTGTTGTTTTACAATTTAAATGACCTGTGGGAGCGTCGTACTTTTTAGAGGTCGAAGCCCCCTAATATGCATGGCGCTGTCTGTCTGTCTATTTGTCTATCTATCTGTCTGTCTGTGTATGAGACGATTACAACCGAACGCTTTGACCGATTTACATGAAACCTTTTTTGTTAGCACCGTCTTAATGGGAGAAGGGTACTGATTGATTTTGATGACCCTAGGATCACAGGGACCGGAGTTATTGTGACCTCAAAAGGTCACCAAAAAAATAAAAGTCTTCAAATAGCCGAAAACGTCTAAAAACCCAAAAATTCCATTTTTGACCTTTGGTGACTTTTTGAGGCCTTAGCCCCCTTTTCTGATATCCCCGTACCAATGCTTGTTTGGGTATAAAGGATGCCATATTAAAAACAAGAAAACACCCTGCAGGTGCAAAACTGCACCTTAAGACGGAAGAGTGTATTCTTCGGCCTCGCCGGCGGGACCGGTTATTAAACGTGTGCCTTAGCAGCTAGTGTGGGATAGGTTGACGTCACCTCCGTGTTAGCGGCGGTGAACTCGTGAACTCGAGATGGCCATGACAACGTAACCGGACTACGGCGAGCAAAGGAGGGGGGGAAAGAGCGGAAATAGACCCTGTGATTAAGCCTATTCATCAAATTAGTTTCCTTAATTGTTACAACTTTACAGGACATCGGAGGCCAGAAGGTCTTCAAACAAGCAGCACAGCTGGTCAAAGCCCTCTCCTTCGGTGAGATCGACCCGGAATTCTTCACAGAATCCACTTTCAACAGCACGTGTCCATCAGTGCTTGTAGATTGGTGCAAACCTAACAAAGTGAAGGTATTTATTATTTACTAGCTTCGCTTGCGTGGTACCCGAATAAAAAGTAGCATAAGTGCTTATTCTGGTCCACATCTATACGTAAATTGATTATATCAATAAAATGTATTTCTGTTTTTCTATTTCCGTAATTTCAGCTCAATCCGTAGGCTAGTTTTTGCGAGAAAGAGTAACAAACATCTTTATACCACAGTTTTCAGTTGCTTGATTTTTATTATTTAACTTTTACCTATGTTTGTGTATGTCAACACAATTTGTCAATGTTTTGCTTATTTTATTATTTAATATGTTGCTTTCCGTGACGTCACCAAACGGCTCTGTCGGAAGACCAGCGTTGGTTGTTAACATAACCAACTTATACTGAGACAGAGACCTTTTTGTGACTCAAGCATGTCACCTACTTTTCTTATTTTGGTTATAAAATGTTCAATTGTATGTGAATACTTGTTGTTTCAAATAAATAAATTATCTTATCTATCTTATATACTCACAAACCTTCGCGTTTATAATACTAGTGGGATTTAATAAACTTCTTATTTATTTAGGTGGTTACGTGCAAGGATGTCAGTATATCCAGCTATATCAACGCTCACGAAGAAGTTATGAAGATCAAGTACAAAGAGATTATCAACTTGCACAGTAACAATACTTATGTGCTGAGACATGCGCCAAGGTACTCTGGTGAGTGGAAAGTTGCTTAATTATTTTAGAAACACTCACGCGGGCTCTACTGCGAGTTTTGACTGCCTCCGTGCCTTAGTTGGTCTGAGAGCTGGCTGATACGCAGGAGGAGGGTTCGCTTCCCGCCACGGTGCAATTGTCAATTGATCTGCAGATTTGTCCTGGGTCTACGTATTTTTCTGTGTGATAAATATGTTGTATAAAAATAATAAGAATTTAAGGTTTGTTGCCTTACACGCCACGCTTGGCCGGCGAGTTGGCGAGTGCAGAGCGGTATATTGATACACAGAAAGACGCTGCTGCCCATCTTCTGGAGGTACCTTTTGGCCGATTCTTACTGCATCCACGGGCAAGAGAAGAGGGGCAACAGTGTACTGCCCCCACGGCGTGAAAAATGTATGCTGAAGGCAAACTGTATTATCCCACATTTTGTTGATAGTTGTTATCATCATTATTGTAGTTCGTTTGTTTCCACTGTTGTAAATTTAGCTTTGAGAGAATACTTTTTTTATAAACACACACTTATCATACACTCAAAAATACCCAGACCCGGGACAAATATCAGCAGAAAACTTACAAACATTAGTTCCGTGGCGAGAATCGAACCGGCTACTTTCTGTCAGAAATATTAGCAAAAGCAAAATACAGTGTTCTATCAAATATTGTTTTATCAAACCTTTTCAAAGTACTCTACACCAGTATACAAAGTTTCATGCGTCTGGACCAGTTTTGAAACACTTATTGCACACAACAGAGAATACTTCTGCCAAGCATTTGGTAGTTTACATTCGGCGTTGATGCTTCTTCCGTAGAGGAACTTCCGTACTGGTTCCGTAAAGGAATTCAAATTGAAAAAGCTCGCGACCAAAATCTTCCTCCCGCTTATAGAACGCTTCAATTTGGTAGGCGTTGGTTCGTTATGAAACACCCTAGACCACCGACTGGCGCTTCGTTTCTGCATCTCAAGACTCATTACCTATAATTATGTCGTAAAGACGCCGAGACGAGCCTGCTTCAAATATGTTTATCATATCACGGTTTTCCACCCGGGCTTCTGAGCATCGGTGAGGTTGTGCGGAACCCAGCGTGAAATTATCCTTCTCACGCGGAGATGCACGTGTGTGCAATCTCGTGAAGGCTTTCCGATACAATCTGCAGTATAAGATAAGATAAATATTTATTTAGAACAAGTATACAAAATGACTCAGTAACTAATGAGATGATGATGATCGCAAAGAGTGTAAAACTGTGTCGCGTCCAATAGCCCTCTTCTTGAAAGGACAGTTCTTCTCTAAATTTTTCTCTTTCTTTATCTTTATCTGTATCATTAAATAAAATTTAGAATTTTTTTTTTAAAGTTACCTAAAGTAAAGTTAAAAGTATATTATACTGCTAATGTTGGGATTAAACTACTAAGTAAAGGGAAAAGTGTAATGTTAAATATATATAATATTTATAATGTTAAATATATAAGTGATAAATTTAACTATAATATTGTGTACTTAAATGAATAAATACCCAAGTAAAGAAGTGATACTAGTCTACTAATCTACTAATATAACTAAAAATGTAAACCAATTAAATATATTTCTATTCTATTCTAAAACTAGTTACAATTAAATAAAAAAAATTGATTAGCATCACTAGATACTAATAATTTTTTTTTATTTAATTTTTTACTGCTAGCACGTTTTCTTCCGTAACAGCCGTCAAAGGGCGACCACTTATTTCTTCATCCCCAAAGTTGAAGTCGGTATACCAATGATACAAGGTAGCCTTGTAAGGGCCTTCATCCATGAATGCCATTTGAAGTCTATCGTACGATTCGTCCAGTTCCAGGCGACACTTGAAATCGTAAAAAAATCATAGCGCGAAAATGTTCCCGGCGCAGATCCATTTTTCAATGAAGCTCGATAATTTAAAAAAGCTCGCAAAAATGTGGCGGGAAATTTTGAAATTGGAACGCACTTTTTTTATTTATAAAAAATCATATTTTCAATTAGATGATTACTGGCCAGTCTCTCATATATAAAAACTTTTTTTCGCAATACATTCTGTGTGGCCTGGTATTGGAGCCATAACAGACGTACCTACTGATAGTATGGAATATGAGACGATACGTAATTTAGTTCATTACATTCAACACCAACCCATATCATCAGAAACATTGCATGCACCCGACACGGGTAAATGATTGATCTATAGGGAGTTAATTAACAAACTAAACATCCGCAAAATCTGATAAACTCCCGCATTTACTCGTTTAGTAATATTAATAAGCCGTGTTGACATTAAAATTCATGGATTCTTTTTTGTTTTTTTTTTGTTGTAAAATGTATGTACACATTTAATACGTGATTTAATGGTGAAGGAAAACATCGTGAAGAAACCCGCGGCTTAGTTAGATTCAGACGTGTCCTTTCCTACGAGTAACTAAGTCGCGGGTTTTCTCTCGCAAACTAATACAAACACACACACACACATACACACACACACACACACACACACAGACACACACACACACACACCATTACAACATCCCTCTTTTTGCGCTTCAGCCTTTTCCACATATTTTCCTGGATATTTGCCAAGTTTATGCGTATCCGTTAACTAGATTAAGTTAATCCGATTCAATCAATTAGTCCCGGTTAGTGAATAAAAAACCATGGTACATAAGCTTTTTGGCCAATCTTAAAATAGCTATATAGCCGACATTTCATACACGTATTGCTTTGACGGCCGTTCTGCAGTTGTAACCTTACGGATCCTGCTCCGGACACAGTTTTTCTTGTTTCTTCATAATCCTCTTTTGTGTTAATTAGAATTGAAATGATTTAATTTCACTATACATTTTCTCAATGTATTGTCCTCGATGGAGACACATTGGGATTTGTTCTTTTTATAGCTGACATGTTGCCACGTCATAATTTGAAGTTGACATTTTGATACCTGACGTTTGCTTAAGATGAGGCATCGGGCCGAGAAACACGAAAACGGCGAAAACAAGTACTTTTGAATGCGCGATGTGAGAGGATGGATGATATTGATTCAAATTTAAAAAATGTCATAGATAAGGGAAAACCTTGAAAAATTTAATGAATCGGACAAAATTTTGAAAAGTAACCGGCTTTATCAAAAAAAAAAAATACAAATTTCTCACCAAAAAAAAGTTTAATAATTCGAATGCTCAGAATTATCCGCGACAACACCCCATTATTTTTTACGAATAAAATAGCCAGATTACTTTTCTATTTTATATTTCGAGAATTTTTTTTTTTAATGTGTATATTATGATTAATTAATTAAAAACTCAATCAAATCCATTTGCGCCTACTCTTGTTTACTCTACCCAACAGTGTTTGCTCAGAAAATTTGATCAGGCACTATCTGGGCTGCCGCCGGCGGCGCGCGGCGCACCGGTGCGACGGCGACGTTGCGAATCCGACGAGTGCACGATTGCCTGTTCGCTCAGCGTCGGGCTGGCAACGCCGCCAACCGAGTGATTTACTTCAAAATTATTTTAAAAATTATAATTTAGACTTTAGTGTACTATATTATATAGTAGCTTCAGAACATTATTGTAGTAGGTAGTAAGTTAGATTTGGTATTAGTAAATAGTAGGTAAACAAGTGTTCATAGAAAATGGGGAGGAAAGATAAGCGGAAAGAATTATTTTTACAAAAACGAAAAAGAAAACCTAAAAAACATGACGGAATGTTTGGGTAAGTTGGATTACATATATATTAAACTTGCCATAAATAGTTGCACTCCAATGCCCTAAGAATAAAGTCTATATTTGGCAAACACACATTCGTCTACAGATTATGGATAATCACATGCCTACTACCTACTTAAATTTTTCGGCATTTACCTAAGAATATTTACAATTTTTTTAGGTCAAAAAAACGGAAACTGCAAATTGACGATGGTCAACCCACATCCTCAACAGAGCCAGTAGATAGAGAGTGAGTATTGAGTAGATACCTAATACCTATCTATCATTTCAGAAATCAATTAAAAGTACCTATCTAATAATAATACTCCGTCTATTTTTTATTTTCAAGTGTGTAGGTAGGTACTATGACTTGTCTGTACAAAGTAACCATACTGTAGGAAACAAATATCAGAACAAAAAGCTATGGAGTCGTCTCTTGATATTTTCGAAACCTATCTAAAATAATAACATTTATTACTTAGGTGATGTTCTATCACCTAATAAATATTATTCGAATCCGACGGTTATTGTGTTAGCTTTAACTTTTTAATAATTATATAATTACGTCATTTTATTTTGTAGCCACCCAGAAATATCACCAACTTACGCAGAGTTACACAATGTGCTGCCGACATTTGTGGATTCAGAGGAAACGGTAAACTCAACACTTTTTTTAAATTATCACGGTTATCTTATTGTCTTTTTACCAACTTCAAAAAAGAGGAAGTTGTCGATTGGGTTATTATTTTTTCCTCTTTTAAATAAACGAAAGTACTCTCACTGATTTATCACAAAGATTTTCCAGGTATTTAGTGAGTATTTAGTACCCATCCCTCCGCCACTGTACTCCAGTCATTTGATAGATGTCTAATTCCTTTAATAGTAATGTAAGTAATTTTGTTTCAGTTAAAAAAAACAAATCCTGAAAATGAAGAGTTACAAAATGTGTTGCCCACATCTAAGGATTCGGAGGAAACGGTAAACTTAAGTACCTTTTTAAACTATAGCGATTATTGTCTTGTCTTTTTACCGACTTCAAAAAAGAAGATGTGGTCGATTTGGTTATATTTTTAAAATGTCGTTTTTTTACTTCGTCTGCAAGCTGAACTCGTTTAAATAAACGACACTCAAATTACTGTGACTGCTTTATAACAAAGTTTTTCCAGGTAATTAATGAGTGTTTCGTCGGCTTCCGCTTTGGAAATATCCATGCCTTTGTTACTGTACTCCAGTCATATGGTAGCTTTCTAATTTATTTAATAGTAATGTAAGTAGTTTTGTTTCAGTTAAAGGAACCAAATCCTGAAAATGAAGAGCTTTCATACATATTCGAAAGTACCTCTGAAACTACAGTAGGTAAGCATTTTGTTATAGCTAAGTAATATTTACATAATAAGAAATTCAAACTGAATGAATACTAAAATATGTGCTTAAATTTCAGATTCAAACAGAAACACCCGACTTGGGGCATCAAGTAATAGATGTTAATCATTTTACATCACAACTAATACAACTCTCTCAACATGAATCTCTGTTTGACTGCGGATTAGCCTCAATGAAATTAGTTTCTGAACGTCGAATAGGATTACAATCGGAATTTACATTTGTCTGCTCTATGTGTAATTTTAAAAACAAAATAAAATCATCTCTGGCTGATGTAAACAAAGATGCTGTTGCTGGAATAATGGAAAAATAATGCGACAAAATGTATGGAACAGCTGATTTTATTTTTAGTTTTGACTAGAGTCGCAGAACAAATGTTGTTAGTTTTGATGTACAAAATAAACCCCTAAAAGTATACAACGTATACAAATTAATGTCGTTTTATGTACTATAATTGTTTATGTAGGTATCTTACTACAGTGTTAGAAGCGCCATCTGTGAGAACTGCTTTAAGCCAGTCAGTCGTCATTTAATGTGAAATTATTAGAACGAGAAATGGCGCATTGCTCAATCAAATCGAAAATCGAAAATGGTTTTTATCGTGCTTCACACACTAGGTTTATAGAAATTTTCTTTTGTTTATCATTTTTACCACCTACTACAGTTTTGGAAGGTGTAGGTATCTTAATGTTAAAACTAACGCTTTCTGTGAAAAAATATACTCAATATCAATATTCTGAAAATCGCATCACATAATCTATGGTATCCCCGACCGAACCATCGTCAACGTCACCAGTATTTTTTTCTATTAAAATGGTAGCTGTATCATTTTCTTTCCCTTTTGCAATCACGTATTCTGGGTCACGAATTGGCCTATTCCTTATGTGTCTAGGGTCAACCAACTCAGGAAGAAGACAATCATAGTAAAATTTCAGCAGTTTTGGCTCCATGATATCTGACCAAAATGTATCGTCTTTTTCTATAATTTCTATTTTTTTGTCACCATACCATATTCCAAGTAAGGCCTCCTATTCCCTGCAAGTATGTAACACCCGTATTCAAGAACAAAACTTATGTAAGGTAGCAAGCAACACTGTGCTAAGTAAGTCATTTCTCACAGGGTTCGCCATGGTAGGCCTTTTCATTCACAAACAACACTCAAGCGACACTTCACTATGCGAACGCACTGCGTCTATTGCAGATCTGTGATTGGTCGGTTCTGTTGCTAAGTTCTCTTTATTGTTTGGCATCTGTGCGGATGCCATAAAATGTAAACTAAAACGTGTTGTTTGTTAGTTTTGTTGGCTGTGAAATTGTGAGTGGTGAATATCAACAACAAAAATTAAATATTCTAGTATTTCAAGGCAAATCTGTACCGTCTTCTAAATTCCTCTTCACTATAGTAATCGAAAGGATTTTGAAAATCCCGTACCACTTTTCGTGTATTAATTGACCTTCGTTCGTTTAAAACATTGTTGACATAATTATCAAACTCCTCTTCACTGCTATAATCCATTGCGTTTATAATAAAATATCGCAAAGTTTGAAGGAAGGAATACAAACAAACAAAATCACAATGTGCAAAGCAAAATTTACCACAGAATGACCATATTATGCTACACTATGCGTTGGCTAAAATAGCTGTCGAGCTACTTTACGTAAGGGTCGTCCCAAGTGAGCGCATAGCGTCGCACATCACTCAAGTATTGTCTACGAATCGGATTTACCGGCCCTATGCGTTCGTGTGCACTATGAGACCTCACAGTATTGTTCTTGAATACGGGTGTAACTGTCCTTGGACTTGAAAATACCAGTCTGATTTTTTGTTGACTACTATTTCCCCGTCTTTATTTTTTTTATAAAAATGCATCTTGTTCTGTTCAATCGCCTCGTCTATACCACAAAAGTTGTTAGTTTTGATGCACAGAATAAGCCCCTAAAAATATGCTAATTTATTAGAAATAAGCCTGTATTGTATGAAAAAAAAACAATCATTAAATAGTTCAAAAGAATTTTTTGCCTTTTTTTAAATGGTTGAATAAGAACAAGGCGACTCCATGATTATCTATGCTCTAGGCAAATCGAGTTGACGCGTGCGTGAGTTTACGTTGATCCTGTCGAGTGCGACCGCGTAAAAGTTGTCCGAGTGAAGGGGCGCGGTACTCGATTTTTGAAACAATAGTTTATCAATGCGTCACCTTAATTTAATAATTTTGCTATTCCTCCCTTGTTTACACGTATTGTTTTCAATGTCCTATCACTTTAGCTATTTTATTTATATTATTTGCAATGCACTATTTATTCATTTATTTAATTATGCACTAATAATTATATATATTTATTTATTTCTTTTGGTACCTACTACATACATGATGATTATTTTATATTGAGATAGATAGTAAATAGGGTCTGACTGAAAACCAGCGCTTCCTAGCATTCCTTATGCGTGGGAGCATAATGCTGAGTCAGGCCCCTTTGGACTCACACAACTTTATGAACTGGTTTGTTCATTGCTTGAAATAGTATTCTTACTGCTTTGACCCGCTGAGTGAGCTGCTTACCATCCTATTTGTCACTATGTCGCAGAATATATAACAGGGTAGGTAGGTACTCCTAGATTAAAATTAGAAGTAAGTCAGATGTTTTTTACTATAGTTATTTTTAAGTTTAGTGTGTGTGTGTGTGTGTCTAATAAATGTATTTCTTCTTCTTCTATATAAAATAGGCCGCGGCATCGTACGCATTTTACATGGATCATTCGGCACAGTTGGTTTAAAAGCGTGTTTGATTCTCGTCGCTGTACAAATTTTTTGGAGTTTTTTTTGCAGATAGTCCCTCCCTAGTCTGGGTATTTTTGTAAGTATATGCAAAAATAATATAAAGTCAAATTATCCAATTGCTCCATACAACACAAAGGACTAGATGGTGCTTTGTGAAATGTCCAGTATTATTTATTTATGTTTATTATTTTTGATGATGACGGTTGTATTTTTTAAGTAGAATCTTAGGTATTTGCCAACATTCATCTCGATTCACATTTTAAAGTGTAAACACGTGTCAAATTCTTCATTTTGAATGTTTTTTAAGCGCTCATTAGATATTGGTAAGCGGATTTGTTACCTGCGACGAGATTCAAACACGCTTTTAAACCAATTGTGCCGAATGATCCTTGTAAAATGCGTACGATGCCGCGGCCTATTTTATACAGCTATTTTAAGTTTGGCCTAAAAGCATATGTACCATGATTTTTTTTGTTGTCTCTTCGACCGCTTCTTCGTGAAGTTCCTGGAGATGCCTTGGCGAAACACGTGTCGAATTCTTTTGAGTGTTTATCAAGCGCTCATTAGATATAGGCTGACGGATTTGTGACTATAGATTTATTGTTTACTGAGATATTATATTGGATTACCGAAAAGTCACGCTTAAGTCAATAAATATATATTATTATGCTCATTCTGCCGTGGGGTGCCAGCAATATAATGTTACCCCTCCTTTTATGCCCGTGGATGCTGTAAGAGCCTGCTAAGGGATACCTCCGGAAGATGGTCAGCAGCGTATTAACATCCCGTACTGCGCTCGCCAACCCGCCTGCCAAGCGTGGTGGGTATGGCAACTACCCCTCTTGGAGATCTATGAGGGTGGCCTGTTGTAGTGGACGTTTAACGGCTGAAGTGATGATGCTATTTCTAACCGTTTCGTTTCTTCCAGCAATCTACGAAGCCATCCCCGGCTTCGCGTCCCTTCTAGCGCTAAACCCTCACGCGTTGCACCGCGCGGGCCTCTTCCCACTGGAGCTGTTCAACTACAACCCCAACTACCATCGCCTGGTGCTACAGCTGATCATGGCCTTGAGAGATTTGCCCAAGTAAGTAAAGAAGTTGTAACTGGGCATTTTCGTAGAAATTTGTCCGGCTACAAAATGGAATAAAAAAAAAAATGATATAAATTATTTCAAATGATTCGCTATTCCTCAGAGCTGTATAACATAGCGGCAAAATAACGAACAAATTGCATTTCCAAAAGATGTTTCCCTTTTTTAGAGTCAGAAAGTTGTTCAGGTTTTCATTTTGTAACTTTTTTCACTCAATCTAATTGATAAAAAGTTATTATTTTGTGTTAAAGGTCCCGCTTATTACGTTTAAATAAGATGGCCTTGAGGTATTTAAATATAAATAATTCAGTTTTGGCCTTCTTTCAAGACAGGTAAAAATTTACTATAAATTTTAACTATGTACATACATACAACCGCCCGAACAAGCCGGTTTCCGCCGCGGCTTGTCGACCACTGATCATCTTCACTCCCTTAACCAGATCATCGAGAAACATCAAGAATTTAAAATACCACTTTACTTAGCGTTCATCGATTACTCCAAAGCGTTTGACAGTTTATCCCACTCATCCATTTTTCAGTCCCTGCAGAAACAATCAATAGATAACAACTACATCCAAATGTTACAAAACATCTACCGCAACAGCACAGCAGCTATCCATATTCACACCAGTGGACCGTCTTTCCATATCTTAAAAGGAGTTAAGCAGGGTGACCCTTTGTCCCCTAAACTGTTTACTTCCACACTCGAAGAGGTTTTCCAAAACCTAGCTACTAACTGGAGAGATAAAGGAATCATGGTCGGCTCGAAGAGGTTATCGAACCTCCGGTTTGCTGACGACATAGTTTTGTTTTCTTCATCGGCTTTAGAACTACAGTTAATGCTCGAACAACTGAGCACAGCAAGCCTCGAAGTGGGACTCAGAATGAATATGGCAAAAACAAAAGTGATGACCAATAGCACGCAGAGGAAAATAAAAGTCGGGGGTGTAGAGATTGAACATGTCCATGAATACATCTATCTGGGCCAAATAGTTTCCTTCCAGGCGAGGCAAGACCAAGAGATAACACGACGTATTGAAAACGCCTGGAGGAGCTATTGGTCCATGAAGGAAATCATGAAAGGACCTCTTCCGCTATCCTTAAAAAGGAAGCTAATGGACATGTGCATTCTCCCCATCCTCACATACGGTGCCCAGACTTGGTCACTTACAAAATGCCAAAAGTCTCGTCTCGGGGTATGCCAGCGAGCTATGGAGCGCAGTATCCTGGGTGTCAAACTCACAGACCGCGTTAGAAACACGATACTGCGCTCAAAAACGCAAATAGCTGACGTAGCGTATAAAGCAGGCCAGCTCAAGTGGGACTGGGCTGGACACGTGAGTCGTATGCCCCCAGAACTCTGGGCAAAAACAACGACTGATTGGGCTCCCCAACAACGACGACCACGTGGAAGGCCTAGGCGGCGATGGAGGGACGAGATAGACTCCTTCAGCGAAGATTGGCACCAGAAAGCACATGATAGGGACCAGTGGAGAGAGGGAAGGGAGGCCTTTGCCCTGCAGTGGGAAGAATCAGGCTCATAAATAAAATAAATTTAACTATGTAGGACAAACATTTTTAGGGGGTGTCGAAAGTTAGTTTAGTTTTATATTACATTTTGTTGTTGAAAAATAGTCAAAATAAACAGTTTTTTTAACGTAAATAAATCTATAAACCTAAAAAAAACTTAGTTAATATCTAGAAATAGACTGGTTTCAAAGAAAATTATTAATCAACTTGTGGTACACCTTAAAATCTACATGGACGTTTTAAAAAAAAATGCCCATCTATCTCTTTCTGGTGAGTATTTCAAATTGAAATAACGTGTATTGATGAGCAAAGATAGAGCATTTTTTTCTGAAAAAGACTGATTATTTTATTTGTGCGAAGAAAAAAAATTGCAATAGAAGATTTTTAAAAACCATACCGAACAATCGAACCTGCTAAATTCGAAAAAAAAACAACGAAAATGCCAAAAGCAGACTACAACAGAATTGTTATGAAATGTTGATATTATAAACTTTTGATGATTTCTTATTAACTTATTCTTATCTTAGTAACTTCACTTCAAAATTTTGAGACTTCTTTCATTTTTATATTTGCACTATAATATTACAAATTAAGCGTCAACTAATGAAATTCCAAATTTTAAGCTCATATGAGCAGTTCCTGAGATATTTTTTCCTGTGCCAGACCGACGGACAAAGTCACACCTTATGGGTTCCTTTTAACCAATTTGGTCCGGAACCCCAAAACTAATCGGGACGCGCACTAGTAGGTCTAATCTGTGTCGTTGTTGGAAAAAAGATCAGTTGGTTAGAATAGTCTGAACTATATGCTGCTCCGCATGAGAAATACGAGATTTACCCAACTAAACCAGATATTAAAAGGCCTTACCTTTTCTATTACAAATGATTTTTACAGCGTCAGCAACTGGTAATCATGCTATACAGGACGCTGCAGTGCCTGGAACATTGTTAGATGGATTAGGCTTGCCCAGCACCTATACCATCTTCTCAGCTTAGTCAGCTGTTAGTCAGAGGATAGAACAGGTGAATACGTCTGCTCTACTAAGCCGCGGGTTTCCTCACGATGTTTCCTTCACCGTTAAGCACGTGTTAAATGTGAACATACACTTTTCAAGAAAGAAAAATCCATTGGTTCACGGCCGGTATCAAACCCACGACCTTCGGATTGAAAGTCGATAAAGATATTAAAACGCCGTTTGTATTTCAGACTAAACTTCTACCTAGCAGCCGACGAGTGGCGTCTCCGGGTGCTAATGGGCAAGATCCCTTATGCACAGATAAGGTCTAGCTGGAGCGAATTCCGGGCAAACTTCTCGCTGATTGAGAACTCCGACGTTGACTTCCTGGGTGACCCTTATATGGTGTTCAATAAGCCTTATATTGGGTAAGTTAAAGATTTGAAGATGAGCTCTGTGGCGCAGCGGGCGAAGGTCCGCCTGCGCTGCAAGGGGTTGCGGGTTCGATTCCCGCCTCGGGACAAATATCTGTACGATCTGCAGATATTTGTTCAGGGTGTTCTGGGTGTTTTTCTATTTATAATAAAAATATCTATCTATGTACCTAGTATAATGTATTAAGTATATCAGTCATCTAGTACCCATAACACAAGCTCTGCTTAGCTTGGGGCTAGAAGGTGCTGTGTGATTTGTCCAGAATTATTTATTTATTTATTTGCAAAGGAATGCTAGAGTTTGGCTCTTCAAAGGTAATAAAATCTTGAAATCCTAATCTTAACTAATATTATGAATAAGTTCGATTTTAAAATTCTTTCACCAACGTAAAGCTACATTATCAGCAAGTTACATAGGCTTTATTTCATCTCCGTATTCCTATTATTATATACACGCGGACTCTCTCGTGTGTTATATACATATAAGGCTAAAGAGTTTGTTTGGTTGAACGCGCTAGTTTCAGGAACTACTGGTCTAAATTAAATAAATATTTTTCTGTTGGATAACAAATTTATTAAGCGCAGATCTATATAAAATAAATAAAAATGCAGGCAAAGCCCGGATAGTCTTGAGTAGAAATGCAAAAGACAATAGAAATAGCCTATTTGACGGCAAATTAACTTATAAACTATTATGATAGTTCTGTAGGCTAGTAAAAACCACGGTTTGTCACTTTTTCCCTATCTACTGCTTCTCAATTCTTCAGTCTCATTCTTGTTGGGAGCTCGTACCTGTGAGTTCTCTCCCTGAGCTTCTTGTGACTGCCCATTTTTGAAATCACTACCTATTTTTTATTACTTAGAAGTCTGGCTCGATTCTAACCTTTTGTGGTCGTGCCATATTCAACACTCATCAGCTAGTGTTAGAAACTATTTTTTATTTTCAAAAAGCATTGCAGCGCTGCGGCCTTTGACTCAATTAAAATGGTTTTTTCAGCTTTAGGGCAATTAATCCTCTTTTACTGTATCTCAGCATGGGGAGGTGCTTCCAAAACTTCTATGCTTAAACTTAAATGGCACAAAGAGCCGTATTGAAAGTTATGACGTCAATCCACAGACGCTTTCCCACAAACGCTTTCCCACAAACGCCCCGACAGCTCTTCATTCTTTCCCTAATCCTCCGAAGCACTCAGAATTATCCTTAGATCCACGGACGTATTAAAACAAAACGTTGTTATGATAAAGTCTGCTTAATTGAAAGGCGGAAAACTGCTGCCGTCAGCAAACAATTTTACTACCCTAGCAGTAGTTTATACAACAAAGTAGATAAATATTGATTTTTTTTTCTGTGACGCAGAATCAATACGAATCAATGAAGCTAAAATTTATTAACTGGTTTAAAACCCTATCCTATGCGGAGCCTCTTGAGCCTAAATATTAAGGTACCGTAATTATCTCTAATAATGTAGGTTTAGGTTTAATTCATTTATTCTCAAAAATACTCTGTGTCACTTACTTGAGAACAATATTGTGCTCATTTATAGACTAAGTCGTTCTTACAAAAGTTAGAACAGGAGAAGTACCTAGACATTATAACATTGTGCATTGATAAGAAAAGGTATCTTACAATATAATGTAATTTATATATATATAATTTATGTGATATTGTATAGAAAACATCATCACAGTATTATTTCAATTGAATGATTTTATTTAACTTTGTTCTCTAATTTTATTTCAAAACTTGCTCATATTTCTGTAGAATACTACCTCGTAAGTAGTTAATTGAAGTAATTAAGAGATAGTGTAATTAAATATTCGAAAAAGATTTAATATAATATAATCATTTCTCTTTTGGACCGATACATGTTTTTCATATTAGGATTGTGTTGAAATTAGGTAAAATGTAAAAGTGACATTTAAATTTACCTTCGGATAATAAAGTTTAATTTTGCTAACCTTATGAAGGCGATTAGATTAATAAGAAGGGCGTTGACAATGCTACCCAGTTTTCCTAAAACTTTTGCAGTGTCAGTGGTCTGTTAATGCCATGTTTTATGTTTTCAAATAACTGTTTTTGATTTATTTTTATTTTTTATCTATAATTCTAGTGGTCTGATGCCGGAATGTTTTAAACCATATTTTTGTTATTACTGCACAACTGTATCATTGTATCATCGTTGTGGACATAAATAATAGTAACACATTTATGCCTTTTCTTTATTTATTTATTTTAGGAAGACTAACAGCACAAATCAAATTAAATAAATAATAATATAATCAATTAATTTATTTGTAACTAGCTTACCCGTGACTACTTCGTTGGGCGGTAAACATTCTTACTTGTGATGATTGTCTTTCAGGAGTTCCAACTCGAGATATAAGTCAACTTATGGGAAATTTACCCATGGGAAAACACTGCTTTCTCAAATACCCACCAGAGATATTTTTTGATCCTGGGATTTGTTAATCGTGAGGGCAAAAGAGATCTTGACAGGATACTGTAGCCTTAAATAAAAAGAAATGTCACTCAATAGATTACGACCCGTTCGCGGTTCCATACCTGTCGTATTATCTCTTTAACCATTTGTTCAAATAACATGCATTAAAAGGGAAGTCTTATGTTATAAATACTTGACACGATAAATTTACTTATTTTGATAATATTTTGTAATGGTCGATAATATGACCAAAAAAACTTCAACCAACGATTTAAATTATTTATTTAAAAAAAAACAACTTTTTGTATCTTTCATATAAAAGTTAGACATTGGCTGTCGCTGACTTTTTTGTAGGCAATATTAAACTCTTAAAACTTTTGTCTAGCACTCAAACACATACCTCTCACCATCATCATCTCTGTCTTCCGGACCCCTTTGGGGGTCTCCGGGTGGGGCCTCGAGGTTAGACCTCCTTACCCCGGCTTCTACTCCAGGGGCTACTACCCCTGGGTCAATCGATAATCGCCTTTCAGGCTGATTGCACTTTTTTTATTTTTTATTATTCATCTCCCTGTGTGAGGAGGTCCCGTGGCTGTTGGAGCCACTGTCCTTTGTGGTCCGGAGGTCTGGCATGCAGCGGGGCGAGGCCATTGAGGTGGGCGTGCGGTCCGTTGTCGGCGCGGTCGAACATGCGACGCGCCGTGTGGATCACGAAGTCCTCGATGGTTTGGATCTGCACGTCGCGGGCGATGACGTCATTCCTGACGTAGCGGCCCGCGCCCGTGCAGATCCGCAGCGTGATGTTTTGCTGAGCCTGGATGCGCTTCCGGTTGGTGGTGGAGGTCAGCGCGTACCACGCTGGTGCAGCATAGGTCAGTCGTGACCGGATGTACGTCTTGTACATCCGCAGCTTGGTCCTGAGCGGGAGATGGGAGTCTAAGACAGGTCGGAGGAGCCCCCGAGCAGCGCGAGGATGGTTAAGCGCGCGGTCTACCTGCGGCTGCATACTCAACGACCGGTCTATCTCCACTCCAAGGTACCTAGCGTGCGGAACCCATGTGACATACTGGCCACGAAGTTGCAGAGGGGGAAGAGTTTTTCGGCGTCGAGTGATGAGGAGCGCCGCCGTTTTTCCCACATTAACGGCGATGCGCCACTTGTCTAGCCACAACGGCAGGAGGCTGAGGAGCCGCTGCATCCTCTTGGCTGCGAAGGCGGGGCTGGTAGATGACGCGAAGTACGCGCTGTCGTCCGCGAACAGTCCGAGCGTGACGTCCTTCCCCCTGCCCGGCTGTATAACTCCCGCTAGGGTGGGGATGTCGTCCGTGTAGAGGGTGTACAACGCGGGCGAGAGGCAACTGCCCTGCGGTACACCCGCTTCGATGAGGCGAGTGGAAGACGTGGCTTCCTCAACCGTGACTGAGAACCGTCTGTTGGCGAGGAATGAAGCCACAATCTTGATTAGAGCTGGTGGCGTGCTAGTCTGCAGGAGTTTGAACACCAGGCCCGGGTGCCACACACGATCGAAGGCTTTCTCAATGTCGAGGAAGACCCCCACCGTGGAGCGCCGGGCGTTGTGTTCCTCCGCCAGATGATGGAGCACGCGCGTCAGCTGGAGCGTCGTCGAATGGCCGCTTCTAAACCCAAACTGTTCAGGGCGGGGCTGGATGGTAGGGTGCAGGCGGCGGAGAAGGAGGCGTTCGAACAGCTTAGCTACCGTCGATAGCAGGGTAATTGGACGGTAGCTAGCCGGATACCTTTTATCCTTCCCAGCTTTAGGCAGTACGATGACACGCCCGTTCTTCCAGAGGTCCGGGAAGTGGGTAGTCCGGAGAATCCCGTTGAAGAGACGGGCGAGGGTTGTTATTCCCCGTCTGGGGAGGTGCACAAGAGCCGCGTTCGGGATTCCATCGAACCCCGGCGCCTTCCGCTTGTGAAGGCGGAGGACTGCCTTCCGCACCTCGGCAGGGGAGATGAAAAAGTCCCCACCGAGCGGCGGCACCGGGGCACGCAGGAACTCCAGGGCAGCTTCTTCGACGGTGGCGTGATGTATTGCCACTTCCGGAGGAGCATCTGTTTGGACGGGGTGAGGGGTGAACTGGCCCTCCAGATGGGCCGCTAGGATCTCGGCCCTATCTGCAGGTGCGAATCGGCGCACTCCTTCGGCGTCGAGTAGAGGGTAGGCCGGTGGTCTCTGTTTCATGAGCGCTCGGTTAAGGGCGTACAGGTCGGTGTCGCGTTCGGAGGCCCGGTCGATTGTATTCTCCCAGGTCTCTCCGCGCCAAGCCTGTACCGCGGCCGAGAGCTCAGCAGTTACCTTGTTCAAGGTCGTCTTGATCAGCGGGCATCGAGAGCGCGCCCACTCGCGGCGCAGGTTGCGTTTCCGCTTGAGATCCCGCTTAAGGTGACTCGGGAGCTCGTTGCGCCTGCGGGGGCGGTTGGTGATCGGCGTGGTTGCTGCCGCCTTGGCTTCAACGATCTTGGAGGCTAAGGCTGTGGCCTCGAATTCTACCTCTTCCGACGTTGAGATGGGGCCGATGTCAATCGACTCCAACGCTTTCGAGTACGCTTCCCAGTCGGTCCTCGTGCCCAGGGGCCGCGGCGCAGTGAAGTCTGCGGCCAGGTCGAGCGTAATGAGGATAGGAAGATGCTGAGTGTCCAGGTTATACAGCACCTCAACCTGGACCGGGCAGCGTATATGATGGTGGAGCACGATGTCCAAGACATCGGCAGCATGCTGTGGGTTTGAGGGAATGTGCGTTGGCGAGTCAGGACCCAGGACTGCGAAGCCTTGGTTCTCGCTGTCGCGTTGGAGTTCGCTACCCGCGGTGTTGGTGACTCTGGAGCCCCACCCTGGATGCTTGGCGTTGATATCGCCTGCTAGCAGGGTGGGAGTGCGGGTAGCGAAGATGGCGGATAACCTCTCACCGTTCATAAGAAACGTTTTCGTTCAAACGTTTTTTTTCCGACTTACTTTGCAAATCCAACTACCACGAAAGTCATTTTATTTTTCGGGTTAATTAGCCTATGATACTTACAAATACTGTGGCTTTCTATTAGTAAAATAATTTTCAAAATCGGTTCAGTAGGTCCAGAGGTTACCCCATACAACGTCACTAACTCCCAAACTTAGTATAGATGTTTCAACCGCCACTTACCTCATATCATTAAAGTTTTACCTACCATTTTCGTGCGACATAAGGCATAGTCGTATTTCTTTCAACTTGGTCGACTCGTATCCATTTAAGAACGTAAAATAACCGTGATACTGTTTTCAGAAAATTCCTGGGTCTCATCTTGAAGTACCAAATTTACCAATCGTTCGCGGAAGAGCTGCCGTCTGACGATTCTGATCTGATCCAACACGTCGCTGATCATAACGAACGTCTAACGTGAGTATCAAATTTAAATGAGAGCTTATGTAAATTTTCAGCGAAGGGTGATACCCTATCCAACGAAATATAAAATATAGATATTGGAGCCTCCTCCAAAAGCTATGTACCGAAAGTATCATCCTTTCGATTTCATCTTGCAACAAGCGCATTTCGAAGCCGTATGAACTTTAGTACGTAACTTTAAATAGCTACGACCGTGTATGTTCAGCTCCAGCTTTTTATTTTTGTCTTTGGGACTTAGTTAAAAGGAAATGACTGCTCTAATTCTGACCGCAACGTCTGTCTCATTTTAAGCTATAAAGTCTGTTGAACTAGTTGGAAAAAAACAATCTGATTATATTCTCTTCACAGGGATACCATGATGCAAGGCTACGGATCTTTCTGGCCCGAAATGGTCAGTGATCTTCTAGCAAAACGCGAGAACGGCCTCGAATACACCGGACTAACCGACTACTACAGACTGCTAGACGAATATCTAGATAACCAGCTAGACCCAACCGCTGAGAAAACAGAATCTGACGATTACGTCGAACAAGTCCTACCCGAGCCCATTCCAGAAGAAAATGAGATACCAGAAGAAGAAATCAAGAAGGTACACGAAGAAGTCGATACACATGAGAACATAATGGAAAACGAAATAGACGTGGACGAAGCCAACTCCAAAACTGAAACGTCCACTGTTGGGGTTTTGGAGATAAAGAACCCAGTAGCCGCAGGCGATCAAAAGGAAGCCGTGAATCCTAAAGAAGCTGGTTACAACACTTACTGGTGGATAGGTATAGCTGTAGCTTTGACTATAGTGGTGGTGCTAGTGGCTTTGATAGCGAGGAAACGCCACAGTCATAGGAAACAGCTTCAGAGACAGAGGAGGGATAATACACGTGCCTGATGTGAGGAGTATCGGTTCTAGTTGAGCCGATTATTGACGCTATATGGTGAAAGTGCCAATGTGTACCTTGCGAGCAAGCTCGTAACTTAGCATTGTGCCAATCAGTGGATTAGCGTAGGTGCATGTTTCTAATGGAATGTTTAGTTCAAACTTTGTTTTATCATGGTTCGGAATTACAACGCCAAAGTTTGTATGACGGATATTGCTACTTTAATCTTGTTTATCGGAGTTGTGGCTTAAGAGGGAAAACAAAACTACAATGTGGGCATCACGAGTTCTGCCTAATTGAGGAAGATTGCGTCTCTAGGCAGTTTTGTGTTTTACTTCTACGTCATAACTCCTAAGCCAAACGAACAAAACATGGTGAACACGAACTTCGTTCACGGACATCTTGTTCGTGTGGACGTAACTTAGCAAAGAAAACACGAACACCTTGCAAACATAGATTTACTTCTGTCTTCACTAACTATGGATTCACACCAAAAGTGGTCGACAGTGAAGTTGTATCAAATTTCTCCGAATACCGTCCACACAGAACAACCAAGTGGATCACCACGAAAATTCTTGATGGTTACAGTGTTTAATAAGAAATAACTTCTGTGACAAAATAAAATATTATAAAAACATTATTACAACAATAAACAATTTTTTATCTTTATCTAGGTAATTCTTACGTACAAACGCAAACGTGCAAGCAATGTGTTTTATGTTCGTGCTCACCATGTTCACAACGAACAAACGTTCGTGCGTACACGGTTTTTCTTGACGCTGTGTTCAGTTTGAGAGGCGGTAATGTCGAAACTTGGTACGTTGCGAATTCATAGGTTTTAATTATTGATAATATTATTTTATATCTCGATTAGTATTGTGATTTTGTGCCACGTTACTAAGATTGAATAACAGTTATAAAAGCGATAACATAACTTAAAAAAAAAAACAATAATTTATTCCTTTTTATTTTACATTCGTTTTAAAGCATGCATTTAGTTAAGGCCTTTTAATTTATTGGATACAAATTTATTTTGAATGAAATACGATTATAAAAGAATATAGATAGTGGATAAATGAAAATATTTTTGTACATATCACAATTTGTGGGATAAAAATCTCAACAAAATTGTTACCAAGAGTGTCTATGTTATTGTAAAGTATAGCTATAAAGATAGTTGTAATTTCGCTGTGCCTTAAGCGTCTCAATTTCTTGTAAGTAAGATTAAGATGCATTAAATGTAATAAGTATCAAATTTGTAAAAATATAACTTAAATGTAATTTTTGTAAAAGCTATATTAACTCTCGACTCTTTTCCGACCAAATCTTTGACCTTACCTGTCTTATAAGTTTTTAGATTTTTAATTTTAATAAAAAAAAATTAAACGGTTTTTATGATTTTCTTTTTTCTGAATAAATAAAAATGTACTAGCTATTTTATCGATTTGTTAATTCTGCAAATTTTCGTAAAATGTATCAAAATTAATGTTAAATCTTGCAATATTATGTTCTAATTTTATTTAATAATAATTATTTAAGTTCGATGTTTAGTTGTACTTAAGTTATTATTTACGCTTTACTTGCAGTAAAGTGTGTTAGAACAATGTGGCAGGTAATAAATGTTTTGAACATTAATTTGTTGTTATTATTTTATCCTGTATCATCATCATTACCATTTCAGCCGTAAGATAGCCACTGCTGGACGTAAGCCTCTCTCATAGATCGCCATGTGATCATGAGAGGTGGTTGCCATACTCACCACGCTTGGCAGGTGGGTTGGCGAGCGCAGTACGGGATATTCTCTAGCTTATTTCTCAACCGATCCGGCCACATTAATATTGACACTATAACTAAAAAAAAATAGAACTAACCTAGTTTTCATACTTACTTTATACCATAATTATCTTAGTACATAAAACATCTTAACCGCGCATTACGAAAAAATAAGTCAGTAATGTGTGATGTGTGAAATCGTTTTAATCGCCGCGGGGCGGCAGCGGCGTACGTGCGTTCATTCCAATCATTCAAACAAAACCATTGGCTATTCCATTCGAAGAGCCATTAAGGTATTAGGTGCTAATTAAGATTATATAAGAAATTATTTGTTTACTACGCATAGGTACACAGATAAATTAAAATTACACATTTTAACAGAACAAAAATCTTATCATATGCTGGTCGGCGGTGGATGCAGGCCGCTTCCAACCGCAGTACTTGGAGATCAATGAGGGAGGCCTTTGTCCAGCAGTGGACGTCCTACGGCTGATATGATATGATAAAAAATCTTATGAGACATAAATATTGGTCACCAACACAGCAGACGCCGTGAGAACACGGCACTTTCTGTGGCGCCAATTTATTTATTTATTTATTGAGAAAGATACATAATAACATAAAACTAAAACTTATGTAACGATGCTAACCGCAAAAAGTATTAAACTGTGTCGCTGTGAGTAACGCCTTCCTTAAATAATGATCATAAAGTATTAACATAAGGTATAAACTACAATCTTAATTTTAACTAACAAAGAATATATTAAAAAGTTGGGAGAAGACATGTAAACAGGAAAAAAAATATATATAATAATAATAGTAATATACATTTACTACAAGGTACATTTTACTGTTTGAGAGCTGTTACGTTTGGAATTTAAAATTGATCAGTAATATAAGTTGAATTTAAATATACATACATGTGTGTGAATATATTAATAAAAATATGTAAGTATTACGTATAGTTAGCTAGTAAATTGTATAAATTAGTAGTTGTCATTCCTCTTTGAAGATTAGTACAAGTCGAATAACTATGCACACATATAATGCACACATTCTTTCCCTCCTTTACAGCATCCTATTTAATCCTGTTACTCCCCGATATCTCAAAGATCGTTTTGAATATCTTCATGAATCCCACTCTAGATCCTTACGTTCATCTGACTCGCTTCAGCTGAAAACCCCCGTCCACACTTCCCACTCTTATAGTCTCTCTTTCACAGTGCGCGCTAGCAAGCTCTGGAATTCGTTGCCTACAATAATAAGACAAGCAAAATCTCTCCCTATTTTTAAAGCTATGGTCTATAAATATTTTCTCTCCTCAGTTTCTAACTCGTAATATTTACTTTTGAACAAAGTTATATAAATATGTATGTATAGTATTATATGTATTACATTTATATATTATGTATTATAGTAGTACCTATGTTTATTTATGTATTTCTAAGTATGTAGTATATTCATTATGAATATTTAATATTATTTTTACGTAGAATTTACGCCACCGTCGTCTCTTTTTTCAACCCATTCATGTCCATCCAAAGGTTGCCTGGAAGAGATCGCTTTCAGCGATAAGGCCGCCCATTGAGCAGCATAATGTGTTATTTATTACTTGTTAATACCTGTTTGTATGTTTTATGTTGTTTCAATAAAGCGTATTCTATTCTATTCTAATAACTGACTTAGTTGTGAAGATCATTCGAATAGTCACAGGCTCGCAGTCTTACCACGTCTTACATACGCAGTAAGACGTGGTAAGACTGCGAGTGATCTGACTATTCACCCGTTAACCCTTTCTCCACGAGTTGCACCCACTTGCATAAACAAACAATAAATCAAAAAACACCGGGAACTGAGAAACGAAATCTCTTTTGTCCACATTTCCTTTTCATATCTGTGATCCTGTTGGCCGCTCTCCAAGTGCGATAGCGAACCGCTACGTAGGCAGCGGAATAATAATTAAATGTCTAGAGGCGACATTATACTATGTCTCCTTAGGGCCGTGTTTTGTGTGAGAACTCAACCTCAAAAAATCCTTTGTTCAGTGGAACCGCCGGGGTTCAAAAGTTAATTTATGGTTAAAGATTATTTATTTTTTACTTACAATTAATTATTACATAATATGAGAAACTATATCCAATTAGTAATTTATAGATGCTTCATACAATTAAAATAGGAATGAGTAAGTAATTTGACAAAATTATACAAATACTCTTTATTGCACACCAAACAAATAATAAAAAGAAAACATTACAAATATGAGGCACAATGGGCGGCCTTATCGCTAAAAGCGATCTCTTCCAGGCAACCTTTGGATGGATATAAAATAAAGAAGAAGAGTAGACGGTGGCATACATTATTGGTAAAATAAGACATACTTTAAC
This sequence comes from Pasiphila rectangulata, assembly GCA_963082625.1. Lineage (NCBI taxonomy): Eukaryota > Metazoa > Arthropoda > Insecta > Lepidoptera > Geometridae > Pasiphila > Pasiphila rectangulata. Next base: position 5,595,607 of record OY720244.1, on the reverse strand, counting down.
CACAATATAGTTATGTAAATATGTAAAAACTATATAATATATATGTATTTATAATATTATTTATACCTACATCACTTTACCATTATATATATATATGTATATATAAATAAACTATTTAACTATATTGTGGTTAAAGTATGTCTTATTTTACCATATATATATATGTATATGTATATATATATTATAATAAACAAGCAAATTCGCAAAAATGCAAACAATATTGGTCAAGCGAGTTTACCCCGGAACAATGGCAGTAACGAAATAAAACAACACAAATTAATTGAATAAAGCACATAGTTGAATTTGTTCGCTTTAAAGAAACAGATGAACCTTCGTCGGTCGTTATAGTGATCAAAAAGCAATTTTTTTTTTCTTTTAGAAATTGTTGTTATAGAATGGAGCAGATTCCTTCTTAATTAATCAAAAACTATATCTAGTACCTCTTTATATATAACGCTATCATCATAGATAATCATAGACAACATACATCATAAGCAATTTTTTATTTAAAGTGTAAACCCACACTAAGGTATCATTATAGAAATGAAAATTTTGATTGCATTTTTCATTTCTATAACATACATCATATTTACTGGGTGTATTATAATATGTATACAAACCAGAAAGTTGGTGATGCAGTTTCAGCCCGTGAAAACAAGTAGTTTTGGAGGGAAAAATGGAAAATTCGTCGTATATTTTCAAGTTTTTTTTTCTATTAATTTTACTAGATGGTGTAGTGTTTAAAAGAACATGAGTTCATAATCTGATTTTATTTCTAATTTTTTGAATGCATGTACACCTTTGTCTATTTAATAAATAAAAAACTCCGTAGAGGTACAAATAATAATAGTAAATCCATAATTGATTGAATAACGTTGATAATTCTAATGTCTGTAGATATATTTTTTTTTCTCAAATTTCGAATTAGCAACTTAATAAGCCATGTATTTATGCAATAAATGAACTTTTACTTCACTAGTGACCTCAACTTGAAAGCTTAGCTACTGTATATAATTTTTCTCCGGCTCAGCTAACTTTGTTTTTGTGTGTGTTTTTCTAATAGAAGTTATAACACAGTTTGCTCGTTCAATGACTCAGATCTGGCTCGTGCCAATTTTGTTTTCCAAGTCACAACAGTTAGTCTAGATAAGTATCCCATGTTTATAGGTATTTGTGTCATTTTTGTCCTGATACTTTTGATACAGATCTATTGAAGGAAACATCGTTAGGCAACCTGCCTCAGCTTCAGATACATTGCAATGTCTGTCCTATGAATACAGCCGACTAAAAGGGTGCTATAATACTAAAGTGTACTCGGCATGAAAAAATCAACGTAGCATGCGGATACAGTCAGTACTGTCCCAGTGGGAACCTAATATTTTTAATGAAAATCAAGTGAGGGTAGTTCAACAAACGCCTTTCGCTTTGCTGCGGTACCTCCTACACGTCAGTCTTCCCGGGACCATGCTTGGTGCAATCTAAGCGGTAAATAATAAAGGTAACTTACGCGATAAATACCCGGTTATATGTACATATGTAAAGGATGGCATAGGTGCTGGGCAAGCCTAATCCATCTTATAATTTTCTGGACACTGTAGCGCCCCGTACATCAATAATACTATCTGCTGACGCGAGCAAGCTCTACTTTTAAGCCATCAGGCTTGGCCATGTATTGCTTAATATGCAACATAATGCATTAATAAGCAAGCCAAACACGGACAAAGTTAACTCGTTGACTTAGGAAATATAATATACGCTGAGTATAAATATACAATCCATTGGAAAATACTAGCCAGTAACCACTTAACTGCAGCGCGGACCGTACGTAGGCTGCATTTCGCGTCAAATCCGCAATCAATTCGAGGCTTGTGGCGCTGCAAACGCATAAATCCGTGAGCGGATATCTGATATTAGAATATCGTTTGTTTTGTTCAGAAATTTAATAACGTAAATTTAGATTCCAATGCTTCCCAAACTCGATTAACATGTATTTTAGAAACCTTCTTCCATGTGATACATACAAAACAAAAATAAAATAAGACATTATTGTTTCTTACGTTTGAACATTTTATTGAATTATTTTTTATAAAAATATTATTAATAACAAAATAAGTAATACAGAAGTACAAAAAACAGTAAATCTTACGTTTCATACCGCGAACAATAAAATGAGCTATTCAGATTGTTTTATTAGGGAATAAATCTTCTGTATGCCTACTCGGAATAAACCGGCGTTTTATTTTTATTAGTAGCCGCTAAAGTAGGAAAGTTTAATATGAAGAATTACAATCCAGTAAAAAGCGACGTTAGTAAATCTTGTAGATTATGATTTATGACATAATAATCTATGCCGTGGGGTGTCGGCTGCAGAATGTTACCCCTCCTCTCATGCCCGTAGATGCAGTAAGAGCCTGCTAAGGGATCCCTCCGGAAGATGGGCAGCAGCGTCGTTCCGTGCATTGTCATCCAAAGTAATCATGTATACAAAATTTCAGCTCAATTGGTTGAAGATATCTGCTTCAAAATTGAGTTGCAAGATTCCGCGAACAAACATACCTACAGGGCAAGCTAAATAAAACGACCTCTGTGGCGCAGCGGGCGAAGGTCCGCCTGCGACGCAAGAGGTTGCGGGTTCGATTCCCGCCTCGGGACAAATGTCTGTACGATCTGCAGATATTTGTTCTGGGTGTTCTGGGTGTTTTTCTATATATATAATAAAAATATCTATCTATGTAGTATAATGTATTAAGTATATCAGTCATCTAGTACCCATAACACAAGCTCTGCTTAGCTTGGGGCTAGATGATGCTGTGTGATTTGTCGAGCATTATAATAAAAGCTTGTAAAAAGAATAAGGTTAATACGTTACTATTCCGCAGCCATGAACCTCCACCCTCGAGAACAATGTATCCCATTATAAGTGTTCTGGGTTTCGCATGTTAATAATTGAAAACTAGCTGAAGTGGGTTAATTTAGTTATTTCGCTAAATTGTTAACTCTAACCTTGAAAGTTTAGATTACTTTTATATAGGTACTTTGTAGGTGGCTGTTGTTGTATTCTTAATTTTTACTAAGCGGAATTCAACTGCCGTAGGCTGCCAGCAGTAGGATGATGCCCCTCATGCCCGTGGATGCAGTTAGAGCCTGCTAATGGAAACCTCCGGAAGATGGGCAGCAGCGTCTTTCCGTGTATCAACATCCCGAACTGCGCTCGCCAACGCGCCTGCCAAGCGTAGCGAGTATGGCAACTACATGGAGAACTGAATGGAAAGAATAAAGAAGTTTCCATAGCAGTAGATCGATATAAAATGTACCTGTTCCTATCAACAAACTTTATGGTATAAAATACTTTATTGAGGAAGGTAAATTCAGTCTTTATTTGAAAAAAAAAATACTGTACTAATTTCAAACATTTTGCAGAGATCAACTTTTTTTGAGTGTTCGCTAGCCGAGTCGCAGCCTGCACCCGGGAACCCGTTTTCTCCATACATAACTAGGACTTTCCACATACTACATAGGCACAGGGGTCTCCCGTGATTTATCAAGGCGGTGGTGACTGTGGACGTGGGAAAAAGCTCCTTTTCAGGGTTCCGAATCTCAAAAGGAAAAAACCGGAACCCTTATAGGATCACTTTATTGTCCGTCGGTCTGTCGGTCTGTCAAGACCCCTTTATCTCGAAAACGTATAGAGATATCGATATAGATATAGAGGTATCTTTAAGCTGTGAAAAAATCAATATTCTAAGTTAACATAAAAAAAATATACGTTCGTTTATGCCGCAAAAAGCACATTTTTCGACATTCTCAAAGGAATAAAAATTCATAGGGTTACTTCCCGTAGACCTATAACTATGATATTTGGCAAGGTATATCGTCTTATACTGTAGATACAGAGAAAAATATTACATATTTGTAATAAAAATTATAAAAAGAAGTATGAAATCAATCATAGAGGTAAGCAACCTTACGCGCGGTCATAAATTGGCTGGGTGATCGAATCTTTTTGTGCATCCTTAAAACTTTTACTAATACTTAATAAGTTACTACTATTGCCTACGGAAACCTCGGTGGGAGAGTCCAGCTCGCAATTGTCCGGTTTTATTTGATGTTGATGTACAATCGACATCTTCAAGTTATTATTTTAACAGTTAGCAGTAAGTAAAGCCGTCTGGACCGAGTAGTATGTACCTCTGACATTCGGTAGAAAGGTCGTGGGCTTAATACCGCCGTGTTTTTAAATTATATTATACGAAGATTTTCCATACAAATTTATTTCCCTAATTTACAACCCTAAGGAAGTATTTCATGGTTGTAAAAGAAACCTACCCTTCGAATTTCAAGTTTGTCTCTTCAGTAGTTTCAGCTGTGCTTTGATGGTCATTAGGGTGATTTTAATCAAGAAACGGAAAAAAAATTGGTATTTTCTATGGTCTGAAATCCGCTCACCCCCCAAAGTCATATGATTTATAGTAACATTTATCACTTGCTCAAACGGAGGAAGGAAACTGTCCGTAGGAAGCCGGCGTGCGATGGAACCGAATTCGTGATCAACATTTGCTTCCGATGCTCAACATGCATTCTCTTACAGACTTATAACACCGTGTGCCTATTTTATTATATTTTATTTAATACAAAATCAGCTTTAGAAATTAAACACAGCTCTTAAAATTAACAAAGCACAAATGAGTAATCATGATCTCAGACGTAGGATTGCTATATGATAGACAAAGGCTTCACTTATGGATCTCAAAGATCATGAGGGGGTTGGCGGAATACTCTCCATAAGTTCAAAATTTCATCAAAATCCAATCATCCGTTCAAGAGTTATATTATTCCTAGGATAATAGTTGCAAACATACATACATTAGGCGAAGGTCCGCCTGCGACGCAAGGGGTTGCGGGTTCGATTCCCGCCTCGGGACAAATGTCTGTACGATCTGCAGATATTTGTTCAGGGTGTTCTGGGTGTTTTTCTATATATAATAAAAAAAATCTATCTATGTAGTATAATGTATTAAGTATATCAGTCATCTAGTACCCATAACACAAGCTCTGCTTAGCTAGGGGCTAGATTATGTTGTGTGATTTGTCCAGCATTATTTATTTTATTTATTTAGCCGAAACGCCTAGTTGCCACTAAGAAAACTGATCGCTTCGCTCACTTGTTCGAATCTCTTGCCGGGTAAGAGCGGTGTTGTACATATTTATTTTATTTATTTATTTATTATATTAAGAAAGGCCTACAGCTTTTATAATACCAATATATAAAAGTGAACTTATGTCTAGGCAACAGAGAAGCTAATAAATGGCCTTCACGGCTAAAAAAAAGTTATAAAATGAAAACGCTGATACATTCATTTAACCCTGCAAGTTATTTTTAAGTTACAGAACACAAACTATGAATCAAAATAGAAACATCCATTATATATCATTCTGTAGCTAATTATGGACTGGTAAAGAAGTTACTGCTAAGCAGCCGCCGCGCCGAGCTGACGCTCGTGCAGTAAAGATCAATGTCACCGTTATTAGAACACAGCTTGTTGATATAAGTCAGCTACAATCATATAACGACAAAGCGGGCCTACTGCGGGATGAGTTGTATCACTCTCAATAACATGGCTCATTAATGACTCGCTGGAAAGAGATTGCTGGCATTTGTTTACATGTTTAGCATCGATTCGAAAAATTACAATCGACGCCAGCAATACAGGGTGTATTATGAAATGTGTACTTACCCGAAAGGGGGGTTTCTGCCCATGAAGACCAGTAGTTTTCGAGGGAAAAAAATTAGGATGTCGTATTTTCACAAGCTTTTATTTATCATGCCCTGTATGTAACTATGTTTGTTCGCGGAATCTTGCAACTCAATTTTGATGCAGATATCTTCAACCAATTGAGCTGAAATTTTAAATAAGTAACAACATATTTTCTTTGGGTGAAAATGCATGGTCAGCTATGTGACGTCACTCTGAATCCAACATGGCGGAACACCTAAAATGGCGGACTAGTTGTTTTTAATGGACTCCTCCAATATGGGTATCAAATGAAAGTGCTTGCTTAGAATAATTCGAAAATGAATTGAAGATACTCTGGGTCCAACATGGTGGAACATCCAAGATGGCGGACTAGTTATTCTTAATGAACTCCTATAATACGGGTATCAAATGAAAGACCTTGCTGAGATTTACTCGAAAAATTAAATGACATCACTCTAAATCCAACATGGCGGTATACTCAAGATGGTGGACTAATTCGAAAAATGAGATAACGTCACTCTAAATCCAATATGGCAGAATACCTAAGATAGCGGACTAGTTATTTTAACAATGCACTTTTACAATATGGATATCAAACAGGGCTTGCTGAGAGTTACTCGATAAATTATATGACATCTCTCTAAATCCAACATGGCGGTCATGAGATGAACAGACAAGAAACCAACTGACCAGTGATAACTAAAAAGTAAAAAAAAAATTAAAAGTAAAAAAAAAAACTCATTAACAAACAAGCTTTTATTTAAACGTACTAAAAATAATAATAAAAAAAAGTTCTATTAAAGTTTAATGTCAACTTAAAACGTCTTTACACAATTTATGTGATAAAAAAGCTTGTCGCGAGATTTAAGCAGCTACTCGTATTTACATTGTTTGAAATAAAATTTAAATCAATTAGATCAGGTTTTTCTGCATTTCTACAGGATTACTATAGCGTAAGCATTTTCGTTCACTGACTTGGTCGAACAAAGAAAAGTTATTTTTCTAGGCGTAGTTACAGCGAAAGTTTTCTTTGCTGCTCGATCATTATCGACATGTATTGTCCCGAACTAACTAGCCCACTAATTTCAACAACCCTTGTCCTCATTAGTTAGTGAAGTTTCACTTAACTTAGTTAATGGAATAAAACTAATGTCTTTCATCATCATCATTCCAGCCGTAAAAACCACTACTGAACAGGCCTCCCTCATGAGGGGTAGTTGCCATACTCACCACGCTTGGCAGGCGGGTTGGCGAACGCAGTACGGGATGTTAATGTGATGTTGATGTGGCAAAAAATGGAGGAGGTCTACACCCAGCAGTGATACTTCCGGAATATAGGCAGCAGCGTGTTTTCATGTATCAACATCCCGTAGTGCACTAACCCGCCTGCCAAGCGTGGCGAGTATGGCAACAACCCCTCATCAGTACTTGGAGGTCCATGAGGGCGGCCTTAGTCAAGCAGTGGACGTCCTATGGCTGAGATAATGATGATGATGACAGTTTATACAACCGTGTATACATTATAAAGAAAATTAAAGTGGACCGTCCACTGCGAGGTGTCAAACAACTCAATGTGTCAAAATTAGTTCATAATTTATTAGTTAATAATTAAAACATTGAGTCGTTCCACATTTAAGCTCGGAGTTACCGGTCACCTATGGCATTCCACAAGGCTCTTTATGGGACCACACTCTATTATTGGTCTGAATGAATGATTTAAATGAGATTAAGGTCGAAAATTCAAATAAACTAAGCAGATAGATTTGAAGACTAATTATGACGGTCATCATCTCAGCTGTACATATATCTTAAATATCATAAGAGGGTAGTTGCCATATTCCCCAGTCCCCACGCTTGTTGAGGCGGGTTGGCGAGTGCGGTACGGGATGTTCATTTACGGAAATACGATGCTCCCCATCTTCCGCAGATATACCTTGGCAGATTCTTACTGCATTCACAGGCAAAAGAGATGAAGCAACATTCTATCGGCACCCCACGATACTTTGACGGTACTTTTAATATTTAGGTAATTTTAGGTACAGATCGTGCGGTCTATTTGTTATTTATACAACCTAGAGAGGTTATAAAATTCTCGACTGCCGTGGGGTGCCGGCAGTAGAATGTTGCCCCTCCTCTCTTGCCCGTGGATGCAGTAAGAGCCTGCTAAGAGCTACCTCCGGAAGATGGGCAGCAGCGTCATTCCGTGTATCAACATCCCATACTGCGCTCGCCAACCCGCCTGCCAAGCGTGGTGAGTATGGCAACTGCCCCTTATGGACATCCATGAGGGAGGCCTGTGTTCAGTAGTGGACGTTTTACGGCTGACATGATGAAGGTCGAAAATGGTAAGCTACTCGTTGGCAGATGCTACAGTACCTACTTTTTTGTACGACTGAATCATGAGACAAGCCGAAGGCTCACCTGATGTTAAGCTGTAACCTCTAAACGGTAACCTCTACCTGTTACAACTCTATGACAACTGCAATACCGCGGTAATGACGTTCACTAAGCACGTGACAATGTACTGCTTTTTCAAGAGGAAAACCGGGAAAAGGTATACACAAGATACAAACCTGATCTCTACATGCTTTCACCAACATGTACTCATCCTTAACTTAAGCCTGTATTACATTACACGGTATTCAGGGACCCTTACCCTAACTAAGAGTGGTGTAATAAGAGTTAGAGCGTAAGGGACCCTAACTAGGGCGACCGGTCGGACCCGCCCGGCAAGCTTTGCTCCCTAATCACCCTAACTACCGGGCCCTGAATACCGTGTAATAACAGCTTTTAAAAATATTCGGCACAATGTCAAAGTTACTCTATTGGCTAAGCTAGGATGATCTAGGCAACATCTGGCTCTTAACTCAAAATGCCTTAGAGCAGCTTTATTGCCTTTTAATATTTACGGTCGCTTCCATTACATACATATATTTCTGCTTGTAAATTCCGAAATTGTCCTTAAATGTCAGGAGTTATTAGGATGTTTTACGTGAGAAACAGCCGTGGCCTACCGACAGTTGGACGTTGCCTCACCTCTCTTGTCCGTGGATGCAGTAAGAATCTGATAATACCTCCGGAAGATGAGTAGCAGCGTCTGTATCAACATTCCGTACTGCGCTCACCAGCCCGCCTGCCAGGCGGGGCGAGTATGACAACAACCGTCATACTCGCCCCGCCTGGCAGGCGGCAAAACCCCCTCATGGGTCTCTAAGATCATGAGGGAGTTGTTGTCTTAACTTTTGTGTCCACACCAGCTTTTGCCCGCGACTTCGTCCGCGTGGAAGTCATAAAACGTAAAATCCCCTTTTTCACGCAGAGCCAATTTGATTCGAATATATAAATCCCATTTATTCCCTATCCCGTAGGAATTTCGGAAAATCCCTTCTTAGTGCACCTCTAGGATACTCAAGGTATATGTGTGCCAAATTTCAAGTCTTTAGGTCCAGTGGTTTAGGCTGTGCGTTGATGTATTAGTCAGTCAGTCAGTCAGTGAGTCAGTCAGAGAGTCAGGACTTTGATTTTTCTAAATAGATAAGGAATAGGTACCATTGAATGGAAGTAGCTTTTAAAATTTCCTAATGGTCTTGCCGCGGGGTGACGGCAGTAGAATGTTTCCTCTCCTATCTTGCTCGTGAATGCAGTGGTATCTGTCAAGGGATAGCTCCGGAAGATCAGCAGGAAGGGTAGCAGTCTTTCACTGTATATACATCCCGTACTGCGCTCGCCAACTCGCCTGCCAACACTCGCCACCGGCGTGGCGAGTATGACAACTATCCCCTTATGACCTTAGAGCCTATCTATCTATATAATAGGGAGCCTGTGACCACAAGAGGAATATCATTGCATGTTAGCTCCATTAGTCCTTTTAGTAGCTTCTTATTTTTAAAATTTCTAGATGTCCCGGCAAACTACGTGCCGCCTTAGAATCAACTACCTACAACTCAAAAAGTTTATAAAATTTAAAAAATTAAGTAACCAATACAATAAAATAAAATGAATGGCTCAACCGATTTCTATTGAAATTTAAGTGTTGCGTTCTACACATCATCATTTTTAATTTGATACTAAACTCGGGTATATTTGGAAACATTCGATAATTCATCCCCTCTTTCAACTTCTTCCGATTTTATTAAAACATATTTAAGAACCAACGCTGGAACACCTGCTTTCAAATAAAAAAATCTTCATGCAAATCGGTCCACTCGTTTAAGAGCTACGGAGCCACAGACAGACACACACATATCGGTCAAAGTTTTAACACCCCTCTTTTTTGTCGGGGGTAAAAAAATAGATTGTTGATTGATGTGATTTGACCCTGTTAAAGCTGGACCTAAGTCCACTTAAATACGAAGATTAATTCACCGAAAACGTTAACCCAATTCAGACAACGCTAATTACTTATTTGATCTTGACACTTATCAAAGTCAAGTGAATCCGATGAATTGGGATCGTGTCACTGGACAACATAATGAGGGCTGAGTTCACTAATTGATATACTTGTAGTTTAGTTGAAATTGGAAATGTTACTATGTTGAATTGAAATTATCTTGGCTTGACATCATTTAATAAATAAAATACGGCTTACACCACGTATCTAACTTATTATCATCCTGCTGACGTTTCGAAGGCGGAGGCGGCCACCAACGGTGTTCACGTTACCCCTCCTCTCATGCCCGTGGATGCAGTAAGAACCTGCTAAGGGATACCTCCGGAAGATTGGCAGCAGCGTCATTCCGTGTATAAACATCCCGTACTGCGCTCACCAACCCGCCTGCCAAGCGTGGTGAGTACGGCAACTGCCCCTCATGAAGATCCATGAGGGAGACCTGTGTTCAATAGTGGACGTTTTATGGCTAAAATGATGATTTACCTATCAATATTATTATTACTAAAATAAGTAGCATGTTATGCCTTTTTATTTTATTCTGTGGTGTTATGCCTTAATTAAATGTAGGCATGTGCTTCAAATAAAAGCGTGAAAAATGACTAGTATTTTTATGGGAGGTTTTTTTATTGCCTTTAATGCCTTAGTTTTTACTTTCGAATTTTGTCCTTATTCTTGGATGCCGCTAACCATTTACTGACATCGCCCAAAAAGAAAAAAAAATAAACTGTTACAAACTTTTTGATAGCATTTCCTAGAACGCTGATACGCTTTTACGGGTATTAAAAAAGTTTTGGACGTGTCGTGTCGCGAAAAGTAGATAGTAATATACATGGTTAAGTTATAAGCCGTGGGGCGCCGGCAGTAGAATGTTGCCCCTCCTCTCATGCCTGTGGATGCAGTAAAAGCCTGCTAAGGGATACCTCAGAAAGATGGGCAGCAGCGTCTTTCCATATATCAGCATCCCATACTGCGCTCGCCAACCCGCCTGCCAAGCGTGGTGAGTATGGCAACTACCCCTCATGGAGATCTATGAAGGAGGCCTTTGTTCATTAGTGGACGTTTTATGGCTGAAATGATGATGGTTAAGTTATGTTTCCCAGTTATATGTTCGATAGTGCCGTGGGGTGCCGGCAGTAGAACGTTACCACACCTCTAGTGCCCGTGGATGCAGTAAGAGCCTGCTAAGGGATACCTCCGGAAGATGGGCAGCAGCGTCTTTCAACATCCCGTACTGCTCTCGCCAACCCGCCTGGCAAGCGTGGCGAGTATGGCAACAACCCCTCATGATCTTGGATATCCATGAGTTAGGCCTGTGTCCAGCAGTGGACTACTGAGATGGTGTTCGATAGAACTAGTTGGAACTAAATCAAGCGGACAAGTGCGAGCGAGACTCACGCTTTAACGATATTAGAATATTATAATAATTGATGAAATATTTCTATGTTTGGACTTTCAGCCTTGTATTTTATGAGTAGTAGAACTCAGTTCTATGGGTTTAGTTTTATGAGTTGTAGGACATTTTGTGGAGAGTTGATTGAGTTGAGTGGAAGTACAAACACTATACCTATTTCTACCGCCAAGCAGTAATGTCTACATTACTGTGTTCCGGCACAGATTACAGAGTTTGAAGGAAGGGTGCTGGTGAAATTACGGGCACATGAGACCTTACAACTACGAGTGTTAATGTCTCAGGATGACGGGCGAATGCAGTGCAGCGTTGGTCACGTGTTTAGTGAACGTGGTCACCCCGGTATTGCTGTTGTAGGGTAGTAATAGGTAGAGGTTAACGCTTTGCATCAGGTGGGCCTTCGGCTTGTCTCGTCATTTAGGTGTATAAAAAATAGGAAAAAAGCTAACTACCTAACACGACTCTTACCCAAAAGCAAGCTGCGTCTTGATTAGCCTTATACATGTACATACTATACCATACAAATGTATGTGCTATACTTAACACGTGCTTTAACGGTGAAGGAAACATCGTGAGGAAACCCGCGGCTTAGTTAGCTTCAGACGTATTGACTTATTCTTTCCTCTGACTAATAGCTGACTAAACTGAGAGGATGGTATAGGTGCTGGCAAGCCTAATCCATCTAACAATGTCCCAGGCTTTGCGGCGAACCGACCAGCATGATTACTAGTTGCTGGCGCCTGTATAAATCATCTATAATAGATGCAAAGGCCTTTTTGTACATTTTCATCAGTTCATATTATTGGACAAAATCTATTTCAAAGTCACAGCACAATATAATTTCAAAAAGCCCAATTAAAGTTAAGAGTGTTTGGAGATTTCCAGCAATCAACTCGAAATCTATGCGTAAAATGAAGAACAAATGCAATAGGAACTTACTGAAACAAGTAAATCTCATTCGTTTAAAGTTCGGGCGAACGACAAGTTATTTTGTATGTTCAGCAATACTTACTAAGTTAGGGCAGGTGCGTGTCGAGCCGCTATGTAGGGTTCCGTGGTTAGCCGTAGACCTGCTGTCAGAAGTTGGTGTATGCTTTTACCGTTTACTAAAACATATTAACAGAATATAATTGAGTTTTCGGTTTAAAGTATGTTTATGTTGTTTAAGTTAGGGAAACCGGATCACTTATTTGAGAACTATTTCTTCGAAAGTAAAACGACTACCCTTATAGTTTTCCTGGAAAAATCATGGTTAAAACTATATTCATGATTGTTTTATATTTGTAAAGTGTAGCAGTTTAGATTTTGGAGGGAGGTAAAGAAAAGTAATAATACGTCTAATAAGCTTTAATCTTTTATGCTTCGCAAACGGAACCTGAAATTGAAAAATAGTTTTCACAACCCCTAAATAGTTATAAAATTCCTACCCATCGATACCCTTTACAATGGTAAAATTAAGAAAAAAAAGTTCACCCCCACCGTGTATGGGAGAGGTACCCCAAATAGTATTTTAATCAGCAATTTTCGCGGCGTTTTTCTTTCATAATGTCTATGCTTAATAACAGCTTTCTAGGATTAATTATCTATATTAATAACTTTTCCAGTAACTCGTAATTTTACGCTAGATTGTGCTTCAGTTATAAACTTTATTAAAAATACACCATAAGACTTCACACAGAGATATTTACCTAAAATACTCTTCAATTTCGCCGTGAGGCGCCGGCAGTAGAATGTTGCCCCTCCTCTAATGCCCGTGGATTCAGTAAGAGCCTGCTAAGGGATACCTCCGAAAGATGGGCAGCAGCGTCTTTCCATATATCAACATCCCATACTGCGCTCACCAACCCGCCTGCCAAGCGTGGTGAGTATGGCAACTACCCCTCATGGAGATCCATGAGGGAGGCCTTTGTTTATTAGTGGACGTTTTATGGCTGAAATGATGATGATGACTCTTCAAATCTTTAAACAATTATGGAATTAACAAAGGCATTTTCGAATAAATAAGATTTCCTAAATTTCAGAATTTCGCCACAATCCCAACATTCCAAACTTCAGACTCGCGAGACTTGTGGAAGCGCCCTAGAAGTTTTCCAATTCCGCCATTTTCATACAAAACATTTGCACTTGTTGCTGTGACTTCTGAACGCCCTCAAATCTTAACTCCCCAAGTGTCCCAATTAATTAAAACCAACGAGTTTTCCTCAATCTAAATACGTTTAATATAGAAATATCTTAATTACAGCTTTTTATATCTTTGAAATTTAACAATGGGCTGAAATGAACATCAGTAATTTTCAATCTCCCCTGTTTTCGGGTAAGGGGTTTTCTGCCCATTTTGTTTTCTTATTCTGATAAAAATAATTCTGGCGTCAACAAAACTTGGATAACATCAGAAGCTTCGCTTTTCAAGCCAATTGTTTAAAGGTATTTTTTACCGCAAACAAAATAAGTTAAAAATCTACATTAGTACGTACTGGAGATAGATATAATGGATTGGGACATATTATAGTAAATTAAGGTAAGAAATTAAGGCCTTTGCATCTATTATAGAAGATTTATACAGCGTCATCAACTGGTAATCATGCTGTACGGGACGCTGCAGTGCCTGGGACTTTGTTAGATGGATTAGGCTTGCCCATCACCTATATACCCCATCCCCTCAGCTTAGTTAGTTATTATTCAGAGGAAAGAACAGGTCAACACGTCTGAAGCTAACTAGGCCGCGGGTTTCCTCACGATGTTTCCTTCACCGTTAAAGTACGTGTTAAGTGTGCACATACACTATTATTTATTCTCCATCTTCCAAATAATTATCTAAGGAGTAGAAGTCATAGACTTTTTTCTGTGCCCTATAGCCGAACCGTACCCCGCGCTAATTCTCCTCTGCCTCGCACCCTCGCAGCCCTGAACAGACTTCTTGACCAGAACCCTGACTGTGATATTTTTGCTGATGAGTGGAAGAAGATTATGTTGGTATGCATGAGGTTTTGGGAGATTGAATAATGAATGTATGATTTGAATCTGTATGTAACTAATATTTTTAGTATTGCAATTGTTTATTAATAATCTCATTAATTAGTGTCATTGATTTATATTTGTAAGTCGTGCTAATAAATTAATTGTATAAATAAATAAATTTTTCAAAAAAGAAAAATCCATTGGTGCACGGCCGTTATCGAACCCACGACCTTCGGATTGAAAGTCGGGGGTGCATACCACTACGTCAACACGGTAAATTAAGGTAAAGGCACCTTAATCTTCTATATATAAAAATCAAAGTCAACAGTGTTAGTTACACCACTCGAGACCGGGTGGACCGATTTAAATTACCTCAGATGTTTTAGATTTATCTGAGCCCGGTTTAACATATAAGCTAATTAAAAATCGTAAAAATTTACAGAAAAAGTAATTATAACGTAAATTAATTTTCCTATACATTTTATACCCTTCTCTATCTTGAGCTACTGTGGTCCAGTCTTCCAAGTATGCGTCGATTTCGTCTGTCCATCGACGTCTCGGTCTGCCGCGAGGTCGTTTCATGTCATGTGGGAGACCGGTAGTACCTCTAGATTTAGCCCATGACTTATTCCACAAAGAAGGGTGGAAGGAAGGAAGAGAGGCCTTTGCCCTGCAGTGGGACAGTACAGACTCTTAATAATAAACTTTATTTTGATAGAGCCATTCTTACCGATAAAACCACTCACTTCAACAGATCAGATCTAACTCTCCTAGACAAAACTAACAACACCGCCCTACTCATAGACATTGCTGTACCCAACACCCACAACCGGCAGACCACAATTGCAGAGAAGCTTTCCAAATACATCGACCTTAAAAACGAAATAACGCGCATGTGGCGCCTGCAAAAGGTAACGATTGTCCCAATAGTCTTGTCAACAACTGGAGTTATTCCACACCAACTGTTTAAATCTTTGGAATGTCTGGATTTGCCAAAGTTCACCTACACACTATTGCAAAAAGCGGTCATTTTAAACACATGTAGAATCGTTAGAAAGTTTCTCCAAACTGAACTTCCTAATGAAGTCAACTCCACTGAGGCGCACTTGGCTTAGGCCCGTGCGTTTTATTAACCCCGGTTTTCAGAAAACCGAGAATATAACTTCTTGAAAAAATAATAATAATAATTTTACACAGATGATGTGATGACAGTTTTTGGTTGTCAAATATTTAATGTTCGTTCAGAAAGTTAGTTTTTTGTGATTAAACTTAAACTCCACATGTTTATATTTTAGTAGTATAGTAGTAGTTAGTAGTTGTAGAGTAGTGTAGTGGAGTAGTAGTGTAGTAGTAGAGTAAAAAATAGTGCGCTACGAAGTTTGCCGGGACAGCTGGTTTACATTATTCCACCCACATTCATTCGTAATCTTACTGCTCTGTATATAAAGCTGAAATTGCTCAAAACTAAGCAAAAGTTACATTCATCGAAGTGTCGTTGGGAATATTGAGCTTCGCTATTCAATTTACACGAGGGCCAGTACTTAGTTAGATTTATATTACAGGCGCTTTGCCGAGCTTTGCTTCTTAAAAATGCCGTTTAGAGGGTTTTCTACAATTAAACATAGCGGCGGGATTTTTGTGGTCTTATAGTTTTATTAGAACTAGATGGCAATGATAAATCTAGATATTTTTTTAATTAGATCCGTCAAATAAAAACGAAACAAAAGCAAACTAATTTATGAAATTGTATTTTTGTAAGACGGTAATAGTTCGTGTGGTTTATTACATTTCCGACGAATAACTAGTATTATTATAGACGACCTCTGTGGCGCAGCGGGCAAAGGTCCACCTGCGACGCAAGAGGTTGCGGGTTCGATTCCCGCCTCGGAACAAATGTCTGTATGATCTGCAGATATTTGTTCAGGGTGTTCTGGGTGTTTTTCTATATATAATAAAAAAATATCTATCTATGTAGCATAATATATTAAGTATGTCAGTCATCTAGTACCTATAACACAAGCTCTGCTTAGCTTGGGGCTAGATGATGCTGTGTGAATTGTCCAGCATTATTTATTTATTTATTTAAGGAAAAAAAACCGGTTGAGGCTTGCTCTGCTGACGCTATAAACTTTCCACATTATATTTCGAACGCCCCGTCACCAATTTCATCAGGAACACTGGATATATAACAGAGTTCACGCCGATTATTTAACTGGGCAATCGGAGTTTCCGCCCACATTCATTCGCATTCTTACTGCTCTGTGTATAAAGCTGAAAATAGGTACTCCAAACTAAGCAAAAGTTACTATTTCTCGAAGTGTCGTCGGGAATATGGGGTAACAAACCGTTTGAGCTTTGCTATTCAATTTATACGAGGGTCAGTACTTAGTGAGATTTATATGAAAGGCGTTTTACGGAGCTTTGTTTCTTAAAAATTCCGTTCAGAGGGTTCTGTACCTTGTTGTGGGCTGTTGACTTTATGCTTCTATTTGAGCTGGATGGTATTCTTAGATGTTAGCTAGATGGCGCTTACGCTTCTCTAAACGAAAAGAAGTTAAATTATCGACCTGGCGAAAAGTGATTCTTTGGCTAAATGGTAAACGCATGCCGCGTTAAGGTTGGCTTGAACGTGCGGGTTCAAATCCCGTGAGAATCGTAAATTTTGAGTGTTTTTTTAATTTCTTTAATGTTTTAAAAAATCTTAAAGCATTGTTAAATCTGGGTTTTTATTAAACTCATCAATTAACGGTTTTTTAGGGTTCTGGGACAAATGTATGGTAGGTATGACATTGCCTGTCTGTCAGATAGACAGACGGGCGAAGTCATACCATACGCGTTCCTCTTTACATCACGTCTTGGGAGCTACTGATACCATCGACTTGAAAGGGTTATAAATGAATAAATTGCGGCGCACGATGAAACTTATAGGTAAGTATATACCACGGTGCATCTAAAAAGTGCCGTCTTGTAGGTTTTGTACCATAAGATATTGCGGCGACGACTTGATTTTATTGGTTTTAATTTAACAACTACAGACAAACTGTCGCCCGCGGCGACTTGTTGTGGACTATAAGGTCAGATGCCGTTGTTTAATCTGGGTATTTTTAATTAGTGTTGGAATATTGCATGAAATGGAACCTTCTTATTGCAAAACTTGAAGAGCTAAAGAGACAGGATTTAGCGATTTGCCCCTACGTTTGGCTCGCACAAAACGCGGGTAAAGCCGCAGGTAGTCATCAATAAAATTCAATTCTTATATTGTTTCGTTTGGAGGCGTAAATTCCCAACGTGTAGCAGTGAAACTCGTTTTAAGTTTGGCAAGCTGGGAACCCTTCAATGCATTTTGCAAAAGCGCCATCTACCAGCTCGTTATATTTATCGTTCTAACATTGTTATTGCGACGTGAACGAAACGACCCAGCGGTTTAATCTGTTACAATTTCCTCCTGTGTGTGAACCGGATATTGATTTTGTTGTTGATATAACTTTATTTACGTTCTTAGACAAGATCAGGCGTGTGATTTAGTTGAGACATTTCGTGAGATATAATTTCATGCCAGGCAACGTTTTAATATTTTTCATTACAGATTTTAATATTTTTCAGCAGTTTAAGAAACATTCGGAATTTATGTTTTATGCTTTGAATGTTTCATGTTTTTTACTGTCTTACTGTCAACTCATAAATACACACACATCACATCACATAAATTGTGTAAAGACGTTTTACGTCTTTACACAATTTATGTGATAAAAAAGCTTGTCGCCAGATTATTCTATGTACCTGTAACTTGATCTAATTGATTTAAAAATATTTTTTTGCAAACAATGTGAATACGAGTACCTGCTTAAATCTCGCGACAAGCTTTTTTATCACATAAATTGTGTAAAGACGTTATAAGTTGACATTTAACTTTAATGAAAAATGTTTATTTTATTATTTTTAGTAGGTACGTTTAAATAAAAGCTTGTTTATTTAATTTGATACCCATATAAGAGGAGTACATTAAGAATAACTAGTCCGCCATGGATGTTCCGCCATGTTTGATTCAGAGTATCGTCATTTCATTTTCGAATTATTCTCAGCATGCCCTTTCATTTCATACCCATATTGTAGGAGTCTATTAAAAATAACCAGTTCGCCATCTTGGATGTTCCGCCATGTTGGATTCAGTGACGTCATTTAGTTTTTTGAGTTATTATCAGCAAGCCCATTCATTTGATACCCATATTATAGGAGTACATTAAAAATAAGTAGTCCGCCATCTTGGGTGTTCCGCCATAATGGATTCAGAGTGATGTTTTTTCATGTTTTGAGTTATTAACAGCAAGCTCTTTCATTTGATACCCATATTATAGGAGTACATTAAAAATAAGAAGTTCACCATCTTGGATGTTCCGCCATGTTGGATTCAGAGTGACGTTACATAGCTGACCAAGCATTGTCATCCAAAAAAAACATGTATACAAAATTTCAGCTCAATTGGTTGAAGATATCTGTTTCAAAATTGAGTTGCAAGATTCCGCGAACAAACATGCATACATACAGGGCAAGCTCATTAAAAGCTTGTAAAAATAGCCGAATTTGATTGAGTCTCTTTCAACAGAGACCTTAGTTATTTTTTTGTTTTTTTTTATTTTAGTTTACCTGAGTTGTACTTGATCTTCGAACTTCTTATTGAGCGTCGTTTTAAAATACGGGCCTAATTGGAGTTGTTACCTCAAACAGCCAAAAACTTCCGACTGTTGGACCGCAGCTTACCTTTCTGTATAAATAAATAAAATCAAAAATTTTAATTTTTATACAAATTTCAGACTACATACAAGTCTATCTAATAATATTATATTGCCGAAAGTTTGTATAGATGTAAGGATGTTTGTTACATCTTCACGCAAGAACTAGCTTACGGATTGAGCTGAAATTTTGCACACGTAGTCCAGGATAAACACATAGGCTACTTTTTATCCGGGTACAATGTACGCGAAGCGGCGGGCACAAGCTAGTATTTTACATTAGTTAAATTTATTTAATTATGATGATAAACAAAGAGTTTTCACTGGGGTAAATACTTTCCGCGACTAATAATAACTTTGTGTAAAATATTTCCAGAGTGATGTCCAATTTTCAGCTATTGTTTCAGTTTATAACACTAACCGAATTAACATACAGATCAACTTCCAACGCTAACATTACATTGATCGATGCATCGGAGTGAAAAACTTCTGTAACAAATGAATATTGATATTCCACTCTACCGTTACAAAAACAAAGATCAATTTCAATTCGCAGCTTCAGTTCCCGTCTATGCAGTCGTGCGAAACTTTCCGCTCTTTATTTCCACCAATTAGACAGACTAGAAACTTCCATTATCTTTCCTCATCTTTGAGCTCTTTGAACATTGTACAAACAATAAATAACGAAAGTTTATAGACAAAGGCGGGAAAGTGACTATGGAATTAACATTATAGATAGGATATATAAAATTAGATCGCCGCAGTGTTTGCTACAAAAAAATTGTTTGCAAAAATAGTTTATCTTATTTACACAAAAAAAAAAATTCTATCAATCATCTGGTTTTAATTCTATACAAGCCTTGTTTAGTTATGGAGATGGTTACTGTTTTAACCAAATTAATACTAGGGCCTTGTAGTTAAACCCATCGAAGTCTTAGGCTTTGATCGTAGGTAGCCAGCCCTTACATGTCGAACGTTGCGAGACACAGTCGTAATACCACATTTTCATTTTATGGTGTGCCTATTCCTTAGGGTGCATTTCACATTCAAAGTGCCTCCAGAAGTTTTCCCCCTGAGATTAAAATTACTCTTGCCTATACATTGATGCTACACCATCTTGATGCCGACACGTCTGTTTTCTGGATGCTTCTGAACAACTACTGAACAAACTCGAGTGTAATAAAATAATAATAAACAATAAAAAGTAATGTACGAAGGCGAGCTTAACCCCACTGTACCCACTAGAGGAGTGATACGGAATTTCCAAAAGAAGTGACTTACGAGTAGATTTAGGTTGTGATCTGAACTTAGAGTCGTGATCAAATTTGCGTAGACCAACGATAAAAATCGCATACACAAGATTAGAAGTAATCTTGTGTATGCGATTTATCACAACTCAAATCACACAAGATCACAACTTAAATGGCTTCCTATTCGTCGTCAAAGTGACCATCCCTTATTAACACTTATCTTTAATATACTTTTCATTCCTCTTTCTCCTTCTTACCTCTAAGTTCTTGTCCCACGCTGTAAATCTACTCGTAAGTCACTTCTTTTGGAAATTCCGTATCACTCCTCTAGTGGGTACAGTGGGGTTAAACTCGCCTTTGTACATTACTTTTTATTTTATTGTGTATTATTATTTTATTACATTGTACAATAAAGAATAAAGATCATTGAAATCGGACTAAACGTTCTCGAGTTACGAGCAAAAGTGGTGTTTGACTTTGTTTTATACGAGTTTATATAGATTAAATGTCTGTTCCATGGTTGTTTTCAAACTCATAAAGCGTTTATTCAGTGGAACCGCAAGGGCCTTTATTAAATCAATATACAAACTAAAATAAAACAAAATTCTTAGAATACCTTTATATTAATCCTACAATTTCCTGGCCGCAGCTTATTCGTAACTAAATTTTAATTAATAATTCCATAATTTTAGGCCTGACTGGACAATATATTTGATATTATTCTTCGTGTCGAGCCGAACCGGGGCTTAGCCAACTTTGCACGAGTTCAAAAGTTGACTTTGAGTTACTTCTGGCTCCAACTAGACAGCAATACAAAAGTGTTTAAGACAATGACCTTGTTTGTCACTTTACGGGAAGTAAAAGCTATGAAAAATATAAACCTTTCACCCAACTTGACTCGTAAACAAACTTTCCACGACCTCCGAAATGGACGTCTTTATGTCGCAACCGTTAGGTATAGCAGTTAATTTAACAATGTCACATGTTCAGATGGGGAGATAGGGCATATTTGTACAGTGTGTTTGAAGTTTCGTCACACATAAGGGTAAAACTGGAACCAGAATTGTAATGAAATAAACTGAATTTGGTTACCTTTTTTTCACTCGTATGTCTTTTTAGGGTTCCCGATCAACATGGTAAAAAGGAACCATTATGGTGTGACTTTGTCTGTCTGTCTGTAACAAATGGATATCTTGAGAACTACAGATGCTATGGACTTGGCATTTGAAATGGTATTAGATAACGCTTATTCACTAATATTGAATTATATAAAAATATTGAAACATATTCTTATTATGGTTGTAAAGGGGGCGGAAAGGGGACGAAGGGCTCAATAAAATTATGTGGAGTTCTTATGTCATGTGAGGTATCATATGAAAGGACTTCATTTGTACATTAATAAATATATATTTTCTTTTCAAATCACACGGGTGTAATAATTGTAATAATAATGAATGTTCTTATAAAAAAATACTGTTACAAAATGATATGCATACTATTATAATTACTAAACCAATAGCACTATTAAACGTTATTTAACAAATTCGATAGAATGATTAGTTTTTTTTAAACTCTTTATTGCACACCACATTAAAAGAACATAAACAATTTAGAAATAATGTAAAAAACAACACAGGATACATATATGTCAGATTACAGCGCAGGCCTAAATCTGATAAACTTTTGTTGTTCAACAGTAAATTAGCGTCTTCTTTATTTTCAAATGTGATGAAAATTTTATAGGGGCTTTTGTACTTAATTTGTTTGATGTTTTTCATGTTCTCCGACTTCAATAGTTTCGCCAATCCTATCTGTTTAGGTAACAGTTTGTAAGAAAAAAGACACACTTCAACACCTTGACCACCGACGGGTTGGATGACTTTTCTGATTGGATACCTCCTTGGGGGTCGATTCGACTTATGTACATATGTTGCACTATAGTATATCCTTCCTCATCAATTTCTTTTCCGCTGCTGTCAGATAAATCGCCTCTTAATCTCTTGGACGGTCGCGTACTTTTAATTATCGGCGAGGTGAGACCCGTCGGTTCCGCACAAACAACACTTGATTTCTCACATTCCACAACAATTTCTTCGTCCA
This sequence comes from Pasiphila rectangulata, assembly GCA_963082625.1. Classification (NCBI taxonomy): domain Eukaryota; kingdom Metazoa; phylum Arthropoda; class Insecta; order Lepidoptera; family Geometridae; genus Pasiphila; species Pasiphila rectangulata. Next base: position 5,573,015 of record OY720244.1, on the reverse strand, counting down.
TACACTCATCCACAGGCAAAGTCTCAAAAGAGTTTCTCCTCGACGCAGGTCGAGGATCGACCTCGTCCATCGTACATACGTTCACTTACACTTTCCAACAATATGAATATATAGGTACCGCGTTGGTGATAAAGACCAACTGCGCGCTGTGGTGTGCAATAAAGAGTTTTCTATCTATCTATCTATCTATCTGACGAATGAGGTGGGCATTACCTATGGAGTGGTTAGAAACCTTGAGATGGATATTACGGAGGAGGAATTAATGGCGTCTTTTAAGTGTGACCGTGATATTATAGCAGTGAAGAGATTGAAACGAGCATCAGATCGTGGAGAGTGGGTAATGAGCGAGACTGTACGCTTCGCATTTAACCGGAGTATGTTTATGGCTATGACTGCCGGTTCAAGGTGGAACCATTCACATTCCCAGTCACGCAGTGCTTCGCTTGCTGGAAGTTCGGTCACCTTACTCGATCGTGCCCGACAAAGAAAGTGATATGTCCGAAGTTTGGGAAAAATCACGCTAACTGTGAGACGACAAGATTTAGATGCATTAATTGTAAAGAAGAACACATGGCCTTTGAAAAATCTTGCCCAGCTTATAGTAAGGAGAGAGAGATTAGAGCTATTATGAGTAACGAGAACTGTATCTATAAAGTTGCACTGTCAAAGTACATAGAATGCAGGACAATGGCTCGAAATAGTTCTGAGCAATCTAAACCATTTGAGTTCGGTAACAAGTCAGAATCATTCATTTTTACAAGGCCAGGTGTTTCGTATAACCAAAGCGTAGCTGCCAATTTGACCTCAGAAGTACATAACTTAGAATCCCGGGTATACAACGACAAACATCAAGTTGAAAGTGAAATCGAATCTAAAGAATATAGTTCTGAAGAAAATGTAGCAAAGAAAAATACGCATGGAGAAAAAAAAAAGAAAATAAAGAACAAGAAGGGAAAATTAGAGGGAAAAAACCAAATTACACAACAGAACCTTCAGCACATTTAGAAGAAAAAGAACATTTAGAAAATTCAGAGTGTGAAGGAGGTTTTTTTAGCAAAATAATCAAAAAGGCAAAAGAAATATTTTTTTCGGAACAAAATTTAGAAGGTTAAGTTCGCATGGTGTTGCAGTTTGTATTGGAGGAGGTGATGGCTTTCATTGTTAAGACAATGAGTAGGGGAGAGACCATTTATAAAATCATAGGCCTCTTCAAAGATGGATAACAACTCCAACAACAACAAACGAATAGATATGGCGTTGGGCCGTGTGTCTTCCGCTGCGCAATTTTTAAATATTGCACAGTGGAATTCACAGAGTTTGATGCCAAAATAACTCGATTTGGAAAAATTATTATTGCAAGAAAAAATTGGTATTTGTATAGTTAGTGAGACATGGCTAAACGAAGATATTAACTGTCGTATAAGTAACTATAATATATATAGAGAAGATAGATTGGATTCATATGGTGGTGTCATGCCCATCATCCATAAATCGATAAAAACTCAGTTATGTAACATTAATTATACAAATACAGGTATTGAATTACTATGTGTCAAAGTAACGAATTGCAAATATTTAGATTACGTCACAGCGATCTATTGTCCGTCGTCGATAAGAACTTTGCAATGCGACTGGGATTTAATTTTTTCACAGTTTACTCGTAAATCGATAATTGCCGGCGACTTCAATGGACAACATTCTAATTGGTCGTCCAGGACAGATTAAAGGGCGGCAAAATATAGTATCCTTCTCCAAATTTGTAAATCCGCGACAGATTAATATGATTAAAGCACATATTCGCAACAAAGATATAAATCGTAAACGATTTAAATGTTTGATTCGCAATACAGTTTATGCTTAGATTATTTCAACTTAACCCTTAGTTAGTCGCACGAACAAAACCACACTTGCTCGCACGGGGTCTCCACTGACCCCAATTTATTTCGGAGATCGCTACTGAACTAACGAGGGAATTAAATAAAAGGCTGTATAATACATAAATACTATTTCCTTTTAAAGACTTTAAATAATCAACGCTAATAGACAGTAATGGAAACTAAAAAATACCAATAATTAAATTTAACGTTATTACACGCACGGGGTTACGCGCTATGAGAGCAGCGACGCCTGCGTCCCGTCCAACATACTGTCACTGAAATATCATCTTTGGCACGATTAAGGAAGTTACTGAAGGTGGAAGCGCTCTCCGACCGACCGAAGTTGGAATTTTTGACGCGTAAAGTTGCGTTGACCCCATGTGAGTAGTTAAGGGTTAAGTATGTTTTGTCTTTGAGAAATCCTCAAAGGCAAGTCTTTAATAAACCACAATGTCAAGGCGTTTCGGCATTGAATATCTGTTTTTGTACATACAATTATTTAATGCCGAAACGCCTAATTGCCACTTAGGATATTGTTTGCTTCGCTCATCGTTCGATATAGACTAATCTGCTGTTATTGAGTTAGCATAAATATACATAGATAGATAAATAGATAACTCTTTGTACTTAACTTAATACTAACACAAAAATAATATAACATGGCAAACACGACGACAATATATGGGTGTGAAAGAGGCTTATGTCCACGGCATCCACAAACTAATGATCACCGCCTACACGCAAAATAGGTAACTACAGTCAACAGCGTGTATTATAACATGTGTACTAACCCGGAAGGGAGGAGCCCATGAAAATAATTCGTTTTCAAAGTAAAAATTCGAGAATTCGTTTTGTTTTTTTTTCTTTTTTATTTAATTATTTTTATTTACATTTTCACTATTTGATGTGGTGTAATTATAATCCGGAGTTCATAAATTTGGTTTTTAGATTTTGAACAAAACATTAAAAAAATGACCTCTACGATAGCTCTTCACGGAGGTCATTGACCCTGTCAAGCATCAGCTAGCGTTTAGTTCTCAAATCACCGAATCCTGAAAAGTCGTAGAACTAAAGTTGTCCCTTAGGGTGGCAGAATCACCCCTTTCGGCTTAGTACACATGTTATAAACACCCTGTATAACGTAACGAAATACGTATTTAAAAGTACCAGGCGACCATATTATTATAGGAGGTTCAAAATTTTCTTTGATGAAATATACGTATGGAAATCAAACTCTTGATAATGAAGTTGGCACTTCGCAGCCTAGTAAAGTGCCTTATCATCTTCAAGTCTAGAACTTTCGGCGCCCGAAGCGTGAATTGCGAATATTGCTATATCTGTTTTCTATAGCCTTTATTAGGCGTCTGTCTGTTCAGTTCACCCCCATTCTCCCTTATTGCTCTAATTTACCCCTTATTGCCTTTGTGAGTGTAAATATTTCTATAGAATAACTATAGAAGTTATGACCTTTGAATTGATTTTCGCTTCTTAAAGAAATAACATATATTCCTATGAAAAATATAACATGTCGGACTTAAGGTTAAAAGTCTTTAAGTGTTACCTATGTATTTCTTAATTTATTGGGTTTCTTAATTTGTTGGGCCTATAAATTTATAGGCATATTATTTAGTTCATCATCATTGTCATCTCAGCTGGAGTAGGACGTTCACTGCAGGGGATAGGTCTCCCTCATGGATCTCACAGTACAATTATAGTGGATCGCTGACATATTCACCAAACTCGGCTGGTTTCTTAGCTCAGTACGGGGTATTGATACAAGGAAAGACGCTGCAGCCTATCTTCCAGAGCTAACCAGCAGAGTCTTACTGCATTCACGGGCAAATGTTATGTTTTTATTTAAAATACTTTTGTGGTTAAGGAAAATGCGTTGTCTATCAATAATCTAGTTTGATTGACACGACACTAAATACATTTTGTACCGACCCCACCTAGGGTTGTATAAGGACAAGGATGATGAACGGAAACGATAAAAATTATTTCAAATTCTAGTCAATTTAAGACTTTCGCGATCACAAATCATTATTATTATATTGGATTAACGGGTATTTATCGCGTGATTACCTTTATTATTGTCCCGACGTTTCGACCGGATTGCACTTGATCGTGGTCGCGGGATGACTGAATGTCGGGATAATAATAAAGGTAATTGCGCGATAAATACCCGTTATTCCAATATAGTCATGATTTCAGCCGTAAAACATTCACTACTGAACACAGGCCTCCCTCATGGAACTCTATGAGGGGTAGTTGCCATACTCACCACGCTTGGCAAGCGGGTTGGCGAGCGCAGTACTGTTAATGTTGATACACGGAAAGACGCTGCTGCCTATTTTCCGGAGGTATCCCTTAGCAGGCTTTTCTGCATCCGCGGGTATGAGAGGAGGGGTAACATTCTACTGCCGGCACCCCACTGCCTCCAATACAATATAGTAATAATTACAAATTCTTTCCACGATTTTCTGGAGCTTACCTTAGAATGGCCGTTTGTAAAGTGGAGATTCATTTATGTTTTATGCGATAAGAATAAATTTCATATTAAGGTTATGTACTAACCGTAACGACAGTTTGAAACAATTTAATGTGATGTCTTTCGAGCACTTAAAGGTTCATGTTATAATCGCATTAACATAGATACATTTAAATTTTTCGTAAATTTCGAAACTGGATCTACTGAGAGTCATCATTTCACCCATAAAACGTCCACTGATGAACACAGGCCTCCCTCATGGATCTCCATGATTTGATTGGGGTAGTTGCCATTCTCACCACGCTTGGCAGGCGGGTTGGTGAGCGCAGTATGGGATGTTGATACACGGATAGGCGCTGCTGGATCCCTTAGATAGATAAAGATAAAGATAAAAAACGTTTATTTTGTTTCACACATTACAAATAATACAACAAAAATAAAAATATACAGACATGGAAACAAAAAAGGAAATCGCTCAGCATGTGCACAGTAGCGATGGCGCTACGTGCGCTGGTTTTCTGCGACACCTAGAGTGTGTGAGGTAGCGGTGCGACACACGCAAAGACATTGACACACGTTACAAATTACATACGAGTACTAAAGAAAATTATGTTATAATCAAGTTACATAAATAATAAATTTAGGAAGCAATAACTACAACACAATCAGAAAATATAACAGGTGAATAGAAAGAAAGTAAATAAAATATTGAAATAGAACACAAAAGCTAAAATATAATAAAATTAACAAAATATTTAAGAACAATTATTAATATTAATACGGATCGGCTCAGAACGTCTGCTTGTTGTTGGTAATTTCTGTGATATTAAAAGATGTTTCTTAAGAGATTTTTTAAAGGTATAAATTGACTTAGAGTTTCTAATCGGAGGAGGCAAATTATTCCAGCATTTCGTGGCAGCATGGCTAAAGCTGCCACGAAAAGCAGACGTTCTATGACGAGGACAAATCAAGCGAGTGGCAAAACGTATATGACAGTTTGAAAATTGAAGTTTTTCGTACAGGTATTGTGGTTTTTTATATTTGACAATACCAAAAAGCAAAGCCGCAAAATGGAGATAACGTCGTGACGACATGTTGATTAGGCCATAATTATTAATATAAGGGGAAATATGTGCTCGCCGCGGTATAGGAAAACAAAAACGGACACATGAGTTCTGGAGACGCTGTATTAACTTCTTTGATCGTGCAAGTAAACATTCCCCAAACACGTTGTCTACATAACTAAGCTTGGATAGTATAAGGGAGTCGCATAGCTGTATGCGAATATCAGTGCTCAGAAACTCACGTATCCGATACAGCACAGATAATCTGTAGAAACAGTTTTTAACTACGGTTTGCACGTATTTCTCAAAATGCAATGAACCATCCATAAGAAGCCCAAGGTTTCGAGCCTCCGTGACGCGGCCTACAGAGATTCCTTCTATATGTACCTTTGGATTCTTCCTCACAATGTTTTCCATTTGACGTTTAGATCCGAGTATCATACACATAGATTTGGCAGGATTTAAGACAAGGCAGTTTAATTTGCTCCAATTTGCCACGCGTTCCAAATCTTCATTTAAGCTTGCGATTGATTTATCAGTTTCGTCCGGTTTAAATGAAATATATAATTGAAGATCATCAGCATATGTTTTATTTTTACAATTTAAAATATTCGAGTGTAAATCTGCACAATAAAGTATAAAAATAATTGGACCCAAAATAGAACTCTGAGGTACTCCACGTGTGACTGGTAAAGGTGTTGAATAAGAACTGGAACCATTAGCATTATTTAACTTAACAAACTGTAAACGCCCTGACAGATAACTAGAAAACCATTTTGTGGTACATACATATATCAAAACCGTAATACGTGAGTTTCGACAGAAGTCGTGTCGTATTTAAAGTATCAAATGCACGGGAGAAGTCGAAGAAACCTGACTGTTTGGTGGGTATAATTTTATTCACTTCCAAATATTGAGTAAGTTGAATACAAACAACTTTTTCAATAATTTTAGAGAGAAAGGGTAATATACTAATGGGTCGTAAGTGGTTAAGGCCTACAGGTTGGTCAATTTTAGGAAGTGGTTTAACTATAGCAGTTTTCCAGGTGGTAGGGAAAGTTGCCGTTTGAATGCTACAGTTAACTATAGCAGTAATTAAAGTTATGGTTTGCGGGAGAGTAAGTAATACCATATCCAGTGAGATGAAATCAATACCCATTGCATTGGAAGAAAATGAATTTATTATATTGCCAACAGCGGTTTCAGTAACAGTTTGCAACTTAAAAACAGATGAATTATACCTATGAAACTCGAAGTAAGTTAGGTCCGATATTGTTACATCATCACTTCCAGGAAGTGATAGGAAGTGACTGTTTATGATATCTGGATCTTGAAAATGAGGCGGTAGATCTGTGCCTTAAGATTTTAAATCAGCAACATTTCGTTTTATATTTTTCCATAAAGTGGCAGGTTTATGAGAATTTAAATTTATATTATATTCAAAAAATGACTTTTTTTCAAAGTAAAGAGCAACATTAACTTGATGTTTTAGTTGTAAGCAGGCTCTTACTGCATCCATGGGCATGAGAGGAGGGGTATCATTCTACTGCCGGCACCCCACGGCGGTACAAACAAATAAAAAACTCTCAATAGACCCATTATTTATTGCTATTATAAAAACTGGATATGTTGACTGGATCTACTGAGAGTGATCCGTCTTTTGTAAGGTTGTATGTAGATGAACTGTAAGAATACATCTTTAAATTGTGTGGTCATCAAACGATCATCATCTCAGTCGTAGGAAGTCCATGCATGCAGGCAACAATCTACTTCCGGCACCCCACGAAATGTTTTGTCGTGTAGTGTTTTTTTTTTCATCTTTTTTTATAAAGGAATCCATAATGTGATAAAAGTAACTTTGTCATAAAAATGTAAAAAGGAAAGAAAAAAAGGGCTAAACAGTTTTTAGTTTTCTTTTACGCCGAAAAGTAAAAATGTTGCAAAAAATACAGCCCCCCCCCCCCCTCCCTTTTCTCCAAAGTTTGCGGAGATAAACTGTTAAAAAACCTATCAAACTTTTAAAGCTAAAAGAAATGTATGTAAATATTACAGGGAAATAAATTTTAACGAACTCTCTAATTTGCATAGTTTCATAAAATCATCATCGAAAATGTAAAAAATCTATACAAGTTCCGCTGTCAATGTTCTCCAACAAATATAAACCGCCTTTATCATATAAAATTGTATGATGGTACAGAACCCTCGGTACGTGAGTCGGACTCGCTCTTGGCCGGTTTTATTTTATAACTAGCTAGTACGCATGCCGAGTCGCGATCCCCAATCAAGAACTCATTTACCCTATTGGTTATCGGTTCTTCGACATACATAGGTATATGACCAGCCCACAGTCACTTCAGCTTGCTAATCCTATGTGTCGGCGTGCACATTTGTAGAAAGGTTTTGTCAATGATTACAATAAAATGTAATGAAAGTATCTAGTTTTCATTCCGCTAATGCTGAAATGCATGAGCACCATCCTCCCGTCCGCTAATTACGCACATGCAGGGAGAATTAGGTTGTTAGTGCAAACATGCATGATTACAAGTAAAAAGCATGAAAATTTCAGAACATAAAATATCAATTAATTATTGCTGAATAAAATTGTAAATACCTAACGCCAATATCGCCAATGCGTTTTCTTAATGTGTCTTCCCCTCGCTTGAATCTACCGATTTGTCTATATATATGTATATATCTAGCGATTTGTGCCATATATTCTAAGGATGAATCCTCTAGAGGTAAATTACCAGCAAAAAAACTAACTCGCTTAGGTACTTGTAAAGAGTGATTAAATTTATCAGCAGTTAATTGTTTCTTTGACCAATTTTCATACCAAAATGCCAAAACGTTTACAACAAACAAAAAATTAAGTAGTGGTTAATATTAACAATCAATCGTTTATAAGTTAGGGTTAAGGGGTTTAAAGTCTAACTACAAGAACAAATCATAGTTCCAGTATAGCTCTTAAGTCAGATCAAAAGTAAATAACGAATAAACCAGATTTCCTCGCTCCACAGCAAGTGCCTATGCAAACTGCTCGTACTTGAATAAAGCAAATGTCAACTATCAGTACCAGAGCGTTTGTGTTCGACGGGCCCTTAAGCACGCGCGATCAACTTCAGACCACTCAGCTTTAAGCTAGCAAAGTCGATTTACATTCAAGCTGTCGTGAACGCTTCGTTTGTTGTGTCTTTAGGTCCATTTGTTGGGTTGCTAACCAAAATCGACTTTACCAATAGGTCCAATAGGCTTATTTGCAAGAGGTTCAATTCCCGGCGGTAGACTCGTGTAAAATGATGATAGCCTGCAGGAATTCAGTACAAAAAATTCAAGTCTAACAGGTAAGCTGTATGGAAATATGTCTAAAAACTCTCAATTAACAGCTGATAAATTATATCCGTGGGGTGCCGGCATGCCATGGGGTGCCGGCAGTAGAATGTTTTCCCTCCTTCTCTTGCCAATTGTTGTTGCTCTCTTTTTTGTTGCTCTTTTGTCAATTTTTGTGTGGTGGTTAATATAAATCAATGTTTATAAGTAATAGGTTTAGAACCAATGGATTTTTCTTTCTTGAAAAGTGTAAGTTCACATTTAACACGTGCTTAACGGTGAAGGAAATATCGTGAGGAAACCCGCGGCTTAGTTAGCTTCAGACGTATTGACCTGTTCTTTTCTCTGACTAACAGCTGACTAAGCTGAGAGGATGGTATAGGTGCTGGGCAAGCCTAATCCATCAAACAATGTTCCAGGCACTGCAGCGTCCCGTACAGCATGATTGACGCTGCATAAATCATCTATAATAGATGCAAAGGCCTTAATACTAAGTAATAGGTGAACTGTAATGGGTGTAAGTCTAGCTACAAGAACAAAACACAATTCCTGAATTGCTGTCTTAGAGACAGTTCAAAAGTAAATAAAGACTATTGAAACCAGTTTTCCTCGCTCCACATCAAGTGCCTATGCAAACTGCTCGTACTTGAATAAAAAGCAAATGTCAACTATCAGTACCAGAGCGTTTGGAGTGGCTAACGTTACTGAGAGCACACGCGCGCGCAACCTCGTAACTTTTTACCCCCGCTTTTTCGATCTCGGCAGCGTATTCATAATAAGAATATTTTTTAACTTTCGAATTTCAAGTCGATAGCATCAGTAGTTCTCAAGATATCCATATGTGACAGACAGACAGAGAGACAAAGTGATACCATAACCATAAGGGTTCCTTTTAAACATTTTGGCCCGGAACCCTAAAAAAGGAGATTTCGCAATTCGACCGTATATATTTTTTTTATATGTCCTCACAAATTATGTCTGTGTATGTGTTGTTAAGTTTAACTCTTCCAAGACACAGGCGATTTTTTACAGTTTTTCAGCCCTTTTGAACCCCATCCAACCTAACGTGGTATTTCACTTCCTTTTACTGGTAGTTTTGGCTTATTCGGCGTTGAGAAATCCTCAAATTTATCATTTGGATCCCACGTCGAGTCCAGAGCAAAAATGGCTGCTATAAGACTGAGCATTATAGCTAAAGTTCAGTGGTACTTCACTTCAGACAGCTTCTGAATGCTCAAGTCTGTTCAAGTTTAGAGTACTACTGTCACCTCTGGGATGGCTCTGCTAAATACCAGCTTGAAGCTTTTGACTCGCTAGAGAGACGCACCATCAGGCTCTCAGGCGACGCTTCTCTGGTGGAGGCCAATCTATCTATTAGTTATCTACAAATTTCGTTTTGGTAACTGTGTATAAGGTGTACACGACCTACTTTGATCTCTTCTCCCTTCCTTTACCGCACTAACAAACGCACCGAAAGCTTTTAGCCATATCTCGTAGATATCCCTATTTCTAATACCATTTATCATACATGTTGGTAAAGAGTTTAACTCGCTGCCGGCGTCTGCTCAAGATCTGTATAATACGAGTCTTGCATAGGCAGTATAGGTTATTTTCCGGCAAGCGTGCTTCATTTCAGGCCAAATTGTTACTTGCCTCCAAGTCAGAAAGTGGCGCAACGCAATAAAAATACAAGCAGACTAACTAGCGAAGTATAGTGCTAGTGCATAAATCGTGCCAAACGAGAAATATGGGGTCACCCAAGACAAACGGCCGACACAACACAATGCAGAAGATTTACAATAAAACCTTCAATTGACAACTGCTGCAAGCATTGGCAGAAAAGGATAAGAGATATCACATTTTTATACGTCAGAGGAAGAAGGTGATTAATGGGTATAGGGGCGGAAAGGAAGAAATGGCGCGTAAAGCTAACAACTGACTGTGCTAAGGAGTTAACAATGTTCACTTTCTTACCTTCGCATGTCGCATGATATTTTTTAATGATAACAAAACATAGGAGGTGGTTCTCAAGTTAATGGATTGCATGTATTTTATACTCATTTACCTGGCATTTTTTTTACATTCAGAAGCTCTTCAACTCCGTCTTGCTCGAAGGTATTACGCCAAAAATATGGAACAAAAGCGTCGTGGTATTGTTCTTTAAGAAAGGTGACAACACCTTGCTTAAGAACTACAGACCGATCTCGCTTTTGAGCCATGTTTATAAGCTGTTCTCAAGGATCATCGCAAATCGTCTCGATCGCAGGTTTGATGACTTCCAGCGTCCCGAACAAGCCGGGTTTCGAAAAGGCTACAGTACCATAGACCACATTCATACGCTGCGGCAAGTGATACAGAAGACCGAAGAGTATAACTTGCCGCTATGTCTCGCGTTTGTGGACTATGAGAAAGCCTTCGATTCGATCGAAACATGGGCGGTGCTCGAGTCTCTCCAACGATGCCGAATTGACTATCGGTATATCGAAGTGTTGAAGTCTTTGTATAGAAACGCCACTATGTCAGTCCGAGTACAGGAACAGAGTTCGAAGGATATTCCCTTAAAAAGAGGCGTAAGACAGGGAGACGTTATTTCTCCGAAACTGTTTACGACCGCTTTGGAAGATGCCTTCAAGCTCTTGGAATGGAAAGGACTAGGCATCAACATTAACGGCGAATACATGACTCACCTTCGGTTTGCCGACGATATTGTGGTCATGGCAAAGTCGATGGAGGAACTCGGCACGATGCTCGAAGGCCTCAATCGAGTCTCCCAACGGGTAGGCCTTAAAATGAACATGGACAAGACGAAGGTTATGTCGAATGTCCATGTGGTGCCTGCCCCAGTTATGGTCGAGAACTCGGCTCTCGAAGTTGTCGACGCGTATGTATACCTAGGACAAACTGTCCAGTTAGGTAGGTCCAACTTTGAGAAAGAGGTCAATCGACGAATCCAACTCGGATGGGCAGCGTTTGGGAAACTACGCAACGTTTTTTCGTCCAAAATTCCTCAGTGCCTTAAGACGAAAGTCTACGATCAATGTGTGTTACCAGTGATGACATATGGAACCGAAACGTGTTCATTCACGATTGGCCTCATGAATAAGCTCAGAGTCGCTCAACGAGCTATGGAGAGGGCTATGCTCGGGGTTTCTTTACGCGATCGAATCAGAAATGAGGAGATACGTAGAAGAACTCGGGTCACCGACATAGCCAAACGGATTAGCACGTTGAAGTGGCAATGGGCAGGCCATGTAGCTCGCAGAACAGATGGCCGATGGGGCCGAAAAGTTCTCGAGTGGAGGCCACGGACCGGCAAGCGCAGCGTAGGACGTCCACCAACAAGATGGGATGATGACCTGGTGAAGACCGCAGGTCGACGGTGGATGCAGATCGCTTCCAACCGCAACAACTGGAAATCCATGAGGGAGGCCTATGTCCAGCAGTGGACGTCCTACGGCTGAAATGATGATGATGATGATGTATTTTATAAAACAAAGTTACGTACGTATGTAGGAAGTCGCAAATGACAAGTTCATGTACCATTTTAGCTTTAGCTAGTTTAAAACTTATTTACCTCCATACATCAAACGTTTTTAATTATTATAAACGTTTGATGACATGTATTATTATTATACAGGGTGTGATTTTACATGTATACTAAGCCGAAAGGGGGTGATTCTAACCATCCCAAGGAAAAACTTTTGTTTTACGACTTTTCAGGATTCAGTGATTTTCATTCATGAAAAGACCACCACAGTTTTTATACGAATTCCCGATTTTTTTTCCTTTTGTTTTCATGGGCTGGAACCCCCCTTTCGGGTTAGTACACACCCTGTATAGGCAGCGTTATGTAAAGGGCAATATTGGCAACAAATTACATTGTCTTCATGAATATTTCATGAACCTGAACAATATATATCTGAAAATTAAACTACAATTTTGGGATATAAATTATTCTTCATCTGGGATCATCATCATCATCATCATCTCAGCCGTAGGAGGAGTCCTCCTGAACATGTAATACATTTTCTGTTTTTAGATGTAATGTATCTTATCTTAGTAGTATATTTTTATTTTGTTTACGGAACTTATGATTGTCATGTTCGGAGGAGGGCGCTGACTTTGCAACACAGTTTTTTTTTGCAGAACTTTTGCAGTAGTTCAACGTTCCCATTGTTTTTGTATGAACTGTTTTTGTTCCCAATATTTTTTTTGTATTTGTATTTGTACATAGGCTACCCTCATGGATCTCCAAGATTAAATAAATAATAAATAATTCTGGACAAATCACACAGCATAATCTAGCCCCAAGCTAAGCAGAGCTTGTGTTATGGGTACTAGATGACTGATATACTTAATAACATTATACTACATAGATAGATATTTTTATTATATATAGAAAAACACCCAGAACACCCTGAACAAATATCTGCAGATCGTACAGACATTTGTCCCGAGGCGGGAATCGAACCCGCAATCCCTTGCGTCGCAGGCGGACCTTCGCCCGCTGCGCCACAGAGGTCGTCATCAAGATTATGAGAGAGTTGTGGCCATATTCGTCACGCTGGCGGGTTGGCGAGCGCAGTACTATTCATCATTCAAAATACACAGGATGTTAATAAATGGAGTGGAGGTATTCCTTTGGCAGATTCTTACTGCATTTACGGGCATGAGAAGAGAGGTAACTTTCTACGGCCGGCACCCCACGGGATCTTTTGGATACAATAATTAGATTCTTATATAATGGTTCTGCCCGCGGCTTCGAACGCATTGTACCCAGATAAAAGTAGCCTAGTATGTGTCACCTATAGTCAAAATCTTTATCTTTATGCAAATTTCAGCTCGATCCGTTCGGTAGTTTTTATGTGGGTTCAGTAAGAAGAGGCCAAGGGATACTTCCGGAAGGTGACACCAGCGTCTTTTCGTGTATACATCACATGTGTAACACCTGGTACTGCGCTCGCCAACCCGCCTGCCAAGCGTGACGTGTATGGCAACAACCCCATGATGATCAGTACTTCGATATTCATGAGGGAGGCCTATGTTCTACGTCTTAGGATTGAGATGATGATGAAGATCCAAGAGATGAATTTATATCACAAAAGTCGCGCTTAATTTCCAGATAAATATCGTGCTTGTTCAGGTTCATGAAATATACATGAAGACATGGTAATTTGTTGCCAATATTGGCCTTTACGTAACGCTGCCAATATATTATTATCGTTTGATGACATGCACCGAGGTAAATGAGTTTTTGAAACCGTGTGATTGCTTTTAAGGCTTCTGTGTCGGAGTAAATGCTCTGATTCTGCTGTTGCACTATCAGCAGCGTAAGCACTTACGTTCTGTTAACTACAGATATCATCTCCCCCGCAGCTCTTACGCTAAATCACTTTCTCATTACAAACTTCTAACTCTTCAGTCCAGACCTTCAGTAAATACCTTGAAGCTACTACTGTCTATAAAGTTGTTAATAATCATTTTAAATGTATGCATCTCGTTATAATGCTATGCTACACTGTTCCGAGAATTCGTACCCCCAGATCTATGAGAGAGTTTTTAGATTAGAAAAAGTTTATTTTGTGTCACTTATAAAAGATATACATTATGTTACATGAAACAAACAGATTATAAATTATTGACAACAAAATTTGGTCGTCACTCAGCAAAGGCAATAATAGAGAACCTATAATGATTATAAGAACCCTTCCATGGCGCTGGTTTTCAGTGACGCCAGTTTAAACTACTGTGCGGTATGACGCATAAATACAACTTACTAAGCTGGATAAAAACAAAACAAATAATGATTATTACAATTACAAAACTAAGGACGAATTACATAAAAAGAAGAACATTAAACACAATAATAATAACAATGGTAAATCGCAAAAACATAAAATGAAGCCTATAAAAACCGTAGCTCAGAACGACTGCCTACATTGGATAAATTTATTTGAGAGTTTAGTAGGAATATTTTTAAGCGTTTTTTGAAGCGCTTTTTGCCCATAACACGTGCCGCACAAACGCCTTACATCGCGCTGACGCTGCTGCCCATGGGTTGGTTTTGGACTGTCTAGAACACAATTTGATTTGATTCTTGTCTAGACACTAAAGTGACTACTACATAATTGGTCTGTCCCTCAAATCTACTATAACACAAATTGAATAGTGCATATTTTTCCTAGATAGAATCGTGACATGAACCCAAATTTGTCCATCTTCCGGAGGTATGCTTCACAGATTCTTACTCGGTGAAAAGAGGAGAGGCAATATTCTACTGCCGGCACCCCACGTTAACAAAAACGCCGGGAATTTAAAACAAAGTGCGCAATAAAGTCCTATACTTACTAATTAAAGTTACATATACGAGAAGCTATTCGCTCGGAGTTTTTTTTATGAGATTTTCAAACGTAATTTTCTGTATTTAATGAACTAAAAAATCGTCATCATTGTATGGTAAGTGATCAAGAGAGTCCAATGTGCTTGTTAAGTGGCATATCAGAGTATTAACTTGTACGCTTTGGTTACCTAATAAAAACTAAAACAAAAGCAAATAAAGGCTCAAAAGCTCAAAACAGAGATCAGTGGAAATAGGGAATACATATACACATGTCGTCGTCTTGGGTTGTTGATGACGGAACCCTAAAAATCGCATCCTCGATTTCCACAGCACTTGGCACAAGTCACCAAGGCCATACCAGTAATTTGGCATACACCATTACAGACCAAATATTACTCTTATATCATGTTATAACTTATAGCAGCAAAGGATCCCTTGAAAACTTGCCCACTTACAATATGTAAAGAGATTTATAGCGTTAGATATATAGGGTGCCGTGGGGTGCCGGCAGTAGAATGTTACCCCTCCTCTCATGCCCGTGGACGCAGTAAGAGCCTGCTAAGGGATACCTACGGAAGATGGGCAGCAGCGTCTTTCCGTGTATCAACATCCCATACTGCGCTCGCCAACCCGCCTGCCAAGCGTGGTTAGTATGGCAACTACCCCTCATGGATATCCACGAGGGAGGCCTGTGTTCAGTAGTGGACGTTTTACGGCAGGCCTGTGTTCAGTAGTGGACGTTTTACGGCTGAAATAATGATGATGATGATATAGGGTTCTGTTAGCACTATTTGGATACGGAACCCTAAAAACTACATACAAAACAATGTCATTTTTAAAAATACGAGTATTTTTTACGTTCGTTAAAAAGATTACATTAAAGAGTATGAAACTCCCAAACAAACTCGTATTAAATCAGCGTAAAGAACTAAAACCGGACTCAAAGTCAGAACTACCCGGAACCACAGACAAAAGATAGTTTCCCAAAGTGGCAACATTTTTGTGTTACTCGTAACAAACAAAGTGGAAAATGTATTGTGGGCACAACAGAGATAAAACATATTTATTGTGAAGAGTAATGCTGCGAGCAAAAACATGCAGAACTGACGCTAGGAAGCGTAGACAGATTTGGATATATGAATCTTCTGATTATTATACTATTAAAGAGATCTTGATATCACTTATTAACCAGTGAAATGTGCAATTTTCTTTAATATTCCTTTAATTCCCGCTACATGAACTCGTGAATGAACAAGGATTAATACCAAAAAAAGCATGTGCGTCTCAGGACGCACGGCAGAAGTGATAATATAATAGAACAGTAATACGGCTAGCACTGCGGGTTAGAGTGAGAGAGGAGGAGCTTGCCTACCGCTGCCGTATGCGTGAGAGGAAGCCAGACAGACTGGCGCCGTAACGCGTTACGTAACGAAGCGGTTTACCCTCCCATAAGAAGTTATCACTTCAAAAATACATAATCCTGTTAAATTAATTTCACGTGCGTTGACTAATGCACTACTGTCAACAAAAAGTAGAGCCTATCAATAGATTCGCTTTCCTTTTCTATCTTGCTATGTAACGTATCAGATTTTCTTCTCCCCTGCACTTTTAATAGGTGTAGGTATTAACGTTAGTGAAAAAAATCTGTGCATGGTTTAAATTGTAAAGAGATAATTTGGTAATGTTTTTCATTTCTTTGAAGTCTTGAGCAAACTCTTTGATCCCAGCGAGTCGCCTTGGGGTACCGGTATCGGTAGTAGAATTTTGCCCTTCCTCTTTGCCCGTGGATGCAGTGTGAATCTGCTAAGGGGTACCTCCAGAAGATGGGCAGCAGTGCCTTTCCGTATATCAACACCCCGGACTGCGTTCGCTAATCCGCCTTCCAAGCGTGGTGAGTATGGCAACAACCCCTCATGATCAGAACGATACTTGAGGTAGCCTTTGTTCAGCAGTGGACGTCCTACGACTGAGATGATGATCATGATGATGAAGATTCTAAGCAAGTAGATTTCTATCAAGTTCATGGAAATATACAATTTTAGACTTCTATATACCGGTAAATATGCTTGGAGCTGTAATTTGGGAATTTTGTGGCCAATAATATGGAAATCGTAAACTGATTAAGTGCAAATATTACGTTATCACGTGTCATGAAAGTTCACTTTCCCCTGACGCTCGTTATGGCGTACAGGCACCGTATATTGGAATAGTAATAGCGATTTTATAACACCGATAATTATTATGAGTAATATATTCCTTTGGGAACATGCAAATAAGGAGCATGAAAATGTAAAATGTATTTTTATTATAAAATATGTAAAAGGAATATTTATAATTATTATTTTTCTTGCCGTGGGGTGCCGGCAGTAGGGCGCCGGTCTCGCGCGCACTCGCTTTCTTACTTTTTTCTATGGTGTACGTACACTGAAGAGGTTAATTAGATAGATAGATAGACTCTTTATGATAGGTAGATATTTAAACTTTTTAGAAGTATGCGATGACTGGTGTCTCTAGATATTTTTCATCTCATCTATTCGAAAAGGACGACTTGGTTCGCCTTTAAGTGCACCCAAAGGTGGTGTTTTCTATAAGAAACTTTTAACGGGCAGTAATGAGTTTTTAATCCTCTTTATAAGTGCGCCGCAATTATCTTTTCATTTCTCATACTCGGAAAGTAGTGTTGTTTTGATCTGATTATTAGGTGGAAAATGCTGCTTCCCTCCATAGAGAGGGAAAAATTCATACAAATTACTTCCCACCTAAGGGTCGGAATGAACTTTAAAAATAGAACTGCTTTCAGCTATGAAGTTTTATGTAAAAAAAACTAATTAAAAAAAATGCTGCGGCCATGTGACTTTCTAAACAGCCAGTGTGAACTTAGCGCAAACTTCTTTGAACGGAATAAGCCGCAACAATTACGCGGTGAGTTCCATATTTAAAATTTAAAAATTTGACATAAATTGGCGGGATAGTAATCTGTTATGTATCTGTGACAGAAATCAAAAAAATAGGTCCTAATTTGACAATTAAATTAAAATAGGTAGGTAAGTACTACTAATATTATTATAATATTATCAATAAATAGTTTAGTTAAACAACTAGTTTTATTTTCCTCATATTCGAAATGAAAAGTAGAGTGTTTAACACAGGTAAAAGCATCAATTCTTACTCGGACTATAGCCGCCTAAATATCTCGGGAATTGATTCTTTCGACCCTCGGTTAACAGTCTACTATTGCCGCGCACTTTTTGAATTTGGAACATCTTAGTGTTCAGCGCCAAATAAATCGAACGCAAATATATTGTTTGAATAAAGACTGGCTGGCTGGTACGACGGCCCATAGTCGCGCAGCCGGCTGAATAAAAAACAAAGAAATCAAATTAAAAACGCGCGAACTACAGCCCGCGTTTTCGTCAATTTTTACGGAATGTTAGAATTTCATGGTTTTGTTTTGAAAAATAAGTTCGTCAAGTGACAGTGAAAGTATAGAATTAACTCCTGAAAGTATTAGAACAGACGCAAGAAATGTGATGGATAATCTATTACCTGCAAAATCCCTGGAGAAATATATGATAGCCTATCGTAATTTTATTAAACGGAGAAATGCAAGAGGTGCCAAGATTCTTTAATAATTTTCAGAATCTGTGTTTTTGGCCTACTTCCAGTACTTAGCCAAAACTAAACAACCTTCCACTCTTTGGAGTACCTACTCAATGCTAAAATTAACAGTCAGTTCTAAAATATATTTTTGGCTCGGGCGACGTACTTTGAATCCCTCGCTACGTTCAGGATCCTACTAAAGATTCCCTTGCTACGCTCGGGATTCTACTCTAGAATCCCTCACTTCACTCTGGATTCAAAAAAGCGCCCTCACCGTAAAAATATTATTTTGGTCCTTTATGATACAATCTATTATCAGCGAGGTATGATTGCAAGGCCGCTAGGGAAATACGCTTGAATAAAAATACCTTTCTAGTATAAACGATGAGGAAATTTGGTCTGCTCATGAATTTATTGATAAATCGTCTGAAGAAGTGTTTTTGAAGGCTTAACAGGGGTGTAAACACTGCCTCCCGTTTGCCGGGGGTTCCGGCAGAATAATGTTGCCTCTCCTCCTTGGCCGTGGATGCAGTAAGAATCTGCCAAGGGATACCTCCGGAGAATGGGCAGCAGCGTCTTTCCGTGTATCAATATCCCGTCCCGCCTGCCAAGCGTGGTGAGTATGGCAACAAACCCTCCTGTTCAATAGATCCATAAGGCTATGTCTGTAACAGATCGTAAGGCTACGATGCACGGTTTCGGAGATATGACACTACTTGATAATTTTAGCAATTTTTACTCATAAATCTGCACCTACATTCACAACTTAAAAAAAAACTGGAAAATCCTTGAGTACGTCATTCCTTGTTTTGAATGAGGAGTCTACGAGTAGTACATTCCAAATTTTAAGCGTCTACCACGCACGGTTTGAAGAAAAATAACGTTACTACTCTGAACCCCCTTTTGAACCTCCTAGAGTTGAATTCCAAAATCCCCTTCTTAGTGAACGGTTTTGCATCAAGACAAACGTATACAGTGTGTCTATCATGAATTGTCACTGTTAGATCACCAGCAGGGCTAGCATGGGCTGGGGATAAAACTTTTGTCCACCGGTTATTTCCACTGACAAGTGATAAAATTATTTTATCCACCTGCCAAAGCACGGCAACAGGGGGAAAGAGAATTTTATCACTTTTTGACATTAGACGTGGATACTCACCCTCCGCCTATAATTTCGGGGACAAGCGTTTCCCCTGATTTGTCCACCGTGAATAGTTTATCCACCCATGTCGCCATGCTCGGAGGGTGGACAAAATTGACAGAGGGGAATAGTATTTTGTCCTCTCCCCGTGGATAAAATATCTCCGGCCATGCTAGCCCTGCTGCCGTTACTACAGTAGTAATAGTACGTTACCATGACATCTGTCAGATAATTAACCCATGATACCAAATTCTAAGCAAATAAAGCCTAAACTACAGAAGCTTTAGTATACCAAACTATCCGCTAGAGGCGCTGTACAAGTTTCATACATTTTTTTAACTACAGTCGCGCAAATTATAGATTGTGGTAGACCTGAAAATTTCAAAAGTTTCTAGGATCAGTGGTTTAGGCTGTACGTTGTCTGTCAGTGATTCTGAGAACATTTTGTAATATCAAGAACTATATTTTTGAAAATAATACACATCATTAAGCCCCTTGTATACAAAAATCCAATCCTTCCCAAGGTTGTCTGGTAGGAATCGCTCTCTAGCGATAATATAGCCAATTGTCACTGTGTTCAATGGTTGTTTTATTTGTTGCGATGTTTATATAAAAGATGTGCTTTAAAGCATTTTCTGTCTATCTACCTACAACTTAAAATTCACTTATCAGAAACGGAAACAATTTGGAACTCGGCAGGACTCAAGGATTCACCGCAAACACCGTTTGTCCACTATTAAGTACCATTACTATGCAAACCACGTACATAAGATGGAAGGCTCCTTTTCTTGTTTCCAAGCTTTTCAGATTTAAATGAAACAGTCTCTTTGTGTTTACTGCAAAATAATTGCTTCCATGAATGGAAGCAATAGGCCGTGGGGTGCTGCCAGTAGAATGTTACCCCTCCTCTCCCGTGGATGCAGTAAGAGCCTCCTAAGGAATACCTCCGGAATATCATAAGGCCGTGCTCCCGTACTGCGCTCAACAACCCGCCTGCCAAGCGTGGTGAGTACGGAAACTAGCCCTCATGGAGATCCACGAGGGAGGCCTGTGTTCAGTAACGGACGTTTTACGGTTGAAATGATGATGGGTGCAATTACATTGCAGTAAACACAATTTAATCTAAAAAATTACAAAGATGTACATATATGTTTGCAATTATCTTGCAAATAAAAATCTAATGTAAGATAATTACAACCACGAATGGTTGCAATTATTGCAGCTTAAAAAAAACGAATACAAGTAGGCTTATTTTTTGTTTATCACACATTTTGCATCCATTTACAGATATCATTTGCTAGATTGACCCCACGGGTTCATTTGCTAAAGTTTTGTTTCGCGATTAGAAAGCAACCCGTTTTGCACCAAGGGCTTCCAACGATGTATATTATGGTAGAGTAAAACATTTTGCTGATTAAATAAATAATTAAAATTTATATTATAATCTCAATTATTCGACTATTCACCGCCATTCCCACTTCGAACTTCCCCACTTCATTCCTTATCGCACCCACATAAAACGTTCCGAATGAGTTCTAGTGAATTTCAGTTATTTCTCAGTAATTAAATTACAAGCCCAACTTTCGGTTCGAACGTGTATTTATAATATTTACTTTCAGGATTTTATTTGAATATCGTAAGTAATTTTCAAAGGCTAATAAAAGTGTTTAGCCGCAGACAATGTCAAGTGATATTCATGCTAGCAACAAAGGACGAGTAGGCTGGGGGTCAGGGATTGCTTTGAGCCTTAAAGATTACGGGATAGAACTGAAAATAGGATACACTGTCAGCGTACATATTTTGTTTACTTAATAATTTATGATTATGATGCAAAGTTAGATGACCTATATTACGTTTCATCATCATTTTAGCCGTAAAACGTCCACTACTCAGCACTGGCCTCCCTCGTAGATCTCCATGAGGGGTAGTTGCCATACTCACCACGCTTGACGGGCGGGTTGACAAGCGCAGTACGGTTTGTTGATACGCGAAAAAACGCTGCTGCCCATTTTCCGTAAGAATCCTTTGGCAGATTCTTTCTACATCTACGGGCAAGAGTAGAGGAGCAACATTTTACTGCCGGCACCCCGAATAGCATAGCTGTTGACCGACCTGTAACTATATTTTTAACGCTAGCGTATGTATGTATGACTCGCATTACATTTTTCGATACCCGTGTTAGTACTGATAGTAGGATGGGTAGTAACACGGCTAACGAACGATTTTTTGATCGACTCATCGCTAGTCAATCAACAAGATTGGTTGAGACAACTCGTTTCCAGTGTACCTAAATATCCATACTGTCATGAGCGAGAGATTAAACAAGTTATGTTTTTAAAAAACTTATTAAAAACATTAAAGGCAATAATACTGAGTTTCTATGGCCACCTTCCAGCTCCATCATCAGACCTGGTTACCATCTAGGACCAAAGTACTCGTCAAGACGAATCAAACGAGTCCAAACTGGTTGTCGTTTGACTATCGAATTCCTATAGCCACCTTCCGGTTCCATCATCAGATCAGCTCCATGTAATAATAATTTTGCATTGTCATCCAATTTACACATGCATGGAAAATTTCAGCTCAATCAGTAACCGGGAAGTGGATCAAATTTATATAATAAATAAATAATGCTGGACAAATCAATTTAACTTTCATGATTTGATTACAGATTATTTGATTACAGACAGGCATCGGGACAGGTGAAACTAAATAAAAATTCGTAAAAAATGGAGCATCCATACACGCAGTTTCATATCTGTTCCCCACTTTAATGTGGTGGCCAGATTATAAGTGTTGAATATTTTTTTTCCGGGAACAGAGCATTTCCGAGATTAAATGTAGCGAATAATTTTACGAGGTTCCATGGGAAATAACATCCCCTGTAAGATTAAGACGTAGGGTAGATTTATTCGCATTTTTGCGTTGTACTCACTCTAAAATGACTTTTTACCCAACTTGAATCAGCTTGCTTAACGAGCTTCAGTTTTGACAGGTCGTTTTAACTTTAAACGTTTGCGTTATTTTATATGTCACATAAATTAGAATATAAATAAATAGGTTTATATTATATAACAAAACGGGGGTGTCTAGAAGATGAAAGGTGACGTCGGCGTCGGTCGGGGCAGTTTTAAAAAAATATGACAGGACGACCTCTACTCATATGAGATTGGCTGCACATGCACATATCGAAGAAGAGAAAATATAAATAAATTATAATGCTGGACATTTCACACATGGCTTTAATGTAAGCAAAGCTTGTTATATAGGTAACCACAAGGCTCGTTTTTGATAGGTTTGTATGGTAAGCGACAGAATTAGCGACACTTTCATTGAATTTTATGATAGCGTAGTGAAGGTAGGTAAATGACCTGTATTGCCACGCTAAATGGCATCGAATATAGAAGTTGTTGTATGTTTGTTTACGTTTACCAAAGCAATATGTTTTGGTATTACACAGGAATTAATTGAGTTTTCGGTTACATACCGGAATGCTCTATATTTCGGTATGTTTGGGAAACCGCATCACTTATTTGTGGGACTATTTTGCCGAACCTAAAAAAGCTAGTTTTCTTAGAAAGTTTATGATTAAAACTACATCAATGATTTTCCTTAGACAAGATAAATCCTCGTCTAAGTTTTTTTTCGGATTTGTAAAGTTACGTCAGTTTAACGAAATGAAATTAAATGAAAAATGATTCATTTGCAACACTTACAAATTTATACAGTGAAACCTTAATCTTAATCTAAGAGACAACTAATAAGTGCCATAAAATGGTCCTGATTCAGCGTAATGTGAGTACTATGCACAACTAACGCTGATCTTCCTCCAGAGCCGATGGTGGCGTCACGGACGTAACCTCTGGGGTTTAGATTAAAGAGGGAAAAAAAAGTTTAAAACTTTAATATTTCGCAAACGGAACCCTAAATCGAAGAATTGTCTTTGCAACCCCTAAATGGTTTGAAATACCTATTCAGCGTTACCCCACACGTTGGGAAAATCAAGAAAAAAATGTTCATCCCACCGTACGTGCATGGGAGGTAATCCCATTAATATTATAAAGCCGAAAGTTTGTTTGGATGGAGGTTTGTTACCTCTTCACGCAAAAACTAGGCTACGGATTGAGCTGAAACTTTGCACATGTATTGATGTTGACCAGGATTAACACATAGGCTACTTTTTATTCGGGTACAAAGCATGCAAAGCGGCGGGCAGAAGATAGTTTATTATATATTTAGCATCTTTTTTTAGCGTCATCTCGACGTTTTTGTATAATATCCATGCAAAGTTACAGCTTTATAGGACTAATCGCAACCGTATCTTCGCAAAGCCGATGACGGAAGGACAGACAGACAAAGCGAAACTATAATGTTTCTTGTTTTACTACGAAACCATACAATTTAAAAAAAAAAAACGCATCTAGGTCTGCGTTATTTCAGAAATGAATAGTGTTGGTTTTACACCAACTTTAGAAGTTTGCACAAATACACAATCGATACTTCTTAATGTAAGTGTTAGCCCCAGTATAATATAATGAGAATATAATGAAGTCACTTTTCTTGAGAAAACTATACATTTTTTATGGAGAAGTTTTCCATCAAAAAGTTAATAGCTTCCTAAAAACTTTACTTTTCCAATGTAATACTAGAAATAAAGACAAACTCGCGTTGCCCGCTATAAGGGTACATAAGGTATGTATATTTCAAAGGGTTTCTTCAATAAAGTTCCTATAGAAATGCAGAAATTTTTAACAAATTCAATAAAAATAAC
Source organism: Pasiphila rectangulata (assembly GCA_963082625.1). Taxonomy (NCBI): domain Eukaryota; kingdom Metazoa; phylum Arthropoda; class Insecta; order Lepidoptera; family Geometridae; genus Pasiphila; species Pasiphila rectangulata. The sequence continues at coordinate 5,548,407 of OY720244.1, read as the reverse complement.
AAAACGCAGTTTATTATTCGTATTAAAAATAGCTCTTATTAGTGGTCTTTACACAATGCTTAGAACAGGGAAGCAAACAGATTCCTTTTTTGCTATTAACTTAAGATTAAAATTCTCTGATATTGTGTTCCATAGTTTGTAATGTTTTGTAATTACAAACTATGGAAATAAAGTTAATGATTTTATGCTTAAGTTCAATTGAATTTTATTCTAATTTAAATATATTATAGTGTATATAAGGCCTTTATATCGGTCAGATCACAAAATACACAATCCATAACTTCCAATCGAAAGAGTTAACACAAGTATAATTGAATTTGCCTGGAGTTTATCTCGTCTAAGCCTGGAGCGAAAAGGCAAAAACAAAGATAAATTCTTTAACTGATGTCTTGATAAACTTCCAACCGTTTAAAAGTTTGATTACAATCGGTAACCAAATAAAAGCTTTTATATGGCTCTGGTTTCGTAGAACCATGGACCAAGCTATGGTACAACTATGCGCAAAGAATGAGCCGGGTTCACGGGAACAGGTAAAGCCATCCCGAAAAGCCTTTGCGAATCTGAGAGTGGACTTGTTAACGCCTGACCAAAAAGATAGGTGTAATTGGTTTTTGTTTCGTGGCATTGTAGCTCTCAAACGGATGAACCGATTTGAATGAAGCTTTTTTATTCGAAAAGTAATGTCATCGAGTGTTAAGTCTTGTTTGCTGGAAATCGGACCATCACTTTCCAAGATAATTAGCTCTGGATAGGTTCTGTATCTAAGGAGATCCAGAGCATAATTTCTGCTCAGAACAAACGTTTGAGCTCGAAAGTTTAGAAAACGCCAAAAAACAAAAATAAATTCCATAATTTATAACTTGCTAAAGTTCCAACCGTTAAGAAGTTTTCAAAGGCACGCCTATAATTGGAAAAAAGTGTGATTACAATCGGAAATCAAAGGAAAGGGTCAGGCTTTTTTATAAGGCTCTAGTTTTAAAGAAATATGTGTGAGAAATGTACCGTGCTCACGGACATAGAGTTTCATATAGCCTTTGAGACTAACACTCTGAAAGTAGATAAAAACCATAGTTTGTCAGTAATTAAACTGATATTTTACATCTGATTAAGATGATTTATACAGCATCAGCAATTGGTATTCCCGTTGTACTATCAGGCGTCCGTCACTCGCTCAAGGCCATACTACATATAAACCTGATAATCTACTGTCTCTCCATCTCAGTTCTGTCACAGGCAGGGTTTTCGGGTGGTAATAAAAAAAATCTAATAACCTACTGTCTCTCCATCTCGATTCTGTCACAGGCAGGGTTTTCGGATGGTTATAAAAAAGAACCTCATAACCTATTGTCTCTCCATCTCCGTTTTTGTCCATGGCAGTGTTTTCAGATAGTTGTAAAAATAACCTAATAACCTACTGTCCTTCCGTCTCGATTCTGCCACTGGAAGGTTTTATAATCTTTCGAAAATATTCGGGATAATAAGTTTTATGATTCGTTCTTATTATGACAAATATGTTTAAAACGATGAAAATTATGGAAATTAAATTTTGGGTAAAATAATTTTATTCGTAAGGAGCATTAGGATGAACAATATTTTATTGCAAATGATATTTATGGGACCATAATATTATGGATGGTGATGTTTCGAGGACACTTGTTATTGATTGTGATTTTCGGACAATCGCTTTTTGTAGACAAAATGGGCACCACAAAATGACAAAATATATCCATCATTTCACAAAAATCAATCATATTTGATCAACCGTTTAAAAATAACTGTTTTTTTTCACCACATTCGTTTTATTATCAAAATCATCGTAGAAGCAACCCTAGCCTGGGATAATAAATTAAACGGATCATTCAAAAATAAAATATTTTATTCGTGTTCCTTTTGTTGGTCGAGTAACACATCACTACACCTACATGACCGTTTGGAGAGAACCCGTCGACTGTTCACTATCGAAGTCGGAGGAGAAAACACGTATTTCTTTAGAACTTCCTTCTAAGACTTATAACGTTTTACACGGTTCGGGCGTTTCACTTTGTCGCTGGATTATCCACAAACGATTTGTAGCAAAATAAGATTTACACGAGCCTGGAGGCGGTTGTGTGTATCGACTGTGGTACGTGTAAGTGACAAGGCAATTTGGATTTGGGAAAAGCTACCTTATAAGTTATAAGTCGTCAATAAGCAGAAACCCGGGACACGAATAGCAAATGCACGCTGTTCAAGTTTATTGTAAAGTGTGGTGCGAAAAAAATACATTTAAGTGTCCCTTAAAAGTAAGTTAAGTTTAGTTTTAAGTTCCCGTCTCCACGAGCGAGGGAACCGCGGCGATGTTATCGTCGTGCCACGTATTTCTATACACTCTCTTAGAGGCCGTCTCCACGAGCGAGACAATCGCGACGAGTCCGCGGTATAGAAATACGTGGCACGACGATAACATCGCCGCGATTCCCTCGCTCGTGGAGACGGCCCCTTAGTAAGACATGTTAAGAATACATTAGAATATTCTTCATTACACAAAATAATAGCCGTGGGGTGCCAGCAGTAGAATGTTACCCCTCCTCTCCTACCCATGGATGCAGTAAGAGCCTGCTAAGGGACACCTCTGGAAGATGGACAGCAGCGTCTTTCCGTGTATATACATACATCCCATACTGCGCTCACCAACCCGCCTGCCAAGCGTGGTGAGTATGGCAACTACCCCTCATGGAGATCCATGAGGGAGGCCTTGGTTCAGTAGTGGACGTTTTACGGCTGAAATGATGACACAAAATAAAGCATGTAAGTAGTAAGGATTCGCCGGTTCTAGATAAATCTAGAACCGGCGAATCCTTACTCGTTCTCCGGTTCTAGATGAAGCGGTTCTGCGGTCGTCCAGTGGCAGGATCGCCGCCTAAAAAAAAAAAAAAAAAAAAAAAAAAAAAAAAAAAAAAAAAAAAAAGTTTGGTATCAAATTGGGGGTTTTGGCATACGCCCGATCGATTGCACTTGTCCATTTTAACGTATCTTAACTCATTCCAAAGTTACAGAAAACGATTAATAAAACTGATTATCACCTTCAAAACTAATTACTAATAGCACTTCGCCACTTTCATTGTGACTAATTACATTACTCGCTTAAACATTACCTTAATTACCTCGGTGATTAGGATGTTGCACATAAACAGTAAACATTTTTGATTTTATTCCATATTTTTATTTACCTTAAAACATGTATTAAATAACTTAGACAGAAATATATCGTTTTTCAGCTTACTGCTACCAAATAATTTTACAAAATCCATCATACTATTCCCGTTATACTTGTAATATAAATATGTTAGACAATACTCTCCACAAACTGAAGTCAAATCATGCTGTAGCCTGTACCTATTGAAATCCCACTGTCTTGTGGTTCGATTCAAGAAACTTCTATGATTCCCCGTAGGTGGTCGTCCATAAGAATCAAAATACTGGCCAACTCCATTTCTCTCTATGTGAATGGCTATCCAATGAGAGCCTGGTTCACTATCGGGGTCCAAATTACTTATTATGCATGTTGGAGTGTTAATTTGTAAAGGTAACCTGTTTGCTGCATAAACATGTTTTTGTAACGTAGGATGTATGAAATGCAAATATTTTTGAATTTCAATTGTGTTCATCATACAGTTGTGACACATTCAATTTTCAAACCAAGAATGTAAATCTTGGTAGGCTGAACTTCTTTATAAAGTATGGAAGGAAATAAAAGGATTGGAATATGTTTTGATGTTTTTTATTTCGTATTTATAACTAGGTTTATACAATGTGAACTTAACTACTATAATCTACGGTTACATTACGGTTCATATCTATTTCAATAACATTATCAAATTCTGCATAAACAATACAGTTAATTGTCTGAGTAAGTGCAGATTCAAATCGAACTTCCAACCTAACACTACCATGTTTTATAAGGTTCCAATGGGTATTTGAATTGGAACTGAGATCTGCTGTTAGATCAAAGGCTAACAAACAGTATCCTTTTGCATATTGTTCCCTAGATATCCCATTACCTTCATTGAGAAAATGTATTCCTGTCCCCGAAAAAAGTGTGTGATAGGCTGCAGTAAAAATATTACTCTCAAACGATGTTTGCAAAGCTTTTGAAGGTATTTGATGACCATCAATGTATAAACAAAATGTATTCAAATCAAAGTTTTCAAAATTAAATGGGTTTTTAGTCAAACTCCCATTAAATGCTGCATTGTTTACAAATCCAATAATACATCTTTTAGGGACTTGTCCTAGAAAAATATTATCGAGAGTTTTGCCCTGAATACCTGAAGGAATGGTTAACACTTTGACTTCTGCTCGAGTAATAGGATATTTAGCAGTTGTTGAGGCTAACACTTTTTGATGAGCTAGTAATACAGTTGGATTGATTCGTGCTCTACGAACAATAAGAGTCGCATCTGTAATGCATACCTTAAATTTTAAATCTGCTGAAGAAGCCATAAGATTAAATGTATCTCTAGAGCGAACTAATTTAACCATCATTTCAACACCGTTAATTAAAAACTTTTCTTGGTTAAATATATCACCATGAAGATGACCAATCATTTCTATTTCTTTACTATCACATGTTAGCTGTTGTCTTTGAATAAACCCCTCATTTTTTTCATCGGTTGAGTTCATTTTTCCAGCTGTATCTTGATACCAAAGTGCACAAGTCAAGTGAGAATCTTTTGCTGCAGGGGCATAGTTTAACAAAGTTTCTATGTAAGCACGATAGGCATATGTATTGTTTGGAGGTGATACAAGCTTTTGATTTAAATAAACATCTAGTTGACTGAAGAGCGAATGAAGCCAATTATTAACAGGGGCTACAGTGGTTGATGCTAATATATTTGTTGAGTCTTGATTGGATATTTTGGCTTTTATGTGTAACAATGTGTGGGATAAATCCATATAGTCATCCCCTGTCCCCGATACTTGAAACTCTATGGGACCATCGTCAGCAAGAGATGAAATGGGTTTGTAGTGTATCCATAATCCACTTTCTATGCTGGTTTGCGTAGATGGTAAAGCGAATAAATCCAACTCTGATTTTATACACTCACAAGAATGACTATGTAAAAACGACATTTTTATTTAATTTTATGTAAATATATCTTTCAAATTGTCAGCTCTTGATTTTTTAGTAGCTTTCACTTTGACATCTGGTAGTAGACTGCGTGAAGATAACTGTTTCCTTTTTCTTTTATATCCAGAGCCAGACATATTTAATCTATCTATTTTATTATCTGCTTTTCTTTTCAGGTTTGAACTTGCTTCTTTAAGTCGAGATCTTATTGAATCCTCCATGGGACGAGCGCTTACCATATCTGATAGTAGACCAACACCAGCGTTTAAAGCCTCTTTGCCTATAACTCTAGCTCCACTAGAAAGTAATGGTAGAACAGATCTAAACAGCCCACCTAAAAAACTACCGATGCCATGACCACGCTGGTAGGGTGCTCCTTTATAAATCACCCCAATCCCAGAACCAGCTTGATGTGAGTAATAATGTTCATAGGGACAAGTTATATTATCGCGAGGATACATTATATTTTTCTGAAATGTAGCTTAACACATACTGTCCCAAACTGGAATGGGATTTTTTGACCTGTGCTCGATCTTATATCTACATCAATGGTATCAAACTCTCTACGCATAACAGGTAAGTAGTGAGGTGAGAAAACATGCATTTTATTTGCTCCATAAATATACTTTGCAGGATCCAACGGTATAATTCTCAATAAAGGTGTCATAACATCTCCTACTATCTGAGATTCAATAATATCACAGTAAACAAATAATTGATATGGTAACCCTAAATGTAAATTTGCAGGACATTTACCTAAACCATTACCCACAAGATTTCTGTTCGGTTCAAAGCCTAGTTGTAAACCTAACTTCTGTGATAGTGTCAACGATTTAATAGATTCATCCATAACAGAGACAGACACAAACTTTGATATTTCATCATATCGAAATTTAATTTTCTCCTTTATATTATTTATCGCTGTTAATATATGATTAATATTATCATAATTTGTTGCTGGAATATGTGTTTTATAATACACCAATGAAGGTTTTTCTTCGTTTGGCATCAACTTTACTTTTGATATATAAATTACATTTTCATGGTCTTGTACAGTATACATCGTACAAGGATATTGAAATTCAACAACTCCAACTGACCATTCTCCCTCAAGTTTTATAGATTTTGGTAATTTTGTTGAAAATCGTGTGGTCATATTATCTGGAAAATATTCCATGGAACTATTACTAAGTAATGTTAAATAAAAACTTTTTGTCATCATATTGTTTTCAACTCAGAAACGTAAATCCAACTGTTAAATTTATCTGGATAACCTTTCCACTTCACTAACACCTGCTTTCTGCTACCAGAATAGCGTGAACTAATTATTTTATCTATTTTATACTGCGTGGTGGGGTCATATATTACTTTTTGTAATTCCTTTTCATAAAACGTTCCAACTATAGCTTCTTGTTTTAAATCTTCTAAGGTGTACACAACAAATGGAGATCGTTCTGTTATTGAAGTTATCATAAATATTTCATCGCTCCAGTTGGATTCATAACCTTTCTGAAATATATGCTTATACTTCGTTATTCTTACATAGTCTCCAATGCGAAGTTTTGGTAAAGCTGTACTTGTAAAACTTTGAACTTTTTTTCTATCATATAAGTTATTCCATACAGTCATTATATTATTTGTATTTACATCACATGGACACATCTTAATACTTGAATGATAGCTATGGTTATATGCATATAATAAGTCTTGTAAAATATCAATGTATTTAAACGTATTTTTATGAGTGAAATAACGCCACATTCTCATCTTGAGTGTTCTTTGAAATCTTTCAACAATGCTAGCTTTGATATCGGGGTTATTTGTTGTATAGTAATTAACATTTTTTAATTTGAAGAATCTTTGAACATCTTTTGATACAAACTCAGTTCCTTTGTCTGATTGTATATGAGTTGGTGTTGTTTTACTCTCATTAAAAATGCTTTCAAAACATGCTTTAATAGTTTCTGAATTTTTACTTTTCATAGGTCGAGCATATGCATATTTGGTAAACACATCAATAACACAAAGAATGTAATTATAACCATTATTATATTTTGAATAAGTTCTCATATCACTTAAGTCAGCCTGCCAAAGTTCATTAAGATTAGATAAGATATACTTGTTTCGTGGAAAGTTTCTGTGAACCGTTTTATGTAGTGTATAGGTTTCTTGTGATTGTAACCATCTTTTAACATCTTCTCTATTCATTTTACCTTTCATAGCTCTAGCTAGTTTATCAATACTAGCATACCCAGCAGGGTGTGACGGGTTATAGTAGATATTGTTTATTTCTAATAAGGACTCCATTTTTCCCAATCTATCTTCTGTTTGACTCTTCTAGCAACTGGTGTTGAAAACACTTCCTTCTCCTCTTCCTTGTGTGGTGTGAATTCTTTAAATTCGTTTACCTGAAGCTGATTCATATAATGGAGTCTTTTTGGATTTCCAATGTATATAAGTGGTATTTTAATATCTTTCAATGCTTGCATGAATTTTTCCCATCCTATTGGATCATTTCTTTTGAGTGGTCTCAAAGAATCATTTACTAAGTCAACAATATTACTTCCAGGAATTGTTTCATTGTCTACAGTGATTGTACCGTCATCACCCCAATGAATTTTGTTTTTATTTGAAGATAGCAAGTACAATAATCTCTCACCCTTCCTTAAATATGTTTTAGGTATCAAGCTGAGTATATGTTTAGGAGAGTAAATCGATTTTCTACTTAAGCCAGAACTTTCCCCCTGTTCCTCTTCTTCGTTTGATGTCTGATCGGCAACTACTTCTTTGACATCAAAATTTTTGTTTTTACTATCCATCATACCATCATCTGATACTTGACCCCCTCTTTCTACTCGTGGAATATTTGAAACTATGGGAATTTCCAGAGGTTGGCGTCTTTCTTCCGAAAAATGTAAGTATCTTTGCAAAATTTGTAAATATGATATCCATTTTTGTCTATCTTCCATATCACTTTTTAAAATGTTTTTCATTTCAGTGTCTAACCTTGATATAGGGTTATCAACAGAATCATGTTGGTTCATTTTTTCAATAACACTTGGATCAATTAATAACATTTTTTTAGCGTGTTCCATATTTTTAAACAATAGAGCCAACTAATCCACTCAAAATTGACCCCAATATAAGAGGTAAAAAAGATCCTCCGGTTTGAACTATCAAACGTTTGCGAACTTGATTAGTACTTTTTCGCACTAGTTTTCGAAGTAAACCTTTATATTTCTTTAACTTTTTCTTTACCTTTTCTTCAAGAGGTACTTTACCCTGTAAAATGTTATGAATGCATTCACAAATGCAATTAATTTCTTTTTCATTACATGATTTTAGAAGCGCTTTCTGATATTTTGGTTTAAGTGTATGCAAAGCACTAAGTAAATCTTTATGCGTCTTTAGGCTTTGATACATTATTTATGAATGACAGAAATTTGATGATTCTTCGCATATTTATAAAGTTTCGTTGGAACATAAACAGTGCAATATCTATCTGAAGGAAATATTTTAGTTTTAAAACGACAAATATCACTTGTGTCTTGTTTTAAATCTATCATCAAATATCCGTGAGCGTCCTTAGTTGCATCCTTGTATGAATCTTCCATAAACTTTGTATTTTCTGGTGATACTTGTCGTGCTAAATATCTAATTTGAGTTTTATCACGAGGATTTTTAAAATAGATGATATAACCAGAGTTCAAAGATATATCCCTCTGACCTTTACCTTGATGAAATAAGTTTTGTGTTATATAAAAGACACTTAAGTTTCTATGATGACTACCTTTTGTAAATATATCAACAATGCGTCCATCGGATTCTCTCATGAGATCATCAATGATTACTCAACAGCTAACATGTGATAGTAAAGAAATAGAAATGATTGGTCATCTTCATGGTGATATATTTAACCAAGAAAAGTTTTTAATTAACGGTGTTGAAATGATGGTTAAATTAGTTCGCTCTAGAGATACATTTAATCTTATGGCTTCTTCAGCAGATTTAAAATTTAAGGTATGCATTACAGATGCGACTCTTATTGTTCGTAGAGCACGAATCAATCCAACTGTATTACTAGCTCATCAAAAAGTGTTAGCCTCAACAACTGCTAAATATCCTATTACTCGAGCAGAAGTCAAAGTGTTAACCATTCCTTCAGGTATTCAGGGCAAAACTCTCGATAATATTTTTCTAGGACAAGTCCCTAAAAGATGTATTATTGGATTTGTAAACAATGCAGCATTTAATGGGAGTTTGACTAAAAACCCATTTAATTTTGAAAACTTTGATTTGAATACATTTTGTTTATACATTGATGGTCATCAAATACCTTCAAAAGCTTTGCAAACATCGTTTGAGAGTAATATTTTTACTGCAGCCTATCACACACTTTTTTCGGGGACAGGAATACATTTTCTCAATGAAGGTAATGGGATATCTAGGGAACAATATGCAAAAGGATACTGTTTGTTAGCCTTTGATCTAACAGCAGATCTCAGTTCCAATTCAAATACCCATTGGAACCTTATAAAACATGGTAGTGTTAGGTTGGAAGTTCGATTTGAATCTGCACTTACTCAGACAATTAACTGTATTGTTTATGCAGAATTTGATAATGTTATTGAAATAGATATGAACCGTAATGTAACCGTAGATTATAGTAGTTAAGTTCACATTGTATAAACCTAGTTATAAATACGAAATAAAAAACATCAAAACATATTCCAATCCTTTTATTTCCTTCCATACTTTATAAAGAAGTTCAGCCTACCAAGATTTACATTCTTGGTTTGAAAATTGAATGTGTCACAACTGTATGATGAACACAATTGAAATTCAAAAATATTTGCATTTCATACATCCTACGTTACAAAAACATGTTTATGCAGCAAACAGGTTACCTTTACAAATTAACACTCCAACATGCATAATAAGTAATTTGGACCCCGATAGTGAACCAGGCTCTCATTGGATAGCCATTCACATAGAGAGAAATGGAGTTGGCCAGTATTTTGATTCTTATGGACGACCACCTACGGGGAATCATAGAAGTTTCTTGAATCGAACCACAAGACAGTGGGATTTCAATAGGTACAGGCTACAGCATGATTTGACTTCAGTTTGTGGAGAGTATTGTCTAACATATTTATATTACAAGTATAACGGGAATAGTATGATGGATTTTGTAAAATTATTTGGTAGCAGTAAGCTGAAAAACGATATATTTCTGTCTAAGTTATTTAATACATGTTTTAAGGTAAATAAAAATATGGAATAAAATCAAAAATGTTTACTGTTTATGTGCAACATCCTAATCACCGAGGTAATTAAGGTAATGTTTAAGCGAGTAATGTAATTAGTCATAATGAAAGTGGCGAAGTGCTATTAGTAATTAGTTTTGAAGGTGATAATCAGTTTTATTAATCGTTTTCTGTAACTTTGGAATGAGTTAAGATACGTTAAAATGGACAAGTGCAATCGATCGGGCGTATGCCAAAACCCCCAATTTGATTTTTTTTTTTAGGCGGCGATCCTGCCACTGGACGACCGCAGAACCGCTTCATCTAGAACCGGAGAACGAGTAAGGATTCGCCGGTTCTAGATTTATCTAGAACCGGCGAATCCTTACTACTCATGTACACAGGCGAACTTAATGTTATTTAGCATTTTCTTGCAGGTAACCTTTGTGTAGTGCTGAAAGTTTAAATGCAAAAAAATGGATACATAAAATAAGAAACTATAATTTAATAAATACATACAAACAAAAAAATATGTATGTATTTATATATATGTATATTACTATACTAACTATTATAAGCAATTAAGGCAGTTAATACATTTTCCCAATTTTAATTAAATTGACGCCATTTGCCATGAATAGAAGAAAAAAATATTCAATAATGCACAGTAGATTAAAAATATAAAATAGAGAAAGTGCAACTATGTGAGTCACCTCATCATAATCTTAATCCCTAAAAATTAGGATCAACGCTAGTTTTCAGGTAGGACCTTGGTGAATGTCGACACATAAAATAATTATAAAAAATAATATTACAGTTTTTTAAAAGTTAACATATTATAATACAAAAATTAAGTAGTAAAATTCTTTATCATAAACTTATAAAAATAGCCCAAGCAATACAGAATCGCCGTGGGGTGCCGCCAGTAGAATGTTACCCCTCCTCTCCTACCCGTGGATGTAGTAAGAGCCTGCTAAGGGATACCTCCGGAGATGGGCAGCAGCGTCTATCCGTGTATCAACATCCCATACTGCGCTCACCAACCCGCCTGCCAAGCGTGGTGAGAAGGGCAACTACCCCTCATGGAGATCCATGAGGGAGGCCTGTGTTCATCAGTGGACGTTTTATGGCTGAAATGATGATGAATACAGAATCATTAAACATTAATTGGAATGAGGTTCGGGGGCAAGATTTATCTGTAACCTAAGCATACACTTATATATTTTAATTAGGGTTCCGTAGCAAAACAAGGAACTCTGATATAAAGTAAGGCCTTCGCATCTATTATAGATGATTTATACGGCGTCAGCTACTGGTAATCATGCTGTACAAGTACAAATAAAAATACCTTTAACCAAACAGTTTTTTTTATAAAAACTTCAGATTGATTTCCAAAAACTCTTTGTCGTCGGGTGCCGGCAATAGAACGTTGCTTCTTTCTTCTTGCCCGTGGATGTAGTAAGAATCTGCCAAGAGATACCCCAGGAAGATAGGCAGCAGCATCTTTCCGTGTATTAAAATCCCGTACGCGCTCGCCAACCCGTCTGCCAAGTGTGGTGAGAGTGGTATATGACCAGCAGTGGACGAGGACAGCATTCTGACGGCTGAGATGAGAAACTTGACAGTTGTTTTGGGTTAGTATACTTATTATACCCCTGCATAAAATAGCGAAATGTTCCGACTAATTGGTGTTTGCGGAGCCATGCTATTAAATCAACCGAAAATTGTTGAAAATCGATGTAATAGCTGAAAAGTAAAACGTTTTCCTCAACACAAAACGCTGAAACCCAACAACAGGGTGCCAGGAAACAAGCGTATTGTTAATACACTGATGAAAAGACTCGTGAGTAACACAATTCATTGTTATGTTAATCGGGTTTTATACTCACGATAATTATTTGTTGAAAATACTATATAAAATTGGACTGTCCAACATGTTCAGTTCCTCCCAGGGGAACTTTCGTCAGAGAATGGAGTGTTACGTGGCACCTTCTCTTTGCCTCCGCAACGAGAGCGCGTGGGAGAAAACCCGTTTAAGATAACCAAGGTATTGTTGACTTTGTTTCGATTTCGAACTTGATTAATTTCCGGCAGGCTGATTACGTATTTCGCGACAGGCTTGACCACTGTCTTATTTTGTACGGTGTAACTGTCAGGAGCGTATTAGCAATTGTTACGCTTTCTTCTGAGACGGAGCGGGGCCTAATTGACCAATAACAGCGCTCGTTTTCTCGAGCCTTGCTTGTACCCTTCGAGCGCTGTTATTGGTCTAATGAACCCCGCTTCGCTCATTGGGAAGGCACTCCTAGGCTTTGTCGAGTTAGTGAGTTGATCTTTCGCAGTGCAAATAAAAAAGAGAAAGATACTTCAAGAGAGATAAGAAAAGGAACATTTATTGCGCTGACATGTTCTTGGTGATGGCATATGAGTTTCGTCAACAAAGTAATCGGTAAATTCGGCTAAATACATATGTACGCAAGTATTTACAAAAATGCCTGCAATTCCGCGATGAAAGAGTGGATTTTTTGTACAGAATTGTGAAATTTAATAATCGTGCGTTCAAAAATAAACAGTGAGCTTTTACATCTATTATAAATGATTTATACAGCGTCAGAAAATGGTAATAACGCTGTAGGTACAGGACGGTGATTAGGCTTGCCCAGCACCTATACCATACTCGCTTAGTCGGCTATTAGCCAGAGGAAAGAACAGGTCAATACGTCTGAAGCTGACTAGGCCGCGGGTTTCCTCATGATGTTTTCCTTTCCTCGTGATGTTACTGTTAAAACATGTGTTAATCGTACACATACATTTTTCAAGAAAGAAAAATCTATGATATCTTATTATAGATTAAGCCTAACTAGCATTCATTACCATCCGCTCAAGACTCCGTGGCCATTTCCCGGTAAATAAATATCTACTACTTATTATACATAGAAAACACATAGACCCGCGACAAATTTTTACACATAAAGCAAACTTATGTCTCCCTTATTATCTTAGGCGGCTATATAGTAATTAAATAAGAAGTTCTATTCCATTATATAGAGGGTGTATTTATAACATTTGCATAATCCCGAAAGGGGGGTTTCTGCCCATGAAAAACAGTCGTTTTTGAGAGGGAAAAATTGGATAATCGTATTTCTTTTAATATTTTTATTATTTTTCTAACATTTTACTAGTTGATGTGTTGTGAAAATGATCCTTATTAATGATTGGATTTTGATTTTTTTTTATTACATTACAAATACCACTTTCTGGTTTTAGGTATTTATTTGTACCACTAAAGCAGATCTTCACGGTGTTCATTGAATCTGCCAAGAATCGGCTAGCATTTAGTTTGTCTTAATACGAAAATCAGCTTTTAAAGTTAAAACTTTCGTGGTCTTTTCTTGACTAAAAATCACCGAATCCTGAAGTGTCGTAGAACTAAAGTTGTTCCTTGGGGTGGTCATAATCATCCCCTTTCGGCTTAGTACACATATTATAATATACCCTGTATAAGTTACCCTCAAAACCTACCCCGACGTAAACCTACCAAAAGACGTACAATGACGAAGGGTTGACCGAGTCAATAGCACAATAGATATGCCTTCAAAAGTTACGTAAATAAAAGCCTAACGAGCATCCATTACCATCCGTACAAGACTCCGTCGCCACTTTCCGGTTTTGTAAAGGTGCACATAATAAATCTGTATTGAACACACAATGGATACCTCCCTATTCAAGTTCGTACTCGTGAGCCTAAGGATTCTTTTCTCATTATATGTATTGGTAAGCATTCTTTACCAAAACAGGTCAGAGCACATAGAATATTTCTTTTCTTATAGAGATCGGTGGGCTGGAATAGGCTGACTATTCTGGAACCTTGTTAAAGGTGGCTGGGAACTTGAGCAATTTAATGTCATAACAAGCATTGGTACGGAGGTACCAGAAAAGGGGACGAAGGCCTCAAAAGGTCACCAAAGGTCAAAAACGTAATTTTTGCGTTTTTGGACGTTTTCGGGCCTTTGAACTTTTATTTTTTTGGAATAACTCCGGTCCCTGTTTTGTTAGCAGCGTCTTAATAAGAGAAGGTTACTGATTGATTTTGGTGACTAGGGCCCTAGTCACCAAAATCAATCAGTAACCTTCTCTTATTAAGACGCTGCTAACAAAAAAGTTTCATGTAAATCAGTCAACGCGTTCGGTTGTAATCGTCTCATACACAGCCAGACAGACAGACGGACAGACAGACATACAGACAACAGACAGACAGCGCTATGCATATTAGGGGCTTCACCCCCTAAAAATCATTGATGTTTAACTGTAGTTGATTACGGCGATTTAACAATACTGGGCCAAATCGCCGCAGTCACTTGGTCAATCACCCTTATTTTTTAATCGCACTTTAGGTAATTATATATCGCTCTTCAGGCAGCTACGCTTAAGGATGCTTTACCAAAAAATTTTTAATAACGTACATAAAAGAGATGAAAAAATCGTGTCAATATTTTTAGGGGGCGAAGCCCATAGCGCTGTTGCATGTGTTATAGATTTATACTAATAAAAAAAAAGAAAATTATTCATTATAATCATTTATTATACTTTCTTCTATTACTTAATCCATAATTTACACACTAAGAGATTAGCATCATACAGTCCAACAAACTGGATAAATAACAACCCGAAAATAACATCATCATCGTCATCACCATCATCATCACTATTATTATTACGTTACAATTACATTGCTTATCAATATCTACCTCTACATAGATATAACAACCTAGCAGAAATAACAATAAGAAACAATGTACTTAACTTGCTTGTCGCCACGTGATCGGAACAGAACTGACCGAGCAAGCCACTCGCAACTGCTTTTATAATAAAACGTTATTTACAACTCATAAAACAGCCGACGATAGCCGCCAGTACAACGTGGACCAATCACAGCCCTTTCTGGTCGAATAACAATACATTTTATATACAACTCATTATTTTATAGGGTAACTATATACGTAATTAACTTATTATTATAGTTATGATTATTCATAATTATCACATTAGTAAAGAACAAAGTAAACACAAAGAACATTAACAAATCAGACGTCACAGCCGTCCTTCTTTGACAAACATTTAACAATTTCAACAATAAAATAGTAATGTTATGTTTTTAAATATGTATCAAATATAACTGTAAGAATTACTAATAAATGTTCAATTATTACATACTTCCAAATCCAAGTATTTCAATTGGTTGTTTCATATTCGTAAAGTGACGTCGCTGTAGCGGCAAGCTCAAATACCTAACCAGTTTTAAAACAATATCGAATTGTGAGCGTGTTTTACAGTGATTTAAGTTTATTTAAATCTTAATTTCCCGTCACGGCCATTCTGATAATTACTTCGTTCCCGAAGTACTAAATTTTCTAAAAAGAACAATACATTTTGTCTTAGATCGAATACATTGAATGTTTTCTTAGTCAACTTCTCACATTACGTGACTTTCGGTATTGCTACTAGTCCACTCCTCACATTGAGTGACATCACTTTCATCATTACTACCTATCCAACTCTTCACATTGAGTGGACATTTTTGCTTACACCTGTTTTCAAGTAGTTATCATTCTTGTTATTATCAGTCTTTACACTACATCGTTTTCACATCATTAGTGTTATCGTCACCCATCAAATCGTTTTACATTTTAATTATAGTCACATCTTAATTTACATTTTCTTAACCATCAGATCGTTTCACATTTTTAATAAAGTCACACCTTATTTTACATTTTCTTTACCATCAAATCGTTCCACATTGTTATTGTCTTAACTATCTTCAGTTTAAAAATTCTACCCTCTCTTAATGGTAACTCACTGGCTTTGCTATAGCCGCTGTCATGATACTGTTCCAGTTAAATTCAATAACAAGTAGGTATATCTAAAATATTTTATAACCGTCCGTGTCAAAAAACGAAAAATTAAACTAGGTTTATAGCAGTGCCCCGTAGGGACCTACCAGTCTTAACAGTTTATTATGTTCCACTCCAGTTCTGCTCTGCACCAACTGTCTTGATCTTCTTAATCCACGTGGCTGCGCCGTTGCCGCTCTTTCCGGGATCAAAAACTTGTAACGCGAAGTCACCGTGTTGTGGCTTTGATGAGACAGCATCGTGTAGGTTTGGCCTTCAAAAGACCTTGTTGTGGCTTTGATGAAACAGCATCGTGTAGGTTTGGCCTTCAAAAGACCTTCTGGTACCGTAGGTGTCATAAATCCTGAAAATAAGTAAAAACACGTTTTAACTATGTATATGGCATGGCATAATATCCCACACTTCTGATGTTATAGATTTATACTAATAAAAAAATATGAGTAATTATTCATTATAATCATTTATTATACCTTCTTCTATTACTTAATCCATAATTTACACACTAAGAGATTAGCATCATACAGTCCAACAAACTGGATAAATAACAACCCGAAAATAACATCGTCATCATCATCATCATCGTCATCACCATCATCATCACTATTATTATTACGTTACAATTACATTGCATAACAATATCTACCTCTACATAGATATAACAACCTAGCAGAAATAACAATAAGAAACAATGTACTTAACTTGCTTGTCGCCACGTGATCGGAACAGAACTGACCGAGCAAGCCACTCGCAACCAGGGTTGGATTCAGACCCTCAAAAAATTATTGTCTTTGGAAATTAAAAATATACTACTTGTCGAAAATTATACTACGTTTCGTTTTTCGTGGATTTCAATATTAAAATGCATTTATGTAAGTGAATATTTCTATAATTAGTAATTGTTAATGTACAAATCAATCAAATTGAGGCAAGTAGATGTTTATCTCAGCACCGACCATCACACCCACAGAACAGATAAAGTATCTGTTCTGTGATCACACCCATCTGTTAGAACGACCGATAAAGTAAAACACTACGCGGGGATTCTCCGAAGCTTGTCGCTGTCGCTTATTTTCGGCTTTGGATACTTTGTTCTTTTAGCCATTACTAATCGCTGGTTGATTCGATATTACCATACATACAGAACTTCCCGAAATTGTAGGTTAAATGATAAAAAGCAAAATGATTCAACCAATAAAAGTTGTCAATCGGCTTGAAGGTAAAATTATGGTATTTTCGCGTAGTATTCTGGCGTAAAGATACTACATACTACACATAATGAAATAATGGTACAAATAGTATAATTATACTACAAAATCCAACACTGCTCGCAACTGCTTTTATAATAAAACGTTATTTACAACTCATAAAACAACCGACGATAGCCGCCAGTACAACGTGGACCAATCACAGCCCTTTCTGGTCGAATAACAATACATTTTATATACAACTCATTATTTTATAGGGTAACTATATACGTAATTAACTTATTATTATAGTTATGATTATTCATAATTATCACATTAGTAAAGAACAAAGTAAACACAAAGAACATTAACAAATCAGACGTCACAGCCGTCCTTCTTTGACAAACATTTAACAATTTCAACAATAAAATAGTAATGTTATGTTTTTAAATATGTATCAAATATAACTGTAAGAATTACTAATAAATGTTCAATTATTACATACTTCCAAATCCAAGTATTTCAATTGGTTGTTTCATATTCGTAAAGTGACGTCGCTGTAGCGGCAAGCTCAAATACCTAACCAGTTTTAAAACAATATCGAATTGTGAGCGTGTTTTACAGTGATTTAAGTTTATTTAAATCTTAATTTCCCGTCACATGCATAGCGCTGTCTGTCTGTCTGCCCGTCCGTCTGTCTGTCCGTCTGTGTATTTGACGATTACAACCGAACGCGTTGACCGATTTACATGAAACCTTTTTTGTTAGCACCGTCTTATCGAGAGAAAGGGACTGATTGATTTTGGTGACCCTAGGGTCACAGGTGTGAAGGTGGACGGTGGAAAGTGACACGGTATCAGTACTTCTATCCTCTAAGTCCCCGACCATTTTAATAGTGCGAGCCTGCAAGTGACTCTGTGGAATTAATTTCATGGCTCAACAGTTCGGGACGGGACAATCCAACTTTATCCTGGAGTTCCGTTTCCTGATTACTATTAGGTACAGTATTATCATTTAAACCAGACCTTTTCGTGCAGAAACTTTACCCCTAAGTGTGGATTGCTGGAGGGAAGTCGAAAAAAATGTATAGGCTATTTGGTTTGATGAGTGAATAGTGTGATATGAGTATTTGAGTAAATTTATTCAAATACTGCCGCATGCAAATGCCTTGGGGTGCCTACAGTAGAATGTTGCTTCTCCTCTCTTACCCGTGGATGCAGTAAGAATCTGCCAAGGTACTTTCGGAAGTTGTGTTAGCGACTTCGATAATATTCTGGGTTATTTAAATTGATAAAGAAATATAATAATAATAATTATATAATAATTGAAAATGATATCTTTATTGAAATGTCATTGTCTTGTTGAGCTGGTAAACATGTCAAAGTCAATGTAGAAGTTGTCAAGAAATAAGCATTCGGTTGATAGAGAAATAATGAAAAAGAAAATAACTTAAGAATTTATTAACTTGACACTGGCGGAATTATGTAAAACTAAACACAAAAAGCCATGATTTAAAAACATTCAGAGTGAGGGTAGTTAGACGGATTGTTAAGAAAAGTAGATGGAGGGATATTGAGTAAAAATAGCGGAGAAATGAAAAATTACTAAATGATATGCGATTAATCAGTGCTAAAGGTAAACGAGATATTGTGCGTAAATTAGTAAGTACTTTTAAGAAGCTTGAAGTATTAAAGAAGCTATTTTAATATGAATACCTGACTTATCATTGAATAAGCCCTCGGAAAAGGAAAATCTAACAGTTGGGCAGCAGCGCCTTTCCGTGATAATAACCCCTCATGAGAAATACTTGGAGATCCATGAGGGAGGCCAATGTTCAGCACATCTTACGGCTGAGGGGATGAGTGATTACTAGTGTATTATATTATCTGTGGTGATACTGACTCACGCTACAGACAACACTTACGACACTTAAGACACTTACGACACTCGACACTTGTGACACTGACGATATTCAGGATGCGTAAGTGTCATGAGTGCGTTTTAGTTTCGTGACAGTGACGACACTGACACCAACGTTATTCATTCCAAGATAAGTGCAAAAGAGTGGCTTCAGTGTCTTCAGTAGTTATGAAAACATAATCAGGACAACACAACTCCAGAATTGCGTTGGATTGTCCCGTCCTTCATTCATTGGATTCAGTGGACTTCATTTCATGGCCCAACAGTTCATTGGGCCCTGAAATGAAGTCCACGGTGTCACACTCAGGAGATTTCCATTAAAAAACATATTTAGGGATAAATAAAAATATTATAATTTCTGACTCTATTAGACAACAAAATCACTTGGAAACTACCTTTTCTATAACCCCAAGGAATGTATCGAATTACCGGCCACCGTCTAAAGTGAATGGGTTCAACATAAGTCAAACTCCTAAGAACAACCTAGCACATCCATAAAAGTCCTGGATAAAAGAAGTCGCCAAATAAATAAATAATAAATAAATAATGCTGGACCAATCACACAGCATCATCTAGCCCCAAGCTAAGCAGAGCTTGTGTTATGGGGATATGGGTAACTGATATACTTAATACATTATACTACATAGATATTTTTATTATATATAGAAAAACACCCAGAACACCCTGAACAAATATCTGCAGATCGTACAGACATTTGTCCCGAGGCGGGAATCGAACCCGCAACCCCTTGCGTCGCAGGCGGACCTTCGCCCGCTGCGCCACAGAGCTCGTCAATAAATCTTCGTTAATCTTTTAACCGTAGCACGCCTTTTGAGTGCCGGCAATGGGTATAATAAGTTACGGCTAACTTCATGACAAATTCGGCCCATTTAAGACGCTTAGAAGGATTCACCCTCACATTTTTACGATTAGGTAAAAGGTACTTTTATGAATTGGGGCTCGGGAATTGTTTTATAAGAGCTTATGCTCGCGGCTTTGTATAAATAAAAATCGGCCAAATGCGAGTCGGACTCGTAAACGAAGGGTTCCGTACCATATTGCAAAACACCTGAGATATTCTGTGAATATTTCAAGCGTCTACCTGTTGCCATACAAACGGCAAAACAATCACGTTTATTGTATGGGAGAAATAAATATTTGTTTTTAGAGGTATTTTAATTTAGTCATTTATTTTTTAAAGTGAACAACCAATATTCTATGAATTTGTCAACCGTCTACCTGTTGCTATTATTAATATCTAACAAAAAACGCCAAAATATTACGTTTGTTGTATGAGAGTCCCCCTCAAATATTTGTTTTATTTTTTTTTAATTTTATTTAATTTGATTAATTATTTTTAAAGGGAATATACAACTAAATATTCTGTGAATATATCAAGCGTCTACCTGTTGCCCTTGTTAATATCGAGCAAAAAATGGCGAAAAATCATGTTTTTTGTAACTCCTTAAATATTTATTTTGTCACCATTTCTGAGATAAAGCAGATAGATTAAAAATAGATGAAGTCGTATTCCACATAAAGCGCGAATTCCCGAACGACCTTTCAGGTGATTACTTACTCTGACCGCATTTTTAGGGTTCCGGACCAAGATGGTAAAAAGGAATCCTTAATGTATGAATTTGTGACTACGCAATTCACCTACTACATTTAAATGTGTTTCCTTATATATTAAGTTTTGTACCTTTTACAATACGATTGCAAAACTAAGGGTACACATTTGAAAATTAATTTCTATAACTTACATTTTTAAATTTATAAACTTGTCATTAATAACTACCTACGAATTTAACGCGAAAGTTTGTAAGTAGGTATGCATGTATGGATGTTTGTTACTCTTTCTACCAAAAACTAGCCTACGGATTGAGCCAAAATTTTGCACTCGTAGAGATGTTAAGTAGGATTAACATATAAGCTACATTTTATCAGGGTACAACGCATGCGAAGCGGCAGGCATAAGCTAGTACTTCATAAGTATATGAGGATTTTGTTAAATTTATAATTTAGGTATGAAAAAATGCTAAATTGTCAAGAAATGCCAGCAATGTCATCCAGCGAGTCATTAACATGCCATTGCATCTCGAAGTAGACAGCGCGCTCTCTAACGCGTCATCTCCGTAGAACGATTCCCAAGTTGTTTCTAAACTAAATTACAAAGCAGCCATCAAGTTAACAAAGGCTTTGTAAAGTCGCTAACCAAACTTTTGCAGCCGGCATTTTCAGTTGACGTTAAAAATTTACTTAACAACGGCAAATTCCCGACTATCCTACCGTCTCCAAATATTCAAATGGCTTCGTGACACACGCACAAAAACTCAAGTGATGCAGAAAAAAAGTAAGCAAAAGTAAGCACAAACCCCAACACAACTCTTAACACAAGTAACAACATTTACTTCACAACCACAGGATGTAGTACGGAATCGCTCAACTCCAATGCAATACCATCTGCTAGAAAATGGAGAACGAGGTAAGCCGGGCCTGTTAATAAAGGGCGTGGCAACCTTTTTTTTTTAAATCTGAATAAAAAAATGCATTTTTTTTATTAAAAAAAAAGTAAGGCCTTTGCATCTATTATAGATGATTTATACAGCGTCAGCAACTGGTATTCATGCTCTGTGGGACGCTGCAGTGCCTGGGACATTGTTAGATGGAATGGCCTTGCCTAGCACCTATACCATCCTCTCGGCTAAGTCAGCTATTAGAAGAAAGAACAGGTCTATACGTCTGAAGCTAACTAAGCCGCGGGATTCCTCACGATTATTCCTTCACCGTTGTGCAGATCAATTTTTCATGGAAGAAAAATCCATTGGTGCACGGGCGGTATCTAACCCGCGACCGTTGGATTGAAAGACAGGGTTGCATACCACGGTCAACACGCCCACAGTGATACAAAAAGTAAAAAAAATCAATAAAAATTTGCCAAAAAACACTTACGTCCTCCTGCAAAAAGCAGTAATTCTGAACACATGCAGGATTGTAAGAACATTTTACAAACGGAACTTCCTAATGAAGACCGTTCCACTGAAGTGAAGGGCTTAGGCCCGTTTGCTTTCAGTTACCACCGTTTTTTTACCACAAGAACCGAGCAGAATCAAGAATCAAAAAATACTTTATACAGTGCGGCCGCATGGATCTTATTGACGCGTCACAAATTACAAAATAAAACAACACAAAGAAATAGAAAAAAGCACGTAATTGAATCTGTTCACTTCAGATGACACGCGAGTTAGGGAAAAAAGCGAACAGAAGAACCTAACTCGGTCGTTATAGTCATCATTTAACAATTTTATTTTGTCTTATGTTGCGTTTGACGGAGTTGGAGCAGATTCCGTCCCAAGTGGTTTTGTCCTCTAGGTAATCTGATATTTTATAATAAGCGTTACTGCACAGATTGCGTTTGATAATGTTTTTGAATTTATTCAATGATAACTTCTGCAACTCACTTGGGAGTTTGTTGTAGAAGCGTATACATTGCCTTTTAAAAGATATTTTCACCTTATGGAGCCTAGTAGTGGGCACAGCGAGTTTATTCTTATTTCTTGTATTTACATTGTGATTGTTGCTGTGTAGAAAAGATCTGAATGCCATCAATATCATATCAGCCGGTTGACACTCACTGCTGGGTCTCCTCTTTAACACGCCAACGGTTTTGTGCAAGTCTCGTCCACTGTCGTCCGGCAACTCTGGCTAGATCGTCCACCCATCTGACAGGTGTCTCGACTGCTTCGAGGCCGTCTCGGTTCCATTGGAAATCACTCTGTTACCGCCTTGGTCCATCGGCTGTCGTCTCGCCTGGAAACATGTCCTGTGTATCTGTGTGTCTGTCTGTGGCACAGTAGCTCTTAAATGAGTAGATCTATTTGCATACGGTATTTTTTATCTGAAAGCAGGTTTTCCGGCGGTGATTCTTAAACATGTTTTATCAACATCCGTGAAGAAGTTTACAAGATATGGGAGGTGAAAGAGGGTATTAATAATCGAATGTTTCCAAATATACCCGAGTTTAGTATCAAATGAAAGGATATAATGTATAGAATGCAATACTGAAAGTTATAAAGAAATCGGTCTTGCCATTCTTGAGATATGAGGGTTGAAAGTATGGGTGGACAATCGAATGTTTTCAAATATACCCAAGTGTGGTATCAAATGATAGGGCATTATGTAGATTGGAAAACTGAGGGTATGTATAATAAAAAATAAATTTTACCTCCGAGACTAGGTACTAATTGCAGGGATATTTCAAATACAATTATCCGCACCGTTAATGTCAGGGGTTACCTATAATTTTTAATTTTATAAACTTGTTTTCATTTTACTAAAAGCGGCTCACCAGTTTTCTGAATTTTCGCTCCGTATGTCAGATAGTGCCAAGAGGCAGGCATTTGCAACCGGATTTCTTAAATTTTTAAAGTTATTCTGCGATATCAAAATGAAGATGAATAACGTACTTAATCATGTTTTTTTAAGGCATTATAATATTTTTTTTATTGAAACAAATTAAGGAAATACCACAGGTAGTTTTTTCAGTTAATCTTTTATTTTGTCTGCTTTTTACCGTTGTGGGCTTTACATTACAACGTTTTTTCACTGAAATTAATTTGCGTATGCGTTTTCCGTAAAATGATTTTTGTTTTTATGGTCGGTACATGTATTTTTGTTAAATGTCATAACAGAGGCATTTTTCCACATAATAAGGTAGGTGCAGCAGGTATTAACCGTGGGGTGCCGGCAGTAGAATATTGCCCCTCCTCTCTTGCCCGTGGATGCAGTAAAAATCTGACAAAGGATACCTCCGGAAGATGGGCAGCAGCGTCTTTCCGTGTACTTATCAACATCCTGTACTGCGCTCGCCAACCCGCCTGCCAAGCGTGGTGAGTATGGCAACAGCTCTCATGATCAATACTAAGTGATCAATGAGTGAGGCCTTTGTCCTGCAGGCTGTCCTACGGCTGGGAAAGAAATGCTGCGTGGAGTCAAAAAATGGCCTCTGCCTCACTACCTATTGCCGCAATCACATAGCAAGCTATGCGGTTGCGGCGCTGATTTTCAGGTGATTTTTATGATTTTCATGATTTTCATTATAGATGACTAGATTCTGCCCGCCGCTTCGCACGCGTTGTACCGGGATAAAAAGTAGCCTATGTGTTAATCCAGACCCTTATCTATACGTGCGCAAAGTTTCAGCTCAATCCGTGGCGTAGTTTTTGCGTGAAGAGGTAACAAACCTCCATACAAACAAACTTTCGGCTTTATAATATTAGTGGGATAAGCGTCAGTAATTAGTAAGATATGATATTTATTGCACAAAATAAAACATGTTTCTAGGCGAAATTATTGCTATTAAGTATTTTCTTCCAGCTAACCTTTGTGTAGTGCGGAAAGTTTTGGTGGTGGTGCGAAAAAGTGAACGATGAAAATAACACGACAAACAATAAGAAATATACGCAAAGTAATAAATGTTTTAATGGATTCATAAAATAGAATACTATAATTTAATAAATTGTATTTATGTATTGTTTGTATGTATGTACCATGCAAACAATATATAAATACATAAGTAGGTACTCAATTTGATTGGATGTATCTATGTTTTGTAATTATTAAAAACTGGAAATAAAGTGAATTAATTTTGATTTTTTTAATGAAGTTTCCTATGGGGCTCAAAAAACTAGCAAAATGAGTAGTTTTATTACAGTGTAAATAAAGTTATTCTTTTAAAGTGTTCTTCTAAAAGCAACTATTCTTGTTCCACTGAAGCGCATTAAGTTGATGAGTAAGCTTGGAGTGGGCAAACTAGGAACGCTATTAAAACTTCACCGCGTAAGATAGCCTCAACTTTATGTGTGCTTCGTGAAATTTATCACTACTGCCAGTGAGTAAATTAATTCACTTAAATGCTCTCTCTTGGTAGTAAGTTTAAGAAGGCATTTTGTGTTGAGTAAGCCTATTTTCTAAGAGAAACTGATAGTGATAACATATAGATAAAGAGTATCCTCAGTCTTAGGCAAATCCAATCTTTTGCACATAGGATTTGATTTGTTTCTTCGGTTGTAGGTCACATAGTTTACGTTGCATTCGGTGTCATGAGTCGACGATTTCAGTTTAACGGAAATTGACAACTCAAAATACGCAAACTCACTGAGTGGCGGATTTAGATATTTGTCGCCCTTAGGCTATTACATTTTTTCTGTCTCTACTGATAAATAAAACCGGGCAAGAGCGAGTCGGACTCGCGCACCGAGGGTTCCGTGCCATCATATAATATAATATATGACAAAGGCGGTTTTAGATTTGTTGGAGAACCTTGACAACGCCATCTCTTGTCTGATAGCGGAACTTATGCAGATTTTTTACACTTTCGATGATTTCTAAAAAAGTATGCTATGTAGAGAGATTGTAATAAATTTACTCTAATCTTTACATACACTTCTAATAGCAATAAAAGTTTCAGAGGTTTATCTCCGCAAACTTCGGAGATAAGGGACGCTAAAAACTATACGACTTAAAGGAAAACTAAAAACTGTTTATTAATGTGCAAAAGAATACCTTTCATATGATACCCCACATCACCTAGTAACTTTCCAAAAATTTTGAAAACCCCCCTTCAACCCCCCTTGTCTAAAAAACTATGCAAGTTAGAGAGTTCGCTAAATTTTCCTATAAAGTTTACATACACTTCTATTAGCTATAAAAGTATCACGGGTTTATCTCTGCAAACTTCGGAGATAAGGGGGGGGAACGGTCGTTTTTTCGACACTTTTGTAAATAACTCAAAAACAATACAGCTTGAAGGAAAACTAAAAACTGTTTATAAATGTGCAAATGTATACCTTTTATATGATACCCCACATCACCTATTAACTCCACAAAATTTTTGAAAACCCCCCTTTCACCCCCCATGTCTAAAAAACTATGCAAGTTAGAGAGTTCGCTATAATTTTCCTATAAAGTTTACATACACTTCTATTAGCTATAAAAGTATCACGGGTTTATCTCTGCAAACTTCGGAGATGAGGGGGGGGGAACGGTCGTTTTTTCAACATTTTTGTAAATAACTCAAAAACTATACGATTTAAAGGAAAACTAAAAACTGTTTATTAATTTGCAAATGAATACCTTTCATATGATACCCCACACGGCCTAGTAACTTAAAATTTTTGAGATCCCCTATCCGCCCCCCTGCAATCAAAATAAGAATATTTTTTAACATTTTCATATATGCTATATAAGTAAAAAAGTGTTGTCTTTTACCATTTTAAATTGCAAGTCGATAGCATCAGTAGTTCCCGAGATATCCATTTGTGACAGACAGACAGACAGACAGAGTGATTCTATAAGGGTTCCTTTTTACCATTTTGGTCCGGAACCCTAAAAAATGGCCACTGACATGGTCAGCCAAATAACATAAGAGTTTATAAATTAACTTGACACTGGCAGAATTGTGTAAAACCAAACACAACAAGCCATAAAATAAAAAGACAAGACAAGACTTAAGAAATATTATTAGTTTTTCATATACAGGATTTTATCGCATACCTTTTCTTTATTTTTCCGACGTTAAAAATTAAGAAATTATTAAAAAAGGTAGGCGATAAAATTCTGTATTTTAAAAACTAATCATTTGTTAGCAAATCGCGAAAGCTTAACAAGTTCTTTGACCTAAGAAATTTGGAAACAATGAAATTGCAACTTTATGATTTATACTCTATATCGTCCTCATTACATCAGCTTTTTCCCGTTATTAGTAGGTATGATTACTGATTTTTTTGTATCAAATATTGTTTTCTTCTGTGTATATAATTATTGTTTTTGTTTCTCCACGACTAAAAAAAGAAATGTAAATATGTCGCCCTAGGCTCCATCCTACTCAGCCTATTGGTAAATCCAGCACTGGTTGCCCCGCGTTGCGTGATTATGTTTGCAAACGTGTTCGCAAACAAAAGTCGCGAACATAAAATATAATGTCGTGAGTTAAACTATCATGAAAGAATCTCAAAGCACTTCATAGCTTAAAATGTCAAGAATCAAACTGAGTTAATTTTTTTCTTAATAATAAGAACTGAAAAACTTTTTTAACCGTTTATGCGGAACCTGCCGCGCCGGCGCGCTCTACTTCATAAAAATGATCACACCTTGGAGATTTATTAAGTTTGGAAGAATATACAATACTCAAAAATAGCTTAGACTATAGAGAATCAATTAAATTGTTATTAATGTTTGATTAAAATTACTTACTGAAATGATAATCTACCGGTTACGCGGCAGCCGCTCGGCGGTAAAATAAAACGGTCTTTGATAAAAAATGGTTATATTTCGGAACTAGATAAGTAAAAAAGACAATAAAAGTATTTTAAAATATCTCAGGGGGTTCAGACTCAATGTGTAAAAAAATCTAATCCATCTAACAATGTATCAGGCACTGCAGCATCCTAACCAGCATTAATACCAGTAGCTGACGCTGTATAAATCATCTATGTAAAAGGCCTTACTTCGCCTAGAAATAACTTAAAAAATTACGGTAATAAATGTCACAAATGATAGTATACGTCAAAAATTACAATTCACTTTGATACTTGGAATAAACATGATTCCATAGTCCTAATGAGCAATGAGCATTGGTACGGGGTTACCAGAAAAGGTTTCCGAAAAAACATAAAAAAATAAATTTAATTATCAAATAACTCCGGTCCCTGTAACCCTAGGGTCACCAAAATCAATCAGTACCCTTCCCTTATTAAGACAGTGCTAACAAAAAAGTTTTCATGTAAATTGGTCTACGCGTTCAGTTGTAATCGTGTCATGCACAGACGGACAAACAGACAGCGCTATGCATAATAGGGGGCTTCGCCCCTAAATTATTAAGATCTACTTTTTGGATGACAGCTGTCAAACTTCAAACGTTCATATCTTGATAACTGCTCATACTCGACTTCCAGATGAGGGTTCAAATGAAAAACCTTGGTGAGATCTACTTTCTTGATGACAGCTGTCAAACTTGCCAACGACCAATGGTCGTAGGCAGAAGCTTAGGGCGTTGTCGACATTTTGTTGCGGCCTCTGCTACACACTATTAATTGAACTCGTTTCCGTGAGAATTAGTTCGTAAAATACCTGACAAAGCGTTTCGTTCCACCGCGCCGCTTCAGAGCCCTAGACATCCTCTTACAGCGAAAATCCTATCGATACCGAAGGAACATTCTTAGTAAAACTTGGTGTAAACTTTATTTTGCTCACGTACGGAAAGAGAATGGGCTACATATGAGCGCGCGTTTGCAATGCGGTCACGGATAGCTGAAGGCACAGGTGAAAATATCCTTTTGGGTGGCGACTCACGAATGGAACTCTTGCAGTTCCATAATAGCATTTTTTCGACTTTAGGACGAAGTTGGTTTCCATTTATAAATATTTGGAGCATCTAAGTATATTGATCTCGTTATCATCATACACGCCGTGGGGTGCCGGCTGTAGAATGTTACCCCTCCTCTCATGCCCGTGGATGCAGTATGAGCCTGCTAAGGGATACCTCCGGAAGATGGGCAGCAGCGTCTTTACGTGTATCAACATCCCGTACTGCGCTCGCCAACCCGCCTGCCAAGCGTGGTGAGTATGGCAACTACCCCTCATGAAGATCCTTGAGGGAGGCCTGTGTTCAGTAGTGGACGTATTACGGCCGAAATGATGATCATCATACACAGCCCGTTGGTGCCCACAGCTGGGTGTTGGTAGGCCTTTCTTCGTGCACGCCATGAGAAAGAACTTTATCTAGTTTAACTTGGATACACTAAACGTTTTATCAATAATTAAAAAATATATGTATATATAAAAGGAAGCCCATGTGATGCCTCGATAATCATCGCCATCATCATATACGTAGGACGTCCACTGCTGGACAAAGGCTTTCTCATGTATCTCCAAGTATTGATCATGCATGAGTCATTGTCATAAATACCACGCTTGGCAGGCGAGTAGGCGAGCGCAATCCCTTTGCACATTTATACTTCATCCACGGGCAGGAGAGGAGGGGCAAAATTTCCCCACGACTCCCGTGTGTAGTGAATTATTATTATTATTATGAAGTCGGGTTATTTTTTCTAACACGCTGTTTTTAGCTTCGCCTGTACTATAACGGAAGTAAGTATAGTATAACGGAACCTTCGAACGTTGTTTAAACCCACCTTAGGACATCAGATTTATTTGAAACTATGTATACTTATCATTAACCGATGACAATATAATTGCAATCATAGGTACCAGAAAAGGGCGCGAAGGCCTCAAAAGGTCACCAAAGGTCTAAAATGTTATTTTTGGGTTTTTGGACGTTTTCGGCCATTTCAAGACTTTTATTTTTTTGGTGACCTTTTGAGGTCACAATAACTCCGGCCCCTGTGACCCTAAGGTCACCAAAATCAATCAGTCACCTTCTCTCATTAAGACTGTGCTAACAATAAAGGTTTCATGTAAATCTGTCAACGCGTTCGGTTATTATGGTCAAATACACAGACAGATGCATAATAATAATATGCATTACTTTATGTCATAATATAAATATATACTATGTTAAATAAGTGTGTTCCATGTAAACTAGTAATTTTCTTCTTCTATTCATTTTGTATTAGCACGCCTGTCTTTCTTTTTTCGACCATTTTGGTTGGCAGGTAGATAATGCCTTTGGCATTATGCCCACCATTTTTATGCTGTTTTTGTAAATTGTGTGCTATAAATTATTAAATAAATAAATAGACAATAAAATAATTCGGCGTGTTTTTTAGTTTAAATTTAAAATTATAATTATTACTAGTTTTCCTATGAGCGTCGAAATACAGAATAGCCGCCCGTGTTTTTCATATTTTGTACCTTATTTTCACACTTGACAAAGCACCGTCAGATTCCATACACGTAATACCTCCTCGTTTATATTGACATTTCATATCTTTACCCTCTGTATCCGCCGCTGTATTCAATTTTATGAGCGCGAGTTGTATTTACAGTTACAGTATTGGGGTTTGTTTGGGGAGTATGATTGAATTAGCTACTTGGTTTAACCGACTTCATAAAAAGGAGGAGGTTCCCAAGTCGTCTTGATTTTTTATAAATTTGTTACCTCAGACCTTTGCAGTTGATAAACCGATTTGGAAAAATATTTTTGAGTTCGAATAGATACACTTTTAACTACCTATCTTTGATTTTTTCAAAACTGAGTTTCGATGTTTCATGAAGAATCGAGGGAACTTCTCAAATATTGAAGGTAAACATATAAGAATTTTGGCATATTTAGCTAAGAGTCAAGAACTTGCATTCACATAAAGCGGAACTGATGAAGAAGACCGCAGATGGTTATCGAAACTCTTCAATATTACAAAATTCACGGGTGACGACATTGAACGTTGGCAAAGATCATGGCAAAAATTAATATGGCGTAATTCCATTTGTTCCATTATTTTTTCCATTAATGAAAGAAATGGTACATTATATATCCCGTTTGTTCCATTGATGGAAGAAATGAGTTAAGAAGTGGGACATACTATATCTCGTTTGTTCCATTAATAGAAGCATTGGGATATAGAATACCATTTGTTCCATTGTGCATAATAGTCATACTATACGAGTATACTATATCCCTATCCACTTGTCATCATTATCATCACCAGGGTCATTGAAATGAAATAAATGTGATGAAATAATTTAAAACTGTCAAGTATTTTCACTTAATAATATTTCCTTGAAATAAAACCTAGTCCTTATGATAAATCGAGCGAAATACTCAAATGTAATAAACATACATTATAGCGATGTTATTATTAAAGTCTTTTTAAAGTTTTTTTTACCTGACCTGTTCTTCATCATTTCATCCGTAAAACGTCCACTACTGAACACAGGCCTCCCTCGTGGATATCCATGAGGGGTTGTTGCCATAATCACCACGCTTGGCAGGCGGGTTGGCGAGCGCAATATGAGATGTTGGTACACGGAAAGACGCTGCTGCCCATCTTCCGGAGGTGTCACTTAGCAGGTTCTTACTGCATCAACGAGCATGAGAGGAGGGGTAACATTCTTCTGCCGGCACCCCACGGCTAAGCATGAGAGGACATGAGGAGGATGAAATAATTTAAAATTGTCAAGTATTTTCACTTAATAATATTTCCTTGCAATAAAACCCTGATGATAAATCGAGCGAAATACACAAATGTAATAAACATACATTATAGCGATGCATTAAACATTACAGTCTACATTAAAGTCTTATTTTTTTGTTGAAAAATATTTTTTTTACCTGACCTGTTCTTACCTCTGATTAATAGCCGACTAAGCTGAAAGGATGGTATATCTAACTATATAACATTGTTAGGCACTGCAGCGTTCCGAACTTCATGAATACCCGTTGCTGACGCTGCATATATCATCTGTAATACATGATAAAGACCCTGTATCCACCGCTATTTTCGATTCATGAGCGCGATATCTATTTACAGCAACACAGCAACGATGTTTGTTTGAGGAGTATGATTGAATTACTTGTAGGTACTATTGCCGTCAGACGTCCACAGCTGGATATAGACCTCCCTCATATATCTGCAAGGTCTGATC
Source organism: Pasiphila rectangulata (assembly GCA_963082625.1). Classification (NCBI taxonomy): domain Eukaryota; kingdom Metazoa; phylum Arthropoda; class Insecta; order Lepidoptera; family Geometridae; genus Pasiphila; species Pasiphila rectangulata. The sequence continues at coordinate 5,516,432 of OY720244.1, read as the reverse complement.
ATGAGGGGTTTTTGCCATACTCACCACACTTGGCAAGCACGGAAAGACGTAGCTGCCCATCTTCTTGCATCTTTTATTTAGATAGTTATTGCATCCACGGGCAAGAGAGGCATCCACGGCTAATTAGAGATAGATAGATAGATAACTCTTTATTGTACTTAACTTAATACTAACACATGACAGTACATAATAAAAAATAGAAAATTACAAAACTAAAAGTACATTTAGTTTTGTATTAAACTGAGATAATGACGTTTCTAAATTTAGAACTGTCAACTTACTAGGAAAACTTGTTCCTTATTGTTCCTCATTAATTTTAATTTTAAAACGACACTAACCGCACATATAGCTATATATTATTTTAGTTCGTTTTACGCAATTCAAATTAGTTTTAGTTAAGAAAAAACACATACGTATTTCATGTATGAAATACCAGATTAGACTCGCGATCATTATGGCGAGTAATAGACATAATGAGTTGTCATTAATATCTGAGGGTTGCTAATAGGGTCCGCACAATCAAAGGGCCTTTTTAACCACCATGAGCAGTATTAATCCTTTAAGTATTCCATGTGTGCGACGTCAACCAAACGCTTTGACACTGTTAAGTTTCAATATGTCAGTGGTTTATATAAGAATCTTTGTCTATGAAACTCCGACCATCAATTTCATACTCATACGAATTTTACGTAATAAACTAATCGAACGAGTTCCGAATATCGATATCGGACGGAAGTCCTAGATGTCGGAGCCAGGATAATGGAACTTAAGTTCAGTGGACAGGATTGGACATTGTGTCCTCACCACGCCTTGCAACATTGCAAGGCTATAATTATATAATATATATATATAATTATATATAAGAATATAATTATTTCCTAAGTGAAAGGTGAGGACACAAAGTTCTGCCCGATTTACTAAAGAAATTTGTTTAAAATAAAGTTAAGAAGTTGGCTTGTTAATAAAGTTCACTACAGTTTAAAATAATTTTATGAGAATTGATTGTACATCTAAAAAAATATTATGTCATACCTTTGTTTGTTGTATACAAAACCTTAATTATTGTATGTCCTAATAAGGATACAAATTGTTGATACTTATAATTTTTTAAGACCTGTACATGTTTGCACACAATTTTACAATAAATATATTTTTATCTTTATCTTTAATTATAATGAGAAATTAATGCAATGTTGCAAGGCGTGGTGATGGTAAGTGATTTGATACTGCTTCGACAGCCGAACAGTGCAGACGTGTTACTATTTTTTCTTTAAAAAGTTAATTCGCTACCATTCAAAACTAAGCCTTGGTCTCTTGAGCTAATTGCTAGTATTGTAAAAGTAAAAACTCTGCAGTTCCGACATTTAGTTCCGGAACGCAGCGACGCACCGTGACCTTGGTGCACTGCCGGCCGACCCACACCCGACCTACGCCGAACTGCAGCCGATCTCAACCGAACTGGTCAGTATGAGTGTGCAGCGCTCACCACAGTCTAAAGACCAACCCGCTGGTACAGGATCACAACTGGACTTGCAACAACGCTACAATTATGACTTGTTAAACTACAATTATGATTCTGATAACCAAATCACCTTACGGAAAAGAAAGCAACGGGATTGCAATTGCGAATGTAATCAAGTTGTCAGCCTGCTACAAGCTTTCCGCCACGACATGATCTCAGCACTGGAAACTAATCTAAGACCAATACGTGATGATTTATCTGCAGTTAAAAACCAGATAGATGACATCAAAATCTCAACTGAGAAACTCTTGGCGGAAAACAAAAATTTTAAGGAAGAATTTGTTCAACTTCAGGCGGCCAACACCATTACGGACACAAAGATTTCTGCTATGGAAACTGAAATCTCCAAAATAAAAAATACAACGCCGGGAATTTTCGAGAGTGAAAAAATCATATACGAAATGCAAGAAAGAGAACGTAGGAGAAACGACTTAATAATAGTTGGCTTGGCAGAACCAACAAACACGGAGGAGTCTGTACGTATTATAGAAGATTTGCGCTCGGTTCAAAAAACTTTGGAAGCTTACCTTAAAATATCCCCGGAATTAACAAAGGCCATACGTCTCGGCAGCTCCGCCACGGGAAAAGTCCGGCCCCTAAAGGTATGCTTCAAAAATTCTGATGAAGTAAAGCAAGCATTTAAGAATAAAAATAAACTACCACAGAATATTCGGATACTATGATCAGACCCCCACTGAAAAGAATCTTATGAAGGAGCTCAGCAAGGAACTGGCCCAACGGAAAGAAAATGGCGAAACAGACTTACTTATAAAGTACATCAAAGGTACTCCAAAAATCATAAGAGACTAAAAAAACTCAAAAACGCAATAGTTACCCCACAAGAAGACCAAGAAGACCCAATCACGTATCAACTAAGTGACACATATCAAACCTTGTATACGACTAAATCAAGCTTAAATTTTCTGTACCTGAACGCTCGAAGTATACATGTATGTAAACCTGGTAAATTTGATGAGTTGAAATGCATTATTCGCTCCATTGATAGCAAAACTCACATCATATTACTGACCGAGACTTGGATAAAATCTAAAGAAGCAGCCGAAAGTTACCATATATCAAACTACACCCATTATTACAATATTCGAACAGACTCGAGAGGTGGAGGTGTCTCAATATACGTCCACGACGACATAATACACAGTTTAAATGAAGAAACATACATCGGAGGCATCAACTACCTCTGGATCAACCTTGAAAAATACGGACTTTATATAGGTATAATCTACAATCCAGGTAATGTAAACATCAGCGATTTTCTCCAAACTTACTCGGCTCAATTAGAACAGAAGAAACGAGCTATTGTCTTTGGTGACTTTAATTTAGACCTGCTCAAAACTGAACGGAACGTAAAACTGAATAAAGACATGCTGAAGGAGACAGGTTTCTATATTATCAACAAAAATGATGAAAGTCATTGTACTCGTGAGACAACTTATACTAAAACAATTATTGACCACGTGTGTACAAATATCAAAATGAAATTTCACATGGCAATACTTGACTCGCCTCTGTCAGATCATAAACAGATTTATTTGACTATGAAAAAAATTACGCCTCCTCCAAAACGTCAAATTCAGTATGAAGCTATAAACTACGAAGATCTTTATAATACAATGAAAAACAATAAATGTACGAGTAACACGACACAACACCATTATGAACACCTGGAGAAACGCATACAAAACGCCATCACAGACTGCAAAACCACTAAAAAAAAGATAATTAACCCTCCCAGACAAGATTGGATTGATAAAGACATAACAAATAAAATAAGGACGAGGAATCGAATTTGGCAAAGATTAAAACATAACCCGGACGATGAGAACTTGATAACACAATTTAAGCTAGAAAGAAAGGAGACCGCTGCTAAAATACGAAATTCAAAAAACAACTACTACAACAATGCTTTCACAAAACATAAAAGAGACCCAAAGAAGATGTGGAGCCTAATTAATGATCTTGCTAACAATAAGACCAAAATAAATCGTACTCCCCCGAAATTAACAGTCGACAACGTTACTATTACAAACGGTGACGAAATATGCGAAGCCTTCAACTTGTTTTTCTCAACAATTGGTTCAAAGCTTGCTGGAAAAATTCCTATCACACATCAAGCCACAATAGTAAACACACAACCTAATGCTTCTCTTAACAATTTTAAGCCCTGCTCCATGGATGAAATTTCTAAAATTATTCGTGAGCTATACCCAGACTGTAGTGTAGGGGTAGACGGCATAACTACGAAATCGCTCAAATGTATCACCAGTATCATCCTAGAAAACCTCACAAACTGTATTAACTTCCATCTAGATGAGGGTACCTTTCCAGATGCCTTAAAAGTTGCAAAAGTCACCCCTATTTATAAGAGTGGACTCAAATCTAATCCAGGTTTTTTTTTTTTATTTATTTATTGTTTACAAATAATATTACATGCTTAATATAAAATAGCAACTAGAAACCGCTAAGGTTTAATACTTATGCTATTTATGAGTCACAAATTAAATTTGAGTTGTGAGTAACTATAAAATATGCTAATTGTTACTTACTACAATAATATTAGGTTTAACTATATAATAATAATTTTATGAGCAGTAGGTAATTTAACATTATCTAATAAGTGTTGTATGTGTATATATATAAATATATATGTATATACTTACTAAATTTAAACTATTGCGATATTATTTTGGCTAGATATTGAATTTATGAAATGTTTTTTTAATTTAAATTTGATGTTTGAAGGCGTTATCTGATTGCAAATATCGGTTGGTAGGTTGTTAATAAGCCGAGGAACAATGTACTCGGTCGTGCGCTCGCCGTATGCATTCCGAGCTAGCTTCGTGCGTAGTCGGTTGTTTGCGACGGCCCGAGTGCATACAGGGTGTTCAATAACAGTTCTAAGTGCGTCATTGAAAAACTGTTCTTTTAAAAGTATTAAGTTCAATTGAGTGTGAACGGGTAAGACGTTACAGTGAATAAAAAGACCTATTTCATTATTACAATAGATACGTTTTATATTAGGTGATACTAGAGTTTTTAAAATTTTATGTTGCAATTTATAAATATCATCGAGATACGTCTTATAGGTTCGACCATAACTACTGAGCCCATACTGGATGTATGATTCTGCTAGCGCATTATAAAGCATAAGCTTCACCTTAAACGGAATTTGATTTTTTAAAATTGTCATGTTCGCAAGAAATTGTCTAAGTTTATTGCAGACCCGTTCAATGTGAAGGCTCCAGTTAAACTTATCATCTATGATTACGCCAAGATAATTTTGACTAGTAACAGTTTCTATCACTGGACAACCTAGCAGTTACAACCTGCTGTGCTGTTAACATGTAAGCAGTCATGATTATGTGCAACTAGATTTTGTACGTCCTGTATACCTGCCTGCTTATTGTGAGGTGATTTAATAATCAAAACTTTGGTTTTGCTTGAATTAAGTACTAGGCCGGCGTCATGACACCACCTCGCCAACACATCTAGATCTTCCTGTAAACTTCGACATGCTTTTTGTGGGTCTCTATCAGCAATTACAAGGCAGGTGTCGTCGGCAAACTGGTAACACGTGCTATTTGTAATGCAGTTCCTCATATCATTAACGTAGGACAGGAAGTGTAAAGGTCCCAATACAGAACCTTGTGCTGTTCCCTCAGTTACAGAAATGGGTTTACTACATGTGTTATCGAATTTAACAGTAAAGGTTCTGTTTTGTAAATAGTTTTTGCACCACGCGAGTAATGGACCTAGTATTCCACAGTCATCGAGCCTATCGACTAGCTGATTGTGCACTAATGTGTCGAATGCGCGTGAAAAATCAATGAACAACACAAAAATAATTTTCCTCTCATTCAAGTGATTATTGACCTCATCAGTAAATTTCGTCAAGGTAACTACAGACCAATTTCAGTTTTACCGGTTATTTCAAAAATTCTCGAAAAAGTTATATACAAACGTCTCAATAAATATCTCACAAAAATTGATTTTCTGTCTGACAGGCAATATGGTTTCCGATCTCAATCAAACACCCTCTCGGCAACAGCAGACTTGGTCACCAAAATTCAAACCAACATAGACCAAAAAAAAAATTGTATTAGGTATCTTTATAGACCTTAAAAAGGCGTTCGACACAGTCAGCCACTCAATTCTGTAACAGAAATTAAAATATATAGGCATAACTAGAGCTGCGCTGTCTGTGTTCGAATCATACTTGAAAAATAGGTTTCAAATTGTTAAAATAGGCGACCACTCTAGCCAACCACATGTTATATCCTTTGGTGTCCCTCAAGGATCAATACTGGGGCCTCTTTTGTTTCTTGTCTATATCAGCTCCATAAACGAACTTACGCTCCATGGACATGTGTCGCTATATGCAGACGATACATGTCTCTTTTACTTTGGTGACTGCATTCACAAGATCATAAATCAGGCTCAGGAGGATTTGAATGTCTTATTTGAGTGGTTCCAAAGTAAACTCCTTACAATAAATACAGATAAAACATGTTATGTAATTTGTAAGTCTAAGAATAAAGTAGTTCCCGACCATAAGCCACCCGAAATCGATGGAAAGATGATACACCGAAAACAGCACGAAAAATACCTTGGTCTTAGACTCGATACCAATCTTAACTGGAACATACAAATTGAACACATACGATCTAAACTCACTGCTGTACAGGGATCGTTAAGAAATATAGTACGCTGTCTTCCCCTGCACGTTCGACATTTAATTTATAATTCACTCGTGAAACCACATCTCCTATATCTAATAGAAATCTGGGGAAATGCCTCAAAAACAAATTTAAAATTTCTACAAATATCACAAAATAAAATAATTAAAATGTTATATCATCTAGACTACTTAACGCCTACTACCAAGGTATATCAGCAAACAAAAGTAATGAATATTAAACAGCTTTATACCTACAGTATCTGCACACTCATCAGGAAAATTTTAAATAAATCAATACACACTAATATAACTTTTATAAAAGTGCATCAAACACACAATCTAAATACTCGTAAGAAAGACCACATACTCCTACCAAGAGTGCGAACCAAATTTGGAAAAAAAACGCTGAATTTCGAGGGAGTACAAATTTATAACCGTTTACCTAAGGAAGTGAAGAATGCGGAGTCTTACAGCAGTTTTAAATTTAAATTGAAAAAACACGTAACTAATGACATAAATTTACTCAAATAACAACGAGTCCTGCTGCCATTGCTTTCACTGTGACAAGACTGCCGAGCTCCGCATGGCATGCATTGGTGTGCGTGACTACGAATTCATATTTGAAAACTGTTGTGGGTAGCGTTGAACTTTTTAAGCATCTTTTATCAGCTTTACCTGTATAATGTTGTGCTTTTGTTTTTATTTTTTAGTTTTATAAAACTTTTTAAATGTTAGTAATCGAACATAATCAACCCATAATCTGTAATTGTTTAGCTGCTCGAAGTTATATTAAGTTACTTATTTTAAGTTTCTTTCTCATATATGTAAGTGAAATGTATTTTTCTTTTGAGAATAAATAATCTATAAACACAAGTGGAGCAAGAATCAAGAATCAAAAAATACTTTATTCAGTGCGGCCGCATGGACCTTATTGACGCGTCACAAATTACAAAATAAAACAACACAAATAAATAGAATAAAGCACATAATTGAATCTGTTCACTTCAGATGACACGCGAGTTAGGAAAAGAAGTGAACAGAAGAACCTAACTCGGTCGTTATAGTCATCATTTAACAATTTTATTTTGTCTTATGTTACGTTTGACGGAGTTGGAGCAGATTCCGTCCCAAGTGGTTTTGTCCTCTAGGTAATCTGATATTTTATAATAAGCTTTATTGCACAGATTGCGTTTAATAATGTTTTTGAATTTATTCAATGATAACTTCTGCAACTCACTTGGGAGTTTGTTGTAGAAGCGTATACATTGCCCTTTAAAAGATATTTTCACCTTATGGAGCCTAGTAGTGGGCACAGCGAGTTTATTCTTATTTCTTGTATTTACATTGTGATTGTCGCTGTTTTTCTTAAACGAAGCAATATTTTTATGGGTGTACAACAGGTTCTCATAAATATATTGACAAGCTACTGTCATTATATTTATTTCTTTAAATTTAGTGCGAAGTGATTCTCTGGGACCCATATTGTAGATAGAACGAATAGCCCTCTTCTGCAGCACAAATACGGTGTCTATATCTGCAGCACATCCCCACAGTAGTAAGCCATAAGACATAATGCTGTGGAAATAGCTGAAGTAAACAAGTCTAGCGGTATCAACGTCTGTAAGAAGGCGGATTTTTTTGACTGCATATGCTGCAGAACTAAGCCTACCCGATAGTTATTCTATGTGTGGGCCCCATTGAAGCTTATTGTCTAAATTTATGCCTAAAAATACAGTTTTTTCTACAAGGTTTAAACTTTCACCTTTTAATTTAATCTTGGCATCAGCCTGTTTTACATTAGGAAGAGTAAATCTAATGCATTTTGTTTGTGCAAGGCCACAACTGAATGGTGGCCGAGGATGGGTCATAGAAGTGTCGGGCGACTGATGGCGAGGTGGGTCGACGACACATTGCGGGGTCTCAATGGATGCGACTGGCACAGGATTGTGGTGGATGGCACAAACTTAGGGAGGCCTGAAGGATTCCTAGAGGCTGAAATCGGGCTGTAAATGATGATCAAGCTAATGCATTGTAGTAGGAGAAACCAGATTATACCGCATTATCTAGAAGTTCTTGAGTCTCATTGGTCACAACCCTCATCACCTCTCTGCTTTAGGCTGCAACATTTAAAGATAGCTCAGTAGTGTCTATCCTGTTTTTGCACTTGAATTTGACGTTTCTAAATTTAGAGCTTTAAACGTTAACATAAGCAGACATAATAGCGATTTGTGCAAGTATTTTCATCAACTTACATTTTATCTTTGGAGTCGGTTACAATTGTAAAATAAATTCGCCCACCGAGGTCCCGTAGGTATGTCGGAACATAATAGTTATTATAAATTAGCTAATCTGATTTAGTAAAAGTTTTAAAAACGCACCAAAAGATTCGGTCACCCATCCAATGTAAAAGCGCTCGTAGGGTTGCTTAACCTTGATGATTGATTTTGTACTTTTTAGGGACGTTTTTTTATGATTCCATTAGTTCATATTCCACATAGTTATAGGTCTACGGGAAGTACCCTATGAATTTTGGTTCCTTTGATTATGTCGAAACATGCGTTTTAAGCGGCATAAACGGTCGTATCTTTTTAGGGATCCGGACCAAAATGGTAAGAAGGGGACCCTTATGGTATCACTTTGTCTGTTTGTCTGTCTGTCACAAATGGATATCTCGAGAACTACTGATGCTATCGACTTGAAATTTGAAATGGTAACACTATTTTAGGAGGCATCGGCATGTGCATAGCGCTATCTGTCTGTCTGTCTGTATGTCTGTCTGTATTTGACGATTACAACCGAACGCGTTAACCGATTTACATAAAACCTTTTTTGTTAGCACCGTCTTAATAAGAAAAGATGAATGATTGATGTTGGTGACCTTAGAGACCGAGTTATATAATAATTTAGGGACAGGGACCGGAGTTATTGTGACCTCGAAAGGTCACCAAAAAAATAAAAGTCTTCAAATGACCGAACACGTCCAAAAACACAAAAGGGCCATTTTTGACCTTTGGTGACCTTTTGAGGCCTTGGCCCCCTTTTCTGGTACCCCCGTACCAATACTTGTAACTTATATAGCAGACATGAAAATGTTTAAAAAATATTCTTATTACGATTGCAGGGAGGCGGATAGCGGATCTCAAAATGTGTAAGTAAAGTTACTAGGTCGTGTGAGGTATCATACGTAAGGTATTCATTTGCAAATTAATAACAGTTTACATTTTTCCTTTAAGCCGTATCGTTTCCGAGTTATTTAAAAAAATGTTGAAAAAACAATCGTTCCCCCCTTATCTCAGAAGTTTGCAGAGATTAACCCTTGAAACTTTTATAGCAGTGTAAAATTTATAGGAAAATTATAGCGAACTCTCTAATTTGCATAGTTTTTTAGACAAGGGGGGTGGAAGCGGGGTTTTGTTTTTTTTGTGAAGTTACTAGAATATGTGGGGTATCATAAGAAAGGTATTCATTTTCACATGAATAAACAGTTTTTGTTTTGCTTTAAGCCGCATAGTTTTCGAATTATTTACAAAAACGTTGAAAAAATAGCGTTCCTTCCCTTATCTCCAAAGTTTGCAGAGGTAAACCCCCGAAACTTTCATTGCTAATAGAAGTATTTTTGGAGGAGTTTCTTTACAGCTTAAAGAGGCTGTACATTTGAGCATATGGTTTTAATTTCAACTCGATACCTCTACACGTTCTTGAGATAAAGGGTCTTGACAGACCGACAGACATACAGACAGAGGGAAAACAAAGTGATCCTGTAAGGGTTCCGTTTTTTTCCTTTTGAGGTAAGGAACTCCTAAAATGAGAATAAATTGAGTTAATAAATAGAAAATTATTCTAGTGGACTGTGCTAGCTGACCCACTATCCAAGCTTCCATCGAATAGGTGGTAAATTGAGGGTTAGGAAGCAAGGATTATGTTGATCCCATGAAGGTCTGATTCGAAACCGACATTGATGGATGGTTTCCTGCTGTTTGCAACCTTGAGTGAGTTTTCGATTATACACCGTTGTTTATTTTGAAGCTTTATTTACTTCTTTCAGTGGAGTTAAATTTTTTTTGCAAAGAAAGCTGCTACGGGAGCTGATACGGGTGATTGGACTAGATTAATCAAATTATATACTGTGCACATTTTTTAAGGGTGCATCCCCAGTAGGCAAACTGTTAGCGGCCAACTGAGTTAGCCGCGTATCGGTTTAGTACGCCCTTCCATATATTTGAAATGGCATGTCCACAGTTAACTAGTTTTGCGCTCACTTTACGCAGTTTGCAGCGTTACGTGCGCCAACTATCTCAGTGAGCGGCCGACTCACACCAAAACCGGTACCAGTCGGCGGCGGCAGTATGATTGTTCGCCGGCGGTAGTGAGTACAAATTTGCGGCTCACTCAGTCGGTGGCTAATAGTTTGCCCCTGGGAACGCAATCTTAATATATTAAAGAATCGCTCATTATCGGTTTGTAACTTAAACATTCATGTTGAAATACTCGTAGTAGTATTTAAACAGATGCAGGTTCAACATTTTGGGAGACACCGGCCGTATTCTCGTTCGATTCTTCGGTGTGATTTATGAATTCAATTCAAATCAAATGAAATCGAATCGTTTATTAATGAAAACCTTTACAACTTTCAAGACCTTACCTCCCGTGCTAGTTAAAAATTGTACATTGTACATATACTGACGGAATTGTGACCGCTAGTCACAGAAGCCAAAAAACAAGCATTTGTACGGGGGTACCAGAAAAGGGCGCGAAGGCCTTAAAAGGTCACCAAAGGTGAAAATGTCATTTTTGGGTTTTTGGACGTTTTGGCCCTTTGAAGACTTTTAATTTTTTGGTGACCCTGTGACCCTAGGGTCACCAAAATCAGATAGTCCCCTTCTTTCAATAAGACGGTGCTAGCAAAAAAGGTTTCATGTAAATCGGCCAACGCGTTAGGTTGTAATCGTCAAATATACAGACGGACAGACAGACGGCCGGACAGGAAGACAGACAGACAGCGCTATGAATATTAGGAGGCTTCACCCCTAAATAAGATGAAGGAGAAGAAAAAGGTGCAGATAAATACTTATTTGTAAAATTCAAAATAGGATCTACGGGGACTTACCCTCACCAGATCCATAATTTATTGTACTTCAAACAGGATCTACTGATATCATTATTACTAAATTGGATTAACGGGTATTTATCGCGTAATTACCTTTATTATTATCCCGACGGACTGCACCTGGTTGGGGTCGCGGGAAGACTTACCCATCTGTATTCCCGCGACTACGACCAGGTGCAATCCGGTCGAAACGTCTGTATTTATCGCGTAATATAGATAAATTCCCTTTAATCCAATATACACAATATAGTAATAAAGAGATCATGATGTGTTGTGATTGCGAACGTTTAAAAAAAACCTACTGAATTCTTACTAGATCCTGACTGGATCTGTATACAGAATTTACGAGTAGTGAGAGTGATCACACGCAGCACCATCTAGCCACAAGACAAGCAGAACTTTGTTATAGAAACAAGATGGCTGATAGAATACTAACATGTTTTTTTGGTAAATATACATATACTTACTAGCTTCTGCCCACAGCTTAGCATGCGTTGTACCCAAATAAAAAGTAGCCTATGTGTTAATCCTGGTCAACATCAATACGTGTGCAAGTTTCAGCTCAATCCGTAGCCTGCGTGAAGAGGTAACAAACCTCCATCCAAACAAACTTTCGGCTATATAATATTAGTGGGATGATTCATAGAATCATACCCAGACCAGGGATCAGGGACAAGTATCTTCAGATAAAATATAATATGTCCGTAGTGAGATCGAACCCGCTGATTGCGCCCCGGAGGTCGACACCCGGGGGATACGGAGTTTTATTCCATAAAATCATTGAATTATACCATTTTATAGAGGCAGATTCTTACTGCATCCACGGTCAAGAGACAAGAGGCAACATTATTCTGCCGAAAAACCACGGCATACTTTTTTTTAACATTGTATTAAAAATATCAATTAACGCCAACAACAACTGAGTAGATTTTTTTTTATTTTAACCGTATATTTTCGCGTCCACTAATGGACATAGGCCTTCTTCATGGATCGCTAAGTTCTGATCCTCATGGTTGTTGCAATACTCACTACGCATGGCTGGCGGGTCAGCAAAGTGGAGTAAAGGGTCTTGATACACGGAACGAGCTGAACGAAGACCCTTGCTGTCCATTTTCTGGAGGTATCCCTTGGCAGATTCTTACTGCATCCATGAGCAAGGAGCGGTAACATTCTACTGCCGGCACCCCACGGCAACACTTTGCAGTAAGAACGTTCAATGATTGCGAGTGTCTAGGCCTTTTTACTGGTAAATAGATTACCTACCGTTTTAACTGGAGCTTGGGTCCCGGGTGTGAGTTATCTAACATGGGTTGTCACTGTTAGATCGCCTGCCGTTACTTCTGTAGTAATAGTACGTTACGATGATATCTGGCAAAATTGTAACACATGATACCAAATTCTAAGCAAATGAAGCCCATGCTACAGTCGCTGTAGTATAGTTTACTGCGTATTTTAGTACCAAACTATCCGTTATAGGCGCTGTACAAGTTTTCATAATGTTTTTAACTACAGTCGCTAGCGAGTATAGATTGTGAAAACTCATGGTAGACCTACAGGTTCAGAAAAAACGTTTGCTCTCTGGTTTTTCCTGCATAATTTACTGCCGTGAGATAGCTAGCAGGACTGCAGGATACATTAGTGTAAGTCATAGCTTGTGCCCGCCGCTTCGCATGCGTTGTACCTGGATAAAAAGTAGCCTATGTGTTATTCCTAGTCAACATCTATACGTTTGCAAAGTTTTAGCTCGATACGCATGCTAGTATTAGCGTGAAGAGGTAACAAACCTCCATACAAACAAACTTTCGGCTTTATAATATTAGTGAGACTAGCCGCACTCCGCGGTTTCAACCGCGTAGTTCCCGATCCTGTGGGAATACACGGATAAAATATAGTTATGTTACTCAGGGATTCTACCTCTAATGGTAAAAGAATATAAAAATCTTGTCTAGCAGTTTTTGAGTTTATTAGTTACAAATATACGGAGTAAAAACCTTTCCTCTTTATACTATTAGTATGGATGAAACAAGTTGAAACAATTTTTTACTCTTCTAACATTAACGTGAAACACACTAAAATTATCTCCTACTTAGCCGTGGGGTGCCGGCAGTAGAATGTTACCCCTCCTATCATGCCCGTAGATGCAATAAGAGCCTGCTAAGGGATACCTCCGGAAGATGAGCAGCAGCGTCTCTCGAACGGGAACTACGCCGATGAAAATGCGGAGTGAAGCTAGTAGGTGATAAAGAAAGAAAATATAAATATCTGTTAGATGCCCTAAATTTGAACATTATACGATAAGGACAACCTAAACGCCAGCTGATTCTTGTCAGGGTCATTGAACTCCGCGAAGAGTTGCCGTGCAGGTACAAATAAAAATACCCAAGACCACAGGCTTTTTTTATTAAAATAAAAAAAAATATATATTTAATTATCAAAAATTATAAAATGAAAAAAAATACGAATTCCCAATTGTATCCCTTTCAAACTACTTATTTACAAATAAAAATACCCAAGACCACAGGCTTTTTTTATTAAAATTAAAAAAAAATATATATATTTAATTAAATAAAAATTATAAAATGAAAAAAAAATACGAATTCCAAATTGTATCCCTTTCAAACTACTTATTTACAAATAAAAATACCCAAAACCACAGGCTTTTTTTATTAAAATTAAAAAAAATATATATTTAATTAAATAAAAATTATAAAATGAAAAAAAAATACGAATTCCCAATTGTATCCCTTTCAAACTACTTATTTTCATGGGCTGAAACTTTCGGGTTAGTACACATGTATAGCGGTATTTTGTTAAAAAAATAAGAATCATTAAATACCCAATATTTTTGTATTGATTACTTTTATTATTATGGTAAAACAATAAAATAGCCGCGTTAATAACCTCGTAAACTTGTACCGCCATCTAGCGGATAACTATGGAACTACATATTAATTCAGCTTGCGTTGGGGTTCTAAGCTCTAAAGCTTCTGAAATGTTTAAATATACTCCGCCGTGAACTCCTGAATTCTCAAAACTCGTGAATTCCTAAGATTTTCAGTAGATGTCGCTTTTAAGCAGAATTATGAAGATTGTAAATAGAGTCGGTGCCACTACTTTAATTATACGGCAAAACCAGAACTAAGAACATTTACAATAGAAAATTTTATTTAGTGCTATGATAGCAGCGCCGCGTCTTTCGGACTTCAGTGGTGGCGCGGACTCTAGTAAACATTTAAATACAGGATTTAGTATTATATCGTATGTTTTTTATTATAAAGATATAATATTAATTGACCATAGCCAATTATAAAAGCCGTGTTGGGCAAGCCATCTAACAATATCCCAGGCACTGCAGCGTCCCATACAGCTTACACCTCAGTTGCTGACGCTGAACAAATCATCAACGATAGATGCAAAGGCCTTACTTTTTAATCCTTCTTCTAAATAAGTTAACATTTAATTTTTATCCGATTGTGTTTTGACCAGTTTACAAAATTTGTGTTAACATTTAATGTTTGTACGATTATTAGCGTAAACTCCAACGTTGCGTATAAACTATGTTATTATCTGCTTATTCTTTTACTAAAACGATAAATCGATTCGTTACTATATACAAGGTGTCCCGTAACTGGGGTATGAAGCCAGGAGCTACAAATTACCCCCCACCAAAGGAATGCAAAGGCGAAGAAAGATTTCAGAAAAACGTATTTTCAGGTTTCCATACAAAATTAAAGTTTTCCAAGTCGCTGTCAACCCTAATGTATAACAGACGTGTGTCCGTAATACATACCTACGCGCCTACGCACACCAAGCACCTATACCCACACTCAATATACGCACAAGCGCGTTGCGGGCGCGCCGCGGGAATCCCCGGCGGTCAATAGGTCATTGCCCGTAACAGCTGAGAGCAGGGTTGTCACTCTTATGAAATTGGTATAAACTTTGAACGTTATCTTATCACTGAAAAACTTGAAAATCAAGAAAGTCGTAGAACAAAGGTTGTTTGCCAGGGGGGGTAGAAAACCCCCCTTTCGGCTTAGTACCCCAATTACGGGACACGCTGTATAATATAGTCTTAGTGAAATAGGCAACGGCAACATTCGAAATACCGACTTCAGGATACGATTCACCTCGTTAACCCAGATCTCAATCGTTATAACGTTAAAGTTAAACCTATAGTCATCCTTTTAGATAAAGATAAAAATAATTTTATTTAATTTTGAACGATTTAATCTTCAATGTATATGTCAATGTGTAGGTACTACCCATTATACATATATTATATTTATCTACTATGCTTTAAACAATTTTGACTTTTTATATATTCTCAAAATCATCATCATCAACCTATAGTAGTCCACAGCTGGACGTAGGACACCTCAAGTCAGCGCTAGTTCACCCTGTCCTGCCGCATCCAGCATCTGCCAGCAACCATTCACAAATCATCACCCCATCTAGCTGGTAGGCGTTCTACGCTATACTTGCCATGTCACGGTCTCCACTCAGCAACTTGATTACTAAAGTAGTAGATCAAAATCAAATCAATTTTAAAGCAACAGTTAACACAACAACAATTTGTAGTAGGTATAGAACTTTAAAACTCGAATAACAATTTGTACCTCAACCCATGCTCTTATTTATTTATGAGGAAACTTCCCGTTTAAATGACTGTACACTTTAAATAAACATTTGTGATAACGCTATTATGAATATTAATAGGTAAAATCCTTGTTTCATATTGAATCATTTCAAATCTAGAATCCAAGCTGTAGGGACAGCTTTGAAAATGAATAACAAAAGTTTTTATTTTGTGGTTTGTGCAATATTGCTAAATGCATGTAAGTACAAGTATATCAGTTGTTTTCTCTGTGTGAACAAACTAGATCATTGTGTTTGAAATCTCTCTCAGGCCCGGATTATCCCCTAGGCCCACAAGGCTGGGCCTAGGGGCCATCTAAGCTCCTAGGGCCAGCCTTCAGGGCGAAACATTCATAAATAAATAGATACAACCATGGTGCGTGTAATAATTGCATAGAACCTTCATTCTAACATTTGCATGCCGAATAGTCCGGTCTAGTGTGTGATACCTAACTATAAGCATACAAACATCTGTGTATGAAATGAAATAATTTAATTTATTTCGAAAATATTGAAAGGCAGGGGGGCAGCTCAAACACCAAGTGCCAATCCCTTTATCCGGGCTTGTCTCTACTTAGTCATCTAGCCTATTGGTAATGGTCCAATGTGTGCTATATAAATAAAGAGCCTTTATAGGCTCTTTATTTATATAGCTTGTTTTTTTCCTTGTTTTTTTTCTTTCCATACAGTGGAATACTTATGTATTCCACTGTATTGAAAGAAAAAAAACAAGGCCCCATTTAGTATTTGTATTTTCGGTATTTATGAAAACGTATGTTAATATTATTTATACGATACTTAAAACCACAGATCTGTATAGTGTCGACAGTTACAGCGTGTTGCTATACATTTGTACTACTGCGTGGAAGATGTGGCAAACTATCCCTCATGATAACTTTAAGATTATGAAGATGCCTATGTCCAGCAGTGGACGTTCTACGGCTGAGATGATGACTATGAGACATGTAGTTTTTCAAACTAATGAAAATACTTAAGACACGGCGTAATAAAGTTTAGGATGTGGCCCGGAAGGCTGAGTTTAGTCATAATTCTATGTTAATTTGTATTTTATAGAATCTTGCTAACATTTGATGATATTAAAAAACTGTCTTGTGATTTAGATTTATTGTTTGAAATTGGGGGCCTGTTATTTGGTTGCATACCAAAACGAGCAAATAAATCAATTTTTATTTAATAATTAATACATTTTCGAGGAATTCGTGTAGTGATAATTTGCCAATATAATAGCCAAAAGTTTGTTTGTATAGATGTATGGATGTTTGTTACCTCTTCACGCAGAAGCAAGCCCATAAGCCTAGATTAAATTATTTTTTTTGGCTCACGTATCCAGGAATAACACATAGGCTATTTTATATCCTGGGTACAGCGCATGCGCAGCAGCTAGTGCACAGCTAGCGCAGGGTCGCTAGTTATTAATAAATTGTTTTTGATTTCAGTCGCTGCGTATGCAGATTTGGTAAGTGTTGTAAGATTTTAAGTTTTCAAGGACTTAATTCGGCTACCGTCACGCAGTAGATATATGGTCGATTTACGTGCCAGGGTTGGGAGTTCGATTCCCGCCACGGTAGAAAAAAAAATCTATCTAGTTAACTGTTTTGTTTACTTTTGGCTAATTACAATTTGTTTTTAGGAAACTGTGGATAAGGATGGAACTAAATGTACAACCAGTTTTGGTAAGTTTGATGAATTTTATTAGTTTTAAGACTCAATAATATTAGGTTGTTACATATGAAATTGGCGTTTTGTCGTACTGGCCGCTTTGATCTCAAATAACTCCTCTTTGGTTGGGAATTCCAAATTCAAATTTATACAGCTATTTACTCGTGCATATATGTTTCGAAAACTATTATTCATTTGTTTTTCCTCTTTTGTATTTTTTCTTTGCGTCTCTCAGTTCACAAAATTGAAAACTTGAAATATCGCGTTATTTACGAGTACTAGTTGTTCGCTACAAACTTGAACGAGTGAGTGATTTCTTCGAATGAAGTCCCATTGCATTTGAACTTGATTTTAAGTGGCGATCTGGATTTGGATTGGATTGTGTGTGATCTACCGCGTAAAACTCATTCAACCAAACAGTAAGACACAAAAGAAATTATCATCATTTCAGCCATAAAACGTCCACTGATGAACACAGGCCTTCCTCATGGATCACCATGAGGGGTAGTTGCCATTCTCACCACGCTTGGCAGGCGGGTTGTCGAGAGCAGTATGGGATATTGATACACGGAAAGACGTGGCTGCTCATCTTCCGGAGGTATCCCTTAGCAGGCTCTTACTGCATCCACGGGCATGAGAGGAGGGTTAACATTCTACTGCCGGCACCCCATGGCTAATATGTTTAGGTAAACATAAAAAAAAGTACACCAACGTAAAACAACATTTCTTCGGGTAACTGCGAACCCTACATAGGGCGTGGACCGAAACGCATCGGGCCTAACTCATTTATTAATTAAACAAAATGATTTCCATTGGAAATTTCCTTATTTTATCACTGCAGTACATACTCTTGCTATTATTGATATTTTTTTGTTGCCATCGTTCTTTGCGTACTAAGCATATACATTTTTTTAAGAGCTGTGGATTTGGTATTAAATAAAATAATAAAATAATAATTTTGTTTTTTTTTCAGGATTATGTAAACTGGTAAGTTACTTTATAAATTAAAATAATTTTAACTGCTCAAAGGAGTTACTACAGTATTTATTTCGTCTCGTCTTTCCTATAACGTTGTATCATAAAGTTTTGTTAACATATAGCTGACATTTATTTATGTAAACCTTTGAGGATAGGGAAAGCTGATAAGTGTAGTTAGTACGTGTACACAAAACAAAGGGGTGGTATATTAATAATTTAAATACTTAAGTAATTAAATATCATACCTACTTCCTTATTACTCAAACTTCTAACTACTACTAAAATATAAACATCATGAGTTTAAGTTTAATCAAAATGAAAACTTTCTGAACAAACTTGAGGGGTTGTTGCCATACCGCGCTTGCCAGGCGGGTTGGCGAGCGCATTACGGGATGTTGATACACAGAAAGACGATGCTGCCTAATCTTCCGGAGGTATCTTAGCAGATTCTAACTGCATCCAGCACGCTACGGCATTATAATGTCGATCAATAAATTACTATTATATATTGTAATTATTATGATATAATCCATATTATGTTGCTTAAGTCGAACCAGTTCGTCCTTGTGTGCGTCCTGAGTGACGGTGCACCGCTCACGAAGCCAATACTTAACATGAATAAACCTTTTAATAAATATAATACGGCTTACACCACGTAATTGTATTTTTTAAACTTTCGCGATCACACCACATTATTAACATACATATAACCGGGTATTTATCGCGTAAATTACCTTTATTATTTCCCGACGTTTCGCTTGGATTGCACCAAGCATGGTCCCGGGAAGACTGACGTCGGGAAATAATAAAGGTAATTTACGCGATAAATACCCGGTTATATGTATGTTAATAATTACACCACGTACCTAACTTATTATCATCTTGCTGACGTTTCGTAAACCATTTAGAGGCCCTTCTTCATGAGGACCGTTCGTGGCCGCCTCCGAGGGCCGCGAGACAGGAACTAGGAGAAGGGCCTCTAAATGGTCTACGAAACGTCAGCAAGATGATAATAAGTTAGGTACGTGGTGTAAGCCGTATTATATTTATTAAATGATGTCAAGCCACGATAATTTCAATTCAGTGATGAATAAACCTGTCCGGACTGCGAGCGGGCTCGCACAACATCTAGCGTTTTATGCTGGTGGATACACAGATTAAAATCGTTAGATACGCTCTTACCGTAATGAGACCGCACCGTTTTGTTTCCACAGGAAATGAGTAAACTCACTCATTTGGAATCAATGCTCCTCTAAACACAGTGTTAGCCGGAAGTTTTGTATGTTATTTTTTTCACGAAAGTTCGTGCAACATGATTGCACATTAAATGGTAACAATAACAGTTTGGTTCATTCGCTAAACCAGTGCGTGCGTCGGGATTATTGTTAACACACATTTAAAGACAATAATAAATAAATAACGCTGGACAATTCACACAGCAAAATAAATAAAAAATAAAATACTTTAAATACTGTTTAAAAAATAATACTTTTTATCAGTTGTCGCTCTAACTATGTACATACATGCTGTGACATCCTGTAATTACGGGAGCACCAGGCTATTAACATTTAGTCCTTAGTATTATGTATATTATGTGTAACCCTGTGTTGGATGTCCTATTAATTAAATAAATAAATAAAATACAATTCAACAGTTTTTGGTGTCAGGGCACATCTAACGATTATGGGTCAGCGCAGACAGAACGGAGCGCAACGGAGCGGATTTTACTAACGCATTTGAAAATAAACTTTAAAATTATTACAATAAAGTGCATAAATGCTTGAACCTGACAAAAAAAAGCTCGCGCGGCCTCGAAGATACGCGGGAATCCCCGCGCGGCGTTTCGCACTTTATTTTAATAATATTAAAGTTTATTTTCAAGTGCGTCAATAAAATCCTCTCCGTTGCGCTCCGTTCTGTCTGCGCTGACCCTAAATCTTGGGGTGGATCCGCGATGCGCCGACACTCAGGACGCACACTAACTTGCAGTTTTAAATATTCAACGGCTATTTAATTTTTTTAGGCAGACCCTGTCCTCGTTCCCAGCTTACAGAGAGGAGACAAGGTAATATTTTATACATGATTTTATTAAATCAGTCGGTATGTTTTACTATGTATCATCATCATCATAGCCAGGCTTAGGACTGCCGTCCACGTCCGCTGCATATACAGTCCTACCTCATGAATTGTTGGTATACATTGCATGTTGGCGAGCGCAGTAAGGGATTCACTGAAAGACGCTGCTGCCCATCTTCCGTAGGGTTTTATTTCACTAACTCACCAAATTTATTTACTTTTTACTAAGGATTCATAGTCCTTCGCCACTACTTCCATAATAATTATGGAAGTAGTAACAATTATTGTTAGATTGAGTCTCATCTGTGCTATGAGACACAATCGATATTAAACAAGAATCAAACGATTTATTATATTTGACAAAGATTGTTGTTTCACAGGGGGAAAAAGGTGATAAGGGCGATAAAGGCGATGTGGTAAATACTTTTTTTGTTATCATTTAAATATTTGTGTACCTGTGTGTTCGTGTGTGTGTAGTTCAGTCATTTAAAAGCTACATCTTTCAATCTCAATCTCAAATCTCAATCGATTTTTAGTATGTATATACGTAAACTAGCCGCACCCCGCAGTTTCACCCGCGTAGATCCCGTTCCCGTGGGAATTTCGAAAAATCCCTCCTTAGTGCACCTCTAGGATACTCAAGGTAATGTGTGCCAAATTTCAAGTCGGTCGAGTGGTTTAGACTGTGCGTTGTCTGTCAGCCGAAAAAAAAGCCGTGTTGGCCGAGTGGTATGTACCCCGGACTTTCAATCCGAAGGTCGTGGGTTCGATACCGGCCGTGCACCAATGGATTTTTATTTCTTGAAAAATGTATGTGCACACTTAACACGTGCTTTAACGGTGAAGGAAACATCGTGAGGAAACTCGCGGCTTAGTTAGCTTCAGACGTATTGACCCGTTCTTTCCTCTGAATAACAGCTGACTAAACTGAGAGGATGGTATGGGTGCTGGGCAAGCCTAATCCATCTAACAATGTCCCAGGCACTGCAGCGTCCCGTACAGCATGATTACCAGTTGCTGATGCTGTATAAATCATCTATAATAGATGCAAAGGCCTTACTTTTTACTTTTTTTGTCTGTCAGTCACTCAGTCAGTAACGGAAGAGTTTTATATATATTGATAAACGTTGAACTATGTGAACAACTCTCTGACAGAGGGCAGAGGCATGGACGCTCACGGGAACTATCATATTTCCCTTGTACTCTGTACATAATGTACAGAGGTAACAGCCGCACAGATGGCAATAGACCGAGCCTTCGCGGTATTAAACTTCAAGACTGTATTCACAACCAAGATAGGCAGGATTGTATATCTCGTGACAGGTTTGCAACAGGCGTATATCTCGCGTACATCGCTGTCTAACGTTTTGGTTTTATATATCACAAAATAGACCATTCAAAGCGAGATTAACGCCTGTTGCAAACCTGTATGGAGATAATTAATCACCCTGCCGGCGTCGGACTAAAGTCAGAAAGTAAAGTCGGAGTTAAGACGGAATTGGGGTAACAAAGCTCAAGTGGATCAGAGTGGGCAGGACATTTGACTTTGCGTAGTGACGGTAGCGGAGCTTTGACTGAATGGTGACCGAGAAAAGGCCAAAGAAGTCTCGGTCGTCCGATGGCGCGTCGGGTCGACGACATGCGTAAAGTCACGGTCGTCCGATGGTGCGTTGGGTCGACGACATGCGTAAAGTCGCGGTCGTCCGATAGCGCGTTGGGTCGACGACATGCGTAAAGTCGCGGTCGTCCGATGGCGCGTTGGGTCGACGACATGCGTAAAGTCGCGGTCGTCCGATGGCGCGTTGGGTCCACGACATTCGTGAAGTCGCGGTCGTCCGATGGCGCGTTGGGTCCACGACATTCGGAAAGTCGCGGTCGTCCGATGGCGCGTTGGGTCCACGACATTCGTGAAGTCGCGGTCGTCCGATGGCGCGTTGGGTCCACGACATTCGTGAAGTCGCGGTCGTCCGATGGCGCGTTGGGTCCACGACATTCGGAAAGTCGCGGTCGTCCGATGGCGCGTTGGGTCCACGACATTCGTAAAGTCGTGGTCGTCCGATGGCGCGTTGGGTCGACGACATGCGTGAAGTCGCGGGAAATTCTTGCAAAGCACAGAACCGGCAGGCTGATTGTGATTACGTATCTCGCGACAGGTTTGCAACAGGCTGAAATCTCGCAATCATCGCTGTCAAACGTCAATTCGTGAAATAACTTTGTGTCGAATATGCATCATCACCTGTTAACTAAATCACAATTGACGCTGGATAGCGATGATCACGAGATTTGCGCCTGTTGCAAACCTGTCGCGTAATCAGCGACAGCCTGCGGCTTATGTAGCGCTTACAAAAGAAGGACTACCAGTGGGTACCTAAAGGGTATGGCTGTAGATGATGATCATCACAGCCGTAAGAAATCCACTGTTGGACATAGGCCTCCCTCATGTACTTAGAGATCCAAGTACTGATCATGAAGGGTTGTTGCCGTACTCACCACGCTTAGCAGGCGGGTTGGCGAGTGCAGTATTGCATGTTGACACGGAAAGACGCTGCTGCCCATCTTCCAGAGATGATGATGATGACGTTTATTTTTCAGGGGGCGCCAGGAATATGTTTTAATGATGATGATGATGACGACGAAGGCGCCGCAGCTGGAGGTAAATATCTCCATTTATTAAAGTCTGACGTCGTTTGCCGTGGGGTGCCGACAGTAGAATGTTGCCCTTCCTCTCTTGCCCGTGGATGCAGTAAGAGCCTGCTAAGAGCTACCTCCGGAAGATGGGCAGCAGCGACTTTCCGCGTATCAACTTCCTGTAGGTACTGCGCTCGCCAACAAACTAGGCAGAAACAAACACACAACAAACTAGACAGAAAAGATAACGGAACTTAGAAAAAAAAAACTAAAAAATAATTGATCTTAACATATTTTAGAAAAATATATTATAACCATTGTCGGGGAGACAATTCCGGAGGTATCCCTTAGCAGGCTCTTACTACAACTACGGGTATGAGAGGAGGGGTAACATTCTGCTGCCGGCACACCACGGATAATAGATATGTACGGCGTAGTAGATATATATAAAAGCCGTGTTGGCCGAATGGTATGTACCCCCGACTTTTAATCGAAGGTCGTGGGTTCGATACCGACCGTGAACCAATGGATTTTTATTTCTTGAAAAGTGTAAGTTCACATTTAACACGTGCTTAACGATGAAGGAAACATCGTAAGGAAACCCGCGGCTTAGTTAGCTTCAGACGTATTGACCTGTTCTTTCCTCTGACCAATAGCTGACTAAGCTAAGAGGATGGTATAGGTGCTGGGCAAGCCTAATCCATCAAACAATGTCCCAGGCACTGCAGCGTCCCGTACAGCATGATTACTAGTTGCTGACGCTTCATAAATCATCTATAGTAGATGCAAAGGCCTTAGTAGATATATATATATATGTACGTTTTAAACATATGTTTAATTTCTAGACCCTGCCATGCATACTGATAGTACGCCAGCTACTAAGAAATCAGGCTCAGAAGAAAAACCTTTCAGGACTACATGCAAAAACGCACCTTTTAGCGAAAGCGGTAAGAATTTTTTTATCTTATAGGTTGCCTGGAAGAGATTGCTTTCAGTGATGAGTTTAATACCATGAAGTAAGCTGTTTTAGAAAAGCAATTTTAGAACTATGTAAGGCTCAGCGCAGACAGAACGGAGCGCAACGGACGTTCAAGCATTTATGCACTTTATTGCAATCATTTTAAAGTTTATTTTCAAGTGCGTTAATAAAATCCTCTCCGCTGCGCTCCGTTCTGTCTGCGCTGAGCCTAATACTTTATGTTTAAGATCAAGATTGTATTATCGTTGTGTGTGTTATCCCAAATAACATGAAATAAATATTGTAGGATTTTGACTCTTTATGCTAGCACAGGAGGCTGGATAGGTCACAACACCACCATGCAAACTGTGCGCAGGGAATCCAAAATAAGAATGTGGATTTCGGCTAATTTTAGTCTGTCTATCGGGCTACTTCCGAGTTGTCATACTATTTTGTCATGTCAATATGACTACTGGGACAACCATGGGCTGGTCGTTAGTCTAACAAAAACGCGGAGCTGTAAATGACGCCCACACCCAACTCCGTCCTGTCCTGTGCCATTAAAAGACAATAATCTATATATCGACGGTGGAAAGGAAAAACCCTTGAAGCGACAATTTTAAAACTTTACAGGAGAGCTGATCAAAGTTTTTATTTTCCGAAAAAAAATCATAAAATATTTCATATAAAAGTTAGAGCGACAGGAAAAAAAACAGTTTCTTTATTTTTAATTTACTATCTACTATTAAACTTAGAAAAACTTACTAGCATTATAAAAGGATTTATGCGTCGCTTAATTATTTTATGGCAAATACAGCGGAAGGAAAAACACATTAAATGCAACTGCACTATTTTGACAAACACAAGGAAAAACACATTAATCGACAAGCTATGCATGATTTGACTAGGAGGAAAAACAACTGAAGCGTATCGAGCTTAAGATACAAGGTTGTGGAAAAATCAGTTAACTAAAAAATCATAGTATGCTAAGTAATGGAAAAACACGATAAGCGACTAGCTATGCAATAATTTAATATCATATTTTTAACTGAAGTCCCTACTTTGTTTCCCGAAAAAACCAAAGAATACAAAAAAGGAAGACCTTTACATCTATTATAGATGACTTACAGAGCGTTAGCAAATGGTATTCATGCTTAACATGACGCTGCGGTTCCAGGGACTTGTAAAATGGATAAGGCTTTCCAAAAATACCAAAAAACTAGAAAATTGAAATAATACTAGTCTTTTATGGTTTTAAAAGTTTACTGGTACGACATTTTTCCCTAAAAAACCTATTTCAGTGTAAAAATACAAACTTCAAACGATCTTTATGAGCGATCAAACAATATTGACCCATCGGGCAAGTAAATTTGTTATTTTTGTTATTTTTTTTTATTTTATAAAAATTAACTTTACGGAAGCACCACATAATATGTTATAAATAATACACTATTGGATTCGTATTGAAATTTTCAACACGTTTATTTATTCTACAAAACACAAAATAACTAACCTGATTTAACTTATGTACACCCGTCGGTACACTAAGCGCGCGGAGCGTTCAAACCTTATGGAGACCCGTCGCTCCATAAAGCGCGTCGGGGGTTAATAAATTCAAAGTAAAAAAAAATTTAAACAAACAAGCTTTTATTTAAACGTACTTAAAAAGAATTAAATAAACGTTTTCCATAAAAATTTAATGTTAACTTAAAACGTATTTACACAATTTATGTGATATAATAGCTTGTCGCGAGATTTAAGCAGGTACTCGTATTTATGTATATTGTTTGAAAATAGCGCAGCTGCAGCTGCACGAGCGTCCCTATGCCGCTGAAGATTAGCGGTATCGGGCTCGTCCCCTGCTGGATCGCTAGGAGGACGTCGTGCAGGATCTGCAGCATCCAACACCTCCAGGTTGGCCTGGTCGTGCTGGAAGATAGTCGGAGTGATGTTGGTGATTGCGGGGCGCGGTAGATCCGGTGTGGTTTGCGGTGCTGTAGCAAGTTTCGGCTGGTCCAGTTCGGTGATGATGATGATGATGCCATGGTGCGGGGAGCTGCTGTGGTGCGGGGGACGTCTTTGTCGAATTTAGAAGGTAGGGCTGCCAATCTTATCTTCTGTTTCATGCGTCTCGGTAGGCGGTTGGACCGCGCTGTGGGGTAGTTGGCTGGGGCCAGGAGGGAGCCACCGTGCTCCGTCTGAGAGGGTTGAGCCACAGTATTTAGCTGTGGCTGTTGCAGTCTGGCTGGTGGATTGTCACGGCCTTCCCGGGTTGTGGTGTAGGCGGTCGTTCCCGCCTTCCTGTTGCGGGCCTCCCCGCTTGAACGTAGGGCAGCTCGTTATATTTGCTGTATGAGGGCCGTGGCAGTTGACGCACGTCGGTGCGTCCTCCTTGCTCCTAGGACAGTCGCCTGCGTGGTGCGATCCTCCGCACCCGACGCAGGCGAGAGGGCGATGACAGTGGTGGCTCGAGTGCTGGAACCCCTGACAGCGGTGATACTGGGCGGGGCCTTTCTTGCCCCTCCAGCTCTTGATCCTGACACCTTGCATGAGCAGCACCTCCGTGATGTCATAAATTGCAGGCAGAAGGTTGGGGGTCGACTTAAATACGCCGAGAAAAATGCAGCCATGGCGATCCTTACTTGCCCGGATAGGCTTGATGCCTCCGGTTCATTACAACTTAATCTCAAAATGTACTAATCAATACGACTGAAATGAGCTCCGCTTCGAAGTCCTTGGATAGGAAGTCCAGCGCTATCTCTGCTGGTTGGGAGTCAGCTGGGATGCCTCGGATGGCGATCTTGATTTGACGGTCCTCTGGCGGAGAGTAGGAGAACCTGAAAGAAAAAAAAGAGAACCAGAAAAGAGTGGCTCCTCCAACTCCGTGAGGTATCTTTGAATGGCGCGGTACTCCGCAGCCGACTCCGGTGAAAAATGAAGCTTTCTCAGGCGCGGGCACGGATGTGCCGCGCAGCAGCCTCTCCTGCTCCTGTAGATAGGTCCTCAGGACCTAGGCTAGGCCAGGGCTGAGAATCGCCTGTTTCTACTGCTGCGCATAGACGTTGAGGTCAACGTCGTGCCCAGCTTTCGGAGACAGCGAGCGCGTGGCAACTAGTGGCTTCATCGAGGGTAGGGCAGGGGGGGGCATCGTCTTGGGTGGCGAAGGCACCTTCGGGCTGGACCTCTTGGTCGTAGTTGTGAACAGCGATCGCTCACTGTCCGAGCTGGTGGAGCCGTTGTGGGGTGATCGACCTCCAAGGGCGAGCAAACCCGAACGGCTATTGCAGTCCGACGCCTTGTGTCGCCGCTGGGCCTTCGGTATTTCGGCATACATCCGTGGGGGTTACCCACGGATGTATGCCGAAATACCGACGCGCGATCTTTTGATCGTCGGGCGGGGTCCGGGGATCCCGTCGTCCACCAACGTACTCCTGCTCCATGGCCTTCTGCGCAGCTCACCATACATTTCCACAAAACTCGCGGACGCGATCGGCCGAGGGGCCGAGCTCGACAGACGTATTCTAAGAATACGCTGCCGAGACTGAAAAAGCTGGTAAAATGCTATCTACATAGAGTGCGCGCGCGCGTGTGCATCCGTTAATTGTTTTTACACCTGAAACGCCACGTCACCTATCATTTCCTTTTATAGGTGACGCCACTTACACAAAAGAGACCGAAATTAATTGCTTGTAACGACAAAACATGGTCTGAATAGTTAATTTAAATACACAATGTCGTAAACAATGCTTACTCTTACCGACTACCTACTTCATTTATGAAGTCAGCGAAATTAAATGAACCGACGTTTCAGGAATAAAAGACGTTGTCGGTTAATTTAAATATTTTTATGGTTTTTTTGTGTGTGTGTACTTTAAACGACGCCACTGATTTTTACAGCGATTGTCAAAACAATTGATATCCATAATATCCTATATCAATCATGCAAGAAAAACACATGAACTCCATCAAACAGATATAAGGTAAGCAAGGAAAAACGAATGTAGCGACAGGGCACCAAGGGAATAGGAGCAAGGAAAAACACCTTAAGTGTTTAAAATAGCATTTCCTAGGACGGAGAAAAAAGATTTAAGTAACCTTTATCATCCGAAACAAAAAAGGAAAAACACATCAAATAACAATCTAACTAAAGAGTCGGTACTTCAAGCGGTAAATGGACTAAAATTGCTATTATTCTCTGTCACTTCATTTAGCGTCTAAAAAAACTGAACTTGAAAAAGCCGTTACTTGAAGCGACACCAAAGTGGTCAGATCGCCACAAAACCAACACCAATCGACGCAGAAAAAATCACTGATTTCAAATATGTATAAAACTCATTTTCGACCAAGGTGTCGCTTCAAGTGTTTTTCCTTTCCACCGTCGATATATATAAAAAATTCAAAGTCCTGACTGACTCACTGACTGACTGATATATCAACGCACAGACTAAACCACTTGACCTAAAGACTTGAAATTTGGCACACTATACCTTGAGTATCCTAGAGGTGCACTAAGAAGGGTTTTTTTAAATTCCCACGGGATAGGGAATAAATGGGGTTTATATTTTCGAATCAAAGTGGCTCTGCGTGAAAAATGGGATTTCCACGCGGACGAAGTCGCGGGCAAAAGCTAGTGGAGTATAATTTGTTTTGCGTCCTACTGGTTGGATTAATTTCATGCGGTAGATCACACACATCATCATCATCATTTCAGCCATAGAACGTCCACTACTGAACACAGGCCTCCCTCATGGATCTACATGAAGGGCAGTTGCCATACTCACCACGCTTGGCAGGCGGGTTGGCGAGCGCAGTTTGGTGTGTTGATACACAGAAAGACGCTGCTGCCCACCTTCCGGAGGTATCCCTTAGCAGGCTCTTACTGCATCCACGGGCATGAGAGGAGGGGTAACATTCTACTACCGGCACCCCACGGCATACCAGATCGCATTGAAAGAAGTCGCTCGCTCGTTCTATGTTCGTAGCGAACAACAAGTTTATGACAATACGTGATACAATGAGGACGTATTGTGATTAAGCTTGTTTTAAAAAGTGTTTCAACAACAGTACTTTGTAAACTTTTGCGATCTATAGGCATAATTTGACGAGCTCTGTGGCGCAGCGGGCGAAGGTCCGCCTGCGCTGCAAGGGGTTGCAGGTTCGATTCCCGCCTCGGGACAAATATCTGTACGATCTGCAGATATTTGTTCAGGGTGTTCTGGGTGTTTTTCTATATATAATAAAAATATCTATCAATGTAGTATAATGCATTAAGTATATCAGTCATCTAGTACCCATAACACAAGCTCTGCTTAGCTTGGGGCTAGAAGGTGCTGTGTGATTTGTCCAGAATTATTTATTATTTATTATAATTTTAAACTGTTTAACGGGTACTGTAAAACAAGGTAATTACGCGATAAATGTAGCCTTAAACAGTTTATTATTATTTTTTTCATTTCAGCCATAAAAAACGCCCTCCAACATCCTCAGCGTCCCTCAAGGACCTCCGTGAAGGGTAGTTGCTATACTCACCACGCTTGGCAGGCGGGTTGGCGAGCGCAGTACGGGATGTTGATACACGAAAGGGGCTGCTACCCATCTTCCGGAGGTATCCCCTAGCTGGCTCTTACTACATCCACGGGCATGAGAGGAGGGGTAACATTCTGCTGCCGGCACCCCACGGCTTTATATAATTATGTTTCAATAAATCCTGAGTTTGGCTCAAGTTTCTGTAAAAGTTTTGCGTGTTTTCAGCTACCTACTACTTGCTTGATACAATTAAAGCAGTCTGCGATAAGGATACAAGAGGTACTTGTTTGAAAGGATCTTCAGAAACTACATTTAAAGATGTAACTGAACCATTTTGGCTGAACAATAAGAACGAAGACACGTACGAAACGATATATAATGTAAGTTTGATAGTTTTCCGGATAAAAGTGATTTACTATTGATTACTACTATTACTATGATACTATTTACTATGATTTACTAGAAATAAAGATCAACTCGCGTTGCCCACTATTAGGCTTCGTAAGGTCAATCGTATCTTTCCGAGGGCAGTGTACACGCTTCTACAATAAAATTCCTACAGAAATTCAGCAATTTTCTATTAATAAGTTTCAAAAAATTATAACATGTAATCTTCGCAATAAAGCTTACTATAAAATATCTGATTATCTAGAAGACAAAATACTTCGAATGAAATTTGCTCAAACTCTGAAACAACTAAAATGCTAACTATTAAAAAGAACTGTTTTATAATCGCTTCTTATAACAGTGCCTAAAACAGGGAAGCGAATAGATTCATTCATGTGGCTAATTTCCTGTTAACTTAAGATTAAAATGTTTTTTGATGTGAAACATTCTACTGCCGGCATCTCACGGCACGGCACGATTAATTCCCCCGGTTAATAACTAAATGTTGCTGCAGAATCTCAAACTATGCATTTACGAGTATTGTTTGTATATAACCACACTTAGGTAGAATATTACAGAAACACCTCACGCGGGTTTCGAACCCGCTTTGGTCAAATCGATACTTGCCCATTCCTTAAGCTGGAAGCGGTTATAGCATTACCGCTAAGCTAAGAAACCCTGAAGTGAATTTCGTGGAGCAAAGTGTGTGGTCTGTAGTGTATTTTTTATGTTGGATTTTTTTTGTAAATGTAGAGTTTTCTAATAATTTAGTCCCTTAAGAGTCTCGGTAATGAATAATAAATAAAAAAGTGCGAAGATAATGTTTTAAAGCAATATTTACGGGTTCCCGTCTTAGACGTAGCAAGTGCATTGTTGGACTAAGGTACTCCCTCATAGATTTCCAAGTACTGATCATGTGGGATTCTTGCCATACTCGCCACGCTTGGCATGCGTGTCGGCGAGCGTAGTTCGCGATGTTGATGCAGGGAAAGACGCTGCTGCCCATCTTCCGAAGGTATCAATTAGCAGATTCTTACAGTACCCACGGCCAAGAAATGACATTCCACTGCCAGCGCCCCACAGCAAACAAAATGTCTCAAATCATGGTAAAATTTTACGGGATATTTACGATAAGAGAGTTTTTGAGTCGTTTATCCGTGTGTTACCAAGCCGAAATATCATGGTTTGATTTGATTTGACATTGTCTATTAACTAAGATTTTATCATTACAAAAAATTTAATTAATTATTACATTCCAAAGTAATAATTATACTATAGAATTTTTCATTCTAAATTAATCTGACTGTAGAGAAAAGGTATATAAGTCATGTTACAAGTTAAAATTAAGTTTTATTCCTTTCAGCTGACGAACCACCAGGTAGCATGGCTGCAAACCAAGTCAGACACTGCCCACACTAAAATAAAATTCCATTGTTACAACATGAAACCCTTGGGAGACAAGCCGATGCTGCTTCAGAATTGGAATGGTGCTGTAATTGGACAAAAACCCTCTTCATCATCACCTCTTAGCTTCGTCGTGGAAAATGATGGATGCGCTGTAAGATGTTTAAAAGTTATTTTACACTGTTAGATTCTTGAGCCTGTCTGTAGCTATATCTGGGTGATTTTTAATTATTCCTAAGTGATATACCCAAGATAATATTTAAAATTCAACCCACGAGAAGACATCCACTACTAAAGACTACTGGAAAATTATAACAAACTTACTAATTAGGATAGTTAATAAACTGGACAGTAATCATTCCAGGTGTAAAATGTCCACTACTGAACATAGGCCTCCCTCATGGATCTCCATGAGGGGTAGTACTAAATTACGACAGTAATAAATTATCCTAATTAGAAAGTTTGTTCTTATTTTCCTGTAGTCTTTAGTAGTGGATGTCTTCTCGTGGGGAGGCAGTTTCGGGCGTTAACCCCTAACTGCGGTGCTGCATGTCCGCCTTTAGTCACTACTAACAAGAAATCATCGAAAGATTGAAGCAACAGAGTTGCGAGGTTCTCCAACAGATATTAACCGCCTTAAACACATATTGTATGGTTGCACGGAACCCCCAGTGCGCGAGTCCGACTCGCTCTTAGTCGGTTGTATTGATATTCAAGACGTCTTTCATTATTTTCAATTTTATTTATTAATAGGATGAATTATATTTCAGGAAGCAGCAAAGGATACTTGGAATTCCACAGTCATCTTGATACAAAAAGCATCAGCGCATACATTGCCGATCACAGATTTTTACATCCAAGATGTCGGAGAAGGAGAACGTAAGCTAAAGATCGAGATTGAGGAACTGTGCTTTTATTAACACTACATCATTCATCAGTCCAGCCGTAAAACATCCACTTCCAAAAATATGAAAAAAGAAAGAAGAAAGAAAATGTATTTCGTACTCACACAGAATAGGACAGACATACTTTACAGATTATAGTTATAACGTAGAACATCAAAGTGACACAGAGGTATTAAGAAAAATTTTAAAACAACAGAAAAAATAAAAATAAAGACAGAGATAAATTTTATCGAAGGAGGTTAACATTGTACTGAACACAGACATGCCTCCCTCCCTCATGGATCTCCAGGGGAGTCGCCGTATACTCACCACGCTTTGCAGGCGGGTTGGCGAGCGCAGTTCGGGATGTTGATACACGGAAAGACGCTGCTGCGTAAAACTTACCTACTTACTAACATGGCGCGTTGACCTTTTGTGGTGAAGACATTGTGTAGTTAAGAATGAAACGAAATTCATGTGCCTTATTTCCTGTTAACGTAAGATTAAATATTATGTTTTTTTTTTTTGTATTTTTTGTAATATACAATTAAGTGAACAATATAGTAGTAAAAGGTACTAATGTAATATTATAATGTCGAATTTTTCTCCGTTACGCTTTAACTTTTCAATATAATTAAAACGACACAATCAAAAATGTCTCGGAATGTGCTTCGGCGTTTAATATAACGTTAAAAAATTCCCGAATGAAGAGCTATGTAAATTTTTTCTTCTTTTTTTATGGCTCTTTGCGTTTTATAAGTATGGAGGTTAAAGTCAAAGTCAATTTCCTGTCACTTCACTTGTTACTATAAGAAACTGATTAAAATTACGCGCCGCTCAACAAATGGCCGCCAACATGGTCAGCCAAATAACATAAGAATTTATAAATTGACTTGACACTGAAGGAATTGTGTAAAACCAAACACAAAAAGACATAAAATAAAAAGACAAGACAAAATTACGCGCCAATAAAATGTTGAGAATAAAAGTATTGTTTACTCTGGCTTTTGTGCGCAGCTTCGCATGCGTCTTAGTCGAATGCAAGGTAACCTATTTGATAATCCAAATTCATACTTACATAAATACTTAATCTGTCCGGTAGTTTTTGCGTGAAAAGGTCACAAACTTGCATCCATGCAAACAAACTTTTGGATTTATTATATTAGTGGGGATTTCCGCCGTTTTCTCGTGGTCCCATTATTTTGTCCTATTAATGGAACCACGAGGGAGAACTATTGAACTTTGAACTTGTAGTCCCATTACTATTTATTCATTGGCTGCACTCATATATAATATATTTTTTAGATACTTAAACTTTACACTGAAATAAATGTTGCTTCATGTAAACAGTCTGTGTCATCATCATCATCTCACCCGTAGGACTTCACTGCTGGACGTCCTCCGTTTTGAATTATTTTATCATGAGGGGTTGTGGCCATACTCGCCACGGAAAGACGCTGCTGCTACTTCCGGGGGTACCCCTTAGCAGATTCTTACTGTATCCACGGGTAAGACAGAAGGGACTAAAACCTACTGCCGGCTCCCCACGGTAAGTACAGTCACCCCACGGCAAGAACAGTCACCCCGCAGCAAGTACAGTCAATTCAGAAGCAAAAAAAGAGTTAAAATCCACCGACCGTTACGTATAAAGTGGCACGAAACTTGTTATAATATTTCGCGGGCATGCCCAGGTCACCTTAATTATTCAGTGAACGGCCCACTGCCTTGTCGCAGCCGACTTTACTATTCCCGCGGGCGTCGTACTTACAGAATAATGTATTAGCTTGTACCAGTGGACACGGATTATTTTAGACTACCCTCATACTACACGGAAAAGTGTTCGGCGAAAGTGGGCAGGAGTAACTACGATTTAGACGCCTGTAGAAACTTCTTATTCTTATTCTGGTGGGGGTTACCAGATCTGCACTGATGTCCCGCATTGGGGTGTATTGTGCATTGTCCCCCGAGATACTGTCCCGACCCTAACCTAACCAGCCCAACTCCTTGAAATACACGGGGTCGCCGGCAGTATTCCATGAGCGTCCTTGTAGGATATAAGATGTTGGAGAAGACTGTAGAAACTATTACAAATGATTGATACAGCGTGCCGTGGGGTGCCGGCAGTAGAATGTTACCCCTCCTCTCATACCCATGGATGCAGTAAGAGCCTGCTAAGGGATACCTACGGAAGATGGGCAGCAGCGTCTTTCCATGTATCAACATCCCGTACTGCGCTCGCCAACCCGCCTGCCAAGCGTGGTGAGTATGGCAACTACCCTTCATGAAGATCCATGAGGGAGGCTTGTGTTCAGTAGTGGACGTTTTACAGCTGAAATGATGATACAGCGTCAGCAACTGGTATTCAACGTGTCTGGGACATTGTTTCGACACAAGCATAAATTATAAATTGTCTATTCTCATTTTTAAATGACTTGTAAATAAAATAAAAAAAATAAAAAATGTTTATTTGCTAAGAACAATAATGTAGGCTTATAATATAGGTCCACTTATCATTAAACAAATATTGTTAAAATAATGTACAAACCTAAACAAGAATTATGCTAAAAACAGTGAATGCAATAGGTAGCATGCTAGTAATTTCTACCCTCCGTACTAGTTTAACTTGTATTTTGTGCTCTTATAAAAACATACTATTTAAACCGAAATTCATCATCATATCAGCCGCAGGATAGTTGTCCACATCCACTGCTGGACATAGACCTCTCTCATGGATCTCCAAGATCATGAGGGGGTTGTTGCCATACTCGCCACGATTGGCAGCCAGGTGGCGAGCGCAGTAAGGGATGTTGATACACGGAAGAGGCTGCTGGCTCACCACCCTTGGAATATATACAACAGATCAGAACACAACCGGAATAAAAATTGCATCCGAATCCTCCCGTAAATTAAATTAACGAATACCTACTGAGATAATTACATTATTTTCTTGTTATTACAGTCATAATTTCAGCCGTAAAACGTCCACTACTGACCCATTAGGCCATAACACAGACCTCCCTCATGGATCTCCATTTACGTTTAGTTTTTATTATTAGTTGCCATACTCGTCTCGCTTGGCAAGCTGGTTGGCGAGCGCAATACGGTATGTTGATACAAGGAAAGACGCTGCTGCCTATTTTTCGGAGGTATCCCTAAGCAGGCTCTTACTGCATCCACGGGTACGAGAGAGGAGGGGTAACATTCTAAGCCGTGGGATTACCCCACGGCTCCGGTACCTCGTGGGGTACCGGGGAGGCCGTGGCTTAGGGGATTCTGGTGAACTGATGAGTTCACTGGGATCCCCTGGGGGATCAGGTGGCCGAAGTGCGGCCTAGCATAGTATTTTGCTAGAATAAGCGTAAGTTGATGATCCAGCGTCAGCAACTGGTATTCATACTGTACGGGACGCTGCAGTGACTGAGCCAATGTTAGATTGACATGCCTTGCCCAGCAACTACACTATCCTATCAGCATAGTCAGCTTTTACGGAGGAAAGAACAAGTCATTACGTCTGAAGCTGACTGCTTGAGATGCTTCCCTTTACCGTTGCAATAGGCGCGAGAGGAGACCTCACCTCTCCACTCGCGCCACGTACCTACGCGGCAGTTGTACTCGCGCTGTTGCAGGCGTCGTTGTTGGCATGGTGGTGAAGGTGTATAGCGAAGAAGAAATACATTTCTTCTGTACACAAACAACACAGGTAAACGTATACAAGACATACAAACTACAAAAGAACAATAACGATTAAATAAAAAAAATTAAAAAAGAACAGTTATAAGTGGTTAAATAATTCTTAAATTTGTCAACAAAAAAACCGACTTCAGTGAGAAAATCTAAAATGTAGCTGGGTATGTCATTTACATTTGAATATTTCCCTTGATTTATCATTGATCCCATCATCAGAACTGGGTCTAAAAGCAAGCAAATAATTATAAGTTAAACAAAAATTAAGTAAGTTTTTTTAAGCTTTTATTTATTATTTAGTAAGCTTGTAATAACCTTATCTTCCCCTCTATTGGATATGTGCTCGATGACTGCAACTAAGTATCGCTGAATATATCGCCGCTAGTTTCTCTCCTGTCCTATGTGCGGATGGGCATTCAATAATATCTTCATCATCATTTCAGCCGTAAGACGTCCACTACTGAACACAGGCCTCCCTCATGGATCTTCATGAGGGGTAGTTGCCATACTCACCACGCTTGGCAGGCGGGTTGGCGAGCGCAGTACGGGATGTTGGTACACGGAAGACGCTGCTGCCCATCTTCCGGAGGTATCCCTTAGCAGGCTCTTACTGCTTCCACGGGCATGAGAGGAGGGGTAACATTCTACTGCCGGTACCCCACGGCCTACTGCTGTACCCCACGGCCTCAATACTATAATCATCATCATCATCTCAGCCTTGGGACGTCCACTGCTGGACATTGACCCCTCATGTAATTTCCAGTCATGGATTTCCAAGTACTGCGGTTGGAAGTGATCTGCATCCTGCGGTCTACTCCAGTTCGTCTGCTAATATCAACAAAATAGCTCACATTCGAAAGTGAAATGGTTCACAACGGTTAAAAATTTACCGCAAAATGTAACTCTAAACAAGCATAGTCTATGCCTATGTATCGGAGCTAACAATCAATGACGTTCGGTGAGCTCATTACGCTGGATGTTTGTGTGATAACACAGTGCTAACGACCAATGCGGTTCGCGTAAACGTGTGTACAACCCGTGGAAAATATGAATGAATTAATGATTTATCTGCATGAATACAGGTACATGAGTTGTTACCTTTTTGCCTTACTGCAACACACACATTCATTATTTTGTCATATTTTTTGGGCAAAGGTTTATAATTGTATTATTGTTTTTAACATTTGTTTATTTTGGTTTTGCTTTCTAATTGTTTGTATTTTAATCGTTTTCAAATTGTTTGATTCCATTGTAAGAAAATGTGTATCAACATTTTTGTAAAAATTTTATGTGTGTGCTGAAGTAGCAAAAAAATAATTTATCTATCTATCTACATAAGTTCTAAGGCTACATAAAATACATCTTTTCTCTTATTTTTGATAGTTCCAGTGAAAAAGTATCGGTACTTTATCCAAGAAATCTATAGAGGCATTCGGGACTGTTACTCCTTAACACAGGTATAGCCTGTGCCATAGCCTAGTTAAGAGAACACCACTTCACCCAATGGATTGGACATAAAATAAAATGTAACTACCCACATTATCTACTTGTGAATTCTGAATTTTAATGGACTTCAATCTGTTTTTACGAAAAAATACCATGATTATGTAATTACATTAATTAAAATAAACATAAATAATTTTTATTCCTTGGCTAATGCCAAGTTTTACTAATGTACCAATCATCATCATCATCATCATTTCAGCCGTACAACGTCTACTACTGAACACAGGCCTCCCTCATGAAGATCCATGAAGTTGCCATACTCACCACGCTTGGCATGTGGTTGGGTTGAAAAGCTAGCTTGAAATGAAATGTCATAAGCGATAAAACCCTAATTCTCGTTTATTATAAAAACTATTGGTAATTATTATATCGTCACTTCATCCTTCAGATATATTATTAACAAAGTAGTATCGATTTATCCTACTTGGCAACGCACTTTTAAAGTAAGGAATCGATTTTAATCGAATCCAATTTTTTTTTTTTTTTTTGGTGGCTCTCTTGTGTACCTATCCATCGGCCCATCCGAACTTTATCATTCCTTTAGAGACGAAATTAAAATTCATAAATGGTTGTGGGTTATGTTTTTGGGAGGGTGATTTTTATATCTTCGGATGAAGTGACTCATATAATAGCGATCGAACTTCACTTAGTAAGTTCGTTTGATCATCTATTATTTAAAATTCAATAACCGTTTCTAAAAAGTCTAAAAGGCTAAAGTATATATAGGCTAGGTGAGAATATCTCACTAATATTATAAAGCCGAAAGTTTGTTTGTATGGAGGTTTGTTACCTCTTCACGCGAAAACTAGCGTACGTTCGAGCTGAAATTTAGCAAACGTATAGATGTTGAATAGGATTAACACACTTTATTAAATTTATTAAAAATTAGGCTACTTTTTATCTGGGTACAACACATGCGAAGCGGCGGGCACAAGCTAGTATTATATGTACAGAAAATGTAGAGGCCGAAACCGGTTTCGTTCACCTGTAAAGTGAACATCAATGTTTTCTCTGAAACGAGCGTGATCTAGCCATGACTGCATTATTCATACTTTTGGTATGTTTTTCTGTTGTAATAGTTAACCGATCGTGTAAAACAACTACCAATTCAAAGTAAAAAAACATGAAAAAAGTATAACATAAAATATCAAATCCGAATGTTTTGCAACTGCTGAAAAAAGTTGAAACCCTCGACGCCATTAGCTCGCGTCGTCTTTAGTAAAAGCTTGTAAAAAGATAAATCTGCCTGTAGCTCTTCGTGCAAGTTAATGATAATGATGGTGCGTAGGAAAACAATGAACTTTGCGGTCTCGTACGAGCCTCAATTAGGCTCTGAATACATTTAATATGCTACCCCGCCATTATTATCTTAATCGCTACATAAAATTAACTCCGCAATTTTAAAGGTCGTTTTCGTAATGGATCCAGTGTAATCCATCACGCTTTATAATATTTCAGTAAAGTTTTGTGAGAATCATAAAGAGATTGACAACTTCTGCGTGCACCTTTTTATGATTTTGATGACCTTTAGGTTTCATATAATTTATTCTTAAGAAGACAAAAGTCAGTTACATGAGAAATATACTTACTTAGTCTAATAATTTACAGTTCGTCACTTAAGTCGAAATCGGCACCTATTTAACGCATATTATGTTTATTTAGTGGCGGGGATGATTAATAGTTTATTATAACAATTTTTGAGGTTAGTGATGTTTTTTTTACATTTTATGGTTTTGGTGTTAATTCCATTAAGACCAGACTTGTGTTGGGATCAAGATTATCTATTATTTTGCTAATTTCTTCAGATGAACAAAGATCAAAGTAGGTAAGTTCAGTTTCTGTGAAGGGTTGTGGTAATGCTTATAAGTAGTTTTTGTGATAAGATGATTCCTGTTCCGCTAATGTTGAACCTACTGTGGAAAAGTCCTGGTTGAATGCTTTTCATATGTCCTGTGCATGAGTAACATGTTTAGATCCAGTAACCAACTTTGACGGTATATAATTTTGTTTACTCTTGTTGTTTGTAAATTGTTTAAATGTTTCCACATTTTATATATTATGTATTTTTTGTGTTCATAATAAGTTTGGCAGTATAATCCCTTCTAGCTTTGAAATCGAATTGTAGTGTTTTATTTTCTGGATTTTCTCTAGTTGTGCCCACAGTGTGTTACAGTCAATCAATCAATATTTTTTTTTAAATCTTTACAAAGTATTACTTATTAAGCGCAATTTTAAAGCCCTCACCTAGTTAAAAAATGTGTTACGGCAAGGCAGTCTCTCCAATCACACACACATATAAAAATACCTCACGAAGATGTAATACAAACCTCACAGACTAACATATATTATGTAACAATCGAATGTTTTCAAATATACCCAAGTTTGGTATTAAATGAAAAAGCATGATGTGTAGATTGCAAAACTGAGGGAACACATGACGAAAAAAATTAGGTAACCTCGGAGACCAGGTAAAGTTTTGGGGGTTACTTAAATTTGTTAATTTAATTTATTTTGCTTACATGTACACATTTTATACAGCTTAGATCTTATACCAGCGTTAAGAAAGTACATTTTATAAACTGGTTTATGCTTTATGGTGCTGTTTGTATAGCTTTTTAGGTCACAGAAAATCTAATAAGCAATAACTTATAATATTTTAACCTCAAATGTAAATGTATATTACCTTTTCCGCATTTGGACTCCAAGTTTGTCCATTATGTGTGTATTTTAACCTCATTGTCGACTGTAACAGATTGTTTTATGTTAAAATTGTTGGTTATGTACATAAAGTAAGCAATATTAAAGAGCAAAAGGTTCTTAGATAAAATAATCGATATGTCGATATATTCGTCTAGAACGCACCATCGAAGCGTTTCAGCTTTTGGATTACATAATTAACACCGTTGTTTAAATCGCATTGGATTTTTATACAGATGTTCGCATTCATAAAATAATTATATTTGAAATGCATGAATGACTGTTTGATAACAAATAAACCAATATTTTATTATCTTATATTATTGACTTATTTTGTAAGACTTGAGTTGTAGAGGTATTTATGCAAAAAACAGCTGTAATGTGACTCAATTTATGAAATGTATTTTTAAACCCCTTTAAATGAAAACATTATTCCGCTAATAGTACCGCTCAGGTACCCTTAACTGCAGAATGGCATATTCAAATGAATTCTAGGCCAATATTTTCCCTCTAGGTGTGTAATAATATGTGTAAAAACCCGTAAGGAAGTGATTCTGACCCCAAAGTGCCTCTTCATTTTAAGACTCCAGGGTCCG
Organism: Pasiphila rectangulata; assembly: GCA_963082625.1. NCBI lineage: Eukaryota > Metazoa > Arthropoda > Insecta > Lepidoptera > Geometridae > Pasiphila > Pasiphila rectangulata. Next base: position 5,475,462 of record OY720244.1, on the reverse strand, counting down.
GTGATTTTCGTTTAAGAAAATACCACGACGTATTCAAAACGTAGTACCTACTTTTTAAAGGAAGCTAAGGCGATTTTTGACATTATTTTCAGTCAAACTGTCATAGATACGGAAATGTTACAATTCAGTTCAAAATATAAATATTTTGAGGCTCAACTTCCACTCGGCCCGAAGAAAAATGATCAAATATATTGTACAGTCAGGCCAAAACCTAGTGAGCTTACATTGTATGTTGGAAATTTTGAATCAGGCATTTAATTTTTTAAAAGCGCTACACACTAACTAAATGATTTATTATCATTCCAACCGTAAATCGGCAACTACTGAACACAGGCCTCCCTCATGGATCTCTATGATAATGGGTAGTTGCCATACTCACCACGCTTGGCAGGGTTGGCGAGCGCAATACGAGATGTTGATCCACGTAAAGACGCTGCTGCCCATCTTCTGGAGGTATTCCTTAGCCTCTTACTGCATCCACGGGCTCTCATGCTCGTGTAGGAGGGGTAAAAGTCTACTGCCGGCACCCCACGGAAAAATGCTTTATTTATTCATTTACTTTATTTGGAAAAAAACAAACAGGACAATATAACTTATAGATAAAACTTAACATATAATTCATAATCGAATTAAGTTACCACTAATAAATTTCACATACTTACACATCAAAGAAAAGAAAATAGGTGACAATTTAGTATACTGTAAGGACTTGAAATTATGATTAATGTAGCTAAACAAAAAAATAAAAAACAAAAACTAGTCACAAACATGAAATATATTTTATTACTTTTATGTTAGGTCAAAAACTTCTTTAGTTGACAGATTTTTTAGAACTTTTAAGCTTATTGTACTGACCCTACGTATAATGTGAAATATTGACGGATTATTGATGATTTCTACATTACTTCTTTTTTCTACAGACTTTTTAGAGATAAACATAAGCTGAAAAAGCAGGTAGACAAAAACGACAAAGTCCCAAAGAATACATTATAATAAAATGTCACGGGATAATGTTACCCCACATTTTTTGCAAACAAAAACATTCTCTAAGGCGCCGCATACTGCCAAGCTAGTGCCACCGAGGAAAAAGCTAACGTCTATTATTACAGCTTGGCCACCAGCCATTGTTTGTCCTGGTGGTCATACTGATATGACAAAATATAGTATGACTACGGGGAAGTAGCGGGTAATGCTTCATTATATGGTCTAATGTCCAATTCATTACTATTTATTTGATTTGATATTATCCTGTGTTGTATTATTACAGGGCGAAGCTTTCCTCCCTTTTTTTAGCTGTCTCAGTCTCCCACTCATCCCGCCATCTCAATAATGTCTTAAAAGCTATTGTGATAGTTTATAACAGCGTAATTTTCAAGGAGACGTGGTATAGGTTAGAATATGATAAGATCTGTACCCTAGTGCTTACCTAGAAGGGTGTACGTTTTCCGCGCTCACGGCCGATGTTTATCATCATCATCATCTCAGCCGTAGTTCTCACTTCTGGACTCCCCCATGAATTGCCAAGTACTAATTTTATGAGGGGTTGTTGCCATACTCACTACGCTTAGCAGGCGGGTTGGCAAGCGCAGTACCGGATGTTAAAACACTTAAAGTTGCTGCCGAAAGATGGGCATCTTTCGGAGGTATCCCTTGGCAGATTCTTACTGCATCCACGGTCAAGAAAAGGATTCTGTCATTCTACGGCGGAAACGAAACGTACATGTAAAGTACTTGTGAATTGGTATTTGACATCTCTTATAGATTCTTTATTCAGAGTCAACATTTTTGCTGTATGGGCTGCTGCAGTGTCTGGGACATTATTAGACGAAGGCTTATCCAGCACCTCTACCATCCTGTTAGCTTAGTGGGCCACATTTAGAAGAAAGAACAGGACAATTTTTGCGAAGCCTACTAAGCCGCAGCTGTTTTTGATTTTTTTCTACACCGTTTAACAATAAATGTGATAATATTGATCCGGTATCGAGCCCGCAAGCTCCGGATCAAAGTAAGGAGTAAAACACCTTATGCAGTAAAACACACAGATTTTAAAGACGCGCCATCTTACCGTTAGGAAGCGCCTTAAATTACAAAGCATCATTCAGTGGGACAACTTGGACAGTGTCGCTTCGGGAATGTTGTTTTTTGTCACTTTATTTAACAGTTAGTGAAACAGTTAAAAGTGAACTAAGGTGACCGGAAATCTCGTTAATATTATAAAGCCGAAAGTTTGTTTGTATGGAGGTTTGTTACCTCTTCACGCAAAAACTAGCGCACGTATCGAGCTGAAATTTTGCAAACGTATAGATTCTGACTAGGATTCATTCCTATACGCTACCGCGTTGCATCTTTTTATCCGGGTACAACGTATGCGAAGCGGCGAGTACAAGCTAGTTAGATATAAATGGAATAGAACTTAAAGTATTTAATGAAAGGAAAGTAAGTTAAAAATATTAAAAACGTGTGACGAATCTTTGAAAACGATACATATTCATCATCATCATCTCAGTCGTAGGGCGTCCACTGCTGGAAAAAGGCCTCATGGATCTCTACGTATCATGTTGCCATTCACGCCACGCTTGGCAGGCGGGTTGTCAAGCATAAAACGAGATGCTGGTACACGGAGAAACGGTACTGCGACGCCATCCTCCGGCGGTATACCTAGGCAGATTCTTACTGCACCCACGGCAAGAGAGAAGATGTAAAAAACGATATATCATTTATCATAGAAAGTAATAAGCATACTGTGTAAAAGTAAAAATACCCGCTCAATATCAAATTTAACGAGTTTTTTCCGTATTCCTCCTACGACGTCTCATCTTATTAGATATAATTATTCCTTATTCCTTTATTCATTCCAAATCGTATTCCTAACTTAACCGTTTCAGCTTGTAAGATTTGACCCAGATTACATACAATCTCACCGAAATATATTTGAATATATTATGTATTTTTTTTATTAAATTTCAATTTTTTAAGGTTTATTTACTCTTGCTACTTTTTCCACCTGTGTACGTCTTAGGTACTTTCTACACCTGCGTACGTCATGATGTCATATTGAGCATGAGTCCCAGGCTCTGCAGCGTCCTGCACAACATGAGTACAAGTTGCTGACGCAGTATAAATTAACTATTATAGGCGTAAAGTCCTTACGTGGAATAAAACTACGCCGGTACAAGTGAAAGTGAAGAAGGGAAGACTTTGCCCTTGAATTGATAAAAAAAATAAACAGGAAATATAAAGATGCCAAAGTTGCATCATTAGAATGATGCTTCCTCCTCCGTTGCTTATGGATAGAAGCTGCCAAGGGGCACCTTCGGAAGATGGGCAGCAGCGTCTTTCCGTGTATCAACATCATGTGCTGCGCTTGTCACCCCGCCTTCCAAGCGTGGCGAGTATGGCCACAACCCCCTCATGGTCTTAAAGATCCATGAGGGAGATCTATATCCAGCAGCGGACGCGAACAGCAGTCCTACAGCTAATATGATGAAAGCTAGAATGAAAATGAGAGAGGGAGAGAGTATAGCAGAGACCAGATCATTAGTTCCGAGTACAGGCGGCGACACAAAGCATTAACAAATTATGATAATTCATCGCGGTAAGCTCCTTTTGCAAAGAAAAATTGCAACAATCTTTCACGGAGCGAACCTTTATTTCCGCTCGCATTTGGTCCCATTTGGCGAAATACATTTTTTCTTCTACAGTAATCATTTTAATATGAATGTTAAATAGGGCTCTTTTGAGGATTTTTGCCAATAGCTCTCTTGGTAATATCACAGAGAGGATGAATGATGGGCTGATTTTGACGGTCGTTCACCGTGGTACCATTAGATAGACCACTGATGGTACTGTGGTAATTTTTATTTGCCGTTGAACCATTAATGGAACTACGGATTTGGACCTTAACATATATACGGTACACCTTTATAGAAAAGTTAAACGAAAACGGGTTAGCGAGCGCAGTACGCGAAGCTGATACATGGAAAGACGCTACTGCCCATCTTTCGGAGGTATCCCTTAGCAGATTATTACTGCATCTACGGACAAGAGAGGGGCAACATTCTAATGCAGGAACCCCACGACAATCAATCTCATCATTTCACGTAAAACGTCCACTACTGAATACAGGCCTTACTCACCACGCTTGGCAGGCCGGTTGGCGAGTGCAGTACGGGATGTTAATACACGGAAAGACGCTGGCGTATCTTCCGGAGGTATCCCTTAGCAGGCTCTTACTGCATCCACGGACAAGAGAGAAGGGGCAACATTCTACTGCCGAAAGTACGGCACTCAATCTGAATTGGTGTAATTCGAGTTTTTACAATCAATATTTAAAAAACTCTTCCGTTACTGACTGAGTGACTAACAGACAACGCACAGCCTAAACCACTCGACCTAGAGACTTGAAATTTGGCAGACATATACCTTGAGTATCCTAGAGGAGGGATTTTTTAAAATTCCCACGGGAACGGGAACTACGCGGATGAAACTGCGGGGTGCGGCTAGACATGTCTGAGTAATAATCGAGCTAAGGTAAGCTTGTAGGATGGTAGTATGGATTCTTTGTTCTCCGCTTGCCTTAAACTTAATTAACCTACATCGCTAATTATTAGTCAATGTCACACATAGCAAAAAACGTTAACTTCCTAATTATGAACATGCATCTTCTCTGTTGAACTAAGATTAGATAGATAGATAGAAAATACTTTATTGCACACCTTAAAACTAAACATAATAACAAGAAACACTGAAAAACAAAGTGTCAATTGGCGGCCTTATCGCTAAAGAGCGATCTCTACCAGGCAACCTTGGTTAGGTTGGTCTAGCACCTATACTATTTACCATCCTTACCTCACCATGGGTTATGGGCAAGCCTGATTCATCTAATAATATTCCAGGCACTGCTGTATTCTATACACCATGCATACCAGTTCTGACTGCTGTATAAATTATCTCTAATAGATATGACACGCCGATTAAATCATCTCAAACGTAAGACTGCTGTCCACGAAAATATATTATATATATATTGTATAGGCCTCCCTCATGGATCTCCAAGTTTATGAGAGGGTGGATGCTATACTTTACACGCTTGGCAGGCGGGCAAAGCGCAGTACGAGATATGAATACACGAGAGATGCTGTTACCCATCTTGCGGAGAGAGGAGTGGCAACATTCTACTGCCGGCACCCGACGCTATGAATCGCTCGCTTATTAAAAGCTTGCTATCTTTAAAAAACTGTTATGCAATCTATGCTTACTATATAAGTCTGTTTAATTTATCCATTATTTTAAATTTACGCCACTGTCTTTATCATTACACATTTCCTGTCCATCCCAAGGTTGCCTGGAAGAGATCGCTCATAGCGATAAGGCCGCCCTTTGTACTCCTGTATTTTACTTTTCTTTATTGTTGTATTCTTTCAATGTGTGGTGTACAAATAAAGAGTTATCTATCTATCTATCTAAAAGTAAATATAATTTCACACCCGGTTTCACAACTGTAAATTACTGAGGGAATTGTGGTCGTTATTAATTGAATAATGACTCCCAGTAAACAAAAGGGTAATATGCTATTAATCTCCATAAGAGGTGATTACCATCGGTTTTTTTTCTACTAGAGTTAAATGTTGGAAAATAGAAAGTTTTGCCGTGGGGGCCGGCAGAAGAATGTTGCCCCTCCGCTCTTGCCTGTGGGTGCAGTAATCTGTCAAGGTATACCTCCGGAAGATGGGCAGCAGCGTGTTTCTGCGCTCGCCAACCGCGTGCCAAACGTGGTGGATATAGCAACCCCTGAGGACGATTACTTGGAAATCCATGAGGGAAGGCCTTTGTTGCCGCTACAAAAATACACCATTTGTGAAAATTTCAACCGTCTAGCTATCACGGTTCATGAGATACAGCCTGGAGACAGACAGACAGACGGACGGACAGTGGAGTCTTAGTAATAGGGTTCCGGTCTTACCCTTTGGGTATGGAACCCTAAAAAAAGAAAATATTTTTCTCTTTCCTCTTCATTCGAGATCAGTTCGAAAAGCAGTGGTACTATTTAAGCTAATGAAAACAGATGAAAACGTATGCTCATCGCCACTTCCGGGGATTCTTTTGTGGTAATAAATTTTAGCGCGCCCCAGTTACCCAATGATTGTGAAACGTGGACGATGAGCGGATGGATTTAGGTAATTAATTGTTTTTTAAGCTTTTATTTCGCCTATCCCGCAAGCTGATTTCGTATCACGCGACAGGTTTGCAGCAGGCGTTTAACTCGTTATCATCGCTGTCAAACGTCAATTTTGTGATTTAGAAAAAAAGTCAGGCCTTTATTTATTTATTTAAAAAAACAGTTATACATAGAACTTACAGTTAAAACCAAAACGTTTTATGTGCTAGATACCTTACTAACATTTAAGAATTTTGCATCTATTATAGATGATTTATGAAGCGTCAGCAACTGGTAATCATGCTGTACGGGACGCTGCAGTGCCTGGGACATTGTTTGATGGATTAGGCTTGCCCAGCACCTATACCATCCTCTCAGCTTAGTCAGCTGTTAGTCAGAAGAACAGGTCAATACGTCTGAAGCTAACTAAGCTGCGGGTTTCATCTTGATGTTTCCTTCACCGTTATGCACGTGTTAAATGTGAACTTACAATTTTCAAGAAAAATCCATTGGTTCACGGCCGGTATCGAACCCACGACCTTCGATTAAAGTCGGGGTACATACCACTTGGCCAACACGGCTTCAATATACTACAAAATTGACCATTAATAGGGTGTAGTCTGGATGAGGGAAGTGTGGACCACATTCTCTTCAACTGTCCAAAACTTCGGCGTTCCCTCTAGATATCCTTCCTTAGGAAATTCCGCGTCATACATCCTCAAAATGCATACTGTCCCTTACTTTCTGCCCCCTAATTAACTATATTCTATGTAAATTTGTAGTTATGAATAATATTAAATTGTTATTCGTCATTTCAGCCGTAAAACGTCCACTACTGAACTAAGGCCATGTAGTACGGCGTTGTAGTTGCCATACTCACCACGCTTGGCAGGCGGGTTGGTGAGCGCAGTACGGGATGTTGATATACGGAAAGACGCTGCTGCCCATCTTCCGGAGGTGTCCCTTAGCAGGCTCTTACTGCATCCACGGGTAGGAGAGGAGGGGTAACATTCTACTGCCGGCACCCCACAATTGTTATTCGTGTGTTTATATGTTTATATTATTTATCATGAATTTACTTTGATAATATTTATGATTACTAATATTTGTGATGTCTTTATATGTTTAATCGTCTTTGTTGTTGATTAATCATATCAGTAAAAATTTCGGGTGTGTCACTTTTAGAACACCGGCCATATTCTTATTTGATTCTCCGGCGTAATTTATGAAAGTGTCATTGTACGGACAAAGGCAGAATTGCGACAGCTAGTCACAGAAACCAAAAAATAAGAAGAAGAAGTAGAAGAAAAAGATTACTGACAGCGATGATCACGATTTTTACGCCTGTTGCAGCGTTAATCACGTGTTAAACGCCTGTTGCAAGCCTGTCGCTAGATGCGTTATCGACCTGCCGGTGTCCATCGGTATTGTTTCTTTGTAAATTGACATTTCCTTTGGCCTTTTAGCCCAGTCAATCTTGACATCCAAGGTTACGTAAATTCCCAACAAGCTGAAAGTTGGTATAATGGTGGTGGTGTTGGTAATTTGAAAGATCCCCATCATTCCCGTACCTGCAAAAGATTTTATTTAAGGTCAAAGGTAAAAAAAATGAGTTTTACGCGATTTTCAGCAAAACGGTAAGTTATATCATGAAATTAGTGCAGACAAAAATTGTAGATCATAAAATTATCTATAAAATATGTATTAACATTTTTTTGCTAAGAGCCACCGTTTTTTGAGATATAACGATACAAAAAGTTGTGAAAGTTGTTATCGTCAATTATGACGATAACAACTTTCACAACTTTTTTCACAACTTAAAATTAGAACACGACCAGCCTTCACAATTTGTACATGCCAAAGAACAAAACAGGCCAACGTGGCATACTCATGCATATTAATGCATGAGTATGCCACGTTGGCCTGTTTTGTTCTTTGGCATGTACAAATTGTGAAGGCTGGTCGTGTTCTAATTTTAAATCATTAGCAGTAGAGTATTCGTTTGATTCCAGCGAGGTGACATGCGATACATCGCTATTGACGCAATTTACTTACACCCTGAATGAAGAAAAAGCCGTGTTGGCCGAGTGGTATGTACCCCCGACTTTCGATCCGAAAGTCGTGGGTTCGATACCGAACGTGCACCAATGGATTTTTCTTTCTTGAAAAATGTATGTGCACTCTTAACACGAGCTTTAACGGTGAAGGAAACATCGTGAGGAAACCCGCGGCTTAGTTAGCTTCAGACGTAATGACCTGTTCTTTCCTCTGAATAATAGCTGACTAAGCTGAGAGGATGGTATAGGTGCTGGGCAAGCCTAATCCATCTTACAATGTCCCAGGCAATGCAGCGTCCCGTACAGCATGATTACCAGTTGCTGACGCGGTATAAATCATCTATAATAGATGCAAAGGCCTTACTTTTGAATGAAGATGAAGAAAAACAAGAACAAGAAGAAGAGCAAGAAGAAGAACGAGAAGAAGATCAAGAAGAAGATCAAGAAGAAGAATAAGAAGAAGATCAAGAAAAAATTCTCATCTTAATCTTAATTCAGGATGTAAGTAAATTGCGTCAATAGCGATGTTCGCATGTCACTTCGCTGGAATCAAACGAATCCTCTACTGATTCAACATTAGAGCACGACCGGCTTTAACAATTTGTACATACCAGAGAACAAAACAGGTTCGTTCTACAACTTAATCGTCCGCGGCAAAAAAGAGGGCGCGAAACGAGCGGTAGTGGAGAACCAGCTATCCAGGTGGTGCGGGTGAAATTTGGTTTTGTGGCGAGTGGTTCGGTGATGGAAGTGTGCTGTTGGTATGGCTTTGTTCTTGGAAATGGTAAAACACAAACTTCATGGTCCTTATGAAGTGGACGTGTATGTAAGATGTTGCACCTAAGGCGGTTCACACACTGCCACGCATCACTGTGCATGCTGCGTGAATGCGTCTTCTAACGTTGCTTGTAAGTATATCCGTTTGTATGGAAAATACGCACAGTCCAACACACAGAAAATGCATCTATACGCGCGTTCATGCGTTCATCAAGATCACGCACTCAAGCGCAGTGAAACATGCACCCACGCGCGTAGGTTCGGGGCGAGACGCAAGGTATGGCACACCGAGTCTCGCAGTCTAGCGAACAGCTTTGAATGAAATGAGTCAGAGCCGCTGTGAATCCACAAAACGCAACTACGCGCGTGAGTGCGTGAAAAACCCGCACGATGATGCAGATCTGCACTCCCGCAAGTACGCGCGTAGGTGCGTCGACACGCAACATACAGCGTGTTGCGTGGCAGTGTGATAACCGCCTAATGACCAAGGAGGCGGTATATTATCATGGGTATGCGCATCACAAGTATTCTTTACTCTTAGTGCGGGCACTGCACACTACCAAAATTCACCCACAAGCCGTCATCTTAAAACTACTTGACCTAGAAACTTTTGCAAATTATTTAACTGATTTATACATGCTTGTATTTGATAAAAAAGAACATTATGAATTAAAAGGAAAGGACTAAATTCCAATCCGTGGTGAAAGTTCAAAATAAATGGATCAGGCATTGCCAAATTGGAAGAATTTCCGACGGAATAACATTACCTACAGAGACCAATTATTTGATCATGGTTATTCTTTGAAGGCATTTTTACATTAGGGATTTCTTAAGACAGGACAGGAATATTGCTTTTTCATTTATGTAAAGTAGGCACTTAATTTATAAAGATTACAAGGTTTCTAGGAAATTAACGTGAAATATTTTTGTGTTAAGAAACCACTATGCAGTATGGCAAGAGCGCCTCATAATCGTTACTTGGAGATCCATGAGGGATTCCAGCAGTGGACGATCTGCAGCTGAGATGATAATGTGATGGAAAGACCGATGTTGATTACAAATTTCTGGCAGACATTTCATGCACACGAGGTTTCCTTCCTCCTTCATCATCAGAACTCGCTGCCGGCTTTTGTTTTTCCCTCGAAAACTATAACTTTAAGCCCTTTTTAGAGACTCTTGCGATCTACATCGGGCTTATAATCGTTTACTATCAGGTAATGTTGTAGGTACCCAAACAAAGGTTTAACTGTTATAAAAACATTACAGATTATAATGAATAGCTAAACTTCTAAAACATTTACCATATTTAACATACATAACAACCCGTACCTAATTTTTTTAGACGAATTTACTCTTATCTTGAACGGTTTGAAGCTGTAATTTGATATTAACTTATTAAGATATTTATTAATAACAAGTTGGTTAAAATGGCTTCGCAAATAATGCATACTTTTTAAATAAAATTTAAACAAGAGAAATAAGTATCCATATCCGGCTTAGACGCAGGAGGATACGGGTTCTATCCGGCACGGGGACAAATGTTCTCTTTCTGCCTGTTTCTGTTTGCGTGTTAACAAGCATCTGCTTAGCCGTGTTGGTCGAGTGTTCGATACACTCGACTTTCAATCCAAAGGTTGTGGATTCGATACCGGCCGTGAAACAATGTTTTTCCCTTCTTGATAAATGTATTTTCACACTTAACATGTGCTTAACGGTGTAGGAAAAATATCGTGTGGAAACCCGCTGCTGAGTCTGGCTAATAGTGACTAAGCTGGAAGGATGGTATAGGTGCTGTTCAAGCATCATCCGTCTAACAATGTCCCAGGCACTGTGTCCCGTGCAGCATGAATACCAGTTCTTGGCTCAGTAGGGTTTTTGTCAAAAATGAGTTAGCGACAGATTCTAAATCAGCGTGATAAGATCTTATAATGTTCTCTTTGACGTATTTTTCATATATTTATTTTAGCAATAAGCACCGTAACTGTACATTTTTCCATATCATGCCTAGACATTAATAACGTATGAGCACTTTCGGTTCTTATCCTTATCATCCTTATCCCTCCACTCTTATCCTTATCTTATAATTAATATATGGATTTAGTCAAACATCCAAATTTGTAACCTTACGAATACTGTTGCTGAAGCTCTATAAATCATCTATTATAGATGATTTTAATCATCTAATTTGAACTGAAACAAAAGTTACAGCTGAACATTCGTTACATGAAAGATTTTAAAAATGTTTGTTAAGTTAAATAATGTGGGGTATCTTATGATTCATTTGCACATGAATAAACAGTTTTTATAGTTTACGACTTATTTACAAAAACGTTGAAAAAAATAACAATTTTGCCTTATCTCCGAAGTTTGCAAAGGTAAACCCCTGAAACTTTTATTACTGATAGGATTGTATGTAAAGATTACGGGAAAATTATAACAAACCCTCTTATTTGCATAGTTTTTTTTTTCAAAACATCGAAAGTGTAAAAAATCTACATAAGTTCCGTTATCAGACAAGAGATGGCGCTGGCAAGGTTCTCCAACAAAATTTGTTAATGTAAACCGCCTTTATAATATTGTATGATGGCACGGAACCCTCGGTGCGCAAATCCGACTCGCTCTTGACCGGTTTTATTTTAACTACAGTCTAGTATACATTGTGAAAACTCATGGTAGACCTGCAGATGCTGTCAATGTGAGTCGTGCAGATTGCATAAAATTGAGACACCCGATGGATATGTATTTGATAAAATTCCTAATGATTGGAAACCTGCAAACAAACACACCGCCATAACGACAACACCAAACCATAAATAATACTAAATTTCACTTAAACATGGCGTAATGCTTAATTAAAATTATAATATTTTGTAAATGGATCTCGCTTAAGGATGAATAGCCTGATGAAGCTAATTCATTGATTGATAAAAGGCTTAATTAGTGTTTTAATCAAAGAATAAACAGCATTTTCATTATGAATAAAAGGTTACAATAAAGTGTTAAATATTGGTGTGAAGAGGTTTTAGAATAGAATAGAAAATATATTTATGACTTTTTATGACTATTTGCACCTTATTTTAACAATGTACAAAAAAATATAATTAATGAAAAAAAAAAAACAATAACACTTACATATGTTATTGTTATACTTATGTTGTGTCTTAACACAAATCGGTCGCCACTCAGCATTTGCTGTGACAATACGAATGCTGTCGTAGCGCTGGTTTTCGGTGCCGCCGTAGCGCTATGCAAAGCACCGACCTCACACACGGTGAAACAAATATAATAAAATGATTAAAGTAATCCTGGGGCAACACAATACACTAATCCGAAATACAAATAATAACAAAAATCTTTGAAATATTAAGTAAATTAATGACATGAACAACCTTAGTTAAAAACAATATTATTAAAGATGAGAAACGTTGTTGACATCCTAGAACTATCATAATATCAGAGACTTAGATAATTTTGATGATTTAATAAATATTTTTTATAGGATAATTTAAAAGAGTATAATTTAATATAATTTTTAATCGGTGGTGGTAGGTTGTTCTAGCATTTCGTGGTAACATAGTGAAAGCTACCACGAAATGCTGCCGTTCTATGGTATGGACTAGTAAACGTGTAGCTGAACGGATGTTCCGACTAGAAAAAGTAAGTTTTATATAAGTATATTAGCTTTCAGCTTTATATAATATATATATATATATTTTTTTATATTTGTTCAGGGTGTTCTGGGTGTTTTTCTATATATAATAAAAATATCTATCTATGTAGTATAATATATTAAGTATATCAGTCATCTAGTACCCATAACACAAGCTCTGCTTAGCTTGGGGCTAGATGATGCTGTGTGATTTGTCCCGCATTATTTATTTATTTATTTATTTATTTATTTTTATAATACTATTGTTTTTATTGAAATGTTGCAACGTAAATGATTGTACTAAAAAATATTTAAGTATTCTATCAATCATGTAACATTATATGCTACATGGCTGATAGTCTCCGACTTAAGACTCCAACAGAGAGCTTCTGTTATCACAAGCTCTACGTAAGAGTTGGAGTTAGATGGTGCTGTGTAAGGAGTCCAGGATTTTTTATTTTATTTATTTTACTGTAATACACAACGACATTGAAAGCGTTCATCAAACCACGGAACACTATAAAATCAAATCAAATCTATACTCGTTTGTTTGCTTGAACGCGCTTATCTCAGGAACTACAAGTCCGATATGAAAAATTATTTCAGTGTTAAATAGCCCATTTATCGAGAAAGGCTACAGGCTATATAACATCACGCTACGACCTACAGGAACGGAGCAGTAACCAAAGATGCGGGTGAAACCGCGGGCGACTTCTAATGAAATATATATTTATTTTCTCAGACAATATACAGTAAAGTGATACAAATACTCAGCCATTAATCCGGAATACAAGCGGTACGGCAGATATAATGTGTACACTGGATTTTACGCGCGAATAATAGGCATGTAATGACAGGGTTTGAAAGTCACAATTATGTCCGTCAGTTAGATCAGTACAAAACAATAGATACTGTCTATTCCTCAACTCCTCCTCCACTTAAACTCAACGGAGAGTGCCTCGAGCATGCCTCCAAAACATACTCGAGTTCGGTATGCTTAGTCGTTATTTTGGTTAAATATCAGCTCCACTCCGTGATGGGTAATTGTAGGCTTCATCGTCGTAAATGTCAGAAATGTAATTGAGAAAATCTACAAAATCCATTTTAATTAACAACAAACACTTTCGAGGAGCATTCAAGGTAGGTCGCGAGGTACCTTGAGATGACAGTTAATTTCTCCACTCGTATGAGAAAAAAATCTAAGGTTAGTTCGAGTGGAGGAATTTTTTACAATCAAGCATACCGAAACGCATTTGGAGGTTGAGTAGATATCTCATAACTCATAACCGGTCTCGCCGGCGAGGCCGAAGAATACACTCTTCCGTCTTAAAGTGCAGTTTTTCACCTAGACGTTAAGCATCATTACCTATAAAAATCTGGCAACAGTCCAAGCCGTGGTTCGAACCTTAGTGGTGCCCTTGAGCTTGTGAACGACTAAAGATATGGGGGTTACTACCTCAGTATTATCGCAATCACATATTATTATTAGTAAAGTGATACAAATAGCCTGCGTCTAATCCAGGTCTTCCTGGGTTGTGTGAGACTGGTGCCTGCGATGGGTTTGTATAAAACCTGTGTTACAGGTCGCTCACGCCCAGGACTTAAGTTATAAAAGAAACATTATACAAAGAAACATTGGCTATTATAAAACATAATAGACAAAAAATCCGTCATTTCCTAGGTTATTCTTTCTCCAACGAAATTTTCTTTTTATCAACGAGATTATTCGTTGGATAAAGTCACCCAGAAAACGGGATAGCGTGAAATTAAGAGGTTTAATATTTTTGCGCGAAATATACGAGAGATGGTTTATTTCTGGAGATAATTTATGAAGATAAGGGTGTTTACCACATCACATTGCCTATTTTCAACTCCTTCGCGTCTCTATATCTTCTAAAATCCTCAATTTTTCATTTTAGATTCATAATATGTGGTAAAGTTCAGGACTTAATAAACCTTATTTGTTTCGAAAACATGATTGAATACAATTTTATCCATAGAAAAATAGCGCAAAGTTTCCTCTAAATTTTCAATTAAACCTCAATAAATACAGTTGATCAGATCGTGAGAATAAGCATGGTAACTGAACTTAATATAAGGGATATAAGGGCCGTGGGGTAGTAGAATCTTGCCCTTTCTCTCTTTCCCGTGGATGCAGTAAGAATCTGCATAGGAAAACATCCGGAAGCCAAGCGTGGCGAGTATGGCAACAACCCCTCATGATCAGTACGCAGTAATAATCCACCTAGCCGTTTTCGGCTGCGGTGACCTGGCTTTCTTTAGTTTGTTTTTTCTTGATCTGATCAGTGATCTATTAGAGAAGCCTTTGTCCAGCAGTTGACTTCGCACGGCGGAGACTGATTTTCATCATCATCATAAGGTCGTTTATACGTAACTATTTAAAAAAAAAACATTTTAATAAGTACTGGGGAGACAATACCTTTAATAGGCTTGATTTTAAATTTATCATTTCCTCCGTCGACCGAGAAACGTTCTCAGCTTGCCCGTTGACGAGCTTACCGCCGCCGCTAACCCGGAGGTGGCGTCAACCTGTCCCACATTAGCTGCTAGGCACACATTCAATAACCGGTCTCGCCGGCGAGGCCAAAGAATACACTCTTCCGTCTTAAGATGCAGTTTTTACACCTAGACGTTAACCATCTTTACCTATAAAAATCTGGCAACAGTCCAAGCCGTGGTTCGAACCTAAGTGCCCTTGAGCTTGTTGCCCTAACCTAACTTCTGCGGTCCTCTGCGCTCGCCATAGTCCGGTAACGTTGTCATGGCCATCTGCGGTCAACAACATATTATTATATTGTCATTTCGAAAAAAAATATATTCCGTCATATACATATGTATATAAACAAAATCTATTGGACACGCTTGTTTTTATTTTTAACAGTATCCAAAAATAACCGCAATACATTGAAATGTCGCCATGAAGTAACACGCTGGTACGCACAGACGTGCCTCGGTACAGTATTATGATGTCACCTTCCACTCACTTTATCTTAGTATTATTCCATTAATTTGAATAAAAATACTTACTATTAAATAAAATAAATACTAAATAAATACTTATTGAAAAAAGTACATACTTATTCATTTTTTGAACTTACGCAACACACCAGTCACCAATTTATGTCGTCCTTAGTTATAATCCTCTGAAATCACTTCCTTGTTACGTTAGAACTCTTAAACATATGTATACTTACTGTACTTTTTATCTTTAATTTGAGTTCTTCTTATAGGTTTAGTATGTGTTGCGTGTATGCCAATATATGTATATATATATCTTCTTTCTTCTACTGCTAGAATATCCGAGTGTTAATGATTGTGTCTTTTAGGGTGTATACCTCAGCCATTAATCCGGAATACAAGCGGTAGGGCAGAATAGGGTTTGAAAGTCACAATGTCGGTCAGTTAGATCAGTACAAAAATAATAGATACTTACTGCCTCAGTATTATCGCAGTCACATAGCAAGCTATGAGGTTGCAGCGCTGATTTACAGGCAAGTAGTCAAGGCCTTTACATCTACGAGTATTATGAACCATACAGCGTCAGCAACTGGTATACATGCTGCACGGGACGCTGCAATGCCTGGGGCATTGTCGGATGGAATAGATTTTTCCCCCACCTGTAGCATCCTTTCAGCTTAGGTACTGTTAGGCAGAGTAGTCGGATGTTTTTGCCATACCACGCTTGGCAGGTGAGTTAGCGAGCGCAGTACGAGATGTTTGATACACGGAATGACGCTGTTACCCATCGACCGGAGATATCCCTTAACGGATTCTTACTGCATTCACCAGCAAGAGGAGTGGCAAAATTCTACTACCAGCACCCCGTGGCCATTTTAGTACTGGACCCTAATTATTGTGCGAACCCCTTGACTTGTATTTTTTGAATATTCCCGGGTAAACTGGGACAAACCCAACTCAAACAAGATCTAAACAAAAGATTCGTTTAGGAACTCCTTTCTTGTATTGGCGTTATAAAGAACAACAAGATCTCAGGATTAATTCGGGCGGAAAATAACTTGAGTATCTATCGTAAAGGCCACCGCCTGCAGAAGCGTTTAGGAAGCTGCAAATTTATCCTGAGGAGATTTTTTTTTATAATTCTGGACAAATCACACAGCATCATCTAGCCCCAAGCTAAACAGAGCTTGTGTTATGGGTACTAGATGACTGATATACTTAATACATTATACTACATAGATAGATATTTTTTATTATACATACATTATACATACAAACACCCAGAACACCCTGAACAAATATCTGCAGATCGTGCAGACATTTGTCCCGAGGCGGGAATCGAACCCGCAACCCCTTACGTCGCAGGCGGACCATCGCCCGCTGCGACAGAGCTCGTCAAAAAGTTGTCCTCCACGGCGAATGTTGACCTTTGAAATCTCGGGTGACTTGTCCACTGAAGCAGCGCTACGTAATAACGCTACTTCAGACTTTAGCTCGCTAATGGTGTTCTGCGAGACCTCTAACTTCAACAGGACATCAGCCAAGCTTGCCTTCAACGAAGTGACGTCTTTTAGCTACCTGGTCTCGTCGACGTGATCGAACGTCACGGGGCTTACGCAGCTCCTACGCGACGAAGTCGGGTATTTCGTCGGGATCCGTTTCCTTAAGGATGGTTATCTCATCCTGGATACTTTTCCTGCCTTTATCTCTTCGGCGTGACGGCATTCGGTCGGTCTTTCCAAGTGTTCGAAACAACAGAGCCTTTCGACTACTGACATCGTCCTCAGTAAAGTTGGACTTGCAGATTTGGATGATGCTCACCTCATCCATTGTGTCGATGGCGCAAACAACGAACGCCAGAAACTCGTTTACTATCAGTGGTTTAGAGCCCATAGCTACGGTGGACGGTGGTCGCCAGCCACGCGCACGTGAATTATTAAAATTCCACTGCACAGTGTGATACGACTGTTATCAAGCGTGCATCACACCGGACTGACTTATATTTATATATCTTATAAATTAAACTTGGCCTGTTGCTATAGCAGACTCGTTCCTTGATTCTCCAAATACGCGATCGGTTACCTTCCGGGCTATATTTCGTCAGTCGTCTACTGCCAGAAGTTGTTTAATGAACCAACAAGATGTACAGTAGATTTTTTCTTCTATTTGCCTCCAGACTTTTGTTCGAAGGAGTTTTTCCTTGTTGATTAATGGGCATAAACTTTATTCTACAGGATTGATTTGGGTGATAAAGTGGAGGGAAAAAAGAATGATCTATATATAGATCACTCTGATTTCCTCTCTCACTCTAGTGAGGGATAATTATTATTTTGTTTTTACTATTTGCCTTGGGGTGCCGGCAGTAGAATGTTATCCTTCCTCTCATGCCCGTGTATGCAGTAAGAGCTTGCTTAGGGATGCCTCCAGAAGGTGGGCAGCAGCGTCTTTCCACGTATCAACGTCCCGTACTGCGCTCGCCAAGCGTGGTGAGTATAGCAACTGACCCTCATGGATATCCATGAGGGAGGCTAGTGTTCATTAGTAGACGTTTTATGGCTGAAATGATGATGATGATGATACCGTTTCATTATACGTTTTCTGTAATTTGCCTTGTTTCTCTTGGTATATTGTACCATGTGTCAAATAAACGTTATTTCATCTCATTTCATTATAGAGTGTCATATACCATCCACTCAGCATAGCCGGGCCAATACATAGCAGTTAATTGGTAAATAATACAACTTTAGCCTAGCTAAGAAGCTGTTTCATGACGTTTTTAATGGTAAATAGTTTTTAGTCGACAATTTAATAAGAGCTAGTTAAAACAAAAGAAGAAGTAGATGATTCTGTGTGGGATACTTTTGTTCGTAAAACTTGATTAAGCTCGATCGCTGTGACAGCTGTAATCAAAATCCCGCTCATCAAGTTCAGAATTTTGTAACGGTATACGATGACCTTTGTTGGATAAAACCTATAATTTAGTTTAGATAGGCAACGTCGTACTTTATGTGTGGGACTGCAAGAATAGCGATGTGCGATGCCGATGAGTCTTCGTAACCAAAATACACCGTCTACATCGTCCCAGCCCTATTCCTGTCATTTGGCATATGTCGCAGCCATCAAGCGAAGTTTTACGAACTAAACTTCTAAACTAAATAATAGGTTTATCTCAAACACACAAACGTAGCTTTAATTTCAGCTTTGCTTAATTTCTTTTTTACCTTCCTAAATATCGTCCAAATCGTTTCAGGCGTTTCCGACAGCAAATTTTGTTTTTTATTTAATAAAATAAATTAATGTACAAGATTTTTAAGTTTAAAGCTATTCTTTGTTATGTTTTTTCTTATGAAAGCTTACATTATCAAATAGATCTCAATGTACACCTCAAGACGCTTGCGAGCGCAGTACGGGATATTGAAAATTTGAAAGACGCTGCTGCCCATCTTCCGATAGTATGACATTTATAATATTATATAATTATTGTAATTAATTAATAATTTAATATCTAATAATTTGTAATTATTATTATAATATTATATATTTTTCTTCAGTACGTACATACATAAGTTTATGTTACAATCAAATTATAATTTACTATTATGTAACCTCATTATTTGAAGTGGTTGTGACGTGGTTTGCACCTTAAATAAATAAATAAATAAAATATCTTTTGGCAGATTCTTACTGCGTCCATGGCAAGAGAGGTGGGGCAATATTCTACTCTGCCTGCCTACATACGGCCTACGAATACTCACACAACATACCAAACATTATCACCCATTGCGACACGATTGTAATAGCGAAAGGCGCAAACATTATTCTATGATAATAATAATTTATTATACGAACTACATTTACAATATAGTTTACGTAACTTATGTACATAAATATTTGTTTATTATAAACCAATTTCAGTATGTAATACAAAATCACTATGAATCGAATGGTGTTAACAGCTATAAACAAACACCGATAATGTCACGTTAATTCCATCGGCAATGTGACCAGTGTTTGCCAAACGGATTGGAACTGAGAATCGATCCAAACACTTGCAAGCACTTCGATAGAGTGCGTCGAGTATTGTGCACATATTGTGAAGATTGGCTGTCAAGAAGGTGCTGTTGGATTAAGATTGGCTTCAGCTGCTTACCAAAAACCTGTATACAATAGGTTTAAGTTTTTTTAAGTTTGCTCATTGCTATTTTGCATCGAATGAATTTGACGGGCAAGAGAGGCGAGGCAAAATTATACTTCCGGCATCCTACGGCTTAAGAAAACTTACGCAACATACCAAATTATTAGCCATTAAGACACAATTGTAATATTGAAAGGCGCAAACAATAATCTGTCACATAATCACTATGAATCGAATGCTGTAAACAACCCTAACAAACATCGATATGTCACGTTAATTCCATCGGCAATATGACCAGTGTTTGCCAAACGGATTGGAGCTGAGAATCGATACAGACACCTGCAAGCACTTCGGTAGAGTGCATCGAGTATTGTGCACCTACTGTGAAGATCGAGTGTGGAGTACTGTAGGATTAAGATTGTGTATAGCTGCTTACCAAAAACCTGTATACCATAGGTTAAGGTTTTTTTTAAGTTTGATCATTGCTATTTTGCATCGAATAAAGGAGATGTTTCAAAATGGGCTAGGTCTATGTACCCAGACTGAAAAATTGCGCAAAAATCGGTGATTTCGGAAAAAATACTCTTTATATAATTTAAACTAAAATTATTGTTTTATTAATGTTTTAAATACGAGGCATAATTATCACTGGTAACATTTTTACTAGGCAGCCAAGACAGTTTCTAATAAATTCTTGTAACTGTCACTGCCTAATGGTTTTGACAGATGGTTTTACGTGTTTGAGTTGAAGATTTTGAAGTTTTTTAACAGTAGCTAGGCTCTTAATGTAGTTTACGTAGGTAGCCTGAGGTACTTAGGTACTCGAAAATTGAAATACCTCAGGTTGACTTGATTTAGCTTCTATCATAAATCATTCATTTCACTATTATGTCAATAGCTTTCAAAATGACGTCACCAACTGTATTGGTCCGCCATATTGTTCTACAGTTTTGTATTGCTCGACTTAGGCTAGTTATTTTTAGGAAAATGCATCAAACGAAGCAACATATTAAAAAACTGATAGTGGGAAAATGTTTAATAAATATTTAACCATGTTTGTGCACGTGTACACCTAGTTAGCCTGGATTCCATACATTCGTGAAACATCTCCTTTGACGGGCAAGAGAGGCGAGGCAAAATTATACTTCCGGCATCCTACGGCTTACGAAAACTTACACAACATACCAAATTATTAGCCATTAAGACACGATTGTAATATTGAAAGGCGCAAACAATAATCTGTCACATAATCACTATGAATCGAATGCTGTAAACAACCTTAACAAACATCGATATGTCACGTTAATTCCATCGGCAATATGACCAGTGTTTGCCAAACGGATTGGAGATGAGAATCGATACAGACACCTGCAAGCACTTCGGTAGAGTGCATCGAGTATTGTGCACCTACTGTGAAGATCGAGTGTGGAGTACTGTAGGATTAAGATTGTGTATAGCTGCTCACCAAAAACCTATAGGTATAGAATAGGCTACAGTATGCAAAGCTATTTTGCATCGAATACATCGAGTGTTAACTAACTGAATGGCTATTTACCCTTTCCTACAAGGATACGGAAAATCTTCTGGAGATAGTCTCGTGATAGTATCACTGGGTTACCCAACCTCCACGCACAACATTATTTTACACAAACATGAAAGTTTAAAACAGTTTATTAATTTAAAAAAATCTAAAAAAGTCATTAATAGAGTCTCAATATAACTTAGTCAATATGACCCGTCGTTCTGGGCCTCGGACAAACCACACCTAAGTGTAAGTAAGTTTTGAATACATAAATGTAAATAATTCTCTACTTGTTATTTTATTTTATTTTCATTGTTTCAGCTCATATATTTTTGGTTAGTTCATTTACAAGAATAAATATTGTAATCTAATTCACAAAAAGTTATATATTGTTTAGTTTATTTTTTTAATATTAATAGGTACTTACTTTGTTATTATATTTTATTTTAGCGTACTGAATTTTTGTATCGCGGTAGCCACCATCCGCACACTTCGGTCACTACGGAAGACCAGCGCTGTGGTACGGACCCGTTCTGCCACAGCATATGCTGAGTAATGACCATTTTTGTCACATTTTTCTTTTATTTTTTAAACCTTAATATTGTACATGGATTAAATGTAAATTGTGTGACAAAATAAACGTATCTTTATCTTTTATCTTAAAGTAGTACTTAGAAGTCAAAACATTAGATTTCATATTTTAATTTATAAAACATATGTAAACCTTTTATTTTTCTTAATCTGTAAGCGTGTTAATAATTAAGGCAAGAGCGAAACCCTCTAACACAGGTATATCATTACTTAAAAGAGGGTTTCGATAGAAATTTAAGATAATGTATAGATTAAGTTAATGAAATAAACTTTTTTTTTATTTGTGTGAAGTACTATAGATTAAGATTGAGTATAGCTGCTTACCAAAAACCTGCATAAAATAGGCTTAGGTTCTAAATTAAAGTTTAAACATTCACCCCACAGTTATTTAGCATCGAATAATTGTGCAAAATAGCTGTGAGGTGCCGGCAGTAGAATGTAGCCTCTCTCCTCTTGCCTGTGAATGCAGTAAGAATCTGCCAAGTGATATCCCCGGAAGATGGATAGCAGCGTTTTTATGTGTATCAACTTCTTGTACTGCGCTGGCCAACCCGCCTGCCAAGCGTGGCGGGAAAGGTAACGACCCCTCCTGATCTTGGAGATACACGAGTCCTATGCCCATCAGTGGACGTGGACATCAGTTCTACGGCTGTGATGATCATGATGAAATGTCAAATTTATGTGCCTGCGCACACAAACTACAACCGATTACGCATACATAACAGCGTCAAAAAGCGTTACGTGGTGCATGAAACATTTCAATTATAATCAAAAGATCCATACAAAATGGAGTCAGAGAAGGGCGAGAAGTTGAAAAGTTAGTGTTATCGAGATGACAGCCAAGTTGGCCGAGTAAACGAGGTAACTCGAATTTCGATCTGAAGGTCGAGGGCCAACCAATGGATTTTTCTTTCTCGGAAATTTATGGGTACATCCCTCAATATGAGCTTTAACGATGAAGGAAAACATCGTAAGTTATCCCGCGGCTAAGATAGCTTTGATAAATATAGCCCACTAAGCTGAGAGGATCTTATGCTGGGCAAGCCTGATTTAAAAA
The DNA here is from genome assembly GCA_963082625.1 of Pasiphila rectangulata. Taxonomy (NCBI): domain Eukaryota; kingdom Metazoa; phylum Arthropoda; class Insecta; order Lepidoptera; family Geometridae; genus Pasiphila; species Pasiphila rectangulata. The sequence continues at coordinate 5,452,538 of OY720244.1, read as the reverse complement.
AAAATATTCTGCGCAACCCCCGAATAGTAAGCAAATTGAGGAAATAATGTGATATAATATGAAATAGCAAATTAAAGATCATAGCGCATACTTTTCAAGCATTACGCATTCTTATAATTTTGTTTGAGTTTAGCGCTGGAGTTACGCCCTTTATACTAAACCAGCGACTTTCAAACCAGTTACGACGTGCGTGGTGTGTTTTATGGCTTCTATGCACATTACGGAGATAAATTGCTCATTCCTCAGTCGTTAAGGACGATCACACACTCACACACAACATTTTCAGTTCATATACTTTCAGTAGAAAGTCCTTGTATTATTTTTAAATACTCATCTATTTTTATTGTTAATCTTGTATAACAATAAGTTGTGTGCCTTGGTAAATAAATAAATAATAATATAGTTAAATATTAACCTGCCTACGATGTGAAATAGGGTAAACTTTGATTCTAAAACCTGCGTACTCCTGTATCATTGAGTTTTCTTGTCAAAGTTTTTTGTTCTGTTTTTAGCCGACTTCGAGAGAAGGTAGAGAACCCCTCCGGTTCTCAGGTAACTTTATTCGCTTATATTGTTATTTTTATAATTGTGCAACATCTTTTGTGGGGGGTTAGATCGTTCGTACGAAATATGACGCGAGAAAATTACCTACATGCGAGTTACTAGTAAAGTAAATAATTCTCGAAGACGCTGCTTAATCCCTTTTAGATTAAACGAAATAATGTAAGGAGGAATGTTCTTCTTTTATTGGTCTACAGGAAAGTCAGCGATGACATGTGTTTATCATATTAAAGATAGCATACTAAGACCATGTAACTGTTAAAAATATAACTAATAATTAGAAGTTATCGCTAAAATTAAAATATTTTACATCTGACAGGCATCCCACGAAGGCAAATTTTTTATAGTCTGTGTTACTTTAATACTTCGTCGTTTATAAACCAATTTATAATATAATAGAGGAAAGAACAGGTCAATATGTCTAAGCTGAGAGGATGGTATAGGTGCTGGGCAAGCCTAATCCATCTAACGATGTCCCAGGCACTGCAGCGTCCTGTGCAGCATAATTACCGGTTGCTGACGCTGTATAAATCATCTTTAATAGGTGCAAAGGCTTTACTTACTTATAATATATTTTTGGGATTCAGAGGAAAGAATAACTCAATACATCAATAGTAAAACATCGAATGTCGCTTTAAAAATAATATTAGTAAAACTTTCCCTCCTGCTCTTTCAAAAACCGCTACCTAATTTTCAAAGTAAAATACCTGACTGATTGATAAGCTTTAGAACCAGTTTTAGCGCGGAAAATATTCAGATTCGTTGAAAGCTTCTGCAACTCCGCTTGATTCCGATTTCAATCGCAACGTGACTTGTGCGAGTAACTTTGTTCGAGGCTGTTGTTACATCTTTCTCTAGTTTGATCTTAGAACTGGGTATCGGCCATCGATGTCTTACGTAGATATATTAATAAATGATACCGTACCATGCATTCCCTAGCTGATTTTTCCCAGAAGAGCTCCCTAATTTCCAAAGTAAATATCTACTGATTGTAAAGCTTAAAAACTAGTTTCAGTGCGGAAAGTATTCAGTTACGGTGAGTTTCTAAAACTTAGAATTAGATTCCGATTTCAATATAACGTGACTTGTTTAAGTAACTATTTTCTAAGTTGTTGTTATTTCTTTGACTTTTTATTATTTACTGACCAATTTATTTTTTCAATTTGAATTTTAATGTTGTTGACCACAGATGGCCATGACAACGTTACCGGACTATGGCGAGCGCAGAAGGCGCCCAGCCGCAAAAGTTAGGTTGGGGCAACAAGCTTAAGGGCACCACTTTGGTTTGAACCACGGCTTGTACTGTTGCCAGATTTTTATAAGTCATGATGGTTAACGTCCAGGTGCAAAACTGCACCTTAAGACGGAAGAGTGTTTCTTCGGCACCGCCGGCGGGAGCGGTTATTATAGATGTGCCTAGCAGCTAATGTCGGACGGGTTGACGTCACCTCCGGGTTAGCGGCGGTGAGCTCGTCAACGGGCAATCCGATAACGTGTCTCGCTCAACAGAGGCCGAGTTGACACCACGGAGCTTATATATGTTTTTTGCTGTTCATTTGCTTTGCCCTTTCCATAGTCAAGTTATTAGGAGTAAATAAAAAGTGCTGGACATTTTACGCACCATCTAGCCCTTAAGTAATCAAAGCTTGTGTCATGGGTAACCCGATGGTTATTAGAATACTTAAATACTTTTTTACATAGAAAAACACCCAGATCCAAATCAAATACGAGTATCTGCAGATAACAGCCACTGAGGGTGATTGGAGTGAAAGGTAAACTTTTGGTATACAGATAATAATAATATATTCTGTGAGGTGCCGGCAATAGAATTTTGCCTCTACTCTCTTGCCTGAGGATGCAGTAAGAACCTGCGAAGGGATACGTCCGGAAGATGGAATGGAACAGCGTCTTACCGTGTATAAATCGAGAACGAATTTGCAATCGAATAAAAAACTCCGACTGAAACTAAACTTTTGTATAGTGTCAACGTCTAAATCAGCGGAAGCAAAATTTCCCGAAATTAAACTAAGTAGCCGTGGGGTGCCGGCAGCAGAATGATACCCCTCCTCTCATGCCCATGGATACAGTAAGAGCCTGCTAAGGGATACCTCCGGAAGATGGGCAGCAGCGTCTATCCGTGTATCAACATCCCATACTGCGCTCACCAACCCGCCTGCCAAGCGTGGTGAGTATGGCAACTACCCCTCATGGAGATCCATGAGGGAGGCCTGTGTTCATCAGTGGACGTTTTATGGCTGAAATGATGAAACTAAGTAGAATTTAGCTTATCATCATCATCTCACCCGTAAGACGTCCACTGCTGTTGTTGGAAATGGCCTGCACCAAGTCGCCTGCAATCTTGTGGGTGGACGTCTTACGCTGCGCTTGCCGGTCCCTGGCCTCTATTCGGACTCATTCAAGAAGTTTGCAGCCCCATCGGCCATCGATTTTTTTTTCTTGATTTGCCTATTGTATGATTTAATAGGTATTCAAAACTATTTAGAGGTTGGGAAGCAAGTTTTTCAATTCAGGGTTCCGTTTGCGAAATATTTAAGTTTGAAACTTTTCTCGAGCGCACTCTCCCCCTCTTAAAATCTAAACTAGCTTTAAAAATCTGAAAAATCTGGAACAGACCATAATACCCCCTAATCACACATCAGTACCGTAACACTCCCTAATACCATAAATTCGTGTCGTCAAAATAACTTAACCTTCGAATACCTTCGAGATTCACTTGACACCTTTGTGAGCCAAGTCATCAATCTCAACATTGACTTAGTATGCGCATATCTTTACCTTGTTTAAACTGGGACGCCTCTCTGGAAGGCCTTAGAATGTTGGGCCAAAGTTTACATATAATTAGCAGTGCCGGACGTTAAGGGAAAGCTTGGAAAGCTTTGTCTCATTTAGCGACTGTACCACAGATTACAGAAACTGCACTTGTAATCGCAACTGGAGTAGAAGGAAGGCTGAAACTGTGAAGGCTAAAACATTTTACACTGCACCATCTAGCCACTAAGTAAGCATTGATTGTGATATCAGTACCGGATTGCTAGAATACTTTTTTTAAATAACTTCCTCATTATCCCGTACGATCTCTTCATTAACTGCAGTTAAAGATCCCTGAGCATAATGTGGCTAGTAACTGTGACTTCTTCACAATCTCTGCCATACGGCAAAAGTATCCTATATTAGTACTAAAGGAACTCCTAATAACATCACGAATAAAATTTCGTGTCGACAAAATACCTTAACCTTCAAATGCCTGCAAAAATATTTACTTGACACCTTTGTGAGCCAGGTCATCAATCTCAACATTGACTTAGTATGCGCATATCTTTACCTTGTTTAAACTGGGACGCCCCTCTGGAAGGCCTTATAATGTTGGGCCAAAGTTTACATATAATTAGCAGTGCCGGACGTTAAGGGAAAGCTTGGAAAGCTTTGTCTCATTTAGCGACTGTACCACAGATTACAGAAACTTAACTGTACTAGAAGTCGGAACTGGAGTAGAAGGAAGGTTGAACTTGTGTTTATAATGCTGGTCATTTTGCACATGTGCATCTAGCTGCTAAGAAAGCAATGATTGTGATATGTGTTTTGTTGCTTTTGTAGCTTTACAAAATTTAGGGTCATTTTTCATACTTCGTCGTTATCGAGATATCGAACGAAAAAGTCGAAAATTTAGGTAATGAAATGTATTAGGTTTCCGGAACAAAATGGTAGAAAGCAACCCTTATGGTGTGACTTTGTCTATCTGTCTGTCACATATGGATATCTTAAGAACTACTGATGCTATCGACTTAAAATTTGAAATAGTATAAGATAACGTTTTTTCCCTAATATTAAATACTAGCTTTTGCCCGCGACTTCGTCCGCGTGGAAATTCCCTTTTTCACGCAGAGCCACTTTGATTCGAAAATATAAATTCCATTTATTCCCTATCCCGTGGGAATTTCGAAAAATCCCTTCTTAGTGCACCTCTAGGATACTCGAGGTATATGTGTGCCAAATTTGAAGTCCAGTGGTTTAGGCTGTGCGTTGATATATCAGTCAGTCAGTCAGTGAGTCAGTCAGGACTTTGAATTTACTGTTGCAAGTTGCAATGTTGCAAGGGGTGCGGAAACGGGGTCTCAAAAACTTTGTTGAAGTTAATAGGTCATGTGGGATATCATATTAAAGTTATTCATTTGTATATTAATAAACAGTTTTTAGATTTCCTTTAAGCGGTATTGTTTTCGACTAATTTACAAAAAAGTTTAAAAAAATACCGTTCCCTCTTTTCTTTTCTCCGAAGTTTGCAGAGATAAACCACTGAAACTTTTATTGGTAATATAAGTGTATTTAGAGATTACAGGAAAATTATAACATACATACATACATACATATAATCACGCCTTTTTCCCGTAGGGGTAGGCAGAGACCACTTCTTTCCACTTGCTACGATCCTTACATACTTGTTTCGCTTCGTCCACTTTCATTATTCCCTTCATACATGCTCTTCGGTTTAGGGTACTCTTGACCTGGCCTTTTTTCAAGACGTCCCTAATTTGGTCTTGGAACGTCCGCCTAGGTCTACCCCTTCCAACACTTTCATTCACACTCGCCTTATACACTTTCTTCGTCAATCGTTCTTCATTCATTCTCTCGACATGTCCAAACCATCTCAGCATACCTTTCTCAATTTTCGTCACTACATCTTCTTTCAGACCACAACGTTTCCTTATCTCACTATTTCTTATCCTGTCACTCAGTTTAACTCCTATCATACTTCTTAACGCTCTCATCTCAACTGCATTTATTCTGCTTTCATGTTTCTTCTGCCATGCCCAACTTTCACTTCCGTACATGAGTGTCGGAACCAACACTCCCTCATGCACAGCCAAACGAGCCTTGTTAGACACCTTCCGACTGTTCATAAAGGAGTGCAAAGCTCCATTAATCATGTTTCCTGCATTCACTCTTCTTTCAATATCACTCTCACACTTTCCATCTCTTGTAAACTTTGAACCCAGATACACAAACTCATTCACCTGTTCAATTTGTTCACCTCCAATCACGATATTGCAGTCTGTCACTGCCTCATCTCTTTCAAACACCATCACTTTCGTCTTCTTTACATTCATCTTCATTCCTTTTCTAACGAAAGCTCCACTCATAGCAGTTACCATCTCCTGCAACTCCTCGGCCGAAGACGCAAGTAATACTTGGTCATCAGCATAGAGAAAACATTTGACGAGTAACTCATTCATTCTCAACCCACTTTCATTCTCTTTTAAATCTGTCAAGAAATTGTTCATGAACAGATTAAACAGCCACGGTGACGCTACACATCCCTGTCTAACACCTTTTTCGATATTAAACCATTCAGTGAATGCCCCGTTTATCCTTACACAAGCACTAGAATCCCTATAAAGGGATTGCAATGCTCGTATAAGGACACTGCTCACACCGTTCACGGACAATGCTGACCACAATTCATTTCTCACCACTCTATCATAGGCCTTTTCTAGATCCACGAACGCGCAATAGACCTTCTTGTTTTTAGCCAAACACTTTTCGGCTATGCACCGCAAGGAAAATACCTGATCCGTACATCCCATTCCCTTTCTAAATCCCGCTTGTGCATCCCATACTTTTTCATCTGTTTCATTCACAACTCTTTCAATCAATACTTTTGCATACAATTTACCGACGACGCTGAGAAGGCTTATACCACGGTAATTTATGCAGTCCTGCCGTGACCCTTTTCCCTTATACAATGGTACGATTACGGCTTTGCACCAGTCTTCCGGTACTTGCCCATTTCGCCAGCACAAATTGAAAAGGCGGTACAGCTGGCTAGCCACTATGCCCTGTCCAGCCCTCAGCATCTCGACGGTAATCCTGTCATACCCTGCAGCCTTACCTAATCTCATACTTTTCAACGCTTTCACTATTTCATCCATGCTTATCTCACTTTCATCAACATTTATATCAGTTTCCATGGAAGGTGCCGGATGTTGTACCTGCACTTCCTCTCTTTCAAACAAACTTTCAAAATACTCTTTCCATCTCTTTAACACACTTTTTTCTCCTTTTATAATGCTCCCATCTTGACTCCTGATGGTACTCAGCTCCGAGGTAGAAGTATTTCCTCTTGCTGTTTTGATGGATTTCCAGAAAAACTTGATGTTTGACTGGAAATCTTTAGTGAGCCTCCTATCAAAATCATCCTTTTGTTCTTCTTTCTTTCAAAATTATTCAAACTCTCTTATTTGCATAGTTTTGGATAAATCATCGAAAGTGTAAAAATACTACATAAGTTCCACTGTTTCCTCGGTGTGCGTGTACGACTCGCTCTTGGCTGGTTTTATTTTTTGCTATTATCTATTTTTTTGTGACAGTTATCGAAAAAATCAAAAAGCTTGTCAGAAAACGCACATAGGAAATCTTGGTCGACAATTTAAACTTAAGTTTTTCTATATCCAAAGTCCAGCCTGTTAGTCCAAATGTATATAATGACTGTACTAGGTTTCTTTTACTATTGTGGGTCCCTTAAAAATGTCAAATCAACTTTACGCTAGTAAAGTAAGGCCTTTGCATCTATTATAGATGATTTATACAGCGTCAGCAACTGGTAATCATGCTGTACGGGACGCTGCAGTGCCTGGGACTTTGTAAGATGGATTAGGCTTGCCCAGCACCTATACCATCCTCTCAGCTTAGTCAGCTATTATTCAGAGGAAAGTACAGGTCAATACGTCTGAAGCTAACTAAGCCGCGGGTTTCCTCACGATGTTTCCTTCACCGTTAAAGCACGTGTTAAGTGTGCACATACATTTTTCAAGAAAGAAAAATCCATTGGTGCACTGCCGGTATCGAAACCACGACCTTCGGATTGAAAGTCAGGGGTACATACCACTCGGCCAACAAAGAAAAAAAACAACTCGGCCACGCGAGTAAAGATGTGTTAAAGCTATTATGCATTTATGATACATTAAATGCTTCAGAATTTAAAATTTATTTCTGCACCCTTTTTGAAGTCAGCTAATGGCTGCCATAGCAACCCTTCAAATGAAGTTAGCTTTCACTTCCGGTTAGAATCGTCAAAACTCCGCTCGGTTAACTTATTTAGCGAAGGGTTTAAATAAGTTAATTATTTTCACTATAAGGTGAAGGGCCAAGGGGATAAATTCTCGTGAATCTTGATTTTGCGTTATGTTTCGTTTCACTTCTCAGTGTCTAATCCAAACTTGTGACATCAGTATCAAAGTCTACTATCATCTCGATCTCGTTCTTTACCAGTCGACACATCACGTTCGGTTTGCAATCGTGAGATCACGTGAATACAGAAAGATCGTTTCAATAGAGATTCTGTCAGGTTTTGTGAAATTTATCGATTTGGGCCGTTTATCACTTGGATTTCGATGCACGAGAATTGCCCCCCTGTTTTGTAAGTCTTTTAATTCCCCAACGCAAAAAAACAACAGATGGTATTATGTTTACCAATTGTGTATAATTTGTTTGGAGATATGAAAAAGAAAATCTTAAAAAAAGTTTATCAAAAAAAACTTTTTCTGAAAAAGTTTTTGATAAAATGAATCCTTTACCCTTCCTTAAGTCTAAAGTGTTAAATCAACTAAGCCACTGAACCCATGACAAGCCGATTCGAAATTCTTGAAGAGATCATTACACGGCACACGGGCAAACGCATTCGCATGAGCACGGAATAAATGTGTACCTCTGTGTGCTTTTGTGTGTGCGTTTATGTATGAGTGTCTGTCCGAGGCATTGTAACACCTAAACGGTTGAACCGATTATGATTTAGTGTTTTTGTGTTTGAAAAAGGTGACTGAAGCGCATGATACAAAAAAAATATTTTAAGAGTTGTGAGACTGATTCATACATCTCAGCCGTAGGACTGCTGCCCACGCCCACAACTGGACATGGGCCTCCCTCATGGATCTCCATGGATCGCACCAAACTACCTCAGAATGTGATGACCCGTGTAAAAATATGGGCCAACCCTGATACTCTGGCAGGAAAACAGGAATCAGTGTTTGATACATAAACCTAGATTTGGTTTGTAAAGTAACGGCTCTTATAAATACGCTGACATATCCATCTGAAACGAACGTCTAATAACCTAAGCTTAAGTTGCTTGTTACCATACACCCTATAATCACATGATCACAGTCCCTATTTGTCCCCCATATCCCCTTCACAACCACGCATAAACATTCCTGAAACTTGAAAGCGATTACGGACCGTTAGTAGGGGCCGCTTGAATAATGATACCTCGACAGGGTGGGGTGCCAACTTGCTAATGTCTTTGGATTCTTGGAACTTGGTCATTTTAAATCAAAAGGTAAGGGAATTTTCAGATTTAATATACATAAAACTGCCGTGGGGTGCCGGCAGTAGATTGTTACCCCTCCTCTCATGTCCGTAGATGCAGTAAGAGCCTGCTAAGGGATACCTCTAGAAGATGAGCAGCCGCGTCTTTCGGTGTATCAACATCGCGTACTGCGCTCGCCCACCGCCTGCTAAGCGTGGTAAGTATGGCAACTACCCCTCAAGGAGATCCATGAGGGAGGCCTGCGTTCAGTAGTGGATGTTTTACGGCTGAAATTATGGTACATAAAATCACTTAGGCCGTCTCCGAAAGAACATGGATTTTTGCGTATTGATTGTGAACGCGATGCGCCACGTGTGGTGTATTAGAAAAAAAAACCTACCATGGTATGCCTCTGGAAGATGGGCAGCAGCGTCTTTCCTATCATAATAACGGTTTTCGCTCGCCAACCCGCCTGCCAAGCATGATGAGTAGGACCAACCACCCACTCATAATCATTACTTGGAGATCCATGTTGTTGAGATGATGAAGATCATCATTTCAGCCGTAAACGTCCACCACTGAACACAGGCCCCCTAATGGATTTCCATGAAGGGTAGTTGCCATACTCACCACGCTTGGCAGGCGGGTTGGTGAGCGCAGTATGGGATGATGATTATGATACACGAAAATACGCTGCTGCCCATCTTCCGGAGGTATCCCTTAGCGGGCCGGTGGTAGTAAGCAGTGGAAGGAAATTGAGGAGACCTTAGCCCAGCGGTGGGACTCATTAGAGCTTAGAAAAAAAAACACAAACAATAATTTATTATTTATTTCATAAATTCTTTTGTAAAAGGTTTCACTTTAGGCTGTTTGTTAATAAAACGAACAAACATGACGTAATCAGCTGCGGTACCATTCCCGTAGATCCTGAAACAATGCAGAATACTTACTGTTAACAAGGGCATTAAAAATGAACAATACTGAAAGGGTTTATAATACTGAACTTTGTAACCTTTAGATATCATAAAATGGTGAAGTCCGCTTATTTTATTGCGTGTAGACTGCATATTGACTGCCTCCGTTGCTTAGTTGGTCTAATAGCCGACGGATATACGCAGCAGGTAGCGGGTTCGATTCCCGCAACGAGACACATGTTAGTAACGATTCTGCAGATATTGGTCCCGGCTCTGGGTATTTGCCTATGTATGAGTCATGGGCTAAATCCCCAAATAAATGGATCCTAAAAGACATAAAACGACCTTGCGGTAGACCAGGACATCGATAAAGGGTCGAACTTGACGCACACTTGGAAGATCCAGTCTTTCAAGTGTGCGTCGAGTTTGTTCACTCAGTAGCTCAGTATAAAGAAATACCTATGGACTAAAAGAAGTGAGGCCTTTGCTGGCAGTTGCACAATTCTAGCATTTTTAAGCGGGCGGAATCTGAGTTACACATGTGATATTCGTGGCATTTAGCTAGTTGAAAGAGGAAAGAGGGCTACATCCAGCAGTGAATGTGGACAGCAGTGGCTGAGATGTTTTTTTTTTAATTTATTTAAGGACTTAGTCGCCAAGCGACCACATCGCCCAATAAACGCTGAGATGATAAACGAATAGATATCTTACAAATGACGAATAATAAAGGTATTCTAAGACTACCAGAGTGGGTGCTAGATACCCAAAACATTAGCTGTGCTCACGATGGTTCTGTGTGAAATATCCAGCATTAATTCTTAGACACTGACCGTTATCTTCATCAGGCATAGTGATGCTATGCATCTCAGACTCCCTCAGAAAGATGTACTCCGCCTTGAAGCCAGTTCCGTCGAGCCTGTCGTTCGACTTGAAGGTCAGGCGGAGGAAGTTCTTGTCTGACGTCACCATCAGCTCCTGGAGTTGGCCGCAGTGCCTCTGGCTGGATGCTATCATCTGGCTCGAGAACTGCAAGTAGTCACTCGCTGATACTGCTTCGCAACTGTAATGAAGTATGGAAAATGTACATCACTCTTGATAGATCCATGGGATTTTGGAAAAATGCAGTAGTAGATACAGATAAAGTACCAGATAAGTACTAAATGAAATAAATATCTAAATGAACAACAGAAACAGAATTCTAGTCGGCGGTTGAAGGGGCAACTCTTCCAAAGAGCGTTGGTGTTGTTCGTTGCTGGGTTATTACCTTTGCGTCTTTGTTTTTTCTAGTATATTCCGTAACGAACGCAGAGACGATTTCTCCTGAAGTTGCCTTGTAGAAAGGCAAAACACGTGAAAAATTATATTTGTTATTTATTTGGACTTTTTAATGGATTTCCGCAAGGTCACGCCAATACCAATTAATAACTTAAGTAAATTATAAATAAACTTAACTATTTAAATGTCTAAGAACGATAGGTTTAATATACAAAATCATTTGTAGTCTTCACCAAAAAGACACGCTTTTTGGCTATTGATTGTGACTCATTAACATCTCAGCCGTAGGACTGTTGTCCACATCTTCAGCTGGACATAGTTTTACCTCTTGGATCTTCAAGACTTTGAGGAGGCTGTTTCCATACTCCTCACGCTTGACAGGCGGATTGATAAGCGCAGTACAGGATGTGGGAAAACGCTGTTGCTGATCTTCCGGAAGAATCCTTATTCAATAATACTTTCCTTGGCAGATTCTTACTGCATCCACGGGCAATAAATATTCCACTGCCGGCACCCCACGGCTAGCTGTCAACTGTATGTAAATGGTGTGCGAGCCAATCTAAGTCATCAATGAGTTAGTTATTTTCTTATTTTCCAGTTCCAAATATATCCAATGTGTAAATGAAAAATGCAATCAAAATTTTGTCTCCGACGGGACTCTAACCCATAATGTTCAGACGAACACTTTAAACGCAGGCTGCCTTTAAAATTTCGGCCACGAAGACACTAACCGTCGGGTCGAAAATCTTGATTGCCTTTATCGGATTTGTAGCAACGAGTGTGGGATACCTTAGTCTGAGTTTACAATTTAAAAAAAAAACAAAAATAGCTTATATCCAATGTGGGTATATTTCCTTTATTTCTAAGTTTAAAGCTTCTGCTTCCACTTTATTTTATACATCCATTGTACGTCTATATAGAATTCCTCGCGCATCATTAAACTCTTTATTTCCTCTAAGGAAACTCCTAGCTGGCCGTTAAACTGGATCTTGGCGCTATGTTCAATCATTGGACAAAGAGATAGGAAGCAGTGAAGATTTTTAACGACATTTGTTAGCCCGGATTTTGCTAGCGATTTCGCTTGCATGGAAACAGCCGAAACTAACGCCCTTATAAACTCTGATTAAATTCAATTTGCAGGTAATGAGTTGATTAAAACTTTTCCTTACTTTTAAAAGACGTAAATTAATATTTAATTTGTACTCGTAACAAGCTTTATTATCTTGTATGTAATAAATGAGTTAATAATAAACTTAAATGGTGAATCTCGAACAGCTGTTCTGATTTGCGCATAATTGATGTTGTAATGGAAAACGTAGGTCTCTATTTGCTATTATGTGACCTTAACGTTTAGAAAATTTAACTTAAAACCACCGTATAAGTCCTTGATTCTTAAGTTTTAAGATAAAAAATCCCCATAGTGCGTCTATCCTACATTCCTCGCGCACCATTAAACTCTTTATTTCCTCTAAGGAAACTCCTAGCTGGCCGTTAAACTGGAGATTGACTGTGTTCAATCATTGGACAAGGAGATAAGAGCAGCAGTGAAGTTTTTTAAGACGACGCATTGGCGATGTTGGTGTCAGGGATTACAACCTTTTTCAGCAAATGCAAAACATTCGGAATTGATATTATATGTTATGAAAGTTTCACGTTATTATTTAAAATTGGTAGCTGGTTTATAAGATTGGTTGAATATCACTACAGAAAAAAACGTAAAAGCTGCCCTTTAAAGACATAAGTAGATTTTAACTTTACAGGTGAACTAAACCGAAATGCCTGTAAATTTTTATCCCACTAATATTATAAAGCCGAAAGTTTACTTGTATAGATGTATGTTTGTTACACAAGAACTAGGCTACGGATGGAGCTGACATTTCGCACACGTATAGATGTTGACCAGGATCAACACACAGGCTACTTTGTATCCGGGTAAAATGCATGCGAAGCGACGGGAACAAGCTAGTTTTACAAAATTACCAATACTTTTTAATATGTATATACGATAATAAGTATTCTGGCGCCTACGTCTTTCATTTCAAGCTAGCTTTACGAGTCAGTTTGAGGAATCAAGAATCAAGAATCAAAAAATACTTTATTCAGTGCGGCCGCATGGACCTTATTGACGCGTCACAAATTACAAAATAAAACAACACAAATAAATAGAATAAAGCACATAATTGAATCTGTTCACTTCAGAGGCCCCCCGCAGTCCAGGTTTTACCGTTGTAATTTAAACAACAACATTCAAATATATTTTTTATAAGCTATTTTTATTTATAAAGTGTAAACCCACACTAGGGTATCATTCGACCCGATAGTTAATTGCTCCGTAGCCGAACGGTAAAGGCAGCCTGCGTTAAAGGTGTTCGTCTGAACGTTATGAGTTCGAGCATTTTTCATTTTCTATTCAAATAATTGTCTATCAATGCGTCGCCTTAACGATATTTGTTAGACCGGCAGGATAATAACGTATCTCGCGACAGGCCCGCAACAGGCGATCGCTGCTGTCAAACGTCATTTTTGTATTATAGAACAGCAAGGAAGTGACATTTGACAGAAACGATCCCCGTTGCAAACCCAGTCGCGAGATACGCAATCACCCTGCGGCTTTTGTTAAGGATTTCTCGCATGGTCGCTCGCATGTAGACAACAGCCATTAAATATGTCAAGCGTTTTTCTCCGGATTGACATCATAGTTTCAGTAAACATAAAATAGGTACTTTAGCCAAATTCGATGCGAAAATAGCTAACAAAAAGCTAGCAACATTTAAAAGTATGCTTACTTAGCATTGATTGTGTGTGTCTGCAATCGTAAATAAACGTTTTATTTATTTATCTGTCTATTGATTTTTTGACAGAATACAATATAAATATAACAAATATAATGAATATTCCTAACAGATGAAGCTGGCAAGCGGAGATAGTTGTAATTAATTCAAAATTCTGTTATTGTTAATTTAATTTTACCAGTAAATTAGCGCTAACTCAATCTATAAGGTTGATGGGAACTTTTTTGAAGTTTGTCCTTTTAAATAAAAACGCCTCATTTACGTGAGATTATGTGAGAGGTTAACAATCTACGATTAATAAAAACTCTGTAAAAACCAACAAGAAGAAACTAATATTAAATAAACAAAGGTTGTCTGGAAGAAATCGCTCTAAGCGATAAGACCGCCCATTGTGTATTTCTGTTGTTTTTGTAGTTTAAGTTAATTTTAGTTATTTTTGTTTTTATTTTTTCTGTATGATTTACACAATAAAGAGTTTATCTATCTATCTATCTAATATTAAGGTTTATTACCGGCCGTTTGTTTAGTTGTATTCACATCGAATTTGGCTGATATAAAGGTACAAAATAAAGATATTTATTTTGATAAAAATACGTATAAAATACTTCGCTCTTCTTTCCGCTTCGTTTCAGTGGAGAGGCAGTCACTGAAGCGAAGCCAAGAGAAAAAGTACTATAAATGTATTTCTGTTGGTTCAAATTTACACAGTTTCGCTCTTCTCTCGCCAGTGGACGGGCGGGCTTATCGAAAGAATAAAGCTGTTTCTTCCACTGCACTAAGATACTGGGCATATGCCTACTTTCGGTGCTGACCAATGTGGCGTCGGCGCGGAAGCGGTGCTTTTCAATGCATACATTTATATGGAAACGGCCTCGTAGGCAGCGTCGCAGGGAGCATTGTAAGAGCGATGCGCAGCTGTCAAGCGGTGCCTGGCGTCTGCGCTTTCAACCGACGACGCCGCGACTTTTCAAAATATTTAGACATTTCGTTCACGAACAATGACACAAATTTCTCATAAACACAACACTACGCCGCTGTAGTGCCGCTTGATCTGCGCGCTGGCATCGAAACCAGATCTGTGTTCCCGCACCACCGAATCTGATATGTTTAACTGTTTGAACAAATAGCTGAACATATTGGAGCAGACAGCCGACTTCGTGACCGCAGCCTAAAAGCCTTTTGTCTAGAGCTTAACTAATGACTCATTGGTTATGTGACGAGTTCATTAGTTATGAGATAAATATGATCAATTATTATGTATGAACCTATGTCCAGCAGTGGACTTGTACCACAGTCCTAAGGCTGAAATGATAAAAAAGATAATGTGTGACGGGAGACTCGTCACTTATATTATATGACAAGTGACTCATAACTAGTGATTTATGACTAGTGACAACTTACGGCATAACCCCTTCCACGTCGAAGTGTGTAAAGCTAAGGTGCACCCGTTGGTTCTCGTTGCCGTAGAAGAAGTAATTGCACTCCGTATCTCGCGGGTAAAGGCCGGGGAAGTTGGGTGACGTCACGATGCCACGTGACCTCTCGCTACTGTTGTACACGAAGGCGCAAGGGAACTCTTGCAGTTGGGTCCCGGTTGGGATACTGTAATCTGAGAAGAACAAAGAATTATCTTTCAAACAGTTTACACTAGAAAAAGCGGCATTCAAAGCTGAAATTGTCTTAATGAATGCCGAACTTCGTATGAAGACAGGAAGACTAAGAAATAGGCTATAGTTTGTTATATTATTATTATAATCGAAACCGAGGCAGGCCAAAGAAACGCTGGCGCGATGACTTAGACGCGTTCCATGGGAGTCGGCGGGACATTGCACTGGACAGAGATAAATAGAGAGAGACAGGGGAGGCCTTTGTCCAGCAGTGGGACAGCATAGGCTAGTAAAAAAAAGATAATCATCCACTAGTGGGTAAAGGCCTGCACCATTTCCTCCAGACTCGATCTGAGTTCGCCGACTACGCTGGTCCAGTCCTCTAGAATATCATCGAGCGCATCCCGCCATCTACGTCTTGGTCTACCGCGTAGCCTTCTTGCCGGGTCTGGGAGCCACTCGGTAGCGATATTTGCCCACTTAGCATACGGTAGACATTTCTAGCCCAATCTCACTTAAGCCTCGCGCCCTTTGAGCAAAATTTGTGGTTTTGGTGCGAGAGAGTTCTGTGTTACGTATTCTTTCCGTTCGTCGGACAAGCTCGGACGGGACGCTCCCTAATTCTGAAGATGCGCTAAGGACCAAATTTGTGCACCGTAAATTCAGTATTCAGTTGTTTATTGCTTTCCATTGTAAACAGGTCTTAAACATAAGTAAATAGTACAGAATGGAACCCTGATGGGCACTGCAATCTAAATGTAGGTATAAGAAGGTAGGTATCATGCAAGATAATGTCAGTTAAATATTATTAAATTAGAAAATTAGTCATAAAAGTGATCATAGCCTTAACTTTACAATAAAAACAAAAATTGTCATGAAAATAATGATGTACTACGTCTTATTTACAAGGTATACAAATTGGAGTATTGGGGCACTGAAATTTCCTTTATAGATTTTTATAACAAAACTGTGCACTTGTCATTAGGACGAGAATAATGCTGGTATCCATAAGTTTCCGTTTCAAGCATTTTCGGTTCGCCGAGTGATCTCCTTACCTTGACTGGATTCGAAGGAAACTATTTGACCAACGTAAGACATAATCTTCGACATGAAACAATTCTTCGCCGTTTACAGTAACTTTGGTCTCAACGCTGTTGGTCATGAGTACGGTCATTTTCAGTCCAATTAATAAGTCAATTAAAGGACTTTTTATTTTTTTTATTTACTTTATTGATGAGTTTAATTCTTAACCTTCCACCGATTAGCCCATATTTTAATAATAAACAAACAATAAATCCTGTGTGCATAATATTAAGTTGCCGTCCTCGCGCCGCAGCGTGCGCACGCGAGTCCCGCTCCGCATAGCGATTCCCCCCGCGTCCCCCGCTCAACCGCGCTTGAGCTACCTGCCGTCTCCGACTTGAGTCCGACTCGTCGTTGAGACCGCAGGATCTGCTCGCGTTGGACTGTAGTGTCGCTCGCGTTGTGATATTGTTTTGTGTTGAGATAGTGACTCCAGTGTTTGTGTTGTGCCGTGAAACCCCACCAATCGCACTTGGCCGCTCGGACCGTTCTACGGCGAGTACCCCGTGCGATTCGCGTGCATTGTGGGACTTTTTATTTTGTACCCTCGTCCACACCTTGTGTTGCGGTCACTGTCTGGGGTTTTATTGAAAACCTCCAGTGCAGTAACACCCTATTACGCTTCTTCTTGCTTCCGGTTGGCGAGTTAGGTTAGTAAGCGCCGCTGAATTGCCTAAGCTGGGCCTTCCCTAGGGATCTCACCCGGCTTGGCTCTTCGCCCTACTAACCTCTCGCCCACCTACTCGGGGTACATTCCCTTTCTCTTCCTTCCCCGGAGCACTATGTCCGAGGGGAAAAAGCCTCCCGTGCGGAGATCCGCGCGGCGCGAGGCTGTTTTGGATAGGGCGACCACCGCGCCACCTGTGAGTGCGCCGCGGTTTCGTCCAATTCGGATACCAGCGTCGTAAAACGCCCCCCTGCCCCCCGAAAGCTCGGCCGGGACGTGCGCTGGCGGAACTGAGTTTCCGCCCCGCCCCTCCTCCGGAGCATCGGGACCGAGGGCCCAACCCAGACGTCGAGGAATTGACCTCTCCCAGGATGACGATGCGCAGGAGGACAAGAGGCAGCGTCTACGGACCCCCTCTGCCCCCCCGTCCCCATCCTCACCGCAGCCGCAGGAAACGCCGGGCCCAGGGAGACTGCAGTGCCTACTACTTTCCCCATCGCCTCCGAGGGGTGCAGCGTTCGACGTACAGACCGTCTCGGTGTCGTCGAGCGTGGCCTCATCCCCAGTCGTCGCCGCCATCGAGGAGGAAGCGTCAGAGGACGAGTCCTCCTCATACGCCGCCTTACCACCGCAGCCAGCGCAGCCCTCATACGCAAGGGTAGTGGCCTCACCGCCGCCTCAAGCCCCGCCTGCGTCTCACTCGCATACCCCACCGACTGTCCGCCTAGCGGTACCCGCAGGCCGACCCGTCCCAGCAGTGCGCCTGCCCAATGCAGGCCCCGCCGCTCGAGCACCACGACCCATGCAACCGGCGGTTGTGGGCCTCATCGAAGGTACCGCCGCCAGACAGCAACCAGCTGGCCCCACGACCCGCGAATCCTACGCGGGCCTGGACCCAGCGACTACTGCCGCCCCCACAAACCCTCGGGTGGAGGATCAAGGCGCCGCCAGCTTACTAAAGAGCTACCCACCCATCGTGGTGGAATGCCTGCCCAGCTGGGCACGGCACTTCGCCACCCTCCGGGAGAAGCTGGGGCACGCGCCGAACGCCCGACCCCTCGGCAAAGGGGTCCGGTTCACCCCACGCTCCCCGGAGGAATACCGCACCATCCAGAGCCACCTGGTCGAAGCTTCGGCGGAGGACCCTGCGATTAGCTGGTACAGCTACTCGGTCTCCGCCGAGCTCCCAACGAAGGTGGCCATCAGAGGCCTTCCGTGGGACACATCCCCGGAAGATATCGCTGCCGCCCTCACTGATCGGGAATTCCCGGTCAGATTTGTTAAGCCTATCCGCCCCAAACACGGCCGCGCTGGATGCCTATTCCACGTACAACTGGACCGCATGTCCTCGGAGGAGCTCGTGAGGCTTTACAGCATCACCGAGCTCTTCTACATGCCGGGCGTGTGCGTGGAACACTGGCGCGGCGCGGCCAACAGAGTGCCGCAATGCCACCGCTGCCAGGCGTTTGGGCATGCCTCGGCGCACTGCCACCGTCCGCCGCGCTGTGTGCGGTGCGGCGGGCAACACGCAGCTGCCGACTGCCCACGCCCAATCACCGACAAGCCGACTTGCGCCAACTGTGGGCGGGAACACACCGCCAACAATCGGCAGTGTCCTGTCCTCAGAAAGGAGGCGAGGAAGCGCGGGGTTACCATCCCGCCACCTCGCGTAGCCCCAGCCGCGGGACGGGAGGGGTCGCCCGACCCCCCTCCCGCCGGCAACACGGCGGCTACCAACCTTCGCCCAAATACAGCCCCACCCCCGGCCAGTCGCCCACCACAGAGTGGGCAGACCGCCGGGGAAACACGACCAAGAAGGCGAGCCCGTGGAGGTAGGAGAAAGCGGAAGCCGCTCACCTCCTCCACACCGCAGGTACCCGCAGGACAGCGGGAACAGCAACCCTCAGTCCCGGCGTCCCAGCCGGGACACCCGCTGCCGCGTCCCGCTCCACGGACGCAGGCACCTATCGGCGCAACAGCGCCGGCCATCCCTGTGGCCACTTGTGGCTACAGCGCCAGAAACCCCCCCTCAGAAAGCGCACCCACCGCGCCTGTGGCTGAACAGCGGCCCGTCGGACCGGATGAGGCCCCCGTAATACTCATGGGGATCCTCACCGAAGTTCTGATGGCCATCGCCGCGGGCGAGGACACGCGTGAGGTGGCGGTCCGGGGTCTGGAGGCCATGCGTAGAAACTTCTATGCATAGGCCCCTCCCGCACCGCACCTCCGCCCGGGAGAACCATTGCTGCCCGCCCACTCAAAGGGCTACAAGATACGAGACCTGGGGGTTGTAGCCCCCAGAGATGAAGCCGGGGTAAGGAGACGTACGTCTCGAGGCCTCACCCGGTGACCCCGAAGGGGGTACGGAAGAAGAGGAAAAAAAAAAAAAAAAAATATTAAGTTGAAGTCAATGCTACCTACGTAATTAAAAAAATAAACGGAGAGGACTCTACAGGTATTGGGCAAACCTTATTCCTCATACAATGTCCTTAGTACTACAGCGTCCCGTATGTATGAATACTTGTTGTTGACACAACGGTGAAAAAAATATACAAGGTACAGTTTTTTATTATTTTGTTTCATGAAACGCGAGGTAAATGAGAAACATGATCCTAATTTGGAGCTTGGATGTTGGCAACCGACGTGGGACTAAGTGAGACAAACTGACGAACAAATTGCTTTAATCATCTGTGGGATATTTTAGGCGTAACATTCAACATTACATGAAATAGAGACAACAAAATGATTAAATTCGCTGATAAACAACTTTGCATATTATTCAGCGGGAATGTTCACTTACTTGTTAGTGTTGGTGGAGGTACCAATTATTTCGACTCTTATAGAGGGCCTTCGTCAGGGTGAACTCAGCTCGCGACCCACCACCTCCGCGTCCCGTCGTGCACTAAACTTTTTTGTCAAGCGAGTCGCAAATATGTATATCAGGGATCATAATTTTAGGAATAATACCTAATTTAATACTCAAAACTCACTCTAAATGCAGTAGAATGTGGACTCTCCTCTCTTGCCTGTGGATGCAGTGAGAATCTGCCAAGAGATACCTCAGGAAGATAGGCAGCAGCGTCTTTGTATCAACACTCTGCGCTCACTAACTCGCAACCGCATTGAAGATCATGAGGGAGGCCTATGTCAAACAGTACCTACATGTCCTACGGTTGAGATGATGATGACTTTTATGCAGTTTAAAACACGTGACAATAATGGCCTAACGCCTGAAAGTAAAAGCCTTAAAGCGTAAAGATAACGTTAATGGCTCAAAGTACTTCTGAGGCTCTTACATAAGAGATTAAACTATAATTTGTCAAAGGCGTTAATCCGGCACTCAATATTACTTTAAAACTACATTAATATCCATTAGGTTCGTAGGCTAAATGACGAAAAAACCTGCGAAATTTTGATCGCTGTCTGTGCGATGAGCATTTTTCTTTCAAACTCAAACACGAAAAGCGTTTAATCAGTGGCACCGCAATTAACAAAAGTTATGAGTAAGCAGATAATAGTCTTTTTTAAACTTACGCGATCAAGACACATTATTAACACATATTTTACCGGGTATTTATAGCGTAATTTACCTTTATTATTGCCCGACGTTTCGACAGGATTGCACCCATCGTGGTCCCGGGAAGACTGACATGTTGTAGGTAACCGCAGCAAAGCGAAGGCGTCTTTTCAGACTACCCTTACTATATTTAAATATATTCTAATCTCAATGGATATATTCGGTCCATTTTATAATAAGAGCTTCAGTCGTACCTAGCGTGTGTAGAATAATTATTTACTATTTCAACAAAAATATAATCAAAAATAAAAAGAAGAAGAAGACGGTAAATTTTTAGTTCGTCGACTGTCAGTGAAGATGTTGCATATCAAAACGTGTTCTGTCTAAAGAATGAAACCTTATTACACTTGCGTTAACGTACACTGCTTATCTTCCAAAACGCAAAACGTTCAAAAACATTTTGTTTCTAGATAGAAAATACCGCTTAAAAACATTAATCAAAGTCCAATTCTTACTTCAACAAAGGAGTGCGATATCTTGAATCCCCGGCTACGTCTGGACGAATAGAGTCCTCTGAACTCTGAAGATAATTTTGGTCCATTTGACATTAGTGGCTTCGGTCGCTCGCTGCCGCAAAACGATGAACCTACTTAATTCCCCTTTAAATCGAAGGACTCTATCACACTAACAGTAAGATAAAAAAACTAAACTAAAAAGACATGAGACAAAAATAAAAAGAAAGAACAAATTGTAAAAGGCCTACATATTTATTATATTTATTTATTACGTATGTTTCTAGTAGTAAAAATCTAGGTTAGGGCACGGTAAGGCAGAAAATTACGCTTTCATCATCATTTATCACAATTTCAGCTACAGAACGTCAACTGTTGGTCATAGGCCTCCCTCATGGACTTCCAAGTATTGCGGCTGGAAGCAGCCTGTATCCACCGCCAACCTGCATATTTTATCACCAACTTTACCTACTTATATTATCTTCATTTTGTAACGAAGTTATTATTATGTTTTTGCATGTAAAGGGACATCTGTGACTCAAAAAGGTTCCAACGGAAGATCAGCGTTGTCATGTCTTGTGCAGGACAAGACAACAAATGCTGAGTTGGACGCCGATTTGTGGCACAATATAAATGTTTTATTTAGATTGTTTAATAATTAGCTGTATTTTTGAATTGTGTCAGAAATAAATGTGTTTTCTACTTCTTTCTTACCAGGTCGTCTGCCCATATTGTTGATGAACGTCCTACGCTGCGCTTGCCGGTCCGTGGCCTCTACATGAAAATTTTTCGGCCCCATCGGCCATCTGTCCTTCGAGCTACATGGCCTGCCTATTGCCGCTTTATAAAACATTAATCAAGTCCAACTGTTACCTTCAACAAAGGAGTACGATATCTTGAATCCCCGGCTATGTCTGGACGAGTAGAGCCCTCTGAACTCTAAAGATAACTTCGGTCCATTCGACATTATTGGCTTCGGTCGCTCACTGCCGCAATACGATGCCATCTTCTCGAGGCGCCCGTCCACGTATACGAAAATGTCTAGAGAGTCCATGCTTTCACAGCTGTAAAGAAAATATAATCTTATTGTTTTCATCATCACGATAAGTTCAGCCGTAAAACCGCTTGGCGAGCGCAGTAAGGGATGTTTATACGCGGAAAGACACTGCTGCCTATCTTCCGGAGGTATACCATAGCAGGCTCTAACTGCCGGCACCCCACGGCAAAAATTATTTCATCTTTGTAAGGTGTTTTTATATGTGTGCGTGACTGGAAAGAATTTGCCTTGCATTTACATAATTTTTAACTAGCACGGGTGGTAAGGTCTGGAAAATGGCGCTTATTATGAATACTTTGTAAAGATTAAAAAAAATATTGGTTGATCATCATTATATCAGCTATAGGACATAGCCAGCAGTGAACCTTATGAATCTCCAAGTTCTGATCATGAGGAGTTGGTTGCCATACGCACTACTTGACAGGCGGGTGTGCGATCGTTGTACGGGATGTTGATACACGGAAAGACGCTGCCCATCCCTTGATAAAGCGAAAGTGTTTATGTATAGATTTATCTTTGTTCCGTTTTCACCTCAAACCTCGTGAATCAGCTAGATTTTTATACGTAAACTAATACTACTATGCTAATATGCCAGTGGCTCCGCACGCGCTGGGAAATATAAACGAAAAAAATAAATAACATGGCAAAACGTAGCTAGGTTCCTCTATTTTTAGGATTAAAGGCCTCCAAATTAATTAACATTACTGCTAAGTTTTTGATGTCAAACATCTTTTGAAGGGTAAAACCGATCGAACAAGAGGTGACGCGTGATGCTTGGAGATGTGCGCGTTAGTAGTAGGGCGACTGCGTCATCCATCGTGCAGACTGTGGCGACTAGGGCGACTGTGGCGACTAGGGCGACTGTGGCTACTGTGGTGATCATGACAACTGGGGCAACTGTAGTGACTGTGGCGACTGTGACGACTATGGTGACTGTAGTGAAAATGTTTTACATCAGCCAGGCGTCCCGTGACAGCTCATCTTTAATGCAGGCAACGAAAACATACACCAAGCATTGGTACGGGGGTACTAGATAAGGGGGCAAAGGCCTCAAAAGATCACCAAAGGTCAAAAATGGCATTTTTGGGTTCTTGAACGTTTTCGGCCATTTGAAGAATTTTATTTTTTTGGTAATCTTTGAGGTCACAATAACTACGGTCCCTGGGACCCTAGGGTCACCAAAATCAATCAGTCCTCTTTTCTCTTTTTTTTTATTCAAATTTACTATAAGGACCTTTATTTAACAACGTGCCGGTCCTATCGTATTTACAATGATTTTAAAACATTACCTGCACCATAACCTTTAGACCGTGCTAACAAAAAAAGTTTAAATCGGTCAACGCGTTCGGTTGTAATCGTCTCATACACAGAAAGATAGACAGACAGCCCTATGCTTATCAGGGGGTTTCGCTCTCTAAAAAGTGACTAGGGATATAATAAATACTAGAAACAAAGGATTAACTCTATCCGTTAAAAGCCACTCGCTTTACGAGTTCTGTATTTTCAAAAACTAGTAACTATTAAATAGTTGTTTAACAAACATAAACTTTAACACCGAAATGAAGTTCTTCAACGGGTCAAAACCTCAGTGTTGTTTGTTCGGGCGCAGTAACCCGAAACAAATATCTGGAGAACATGCAAACATTGTCCCTTGAGATAATCGAACCCGTATCACTTGCCCCTAAATAGTCTAATGCGCTATTCATAAAATGTGTTTATTTTGATCCTATAAAACAAACAACTCAAATTTTAGGGTAAAACTGGTGGACATAATGCTGAAAGCATTTTTTATATATTTCTTGATATTTTTTTTTAGTTTTTTGGTTGCCAGGTCAGCCAGTCTTCCAAAGCAAACTAGCTTATTATGCGGCGTGCATAAAAACATCGTACTAGTCTCAAGAAGCTTACTAGGTGTTGCAGTACTAATGTTTGAAAATATTGAATATTTGCCGTGGTAAGTTTTCATGTACATATGTGCACACTTAACACGAGCTTTAACGGTGAAGGAAACATCGTGAGAAAA
The DNA here is from genome assembly GCA_963082625.1 of Pasiphila rectangulata. Taxonomy (NCBI): domain Eukaryota; kingdom Metazoa; phylum Arthropoda; class Insecta; order Lepidoptera; family Geometridae; genus Pasiphila; species Pasiphila rectangulata. The sequence continues at coordinate 5,428,210 of OY720244.1, read as the reverse complement.
CACGCGGCTCAGTTAGCTTCAGACGTATTGACCTGCTCTTTCCTCTGCATAATAGCTGACTAAGCTGAGAGGATGGTATAGGTGCTGGGCAAGCCTAATCTATCCAATGTCCCAGGCACTGCAGCGTCCCGTAAAGCATAATTACCAGTTGCTGACGCTGTATAAATCTTCTATAATAGATGCAAAGGCCTTACTTTTTAATTTTCATAGTAAATTATAAAACTTATTGTTGGTTTTGCCGGCAGTAGAATTTTACCCCTCCTCTCATGCCCATGGATGCAGTAAGAGCCTGCTAAGAGATACCTCCGGAAGATGGACAGCAGCGTCTTTCCGTGTATCAACATCCCGTACTGCGCTCGCCAACCCGCCTGCCTAGCGTGGTGAGTATGGCAACTACCCCTCATGGAGATCGATGAGGGAGCCCTGGGTTAGTAGTGGCAGTTTTGCGGCTGTTATGATGATAATTGGTTTCATTTTAACAACTGAAATAGATAAATAAAGCTAAACGTAGCTAAAGGCTACGAACGTAATCACAATTCAAATAGGAAAACGAAATGTAGCCCGAAATGCGATTTCCCGATTTCCCCCTGTCATTCGGAGATCTATTCAGGCATTGAAAGACTCACTCGATAGCATTTCACTTATCCTCAGCAAGCTAAAGTCCTCGAATAAGTCTGATCTCAGCTCCACGCGAAAAAGTTGAAGTGACACGGCGTTTTCAGCGTGCTAAGGGAATCTTTATTGCTGTATGGTATTATGGCTTTTATTATTTATATTCGGAACTATTTATTGCTGTATGATTGCTGTATGGGGTATTATTGGGTATTCATCGGTTGTAAGAAAAAGTTCCGAGTGAGTTAATAACTTGCTCTGTTAAAAGTTGTTTACTAGTCCATGTCATATCCAATATTCCCTTTCATGTCAAATTTCCAAATTTCGCACATTTTTATTTACTTTCAGTACTGTACTTATGAAAGGTGGAGAAGTTTGTTTGTGTTGTTAATTTATCTAGACACGCGGCTGTTCAGGCAAAGCGAACGGGCGACGACGCAGCAGTGTGTTTTTTACCCGAAGCATTTGGTGGCCATTTTGGTCCCTTCATAACTATATCTATTAAACACAAACACGTGAAATAAAAGCGTGAGCTTCAATTGATCTTAAAGGCCTTGTCAAACAGAGAGCGTAATTAGCGCGCGTCAAGGCGCTAAAGCGTCCTGGCCTAGCGCCGCGTTATAGCGTCGCGTTGTGTTGTACTGAACAGACTACAACCTGTCAAACAGCGCTAGCGCGCTACCAGTACGCGACGCTCTAGCGCCGCGTCATGACGTCGCGTTGTATTTTATTACAGAATATTAGTTAGTAGTTAGTAAGTGTGGTGAGTATAGCAACAACTCCGCCATTATCAGTACTTTACATCCATGAGGAAAGTCTATGTCCAGCAGTGAACGTCTTAGGGCTGAGATGATGATGATGACAAGTCCATGTACGTAACCTGGATTAATTTTCCATTAAGTATTAATCACACGCCTTATATGGCATCGAAAACATATTCATTCAATTACCTCACAGTATAAATTGTACGTAAAAGTGTTTGTAATTAAAAAAATTGTTTAAATTTTGCGAGAATTGAAACTTTTTTATTATGTATAGTAAAAGCATCGCCATTGTTTCCATTTCGCTTCACGCATTGTTCAAAATGGTGGTTATGTCTATATGGCAGTCAGTTCTAAGCTACTAGCGCTTTATGATTCGAAGTTCCGAACCGAAACCGTAAAGAATTTAAACACTTTTTATTACGCTGTGATGAAAGTTACGATTGAAAATAAGGGCACATGAGACCTTACAACTCTATATCTCAGGGTGACGGGCGCAATGCAATGCAGCATTGGCCACGTGCTTAGAGTTCACCGCGGTATTGCAGATGTAATAGGTAGAGGTTATCGTTTTACATCAGGTGGGCTTTCATCTTGTTTCGTCAATGATTAGTATAAAAAAAAACAAAGACAAGTGATAGACATTTCCAAACTACTACCAATAACTAACTATGATAAAACATTATAAAGCAAACCAAACTCACTCGATAACGTTTTCACTTATTCGTTGGAGGCTGAAGTCTTCGAACACCAGTCTGATCCGCTCCCTGCCCCGCGCTAAGAAGTCGTAGTGACACTGCGTTTTCGTTGGATACGGTGACGGGTGTAGGGGCGACGTGAAACGGCCACTTTTGCCTTTGTCACTCCGGAATACTTGGTTGCAGGTTGATGCTAGAAAGATAAAATGTCGATTAGAGTTTTTTTATTTTAGATATTCCCGCCTCGGAACAACTGTCTGTATGATCTGCAGATATTGTTCAGGGTGTTTTGGATGTTTCGAAATATCACAACATAATTACAAAAACACGAGAATTTATCGCGTTTCATTTCGCCTTTCATTATTCCCGACGTTTCGACCGTGTTACAACATCCGTAGAAAGTTTACGAAAAACTATTTTTTTGAAAAATATCTATCTACGTAGTATAATGTATTAAGTATATCAGTCATCTAGCACCAATAACACAAGCTCTGCTTAGCTTGGGGCTAGATGATGCTGTGTGAACTGTCCATTATTATTTATTTATTATTGCAACAACTTTTTGAGGTTAAATAAGTGGGTGTGAGCTAAAATGCCAACAAGACTTTTAACCTGGAGTCCAGTGGCTCCGAAACCCATTATATGCCTGTATTTATCAGGCGTTCGTCTGAACTTTGCTACAAAATATAATTGTAATAGACCTTTGCCGTCTTTACTTTAGAATACTATTTTGATAGCACAATGCAATATTTATAAGAAATTGTAAGTATTTATTTATTTAATTGAATACAATAAAGCACAATTCGGTGTCAACCCTATTTAGTTCGTTTGACTCAATCCTACACTACTACACTAAGTTTATGACGCATTACTCCCCTAGAACAATATTCTTACTGCACCCACGGCAAGAGAGGAGAGGCAAAATTCTACTGCAATTAAAAACAACACCTTAATCGGTGTCAACCCTATTTAGTTCGTTTGACTCAACCCTACACTGCTACACGAAGCGTAAAACGCATTACTCTACTAGAACACTGCACGAGCTTTTTCCTTGCATTAATTTCCGCATTCGCTGACTCTGCGCTTCTAGAGATCCCATATTTTACTATAAGAGTCTGAATCTTGGCAACCAAGGGCAGTTTGGGAATTTCTGCTGGGATATGTAATCAGCTGAATTTGACGAACATATTGCGAAGGTTTTAAAACGAGGTTCATATATTTTGAACGAGATATGTATATCTGTTGGACTCGCCGTGGGGTGCCGGCAAAAGAATGTTACTCCTCTTATACCCATGGATGCAGTAAAAGTCTGCTAAGGGATATCTTCGGAAGATGGGCAGCGTCTTTCCGTTTATCAACATCCCGTACTGCGCTCGCTAACCCGCCTTCGGCATTTCGGGAATTTCTGCAAAGATATGTGCTCAGCTGATTTTAAAGATATGCAGTTAATACTGCTTAGGTTTAAGGAGGAAGTGCGTAAGTCCATATACTGAAAGAGTTATGTGTATCGTGAATATAATCCAATTAAACGTCTGACAGCTGCGATTAATAGACAAAAAATATTTTATATTCACGACCTCTGTGGCGCACCGGGCAAAGGTCCGCCTGCGACGCAAAAGGGGTTCGATATATTTCTTCAGTGTTCTGGATGTTTTTATAATATATACAAGGTGTATAATATATACAAGGATATTTTTTTATTATACAGGGTGTATTATAATATGTGTACTAAACCGAAAGGGGGTGATTCTTACCATCCCAAGTAACAACTATAGTTCTACGTGTTTTTAGGATTCAGTGATTTTCATTCAAGAAAAGACTACGCAAGTTTAAACTTTAACAGCTGATTATGCGATAGTCCCAACCCAACCGCCAGCTGATTCTTGACAGGGTCATCGAACTCTGCGAAGTGTTGCCGTACAGGTACAAATAAGAGAATGAAAACAAGTCGTTTTGGAAGACAAAAACAGGATATCCTATTTTTTAAATTATTTTTATTAAAATTTTATAGTTAGTGTTATTTAAAAATGATCCTCAGATCAATATATTTTCCAAATAACAAAAAATATATTGACCTGAGGATCATTTTTAAATAACACCGACTAGTAAAATTTTAGTAAAAATAATTAAAAAAAAGGAATTCCCGTTTTCTGTCTTCCAAAACTACTTGTTTTCATGGGCAGAAATCCCCCCTTTCGGGTAAGTACACATATACACCCTGTATAGTAAAAAAGATATCTATGTAGTATAATGTATTAAGTATATCAGTCATCTAGTACCAATAATCCATGCAGTTGCCTGTAATTGGAAGAACTAGCCTATGCTTTTCGTTGATTTTACTTTTGTACTTTTTCCTTGTTTATCTTTTGTTGATGGCTCAAATAAATAAATAAATAAACTTAAGCTGTGCTTAGCTTGGAGCTACTTAATGCTGTGTAGATTGTCCAGAAATATTTATTTTATTATTAATTATTTATACATTTATTTTATTTTTTTGTATTCTAATATAAATAAAAAATGGTTGGCTTTTCTCACAGCATCATCTTCTGTTCTACTATACCTAAAGTAAACAAAGCTGGTGATATGGGTACCTGATTATTGGTAAAATACTTAATTACATACTTATCATATAGATAAAAAATATTTCATATTTCACTTATTTTGCTTCATCATTCATCATCATTTCAGCCGTAGGACGTCCACTGCTGGACATAGGCCTCCCTCATGGATATCCAGTTATTGCGGTTGGAAGCGATCTGCATCCACCGTCGACCTGCGGTCTTCACCAGGTCATCATCCCATCTTGTTGGTGGACGTCCTACGCTGCGCTTGCCGGTCCGTGGCCTCCACTCGAGAACTTTGCGGCCCCATCGGCCATCTGTTCTGCGAGCTACATGGCCTGCCCATTGCCACTTCAACGTGCTAATCCGTTTGGCTATGTCGGTGACACGAGTTCTTCTACGTATCTCCTCATTTCTGATTCGATCGCGTAAAGAAACCCCGAGCATAGCCCTCTCCATAGCTCGTTGAGCGACTCTGAGCTTATTCATGAGGCCAATCGTGAATGACCACGTCTCGGTTCCATATGTCATCACTGAAACACACACTGATTGTAGACTTTCGTCTTTAGGCACTGAGGAATTTTGGACGAAAAGACGTTGCGTAGTTTCCCAAACGCTGCCCATCCGAGTTGGATTCGTCGATTGACCTCTTTCTCGAAGTTAGACCTACCTAATTGGACTGTTTGTCCTAGGTATACATACGCGTCAACAACTTCGAGAGCCGAGTTCTCAACCATAACTGGGGCAGGCGCAACATGGACATTCGACATAATCTTCGTCTTGTCCATGTTCATTTTAAGACCTACCCGTTGGGAGACTCGGTTGAGGCCTTCGAGCATCGTGCCGAGTTCCTCCATCGACTTTGCCATGACCACAATATCGTCGGCAAACCGAAGGTGAGTCATGTATTCGCCGTTAATGTTGATACCTAGTCCTTTCCATTCCAAGAGCTTAAAGGCATCTTCCAAAGCGGTCGTAAACAGTTTCGGAGAAATAACGTCTCCCTGTCTTACGCCTCTTTTTAAGGGAATATCCTTCGAACTCTCTTCCTGTACTCGGACTGACATAGTGGCGTTTCTATACAAAGACTTCAACACTTCGATATACCGATAGTCAATTCGGCATCGTTGGAGAGACTCGAGCACCGCCCATGTTTCGATCGAATCGAAGGCTTTCTCATAGTCCACAAACGCGAGACATAGCGGCAAGTTATACTCTTTGGTCTTCTGTATCACTTGCCGCAGCGTATGAATGTGGTACCATAGTACTGTAGCCTTTTCGAAACCCTTACTTTGCCCCTTATTTTGCTTATTTTGCTTACATATACACATTAAATACAGCTTAGGTCTTACATTAGCATTGAGAAAGTACATGGACCCTGCAAGGGCACTGCAATTTTGTGTTTGGGCCTACATTAATATAAAATAAGTCATCAGATTTTAAATCATTTGAAGTACAATTAATTAATTATGAATTATCTGGTACTTAAGTACAAAATAAAATAAAATATCATTACTTAATTAAAAAAATAATTTATGAAAAAAATGTCAGAATTAAGAATACAAATATCCGCCGTGGGGTGCCGGCAGTAGAATGATACCTCTCCTCTCATGCCCACGGATGCAGTAAGAGCCTGCTAAGGGATACCTCCGGAAGATGGGCAGCAGCGTCTATCCGTGTATCAACATCTCATACTGCGCTCACCAACCCGCCTGCCAAGCGTGGTGAGTATGGCAACTACCCCTCATGGAGATCCATGAGGGAGGCCTGTGATCATCAGTGGACGTTTTATGGCTGAAATGATGAAGAATATAAATATAATCAACTAGCTTCTGCCCACAGCTTCTCATACGTTTTCCCAAATATAAAGTAGTTTACGTATTATGCTCTGATGCGTACTAACCCGAATGCGCTCTTCATTTCCTGTGACATGAAATGTACATTTTGAGTAGTGTGTATGTTCAGAAAATTTAGTGGCATAAATGGGTTAGTTTACCAGTAAATTGCAAAGTATGTTTTATAGAGCCGTATTTTATATTGTAACAGACAACCAATCGTCCAATCCAACTACCAATTTGAATTATAAATCACGGAAAATTAAAAACTTAAAATATCAATTGCGAATATTATGTAACTGCTACGATGCCAATACCGTTCATGCGTCATTTTAATTTATGTGTGTCAGCTTGATCGGTAGTTTTAGGTTTAAGAGGTAACAAACATCCATAGCAACAAACTATAAATACATATGTATAGGTACACAATATTTTATTTGGAACAAAAACAAAAGGTTACAAATATACGAGAAAACGTTAACTGCTGCAAAAGTTACAAAAAGAACTGAGAAGTAGAGTCAGCGCCCACCTCCGAAATAAAGGTTGCTCCTACTAGTAGACTTACATTAAAGATACATTCATATATATGAAGAACAAAAGCAAATATAAATACACAACGACTTTTATGTTCATTATTAAAATTATAAGTAAGGTTTTGTTATTGACTTTTTTAAACTTTCGCGATCACAACACATTATTAAACGCCTTCGCTTTGCTGCGGTATCTCCAACACGTCAGTCTTCCCGAGACCATGCTTGGTGCAATCCAAGCGAATCATGGGGAAATAATAAAGGTTGTTCATGCGATAAATACCGGGATAAATGTTTTAATTATATTTTGTAATATCTTTCATCCTTGTATAACGTTAATCTATGTCTCCCTTATTTGTTCACATGGAAGGCAGTCCCTAATATACAATACTAGCTTTTGCTCGCGACTTCGTCCGCGTGGAAGTCATAAAACTTTGATTCGAAAATATTCATTCATTCGTTTCAGCCGTAAGACGTCCACTACTGAACACAGGCCTCCCTCATGGATCTCCATGAGGGGTAGTTGCCATACTCACCACGCTTGGCAGGCGGGTTGGCGAGCGCAGTACGGGATTTTGATACACGGATAGACGCTACTGCCCATCTTCCGGAGGTATCCCTTAGCAGGTTCTTACTGCAACCACGGGCATGAAAGGAGGGGTAACATTCTACTGCCGGCACCCCACGGCGAAAATATAAATTCCATTTATTCCCTATCCCGTGGGAATTTCGAAAAATCCCTTCTTAGTGCACCTCTATGATACTTAAGGTATATGTGTGCCAAATTTCAAGTCTTTAGGTCCAGTGGTTTAGGCTGTGCGTTTATATATCAGTCAGTCAGTCAGGACTTTGAATTTTATATATATAGATTTTCTGGTTTAGGTCCAATTATCTTAACTAGATTCATGTTATTTAGATCAATACACGTTACATATCATATTCATAACGATGATATTATGTACCTTTGTGTAGTTTAAACATAAATATAATTTTTGTGTTCTCGTAACTTATACACTCAAAAATAACTTCAACGAAACCTCGTACTGTTTTGTATTTTGAACAATCGTTAGCTATCAAAGGCTTGTATTTTTCTTATACTTAAATAAAATATTCGCAAGCCTTTACATAGCCAAAGGTGAGGTCTTCATTTTGTTTTCAATTTATTTTATTTTAAATTGCGTCTCTTTTGAACCTCGCCTTTGATACTAGTAATTTTTAGCTGCAACGATTTGTTATATTTATTTTTATGACTTAAGGTGCCCGCAGTAGAATGTTGGATCTTCACTCTTGGCTTAAGTAGAGTAAACTATTATTAAATTTTATTATGATTTTAATTTTTTAAACCTTATTTGATGATCTACTATGCATGTAGATTTTAATATAACAGTTCCGTGCAGACTTAAAATATTTTGTCTCTAATCATAATTTAAAACTTCAAAAACCATTGTGTGTCGAACAATTGAATTAATGGTTTTATTTGAACACAAAGTTTAAATTATAAAATAATAATAAAAAAATACATAAATTTACCATATTCAAGTTAAAACGTTTCACTTGCCTATAGTGAACGAGGCACTATTGAAGTCAACTACTCGAACAGATAAACAAAGAGTAATATATTATAGTTAAGTACTTTTTGACAGTTTAAATGAAAATATGTCTACAAATCGTTACTAAGTAAAAGTTTTTATATGTAAGGTACAAAGATTTAAATCGTTAGATGCGCGCAGACTTCAAAAGCATTGTCTTTATATGTGTGTTAACAATAATGCCGACGAACTCACATTGGTTTAGCCAATAAACCAAACTATTATTTTTGTTCAATCATGTTGTACGAACTCGTGATAACCACGTCCGGCTTACACTGTGTTTAAAGGTACACTAATTCTAAATAGTGAGCTTGCTAATATTGTGTGGAAACAAATCGGTGCGGTCTGATTACATTAAGGGCGTATCTAACGATAAAAAAAAATCTTTGGTAAGGTAGACAACAAAAAAAGAAATATATAAAAATCTAAAACCTACACTCGGCCTCGTTACATTCCACTGGCCTCTGGAAACGAGCTGTTGAAGTGAGCTACTTGCACAGTTTAAAGAAGGGTACTTACTGGTGGCACTCACAACCGGGCCCAAGCCGGATATTGCTTTCTAAGCTTAACATAGGGATGTACCAGTTAACTTTCAGTGGCCTTTCAAACGAGGCACTATTGTAATCAGCAACTCTGACAGATATACAGACTGTATCGTAGTCTGTGTATGGGTAATGTAAGACTTTAGCTTGTGGTGCTTATAAGGAGTGGCCTATGTCCAACAGTGTATCAACTTAAGCTGATGATGATGCTTAATGTATAACTTAATGGCCGGGCTTTCGATGACTGCTCTCGAACTGATCTAGCTAAGTTTTATGTAAACCTATTTTGATAAGGCAGGCAACACAATTAACTTTAAAATTTAGAAATCTAATAGTTACACTCAGCTTCGTTACATTTCACTGGCCTCTCGAAACGAGCTGTTGAAGTCAGCTACTCGCACAGTTTAAAGAAGGGTACTTACTGGCTGCACTCACAGCAGGGCCTAAGCCGGATATTGCTTCTGTGGTACTTGATTTCTTATTGCCCTCTGCATCTGTTGGGAATGATAACGTTTTAATGGAATCCTTTAATAAGTTATGCTGTGGAAAAATGCTGTAAAACTTTATTTTATTGTTAAATGCATGAAGTTATGGCAACGTAACTTTATAAAGAAATGTACTCATAGGCGCAATTATTTTCTAACCAAAGTAGATACCCAATGCAATTAGAGCACTCTCAGTAGATTCAGTCAACAGATCCAGTCCGGATCTAGTGAGATTTTTCTAATGGGAAGATCCAGTTTTTCAACAGCAATAAATTATGGATCTAGTGATAGTTTTTACCTGTCTACTCTCAGTAGATTCAGTTTCGAAATTTACAAAATTCTATACGAGCCATTCTAAGCACATCACACAGCTATTTAGATTAATAATACATAGTAGTTTCAATTTTAAACGTGAGATGTGCAAACAATCTAGTAAAATAAGGAGATAACTCACTTAGTATAACGCGCGGAGGGAGCTGCCCATTCAATACCATGCGGATGATTTTCTTGAAATATCGACATATCTCGGAATGTGCTTCGACTTTAAAATATAACTTGAGTTATCCCCGTTTTTTACAAAATGTCCTCGTATACCGAGCAGTTTCACCAACCATAAACCAATTATTTCTTTAAATCTAAGATAACACTTGTTTGTACTGGGCAAGCCAGTTCCATCTCAGTAGTGCCCCAAGCATAACAGCGTCCCATACAGCACACTATCTGTGTAAAACTCTTTAATAATAGATAGAAAGGCCTTTTGTTTTTTTGTCCTTTTAAAACAATACTGGACATTGACACAGCCCTATCTAGACTCTCAAACCCTCAGTAAGCAAACCTTGTATAAAGGTAACCATAACAATGGTAGGGCATAAACCTCCTGCATGTCAGTGAAAACAAAGAACTTATACGAGGACTCAAGTAATATTTTAACGTCAAAATGTATTCCGACATGTTTTGATTTTGAAAGAAAATCATTCTCGTAGGTGTGGCAGCATCTGCGCGTAGCACACGAGTAGATAAGCCTTCGACGCTTAAATATACTAAGTGACTAATCGGAAAGTAAGACACCGCAGTAAGGGGCTAACGCCCGAAACTACCTACCCACGAAAACTTTGTCCGCGTGGTTAGACAACCACTGACTGACTCCGTATTTAACAAAATTAGGTATTATGTTTTTTGTTTTTGTAAATTTGTCGATAATGCTTGTTCACCTAATAAAATAATCAAGATTACAGGCAGAATACTTCACAATAATTAGGCCTGACGAGAATCAAACCACTGCGTTTCAGCTGGCTGTAAAGGGTGTATAAATGTGCTGTTGAACCTTAGTGGTCTATTCTTGAATGAAAATAATTTGTATTCTGGAAAGTCGTAAAGCTAAGTTGTTTTTTGGGGAGTTCAGCATTCACCCTTTCGGGTTTGTACACATATGATGAAACATCCTGTAGAACCACTGATCCACGGAGGTCACCTTTGGAATAAACCTACAAAATCCTGCATCACAGACATAAATATCTATTTCGCCAAGAAGGCCTAATATCGCCTTTCACATCTCTATCTGTACGGGACGATGCAGCGCCTGATACATTGTCAGATGGCTAATGCTTGTCTAGCAGCTGTACTATCCTCTTATCTTATTTATAATATCCCGAGGAAAGAACCTAAGGCTGACCAGGCGGCGGGTTTCCTCACAATGTTTTTCTTGACCATTAAAGCACGTATTGAGTGTGCACATACATTTCTCGTGAAGAAAAAGCTTGTTGAGCTTTGTTAGGTGCTACACAAACTTGAGCTGTGAACTGCCATTTCCTCTGTTCTTTTCCTCTATTACCCAAAATGTTTTGTTTTTATATTGTTTTGTGCGCGTAGATAGTAGTAGTAGATAGTCGTTTTTTTCTTTTTCAGGGCACGGCTGAAATTCTTTGGATTTCTGGACAGGAAGAGGATGTGACTTTCGCCTCCCTCTGGAACTCCCTTATATAAATGCTTACAAAACCTGTTATAATGTCGTCTTGTTGGAACTGGTAGCTGCCTTTGAATCCCTGTCCTGGATTGTTAGAATTTGCTGTGAACTGGATGAAGAGGTCTGGTCCGGTCGAAAGCACTTCGTACCCTGGAAATTACAATCTTTTAGAAATCGCAACTCACTGAAACTAATGGAGGTCACACAGGAACTGAAAATTATATAATCTTAAGCTCCTAATTGTGAAAAAAAAATTGCGTTTAAATTCTTCACCGTCGTGAATTTGGGGACATAAGTATATAATTATGCTTTTGTCTTAGAAATAAATGTCGTACGTAATTGTGTACCTTTATTTTGTTTAATAACTGGTTTTATTTTCGTGATCTGTTATCATCATCATCATATCAGCCGTAGGACGTCCACTGCTGGACAAAGGCTTCCCTTATTGATCTCCAAGTACTACGGTTGGAAGCCGTCAGCATCCACCGCCGACCACTGGTTCTCACCAAGTCGTCTGCCCATCTTGTAGGTGGATGTCCTATGCTGCGCTTGCGATTTAAATAATATCTAATATGTTAGCAAACAATATTATTATTACTATTATGAGCCACTTTCATCCCACTGCTGGGCAAAGGCCTCTCCCCATTCCCTCTAGACATCTCGATCTTGAGCCGCTTCTAACCAGTTAACCAGGTACTTGTCCAGTTCGTCCCGCCATCTCCGTTTGGGTCTGCCGCGTCGCCTTCTCGCCGGGTCCGGGCGCCACTGGGTAGCGGCTACCTTTGGCCACAGCTCTCCTGGCATGCGGCAGACGTGACCAGCCCAATCCCACTTCAGCTTTGCGGCTTTCCAAGCTTCTTAACGCCGCCAACTACGATTCCCTTTTCATCCCAACCAACCGCTAGCTTCCTACCTCCTCTAGAGTACTGGTAAACAGTTTCGGAGACAGCGGGTCTCCTTGCTTGACTCCTCTTGCTACTTTGAATGGTGGACCTACAGATTCTAAACTTATCGATGCTGTGCTATGAAAGTAAATTTGTTGTAATATATTAATCTATGTAGGTTCAATATGTTGATTGTTGAGGGCTCGGAATATAAATGGATATAGAATGATATCAAAGGCCTTCGTATAAAACGAACAAAAAGAAACATATTAGATATTATTTAAATCAATCTTTATCTGGATTTAATGAATATTTTTGATGATTTAATGCGATCTATTAACATATAATATATTATTTAAGACAGGGTTATGTCGCGTACCTGTTTTCTTCTTTTGTTTTTATCAAAACCATGGTTTTTGTCACGCCTAAAGCAGTGTGGTGCCGGCAGTAGAATGTTGCCTCTCCTTCGTTACCCGTGAATGCAGTAATAATCTGCCAAGGGAAACCCCCGGAGGTTGACCAGCAGCGTGTTTTCGTGTATGAATATCTAATACTGCGCTTGGCAATCCGCCTGCAAAGCGTAGCGAGTATGGCAACAACCTTTTCATGATTAGTACTCGGAAAATCATAAGGGAGGCTTTTCTTTAGCAGTAGACATCCTGGCTGAGATGATGATGATGATGATGACCTATAATTTCCAACAGTAAACACAAGTTCTGTGGAACGGCCCTTATTTGTAGTTTACTGTTGCGAAATAAACGGAGTCAACACAAACCCGCGCAGTTGAAATCCTGCTTAAGGGTTCTGTGATTCCACTGAGGCGAGGCTGAGCCGGGTAGGGCTTAGGGGTGCAAGAATAGGCATTATGGCAGGGTGTAGAAATCAAATATAGTCCGTCGGTGTAATAAGTATTCAGAATTTATATTTTATGTTTGTGTTTTATACTTCAAACTAGCCGCACACGGCAGTTTCACCCGCGTAGTTTCCGTTCCCGTGGGAATTTCGAAAAATCCCTCCTTAGTGCACCTCTAGGATACTCAAGGTATATGTATGTGTACTAAATTTTCTTAACATAGATATAAGTACACCCTTTTCGAAAAAGTATAGTTGGATTTTACATAATACATTAATAGTTTTTATTATAGACGAGAACTACTGTTCTGGCGCTTACGCCTTTTAGGTTTAAGCTAGCTTTTTGCATCAGTTTGTATGCAGGCAACCCGTGTCAGTCCATGTTTTACCATAGTAATTTAAACAATTACATTCTAACAATTGTTTATCAATGCATCGCTTTAACGTCAAACCCAACTAAACCACTCACGCAAGTCGGAGGAATAAACTTACATAAATAATGACGGACCAAGATAATAAAAACTGAAGTGCAATAGGCAACCTTATCACTGTAAGCTCGTATGTCCCGCTCTGAGAAAATGCGTCACTACTACATAATCTACTTAGTTGAATGCAACACCATGCGTTCCTACATTTTTATTTCGTTGTTTCACAAAAAACAGCACATACAAAAACAAAAAGTGAAGAAAAATGTTAAAAGGTACATTGATAAAGATAATAATATGTTTATTTTGTCACTTGTTACGGACAGTTAACAAAATAATAAAATTATTCTTAGAACTAAGTCAAAGTGACAAAAAAGGTCACCATTCAGCTTGTGCTGTGGCAAAGTAAATACCACAGCGCTGGTCTTCCATGGTCACCTTTTTCTCACCACACATTGGACAGTATACTTAACTGTATACAAAAACAGATGCAGCTATGTGCCCCGTAATGAGGTCGATAGACAAACTTACCCACAACTTCATTACACAATATAGAGAGAACCGGTGCACTGGATGTTTTGCCATCGAAAACTTTGATAATGTCAGCACGATTCAGGCAACTGCAAATAAAATGCGAAATGTATTTCTAGTTTTGTCTATCAGCTGCAAAAAATATGTGAAAAAAAAAATATTTGCTATATTATCAAATAATTAATACCGTGGGGCAGTAGAATGTTGCCCCACATCTCTAGCCTGTGGATGCAGCAAGAATATGCTAAGAGATACTTCCGAAAGTTAGGCAGCAGCATCTTTCCGTGTATCAACACCCCGTACTACGCTAGCCAACCCGCCTGCCCAGCGTGGTGGGTATGGAAACGGCTCCTCATGATCGATACTTGAAGATCTATGAGGGATGCCTATGTCCAGTAGTGGATGTTCTACGGCTGAGATAATGATGATGATGATGATGATTTAATCCAACAAGGTAGCGTTTGGGAAACTTAGCAACGTTTTTTCGCCCAACACACCTCAGTGACTGAAGACGAAAGTCTTAAATCAGTGATGACATATGGAATCAAGACGTAGTCGGTCGTAGTCCTTCACTATTGGCCTTTTGAATGAGCTTAAAGTCGCACAACGAGAGGACTATACTCTATTTTCTACGGGATTAAATCAGAAATGAGAAGATACGTAGAACTCGGGTCACCGATATAGCCAAACTGATTTGATTTGCACGTTGAAGTGGCAATGAGTAGACATATAGCATGCAGAAAGGATGGCCGATGGGGCCGCAAAGTTCTCGAATGGAAGCCACGAACCGGCAAGCGCAGCGTGGGATGTCCACCTACAAGTTGGTTGATGGGCAGATGACTTGGTAAGAACGGCAGGTCAGCGGTGGGTGTAGGCCGCTTCAAGCCGCAGTACAATGAGTTCCATGAGGGAGGCCTTTATTCAGCAGTAGCCGTCCTATGGCTAATATGATGATTTAAAATACTCACCACTGGTCGATACGGAAAGACGCAGCTGCCCATCTTACGGGGGTATCCCATGGCTAATTCCTACTGCATCCATGGCCAAGAGAGAAGAGGCAACATTCTACTGTCGACAACCCACGGCACAGAATAAGAATTAGCAGTAGTAGTTGGTATTTGCTACGGTTTCAGATAAAAGGTTTACCTCTCATCGCCTTTTTGAAGGAAGGACTCTTCGAACACCAGTCTGATCTTCTCGTGTGGTCTGTGAAGCAAAAAAAAGCTTTAATTTTTACTTTACACAACAAATATCATAAATTGGCGTTTTAGAACATTTGTTTCGAAGTTCGAGTTTATCATGGATAAACTTACGACTTAGTAAGAGTATTGCTAACAAGTTTGATCGTTAAAAAACAATACCTATAATCCTACGTAAAACTAACACTTTGTTTCTAACGTGTTGTTTAAGTAACCTTTTCTAGAAGAATATTCTAAAGCAGCGCAGAACCGTTATGCCCCTACTTGTCTGATATATTAACGAATGTTTTCTCAAATCCCCAAAGAGATTTTTGAAGAATTTCCGTTCATGCTGGCCCAAATTTTTGCTGTAGATACATACCTTTGAATTGTAATGGAATATTGACTTGAGTTTAAGTCTCGTTAGTGACCTGTATATAGGGTACTAAAAGCTCACTACAAGTTAATAAAATGAAACCTTTTTTAGAAACCTATTCAGTTAGAAAGCCTGTTTTCTAATAAAATTACACATCATTTCCTTTAATCATCATCATTACAGTCGTTAAACGTCCACTACTGAACTAAGGCCTCCCTCATGGATCTCTATGAGGGGTAGTTGCCTTACTCACCACGCTTGGCAGGCGGGTTGGCGAGCGCAGTAAGGGATGTTGACGGAAAGACGCTGCTTCCCATCTTCCGGAGGTATCCCTTAGCAGGTTCTTACTGCATCCACGGGCATGAGAGGAGGGGTAACATTCTACTGCCGGCACCCCACGGCATAATTTCCTTTATTTGATCCCAAACATATATTTGGAAACATTGGATTACTCATGCCCATTTTTACCCCAATATCTTGTGAACGTCTAAACCGAGTTTTACAAAACAATAAGACCTAAAAGAACCACGACTATAACAATATTTAAATAAAAAAACGGTCTACTCATTTGAGAGCTAAATGTGTAACAGAAACACATACATACGTATGGGTAAAAGAATATTCCGCTGAATTCTAAGGGGTACCAGTTGAAATGCAAGGGTCCTGATTTTAAATCAATAAACATATAACAGGTACATGATATCTACATTTTCTTTGAAGTTCATGCCGTCCTCGACAATCTTGGCAATGGCAGGCTGATTATCTCGCGACAGGTTTGCAACAGGCGTAAATCTCACGATCATCGCTGTCAAACGTCAATTTTTTTGCTTCTACAGACAACAAAATTTACCACTGACCGCGTAATTAATCAGCTTGCGTATTGACAGAAGCGACAATAGTACGATACTATGTCGTATCTGTCAGATTTATAAACCATGGTACCAAATTCTTAGCAAATGAAGTCCAAACTACCAGTAGCTGTAGTACAGTTTACTGCGTATTTTAGTAACAAACTATCCGCTAGAGGCGCTGTACATGTTTTCATACATTTTAATAACTACAGTCGCTAGCTAGTATACATTGTGAAAACTCATGGTAGGACCTACTGTTTTTAAAACTCACCGTCCATTAAACTGATAGGTACACCGCACGTTGCTGGGATAGCTAGACGGGTACCGCGGACTGTACAAGCGTCCATGCGCTGGTCTGCTTGGCTGGGAGTTGAACACGAAGTCACAGGAGTCGGCAACTTGCACACCATCTGTCTCGAAGTTTCCTATAGAGGGGAAAAATACAGGGTGTACAGTGGCTTTTAACAGTCTGTTACCTGAATAAAAAGTATCTACAGAAGAACCCTACAGGGTGTTTTATAATATGTAACCCGAAAGGGGGTGATTCTCATCACCTCAAGGGATAATTTTAGTTATACAAATTTCTAGGATTCGGTAATTTTAATTCAAGAAAGACGTCAATTGTTTCAAAAAATATTAAGAAATCCCGATTTTTGTCTCTCCAAAACGACTTGTTTTTATGGGGTCAAACCCCCATGTGGGTAAATGTGTTACATACATGTTATAATACGGTGTTTTTTATTATATTTGTATATACATATTCTTCATTACATATAGGTAAACATACACTATGCATAAGGGTCAAATGTTCTAAGGAATGATATGCTGTCATTTTCCTTTAACATTTGGCTAGATAATCCACAAATGTTCCTTGATTAAAGTAATGGTATTGTTGGGGTTTTCTCCTCGTTAAGGGATACTCCAGTTATAGTTAAGTTGTACGTAATAATATAGTTTACACCAAACCACTTGTTATAGTTTTAGATTTATTAAACACGTTAGATTAGGTAAGTTTAATAATCTGAGCCGCACGTAATGAGTATGTAAATAGCCAGCGCATCGGCGCGTGGCAAAGGTTTCGTTACGACTGTTGAAGACAGTTTACTGATACATAAAGTAAAACTGCTGTATGAGCGATATTGGCTCGTACAGGTATACTCTGTTTTGGTAAAGTAATATATATATAAACAAATAACATGAGTTTTTACAACTATTCCTTTTTCGAACCACTGAGACAACAATGCTATAATTCATTAACGGATAAAGTCCTTAATGGATTTTAACACAATTTGCATTATTGATCACCATTACTTTAACAAACAATTCACATGACACACGTCTCTTCCCCGCAGATCCACTAAACAGAAACCAACTAACCGTAAGTTGGTGTGGTCACAGTGCAAGCGGGACTAGCACTGTGATTGTTGGAAACCTGAAGTGGTTGGAATAAAATAAGAAATATGTTAAAGCTGGGAAGAATTGGAAGGAAAACTTATACAAAACGGCGTTTTCCATCAAGTTATGGTAGGATTATAAGTTATTATAGGTAAAAGCACGAGATGGGCTGACGACCTGGTGAAGACCGCAGGTCGACGGTGGATGCAGCGACCTGCGTTTACAATAACTAAAAATCCATTAGGGAGGCCTATGTACAGCAGTGGACGTCCTGCGGCTGAAATGATGATGACAGGTAAAAAGCTCCAATAATTTTCTCTACGTACATATCTAGATCTTGAATCACTATCACGGGTTCTGATCGCGTTCGTCTTTCACTCTATATTCTTCGGTATGCTAGGTTGCCTTCTCGGTACTTGTAGTTTGAGTGTTTTTGGACTAAGGTTAGGTGGCCTCAAACAGCATTATTAGTTAGATCTGGAGCGCAGACTGTGATTTGGACCCTGTCCATTTTTTAGTCAACAATGGAAGCTGACTTGCGCAACCTCGGAACCAATGACTGATAAGATACAGCGATAGACAGAACTCACTTTGGGTACCTGAGCCAATGTAGTAAGTAAGTAACGTTGTTGGATCTTTGCTCAACTTTAGAGGGTAGATAATTTATATTTGCTATCCGCTTTAAACGACTACCGTCGTTTTGAATTGTGGGCCGACGCGTCGCGCGCCCCCTTGCGAGTGAGCGTCACCAGTTGACTTTCGTGACCAGACAATTTCGGTCGTGCCTCATATTATTGAGGTTTATCCCGTGGATATTCGAAGCTTATTTTCAACGCTGCCATGCAGTGTCTATTATGTGTGACGTTCTCGCGAGTGCGCTGCGCCAGTTTTGATAATCTTTTGAAACGATCATTGCTATCGCTCGCCTCCAAACCAGGAACGTGCAAGGCCCGCCTGAAGAAATGTATTTGTGGAAATTTGAGGTAAGTGGCTGACTTAATTAACTTCCCATTTGCGAGCAAAGAACCACTGTCCAAATTTGTAGCGCTTGTTTGTTACAGCTGCATATATTTTAATTTATTTATTAAATAATGGTCCTTCAAAAACCTTACCAGCCTAACACTTCTTTGAGATTTACACTATAATTTCCGCTGAAACTCTGGCTCTACGCAAAGCTGGTTCGTTTCCCGCCAATTCTAATCTTATTTCAGGTCAGTGCGGTTTTAGATCCCCTTCACTGATCTAGGATAATGCTTGTCTTTTAATCCTTTAAAATGGATTGCGATTGGCACAATCGGGCCATTTATTTTCTTAACTCAGAGCAGACGGCGAAAAGACTCCATTTCTTTGTAAGAAGGAACTTGGGATTAGCAATTCCACCCCGCCTTAGGCCGGTTTAAACCTTCTAAAGTTATTGGTTTAGCCAAAACGTTGAATACCACACACAAACAGCGGAATTCAATATAAACAGTGATATAACGACTGCCGTGGGGTGCCGGCAGTAGAATGTTACCCATCTTCTCATAACCGTGGATGCAGTAAGAGCCTGCTAAGGGATACCTGCAATGATACCTCAAAATGGGCAGCAGCGTCTTTCCGTGTATCAACATCCCGTACTGCGCTCGCCAACCCAAGCGTGGTGAGTATGGTAAATGCCCCTCATGGAGATCCATGAGGCCTGCATTCAGTAGTGGACGTTTTACGGCTGAAATGATGATTATGAGTATAATGACGGTGTAGCAATTTCTCAACTTCTATGTGTGTCAGCCGTGTGGTGTCGGCAGGAGAATGTTGCCCCTCATCTCTTGCCCGTAGATGCAGTTCTTTTTTACAAGCTTTTATTTAGCGTGCCATGTATGTATGTATGTATGTAACTATGTATGTAAGTAAGTATGTATGTTCGGGTGGAATCTTGCAACTCAATTTTAAAGCAGATATCGTCAACAAAATGAGCTGAAATTTTGTATACACGTTTTGTTTGGATGGCAATGCATGGCTTAGCTGTGTGACGTCACTCTGAATCCAACATGGCGGAACACCCAAAATGGCGGACTAGTTATTTTTAATGCACTCCTACAATATGGGTATCAAATGAAAGGGCTTGTTGAGAATAATTCGAAAATGAAATGACGTCACTTTGAATCCAACATGGCGGAACACCCAAGATGGCGGATTAGTTATTTTTTAATGCACTCCTGTAATATGGGTATCAAATGAAAGGGCTTGTTGAGAATAACTCGAAAATTAAATGGACGTCACTCAGAATCAAACATGGCGGAACACCCAAGATGGCGGACTAGTTATTTTTAATGCACTCCTACAATATGGGTATCAAATGAAAGACCCTGCTGAAAATCATTCGAAAAATGATTTCGAAAACGAATAACGTCATAATAAACCCAATATTGCAGAATACCCAAGATGGCGGACTAGTTATTTTTTAATGCACTCCTACAATATGTATTATATATCAAATAAAAGGGCTTGCTGAGAATTACTCGAAAAATTATATAACGTCACTCTAAAACCAAGATGGCGGTATACTTAAGATGGCGGACTAGTTAAGAATTATGCTGCCAGTTACATTATGTTGGGTTTCACTTTCGAAACACTCGCGATTTACACTATTCATTGTAATGATAAACGGGCTTTTTACTCACGTTAAAATTATAAGTCGAAAATTTTGAAAATGAAAGTTCTCCTGGGAGTAGACGTTGGAAACCTATTTTCGACGTATAATTAACGTGAGTAGAAAGCCCGTTTAACATTACAATGTATATGTTGGATTTCTAACAATACACAAAATGCAGGGTAGTACTGTCGACTATGCCGTTGTATACTTGGGCTCAAAGTTCTTCGATGATGATCAAGTACAAGCATACGTGGTCTTAAGTATGGTAACATCATTAAAAGGTCTACTTATAGAAGAGCTTGTTCCAAATTAACCGGCAAACAACCTTGCAATAATGATTCGTTGAATGAGATGAACAGAATGAGAAAACTGTACATAAATAAGTAAATTAAATAACTTGACCCAATTGATTTTAATAATTTTTCAAACAAAGTAGATACAAGTACCTACTTAAATCTCGCGAAAAGCTATTATGTCACATAAATTTCGACTACGTATAATAATAATAACAATTACGCGTCGCAGGCGGACCTTCGCCCGCAGGAAAAGTGAGTGTGGCAACCACCCCCAATTTGGAAATCTATGAGGGAAGCCAATGTCCAGCAGTGGACGTTCTATGGCTGAGATGATGATGTTGTGGGCCAGACTATCAACTGAGTTTCCATAAGCAACATAATAAATGAACTATTACTAAATTAACGCATTTGTTCCATTATGCATATGTAACGTCTGCCATACATATGTACATAGTACTTTATGTTTATTTCTGTGTGTATTTAAGTGTGTTTTTTATGCTTTGTAAATTATAAAATCTTACAAACTAATTGTATGACTACCAAAGAAAATAATGACTCATTTACATTCTGTTTAATAGTGCGGAATCGTCTTTTACTTTATCTTGTTCCCACCACACGGTTCTGAAACTGAAGCGAAATTGTAGAAAGATACTGCAGTTCCTTTTCTTTATTGTTGTTTGGTTTTCATTATTTCACGATGCAGACATTCTGATAGTAAGAAACTATTTGTTTGTGTAGTTTCAACGTCGAACGGCCAAAACAAAGATATAAAGTTGCATCTTTGTTTTGGAAAAAACTCTTTTGCCAAATCGTAATGTTTCTTTTAGCGAATTATTTGCATTAAAAGTTAGAGGGAAATTATTCCGAATAGCCGTCGCTATAATTAAATAACTTTCTCACTACCCTCACTCCGAATGCCTTTTTATTTACAACTTCCACATTGATTTTGACATGTTTACCAGATCAACTAGACAATGCCATTTCAACAAAGATCTTTATCAATTTAGACAACCCAGAATATAAATCGCAGTCGCTAACACAAGGTAATAATAATAATTATGTCATTGAAAAGTCCCCTTGCTTTAACTAACAGTAAACTTAACAAGTAGGTACGTTATTTACTATAAGATTGTGTATGGTACATCATAAAACATTAAGTTATTGGTTCGTAATTACTTAGGCAATTATTAAAAAAACATTTAGAAATCGTTATAAATTTATGAAAGACACTATTTATATTATATGCATGTGTTTTTATAACTAATGCATAATTTATATAGTTGAACAGGTAACAATTCAATATTTTTGTTTGCTTAAGCATGGCACACCGTAAAATAGTAGTAAAATACATCTTCCGCGGCGCAGCGGGCGAAGGTCCGCCTACGACGCAAGAGGTTCGATTCTCGCCTCAGAACAAGTTTCTGTACAATCTGCAGATATTTGTTCAGGTTGTTCTGGATGTTTTTCTATATTATAATAAAAATATCTATCTATGTAGTATAATGAATTAGTATATCAGTCATCTAGAACCCATAGTGGTATTAAAAAAAAAACACTTACGTCTATCAATAAACCTGTAAGTCCCCACGA
Organism: Pasiphila rectangulata; assembly: GCA_963082625.1. Lineage (NCBI taxonomy): Eukaryota > Metazoa > Arthropoda > Insecta > Lepidoptera > Geometridae > Pasiphila > Pasiphila rectangulata. Next base: position 5,405,624 of record OY720244.1, on the reverse strand, counting down.
ATCCAGTCGCATTGCTAGCCTTCTCAGTATGGAACTCCAGAACCAGCAGCGGCCCATGAGAATACAGAGCTGGTGGTGCATCAGCTCTGTTGCCGCAGAGTACCCTCGACCAGGTGGAGTATTCATTGACGCCAGGTGGACCTGGGCCGTGGGTGCCGCCTTCGGAGTAGACTTTGAGGTAATCTCCACGGGTGCAGCTGTGGGATAAAGGAAATTGTAGGCTTTAATTTTAAGCCAACATTTGCAACTATTGGTTATAACTTTATACGTCGCAATCACAGGAATATGAAAGGTGCAATCATGTCGAAATGCAGGGTAAAAATAATAAAAAAATTATGCGATAAATACCTATAAGTAAGTGGGTTTGTAAAAAAGCTATTTTGATAAAAATAAATGTATTAAACCGTATTTTTAAGGTACTTATTTCTTCCTAAACACCTTTGCTCTGCAAGTCTATACGAACAACACATCTTTTTACAATCCGTTAACTAGAATGTGTCGCCAATACAACGATTGATTAGTACATAACAGCAATAAGATTGATATTTTCAACAATCATTTAAATAAATTTAGAGGAGACATCTTTGCCATATTTAGTCTTTTTTAAACTTTCGCGATCACGACACATTATTGACACATATTTAACCGGGTATTTATCGCGCTATTTACCAGTCTTCCCGGGACCACGATGGGTGCAATCCTGTCGAAACGTCGGGCAATAATAAAGGTAAATAGCGCGATAAATACCCGGTTAAATATGTGTTAATAATTTGCCATATTTGTTAATTGTAAGTAAATTTTTGTTTTTCTTAGTTATGTTTTTTTTTCCTCTCTTATACTGCTTGTTAATAATTTAGTCACGGTGTGTACACATATTTTGGAGTGCTGTCTAGCCTTAATAATGTTGGTTATTTCTATGTTTTGTCTACTAACGACTGTATTCTGTTTTGTGTGCCATAATAAAAGAAATAAAAAAAGTACCTTATTTTTGAGATAGCGATAACGATAACTTTGGAAAAGATTACAGGATATTATACATGATTCGAGTTTAAGAGCTCTGATCAACGTCACTATGTGTAATAGCATCGATATATTGAGAAACTAAACAAAGACTCAAAAGTATTAGACTGTACCATCTTTAAATAAATATTGTCCTACGAAAATCCAAAGTGAGAATAGACAGTAAACGGTTTTTGGCAATTTTAGGCATCAAAATGACTGTATCCAATTTATTTACAACGCATGAAAATGTCTGTTATATATTTGGTTTACTCGCCTGTAGCATATCATGTCTATCTCTAATGGTCTCAGGATAATGGATAATACAGCAAAAAACCCTTATGTAAAAAGGTTTCAATTACACATCAGAGAACAACCCCCCAGTTGCGATTTATCAAATAAACGAACGCTTACGACAAAATTATAAGGGTCAAGCGCAATGATAAGTAGGCGAAATTAATTAAAAGCAGTGCCTCTGGCCAACTGGAAAACTACTAGATAAATGGTGTACATTAAGCAAAATTCATCGACCGTGGAGGGAAAGGGAAAGTATAATTTTTCTCTTTAGACTAATTTGATATGAGATTTGTCGTGATAGTGGCCGTTTCACGTGCCTGGAGGAAAACGGATTCGCTCGATTTCGACTAAAGAGCTTAATTAGAAAATAATTTTTTATCATTAAAAATATTATGTTGGTGTACCAGCGCAATACAACGGCATAACAGCGCATGGGTCGAATTGACGGCGGATCGGGATGCATGGAGAGTTGGAGGGGAGGCCTTTGCCCAGCAGTGGGACACTTATGGCTAATTGTAATTGTAAATGGTATACATTAGAAAAAAATTCCATCGGTCGTGGAGAAAGGAGAGTGTGAGGGGCAGATCAGTAAAAGAGATGATTTTACTACCCATAAAGAAAAAGTGTTCTATTACAATGATTGCTTTTCACGTTTTGTCATTATTATGATTGAACGTTAGGGGTGTGCGTTCACCTTTTCACGATGCCAAAAGTGTGCAAAAAGATTCTTTAACTGAAAAATAAAAACTCAAGGCAATTTCTTGGTTATATTTACAAATCAAATCATTCATTTCAGACATTCACCGTATTACATGAAGAATTAAATATACTCGTATGTACAAACAATTAAAATTAAATAGTACCACTTCACAATATCAAAATACACATAAAACAATACTGGTACGTACTGCTCATGTATTCTGAACACGCTGCAGCAATGATTCATTAGAAACAATCTTAGTTGATTTAGATTTTTGTACCTCTGCATTTATTCGTGTACAGTCGCGTTCTATAGTGAAGTATAGCTCTAAGACTTAGTGGTACCTTATTGTATCCTTACCTTTGTGGTATCCTTTATTATGGAACACGACTGAACTTGCAAACTTTGATACTCTATTAATCCTTGATAATTCTACCACTCAGGATAATTTGACAGACGAATAAGAAAGTATAATAGAGACGGAGAATGTGCTTACATTCCTTTCATAAATTACTTCCTTTAACTATTAAGGTTTCCCCTGTATGCCCGGACTAATAAGACGCTGTCAACAGGGGTCCTTCCTTTACCTTTACCTACCTTTACCTACACATACAATTGGTTCATTTTCTTTTTATTAACTAATCGATTTTTGCTGTTTTTATTGTATAATTTAGTAGTATACTCTTAACTCAGAAACGCATCTTCCGCTGGAAGGGTATAGGCACTCCATCATACAGGTTATTTATACCTAATTTGGGTGCCTTGTGTTCTGTTTTTGATAGTTTTTATTCTAGTAGAATTAAGAACTAAATTTTACTTGTGATGTTCGTGATAAAAATAAATGATCTTTTTTTATTTCGTGTGTCAAAATTCTAGAAGCAAAGAACAAGAGCTAACGCAACAGCCATCTTTACTCAGATCCAGCGCAATTAGTTCACCATTTACAACCTGCCACTCGTTCATGGGCACAAAGTAACATACGTTAAATGTAACAAAGACACGTCTAGTAGTTTTAATCCGAAACAATTCCGTGGGACTGTTTTAATGAATTTGTTGAGTTATAGTTCGAGTTACGATCCGTTTTAAATTGAAAATTGAAACTAACTTTGTGCCAATAAGTTCGCTAAACATTAAGTTATCAGAACTGTTGTGCTTTGTTTATTTTGTTTATGAGTAGTCGGTTGATTTTAATTAAGTAAGTGTGGACCTCCGTGCCGCAGTTGGTTTAATAGCTGCAGGAGGTGTCAGGTTCATTTCCCGCCGTGGGACAAAATGTTTGTTTTATCTGTAGATATTCGTCTCGGAACTAGGTGATAAGTATGTATTTACAGAAAACATGTATCTCAGTATTCGATTAGCCATCTGGTATCTAAAACATAAGCTTTGCTTATTTTGGGGCTAGATGTGTGAAGTGTCCAGCATTATTTATGTATTTCAAGTCTCAAGTTACTAGCAGCGAGGCACAAGAGCTCACGTAACAGCCATCTTTACTTTTATCATCACAGCCGTAAGACATCCACTGCTGGACATAGCCCTCCCTCATGGACTTAGAGATCTAAGTGCTAATTATGAGGGGTCGTTGCCATACTTTGCAGGCGGGTTGGCGAGCGCAGTACGGGATGCTGATACACGGAAAGACACTGCTGCCCATCTTCCGGTAGTGTCCCTTAGCAGGCTCTTACTGCACCCACGGGCAAGAGAGGAGAGGTGACATTATACTGCCGGCACCCCACGGTAATCTCTACTTTGATCCAGTGCAATGCTTTACACACTTTACAATCTTTATAGCTACTCGTACATGTAACAAAGTAACAAAAGTTAAACATAACAAAGTCTCAACCGTCTGGTAGTTTTAATCCGAAACAATTCCGTGGGACTGTTTTAATTAATTCGCGGAGTAATAGTTCGAGTTACGATCCGTTTTAAATCGAAGATTGAAACTAACTTTGCGTCAATAAGTTGTGTAAACATTAAGTTATGCGTTTTGTTTATTTTGTTTCTGAATATTCAGTTGAATAATGATTTTCATTTGATTACAGGGCTCCATTAAGTAACCATTTATTTAATAAGATAAACAACTACACATTGAGTAAAATCTAGCCATTATTTGTTTGCAATGTACAACAATATCAGGCGTAATATAAATGTTTTTAAAAGGTTTTGTTGTGAAAATATTTAAAATAAGAATATTGAATTACATATTTGTTTTTATTTATTTTCTGAATGTACTACGGTTAACAAAAAATATTATTTGCAATGGTACCATCGATGTAATGGAACGACGGCCAACAATAATTTCCACAGCACCATTGTTGGTACTACCTAATGGTACCTCCTAACGGTGAACGAACGAAATTGACTACTAGGAATAAATTTAAAATAACGATCTGGTAAATATAAACACAAAGCGAAGAAATCTTTGAAATGGAGGGCCCGTTTAATGGATTTCCTCATTAGGAATATTGCTCATATTTCAATTAGCGACAGCCAAAAAGTTTGCGGGCCCATCAGTATCTATTACCGCTTGCAAACTAAAAGGAACAATTAGGCAATATAAATATTTATATAGAGGAAGTTGGATTTATTTTTTGTTTTATTCATTTATTTATTACAGAAATATTACATGTTTGTTATAATGTTTTCAATCCTATGTTAGGAATTATAGCGGTATTTATTAGGAGTTATACTCGTAGCGGTTCTTAAATGAAGGGATATTGGCATTTAAACTATTGTTTTTCATGATCATTAAAGCAGCTTGTAACTGTTTGATATGAAGGCCGCTTAAAATCTTATTAATAAATTGTTATTACTTAATGACGAGAGAAGCCGAAGGCCCACCTGATGTTAAGCGGTAACCTACCTTTTACTACAATGCCGCGGTGATCACGTTCACGAATCACGTGACCAACGCTGCATTGCATTGCGCCTGTCACTCTAAGACATAGAGTTGTAATTTTAATATACTTAGTTTCACCGGTTCTTAAACACAAATTTAGACATTACTGCTTGGCGGCAGAAAAAAATATGATGGTAAGACACTGCTAGACAGAGGCCTCTCTCATGAATCAACAACCACGAGAGGTGGATGCTTTACTCGCCACGCTTGGTCTTACTGCATCTGAAGAGAGAAGGGGCAACATTCTTTCCGCACGGCATTAGTAGTGATATACCTCTGATCTACATATGTATGTCTATAAATTACAAGATGTAAATGTAACAAGAGTGACTTCTATTCGTGAGCTTGGCATAACCTTTGATTTTAACATGTTGATGCTATTGTGAAAAAAGCGTCTAAAGCCCTAGGTTTCGTTGTAAGAATTTCATAGTCGATCAAGTGAAGACTCTCAAAATCCTCTACTGTGCAGTCAGAAGTAATATGGACTATGTTTCACAGGTGTGGAACCCCGAGTACCCATGGCATATATTCAGCTCGGATTGAAAGCATTCAAAAACGTTTTCTCAAGTGCTTACAATTTAAAACCAAAACATATATCCCAAACTACCTTTAACGGTGTAGAAATATTCATATCCTACCTCTATCAGAAAGACGACGAGTGGCAGATATTTCCTATCCTTTATGTGTAATGAGTGGCAGAGTGGACAGTCCGGAGTTAGTTATATAGGACTAAAAACTACTTCAGAATCTGTGAGATATAGGTAAAATAACCTTCTGTGTATCCATACATCTAAGAATAATTATAAGCAGAACACATTTATGATACGAGCATGCAGACACTACAATGCAGTGGCCCACAAGGTTGACTTATTCAACACTCTTCTCCTTCTAGTTTTATACATAAGTGTAATAATCTATTCTTTAAATCCTAATTCATAACTTAGTTTTGTTTATTTGTCAACTTTTTATATTTGCACTTATCTACCCATATGTGTAAACTTGTAATTGGCTTTCTGTACCTATTTCTTTAATTATTAGGGGTTAAAGTATGAAATTGCCGATTTGTACTGAAAAATTGTTTTTTTTTTAATTTAACATATTTATTTAATCAAAATAATTACGATTATTATCTATACATTGCTGTCATCTAATAGGAAGGTCATTTATGCCTTTGCGATAGAGCTCTGGTGATCTAGATTCGACAAACTGTGTGAAAGCATTTTGTACTGCCTCCTGAGAAGAAAACTTTTTATCACGTAGAAAATTGTCCAAATCACGAAAAAAATTGTAGTCCGTTGGAGCAAGGTCTGGCGAATACGGAGGGTGACGAATGGTTTCTAATTGCATTTCCTGTAGAGTTAAAACGATATCTCGTGCTGTGTGAGACCTCGCGTTATCATGGAGCAATAATGGTGAAGATCGATGCATGAGCCGGGGCTGTTTCACTGTATTATATCTATCATTGTTCGGAGTTCGGCACAATAGACATCTGCCGTAATTGCTTGACCAGATAGGAGAAAGCTACATTGAATACCACCATGCTGAGACCACCAAACAGTTACCTTTACCTTTTTATTGGTAAGCTTTGCTTTAGGGCACCATTTCCTTCACGAAAGCGTTTAAACCAAAATCGCACGGTGCGTTCATTAGCAGTCCTCTCTCCAAACGCAACATTGATATTGCGAGCTGTTTCTGCCGCGTTAGTTCCGCGTCGAAACCTGTATTCAAAAATCTCTCGAATTTTCGAAGCATCCATCTTTCTTGTCTAAGCTGAATAAAAAATAAACAACTGAAAGTCGATAATCGAATGTTGCACACTTTTTAAGAGAAGAACTTCATAGGAATCATTTGAAAAAAGTTTCACTGAAAAATCTCAAACCATGAAGGTTCTATGTCAATTCGAAATACCTATTAGAATAAAACGGCAATTTCATACTTTAATCGCTATTATTAAATTGCTAGATGTAAGTTTTCTTGTAAGTTGTAAAATAAAATAGTGATTAGTCAACCTCAATCTCAGCCAGTCATGAACCCTCACGACCTATCAAAATATTATTTCGGTAGAGATTATCTTATCACTCTTGTATAATAAATGAAAGATATCTAATTTACTCCCAGAGTTAAGTACAGAGTAATAGAAGTGGAGATCTGAGCCAGAGTTAATTAGTATACGGCTAACATACAAAACATACGTGACAGTGAAACGAGAAATTTGTATGTTGGACACCAGGCAAGTTTACAATAAACGCAGGTAGCAGAGTCGCCATTATCATAATCCCAGCCATACGTTCACTGTGAGACATAGGCCTTATGGGTCTCCAAGATCATAAGGGGGTTGCCAAGCTCACCGCGCTAAGTGGCTTGACGAGCCTATGGTATGTTGATAAACAGAAAGAAGCTGCTGCCCTTCTTTTGAAGGAATCTCTTGGTAGATTTTTACTGCGTCTGCAGGCAAGAGATAAAGGGAACATTATTTTGACCACCCACCCCCACACCCCACGGCACACTGGTGCAGAGTAATTCTTAACTACTGCAAGTCTGGTTGATGGCACTATTTATCTATATCTATCTATTTCTATCTATTTAGTAGTCGGTTTTAGGAAATATGAGCGTTTAATGTATAGTTTAGCTTATTTAATAAATATAATACGGCTTACACCACGTACCTAACTTATTATCATCTTGCTGACGTTTCGTAGACCATTTAGAGGCCCTTCTTCATGAGCATCGTTCGTGGCCGACTCCGAGGGCCGCGAGACATTATAATCACTTTTTATCGCCCATGATCTACCTTCATTTTCCAGCAACGACCCCCATGACGGTCATATCAGATATGTTGTCCAAACGACGGCGCCACTTGCTCCCAAACTGCTGAACCGAATTTGTGTTTAAAATGTTACTATTTATTTTATTGTTTATTTTAGGAAAATTACAATAGTTCTCAAGCTAAAATACACTCAAAAAGCCTTATTGGGCTTGCTTAAGTGTATCGGGCCCTCATACTTTAATCTATACGTAGGTACGTCTAACACTAAAGACGTAGATAGTCACTAAAAAGATAAGGCATTAAGACTTCCTTGCACAATTCTTATGCTTTCTTAACTCTATAATGTACACTTTATAAATAATAAAAAAACAGTTTTTTGTGTAAATGCGGTCATACGTGCAAAGTTTAATCTTTGCGTCTGGGGATGAGTATTTTTTCCGACATCAGCAATTTGGTATTCAATTAGAACTCTCGTGGACTCGTGTTTTTTATTCTGGTTTGTATTGGCAAAATTGTACAAGTTAAAACTGCATATGAAATAGCAACCGATCTAGTTAAATTAAAGGTACTGTTCTTTTGTTTGCAAATTTAGTTTATTTTAGGGTGTGCAATAAAGCATTTTCTATGTTTTATTTATCTAAATAACAATCCTACAGAATATACCTTGTGAAAATACTATAGTTATGATCACTTACATGTGGCTTTAAAGGTACACGTATCTCAGCTTATAGCTGCTTCGTTGAAACATCGCTGGCTTCCAGATAGCACCGGGTTTCGTACTCAAGCTCGAAAGACTAGCTCGATGTTCAACATCTTGATGTCTCTACCTCGACGGTACGATTCGGCGATGGGTCATTACCTCGAAAAATCATTACCTCGAAGCGTTTCTACTTCGACGGGTCTTTGCTTCGACTTTGGTCTATGCCTTGAGTACGAAACCCGGTAGCACCCGTGTGGGTGTCTTCGTAGGTGAAAATGTACGTTTGATTCGTAGATGGTCTTTTTTATTGCAGCTTAAGTTTATTTATTAATGTATAAAGGGCATTCAACCAGAAAATACCATGTGTTAATAATAGCTAGAAAAAATATTTTTTATATTTTTATTGGGCATTTTTGATGGGCAGACGACTTGGTGAGAACTGCTGGTCGGCGGTGGATGCAGACGGCTTCCAACCGCAGTACTTGGAGATCAATGAGGGAGGCCTTTGTCCAGCAGTGGACGTCCTACGGCTGAAATGATGATGATGATATTTTTATTATTTATTTATTATTATTTCTGTTACCTCAATTACAGGTTACAATTATGTTTTAGATATTCACGCAGGAGTTGTATTTTAAAAGAGTTATATAATTTTAACCTAGGCAATGTAAAGGAATTAATTCAGTAAAATATTTCAAGAATTTTGTAAATTCGTGGATCTTTGACAAAGTTCAAGGGATATTTCTCTTAATACATTCATAATTCGCTTCACCAATTACCTCACATAGTAGAAGCAGTATAAAGTTAATTTAAACAAATCTTTATACTTCATGGACGAATTTTCGTTGAACACGCCCTCGAGTGAAGTGTGGCTCAATCCGTGGGGATGGTGATTGGCGAGTGTACGGGACACACGGACTAACAACTTGATTGAAGCTAAGGGCTGTTAACTGACAGGCCTGCCAACAATCCCCTTAGCCTTTGGGCCTGTGTGCCTTTTTAACCCCCGGCACAACATTTAGAACCACTTGTGTAAATAAGATCCGTCAACTAGATGTGGGTTTTGTAAATAGCATTTTATCCAACCCTAGTTGTGAAGAGGTAGAGCTCTTGATAAAGTTATAAGATTTAGTTAAGCATTAACTTTGTTATTTTTTGTGATTTTGTTTCATTTCTTTTTCTTATACGGACGATGTGGTCGCTAAGCGACAAAGTCTTAAATAAATTAAAAAAAAAAACCCCGACACTAAACGACGAGTGTTTTAACTTCACCATCGTTTCGGTATGACTCGTTGGAAGAACTTTATTAAATTGTATTTTTAACATATGAGAGTGTGTTTTTTAGTCTGATTGAGTCGCAGTCGTTTTAAGTAAGACGTTCTAGGAACCTCTTAAATTTCAGAAGGACAACTCTTAAAAAAATCGGCTAAGTGCGAGTCGGACTCGCGCACGAAGGGTTCCGTACCCTTATTCAATCCAAATCAAGTTTTTTGTATGGGAGTCCCCCTTAAATATTTATTTTATTCTAAATTTATTCTTATAGCCGCTACAGAAATATCTGTGAAAATGTCGTCTAGCTATCACGGTTCGTGCAATACAGCCTGGTGACAGACAGACAGACGGACAGCGGAGTCATAGTAATAGGGTCCCGTTTTTACCCTTTGGGTACGGAACCCTAAAAACGACATTCAGTCATCATAATAGATATTAAAATTTGAATTTGGCATTAATTAACTGTCTATTTGTCCGAAGAAAGCAAAACCCGACTACGGTAACTTTTTACTATAATGCATAATGGTGATTTGAGTTTTGAAAATTTGATGATAATTTTGCTTAGACGAAATAAACCTAATTTTGTAAGTCGATGAATCAGAAAATCGTTATGGGCAATCCGGACACATTCGGAAGACTAGAAGTTTCGAAACTAAAGTCGAATACAAGAGTAAGTGCCCTGTAAGGAGTGATAGGGGGGAATGAAAGATCAAGCATTGGTTCGGGGGTACCAGAAAAAGGGGCAGAGGCCTCTAAAGGTCACCAAAGGACAAAAATGGCATTTTTGGGTTATTGGACGTTTTCGGCCAATTGAAAACTTATTTTTTTGGTGACCCTTTGAGGTCACTATAACTCCGGTCCCTGTGATCCTAATCACCAAAATCAATCAGTACCCTTTTCTCATTAAAACGGTGCTAACAAAAAAGTTTTATGTAAATTGGACACAGACAGACAGACAAACAGCGCTATGCATATTAGGGGGCTTCGCCCCCTAAAAAAATACATGTTGTGTCGACAAGGACCAGGAGAAAGAAAGAAAGAAGACGTTTTTGAATGTTTCCAAATTTGAAAATCTGTGTGTATCCAAAATTAACGAGTTGCGTAGATGCGCTACCAAGTCACTATACCGTAGCAATGTCGCCCTTAATTAATGAATCCATTCCTTAGAGAGAGATATTCTTTAATTTTCCTCGCCCTTATTTCAACGACTCTAAGGTTCAAATCACACATGAGGGGTAAACAGCTACTTCTCGTTTTTACGATCGGCCGAGATCTTTGTATGGAGGGCCAAGAATTTAGGGGCTCTATTAAAAGTTTATTAGAGTTAATGGGAAAAAAAGGAAGTGACGAGTAATGCGTACTTTATGGAATCTTCTGGAGCGTTTGATGGCAGGCTTTAAGCTTGGGTTATGTGTACGAAGGCTGGCAAATTCTGACTGCAAACTATCTTTTACATTACAGGTTTTATCACTGTTATAAACAAGAGCTCAGAGAAGAATTTATTACCAATATTTATTCTGAACATACAATAATGAGTACGTGCGAGGAAGCCTGGGTGTACGCGATATCGCTGACAAGCTACAGGAGGCAAGAATGTATGGCCACGGGAAGAGGCATACATACATGGAAAATTGTTGGAGGGAAAGACTTTCCCAGCACCTACTATACTCTTAGCTTAGTCATCTATCAGTCAAAAGAACAGGTCAATACGTCTAAGCTGACTAAGCCGCGGGTTTCCACAGGATGTTCCTTTAACGTTAAAGCATGTTTTCAATTGTGCACATATTTTATCAAAAGAGAAAAAATCCATTGGGTTAAAATATCGGGGGCTACATACCACTCTGCCAAAATGGCTTCACTGTAATATTATTTATATATACACAAGAAACCGTGAAATATGCACAAGCATATAGAGACCTATAATACCCAGCAGTTGATGTTTGTGTTACCTAAAGGAAATCAACCATTCATACACCTTAGCTTGATCACTGTGACAGCTATCATCAAAATCCCGCCCATCAAGTTCTGAATATTTCATTGGTATATTAGAACATCGCGTACCCCATGAGCGGGACTGCAAGAATAGCGGTAAGCTCTCGTAAGCAACATATATAACGTCATATTTTCAACATCATTCCTGCCCTTTTTGTGTCACTTGTCATGACGCAGCGAGCAAGCTACGTTTTACGAACTATAGGTATTTTCCTTAGGTAACACAAACATCCACTACTAGGTTTTTATGTTTGTGCCATATTTTAGGGTCCTGTGCCATCGAATCCAGGTCAGCCCTGCAACGCTTGTGTCGTCTGCTCATCTCGCTTGCTTTTGGACGACCGACGTTCCTGTATCCAGTTCAGGGATGCCATTCAGTTAAAGCCTTACTACAACTGTCGTTATCCTCCGTGCAAGGTGTGCCTATTTGAATGATATTGACCCTTGGCCGAGTGTTGCTCGGTTCAACCGCGATAAGAGATGATGTCATCTTGCAATATCCAAATCATCCAATATCCTTGCGGATATTAAATTAAGCATAATATTAAGACAAATATTGTAACGATGAATATAAAAAAAGTGAAAGAGTGAGGTTTCTTCTTCGCTTCTTTCCCTCACTTAAAAAAAGTTTTCCGAAGCGAACGAATTCAATTATATGCTTTTTTATTTAGTAAATTGACCATTTTAAGTAGTGTTTTGCTCTATTGAATAAACACTTATTGTCTTTGACTTTGCTCTGCTGCACTTTAGTTCCGTGATGCAATTCATCATCTTTCACTTTCGTCTGACTCCAGATCTTGACGTTGGAAACACGGTCAGTAAGCTTATTATTATTAGTTTGTACATTTTTATCTGTGCAACTTTTATTATGTACTCAGCCCCCCTTGCGTGAGCGTCCATGTTTCGGCACCATAAGTCATGGTGGGCAAAACACTATACCCAGCAGTGGGTGTCGGGCTGCGGATGATGACGCTGATGAGCACACACATATATCGCTAAGTTATTTTCACACAATTTTTAGGGGGCGAAGCTCTCTAATATGCATAGCGCTGTCTGTCTGTCTGTGTATGAGAAAATTACAACCGAACGCGTTGACCGATTTACATGAAACCTTTTTTGTTAGCACCGTCTTAATAAGAGAAGGGTACTGATTGATTTTGGTCACAGAGACAAGAGTTATTGTGACTTCAGAAGGTCACCAAAAAAATAAAATTCTTCAAATGGCCGAAAACGTCCAAAAACACAAAAATACCATTTTTGACCTTTGGTAACCTTTTGAGGCCTTCGCCCCCTTTTCTGGTACCGCCGTACCAATGCTTGTTGAAGACTTATCTTATGAGTTTTATACTGTTCCAGTTTAAAAGTGCTGAAACATGTTCTTCATTTTGGTTTTCTAGCTCCAAGCTCAAATTAAGTTAAACTGAAAGTTAGTAAATAGTTTGGAAGCTATAGTGAAGGTTGAGTGTGTATTGAATGTATAAAATAACAGTTTCCATAAATATTATCAGACTTTGGAATAAAACAAAAAGTTTATTGTGTTAAGAAAATAAAAGTAGAATTTGGAACTTTTCGAACAAAAAGAGAAGTTTGATTATAGACTTAACGATTATTGCGTCGAAATGCCTATCGGTTTTTCTCTTACAATCACCCTGCCGATATTCCCTTTTAGTTTTATTGCTAAGTCTGGAATTTTGTCATTCATTGTGAAGAGTATTTATTTTAAAGATTATCCAAAATAAGAATATTTCATAAATTTAAATAATGTAGTACAAGCAGTCAACTTGTTATTTACTCCATTAATTTGCTCTAGAAACGTATGATGCGGTTTCTAACTTAACTAAATAACATCCAAATTTGCGTCATCATCATCATAATCATTTCAGCCGTAAAACCTCTGCTACTGAACACAGGACCACATGGATCTCCATGAGGGGTAGTCGCCATACACACTCCGCTTGGCAGGCAGGTTGGCGAGCGCAGTACAGGATGTTGTTACACGGTAAGACGCTGCTGCCCATCTTCCAGATCATCTTCCCTTTGCAGGCTTTTACTGCATCCACGGGCGTGAGAGGAGGGGTAATATTCTACTGCCGGCATCCCACGACCAAATTGCATAATGTTAGTAAATATTTAATATCAGTAATCAAATAGGGTAGGTTAGATATGACTTTTTTCATTTTGTTTTGTTCAATTTAGATGGCTATAAGGTAAGAAGGGGTGGCAGTGCCTCGTATTTCCATTGAGTAGTTAGTCGACATGCGGTTTGACTAAGGAGCAATAAATATGTTCGCTAATTTTTTTAGGAAGGTGAGGTTATTTTGGTGTGGGAAAGTCCAAAACAAGAGATAGGCTCTTTTATTTGGGATTAGTTTTGGAGTGTTATTACGTAATCTATCAATCATTTAGTACCCATAACACAAGCTCTGCTTACTTAGGGCTAGATGGTGATGTGTATTATAGTGTCCAACATTATTTTTATTTATTTATTGAGAGTTATGAGTGCTTATAAAGGTGTATGTGCATAAGATATTTGCATGGAAACTCAAAGGGCATTGGAGCGCGCCATGCTCGGAATTTCCATGCTAGACGGCGCACCCAGTGTCTTAATTCCAATCCATGATAACGATAGTTGCGTTGGAAACCGGTGGACACAAAACGAAAGGGACCGGAAATAATGGAGCATTTAGCGAGCTGAGATAATGATGATAATGATTTATAGACTTTTATAACTTAAATTTTAATTTTGAATAGACTCTACTGCAAGACGAGATGGCTCTTTAATTACCTGCTTGAATGACATCGCCGGTATTACAATCAACTACAGTAATTTATAATTACTAATTGATAAGCCAACCATCTCGCAGGAGACGGGTTAATTTACTATTGATTTATGGAGAAGAAATTGGCAAGACTGTTGGCAGAATTATTATGAATTCTGATTTTTGTTTGTTAATTTCCCGTTTTTGTATTTCTTGTTTTCATGATATAAAAAAGCATACTGTAACTATCTTTTGTAAAATGAGTGTGAACTCTATTTAGATAATTTAGGATTAAGCATTTTCGAGAAATACAAAAATTAAATGACTTTAATGATAAAATGTTGCTGAAAATTCCCAACTGCTATATGTATGCTTATTACATTTGAATGTTTCCCGTGATTTACCATGGCATCCCATCAATCAGAACTGGGTCTTAAAGCAAGCAAACATTGCGAACAGGGCTGCGTATGATAGTTAACACTTTAAAAGATTTCATAAATACTTTACAATTGAACACCTGGGCTGTGACAAACAAATAAATCCATCGATAAGTCCAATTTCCCACCATTTACCAAAGGGCTTCTCCGAAGTTTTCTAGTAAAGTCTGAGTTATATTGATATCCCTCACGCGATGATGTGATTTTCTTTTCTTTTGTATTATCAAATTGTTCTGAATCATTGTCTTGTATTTGGAGACTGAAGAACAATTACCATCTTTAATCATAGATATTTTTATAGGTCTTGACAAAGATTTATATCGTTAGATGTTCCCTGACACCAAAAACTGTAGCGTTGTCTTTATAATTATGCGTGTTAGCAATTATGCCGACGTACGCACACTGCTTTTGCTAATAAACCATAATATTATATATATATATATAAATACCTTTTATTGTGCAATCATATTGAAAAAAATTCGCAATCTAATTATTGTAAGGTCGTCTTAATCTAAGGATTTAAATATCACAGATTATAAGATAATATATTTTACTTGTAGTATGGATCTGTAAATTATTCAAAATATAAAAGTAATAAAAAACTGATTTGTTTTTTATGATCATCTCAACTCAGCAGTTGTTGTCAGCTTCGCCACACTTGGCAGGTGGGTTGGCCCGCGTAGTACATAATGTAAGGTTTAGATTCAAAAATATTTACTCAAATATTGGGTAATGTGCCAACCCGTCCGCTATAAACTTGTCCGCAGCGGACGAGATGGCAAATTTAAAAAAAAATTTTTTTCGTTCGTTAACTCCTCCACTCAGTTTTATTGTACCTAAATCTAGGATGATTTGTACAATTAACGATAGAAAGAATGATTATTAAAGAATGTTTTCAATATTTGAGAATTAATAAAAAATCCCTAATTTCGCAAAAAAAACAACATAATTTACTTATATATATTTACTTTACGTATTAATATAAATAGACAAACTAACATGATAATGTAGGAGTAAATTATAATTTCACTCCTGCGAACCAAAAATAATTTTATAAATCGATTCGTTAGCGAAAGAGTTCAAGGGTAACAAGATAAAAATAATGACTTTGAAACCTTTTTTAAGTCAGTGCAACTTAGCGCTATACCGATTTACTATAATAATTAAATGAAATATGACTTTAAAAAAGAGCCTGTTTCGTATTATGTAACTTAATTCTGACCAAGATTTTAATCGGTCAGTTTTCCAAAGCTATGTTTGTTCAATCAAAGTGAAAGAGTGAGGTTTCTCTTTCGCTTCTTTTCCTCACGCGGAAAAAAAGTTTTCCGAAGCGAACGAATTCAATTACGCACTTTATTCAATTTAAATGTGTATTGTTTTTATTTTGTTAACTGAATACTCTACGTATTTTTTCGCTCTATTGAATAAACTTTTATTGGGTTTGACGTTGACAATCTTTTCTCAATTTGTATAAAACACCGACGTATTTGTGAAATTTAATAATTTCTGGCTATGCGTTAAACAAATTAACAACAAGTTTCCAAATACATTATACAAAATGACTATATCAAAAGTTGTCACTGAATTAAAACTTTTCACTTAGCTGGAAAGTTTTAGAACTGCCATAATCCGAACTTATCATGCGGCAAGGAGTAAACAACCCCTGCATTCATTAACAAAATGGTTTTCATGGTTACTCATTAAAATCTTACATGCCTTACAAATGAATGAATACCAACATCCAACATCTCGTTTGAACTTTTTTTTACGACTAAATGACGAGACCTTACTTAACTAAACCTTACCAAAGCCACCAAGATCCGGCTCGTCCAAACACTTATTCTACCCAAATTTTTATACGCCCCGGAGACATGGACTTTGCGAGAGATCTAGAAGAAAAAGATAGACGCTCAGGAAATGTCGTGCTGGAGAAGAATGCTTGGTGTATTGTGGACCGAATTCCGTACCAACGTATCCATACTCCTAGAACTCGGCATCAAGCAGCGTTTATCTGTTCTGGGCCAACAAACCCGTATCCTTAAATACGTTGGACATGTATTATGACGCATTGTTGACTCCATGGAACGCCTAGTCGTGCAAGGCAAATTGGAAGGACCACGAGGAAGGTCACTGAGACCAATGAGATAGACTGTTCAAATCAAATTGGCAGTTAGCGGTCCTCTAAATGAGTGCACTAGGAAAACCACTCAGAGAGAAAGATGGCCAGAAATCGTGAGGCGAATCATATCAGCCCTAAATGGACAATAACTCAATCTACCATGATAACCACGACCACTGTGGTAAGAGTGTAACGACATAGAAGAAGAAATGACGAGACAAGCCGAAAGCCCACCTGATGTAAAGTAACCTATCCTATTACAATTGTTTTTGTTTTTATTTTGTATGTATACGGTTTTATTGTTTGTTTGAGTTTGATGTTGTTTTAGCGTCCGTTTGTTTATTCTATTCCTTTCTTGTCTCCTGCTCTCCGTGGTCGTGAAATTACCCAGGGCGCCAATTGAAAACCAGCGTAGCATCTAAGCCTGGCCTGGCTACACAATGCTGAGTTGGGGAATAATTTACCCGCGCCACATCCTCTTCTTCCTGTCCGTATTGTAATGTTTTATAATGTTTTTTTTTGTATTTTTGTGTTCTTTGTTTATATTTGTAGTTATCATTTTTATTTTCTTTGTGGTTGTGTTGTATTGTGCTTGTGGTAAATAAATGTTTTTCTTCTTCTTCTTCTTCTTCTTCTACTGCAATACCGCGGTGTTCACGTTCACTAAGCACGTGACCTGCATTTCAATGCACCCGTCACCCTGAGACGTAGAGTTGTAAGGTCTTATATGCCCGTAATTTCATCGGCCCCCTTCAAAACGGAACACAGTAATGCAGACTCCACTGCAGGTCATAGCTTTTATGGATCCTAAGGTCATGAGGGTTTTGTTGTTATACTCGCCACGCTTGGCAAGCGGGTTGGCGCGTGCCGACCCCGGCAAGACGCTGTTGCCCATCTTCCGTAGGTATCCCTTGGTAGAATCTTACTGCAACCATGGGCAAGAGATCACATCCTACTGCCGGCACCCCATGTCAGTTTCAGTGTCTAATTCTCTAATTCTGGTGAGGGATACCAGATCTGAACTGACGTCCCGCATTGTGGTGTATTGTGCATTATTACCCATGACACTACGCCAACACAACTCCTTGAAGTATCTGAAAAAGACTCAAGGCTGCTGGCAGAATTCTATGAGCGTCCCCAGAGGATTTGCAGATATTGTAGAAGAAGGGCATGACTCTATGAGAGTTTTTGTGTTTTGAAGCACCAATTTTAAATATGTATATACTCGTATTATGTATTACGTTTTGAGCATAAGTGAGTACCAATGCGTTATATTCTTTTAAAAAAACGGCGGTTGATACCGATAACGCTTGCTCAAGGGACAGTATAAAGTAATAATAAAGAATGTCAGATCAATTTTTTTGTGTTTCATATCCGACCACGACATGTGGACGTCAGAGACAGATTCTCATGTAGTACGGGACGATGCAGTATTTGGTATCCCAAATACTGCATCGTCATCGTTGTAAAATGGATTAGGCTTGCCCAGCACCTATTCCATTCTCTCAGCTTAGTCAGCTATATTCACAGGAAATATCACGTATACAGCTGAGAGAGCCGCGGCTTTCTCCACGATATTTTATTTTCCCGTTAAAGCACGTGTGCACATAAACTTTTAAGAAAGTTAAATCCAGTGCACAGCTGATATCGAACCCACAAACTTTAATCCAAAGGTTAGAGAAAGAACTTTAATAAAAAGCCGACAGTTAGGCAGCAGTCTATACAAGATATCCACTTCCTATCCAAAACATCTATAAAACAACTGCCAGAGCAATGGACAAAGCTAACTAATTGCATGCATTTAACCACAATGGCTTTATTACCGCAGTTAAGCCAGCACTAAATTAGCTAACGGATTTGGACTTTTTTGGTTACATTTTGGAGGGAAAAATAGTGGAATTCCACAAACAATGCAGGCCGCAGTTTCGACAATAATTTCTAGAAACGAGGCACGTTGCACCCCTATTCCGAATATTGTACGGACAGAAATACAAAATGGAATGCCCGTGGACGGAATAAGGGTACATATATCTGCAAAAAATAAGAAAAGATCCAAGCTAGAAGATTTAACAAAACGGAGAAATGGAGACGAGCGGTATACGTCTTGTCAGTCTGGAAACTGACGCTTTGTGTGCTGAATTTGCTACAAACTGGTCAAAAAGCACCAAAAGGTAGAAAAGCAGACTCGGAAACCACGAAAAAGTGATAACCGCTTAAAAACCGTGGTCAAGACCAGTCAGAATACAATTCAGACTTGATTTGGTTTATGACCAGTGAATAATTACTAATTACCAGTGTGGTATTAAAAAATAATATGACTGTGAGTCTGATTAAATAAATAAAATGAACTGGCAATGTCTGTGTGTATATTTTCCCGGGTCAAATCTTGCAAGCTGAAGTTAAAACTCTTCCGGACATCCGTCTTAATGAAATTTGAAAATACATCTTTAGTTCCGTCTATTTTAGGTGAAACTTGTATTTGTAACAATCATTATTTTATTTTTTTATTTATCATTACAAAATACATAACAAAATAAAAGACACAACAGCAGAGAACAAGTAAAAATTAACAAATTTAACAAAGAAAAAACAGTTACAAGAAGGCATTTGACTCCAGCACTAGACCTTCCGTAAGAACCTGTTGGATACGTATGAACATGGGAAATCAAAATTCTCAACCTTTAACTTACAAAAATTAACAAAGGCTTGATGATGAATGATGAAATGAACAGATAATCTTGAATCTTGTTATGAAATATATAATATACAGGGCCATCGACCATCATCATCATCATCAACATTTGAAACAATTACTAAAAAATATGAAATAAGTGCTGTTTACAAAAAAAGTAGACCGACGAATATTAACCAAAAAATTGTAAAATAATTGTACTTTTGAGTCGAATTTGGTACACATAATTATACTAAGTAGAAATATCTAATCCGACTCAAACGTAAATTTTTTTTACAAATTTTTAGTGAATATTTGTCGTTTTTAGGGTTCCGGACCAAAATGGTAAAAAGGAACCCTTATAGAATCACTCTGTCTGTCTGTCTGTCTGTCACACATGGATATCTCGAGAACTACTGATGCTATCGACTTGAAATTTAAAATGGTAAAAGACAACACTTTTTTACTAATACAGCATATTTAAAAATGTTAAAAAATATTCTTATTTTGATTGCAGGGGGGCGGATAGGGGATCTCAAAAATTTTAAGTGAAGTTACTAGGCCGTGTGGGGTATCATATGAAAGGTATTCATTTGCACATTAATAAACAGTTTTTAATTTTTCTTTAAAACGTATCGTTTTTGAGTTATTTACAAAAATGTTGAAAAAACGACCGTTCCCCCCCCCCTTATCTCCGAAGTTTGCAGAGATAACCCCGTGATACTTTTAAAGCTAATAGAAGTGTATGTAAACTTTATAGGAAAATTATAGCGAACTCTCTAATTAGCGTAGTTTTTTGGACAAGGGGGGTGGAAGGGGGGTTTTCAAAATTTTTGTAAAGTAAATAGTTAATGTGGGGTATCATATGAAAGGTATTTATTTGCACATTAATAAACAGTTTTTAGTTTTTCTATAAGCCGTATTGTTTTTGAGTTATTTACAAAAATGTTGAAAAATTGACCGTTCCCCCCACCTTATCTCCGAAGTTTGCAGAGATAAACCCGTGATACTTTTATAGCTCATAGAAGTGTGTGTAAACTTTATAGGAAAATTATAGCGAACACTCTAATTTGCATAGTTTTTTAGACTATGGGGGTGGAAGGGGCGTTTTCAAAATTTTTGGAAAGTTACTAGGTAATGTGGGGTATCATATGAAAGGTATTCATTTGCACATTAATAAACAGTTTTTAGTTTTCCTTTAAATTGTATAGTTTTTGAGTTATTTACAAAAATGTTGAAAAAAATAGCGTTCCCCCCCCCTTATCTCCGAAGTTTGCGAAGATAAACCTCTGAAACTATTATTGCTATTAGAAATATATGTATAGATTAGAGGAAATTTATTACAATCTCTCTACATACCATACTTTTTTAGAAATCATCGAAAGTGTAAAAAATCTACATAAGTTCCGCTATCAGACAAGAGATGGCGCTGTCAAGGTTCTCCTACAAATATAAAACCGCCTTTGTCATATATTATATTGTATGCTCCTCTCCTGCCCGTGGATGCAGTAAGAATCTGCTAAGGGATATCTCCGGAAGATGGGCAGCAGCGTCTTTCCGTGCAAGAACATCCCGAACTGCGCTCACCAACCCGCCTGCCAAGCGTGGTGAGTATGGCAACAACCCCTCATGCACCTGGATCTCTAAGTCAATGAGGGAGGCCTATGTCCAGCAGTGGATATCTTACGGCTGTAATGATGATGATGATATTGTATGATGGCACGGAACCCTCGGTGCGCGAGTCCGACTCGCTCTTGCCCGGTTTTATTTTTTTGTAAAAATCACATACTTAATACGGGATATTAGTTGAATATTTTTTATTCATCATCATCATCATTTCAACCGTAAAGCGTCCAATACTTAACACACGGCCTCCCTCATGGATCTTCATGACGGGTAGTTGCCATACTCACCACGCTTGGCTGGTTGGCGAGCGCAGTACGAGTGTTGATCACATAAAGATGAGATATGCAAACAGAGTATATATATATATATGTATATTTATAATATATATTCCTATTAATCTATGGGTATTTGATTTATATCACCTGATTAATCACACTATTTCCTCCATTCAAATAGCCTCAAGTGATGTCGTATAGGACTGAGGTCTTAAAATTGCTGTCCTGAGTACGTCCACAAAATGCTTATACCTCTATTTATTTTTTCATGGTATTTTGTGCTGCAACGCCGGATTAATTTTGTGACAGTAGGAACAGTTTTAACTGTGAATTTGTACCTCACTAAAACATAAAATTACCATGTTAACATGACTTGTCGGGTCAAAATTTAAATACACTGTATTTAATTCAACTGTAGATATTAAGAATGTTTTAAATGTTATAATGTTATTATAAGGTTTAATAGAATTAGAAGGTTTAATATTAAAAATGTTGAATGAGTTAAAGTCCAGAAAACGGAATCAGGCAGATGGTGAAGTTAAGGTAATATTTCCTGAACTTTTTTAAATAAAATATTTGTAAAGTTATATAAAATCATTAGCTAATCTCACGTTACACTCAACATTCTAATTGAACGACGCTTTAACGATAAAAAAAGTTTTAACTTATTAGACGCTTGATGTAGCCTTATCGTAGTGAACATGGTCACCAGTCAACCCTCCTGGACTGGACATAGATTTATCATTGTTCGAGCCACTTTTATCGATCCGACGTTGCTCTTACCTACATGCAACCCACAGCATATTCATCATTAGCCCGTATGTGTCTACTGCTGGACATAGGCCTCTTCCATGGCACGCTACTGAGCTCGATAATTAGCTTTTCTCTTCCAATCTCAATTTTCAATCTCTGCCCGCTGCTGTACATAACATTGCCCCATCTAGCTACAGGGAGCAAGGCGGGCCCTACAAGTTAGTCGACACGCAGGGTCCACTCAAGAACCGGCATTGTAACCTGCCCACTGCCACTTCAGCGTGGTAATTCGCTGAGCTATGTCGGTAACCACGGTAACTTCGTTTCGGATTCGATTCCTTAGAGACCCTCCGAGCATGGCCCTCTCAGTAGCCTGCTGAGTGACTGAAATGGTGGACAAGCCGCATCGTCAGTGGTCATGCTTCGAAAATCATCACAGGTAGGACTCACTCATTCAGTCACAGCAAATTATTATTATATAATTCTATATTGCTCACAAATTACAAAAAAGAATGCACAATTGGCGTGAATACAGACGAAAGCATAAAGACTCATATTATCAACAAACCAATAGTTTTTACCCAGCTTATAAAAGCAAATCAAATAAAGAAACTGTTAGTATAACACCGCTATTGTTTAATTTCACTTTATACGACCGCGCGGGGCAGTAAAGTTAAAATAAAAAGGCATTTAATGTATTTCGGGAGTAAGTTTACGCTGAACAAAAACGAGTGAATCGTTACACCTAATGTACGGAATACGGACGTTGTCCGAGCCTGTGTTAGATACTGGTAGGGTGGCCATAGATTTAAACCATTTAGTGAATTCAAATATCTAGACGCCGTGGGGTGCCGGCAGAAGAATTTTGCCCCTGCTCTCTTGCCCGTGGATGCAGTAAGAATCTGCCAAGGGATACCTCCGGAAGATGGGCAGCAGCGTCTTCCCGTTTGCCAAGCGTGGGGAGTATGGTAACAACCCCTTTTGATCAGTACTTGGATCTCCAAGTCCGTGATCCGGGCTTTTGTCTAGAGGTGGATGACCTGCGACTGTGATGATGATGATAAAATATCTAGTTACTCTCGTGGCGTAGCGAAAACAGGACTGACCACAAAGCCGTGGGACTGACTTATACGCAATATTTTCCAAGCGGTAAAAATATTTTGAGTACTGACAAGTTTTGAGTTTCAGACGTTTTCTGAACATATAAGTCGTATTATTTGAGTAATCTAACTTCCATAGTCTATTAAGTTCCATTTAATATGCAACTTGTATTTAGTTTGGGGCAAGAGCTATGTTATTGCCCTATAAGGATTAATTAATAAAAACTTTTGTAGCAAATAAATTAACACTGTAATTAAATTAGTTTAACACTGAATGCGGCATAGTATGAAGCTAGTAATGAACCAACTTTCGTTCATTACTAGCTTCATATTCTTCATACATATATGCTCACTTGAGCAGACACAGTTAGAGTGTAGTTATAGTAGTGCTTTGCTGCGGTCAACTTCAGCACGCCAGTCTTCCCGCGACCACGACCAGTTGCAATATAGAGTAGAGTGCTGTCCTTGTGTAAACCGGCCTAATATCTCATATTTCTAATAATGAAGACTAAGTGAGGGTAGTCTGAAAAAACGCCTGTGCTTTGCTGCGGTCAACTTCAGCACGCCAGTCTTCCCGCGACCACGACCAGTTGCAATACGGTCGAGACGTCGGAATGGTAATAAAGGTAATCACGCAATAAATACCAGTTAATCCAATAGTAATAATGTGTTGTTGTTGCAAAACTTTAAAAAAGACTAATACCTTGTAAACCAAACAGTAAGATAATTAATAGTATATAATATAATTTAAATAATATTTTAAAATAATATATTGTTATCCTACTTTCTACAATATTACAAACGCGAAAGTTTGTAAGAATGTATGGATGTATGTTTGTAACTTTTTACGCAAAAACTACCAAACGGATTAAACTGAAATTTTGCACACGTTTAGATGTTGACTAGTATTAACACATAGTCGTTCTATCTGTTCTATCTGGGTACAATGCATGCGAAGCGGCGGGCATAAGCTAGTTTACTATACAATTCAAATGAGGCATACCTTTCAGTTTTTGTAAATGTTAAAAAAATTAAGGTTTTCTAAATCTATAATAGTAAATTTATACAGCGCCAGAAACTTAAAATCATGCTAAGGGATGCTGCAGTGCCTGGGAAATTGTAAGACGGATAAGGCTTGCCTAGCAGCTATACTGTCCTCTCAGTTTAGTCCGCTATAAGTGAGAGGAAAGAACAGGTCAATACGTCTGAAGCAGGAAAAATACATTGGTGCCCGGCCAGTATTGACAACACGATCTTCGGATTGGGGGTACATCAACATTTCACTTCCACTGCTGGTTAAAGATCTCGCTCATGGTTCTCCAAGATCATGAGAACTTGTTGCCATATTCGCTACGCTTAAGTTGGCGAGCGCAATACGGGATATTGATACACGGAAAGACGCTGCTGCCCATCTTTCGAAAGTATCCCTTGGCAGATTCATACAGCATTCATGGGCAAGACAGGAAGGGCAACATTCTACTGCCGGCAGCCCACGACAACGGTATATCAAATTAAGGAATAATATTAAAATCTGTCAAACACCGTCAATCCTGGTCACCGGCAACATTCAAGTTGCAGGCTTTTATTTTCCTACACGACTAGATAAAAGCTGCTCGCCGTCGATGTTATGGCATTAGCTTTTAGAGAATGTTACGTAAATTGATGCTACGTGGGTGCTACGGGCTACGGAATATGCTACGAGAGTGTGCGCTCCGCTACGAATCTACACAATGCTACGGCTACGAATGACTTCGTGTTATGTGGCTACGAATTGTTCTTTAAGCCTGTATGTCAGTTTAATAGTAGGTTAGCTTACACATACTGTATTTGCTAGCGACTGTTGTTGAATACGCACATAAACTCTAATACTCTAAAAATTACGCACGCAAACTTTCTACTTCCATATACAACAGGGAGTATGATGGCATGTGAGACTTTTGTACTACGTATAAGATTTAAAAACCACAAATTAAGGAACCCTTAAGGCGCAAATCTCGCTTGCACTTATCCGTTTTATTTTTAATATCGTCGAGGTTGGCTCAGGTCCGTTTAAGTTAGCGTATTTAGAGAGTTGTTGTAAAATCGTGTCGATAGATGTTTTGTATGGTTGATGCCCGCGAGCCAAACAACGTCGTATAGCGGATCACTCTCAGTAGATCCAGTCAACAGATCCAGTTTTAAGAACAGCAATAAAAAATGGATCTAGTGAGTTTTTTATTTGATTGTACTCTCAGTAGACCCAGTTTCGAAATTTACAAAAAATGTAGCTGTATCTATGTTAATGCGATTTTAACCTGAATCTTCAAGTACAATACGACTGTTAAATTTAAAATCAAACACCTAAAGACGATTATTTTGCCTTATGCCGCACAACTTAAGCTTATTTTTGACGTCAACGTTTGAGATCCTTTTTTAATAGTTATACTACATGGTGTGATGCGAAAATGATCTTAAGGTCATAATTAGATTTAATTTTTTTATCTTTATAATACAAAAAACCTATTTGTGGTTATAGGTATTATTATCTGTACATGTACGGCAACTCTTCGCGGAGGTCAATAACCCTGTCAAGAATCAGCTGGCTTTTAGATTGGCGTTATCGTATAATCAGCTATTGAAGTTAAGACTTAAGTGGTCTTTTCTTGAATGAAAATCACTTAATCCTAAAAAGTCTTAGACCAAAAGTTGTTCCTTTGAATGGTCAGAATCACCCCCCTCCAGCATAGTACACATGTTATTATACACCCTGTATTAGTCATTTATTAGCCACAGCACAAGCTCTGCTTAGCTTGGGGCTAGATGGTGACGTGAATTGGCCAGCATTATTATTTTACTTAACTGCCGTACGGACGAATTATCAACTTTTGACATGTCCTTGAAATGTTCTACCTAAGTGTGTTGTAACATTATAAAATTACGAATAACATAGGCTACTTTTTAACCAGTTACAAAGCACGTGAAGCCGCAGGCAGAAGCTGGTTCTGTTTACTATTTATCTAACACCAAATCCTGTATAAACCACACAGCAATACCGATGTTTTATTACAGCAATGTGTTCTAACTCGTTGCTATCATCAAAACCAAGACATAGATCATGCGGTGACAGCGCGTCGGCATGTCGCGCGACAATTAATACCAAAGCTGTTTCTACACGAGCGAGATTCATGTAGAATCCGGAAATGTGGTGAGAAATGTTGGAAGTGAAACATATGTTTTCTGCGGTTGGTGATAAAGTTTGGTTTGACTTCAGAACGTTCCTTACACTATTCATTGAAAAGTCAAACAGACATTCTACTCACCGTCACAGACCCTGATGTAAGTTTTCTCCATGAGGAACTGAGCACAGTACTGACTGACTCTTCTTTATTTTAGCGTATATTTTTTATATATATAATATCCATTACGAATATAGCGAATAACCACAGCCATCATACAGCACACAACTACTTTATTAGCCGAGTTTAGACTATCGTTAAGACCTAAAAGAAGGTGAAGTTACACCCATATTCTATTCATAATATAAGTCGTCTGTATTTTCATTTTGGTTTTAAAAACGAATCTATTTCACTATATCCCAAGCACTGCAGCGTCCCATACGTCATGAATAGCCAGCTGACGAATGAGACTAATTTCCTTTTAGTAATGCTTTAATATCTTGCTAATTCATTTACTTATTTCATTTTATATTAAAAGCTTTCCATTTCGCCACTTAAGTAGGTACAAATACGAACAACATTTGACAATTTCAAACTTGTGTTAGTTCTTGTCAACCATTTAAATTAAGCTCAATAGCAGACCTATTCAGAAGTTACGAGTATATTTGGGTATCCATTCGAATGAATTCAGACTTCACTGAACCGACGTAAACATTTAATCTTTTCGGTCCGCGGCGGTGAATTCGGCGGTGTACACAACACTTAAAAAAACAAACTCGGAATAGAACGCTAGGCTTTTGTGCTCAATTGTACGCCTGTTTAAGCCATTCATGTATGAAATATTACTATCGGGAGAGAACTGTCGTGTGGAAAACGCTTTGTTTGCAAATTGGTAGTGTGAAGCGACTTGATAAATTGAATTTCGATTTATTGGCAGCTGACTGTGTGTATTCCTAGTACGACATTTCAATCGTTATTAACGGCCTATTTCTAACACGGATCAGCTAGCTTTGTACGACTCAATCAATAAAATGAATTATGCTCGACAATTATGTCCTACCTACTCCCAAGCAAACGAAGTTAATGTTACGGATACCCGATCGAATACTCAATTTTTTTGTAACTAGATATTATTCTTACCCACTGTACCTCAGAGATCGTCAAAATGAATGATTTTATAAATAGTGGAACTAAAGAGTGACAGTGTCAGATGAAAGTTACTATTTCCCTACATATTAAGTAGCAGAAAAAACATGTCATTTTCCACTCCGCTAAGACGACATCAAATAAAGTCAGCCTTTATTTGATGTCGTTTAAGGAGAATTCGAACTTAAAGTAAAGCGGAGCGGAGCTGACGGCTTAGCGGTGCATTAATTGACCAGCGCAAACTTCGTTATTTTAAACCTTGTGCCTTTATAGCGATGTGATTGGTCAGCGATGTGACTGGCGTCACTGAAAACCAGCTCCGTGGTAGGGTTCTTATATTGCCTATGCTTAATTATAATAGGCTCTCTATTATTGCCTATGCTGAGTAACAACCAAATTTTGGTGTCAATAATTAATAATCTATTTGTTTAGCAACATACATATGCGGATCTGTTACTAGATTTTATTCGTTCATTTAGATATTATAATGGATTTACGCAAAGCCACGCCTGAATTGATTTAGGTTAATTTATAAACTACTTAACCCCATCAATTTCTTGAGTAGTGAAATTATTGCACGCCATAACTGTTCTGTAATCCTAAATGTAACTTCCGAGCTATCTGTGTTGGCTTTCATTTGTCTCTGTCGTGTCGCAGCTATTGTGGCCCATAAATATACAGTGAAAGTAAGTGGAAATAGTTCACGGGACGGAAAGGGTATTAGTTGCCTGTCATGGCGTTTTTAACAGATTTCCCGGTTATTGTAAGGAACTGCGGTATTTTTTTTGTTATAACAAAATATTATAGTTTTTATGTAGTTCGGTTTTTTATGTATTCTAAATTGTGAAACAATAACGTTTTTTGTGTAGTTTGGTTTTTATTTATTCTTCAAAAACGGGGTTATGAAATAACTTGATTATCATTTCAGCCGCTAAACGTCCACTACGAACACAGGCCTCCACGGCTAGTTGCCATACTCACCACGCCACGAAAACTAAAAACTGAATAGGTACAACACAAAATATTCATTTTCATTGATAAGTTTACATTCATATGATACCACCATATGACCTAGTAACTCCACATACAATTTTGAGACCCCTTTTCCACCCCCGTTTGCAATCATCATAAGGATATTTTTCAACATTTATACATGCAATATTAGTAAATAAGCGTTATCTAATACCATTTTAAATTTCAAGCAGATATAATCAGAGGTCCTAAGATACCTGTGTCAGACAATGTTTTGGTGCGGAACCCTATTGTGAAAAACTGGCCTTAGACCGCAGCTTGAAATTATTTAAACCTGGTAGGTAACCTGGTAACCTTAGGTATCCGGGACGTTGAAACCATTGTACTAGTTCAGGATTTCCTCAATGATTTCTTATTCATCCATACAACCTACTTTCATATTTGACAAGCTCTGTGGTGCAGCGGGCGAAGGACAGCCTGCTACGTTGCGGGTTCGATTCCCGGCTCGGGACAAATGTCTATACGATCTGCAGATATTTGTTCAGGATATTCTGGATGATTTTCTATATAATGATAAATATATGTAGTATAATGTTTTAAGTATATCAGTCATTATACCCATAATATAAGCTTTGCTTAGCTTGGGGCTAGGTGATTTTTCAGCTTCATTTATTTAATATAAGTCGCATAAACATTTTACTAGATTAATTTCCCCATGTTTATTAAAAACCTTTTAAGCGTATATTGTGGAGTCACTAATTGCGTGTACATTTAGTATTCATATGCATATTAATTTGCTCCGCGAGGCAAAATTGCCATTTTGCGAAATTATTTTTGGCACAACAGTGCTATTATTCATATACTTAAATGTATTCGCGTGTTTTTCATAAAATCCATGTGGAATGTTATCCGAAAGCTTTTTAAACTTTTCCCGAGGGAATCCGTCACTTACAAAAAGACAGCGAGAAATTTCCTGCATATTGTTATAATATTGAATCGTATTTAATATCTGGTACCGTTACTCATTCAATAAGTTCACTTTTTAAGTGCATTTAAGTAATTCATCGCGTATTGATTCAGGCTTTGTATTTCATCAAATATGAAACCATTGAAGCGGTTTGAAAATGTTCGAGAATTTGAACGTATATTGATATGTAGATGTACAATAGTTGCATAGGCCGTCATAATTCATACGTAAATTATTATCCAATTAATTCATTTTATATTCACAATCAGCTTATATAATGATCAACACAATTCATACATTTTTATTTGACCTATCTCCACTCAAATTTCCGTCTACTTTTCGTGCGTCTACTCGTTGTCAGCTGGTCTACGGGTGGACGCCACGTGGTCCATTATCAAGAGAAATTGGCTCCTCGTTTGTCACGGAATACACTAGAAACAACAAAAAAATGGTGACGTGGATAGGATGGCATAGATGATAGGCCTCCCTTATGGATCTCCACATGCTTGCCACGCTTGGCAGGCGGATTGGCGAGCGCAGTACAGGATGTTGATACACGGAAAGACGCTGCCTATCTTCCGGAGGTATCCCTTAGCAGATTCTTACTGCATCCATGGGCAAGGAGAGGCAACATACTACTCCCACGTATATTCGCGCATAATAACGAAGTTATTGAAATTCGCTTTCGGTATAAAAATAAATGGTTGTACGAATCCAATGAAGCGGTAGATGAAACGATTTTGCAAATGGATTTCTGTCAGTTTTTTATTACATTTACATTTTCTTGCACCATTAATCAAATTTTGTGTTTACCTGCGCAGATTTGAAACAAATATCATTAGTCAGTTGAATATACTTGATGATCTTATGGGTACACCACGTGTTTACTAAGATTATAGAATCTTTCATCATTTCAGCCATAAAAACGTCCACTGATGAACACAGGCCTCCCTCATGGATCTCCATGAGGGGTAGTTGCCTTCCTCACCACGCTTGGCAGGCGGGTTAGTGAGCGCAGTATGGTATGTTGATACACGGATAGTCGCTGCTGCCCATCTTCCGGAGGTATCCCTTAGCAGGCTCTTACTGCATCGATGGGCATGAGAGGAGGGGTATCATTCTACTGCCGGCACCCTAAGGCGGGAATTATAGAATATTTATTACCTTAAAATACATGTATAGTCGCTTACATGAGAATAGTTATTAATCTTAAGGTTAACACTTCACTTAGACATTTGATATTCTACCTATATTATAATGAATAATATTAATTTTATTGTTTCATCATATCAGCCATAAAATTCCACTGATGAACACAGGCCTCCCTCATGGATATCCATGGATCATGCCATACTCACCACGCTTGGCAGGCGGGTTGGTGAGCGCAGTGTGGGATTTTATTTTATTTTATTTGGGAAACAAACAGTACTTTATACTTAAAAAATAAACATAAAATAAAGAGAAACCAGCAAAGTTTCCTCTGTTGGGATGTTGATACACGGAAAGACGCTGCTACCTATCTTCTGAAGGTGTCCCTTCAGGCTCTTACTGCATCCATGGGCATGAGAGGAGGGGTAACATTCTACTGCCGGTACTCCACGGCAACGATTTTATTGTTTATTGAAAACTTAATACTAATAACAGGAAAAGGCAATGTATTGACATTTTTTATCACGTGTCTACGTGTGTTTTTCATTCATAGGAGTGTTTTTCACTCGACATCAAAATTATTTCCAACTTGGTCGAAGTACATTGCGTCCTTTCCTATGCTCACGATTCTAATTTAGAATACATCGCTTCGCTCTGGATTCAATGTACCGCCACCAGAGTAAATAAACTATGTTGATGCCTTGTGATACAATCTTATTATATCGTACACTCCGGTACGCAAACTGGCAACGAAGCTGGATCAAACAAATCTAAAAAACTCTTACCCTTTCTTTAAAATTCGTCAAAATAAAATTAATGAATCGATATGTGAGAAGTTACAGAACCATTTTAAAGTGAGACAGCACTCGCAGGCTTTACTAACAAAACTCGATCAAAAGTCACATGCTATAGCTAAGTCTCGTTTGTAATGGGCAAAGTTTGATGGTAATTTTGTTTGGCTTATTTGAGTTCTGTTGTTTGTTATATAGATGGTTGGTGGTATAGATCGGATGTAAAATTATGTTTTGAGTGTGCAGAACAGTCTGAATATCCTTGCGCAGTGGTTGTAGAACCGTGTTTGGTGTGAAATATATCGGGGTTCGATTACTGCACGACAAATATCTAAGTGAACTGAAGATATTTATCTCGGTGTTTGTATGCAAAAATAATGTTACAATACAAAAATACTGGATGTTATTTACCCCTCCTCTTATACCCATGGATGCAGTAAGTAGTGTCAGTAGTAAGAGCCTGCCAAGGTATACCTCCGGAAGATGGGTAGCAGCGTCTTTCCGTTTATCAACATGCCGTACTGCGCTCGCAACCCGCCTGCCAAGCGTGGTGAGTATGGCAACTACCTCTCATGGAGGTCCACAAGGGAGGCCTGTGTTCAATAGTGGACGTTTTACGGTTGAAATGATGAATGATGATGATTATTTAAATCAAGACCAGCACTAGGCCGATTCGTGTCGTTTGCATAATTTCGAGTATTTCAAAAGCTGTGTTGAATCCAATCACATCAATTGGATCGCTTACCAGAATAGGTTCATTATTCCAAATAATATTTCAGCGCTGAACTCAACTGCTGTACTAGAATGCTGGAAATATCCGAACTGATTACTTGGATCGGTTGGACCGCAGCTCACCGTAGGCTTGCGGTTTACACCAAAGGCTCATTAAAGTTTCCCCTCCACCTAATTATGAGAATCAATAGTAGCCTCCAACGTATGTGGACACATTAATTTCCATGTAAATGGTTTTAGGGTACGAAGTTGGTCTTTTTCTTTCTTCGGTTTAGTTATAATCCGATGACCTGACTATATAAGTGTTAAATACACTGGTGTTAAATGTAAACGTAGTTTGATAGTCCTTATCATCCTGAAACACAGTTTATAACTAGCGCGGGAGGTAAGGTCTTGATAATTGCGGTAAATATCTAATATGTTGTAAAGGTTTTTATAAATATATGATTTCATTTGATTTTATTTATAATACCCTAATAAATTAGTCGTTGTCGTCATGTCGGGGTAGACCGTGGCAAACTTGACAATACTATGCCATTTGTACCGCAGCTCTTCTGGTGTATAGGTACATATAGTAGCACGTCCAATGCTGTCTTGATTTTAAAATTTTAATAATTTATTAACTCACTGAAAGGTATTTACAAGCTTAAAATTAGGATACGTGGATTCAAAAATTTACAAATTTTTGAATAAGGGTTGCAATATCTTTTCACCTTTATCAGCATACACTCTAAGTCGATGGCGTGTCGTGGTTCCTGATATCCTTCTATAGTACCAGAGGATACGCCTAATCTGCTAAGTAAATTAAAACAAGAACCAATCATAGGTTGTCTGGAAGAAATCGCTTTTAGCGATAAGACTGCCCATTGTTTGTTATACTAGCTTTTGCCCGCGACTTCGTCCGAGTGGAAGTTATAAAACGTAAAACACCCTTTTTCACGCAGAACCACTTTGATTCGAAAATATAAATCCCATTTATTCCCTATCCCGTGGGAATTTCGAAAAATCCCTTCTTAGAGCACTTTAAGGATACACAAGGTATATGTGTGCCAAATTTCAAGTCTTTAGGTTCAGTAGTTTAGGCTGTGCGTTGATATATCAGTCAGTCAGTCAATCAGTCAGTGAGTTAGTCAGGACTTTTGTCTGTGTTTCTCTTTGTGAAATTTATGTTTTATGGTGAATGTAAAATAAAGAGTTTATCTATCCATCTATCTATCATTAATGCAACATGCTTTCCTAACTTTATTATAATTACAGTATTTTCAAACTCTTGGTCAGTCCGTACGGCAAAGTGGTAGAGCAATTATTTCGGTTGTGATTTTTGCCCCAATGTAGGCAGACCTTGTTTTGTGAGTACAAAAACGATTAATAAAATAGAGGTACTTTTGAGTTTTTATCATACATAGAAAAATACCCAGGCCTAAGACAAAAAATGTTTAAACCGGGGTTTAGCCCGCACAATAGAGCTGCGTGGCTACTGGCTAACGTGGCAATTTGCGGTTAACACCAAAAGCTGTGGTAAGCTGGTCATTCGAGTTTTTCCTCTACTTAATTATGAGAATCGATAGTAAGGCCTCTGACGTATGTGAATACACATTAATTTCCATGTAATTGGTTTTAGGATGGGAAGTTCGTAAATGTAGCAATTCCGGATTTGATTTTTGCCTGTTTGATGTTCCCGCCTTTAGTTAATAGGCAATTTGGCTTGGTTGTTTTAATATCAGATGTAATAAAAAACTCGGTGCGTGAAATAAGAGGCTGTGAACAGTGAGGATTTGACATGGTTTGAGTATTTTTATGTTTAACGTGGGGTGTCGGCAGTTGAATGTTGGCCCGTCCTTGCTCATGGATGCTCATGGATGCCGTAAGAATCTACCATGGGATACCTCCAGAAGATGGGCAGCAGCGTCTTTCCGTGTAACATCTTGTACTGCGCTCGCCATACTGCCCGTCAAGCGTTTTGAGTATAGCCACAACCCCGTTACGAAGTTCGCGAGCTCAGTCCGTAAGACGCTGCTGCCGAAGGTATCCCTTAGCAGATTCAGATTACTGCGTCAACGGGCAAGAGGCAAGAAAAAGCAATGGCGACATTCTACTGCCGGCATCCCACGGAAAAAGACTCAATTCATGGTTTATATCCCGTACACAATGTCCATAGTGCTCAAACCAAGATAGTTTAAAAGTAAAAAGAGGAAATGTTGAAAATAAAATAATCCTATATTCACTATAGTTCCAAGAGTAAATCCAGCATCAAAATTAAAACTAGTTTTTGTTTGTTATTTGTTTAACAACTCTGACTGTCGAGTTTGTTTGCGGAATTTCAATAGTTTGGAAAGCATTGGACCAAACCCAGTTGCGAGTATCATAGGTTATTTTAAAACTGAATATAGATATCTATGTGCCGCGAGGTGCTGGCAGTAGAATGTTGCCCCTATGATGCAGTAGAATCTGCCAAGGGATACCTCCGGATATAGGCAGCAGCGACTTTCCGTGTATTAAACGCCCGTCCTGCACTCGCAAACCTGCTGGCAAGTGTGGTGTGTATGGCAACTACCCCTCATGGAGATCCAGGAGGGAGGCCTATGTTCATCAGTGGAAGTTTTACGGCTGAAATGATGAGATGGTATCTTAAGTATCCGTATTTTTGAACAAACTTATAAAAATGTACATTATTGTTATTTTATGTTGGCACAAATAAACGGTTTATATGTTTATCTTTATCTTTTAATGAAAACTTTGATATTTAAACAATTTCGTCACATTAATTTTGAGCCAATAATCTTATATAATGTTACTACACGTATAAAAACATCTTAACAACGCAATAACATCCAAATCAGTTTAAAGTTATCAAAAATACTTACGTTCAGTCAACCCTTCATTAAATAACTTTATTTTATATAAATAAACATTTCAATAGTTTTTTAATCACTTACATTTGATGACTATATTACGGCGTTAGACATAAAATACATCTTATAGCGACGGCATTTTGAAAGAATTGAGTATTGCATATTGTATTGTCATCAAAACTTAAGGCTTACCTATGCTCAATTTTAGCTCAGTCAGTTTTCTGAATGTGTGTCAAGACCTTGCAAGATTTGATCCGAATATTGCTCGTAAATAAAAGCTTGTTAAGAATATATTCCTTTTCGGAAGTTGGTTAATTTTATTATGATTGAGCAGCCGTGGGGTGCCGGCAGTAGAATGTTACCCCTCCTCTCCTACCCTTGGATGCAGTAAGAGCCTGCTAAGGGACACCTCCAGAAGATGGGCAGCAGCGTCTTTCTGTATATCAACATCCCATACTGCGCTCACCAACCCGCCTGCCAAGCGTGGTGAGTATGGCAACTACCCCTCATGGAGATCCATGATGGGAGGCCTTAGTTCAGTAGTGGACGTTTTACGGCTGCCGGAGAGAGAGAGAGAGCACCCACTGGCCTCCCTTCCCATCTTCCTTCCCTCAATTATTTCAAGTAAACAAATCGGAACGACTTCATGAAACGAAATTCTATGTCTTGTCTTAAACCGTTTACGACCTTTCCAAGTCACATCACCAAGTAAGTAAGGCAATAACTTAAACGTACAAAGGGTTGTTTGTTTACACCCTAAAAAAGTACTTCTCCCTTTAAAATCGCACGTTCAGGGCTCTGAAACCGTTAACGCTTATAGCCTCCGATATTGCTGTCTTCGGCCATTTAAATCGAAAGCTTTATCGCTACAAATGTGACGAAAATGTAAATGGGTTTTTGTACATCTTTGGATTGGACTGAACTTATCCGTTCTGGCGATGGGGTAAAGTTTGTTATTCCAAAACAAAGATTCGCTAAGGTAGGTAATAGTTTTATATGTATTAGCATAAGAATATACAATAAATTGACTGTTGACGTTCGAAATTTACCTTCACAGGAATTTAGTAAGAACGTAGGATTTTTTTTGTTGTTAAAATCTTATTATGTCATCATTGAGGCTATGGCTAATAAAATTTTGTATGTTATAAATACCAATAGTACCAAGTATCTATCTAGGCTTTTCTGTATTTTTATGGTTCCGTACCTCTAATGGAAAGAACGGAAACCTTATAGGGTCACTATGTTATCCATCCGTCTGTCTGTCAAAACCCTTTTTCTCGGAACGCTTAGAGGTATCAAGCTGGAATATATGTATATTAAATACTCAAGTCTACTGTCCCTTGGAGCTGTCGAAAAATCAAACTTCTAAGCTAACGCAATCAAAGGATACAGCCGTTTATGCCGCAAATTTCCGCAAATTTTTGACACTCGCAAGGGAATAAAAACCTACAGGGTACTTCCAGTAAACTCAGAATCTTGAAATTTGGTACGAAGCAATGTCTTATAGCACAGGTTAAGGAAAAATTGCGAAAACCGTAAATTTTTAGTTACATCATATAATAAAAATATTTTTAATAATTTTAAACGTACTATCCTTTTCCTCATGAACGCGTAGAGGTATTAAATTGAAATTCATATCAAAAACTCAGGTCTTATATAGCTACAGGTCTTATTTACCTACAGGTTTGTACAAAACCCTCGGCGCGCAAGTCCGACTCGCACTTGGCGTGTTTTTAATTTAACTAAGCAATGGTTTAGTGTATTTATGACTTTTCCCAGTATACATTATTTGTATCAAATTATTTTGAATTGAATTGAAACAAATTACGGAGTGGAGGCCGCGATTTAGCAAGCGTATTGTGGGACGCCGTGGGGTGCCGGCAGTAGATTGTTACCCCTCTTCTCATGACTGTGGATGCAGTAAAAGCCTGCTAAGGGATACTTCCGGAAAATGGGCAGCAGCGTCTTTCCGTGTATCATCATCCCGAACTGTGCTCGCCAACCAACGTGCCAAGCGCGGTGAGTATGGCAACTACCCATCATGAGATCCATGAGGGAGGCCTGTGTTCAGTAGCGTACGTTTTACGGCTGAAATGTGATGATGATGATGATTGTGGGACGCCTACCAGCTACATCATCTCCGTAGGACTCTGTACACGTCCACTACTGGACATAGTCCTCATTGGTTTCGTCCACGTCAGACTTTTTTCTTAGCGAGGAAAGAAGGAAAAAGACACCTCACCTTTTCATCAGATATGTGAAGCGCTCTTATCAATCAATTAATTATTAAAGATCAGTTATATAGTTATTTGAATTAATGATGAATTATTTAATTAATCTATATTACATAATCAACGCAATTTGCCGTTGGGTACCGGCAGTAGAATGTTGTCTCATATCCGTGGATGCAGTACGAATCTGCTAAGGGATACCTGCGAAAGATGGGCAGCAGCGTCTTCCGTGTATCAACATCCTTTATTGCGCTCGCCAACCCGCTTGCCAAGCGTGATAGGTATGGCAACAACCCTATGTAAAAGTAGTGGACGTCCTACGATTGAGATGATGATGATGATGATTATGATGAGGATGATGATGAAGATTATGATGAGGATGAAGATTATGATGCGGATGAAGATTATGATAAGGATGAAGATTATGATGATAATGAATCAACGCAAAAACCTCCCGGGCTTATTAAAAACTGTGTTAGGTACTGTTAAAATACGGAGGGTGTGGATATGTGATATCCAACCCTAAGACGCAGCCTGGTTGGTTATTGCTAAGTAAAAGGTCAATAATATTCTAGCACAGGAATAATAGGGAACTTCGAGCTCGTTTTCAAATGAGACACTAAAGCTTCAACCGCTTTGCTAGCTTTGTTTTTGAGTTTCGCGGTCGTAAAGTTATATAAATAATTAGACGAATAAACGTTTTATTTAGCACTGAATCATTCCTTTCCATCATCACCTTTCTTTTTCATTTCGCAGGACATTGTTCCGCTGGCATCCCACAGCAATATTATATGATCCAACACATATATTATCAAACATTGCATGTGATATTCAACAGTAATATTGCGGCACTAGTTCAGTGATTGCTAACTATTTTCAAATGTATTATACATCAGCAATTCCACTCATAACATATACTTAGTTAGGTATAGATTTAAGTGGCGATAATCAACATCAGTTGATACTCCAATATTTGCATCTCATTTTGGGCATGCCAATGATGGTAAAGTTGATGATACACTTAACACATGACGACATAATATTTTCTGAAAATGGTTATAACGGAATTATTGTAGCGTATGTGACCATAGATAAATCTTTCTCATCGTGTTATACACTTAATTGGGCCACCTTTATTTTTTGGTTTATGAATAGTACATTTTATATTTTACAGTGTAATAAAAAACAATAATGTAACCGTGAGTTTTAGATAATAAATAAAATATATAAACAAATAAACCTCCGACAAAAAAGAGGGGTGTTACAAATTTTACCGCTATGTGTGTGTCTTTGTCTGTGGCACCGTAGCTATTAACGAGTGGACCGATTTGCATGCAGTTTTTTTGTTATTTTAAATCAGGTTTTCCGGCGGTGGTCCTTATCAAAATCAGTTAAGAAGTTTACAAGATATGGGGGTGAAAAAAGGGATGAACAATCGAATGTTTCCAAATATACCCGAGTTTAGTGTAAAATTAAAGGAAATTATGCGTAGAATGCAAAACTGAATATATAGGCTATATAGAAATCGGTCGAGCCACAATGGAATGTTTTCAAATAAACCTAAGTCGTGTACCAAATGAAAGGGCATGATGTGTGACCCACCGCCTTCTTCTTGCCCTATGTTCTCTGTATCAATTGGTTGCCTGGAAGAGATTGCTCCCAGCGATAAGGCCGCCCGTTTAATTGCCCAAAATTGTATTATATTTTTGCTTGTTTTTATACCTCGGTATATTTTTTGTTACATGTGGTGATCAATAAAGTGTTATCTATCTATCTATCTATGTGTATACGCAAAACGCAACGAGCAAAATTGAGGGTATACATTAAAAAAAAAATTATAATCTCAGAGACTAGGTAAAATGTCGGGGATTACTATTTTTTTATATTTTATAAACTTGTTATCTGACGTTTTGACTCTCTTAGCTTTACCTGTCGAAAGATGGCACTTAAAACTCTATTATTTATAATATGTAGATCTTCTGTAGGATGTTACCCCCTCCTCTTTTGCCGCGAATGCGATTTTTTTTTTATTTGCTGTATTCAATTTATATGTGTTTTGTTTATCTTTTGTATATTGACTATATTCAACGTTGTTTTTTGCTCTAATGAATAAACGCTTATTTACTTTGACTTCGACTTTTAAGAGTTTGTACTTGTACAGTTTTTTAAATTGTGTGCAATAAATAAAAAAAAAATAGGATATAACCAATATAATTATCTCAGCCGTAGGAGCCGTAGCCAGTGCTCAAAAAAAACCTCCCCCATGGATCTCCGAGTACATATGATGAGGGGTTGTTGCTACACTCACTACCCTTGACATTCGGGTTGGCGAGTACAGTACAGGGTGTTCATATACGGAAAGTCGCTGCTGCTCATCTTCCGGAGGTATCTCTTGGCAGACTCTCACTACAACCACGAGCAAGAGAGAGGGGGCAACATTCTATTACCGGCACCCAACGGCTATGTATGTGCTCATAAGTATTGAATAATAAGGTTTCCATTGTGTCAGCTTCGCTAGGTTTGGGACTAGATGGTGCTGTGTAAAGTGTCTAGAATCATATTTTTTTTAAAGTATATTATGAATCAGTGGTCCCTGTGTGTACTCAACTTAACTTAGCCGTTACCATGTTGAATTTCGAAGATATTGTGGGAAGCTTTATTGGATATCAGATAATTCCAAAGCTTGATATATTATGTTGCTATCAAACACAGTGGTTGCTCTGCGTACAGACGTGTTATGATGATTTTTAGAAGGGAGTGGTTGATGCTGTTATCGATTCGGTTTAGATACATATATGTAAGGTTTTTAGTTGGATAGTTTGGATAGATGTGAGGTTTTTATTCATGAAAGACGTGGGAGTTTACAGCGGCTGTTCAAAACTGCATCTTATCTAGATATAAATAGAATTCACTCAAGATGTTCTTTAAATAAGTCGAAATCAGTGGAGACGAGTACCACTATCTCATATGCGGGTATTATAACTAAGGACAGTATAAAAGTGCAAACGTTGAAACTGACAAGATAAATATAAGAACATTTTATTGAAGTTGAACCTTAACTATATCACCATAAGAACCTTGTCCAATAAAGGTAATCCCCTGTCTCACGAGAGCTTAGAAAGATTTATTTGTCTCTTCAAAACTAAGGGTCTTATTTGCTTTATGCTGCAATCACATACGATCAGTTTATTCCTAAACCGATGTGTCGTACTTTCGAGAGACCTTTCCAAGCTCAGGTAATCAATCTTCTATCTTACAGGAGATCCTGTGTCGTACCTTATAAGGCATCTTGAAAATGGCCACTAGTGCAGTTTTTGTGAAGCTATCGAAAAGAAAAAACCTACACCAGCTGTTGATCTTGATGGTATCGGTAATTAATAGTTTTTTTAACATTTTTTTATTAGCTTCATCTATGATATCTATGCAACTAAATCTTTGGCGGAATCTTATTTAAAGCCACTTATAATTAAAACTTTGCATAGTTATCAAGGACCAATAACAACACAATAATTCGGCGTGGTTTTTAGTTTATAAACTATTTAAAACTATATACTACTTAAGTCAACCTCGATGCGGGACGTCAGTGCAGATCTGGTAGCTGCCACTAGAATTAGAATTAGACTACTTGAGTACCTAATGAATAAGTTAACTCTAGCAGCGGAAACCGCAGCGTGCCAATATAGCGCTCTTATCCATATATGTATGTGAAATAAACGTAGTACCACAGAATACAGAAACTAAAGTAGTAATCACTCTAAAAAGCCATATTGGCCGAGTGGTATTGTATGTACTTTGTTTTTCAGTGTTTCTTGTTATTATGTTTAGTTTTAAGGTGTGCAGTAAAGTATTTTCTATCTATCCTACATTTTCACCCGAATACCGATTTTCAATCCGAAGGTCGAGGGTTCGATACCGAGCGTGCACCAATGGATTTTTCTTTCTTGAAAAATATATGTGCACACTCAACGTGCTTAGGCAGTGAAGGAAACATCGTGAGGCTTAGTTAGCTTCAGACGTATTGACCTGTTCTTTCCTCTGACTAATAGTTGACTAAGCTGAGAGGAGGTGCTGGGCAAGCCTAATCCATCTAACAATGTCCCAGAATTAACATTAACAACATGCACGCCTGCGACGCCAGGGGTTGCGGGTTCGATTCCCGTCTCGGGACAAATGTCTGTATGATCTGCAGATATTTGTTCAGGGTGTTCTGGGTGTTTTTCTATAATATAATAAAAATATCTATCTATGTAGTATAATGTATTAAGTATTGATATACTAGGGACCGGAGTTATTGTGACCACAAAAGGTCACCAAAAAAAAGTCTTCAAATGGTCGAAAACGTCCAAAAACCCAATTATGCCATTTTTGATCTTTGGTGACCTTTTAATGCCTTCGCCCCTTTTTCTGGTACCCCCGTACCAATGCTTGTTTAGAAGTTTATATACCCCCTGTTATTAGATATGAGGAATCCGCTTATTTAGTCAAACTGAGTAAGGAAACTTTTTTATTTCGATAGACGTAGTAATATCTAAATGAACAACAAATAATTTAATAACTAATCCGCTAACCTGTATCTAATGAGCGCTTGAAAAACACTCAATAAGAATTCGACACGTGTTTCGCCTCTACGCAAGGCAACTTCAGGAGAAGAGAGAACTACAGTTAAAAATGCGTTAATGATGTGTCGTTATTGCGAAACTTTAAAAAAGCCTATAACTTCTGGAGAAACAACGAAATACACAAGAAACAACGACAACGCAGAGAACGAAACACAACAAATTTTTACTAGTACTCACTCAAGATGTTCCTTAGATATGTCGAAGTCGGTGAAGACGAGCTCGACTATCTCATGCGGCTGTGCGAGGAAGGTGTAGAGGAGGCAGTCGAGGCGCGGGGGGTAGGCGCGCGGGTACTCGGGGCTGGTGAAGGTGCCACGCTCCTTGCCGTATGTGGAAGTGAAGCGGACACACGCGCAACCTGGAGAGATAGAAGGTGTTAGATACGGTACAATGGAGATGCTGTGTCTACCGGCAGTAAAATGTTGCCCCTCCTATCATGCCCATGGATGCAGTAAGAGCCTGCTGAGGGATACCTCCGGAAGATGGGCAGCAGTGTCTTTCCGTGTATCATCCCGTATTGCGCTCGCCAACCCTCCTGCCAAGCGGTGTGAGTATGGCAAATACCCCCTTTTTTTTCGAAATGACTATATAATGTTGTTGACCGCAGATGGCCATGACATCGTTACCGGACTATGGCGAGCGCAGAAGGCGCCCAGCCGCAAAAGTTAGGTTGGGGCAATAAGCTCAAGGCACCACTTAGGTTCGAACCACGGCTTGGACTGTTGCCAGATTTTTGTATGTAATGATGGTTAACGTCCAGGTACAAAACTGCACCATAAGACGGAAGAGTGTATTCTTCGGCCCCGCCGGCGGGACCGGTTATTGAGGATGTGCCTAGCAACTAATGTGGGACGGGTTGACGTCACCTCCGGGTAAGCGGCGGTGAGCTCGTCAACGGGCAAGCCGAGAACGTGTCTCGGTCGACGGAGGAAAGTCAACGTACCCCTTATTTAAAATTTTATTTTATTTACAGATTTTACTATTGCGCGTATTGCGCTCGCCAAACCACTTGGAACCTGAAAACCTATTAGAGCAGCGGTCCTACGGCTGGAATGAGGGTTTATTAAAACTTTGTTTGTACTATATTTCGTTTGGGATACTCGTATGTTATCTACAACACCGTAATCACATCTCTGTCCCGCGACATGAAACGAATGCTATCAGCTAACTTTATATTCATTATTTTCTTCAATTCACTCCGTACAGTCAACAAGTTACCGCGATCTCGTAAACAGAACACGCTCCTAAGATTTGTTAGTTGATTGCGTGGGATCCCAATGTTTATATCACTTTAACTTACTAAAGCAAGATAAAATGTTGGAATCTACCACTGAAATCCATTGCAAATCCACTGTAGGCTTTTAGCACTTCACGTTCCACATAATCAAATAATGTAGTACCCAAACTTGAATACCCTTCATCATCTCAGCTGTTGGACTTCTGTCCACGTCCACTTCTGGAAACAGGCATCATGGATCTCCAAGATCAGGAGAGGGTTGTTGCCATACTCGTCACGCTTGGCAGGCGGGTTGCACGCACGCTTTTAGGCGAATTTTATAAACATTTCCACGTTCATATTAAATAGCGGGAATTTTCACGTACTTGTTATTTTTGGTGGAGGCACCAACTGCAGTGCACGACGGGTCGCGGAGGTGGCGGGTCGCGAGCCGAGTTCACCCTGACGAAGGCCCTCGATAAGGGTCGAAACAGTTGGTGGCTCCACCAACAATAACAAGTACGTGAAAATTCCCGCTATTTAATATGAATGTAATAATTCATGAAAGTTACTACATTTCCACGTTCTTTAAATTCCATCTGAGCATTTAAGAGACTTAAAAACGTTTAAATAGCAACTCAAAAAACTGTTTGGTATACTTTTCAGTATAAACCATCTAGATATATTCAATTAAAAGAATCCCTTATTCCATAACACTTGGGAAATAACAAGAGTTATTTGAACGGTTATTATTCAGAGATGGAGAGATAGGGAGTTTAATTCCCCTCCAAATTGGAAAAATCAACACGTTGCCAAAAGATAAAGCATGAAAAGGAATCAATAACCGTAATCTGAAGCGCCCATTATTATTTTTACGCATACCGTTAAACAAATTTTACGCTAAAAGGGGGAATATTCACAGGAAAAATCATTCGAGGCTTAATTATTTTTCCGCTTTATAATGAAAAACAGTAGGTAGGAAGGCAAGAGATAATACCAAGGCTGTAGCAATAAATGTTAGGAAAGAAAAGAAGCTATAAGCCTGCCATATGTTAATTTTACGCTAGAGAAGCCGAACACGAGCGGAACACGAGCCGAGCAAGAATTCGTTTAGTGTGGACCGACTTACAAGCCTCGAACAAACGCGCTTCTCACACGCAAATATCTCTTACGCACATTTATTCATGCGTACACACACATATATACAATCACGCACACAAACAAACACTCATACCTAAAATACCTCACTCAAACTACTCCAGGCTTATAAATACTCATATTTAATGTACTAGGTTTATAAAAGATTATAATTAGGTTAAACTAAGAAACAATACGGTTTGTACTATTTCATTCAAGTAAGGAGTGAGGTAAAGAGCGAAGTGTGAGGAATAGTGTCAAGCTTTAACTGTGGTCTATATAATAAATAATTCTTTATTCGTTATGTTAATACACGGAAAGACACTGCTGTCCGTCCGAGGTATACCTTGTCAGGTTCTTACTGCAAAAGAGGAGGGGCAAAATTCTACTACTGGCACCTCACTGCAA
Source organism: Pasiphila rectangulata (assembly GCA_963082625.1). NCBI lineage: Eukaryota > Metazoa > Arthropoda > Insecta > Lepidoptera > Geometridae > Pasiphila > Pasiphila rectangulata. The sequence continues at coordinate 5,360,886 of OY720244.1, read as the reverse complement.
CGGTACGGAAGTGTAACGGTAGTGCCGAAATCCATCCGGAACCGGTGTGGTACTGCCTCGGGAACTACCCTGCCTACTACCCTGTACTGTACCGTTCGTCTTCACTTTGCCGTGCAGATCAAGGAGTAAAGTATTAACTTACGAAGAAGACAGGATACCGACTCAGGGTTGAAAGGTTGTGTTCTCGCCATAACGCGAACTGTAGTTCCTTCATAGTAAGAGTTCCAACCGTGGGCCGTGGGGTACCAGCAGTAGAATGTTGCCCCTCCTCAGGAGAGTATGGCAACAACCCTTTATGGTCAGTACTTATGGCTCAATGAGGGAGGCCTTTGTCTTCCAGTAGAAGACGTCCTACGGCTAGAAGAAGAGAGAGTTCCAACAAACGGTTTTTTTTTATTTATTATTTTCAGCCGTAAAACGTCGTCTAATGAACACAGGGCTTCCTCATTTATCTCAATTAGAGGTATAGACCGCGCTTGGCAGGCGTGTTGGCGAGCGTAGTACGAGATGTTGATACACGGAAAGACGCTGCTGACCGTCTTCCGGAGGTATCCCTTAGCAGGCTCTTGCTGCATCCACGGGCATGAGAGGAGGAGTAACATTCTACTGCCGGCTCCCCACGGCGTTTCATATGATACTCTATTGTATGTATGTAATATTATTACTGTTTAAATTGTATTTATTTATTTTGTACGCCCACGCCTTGCACTGGCAGACAAGGTGGTCTTACGGACCTGCCTGAAATTCAGCGCCGCAACCGCGTAGCTTATTATGTGGTTGCGGTAAAACTGAAGCAGAGTCCATTTTTTATCCCCACGCAGTACTGTTTGTATGATAAAACTTTATACCATTGTTGGCCTAATTTGATTCTTTTTATGCGTTTTCTATATACTTCGTATGTGTGGTGTGTGTGTCAGAAATAAATGTATTTTCTTTCTTATTTTCTTTCTTTTAAATTCCGACGGTTCATCGGACGCCTTGAATCAGTGATGTGAACTTAATGAGGACTTTTGAGGTATGCTGCAGCACGTATTTAATTAGCTTTATTTTCCAATGTTCGTACACGTTTTCAATGAATCAAGTAAAACAGTGATTTTCCATACAAAGTTTCATCACCTATATTTTAACGGATGAATCTTTCGCATGCTGGCCTCCGCCATATTAGTACAACTCCTGCACGCCCGGGTGTGCATTTGACATTTGAGGAGAAAAAATGCTGAAACAAAACGTTAAATAATGTTTGTAGAAATTTTCAAGTTATTCAAGTGAGTAGCAGTGATTTCCTATACAAAGTTCCATCCACAAATTGTTTTTGCATATTTATTAAATCATCCTTTCAGATAATACAGATGGGATGATAGTTACTGTACATTTTCAAGGTTCTCATTTTCAAGTGAAAATAAAAATATTTCCCATGCATAGTTTCATCCAGATAATTCACACTCAAGGAAGGGATTTAAATGATTTTTGAAGAAAAATACGTGGAATATTATAATACTTATGCAAAATTTCTAGTAACTCAAGTAAAAAACAATGATTCCACAATCTTACGAATTTTCTTTCCTAAATATACCACTCAGGGAGTTATCTAAACCACGCTTGACAGGTGTGTTGGCGAGTGAATGAAGAGAGTGAATGAGGGAATGTGGGATGTTGTTACACGGAAAGATGCAAATAGTGGGCAGAAATGACCACGTGCATTTTTTTTGCTACTTAATGACAAGTAAGCCGAAAGCTCACCAGACGTAAAGCGGTAGAAGAAATGGCCACCAACAAGGCCAGCCAAATAACTTAAGAATTTATAAATTAACTTGACACTGGCGGAATTGTGTAAAAAGCCATAAAATAAAAAGACAAGTAAAGCTGTAACATCTACTTATTACAACTGCAATTTATTAGTAGCTCTGCTGGCTCGGCATATTATTATGTACAGAAATTCAAATATTTATTTTATAAGCTGTGAAAGAATTTGAAATTACTCGCTTCTTCGCAGTGCGCCAAACTTTGTAAGCATAGAGCACTGGTTTAAATCTGATGAATATTGTATGAAAAAGACGTCTTGGTGAATTTTCCGTGATCTTCCAGTGTCAAATGAGATATTCAAATTATTTTCTCTGAATTGAAGACACAATTGTATAAGAAGTATGATACAGAATTCCTGTTAAAGCAGGTTGCTTGAGCATAAAGCTGCATCTATAGGCCTTAGAAGCCAGACCTGGAGATGGGAAACAGAATCTTTATAAAACACTTAATATTCGACATTTAATTGTAAAGTAAAATAAATAAATAATGCTGGACAGATCAGCATCATCTAGTTCCAAGCTAAGCAGAGCTTGTGTTATGGGTACACTAGATGACTGATATACTTAATACATTATACTACATAGATAGATATTTTTATTATATATAAAAAAAACATCCAGAACACCCTGAACAAATAAATATCTGCAGATCGTACAGACATTTGTCCCGAGGCGGGAATCGAACCCGCAACCCCTTGCGTCGCAGGCGGACCTTCGCCCGCTCCGCCACAGAGCTCGTTAAAGAACAGCATTTATAATGAATTCGAAATACAAAAATGTATGAATGCCCCAGTATATGAACTTATTTTAGTGCGGTCATTTTTGTTTTACCGAGAGTCAACCGAGTCTTATAAAAATCGACGATACATTCATCTGGGGGCTTAAAATTTTCATTCACAAATTCATCATCATCATCATCAGCCTATATTAGTACACTGCTGGACATAAGCCAAATTATTATATAATATAATATTAATATGTATATTGCCGTGGAGTGCCGGCAGTAGAATGTTACCCCTCCTCTCCTACCCGTGGATGCAGTGAGAGCCTGCTAAGGGACACCTCCGGAAGATGGGTAGCAGCGTCTTTCCGTGTATCAACATCCCGTACTGCGCTCACCAACCCGCCTGCCAAGCGTGGTGAGTATGGCAACTACCCCTCATGGAGATCCATGAGGGAGGCCTTAGTTCAGTAGTGGACGTTTTACGGCTGAAATGATGATGTATATATTATTTATAAATTATTTATTATATATAATAGTTATTTACAAATTATTTAGTGAAAATTTTGTTAGGTTTACTAACAACAGCTGATTCTCGGTAAAACCAGCTTTTAAACAAAAATTACCGCACTCAAGTAAGTTCATCTGCTTGGGAACGACTATGTCGCCGACAGACACCAGTTTAAACTTATACACGTTTTTTTGCTTTGGGGATAATTATTAAAAATGTAAAGTCCCCGGCCCACGCGTGGACGGGCATTAAATCCTATGATAAAGATTTTCTTGAAAAATCCCAATCTTTTAAGGTTCAGACATCTTAGAAGATTAGGTTTCTGTTTGAATGTACCAAAAGATTTATTTGCTTATAGTCTTAGCGGGTAAGAGCTGGTTTTTACTCTCAAGACACAAATCATTGATGCAAATTGGACTTCCGATATTACAAAATGTTACGAGAACGTCTATCTTTAGGAATTATGTACGATTTGTAACCGACTTCAATAAAAGGAGGAGGTGCTAGTCGTCAGTATATTATTTTTATCTTTGTTACCCCAGAACACCGTCGTCAGAACCGACTTGAAAAAAATATTTTTGAGTTCGAATACACTTTCAATTTGGTTCAAAACTTTTTTCATTTTTTTCAAAACTCAGTTCCGATGATGAGGTCCATGGAAAATCGAGGAAACTGTTCAAATATTGTAACAAAATTGAAATATTTAGCTTATGGTCAAGCATTTGCATTTAGACAGTATGATTTGGTGAAAAGGGGAACTAATTAAGAAGACTTGATGGTTATCGAAACTCTTCACTATTACAAATTTCACGGGGATAATCGACGCAAATAGGCGTTTCGGCTGAATATTTGTATTATATATGTCCGCAATTTTTGTCCAAGGATAACTCTTGAACGTATGGTCAAATATTGATAATATTTCAAACCTACATTAGATTATAATATAATAACATAAACACGGGAATTTATCGCGTAATACCTTTTGATTATTCCCGACGTTTCGACTGTGTTTCAACAATCGTGGTCCCGGGTTGACTGTGTCAGTCTCTGTCAGTCAACCCGGGACCACGATTGTTGAAACACAGTCGAAACGTCGGGAATAATCAAAAGGTATTACGCGATAAATTCACGTGTTTATGTTATTATATTATAATGAATTGTGATCGCGAAAGTTTACGAAAAACTACATTAGATTAGGAGATTACATCAATATGAATCGATTGTCGTAGATGTATTTTGATTAAAACTAAAAAAAAATAGTTTATTTCTTCAACTTAAGAGGGGCCAATCCAACTTACTTTTCATACAACCGCTCAAACAAAAAATCAAAATTTGAAGAGACAAATTTTATACTGAATTTGTTTCTCCAAATTTAGATTTTTTGTTTGGATAGAAACCTAGATATAGTGCACAAGATACCTATTAGATCAAAAGTTTCATAGAAAGATCTATTACGACGCCACACCCACGTACGAGCGGTTGTATGAAAAGTAAGTTGGATTGGGCCCTCTTAATCTAATACATTTCAATGGAATGGGACCCTCTTTTAAGTAATATGATACCTGTGCTAGAGGGTCTCGCTCTGCAGCGCGGCTATCTATAAGATAAATTAATTATACCTCTAATAATTAACAAGCTTAGCGTAAATTGTTCAAATAAAAAAAAAACTAGCAACATAATACTAAGTATACTAGGTACAAAAAGAAAAAAAAAATCAAATTTAAATTCTAGAGAATAAAAATTCACAAAAAAAGGAAAAAGAAAATAAAGAAAAAGAAAAAAGAAAAAGGGGATAGTTCTTATATAATTTTAATAGTTTTTAATAATTTTCTTATATATGTATAATAGTTTTTTTCTCAAGGATAGCTCTTCGAACAACTACATTGTCGTGGGGAATTTTCGAAAAGTGGTTTGAGATATTGGTGATTTATTAATAGATGTGTTTTGTCTGAGCATAACTCTTGAAAATATATTTTCCAGAGGAAGCCCGAGTTTTCATAAAATTAGAACATACAACAACCCATCATGTTCTTGAAGATCCATGAGGGAGGCCTATGTCCAGCAGTGGACGTGGACAGTAAGTAGTCCTAAGGCTGAGATGATGATGATGTAAACATAAGAAGATTTTACCAAAACACGTTTAATAACTGATTGAAACGCAGGTTCTATTCCCGCCACGAGACAGATGTTAGTATTTTTTAAACTAGCTTCTGCCCGCAGCTTCGCACGCGTTGTACCCGGACAAAAAGTAGCCTAAGTGTTAGTCCTGGTCTATATCTATATATGCACAAAGTTTCAGCTATATCCAATTAGTAGTTTTTGTGAAGAAGTAACAAACATCCATACATCTAAAGCCGAAAGTTTGTATTTCGGCTTTACAATATTAGTGAGATGAGATATATGTAACGGAATTTCAAACGTTATTTTTACCCACTTTAAGACATAAAATTTAATTAGAACTTTGCATGCTTATCAAGAACCGCTGACAATATTAAATACTGATTTTTTTATTTTATAAACTTGTGTAACTTAATTTGTTTTGTCTTTCTGGTGGGATGCATTTTTACATGATAGATCACACAATCCAGTCCAAATCCAAAACGCTAAGTAAAATGTGTGACGCAGATAAAGTGGCGCGGGACTAGTTATTTAATATGTCCAAGCACAAGTAAAGCTTTCTAGGACTAATAGTTTCTTCGTAAAGCCACAGAAAAAGCCACACTATAAGTGTTCCTTGTTGAACCCTAAAAATGCTAAGGTACTAATTTTAGAGCGTTCGAAGAGTAGCCATAATGATTATAACCCTAATAACATTTGCATTTCTCTTCAAAGATTATTTACCGAGAGCTCGTTAGATCGTAAATTATATACAAACTACTTAAAACCCGCTTTAAAACTTCAACTAAGTAACGAAATAATGTTCGCAATAAACTTATTATTAGCAAAGTAAATGTAAAGGTATTAAGGAACAGATGATCTACTCCATATGAAATTTTAAGCATATAATAATAATAAATAATGCTGGACAATTCAGACTTTTGTACTACCGCGAGGGTGATCGAACATCCTAAAGACTTGCCTAGTGGACCACTATTTTGGTATCATATTTTTTTGATTTCTTCCTTCTTGCTTTGTGTTTCTCGTTCTCGCTTTTTAACAATAATAATCACTTGCACACTGTAGGTAGCCCAAGACATTTTATGTACATATAAAATTTAATTTTTTTTCTTTATTATCTTTATTATTATTATTTTGTAAGATTTTTTTTATTTGTGTTTTTGTTTTGTTTGTATACGGTTTTATTGTTTGTTTGAGTTTAATGTTCCTTTCCTGTCTCCTTCTTCTCCGTGGTCGTGAATTCACCCAGGGCTGATTCTAAGAATCTAAGATTCCTCGCTGATAGAACCCTCACTAACAACGTCGAAGAAGTCTCCAATGTGTCGACCAGGGTAGCGTACCTGGTACTTCGACTATCAAAGCGTTATAGTCTGAAGATCATTCATGACTGGCATAATCATAAATGGCAACCACGTCTCGATTACACATGATGCCACTTACGATTTGCTGACGATATATTCTTGATGGCAGAAACGCTGGAGGAGCTATAACAGATGCTGGACAGTCTGCTTCAGCCTCGCGATGGATAGGTCTCGGCATGAATTTGAAAAAAAAACAAAATCATGATCAATGAACACATTGATCCGAGACCTATCGGTGTGAATGGCCTACTCGAAGTTGTTTCAGAATACACCTACCTTGGGTAGATTTTGCAGTTAGGTAGGAACAATTTTGAGTCTTTCCGTTTATCAACATTCCGTACTGCGCTCGCCAACCGTAGTTGCCAAACTCACCACGCTTAGCAGGCGGCTAAGCGTGGTGAGTTTGGCAACTACCCCTCATGGAGATCCTTGAGGGAGGCCTGTTCAGTAGTGGACTTTTTACGGCTGGAATGATGATGATGATGATGGGCTTTGTTGTCACAATGAAAGGGCGCCTGGTTAAATCAAACTGTTCAAAATGCAACACTGCAGTTTGCGGTGAACACAATGTAGATTTTAACGTCAATTGTGCATCAAAATATTTTTTTTACATATTTACTAATTTATTTATTTATTTATTTATTTGAGCCACCAACAGAAGATACACAAGTAAAAAATTACAAAAGTAAAAGCAAAAAAATCATGAGCTAGTGTTCTCCCAATTACAGGCAGTTACATCTTACAAGTATAACAGAACTGCCACAATTCAAGTTCGCTAAAGAATAAACGTCTATATTGTGTAGTTTTCTTATACAAAATAAATTACATTAGTATCTCCTTTGATCTTCAAAAACTAGTGTCTTACGATTTAAGGTATAACATAAGTAATTGCGAATGAAAAATATACATTTTCAGTTTTATATAAAAAAATATTAGTTAATAAATGTGATCAAGTCATTAAAATAAATAAAACTTGTATTATTAGTTTAAATTAAAAGCCCCCACTATGGTAAGGTATAAAGGGGGTACAGGGGAAGGTTATGTGTCTAGGGTTAAAAATTGAATTCGTTCGCTATTGATAACTTTTTTTCCTTAACTTACTTATAACCCTGCGGATGTGAAATGCCAGACCTTGGAGGTCAAAATAAAATAAAAGTAGTATGTCCGTTTTTAAATCCGCTCCGCTGAAGATTTTTCTAAGCATGATTTTTGAAAAATGAAACGAATATAAAACGAAAAGGGGGTAACACTTTTTGGGTTTGTATTAATTTAATAAGATAGGTAAACATTTATTTTGTATTTTTCTCTAAATAAACCTGCTTAAATTCTCTTAGCTGTAACATAACCTACAAAGTAAACTTCAAACTGAATTTATTGGTTGTCCTTCCAAGAGAGCCACATCATACTAACTCACTTAATAGCTCAGTGGATGTTGTAAGGCATGTTTTAGAGTCTTGAGGTTTTCGACCACCAAGCTAAAAGTGCAAGTTAAAAAAATTTAAAAGCATGATTTATTATGTAAATAACTTCTAGTAAGCCGTCTTGGCCGAGTGGTAGAGTAGGATTCGTTACCGGCCGATAACCAATGAGTTTTTCTTTATAATTTTTTTTCATATTTGACACGTGCTTGAACGGCGTAGGAAAACGTCGTGAGGAAACCCGCGCTTAGCTTTGGAGGTATTGACCTGTTCCTTTCTCTTACTTATAATTTATTAAGTTGGGAGAATGGTGTAGGACTGTAGGGCTGGGCAAGCCTAATCCATCTAACAATATCTGAGGTACTGCAGCGTCCCATGCAGCAGGAATACCAGTTACTGACGCTGTATAAATCATCTTTAATGCCCTAACTTTGTTTAACAACTTAACTGATAATAATGTTTTGGTAAACGTAAAGGTTATAATGATAACTACGGAACCCTATGCAGCGCGTGGCCCGACACACACCTGGCCTAATTTATTTGATTTCGATTTCCAACATTATAAGTACCGTTATTTCGGCGTGATTATTTTATAGCAAATTTACAGCTTCCTAGGACTTAAAGTTTTTAAGACGAGCTCTGTGGCGCAGGGGGTTGCGGGTTCGATTCCCGCCTCGGGACAAATGTCTGTACGATCTGCAGATATTTGTTCAGCGTGTTCTGGGTGTTTTTCTATATATAGTAAAAATATCTATCTATGTAGTATAATGTATTAAGTACATATATCAGTCAACTAGTACCCATAACACAAGCTCTGCTTAGCTTGGGGCTAGATGATGCTGTGTGATTTGTCCAGCATTATTTATTTATTTATTTATTTTTTTAGGGCCGCAGACATACCTACAGATAGATAAAACGAAACTTTAAGAGTTCCTTGTTGTACTACGGAACACTAGAACACGCGAATTTCAACCGTGATGGAGTTAGGCTCCCGACATCTTCGAATACAGAGATGAGTAGGGAGTTTTCTTATTTTCAGCACCAATTCTAGTAGATGGTAGTGCACGTCTTGATGTAACATTGCAAAGTGAATATACTGTTAATGTTGTGTGCAATGTCAACGCAGCCTTACCGGGTTCTGAAGACAAAGTCAGGATTACAACCACCATCGCTATTTTATGAACACTCCAATAAAATGTGCAGTCTACCCGGGATCTGCTGTTGAAACACAGTCGAAACGTCGGGAATAATCAAAGGTATTACGCGATGAAATCACGTATTTTTGTTATTTTAAATATTTTTAGATAACAAACTCTCTATGATGTATATATTTTCTACTTAACCGGTTTTAATTTATCTCATCTGCCGTGGGGTACCGGCAGTAGAATGATATCCCTCCTCTCATGCCCATAGATGCAGTAAGAGCCTGCTAAGGGATACCTCCGGAAGATGGGCAGCAGCGTCTATCCGTATATCAACATCCCATACTGCGCTCACCAACCCGCCTGCCAAACGTGGTGAGAATGGCAACTACCCCGTGGAGTGGTGTACCCATGGAGATCCATGAGGGAGGCCTATGTTCATCAGTGGACGTTTTATGGCTGAAATGATAAATTTATCTCATTATCGATAAAATTTTACAGTTACTTAATCTTACGTTTTCAGTATGTATTATTTTGTGTAATCAAAGTGGCAAGTAAATTATAATATATGTCTAATTTTATGTCCACATTTCTGAAATAGAAACCGATTTAACCTTAAGTTACAAGTTAATCCAGTACTCACTCGGGTTTATCGCCAGCCCCTCGTCAACGGTGTGAAGAGATAAGTGAAGAAGTAGAATGAGCGCCGCTAACGTCTGAAAATAAGGATTTATATAAGTTCCGGTGAACTTTGATTGAGTTCGTGTATGAGATTGTCGAGTTGTTTCTTGGTCAACTTCTCTCGGATGATTGATGCGGGTTAAGTATGTCGTTGGTGACGAAACAAATTATGCCGTGGATTTCACACGTCACAAACTTAGCAAAACTAATATGAAGAGAGCAAATTATTTATCATATCATCATCATATCAGCCAAAGGCCTGCTATCCACGTCTATTGCTGGACATAAATTAAGGCCTTTGCATCTAATAAAGATGATTTATACAGGGTCAGCAACTATTAATAATGCTGTGCGGGACGCTGCAGGGCCTGGGACACTTTTAGACGGATTAAGCTTGCCCAGTACACCTCTGACACGCCCACTATCAACATGGTTTATAATCTTTATCTTGAACTTGCCTTGTTAAAAATAAGTAGGTATGCCGTAGTAAATAAGTAGGTAAGAAGGAATATATCGTCGGCTTACTGCAAGAAGTCAATAACAGCATAACCAAAAGTTTGTCAAAAGCAGTTTTTACCTTTTTATGACTTTAAGGGCCTATATCATCAAAACTACGACAGTTATCAAAATAATTTAAACGCCAATTTATAGTGATTTATGTATTTATTTTTTAATCAACTGAAATTAGTACACATTCAAACATTGCAATTTTTTTTGGAATAAACTGGAGTTAAGTATTTCTGCAACGAAGTTATTATTAGCTATTTTTTTTTCGTGGTTCGTCTGAACATTACGGGTTCGAGTCCCGCCGAAGACAAAATTTTGATTGCATTTTTCATATCTTTAGAAGTTATTATTGACCTCTTCCAAGTATTAAAAGAGAAAATAATCTTAAAAAAAACAACATCTCATATAATAATAAAAATGTTTATTTACGGTAATAAAGGTTTACATAACAGTATTTGTATAATGGTAGCTAGGTGGCAAGTTTGTAAGCCATGTGTATATTTTCAATTTGTGAACCAAATAAAAAAAATGGTAAATACATTTGATATGTTCTCTATCTAGCACATATCACTAATAGCTAAACAAATAACCTTGTTTGTCTAAACACACTTAATAAAATAACTTAAATTAGTAATTTTGGCACATGAATCAGACAAAAACACGTTCTAAGCTCTTCGAAAAAAATAACTCTGCTACTGCCACTTCAACGCGCTAATCAAGGGTAAAACTTCCAACTTGGAATGTTGATGCCTATAATTATAGTCCTTTCTATTTCAAAAGCAGGCATCTTCCAAAACGGTCGTAAACAGTTACGGAGAAATAACGTTTCCCTGTCTTACGCCTCTTTTTAAGAGAATATCCTTCGAACTCTGTTCCTGTACTCGGATTGGCACAGTGGCGTTTCTATACAAAGACCAACCTCAACTCTTCGATATACTGATAATCAATGCGACATCGCTGGAGAGCCTCAAGCACCGCCCATGTTTCGATCGAATCGAAGGCTTTCTCATATGACGCTATGTCTATAGGTTTTATAGGCTATGTCTCGCGTTTGTGTCCATAAACGCGAGACGTAGCCCGTGGGCTGACACGCACCTGGCCTATTTTTTTTTTTTATTTATTTAAAAGACCAACAGTTTTACATAGAGTTAAAAGTAAGCAAATAATACATATAAAATAGTATTGCCCAATTACAGGTCTTTCTAGATAAACTGTAAAGATAACGACATTGAATTTAATTGTAAATGTAGTTAAGTACTTAAATTAAACAGGACATAATGGAAATCTCAAAGTGCTATGATTTAACATAAAACAAATACATAGACAATAATTCTGAAAGTAAATCTAAAAAGTAAAAGTAAAAAATACAAAGATATATCTTTTACTTCTAAAACATCACCTCCGAAACATTATTAGCTATCTTTCTCTTAAAACCATCCCTCAAACTCATTACTACACAACCATAATCCACAATTTTCTAATAAACCAGTATATTATATTCATACTCGCAAATCCTTTCATTGTAGTAAGAGATCCGGCTGCAAGGTTTCTACAGCATTTCTGCAACATTGGTTTTAATAAATACTATTGAATAGATATTTATTTTATAAGATAAATAATATTTTAAAGAGTTAAAATGCCGCAAGGTATTTTTTAAATAAAAATCTAATTCTAAGTCATTGCTGACCCACTGTTGAGCATCGCAAGGCTTCCACTCTGCGGGCGTCTTGAAATAAATAATAAATAATTAAAACATTAATAATAATTTTCATTATCAACCTTTCTGCGGTAAAAACGACCACTTCTGAACACAGGCCTCCCTCATGGATAACCATGAGGGGTAGTTGCCATACTCACCATGCATGGCAGGTGGGTTGGCGAGCGCAGTATGGGATGTGGATACACGAAAGACGCTGCTCACCTTTCGGAGGTATCCCTTCACATTCACGGGCATGAGAGGAGGGGTGACATTCTAGTACCGATACCCCAAGGAAAAATACTTTTAGTACTATATTATTTGATTATATATAGCCGTAAGGGCCGACAGTAGAATGGTGTCCCTTCTTTCTTGCCCGAGGGCATTAGCGTCTTTTCGTGTATCAACCTTGGATACCGCACTCGCCAACCTTTCTGCCAAGCGTGGTGAGTATACCAACAACCTTCTTAAGATCAGTCGGTAGCAGTGGGCGTCCTACGCCTGAGATGAAATGGTTAACTATTTGATAAGTAACTACATTTAATAGTAATTACCTTAATAATAATACTCGTAAAGTCGTCAAAGTTTGCAGAGATTGTTATATGTGTACCAAATGATTGATGGAATATTTTTTGTGTAAGAAAATTCACACTAACCTTAAAAACTCAGAAACTCATTCATTTATTTCCATTGTTTGCAATTACAAAACATAGACATAACTTACAATAATAAAAACATATTCAATCTTATGTTAACAGGAAATAAGGCACATGAATAAGGCTGAGGAAATAAGGCTTAAGATTAAGTCTTGAATAGCAATTACGTAGTATTCATGTAGCGGTATCTTAGACTATTCTACATAAGCCGGCGATGTGTCTTATCATGTGACGAGAGGATAAAATACGAAACCCAGCAAATTGAAAACATAATACCTTCTGCATACAGGCATAATGATAGTTACGACATTCTTCTCTCTTCTGGCAGTAGGACATCCATTGCTGCATAAAGGCATCCCTATCACTAGTACTGATCATGAGGGGTGGCTGCCATACTCACCACTTAGGCAGGGGGGTCGGCGAGAGCAGTAGAGGATGTTGATACACGGAATGACGCTGCTGCCCATCTTCAGGAGGTATCCATCGGAAGATTTTTACTGCATCCACGGGTAAGAGAGGAAAATAAACATTCTGCCGCCAGCACCCCATGGCAAGTTACGGCATTATTGTAATAATTTTCAATGGTTTTATTTTTGGCGTTAGATTTTTTTTTGGCGCTTTGAAAAGTGACCTGTATTGTTAATGTCACCGTTTATTTATTTCTTTAAAAGACCAACAGTTTTACATAGAGTTAAAAGTAAGCAAATACTACATATAAAATAGTATTACCCAACTACAGGTATTTCTAGTTAAACTGTAAAGATAACGACATTGAATTGTAAATGTAGATTAAGTTCTTAAATGAAACAGGACATAATGGAAATCTCAAAGTGCTATGATTTAACATAAAACAAATACATAGATAATAATTCTGAAAGTAAATCTAAGTAAACATACAACTCATATAAGAATATAATAATAATTGTTGAAAATAGTAAATATGATATCTATACTACTACTACTACGTTATGCTAGCAATTATAACAACAGATATAAATACTACGCATTCAATATCATCTCAACTAGCCTATATTAGCCGTGGGGTGCCGGCAGTAGAATTTTACCCCTCCTCTCCTACCCGTGGATGTAGTAAGAGCCTGCTAAGGGACACCTCCGGAATATGGGCAGCAGCGTCTTTCCGTATATCAACATCCCATACTGCGCTCACCAACCCGCCTGCCAAGCGTCTGGGAATGGGAATGGGATCAAATTATCAAATTTTTGTATTGTCATTGGTCCTTGAATAGTCTACAAAGTTTCAATTAAATCGAACCGTTTGAAGTGGGTCAAAATCGAGTTTAAAGGAGTTGGTTACAAACAAACCAGTATAGCTAATAAAAGGGGTATAAAAAAATTGGTGGTCAATTATTTATATGTGCGTTAAGAAAGTTTATTTTGTGACTAAACTTAAACTGTTTATATTTATGGAAAATTTAGGTAGTAGTAGTTAGTAATATTAGAGTATAGCCGTCCTAGTAAATTTATTTGCATTATTATATTCGATTTATTATTTATTTATTAAAAGTACACAGACATAATACTTTCGATGTCAGTGTACTTTTAATAAATACATAAATAAATAAAAAGTTAAAAGCGTTATCTTGTACCAGTTCAAGTCGATAGAATCAGTTGTTCCCAAGATATCCATCTGTGACTGACATACATAAATAGACAATGATAAATAGACAAAGTCACACCAAGGGTTCCTTCCCACCATTTTGGTCCGAAACCCCAAAAATAAACTTACCCACGACCTTCGCATTGAAAGTCGGGGGTACATAACACCAAACACTACATGACTTCAATCTTCATCATCATCATTTTACCCGTAAAACGTCCACTACTGAACACAGGCCTCCCTCATGGATCTCCATGAGAGGTAGTTGCCGTACTCACCACGCTTTACAGACGGGTTGGCGAGCGCAGTACGGGATGCTGATACACGAAAAGACGCTGCTGTCCATCTTTCAGAGGTATTTCTTAGCAGGCTCTTACTGCATCCGCGGGCATGAAAGGAGGCGTAACATTCTACTGCCGGCACCCCATAACGTCAATCTTATTTCCACCATATATATATTCAGTTGTACCAACCTTACGTTCTTAATAAAGCGTCAGTAATCTCATTTATTAGGGGGCTTCGCCCCCTAATATGCATAGCGCTGTCTGTCTGTCGGTCTGTCCGTCCGTCTGTCTGTCCGTCTGTATATTTGACGATTACAACCGAACGCGTTGACAGATATACATGAAACCTTTTTTTGTTAGCACCGCCTTATTGAGGGAAGAGAGCTGATTGATTTTGGTGAGGGTCACAGGGACCGGAGTTATTGTGACCTCAAAAGGTCATCATAAAAATAAACGTCTTCAAATGGCCGAAAACGTCGAAAAACCCAAAAATGACATTTTTGACCTTTAGTGACCTGTTGAGGCTTTCGCGCCCTTTTCTGGTACCCCCGTACCAATACTTGTTAAACACATACCTACATACATTACATACTGGCAAGTTTCTAACGTACTTAATAGCTTAGCTATTATCGTCCTAAGCTACGCCTAAGTGGTTTGTTGTGTACCTTAATGTCACTAAATTACTGCCCTAGTTATGCCGATGGTTTAATTTAATATAATTAATGCGGATAGTATATCAATCTTAGTGTCTTGATTACGACTTGGTTGTTATAAAAGCGGCAACCGCTGGGTGACGGCCGTGACTTTCTTCTGCCTAAACCTATTTCTACCCAATGCTGAGTATAGGCACTGTAATCAGTGGTATAGGCTTCTGTAATCTACCACAAATTACAGAAGCCTATACCAGTAGGTGTCTTAGGTGTCTTCCATAGTTCTCTAGAAGTGCAGTCTCCAGTTTTGCGCATCCAATTATTCCCAGGTAGTCTATAATAAAAAACTTATTCTAACTTACGTTAGCTTTAAAATGTGATCTTTTAATTTCTATTTTGTTGTTTTATAAACTTGAACCTCATAAAATTTATGACCTTATTTAATCTTTGACTTAATTTATTGACATTATTACTATGCAATATAAATAATTATTCGTACAAGTTCATAGTCGTTTACCGGCTCTATAGGGAAGGCAATATAAAGAAATCTCCTTAAACTTAGTATGTTGTATATTTATTTATTTATTTATTTAATATAAGGAAAACCAACAGCTAAAGTAAATGGTAGTAAATATTTTCAATAGCATCAGAAAGCCAATTACAGGTCTTTACTGATAGAAATAGTCTACAATATAAAAACGGACATTTGTAAAAACGCAACTACTTAAATCTACCTTTATAAAAAAATCTATAAACCTACAAAAATACAGTTAAATACCTACTAACCTATATGATTAAACAATATAATTAACATATTATCATATAAAATGTATAATTATAGTATGTAATGCCTATGTTTTAGGTTCTTTATAAAATATTTTTATACGTACGCGCATTTTGAGAGTTTTTTAACTAGCACGGGAGTTAAGGTTTAGATAATTGCGCTATAATGTGATGTTTGTTAAGGTTTATATTTATGAATACATGATTAAAATTAAGATAGTTATGCCTTATTATTTTGTACTAGTTTACCTTTTTGTGTAGATAAAAATGGGGATAAATATTTAATGGGATTATGGTTATTAATCAAGTAATTGTAAAATCTACAGTTTAGATGATAAATTTAATATTCGTGTTAAATTAATAATCATCAAAAATCTTATCCACAATAATAACTCGATTTTTTTTTTTTTTTTTTACGCTTTAAATTTAAATCATCTCTAATACAATTTTAAAGTCTAAGTTATAACAATACAAGTACAAAGCGTCTGTTAGATAATTATTTAACATATGAGGTTTTGTCTTTTTTGTTACCTATAATGTGTACCCTTGCTATGCAAATGTCTTCTCCATCACCTACCACTTCTCGTGATCACCACTTTTTATCATCATTACAGCGTCGTTAAGTCCTAGTGAGGTTAATTATTATAATGCAAGCAGCATTTCAGCCGTAAAACGTCCACTACTGAACACAGGCCTCCCTCATGTACCTATCTCCATGAGGGGTAGTTGCCATACTTACCACGCTTGGCAGGCGGGCTTGCGAGCGCAGTACGGGATATTGATACACGGAAATACGCTGCTGCCCATATTCCGGTGGTATCCCTTAGCAGGCTTATACTGCATTCACGTAAGGAGAGGTAACGTTCTACTGCCGGCACCCCACGGCAAATACTAAAACCGTCGGTAATAATACGGTGGCGGCGTCTTAGAAAACAAACTAGTACGTAGGGACTACACGTCTTCAGTTTGGAAGATTTAAGACTACATACCACACAAGATTTAAGAGCCCAATCGATGTCTATTTCGACGAGAAAAGGAAAAATGTGGGACTGGAATTTTCTTTTCTTAGAATACCGAGAAATAGTAGTTGAAAAAGGTACTCTAAAAATAAAGAGTATTCCTTTTGTGCTTTCTCCTGAGTTTTACAAAGCATCAGGAAAAGGGAATATTTAAAATTGGTACTGAAAGCAATATTGTTTCTAATAGAAATATACCAAGAAAAGGGTATTAACTTTTTACTGAAACTAGCTGCTACCCGCGTTTTAAATATTTTCTTAGCCTTCCTCAAATAATCCAACACTAAAAATTATAAATTAAGAAAAGTTTTTTTTCTTATTTTTTGCTTTCGGCTAAAAATAATTAAGCTTCATTATTATAAATCAGAACTGAAAATCTGATTTACATTATCTTTAGGTATTTTTAAACCTACGGTAACTCTTTGCGGAGGTTAATGATCCTTTTGTAGTCTTTTCTTAAATGAATATCACCGAATCCTGGAAATTCTTAAGAATCACCACTTTTCGGGTTAGTACACATATTATAATATAAGCTGTTTAAAATATATGAAACTGGATTAACACTTAGGTTACTTACTATCCATTATACTGTGAGGTGCCGGCAGTAGAATGTTGCCCCTCCTCTCTTGCTCGTGGATGCAGTAAGAATCTGCTAAGGGATACCTGCGACAGATGGGCAGCAGCGTCTTTCTCAATCCAGTACTGCGCTCGCCAACCCACCTGCCAAGCGTGGTGAGTATGGCAAACATCGCTCATGATCTTTGGGGCTCTGAAGGAGGCCTATGTTCAGTAGTAGACGTTCTATGGCTGGGATGAATGAATGAAAACTTACGAGTATTATCCGTCTCTAACGCGTTCGAAGCTGCGGGCAGACGCTAGTTTGAAGTATCTTTGTGTGAGTCCACCCTCAAGGGGTCCAGTTTTCTGTCTGATAGGGCCTCAAGTAATGGGATACGCTAAATCTCCATTACTCATTTTAGACTTGATCTCCGTTTTGCGTACCTTTCTGAATCCGAAGATTATTCACACACCTTTGTTTTATTTTAGTATAAGAGGATTGGCAAGTCACCAAAAAGTTTCCTGTGCGTTTATTAAATTCTCAATTTTTTTTTATTGTTTTGTAGCGTTATCTCGGCGTTATTATTTTATAACACCATGCAACATTACAGGTTTTTAGGAGTAATATTTTTTTCGTAAAGCCGATGACTGAAAGACAGACTAAGCGTAATAATAACCTAAATATTTAACAATTCTTTAATTTTTCAACAAAAAAACCGACTCTCAATGATAAAATCTACTTTATGCAAATTTAAGACTTATATGGTTTTCACATGGATTCCATTGTCAGAACTGGACCAAATGAAAATGAAGTGGAACCACACGGGAAGCACCAGCTTTCAAATGAAAAAAAAATCATCAAAATCAGTTCACTCAGCAGAAAGTTCTGAGGTAACAAACATAAAAAATATAGTCGCATTAAGTTCTTCTATTTTTGAAATCGCATTTTTGGACAAAAAATACTGACATTATCAGCCATCTTGTGGCGGCGGCCATTTTGATAGTATTGAGTACGGCATATTGAATTGTCAACACAACTAAAGGAATATAATGTATACTATTTCAGTCAATGTGGCGAACTTCATACCACCTCAGAATCAACTGCCTACTACTACATCTACTAACTACTACTCTACTACTACTGCTATTATTTATTTATTAAAATACAAATCAATTTCAATTAAATCTGAAAACAAACAAAACAAATTTTATATAAGCACATGTATAAAGTTATTGATCTGATACAGACGACAATTTGAAGTATACTTAGCTTTTTTGAGTTAAGAGAAAAAGAAGAGAAAAAAAGAAGAATTATTATACAAGTCCACAAAAAGATCAATTCAAAATATGACAAAAATTGAAACCAAAAACAATTAAAAATATGTCAATCAAAAAAAATGTTAATAATAAGGTAATGCTTAATAGGTACGTAGAATTTAAATAACGCAGACGTAGTATTTAAAGTGAAACATAATGGCATGTTATTCGGTTAAAACTTTAAGCAATTTCAATCATGGAAGAGCCTAAATGGCTTTGTAGAAGGTATTTAAAGGTGCGTATTCTGTTGTTAAATATGTCTATCTCTGGCATTTGTTTGTTTACTAAATTGTATTCATTACAGATTCGTGTAGTTGGTATTTATAGTCCAATATTATTTCGAGAGTAAGGTGTGCTAAAAGTACTGTGTATAGGTTGTCTGGGGTATTTAAATGGTACATAGAGAGGGAAACGTTCAATCAATTGGCTGCACTATATACTTCTTTTTATGACTTTATGGAGTAAGCATAGATCTAGTAGCTTACGACAAATGAGAAGTGAAGACATGTTATATTTAGCCAAGCGCCTCTCATACGGAGTTTTCTTTACGAGAAGTTAGGGGTAAAAATGCTAGATGTCTTATGAAAGCACAGCACGTTGAAAACATCCAGGTTTTCAACGTGCTGTGAATGAATGCTGTAGAAGGGACTCTAAACAGTTGATAACAGTAGATGCATACTCCAATTGACTGCGCACTAGAGAGTTGAATAATAGTATTTTTATTTTGGGCTTAAACTCTTCGCTATTCCTTTTGTTAAATACATATCTTAAATAATATGTTAAATAATTATCTTCGCTGCTTTACTCACGACATTTTTAATTTGAGGAATAAATGTTAATTTATTATCTAACATAATACCCAGATCTCGAATTTCTTTAACTTCTTCCAGACAAGTGCCGCTAAGTACGTACGAGGAAAAGAGTGGTTTCAATTTTTTGGTGAATGTAATATGGTAGCATTTATTAACGTTGAGGGTCATACGATTTGTAGAACACTAATCTAGGATAGCGTTAAGATTTTCTTGCAAGAGTGTAGGTGTTGTAGGGCCTTCAATTATTTTATATAACTTTTCGATCATCTGCAAACAAGAATAATTTACAGTGACTACACCAAAACAATCTAGTTTTTTAATTAGAATGGTATGATCCACTTCGTCGAAAGCGCTTGCAAAATCAAGATAAACAGCATCGACTTGAAGGCCGTTGTCAATATTTTGCATTAAATCCGATACTAAGGTTAAAAGATTGGTATCCACTGAACGCCCGCGCCTAAAACCATGATGGTAATCAGTGAGAGTATTTTCTACATGTTTATAATTAATTGGGCAAATTAAATACTAGTTTCGAAAAGCAGATAAGTATGGAAATTGGGCGATAATTTTTGATGTTGTCAGTTTCAGCTTTTTTAAAAATGGAAATGGCGCTCCTTGGGAAAGGTGCCTTCTTCTAGAGATTTTTTAAATATTAAAGTGAGTGGTACTGAAATTGCATTACCACATCGTTTCACAAATAAGGGAGGGAGATCATCAGGTCCTGCACCTTTCTTTTCATCGATATTTTTTAAAGCTTTTTATATTTCATGTTCATGGAATTTGATTTTACATAATGAATCTGAATGTGTAGTGAAGATGTAGTCGTAAGATGAAAGAGTGCTTGGGTTATAAGTGGATGAAAAGTGACTGGCAAATAGATTTGAAGAAGTTGAATTTTGCAACCATACGTTATATCTCATTTCAGCAGGCATACATGATCTGCCTCCTCCTTTGTCTTTTATAAAGCTCCATATTATGATTGCAAAAGGCGGAAAGGGGGTCAGGCAGGTTAGCGAGCACATTTGTTTATATACGAAAAGAAGCTGCTGTCCATCTTCCGGAAGTAACCACGGGCAAGAAAGGCATCATTCTCACACCCCACGGCTGTATGTGTGATAATAATAGATAAGAAAGGCCAATTTACTTAAACATTACTGAGTAAATCTAAGTAGCACATTTTTTTATGACAAGTAATTTAGAAACATTTTTTAAAAGATTGACTTACAGTATTCATTACGAATAATATAATTATAGATCCAAGATTTCTCGTACCTCGTTTGAGACGAGTAATCAACAAACTAACAATGTTAAAATTATACAAATTACCTACTCTGAATAATACCTTTTCTAGTAAGCTTCATTTATCTTTGTTTTAGTCTGGTTTATTGCCAAAACGGATTAATTAATTCCCTGGACTTAATCTTAGTACGAAGTCACAAAGTAAAACGAAGGAATATAGCTCTGTAATCCACCCTCTTAAATACAAAATAAGGAGTTCAACTGAGTCTGAATTTTAGGCGAAATTAGGGCAAACAAACAAACATATGAATAAAGGAATCAACACACGAAAGATCAGATTGACTCTTAATAAGTATTAAAAATCCTTCTACACTTTACAACATTCCATAAAATAGAGAGAAGGAATACTTTAATTAATCAAAATTCGTATCCAAACCTAAATAGAAGTTTAAAAAGAAAAATGCGTTATAAATATATAAAGTTATATTGAATAAAGAAGATAATTGAATCCGATCGTTTCAGTAAACTTTTTTCAAGTGAGGAAAGAAACGAAAAGGAAATTCACAGTAGGTCCAAAAATCTCAATCTAATGCTGTAAATATAGGCATGGGGCTTACAAATGGGCTAAGTGCCAAAATACAATTATGGAGAAATTGAATAAAAATGCATTAGTTTATTAATCAACGTTTTATTTGGCTTATTAATATGATAAAATAACATTAGTGTTATTTCTGAAAACAAAATCATTATTATTTTAGTCAAAAAAGAAATGGGTCAAAATACAAGATATTTACTTTACATAAGAGCTAAGTGCAAATATTTTAAAATAATTAATTATTACACAACTTCCTGTAGAATTCTTGACCATTTTCTAGCAAGTATTCTATCATATACTTTCTAAGTGCTTCTCCATTTCTCCGCTCATAGTATTTTTAGCCACAAGTCGATGTAACTCCACATTTTTTAAGTCTGAATTCTTTTCTTTCCCTCTTTGCAATATATTTATTTCTCTCCATGGTTCCAAGTCTGCAATATTTTCTTTTATGTGCACTACACCTGGCTTATCTTCCCTTACTAACAACTGAGATGCTGTTGAAATATTCAGTTTTTTAGTCACAATTATGTCATCTGCAGCAGCTTGTAGGTCAAAATAACAGTCACTTGTTATATCAATCACTTGGAAAGATTGCTTTGTATTTTTTGCACCAGAAATTGATTATGCAGATGCAACATCCCCATCAAATATGTTCCTTGTGTTTTTAAATCTTCTCGGTAGAACTTTTCAAATTAAGTTAATTTCATGTCATGAGCTAATGAATCGCATTCATTTGAATATTTTCTGCAACAAAGTTAGTTGATTAGCGCAATATGATATTAAACTAAACAAATTTGAAAATTGAAACAAAAGCAATTGACTAACCAGCATAGAAGGTTTTTTTTGCAGGCATAACTTTTCCTTTCCTGCGAACAAAACTTTTTCCTCTTTCCTTTAAAGTTTTTCTAATTAATGCATTTTTTATAGTTTTATTGGAATCACACACTTTCACGACGCTCTCTATTATTTAAAATTCAACAAACAAACAAATCACCACGAAATATCAGGTAAACGACGACGAAATCCGTCAAAAGCGATTATTTTAACATTGACATTTACTACGATCGAATACACGCACAACTCATTTGTTAAGAAAAAATGTTTGGCACTTACACCTTACGCCATCTATGAATGAATTATTATTATTTTATGTTTTTGAATTAATTAGAATATAATAAATAATAATGCTGGACAAATTCACACAGCATCATCTAGCCCCAAGATAAGCATAGCTTCTGTTATGGGTACTAGATGACTGACATACTTTATAGAAAAATATCCAGAACACCCTGAACAAATATCTGTAGATTCTACGGAAATTTGTCCCCAGGTGGAAATCCAACCCGCAAACTCTTACGTCGCAGGTGGACCTTCACCCGCTGCGCCACAGAGGTCGTCAATCACTGCTATGCTGTTTTCGAAGTGCGCACAAAAGATAAGTTACAACGTTGTTCTGAATTATATTTTAGTTACTTTGTAGTGTTAATCTTGTACCGTGTATGATAATCTTGTGCCTTAATAAAATAAAGCTTACTTATCTAAGAATTGAACTTGCTACCTCCTGCGTCCTAGGAAACTAATTGCGCCACAGAGGTCGTCAAATAATTAAGGGGTTTACCTGAAACGTTGTCAAAATCTGTTCCGACAAATTGGGTAGTGTAAACTTCCATACGTAGACTGCGAGACCCTTTGAAACCCTGCTTATGGACTTTTGAGGGTTAGGTGGATACTTCGTATCCCTTTTGTAGGTAACGTTGAAGAATTGAGAAGCTGATGAAGTATTGAGGTGGAATCAGCCCTTGTACAAAAAGGGTTTACTTCCCTGAGGACCTGAGTTTATTCGCTTTTATTTTTAGTACTTCAACATTTTATTTGTTTCAGACGTTTCAGTTATAAGCACTTTATGAAGTGTTTTGTTTAGTTTTTCTTTTATACAAAAACTGCGTTAAAGTAATAGGCCAGTAAGAAGTTAGGGCAACTAACGTTTGACACAAAAAAATTAATTCATATATTGCAAAGTAGACAATCTGTACGGAAAAGACTACTTGATGCGCAAGTTTCTGTACAAATGTTCAAAACCGGTTTTTTTCATAATTTTCGTAATGTGGTGCGTGTACGCAACTATCTAGTTAAAGGTACTTAGTAAAGTTGTTATTTATTCCAATCTTGTCTATTATAATATTTCGCACCGTGCCGCGCCGTCCCTTACTGCTCGTTCAATACTGTGTTTTCAAAGGTTGTCTGGAAGAAATAGTTTTCAGCGATAAGGCCCCCGATTGATGTTGTAGATTTGTAGTATTAATAAGTAGTGTAACCTTATTTACAATAATGTGTTAATCTATCTTCTTACAAGTACACTACTTACTTATCGAAAGGTCTTGTCCGTAATTAATTACTTTGTTCGAAAACCTTACTGATTCTTCTTATCGATACTGTAATATAGAGCTTAAGAGTTTGTTTGTTTGGTTGAACGCACTAATCTTAGGAAATACCTATACCGTGTATTTTTTTTATTTATTATTCCAAAAAAAAACAAAATACAATTTAGGTACTTAAATTATTAACACACCGTAAACCCTTTATCATCTCATCTTCCAGAGGAACCCTTAGCAGGCTCTTACTGCATCCACGGGCATGAGAAGAGGGGTAACATTCTGCAGCCGGCACTCCATGGCATACCCTATATAAAATCATTGTAAATAAAATGCGAATCAAAATGTATAACGTGAAATTGAGGGCAGCAGTGGATAATACGGACATCAAAAACCTTTTGTCATGATAAATTCCTATTCAAAAGTGTAAAGTTACTCGTTAAAGCGCCATCTTTCAAATCTAAATCAAAGTTATTCAACTTGCTGTCTTATTTAATAAGCCAGGGAAAACTCTTTACGAGAGATAAGGCCCTTGGTAGGCGCCCTTATTCCACAGAACGACCAAACTTTTAACTGCCAACATCAATACAACGGGAGCACACACGGAAATCCATCTTCTGAGTCAGTTGTCCAAACTTCTGTATAGTTCCTTATCCCTTGTTCGCAGACACAGGTACTTTGGGTATTGGATGGTGAGAACAGCTGGTTTACTTAGAAAAACTATGGTCATCATCTATCTAGCTAGTTGTTATAATCAGTCATAATAATCTTTACTAACATTAAAGCTGTAGATTTCGTTCGTTTGATTGAACGCGTTAAACTTAGTTCGAACTACTGGTTCGAATTGAAAAAATATTTTAGAGTTGGATAGCCCATTTATTAAGGAAGGCTATATAGGCTACAAATATTATGATAAATGGGACAATGCAAGCGAGCCTCGCGCCCTAAAGATTCTGAAATGAATTTAAATCGCCTAGCTCGCTATCATCGTGGTATTGCAGTTGGTAGAGGTTATCGTTTATCTTCAGTTTGTCTCGTAATTTAGTCGTAAAAAAAATACATCTTATCTACTATTTAAAAAGTACGTAAGTCATTTACTATAATGGCGAAATGCCTTACTGCCCTACTGACTTGCAAAGATATTTCATCCAATATTATATCTTCTAATTCCGGAACCCTTAAGGCACGAATCACGCGTTGTCTGTTTTAGTAACATGTATTATATATAAGTAGGTATTTACAAAAAAAGATATATAAGTATTCTATCAATAATTTGGTACCCATAGCCACAAGCTCTAATACTTTGGGACTAGATGGTGCTGGGTAATAGCTGTGGTAATAGGTCCAGCATTATTATCAGTTTAGTCGGCTGATCTTAGTATTTAATTGTTGTAAACCATGCAATAAAATATGAATGATATTGGTATAGGACGAAGACGTCCAACAACACGAGGGGACGGCGATATTAAAAATACCGCGGTGGTCTAAACTAGTACACGACTGCTGAAAATGAAATAAAGGGCATACGAAAAGGCTGATCATCATGATCTGACCAAAATAAAATAAGTAAATTAAGATGAAAAAAATGAAATGACAAATACTAGTTCATTCATTACCATTTTGATTACCTACGTTTAAGGTTCCTCTGAATGTTTTCCAGTTTGAATGAACATTAAAGTCATCGAAAATAATTTGTAGTAGAGCTTTTTGTGGAGGGTTCATCTGGGGAAGTACTACCACCGTATTTATTTCTGCCGCCAAGCAATAATATCTGTATTGTTGTATTCTGGATTGAAGTGTAAGGAGGCTGGTGAAATTACGGGCACATGAGACCTTACAACTCTATGTCCCAGGGTGACGGGCGCAATGCAATGCAGCATTAGTCACGTGCTTAGTGAACGGGATCACCGCGGTGTTGAATTTGTAATAGGTAGAGGTTACTTACTTGGCATCAGGTGAGCCTTGGGCTTGTCTCAATTAGTCGTATAAAATAAAAATAAATTAAAAAAGCGTTGAACTCAATAAGTGATGTAGGAATATGGTCTAGCCGACTATTTTACCTGTGATAAGATACGGCCCCAGTAGTTCAAGTCACTTTTCGAGCGCAGTGTGCCGTTCATAATTCGATCCATCTTAGTCTGCTTCTGATGTAGTCTTAGCATCTTTAGAAACTATATCCAGTTGCATAGCGTTTGTTTCAATGAGTTGAGGTATTCTAGGAAATTGATTGATTTAGGCGTTACATTGCGGAAATCCGTTATAATATGTAAATTTACAACAAATATTTATTAACAAATCCGCTAACCTACATATATCAAATGAGCGCTTGAAATAACACTCAAAAAGAATTCGACACGTGTTTCCTACGGAAGATATCGCCTCCCCGTTCGTCACTCAATGCACTAGAAACAACGAAGACGCAGAGGTAGTTGCTCAGTAACGAACAACACCCCTGCACCCTGAACGCGTTGCCTCTTCCATCTCCGAACAGAAAGTGAGCCAATGGACTTAAATACAATCACCCGCCCACTTGACCTGAT
Source organism: Pasiphila rectangulata (assembly GCA_963082625.1). Lineage (NCBI taxonomy): Eukaryota > Metazoa > Arthropoda > Insecta > Lepidoptera > Geometridae > Pasiphila > Pasiphila rectangulata. The sequence goes on along the minus strand of OY720244.1, from coordinate 5,334,489 downwards.
AATCGCCATTTATGGTATCAACGACGCGCGACGCCGAGTCGATTTTGTCCTGATTTTCCGCCTTGTAAAGCGGCGAAACACGTGTCGAATTATTTTTGTCAGTCGTATTCTCAGAATACGCTGTCGAAATCGGCCCATCGCGGATCGCGAAATAAGTGTTTGTTTTGTGATCGTGCTTTGTGTGATGATTGCTTATGGAGAAGGAGTATGTTGGAAGGACACCCCGGACCCCGCTTACTTACCAGAAGTTCGCGGAATGGAACGCCCCGGAAGGAAAACAACAGCCCGGAACCCAGCGGCGACCGAGTGTGTAGGACTGCGCAAACCTTTCGGGTAGACACGCAGGCGGCACGGCTAGTGTCCGAGAACTCAAGTTCTCGGACACTAGCCGTGCCGCCAGCTCGGATAGCGATCTGTATCCAGACAGCGGACAAAGAAAGTCTTGAAGCAAACAAGGCCATTGAAATCGGGACGTTTGTCACCCGCACAGGCTATGCCCCCCTTGCCTTTCTCCGGCCAAGCAACCACCGCAAACATCCGCTAGAAGGCCGCTGTCTCAGATAGCTGCGCACGACGTGGACCTAAACGTTTCTGCGCATCTTAAGAGACAGGCGGCGGTCACCTCAGGGATAATGGAAGCTCTAAGAGCCTACTTACAGGAGCAAGAAAGACTTTCCGCCCAACACTGGCCACCCAGGAAAGCGCAACACGCACGCCACCACCCGCCCTACTACTCCAACAATACCAACAACAATGTACGCTAGTGCAAATTTCCGCCCACCAACCGCCCTCCGCCGTAACAAAGACCCGCTACCCACCACCGTAGTGGAGATAATGCCAAACTGGCCAAGGCGTTTCAAAGCTATCCGTGCCCTATTAGAACACGCACCTAACGCCAGACCCTTCGGTAAGGGTAAAAACCGCACGTTTTCTCCGGAATCGGCGGAGGAATACCGCACTTTACAAAAATACCTCTCGGAGTTCGAGGATGATCTTAGCTGGTTCTCGTACTCCGCGGTATCCCCGCCGACACCCCCCCAGCAAAAATAGCGCAAGACTGCCGAAAAGAGATTAGAGGCGGAGCTAATTAAGCCGATTAGGGCTATCTGTGAAAACGTCAAAGCAGAACTCCGGAAAGACACAGCAAACGCTGAGAAAAAAAGATAAACGATGCCTCTGAAGACTGGCCGTACCTTCACAGTCTCTGTTGCCAGCTGAGGAATGCACCTCCAGCAATTCACCGAACTCACGCACAGTGACGGCTCACCTCGATACCGAGCTGAATATCGACCAGAAATCTTTGCGGATCACCTGGAGAGGCAGTTTACCCTGAATTCAGCAGGCGACAGCACACACACAAATTACAAGATGAAGAGACGGTTGGGAACTTTTTGATCACTCCCACCCCAATGCCCGTATACATTTTTTCAAAATATATGTATTTTCACTATCAAAAAAATTAAAGTCAGATTGGGTATTGAAAAAAAATCAACCCCTCTTAAAAATCTTTTATGCCAAAAAACTAATATTTAAACTTTTTGTCCATCTGTCTGTTTGTACCGGTTAATCTCCAAAACGACTGAACTGATTTTGACGGGTCGTTAACTGGCAGATAGCTGATGTTATTATGGAACTAACATTATAGAAAATTGTAACAGTTACGGACAAAAAATTTAAAACATTCATTAGATACATACTCATAGTATACGGTACCTACAATGATACATAACAAAATAATTCAACATGTTTGTTCAAGGTCCTTTTCTACGAAAAAATCTTAGGAGTAATTTTTTTTAATCTCTGGTGATAACGTTGATGATGATATTAATCAAAGTCAAGCGAATGAAGCCGTAAAAGTAAGAAAAAAGAAAGTACCTTAGGTGCTAACGCAAAGAATCAATAGTGTAATTCCAGGTAAGTTGTTACACAGCGAAGCCTTCTAAGTACTTGTTCTAGGTGTTTGTCCTAGTTTCAAGTAGCTAGAAAAATGTAATACATTTTATAAATTGTATTAAAAAATGATCTATGTTCAAATTGTAAATAGATTCAAAAAACAAGTTTTACTACTGTGAGTCTGTTGGCCTAATTTATTTTCATTTTATTTCCTTAGTCGTCAGTTTCTAAAAACTGTTGACGTTTTACTATATAAATAAAATCTAGCAAATTTTATTAAGCAATTCTAAGTTTCTCTATCAAACTCAAAGTCTAATGATAGTCATCACTTGAACTGAGCTAAGTGCTTCTGAAACGTAATTATATACCACACTGCTTCTAGCGACATTAGCTCGAACTTAGCAACAAATTGCATTACGGCAACGTGCCGATTAGAAGACAAATTTAGTCACCATCATCATCATTTTGGCCGTAGGACCAGATTACAGAAACTTTACATCACTCCAATACAAAAGCGAAAATACCTACGCTATAACAGCCTACAAAATCGTATTAATAATACCAGCAGATCACAGCGAGAAAGTGAGGAAAGGAAAAGGGAGAGCGAGTACCATAAATATGCAAGCATAGAGTTGAGATTGCTTTGCTCACCGGTCCACCTACTTGCAACTAATCTGTAACGCGGCATCGAATGAGTGGCTAGTAGTTAGGGAGCTGGCGAGCAAAATTTCGATATGATCAGCACACTAGGCAAGCGTTATTAATAGTGATATTTATGCCCTAAGAAACATTAAGGACCTTGTCTGTCACCATGGTGGCGATGCGTTGTAAAGTTACAGCGTTTCAAAAATGTTTAAAAAAAAAGGTGTGCTATAATATGCGCACAAGTCTGCCTCTGGGGCTGAAGATCACAGTAACCTTGGAAACACAAAGAATTGAAAAAGCAGACATCCATCCCAATAACTTTTGTAGTAATCAATTTTTTAATTTATTTTTATGATTTAAAAAACTGTATATGAAGTGCGCACTTGGCAGATTTGGACTGTTCGATCAATAACAATGAGAAGAACCACGGAAAAATAGTCTGCCTACATGTTACCTCTGTGTTGTCTTTTGACAGTGTTTCAAAAATGTAAAAAAAAAGTGTGCTATATTATGCGGACACGTCTGCTTGTTCGACTGATGTTTGAATTCCTTATGAACACCAAGAAAATCGATGAGGCAGACTCTCAAGCCTCAGATATTCCAAAGGCAGACTATTTGATTTTTTTTTTCAACTCGACGCTCGCGTTGCATGACCAAACCAAGCAGGTATAGAAATATCCCCATAGTTCCTTTCGTGGTGTCTCTCTTTTATTTGGGAATATGAGTGAGAACGGTATAATTCGGTACAAACGCAGCCCCTCTACCATCGCACGTGGAGAATCCCATCGCAGCTGATCCTGTACAGTGAAAATTTGGTCAGTTGAGTTCCCGGTCTGCCTCTGGCTTACCACGCCATAATGGAAGAGCCAGAAAAACGTTGCATTTTTTGTCGAAATACAAACAAATACGAAGACTGTTCCTATCCTGATCCTCATCCTATTCAGATTACATTCAAGCATGCAATTTAAAAAAATTGGCATTCAGAAAAATGTGATGTACAGCTAAAAATCAGTGAGCAAAGTGTCTGCCACATTTTTTTTCGAATCCACGGAGTCATAGTGAATCGAATGGGCGCACTAAAAACCGCGTGCAAATAATTTAATAGAGATTTTTTTTTTACATTTTTACAACTCCGTCCCATGATAATGCAGAGTCCTGAATGTCTGCCTCTTCGATTTTCTTCGTTTCCAAGATGGTTGTAACCATGAACTCCAGAAGCATACATGTGCGAAAGATTTAATACCCCGATTTTTTTAAGCAACTTCAATCCGCTGTAACGCAAAAATGCAGCGACATAGGACCTTAATTGATTGGACCAAATCAATTCGCAATGATTTAAACTGCAAACTACCTCGACGTAAAATATGTGGAAATCATATAGCGAAATGCTCGCCAGCTCCCTAACTATAGGGTTGCTTCAACGATGATTTTGATAATAAAATGAATGTGGTGAAAATTCAGTTATTTTTATTGGTTGATCAAATATCATTCAGTTTTATAAAATGATGGATACCTACATTTTTTTGTCTAAAATCACAGTTACTAAATTTTAACGTTCAAAATATTCTAAATCGCGTAAATATTTTTATCATATTTCGTCACCATCATAATTTAAGCCGTAGGGATCCATTTAAAATCTAATTAAACAAGTAGTTACGCGAAAAAATATTTAACATTACCGACTTAAATGATAAAAACTAAAATTTTGCTGAAAATAGCCTGATGATGATTAGAATATTTTACTCGATTCCTCATGGACTCCATCATCAAACTCGAGTTGTATCTATTAGAACTCAAAAATAATTTTCTAAATCAGTTCATAAACGACAGAGTTCTCAAACAAATAAAAAAAATCAGACGGCCTGAGAGCCTCCTCTTTTTTTGAAGTCGGTTAACAAAAGCCTTTGTATAGGAAGGTAACCGACTCTCCGTATGCAGTAGTAATAGGCAATCTATGGTAGTTGGTATTCTTTGACATAACAAACTAGGTAAACACCACACTTTACACATCTATGCAATTATTGCTCTATTACCGAGGTATTCAAATACTTCGCCAGCAAAGACTTTAATCTTTGTTCGCCGGTGGGTAGGTACCTAGTACTTGATATTAGGACTGTTGCTTTCAAAGTCATAATCGATTTGAAGGAACGCTGATCTGGAAAGCGCAACGATGACCTATGTTGTGTGTGATAGAGAATAGGTAGCTTTTTTTTATACAAACAACACTCATTTAATAGCTGAACTCCTCCATTTATGAATATTTACATAGTACCTTCCTACGTTCTGACCATTTCTAGAGGAAAGGGAAAAAATAATTCTAAAAACTTAAGATTTAAAATATATTTTACTTCACTCTTGTTCGTCTCTCGGCAAAGAAAAAAATTAAAATTTTTCATAAGTTCTTGGACTTTGGCATCCATCCACTGCACAATAGTTACTTGGTTTTGGCATCTGTAGATGTCCTTTAGGAACGCATTTAACATGCGTGCGCTCAACCGGGCGTGTGGCAGCCTACTTCCGGCGTATCACCGGTGGTACTCCAAGTGGTAGGCATTTAACGCGTGGCCTTGAGCGAGTGACGGACGTCTTGTAGGACGTCTACTGCTGGACATAGGCCTCCCTCATGGATCTCCAAGTATTGCAGCTGGAAGCGATCTTCAGATCTCAGCAGGTCGTCCGCCTATCTAGTTGGTGGACATCCTACGTTGCGCTTGCCGGTCCGTGGCCTCCATTCGAAATATTCTCGGCCCAGTCACGAATGTAGCAAAATAAGTTAATTAATTATGTAATTAATGTGAAAAATGCTGTTAAAATTGTTAAATTGTAAACATGCAAGATGGAATTGAAATTGAGGTGACATGTCTTCATATGTAAAGACTTAACTGTATTCGATTATAGCGTTCTCCGTGTGAAAGCCGTTTATGTACGCAGAAACATACTAGAAAATTAATAATAGTTACAATAACATGAAATCAAACCATATGAAAGGAATTTCCATAATTCTATCTGAACTGTATGCGAAGCCGCAAACACAATCTAATGTAATAATTATTCTCCGTAATTGGATCGCCAAGCAAACGACATGTCTGAGAACCGAAAATCTCGGACATAATTTCACGAACCATTCTCTTATACCGTTATCGTAATAATAATCCTATCTAAAACATAAATGTGAAAAAAGGAGCCAATATTAAACATGGCTCCCATTTTCACAATAATGTTTTTGTTCGATCTTTGCTGTGGAATTGAGGGTAGATTGGTATACACCACTAAACTCGACTCGACGGCTGGCCGCTCGTATAGCGATTGCGCGTTGAGCTGGACGGACGTTCTCTGCTCTCAATTTTGACCGTGTCGAAACCTCATCTTTAGACCTTCTATCATCTGTACTGTGTGTGTGGACTCACTGCCGTGTAGTGTGCGTCTTCCGAGACCTATTTAACCTAGGTCAGCCGTGCTAACCCTAAAATCTACTCTGTGGCGTGCCGTGTACGCCTGGAGCCGAGCTTCGCCCACCTGGTCTAATAGAGGTAGGTGGTGTTCAATTAGCTTCTTGGAGACAGCAGGAACGAACTTTTTCCACCCTCATACACTGTACATACTGTATCCCAAATTGACAAAAACCTGCCAGTCAAATTTCTCTTTATAAGTACGTGAAAACTGCACAATTTTTGATAGAATACCTTATGTAGGTATATTCAATATTTATTCAAACTTTTTGTAAAGAAACTAAATATATTTTCCGTTGATATCCAAATAAAGGGTCATATTAAAACATTAAAATTTTATGACATCCCGCATTTTGTCGTAGCGGCCATTTTGCAATTGGTTTGTCATAACGGACTGTATTCAACTAGCCAAGCTCTTTCATTTGACACCCATATTATGAGTAAAAAATGTATAACATCCGACTTTTTGTGGTGGCGGCCATCTTGAATTAGATTTTTTATGATGAACTGTATCCAACTCGTCGAGCCTTTTCATATTCTACTAGTCAAGCACTTTCACTTGATACCTTTCATTCGCCTTTCATTTTGCTTTTTTTATTTTTTTTTTATTCTCATAAAAAAATAACCAAGTAATCTAAGTTCTGTAAACGGTTTTACCTTCCTAATTCTTTTTTTCTTTATGTGTTTATAATATAAATAAGACTACGATTCACAAACCACAACACAAAAACAGAATAAACACGCGACTTTTCGCAGAAGCATGAAATAACGGTATCGTCCGCACGAGCCGACCCGCCGGCGAGTCGAGCGCCCGTTCCTATATTTTGTTCCGACCCGCCGGCGGGTTGGAAGAGTGTATAGACGCTAGAAAAAATGCAGTTTATTTACGTTGATATCTCAAAAACCGTATTTATGAAATTTGGGCTACTAGTTATTCTAATGGAGCTTAACCTTTCACGTGTTTGTATTTAATAGATTTTGAGCTATGAAGGGACCAAAAGTGCCTCCAAATGGTTCGGGTAAATATTACACAATGCCGCGTCGTCGCCTGTTCGCTATATGCTTGCACTTGACTGGATACGCTGCCGCGTGTTTATATGCGAATGTTTATAAATACAATAAAAAAAATTGTTATTATTTCCAAGCTTTCCAAAACAGTCATTATTGTGTAAAATATTACACAATAGTCGAATTCTTTTTGAGTGTTTTTTCAAGCGTTTGTTTGATATAGGTTAGCGGTTTAGTTACTAAATATTGATTGTTCATTTTGATATTATAACATTTAATGGAACACTCCTTCTATGAGCTATATAGCAGCTTTTTTAGTTTATTGACAATAGTCTTAACTCTATCGGCACAATTCCTAGCTAACTAAAATTGCGTAAAATGTCTCAAATTCATTATTAAGTTGGACCGATTTGAACTAACTTTACGTTTACTGTTCTAAATTTAGAAACGTCATATTGCAAATTTTAATTAGCTTAAGTAAGTGCAATAACGGAATCCCCACCAATATCTTGTTGAAACAAGATCGCAGATCGCTAAAGAGAACATCATGAGGCTTAGCGAAGCAGCGGGGCTTCGTCATCATTTTATCTGTTCTTTTCTCTGACTGATAGCCGACTAAGTTGGAAGGATGATGTTGTTTCTAGGCAAGCCTATTCCATTTAACATTGTTCAGGGCATTACCGCGTCCTGTACAGTATGGATATCAGGTTGCTGACGCTGTATAAATCATCTTAGAGAAGATTGGAAGGCCAATTCACTTAGAACTAAAACATTAATATTTTATTCAGTGTACTCTACCAGACTTAACCAGATCTATGTGGTTCAATTAATTCTGGGGCTCCCTAAAATTATTATTGACAGCAAATCTCTCGAGAATACACGTCACTGTCTAATGGTGTCTGTTAACAACACATGAGTCCCAGGGATTTAGGTTCAATGTGTTTCAAAGGCTGCTTTATAAATAGGCGCAATGATAGATTATAGAAACAAACATTGGTACGGGGGTACCAGAAAAGGGGGCGAAGGCATCAAAAGGTTACCAAAGGTCAAAAATGGCATTTTTGGGTTTTTAGACGTTTTCGGGCTTTTGAAGACTTTTATTTTTTTGGTGACCTTTTGAGGTCACAATAACTCCGGTCGCTGTCACCTAGGGTCACCAAAATCAATCAGTACCCGTCTCTCTATAAGAAAGTGACTAACAAAAAGGTATCATGTAAATCGGTCAACGCGTTCGATTGTAATCGTCCAATACACAGACAGACAGACAGCGCTATGCATATAAGGGGGCTTCGCCCCCTAAATTAGTTTTGCACAGCTGCAGACAGAAGCTAGTTTTCTATAATCTATCATTTTGTCTGTTTATAAAGCAGCCTTTGAAATACATTCAACCAAAATCTCTGGGACTCATGGGATATATCTTCTTTAAGAATGACTTAAAATTAAAAATGTATTCATTCAGGGCCTAGCCCTTCACACACGCTCGGCCGAACATTCTTGTAACTCAATACCCGCTGTAATCCTCTTACTCTAATATGAAATGAGTGAAGCCTTTTCGCTGAGCCTATGCAAGTAGGTAAGGATAACTGATTTGGAATATATCACGTGAATAGTCCGTCACGGGTTGGAATAGTGTGTAAAAGGGTTGGTTATTGCCTCTCTGAGGTTTTGGATTTGATTTATGTTAAAGTCTTTAGGTGGGATTTGTTCTGTCATCGCTCTCCTGTAACATTCCTGCGAGAACCAGTGGTCTTATTATACCAACTAAGGTCCTCGCAGGATATTTCCGAGACGCATGAGTTTAAGGGTCCATCCCCGCCGGGGCATTAATGTTTCCTTTTCTGTAGGTTTTTGTCTCGGGTCTGGGTGTTCTTTATACAAAACGACTTTGATTTTTTTTTAAAACATTAGGAGCTAGAATCAAACATAATTTCAAATGTCAATCCAATGAGATAGGTTTAGGCTAGCCTACCGTCCTTGGATATTTAAAATGTGCCTAAATTACTAGAATAAAAGTACTTATCCAATATAATATATCCTACAAGAATGACTTGAAATTTAAATTTATATCATTCACCGCGCTCGGCCGAACACCTTTGTATCCCAATACCCGCTGTAATCCTCTCACTCTAATATGAAATGAGCGAAGCCTTTTTGCTGAGGTGATGCAAGTAATATTTCACGTGCACGGGTGAGAAATAGTCTCAATAGCGTTTTGAAAATTTTCCACGTTTAATTTGTCGTCATAAGTTAACATACTGAACTAATTACTCTACTATGACATTTGTTTTTCAAAAAGACCGTTTCCGTTTGTTGTCAAACTACCCTCTATTTAATATTAATTTGCCACTTTTGTTATAATTTTTTAATTTGTTGTGGATTGTAAGTTTTCTTTTTTAGTTACTCAACTTTGTTAACGCTTTCTGGTATTATAATTTACTTAGTCTTAAGTTTATCTGTAAGTGAATTGTCATATAATTCATAAGAGAAATAAATGTCATAAACCCCCTCATGATCTTGGAGGTCCATTATCCATGAGGGAGGCATAATTTCCAGCAGTGGTCGTGGACAGCAGGCCTACGGCTGCAGATAAGAGATGATGATCATGACTCATTACAAGCTTTTGTTTAGTTTCACTTGTCCCGATGTTTGTCTGTAATCAAATCTTGCTAGTTAAATATAGATAATATTCCCCCCCCGGGCTACTCCCGGTTACCGATTTAGCTGAAATTTTGCATGCATGTGTAAATTGAATCATCATTTCAGCCATAAAACGTCCACTGATGAACACAGGCCTCCCTCATGGATCTCCATGAGGGGTAGTTGCCATTCTCACCACGCTTGGCAGGCGGGTTGGTGAGCGCAGTATGGGATGTTGATACACGGATAGACGCTGCTGCCCATCTTCCGGAGGTGTCCCTTAGCAGGCTCTTACTGCATCCACGGGTAGGAGAGGAGGGGTAACATTCTACTCCCGGCACCCCACGGCATAAATTAATAACGGCACGGGTAAATTGAATGACAGTGCAAAATTATGACATGGAGCTGATCTGATGATACAACCGGAAGGTGGCCATAGGAACCCAACATCGAGTTTGGACTTGTTTGATCCGTCTTGACGAGTACTTTCTTGCTAGATAATAACCAGGGTCTAATGATGCAGATTTTCAACTCTTCAGTCCTTTTTATTAATAAGTAATAAAAGCCTTGAGACCTTGTTTTCCCATTCATTCTGTTGACTGATTACTTTCTTGGGCGGAATCACGTCAATCGAAAGATGATAAAAATACCATTCACGTTCAAACAACGTTGAATATGTCAGTCACGTATCGCGACAAAGTCTGTGCTGATGTGAAATTGGGTATTTGTATCGTGTACATTGCTAACCCCATACCTACTAAATCATAACAATGGACGGTTTTATTGCTAAGAGCGGCCTTTGATCTATTCGAGAGGTCAAATTCATATTGTTTTTTATCATTATGAGCTGTTTCGGTCCCACTTCTGGGCAAAGGATTCCCTCCGTCCCCTCCAAATCTCTCTATCCTGAGTTAATTAAGAATAGGAATATTTTTTTGCAACAAAAAGTACAGAAGTTAGTAAAATTTAACAAACATTTTCACTTTCAAAATTAACGCGACATACACTACTCATTTTGTAAAAACGAGGGTTACTTACGGAGTATTGTAACGTTGAAGATTATTCCGACACGTTTCGATTTTTCAAAAAAACATTATCATGGGATTGAATGCCCGTCCGCGCGTGGGGCCGACATGACACACAAACAAAATATACCTAAAAGGTTGTTACATAAAAGGTTATATAACTCATCACCATCTGATTGGGGCCTGTTTGCCTCAACCAGCAGTATGCTACGTTTCCGCTGGTATTCCGTTGCATCCGTTTTATAGAATAGAATAGAATACGCTTTATTGAAACAACATAAAACATACAAACAGGTATTAACAAGTAATAAATAACACATTATGCTGCTCAATGGGCGGCCTTATCGCTGAAAGCGATCTCTTCCAGGCAACCTTTGGATGGACATGAATGGGTTGAAAAAAGAGACGACGGTGGCGTAAATTCTACGTAAAAATAATATTAAATATATGTATATATAAATAAATAATTATATATTAATTATATATATTATATCTATCGTTTTAACGATAAAACGATAGATATAAAACGGATCGAACGGAAGATACTACAGACACACAAATGTTGATGGCATCACCCCAGCCGTAGGACTGTGGTCCTAGTCCACCGCTGGACACAGACCTGCCGCATGGATCTTCAAGATCATGTGGGTGTGGTTGCCATTCTCGCCACGCTTAGCAGGCCACGGTTTGGCGAGCGCAGTATGTTGTAGCAGGATGTTGATACACGAAAAAACGCTACTGCTCATCTTCAGAGAAGACAGTAGAGGCAACATTTTACTGCCAGCACCCTGCGGCTGGTTGTTGGCATACATAATTATATTTTTTATTGTTATTTCAAAAACCGGAGTGTCTTTCAAAGAAATAGAACAAACATGTGCTTACACGAAGTTATTTCCCATCATCGGAGACCAATTAACGGATTTTTTAATTTTGAACTTATAGGATATAACCCACCGCTAACAAAGATGTAATTATAAACAGAGGCCAATAATTAGAAGTTACCAAATAAATAGATATAATAAACCTAGATATAATATATTTTTTTTGTATTTAAAATGTATTTTGATCGTAAAAAATACTATATATTTATAACTAATCAAGAACTTGCTTGAAATTGGGTTTCAATTATTAGTATAATAGCCTATAAATACACTAAATTCAGGTAAATCCGAGTTACATCACCATACATTATTAAAACGCTACTGCATAAGTAAAAGCCCACAGAATAAATTGTGCAGAACCCAACACCAAATTAAAGTTAAAATAGCTAGAAACATCCAATTTAGAATCCTTGCCGTCTTCAAAGGGGATTTTGGGCGGTGAAAATGGATAAATCTCTCCCAAGTCTCTCGCAACTCTAAGTCCTGTCATAAAAGATGCACGGGTAAGTCCGGAATGAGGCTTGACCAGGTGCTGGGGTTAAGCTCTGCTAATGCCGTAGCCGAATGGTTATTTAAGGTGCTGACTGTTTGGTATGCTAAGTTCTACCTCATTCTGAATTACGACTTCAGTGGCGCGTTTAATAGCCAGTAAGATTGCCGCTATAGGACAAAAGTGGGGCAAGAGGGTGCAGTGTGAAATGGTGCAATCCTAGATTATTTACTTTAAATTTACACTAAGGTCGACGACGACCAAACCTGGTCGTCTCATTAGCCGACAAACAAGCGAGATGGCATCGGCAGGCAGATACATTTAATATACTAACTGCATGAACACCCACGTCTGCCAAAAATGCGGTCGCGCGGTGAGGTCAAGGATCGGATTGTTTAGACATTTCAAAGAATGCAACACCTAACCCACTGGCATTACCTGAATTGCTTGAAATAGGCGCAAAGGCTGATGATAATGATTTCTTTATTTACTTAAATACACGAGCGGGGCGTGTGAGCGGTGCGGCGCCGTTATCGTATCTGATTACGAATCTCGCGACAGGCTTGAAACAGGCGTAAATCTCACGATTATCGCTGTCAAAAGTCAATTTTGTATAAGACAAAAGTAGGGAATTGGCGTTAGACAGCGATAGTAGCTATACTTACGCCTGTTGCAAACCTGTCGCGAGATACGTTATTAGCCTGCCGGACACGCCCATAGGATATGCGAGTGCAGATGCTGCTGTGTGCTATTGCACACAGCAGGGAGATATTTCTCCCTAAAACCACAGTGCTAGTTTGGGAATGTAAAATTATGACGGCATCCATCAAATAAGGTAAAGTAGGCTTAGAGCGTACATGACAATTTGTCATCGCCCGAGGCCAGATATTAGCATGACAAGAGTTTCAGCGCGCCGTTGCTATTATATGACATTGGATAGGGCTGGTGCGGTTTAGATTCTTCATTTTTGAAGTACGAAGACTGGGAAGAGAAGTATGTAATTAGTAACGAGATTATCCAATAGAAGAGAGAAAGAAAGAAAGCAACATCATACGTTTTTTAACACAAACAATAAACAAAGACAAGAGAATCAGAGTCACACAGACAATAAATAATAAAATCAACAAAATAATAGCATAAATCCTACAGAACATACCCCGTTTATCTGTACAATGTTAGATTTTATTAGTACTGTACATGGATTTACATAATACAGTTATGTACGTCTCTGAATTAAAATGACCGTCGCTTGACATCATTTAATAGATATAATACGGCTTTCACCACGTACCTTAGAGGCTCTTTTTTAGAGGCCCTCCTTCATGAGCACCGTTCGTGGCCGCCTCGAGGGCTCATGAAGAAAGGCCTCTAAAGGGTCTACGAAAAGTCAGCAAGATGATAATATGATGTACGTGTTCAGTTAAAAACTAACTTAATTTTATCTGATCAATAAAAAGCGAGTATGAGTACTAAACTAAACCAATTATGAATCGTTTCATGATACCATAAACTGTGTAAACTTTATTAACTTTCTTGAATAAATAAATTATTAATATTTCTACCCTGCTATGATTAATGATAACTCGCATGAGGCCAGATAGGTGCTATGTCAGCTTATTGCGATTAATCTCTAGTATAAATTCACAAATTAATAATATCAACGATTCTTTTCTCAGTTTTCGGGTTCCTAAAATACAAGCTTTGATTCATTTTGTAAAAACGGGAATTACTTACGTAGTATTGTAACGTCGACGATTATTCCGAAACGTTTAGATTTTTCCAGAAAATCATCATCATGGGATTGAGTGCCCGTTCCTGCGTGGTGCATGACACTGAATAGTATCTCACGTTAATTTTGAAAGTGAAGCAAGCTTTGATGTTTAATATTTGAGTAGTGGTGCCGTGAGAAACCTTTTACGAAGATTTTGTGGCAAACAGCAATAACTAAAGATGACTGAAAAGGCTTTGTCCAAATGCTGGACAAGCGAGACTTGCGCCCGAGTCTCTGAATTAGAAAATTATATTTGATGAAGTATTTGTACGTAGGTAGTAGGACGTTCAGAATCATCTACCCCCAGCAGGGCTAGCATGGCCGGAGATATTTTATCCACGGGGAGAGGACAAAATACTATTCCCCTCTGTTAATTTTGTCCACCCTCCGAGCATGGCGACATGGGTGGATAAACTATTCACGGTGAACAAACCAGGGGAAACGCTTGTCCACGTCTGACGTCAAAAAGTAATATAATTATCTTTCCCCCTGTTGCCGTGCTTTGGCAGGTGAATAAAATAATTTTATCCCTTGTCAGTGGAAATAACCGGTGGACAAAAGTTTTATCCCCAGCCCATGCTAGCCCTGCTGATCTTGGTTTTGTTGTTTTGCATAAACTTTAAGTTAATTTCTTCAGCTCATTTGGAAAAAATGGGTCTTGACAAAGAGATGTTTTCGGTCTCTTGAGCTTTGGAACCCTAAAAAAATACTGTTCAAGGGTGTAAAAGTACGTATACCCAAAACTATTACACGATCACTGCCAACCCTAACGAATGGCCATTTGTAAGACACAACTTGAGAACCACCTTTGTTACGCAAACTGAACGGCAGAGTACTTTAAAAGTTAGAGGAACTAAACTTCAGCCGAATAAATACTACCAAGTTGGTTTACTTTGGATGTTCCCTAGATATATTGGGACTTGTAAGTTAATGACGTGAAAGACTTCAGTGAAAGACGTGAATATTTAGTGCTGGTTTAATTTACATTGTTGTTTCGTTTTAAGCTGAAATATTGAGTGATAGTGAAAAATAAGTAAAAGTATCTCAGCCGTAGGACGTCGTCTACTGTTGCCTTTCCGTTCCAAGAGCTTGAAGGCAACTTCCAAACAGTCGTTAAGTATTGAGAGATTAAGTCTCCCTGTCTTACGCAATGTATTATCATTCGTGTGCCGGCCTCCGCCATACTCGTACAGTTTCTGCAAACCCGGGTGTGCATTTGACATTTGAGGAGTACGGAAAATACATCGAGATCTGTTCCTGTACTCGGACTGACATACTGGCGTTTTTATACAAAAACTTCAACACTTTGATATACCGATAGTCAATACAGTATCGCTGGAGAGCCTCAAGCACCGCCCATGTTTCGATCGAATCCCAGGCTTTCTTATAGTCAACAAACGCTAGGCATATCGACAAGTTGTACTCTTCGGTCTTTTGTATCACTTACCGCAGCGTATGAATGTGTTGTATAATGTAGCCTTTTCAGGATCCGACTTCTTTCGGAAGCTGGAAGTCTTCAAACCTTCTTTGTTAACTGCCATCTTCCCTCTTCTGCTTCGTCATTTGGATTTGGCCACAAGACATACATATGTATTTCTCGTAACACTGGAGCCTTTGTTCTACTGTATGGTATCTCTTTAAAACTAGCTGTAATAAAGGTCCGAATAACGTGTCCTATGTGACTTAGCATCATCGCAAGGCTGCTGCAGTCGCAGCGAGTGTCGTTCAGCCACGGGGTGAAATACCGCAGCGTCTGCCAAAGTCTCTCAATCAGGTCGATTATGTAAAGTTTGCCAAAGTTCCTTGGTCAGGTCATGTCGGTACAAATTGAAAGATAAGTCATTGTAACGAGTGATTTAGACAGATAGTCTAAATCACTCGGAGTCTATTTGAGAATTTCTCTATGACGTATCGTTACCAGGCGCAATTCCATGAGCTGCGCTTTGAACTAAATTTGTTCTATATGCCCATTGTACAGAAGGACCAATTTTTAATTCCGAATTAGCATTAAAATCACATAGCTGCTGTTTATATTAACTTCTTAATTAACAAAGATACTGCAAAACGGGGTTTGCTAGCAAATGTGCCGTTTGAAAATGAAAAATATGACATTAAAATCCAAAATTGTATAAAAGATCATATATCGAATTCTCAAACCAAACGCCGAAAAGGTTGGCTGTTAACTATTATTTGTAGAAAAGAATGAAAATATATTTTGTTTGCCACATACAACACAGCAGATAAAGGTACATAGGCAAGGAGGGAGAATAAAATACACAAACGAATAAACGCAAAAGGACAAGTTAATAAACAAAGAAAATAGGTAAAACAAAGAAGTGATGCATGGGGCCAAAAGAACCCTGTCTCGACGTTAAATGGCACATCAAGCTGGTTAGGCTATCTGTGGTGCTGGTTTTTTGACAGGTCCCGAGAGGAAGAGGTCATGAGCGTCGAGTTCAAATTACTGAATCATTTTTCAAAACATAGAATTGTTTTTCATTTCAATCACTTTCCTTCCATAGTTTTTAATTGCAAAACATTAAGAGACATTACGCACGGTCGACTTTGACTCACTATAGTTTAGATAGGTGTTTACGCACTTGGTCGTCGGTCGGCCGGGCGATTCGACGACTCGCCGCGTAGTGGAGACGCACAAGCGACAGCCGGTCGCCGGCGACCAATAGAAGCACGGCTTCAAATGGAAGCATTCACACTGCGAGCAACTGTCGTAACGTCCGGACGTCGCTCACAAAAATGGCTCAGGATTTCGATACCGAAAAATGTATATTGGAAATACAATCGCCGCAATTTCACCCGCGTTAAATTCGTAAAAAAGTAGTCTACGGAACCATAAAAAATATCTTCTTCAAAATTTTCCCTTATTTTATTACATGTACCTAAATCAAAAGAGTTTTCAATGTATGAATAATTCCTAAATAGCATGGTATAAAAATAATTAATTCGTCACTTATCTTAGTTTTATAAATATTTTTTCTTCCGGAGAAATACATGGTCGCATATTTGTATCTGTGCCAGTTATATGTGGTTTCAGAAGACACAATAGCTAATCAAACGAAAGCACAGACATACTTGCGTAAATAAAAAAAATACGGGGGTATTTTCTAACGTTTACATAAAATATTTTACACATTCCTTTTAATCACCGTTCTTAAAACAAACGATGTACCCAACACTATTTCTATTTTTTTAATTTTTATTGTTCATTAAAATTAGTAGCGCTACTTTTACAACTTCTTCGACGTCCATTCTGCACGAAGTACATTTGAATACTGTCGCTCGGCTTGGTCTCCTGGCCCTAGTTGCCTTTGTTTTGGTCGCCGAGAGACTGAGTCGCTGGCGACAAGTCGACAGTGCGTAACGGCTCTAAGACTCACATTTGTTTTAGGAGCCTGACGTTTTATTCTCAGAGAAAATGTAACCTTTACCTCCTTCCACAGTTAATTATTTGTGCTCATTAAATTAAATCTTTGTTTTAAGAACCGTTCTCATCTGCTATCGCCAACCTCTAAACAAAACTGCTATCTCACTTATCTCATCTCACTCTGTTATAAATCTCAAAGTTTGTTTGTAGCAGTATGGATATTTAAAACCTCATCACGAAAAAACTACGATTTAGCTAAAACTTTGTACATTGAACATTATATTGGCCAAGATTAATAGTTGGGTTACGTTTTGTCCGAAGAACTTGTTTCTTTAGGATAGAAAGGAGGTGATCAGTTTTTATTTGACTTGATCATTGAAAAAGAACAGATATTCTTTGAAAGTCAAGCGAAGAAAAAATCAATTTATATCAGCGAAAACTTGTGCTGCTTATGATTTTTTAATGTGTGTGTTCCATGGGCAAAAGAAAAACTTCCCGCCTACGACTTAGAGTCCAAGCCTAAACTTTAAAATAAACCAAATATCATCCATTATTTCGAAAATGTTATTTAACTTTGTTATCAAAAATAGAACGCAAACAAGCTGCGTTGAATTCGTTAAATGGCGACCTCAACATTGTTTGCAACTTCTTAACAGGAGCCACTTAGTACGCCATTAGAGAATGCTATCTTCTCGAAGTTTTGTAATACAATTTATATTACAATAACTGTGGTATTTAAAGCTATATCGGCACTCCTGCCTTCATGTACAAACATTTCACACAGCACCATCTTTGTTATAGGAGCTCTTCTCATCCGCTATCACTGACCTATAAACAAAATCTCACTTATCTCATCTCACTATGTTTTAAATCTGAAAGTTTGTTTGTACCAGTATGCATGTTTACGACCTCTTCACGAAAAAACTACTATACGTATTAAGTTGAAACTTCGCAAACATAAAGATGTTAAACCAGAAAAAAAACATAGGCTACTTTTTTTCTTGTGTACAAGATGATTCTTAACAACACTCAAATACAAATTTTTCGGTAATAGATTAGAAAAAACATTTATCGACACACTCAAAGATACAGTTCAGATACAGAACAATTACAAATAAAACCGGGCAAGAGCGAGTCGGACTCGCGCACCGAGGGTTCCGTGCCATCAAACAATATAATTTATGACAAAGGCGGTTTTATATTTGTTGGAGAACCTTGACAGCGCCATCTCTTGTCTGATAGCGGAACTTATGTAGATTTTTTACACTTTCGATGATTTCTAAAAAAGTATGCTATGTAGAGAGATTGTAATAAATTTCCTCTAATCTTTACATACACTTCTATTAGTAATAAAAGTTTCAAAGGTTTATCTCCGCAAACTTCGGAGATAAGGGGGGGGGAACGCTATTTTTTTCAACATTTTTGTAAATAACTCAAAAATTATACGACTTAAAGGAAAATTAAAAACTGTTTATTAATGTGCAAAAGTATACCTTTCATATGATACCCCACATTACCTAGTAACTTTCCAAAAATTTGAAAACACCCCTTCCACCCCCATTGTCTAAAAAACTATGCGAATTAGAGAGTTCGCTATAATTTTCCTATGAAGTTTACATACACTTCTATTAGCTATAAAAGTATCACGGGTTTATCTCTGCAAACTTCGGAGATAAGGGGGGGGGGAACGGTTGTTTTTTCAACATTTTTGTAAATAACTCAAAAACAATACGGCTTAAAGGAAAACTAAAAACTGTTTATTAATGTGCAAATGAATACCTTTCATATGATACTCCACATAACCTATTTACTTTACAAAATTTTTGAAAACCCCCCTTCAACCCCCCTTATCTAAAAAACTATGCAAATTAGAGAGTATGCTACAATTTTCCTATTAAGTTTACATATACTTCTATTAGCTATAAAAGTATCACGGGCTTATCTCTGCAAACTTCGGAGGTAAGGGGGGGGGGGGGAACGGTCGTTTTTTCAACATTTTTGTAAATAACTCAAAAACGATACGGTTTAAAGGAAAATTAAAAACTGTTTATTAATGTGCAAATGAATACCTTTCATATAATACCCCACACGGCCTAGTAACTTCACTTAAAATTTTTGAGATCCCCTATCCGCCCCCCTGCAATCAAAATAAGAATATTTTTTTAAATTTTTATATATGCTATATAAGTAAAAACTGTTGTCTTTTACCATTTTAAATTGCAAGTCGATAGCATTAGTACTTCTCGAGATATCCATCTGTGACAGACAGACAGACAGACAGACAGACAGACAGACAGAGTGATTCTATAAGGGTTCCTTTTTACCATTTTGGTCCGGAACCCTAAAAACGAAGTAAACACATATTTGTGGAACTCGCTGTAGCAGTGTGAGTCGAATCGTTCCGTCTCAGCTTCAAGCTTCTATACATGAGCAGAGCAGCGCTGGTATGCTGACCTGACGTAAATAAGCACTATACTTATCATTATACGAGCACATCCAGCCCCAGACTATCCCGAGCCAAATATTTGCAGAAAAGCATACTTTGGTTGGGGTTTCTCTACGGGATTGAATCAGAAATGAAGAATTTGTAGAAAAACTTGGATTGCCGACATAGCCAAACAAATCAGCACGTTAGAGTGGCAATTGGCCGGCCGTGTAGCTCGAAGAACAGAAGGCTGATGGGGCCGAAATGTTCTCGAAGGGAGGCCGCGGACCAGCAAACGCAGCGTAAGACATCCACCAACTAGATGGGCGGACGACCAAGTAAGGCCTGCAAGTCGAGGGTGGACGCAAGCCGTTTCCAGCCGCAATACTTGGAGGTCCATAAGGCAGCTCTAGCAGTGGACGTCCTACAGCTGGAATGATGATGATATACCCGTTAGCGATCAAACCGGCAACCTCCTGCGATTCAGCCAGCTATTAAACCAACCACGGAGGCCGTCATAAGCAGGCGGAATGTTGGCATTTGTTACACCGAATTAGCATCGCTTTTCGACTTGGCATTGCAGCCAGCTTTTTGCGAGCTCTGTCTTGTGGTGACACTTTAATGAATTAGCTGGTTTCATTTAGAATGTCTTTTGTTTAACGATCATGTGAGCGTGTGCTGCCGCCAGTAGATTGTTGCCCCTCCTCTCTTGCCTGTGGATGCAGTAAGACTCTGCCAAAGGATACCTTCGGAAGATGAGCAGCAGCATCTTTCCGCGTGCCAAGGGTGGCGAGTATGGCAACAAAACCCTTATGATATCCAGACCCCTCATGATCTTGGCACTCGATGAGGAAGACAAGCAGGCCTAAGAGATAATGATGATGAATGTTTAATGAATATTTTATAGGTTAAGTCGACCAGGATAAATGTTCATCATTAACTCAGTCGTTGGCCGTCCACTGCTAGACATTTATTTATTTATTATTTATTCAGGAAAAGCAAACAGTTACATTATACAAATTACAATTTAAAAAGGTATAAAATACAATGTGTTGATAATGCAGCCCACAACGCTATTCTCAGATTGACTTAAGAGTTAAATAAAAGTCCACTAAATCTACTACAAACAAAAGCAGAAAACAATATCAAGGAACATACTAAAACTAAAGCTAAAACTATCAACAATTGGTGAAATTACGGAACCATAAATTTACATTAGACTTAAAAGTTTTCTATAGATGCCTGTTTTAAAATTACCAATACTGCTAGAAAAAATGTCAAAATCATCAAAGTGGTTGTTATACGATTCGACCATCCGTCGAATATGAGAACGCTGGCCTGTATTAGTGCGACACGTGCCCAGAGCAAACAATCGACCTACTCGAACTTGGCGCTTATAAATGGTTCTAGGGACAGTGTAACACAATTTTGAAACCAGCTCGTTGCAGTCGAAGTAATTATTTACAATTTTATATAAAGTTGTGGCCTCCAGGTACGTGCGCCTAGACTCGAGCGTTAACATGCTGTACCTGCTGAGCAGCTGGCTATGGGATAAGTATCCCCTATGACACCTATAATGCATTGAGCGCAAAAATTTACGCTGTACCCGCTCTATAGAATCTGTATACTTATTATAGTAAGGGTTCCAAATAGGCACAGCGTATTCAAGCTGTGATCGAACTAGAGTTTTATATAAATATAGATATGTCGAAGCGCGTTTAAAATCAGAAGCTGATCTCATAACAAAACCATACATCTTGAAAGCCTTATTGACAATATTCTCTACATGACCATTCAGACACAATTTATTGTCAAGCTGTACCCCTAAGTCCCTCAAAGTGAATACTTTTGTAAGTGGGTTGTTACAGAGTTGGTATGAAAAATTTATAATATTTATGTTTTTTGTAAAGTTTATAAAGTTACATTTAGGGATACTAAGCTGTAACTTGTTATTACAACAGTATACAGTTAGTCTATCTAAATCTTGTTGGAGGGAGAGACAGTCATCAGCTGTTCGAATTACATTATAAACTTTAAGGTCATCTGCATATAATGAAAAAAATGAATTATGGAAACATGATTTAATGTCGTTAATAAAAATAATAAATAGTAAAGGGCCAAGAATTAGTAGGCCTTCCTATGGATCTCCAAATACTGTGGTTGAAAGCTACCTGCATACACCGCCTATATGCCGTCCTTAACAAGTCCTCAGCCCATCTAGTACCTCCGTCCCATCTAGAGGCCTCCACTAGAGAACTTTCAACCCCATCGGCTAACTGTTCTACGAGCTGCATGGCATGGATAAAAGTTAGTCGTCAATCCCTTAGTTTTATTTTATGCCTTATAAGTGTCTCGGTTGTCGACTATGAATTTCTACGTCTCGCTGCAACATCGAAAACTTTTCTGTTTTTCTAGTTCCCGGGTACAAACTAAAAGAAAATCCAACGAGGAAGCACTACAATCAAACTGAATTCACAGGTAGCAAGTGAATGTTCGTTACTACTTCCCGACGTAAATAAATATAGATGGTTTTAAAACTGTGGTCCTGGTGTGATGGGCAAGTTGCCCATGACAATGCAATGAAAAAAAAAATTATGTATGCCTATAAAATATCAGGAGTAGCTTCGGATCGACATCGATCCCATCGTCAAAACTGAGTTTTGAAGATAGGACCAATCTGGATATGCAGTATTATTTTATGTGTAGTAAGTAGTACCACTAGTTATTCTCTAAATCGGTTCATTAACGATCAGTTCTTAACGTTGGGTAACAAAAATGAAGAAAATAAAAATATACTGATGGATTGAGAACCTCCTTTTCTGAAGTCGGTTTACGCGTCATCGGACCGCAGCTTAAGAAAGAAGCTTTTGCGTTCACCTGCAAACAAATCGCGGGCCATTTGTCGCGGGAGAAATATCGACACCGATAGAACTAACTCCCGTAAAGCGTGAACGTCATACCATGGGGGCTTACTCTTCAATGCAAATCGCGATAAATCGAAATTGTAGGTAATAAATCCAAATTAACCCTTATTGTTGCCGTGAGGTACCGGAATTAGAATGTTTCTTCTCCTCTCTTGCCCGTGGATGCAGTAAGAATCTGCTAAGCGTGTATCCGTCTATGAACATCCTGTCCGGCGCTCACGAAACCGCCTGCGAAGCGTATATAGTGAGTATGGCAACGTACTTAGAAAACTATGAGGGAGACTTATGTCCAGCAGTGGACGTCCTACGGCTTATGATAATGATGCATTTTTATATATTATATAAGAAAAGAACGCCATTCTGACGATAATATCGTAATCGTTTTCTAGAGTAGGCGCCCTGAATCTATTCACAGACCTACGTATACGCGTAGTTTTACAGCCTCGTGTTGGTATTGTTACACTGTTCTGAAGAAACAATGACCGTAGAAAGAATAATGTTAGTTCCTAGTAGTAGTAATACTTTTTGTGAAGAGTTCATCCAGGGAAGTATTACAATAACTTTTTCTGTCGGCAAGCAGTTATCTCTGCATTGCTGTGTTGCGGTTGAAGGGCAAAAGGGCCGCGAAAATTAAAGGCACATGAGACCTTACAACTTTGTCTCAGGGCGTAAAGCAGTGCAGGATTGGTCACGTGCTTAGTGAACGTGATCACCGCGGTATTGCATTTGTAGTGTGGCAGAGGTTACCGTTTAACATCTGGTGGGCCTTCGGCTTGTCTCGTCATTTGTTCTCACAATGGACATCGACATCGAAAGATGGCTAAGATAATAGTTTTCTATCCACTAACCATCATACTTACCTACACAGCATCATTATCATCATCATCTTCATCAGGATCATTGAAGTTGTTTTTTTTTTGTCAAAAAAAAGAGAATTTATTTTAATACTTACGAGGTAAGGATTTTTACAAAAAACATATTAGCTCTGGTAGCCTTTCTAGCTTCCGTCCAGCTAATTTTAAGCGCACTTTTCAACTCTCATTTTACAGAAAGTTTTTAAATAGACTAAGCAAAATGAGCACTAAGGTACCTCAGTTATCGGGTCAGTCGTTGGTAAAACTTTTATTTCCTCCTTCATCAGATTTAATTCGTTTACCACTTAGAGATGATTAAAGTTTGCCCTAACTATTACACTGACGAATGCATTTACTCAACGAAGTTGGGGCTAGATTTCTCGACCCGATATTAAGGCCAAGAATATGCATTCTATACAAAATTAAATCAGACAGGGTTATATTCTGTCGCCAAAACTGTTTACACTGGTACTAGAAGACATTTCATATATGTATAAAATATAAATTAAAAGTAAAACACTTATTAACAAACAAGCTTTTTTCCATTAAATTTTAATGTCAATTTAAAACGTCTTTACACAATTTATGTGTTAAAAAGCTTGTCGCGAGATTAACCTGTGTACCTACCTGTAACTTTAATATCGTGTTTTTCCTGTAATTTGACCTATTTT
Organism: Pasiphila rectangulata; assembly: GCA_963082625.1. Classification (NCBI taxonomy): domain Eukaryota; kingdom Metazoa; phylum Arthropoda; class Insecta; order Lepidoptera; family Geometridae; genus Pasiphila; species Pasiphila rectangulata. The sequence continues at coordinate 5,310,434 of OY720244.1, read as the reverse complement.
TTTATGTTTTCTCTGTGTTTCTATGTGTGTATTGTTTTCTATCTGTGCTGTTTTGTGAGTCAAATAAATATATATTCATTCATTCAAGCAAGGCACAGAGATACTAATCAAAGCGAAGCGAGACTAGACTAAAAGAGCTAAAACTTCGGAACGAGCGAGTGCCGCGCTAATACCGAACCAAAACAAAAGTTTTTACGTAGACTTGCTACAAGAGCACTAAAATTCAGAGCTCAGTTATCGGGTCAGCCCGTTCATTAAAACTTTTATTCTTTCTGTACTTATCTCAGCTCATCCGTTTACCGCTGGAAGACGGGTTAAGTTTGTGAACTATTACATAAACTGCTGACTCTGATGTTCATAGGATTCGCATAGATGTCTAAATGAGAAAGATTTATTCTACGTTCGCTATGGCACTTTAGTGACCGCATCCGAGCGTTATGTAGCATTATGCAGAGACGTCATTTTGGCTTACACGTCACGGACCTGAAGCTGTTTTATACATTTCCATAGTAACCAACCCCATCGTCAACAATGTAGCTGGTTTTAGCTACTAAAATTACCAATTAGAATAAATCAGGGTCGGTCAAAATTTGGGCTTTTTTCACTTTTATAGTTTGAATATTTTGTTCTAAGGAAACTATTGATTTACTTCAAAGGAAATTATAATATTTAAAATACGGGGACTGCTCACGTAGTACCTACTATTATACACTTTTCAGAATAAGCTAAGATGTTAAAATACCACGTGAGTTTAATATATATGATTTAATGTTTTCCATCTCACATTAACATAAATAAATGAAAAGTAAAAAAAACTTTTTATCAAACAAGCTTTTATTGAAACGTACCCACTAAAATTAATAAAATAAATATTTTCTATTAAAGTTTAATGTCAACTTAAAACGTTTTTACACAATATATGTAATAAAAAAGCTTGTCGCGAGATTAACCTGTGTACCTGAAACTTGATGTAATTGATTTAATTTTTTTTCAAACAATGTAAATACGAGTATCTGCTTAAATCTCGCAACAAGCTTTTTTATTACATATATTGTGTAAAGACGTTTTAAGTTGACATTAAACTTTAATGGAAAATGTATAGTTTATTATTTTTAGTGGGTACGTTTAAGTAAAAGCTTGTTTTTTATAAAGTTTTTTTTACTTTTAATTTATTTTTTACTTTTTAGTTATCACTGGACAGTTGGTTTCTTGTCTGTTCATCTCATGACCGCCATGCTGGATTTAGAGTGATGTCATATAATTTTTCAAGTAACTTTCAGCGAGGCCTTTCATTTGATACCTATATTTTAAGAGTGCATTAAGAAACTAGTCCTCCATCTTGAGTATACCGCCATGTTGGATTTAGAGTGATGTGATTTAATTTTTCGAATAACTCTCAGCAAGACCTTTCATTTGATACCCATATTATAGGAGTGCATTAAGAATAACTAGTACGCCATCTTGAATGTTCCGCCTTGTTGGATTCAGAGTATCGCCATTTCATTTTCAAATTATTCTCAGCAAGCCCTTTCATTTGATATCCCATATTGTAGGAGTCCAATAAAAATTACTTGTCCGCCATCTTAGGTGTTCCGCTATGTTGGATTCAGAGTAAAGCCAGTTAATTTTTGAGTTATACCCAGCAAGCCCTTTCATTCGATACCCATATTATAGGAGTACATTAAAAGAAGAAGTAGTTCGCCAGTACAGGACATTACGTGACAGGTCGTCCAGTCCAGTCCAGTCCAGTCCAGTCCTGGGTGTTCCGCCATGTTGGATTCAGAGTGACGTTATTTCATTTTTTGAGTTATTCTCAGCAAGCTCTTTCATTTGATACCCATATTATAGGAGTACATTAAAAGTAAGTAGTCCGCCATCTTGGGTGCTCCGCCATGTTAGATTCAGAGTGACGTCATTTAATTTTTTGAGTTATTCTCAGCAAGCCCTTTCATTTGATACCCATATAGGGGTACATTAAAATTATGTAGTCCGCCATCTTAGGTGTTCCGCCATGTTGGATGCTGCCATAAGCTGACCATGCATTGTCATCCAAAGTAAACATGTATACAAAATTTCAGCTCAATTGGTTGAAGATATCAGCTTCAAAATTGAGTTGCAAGATTCCGCGAACAAACATAGTAACATACATACAGGGCAAGCTAAATAAAAGCTTGTAAAAAAGTGAAATAGCTTATTTATAATGAGGATCTTTGAGCTATAATTTAAGCGTGAAAGCTTTCAGAATCCACAGGAACTTTTGATTGTTGGTGTTTCAATAGAGCTGAGCACAATACCAGGGATCCTAACTTTAGCTTTTGCATAGAAAACAAGCTGCCTCTGGACGTATTCAGAGCCTAACTTAATGAAATTAACGAACGAGAAATTCGAAGATTTACCAGGAACTTTCGCCAAGCGTCGTCCATTTTGTTACAACAAGCCTTTACGTAAAAACTGTACAAAAAGTGTTCTGCCAGTCAATACGTTTCTGTAAACTTATCCGAGGGCTGACAAAATAAAAACACGAGTTTTTACAAGCTAATAATTAAATTGCATCACTTCTCTTTGAATAGATAGGAAGCGTATATTAAATAAATAAATAAAAATAAATAAGCCAGCCAGTGGAGTAGAATTCTAAGCCTTTATTTTCTTCCGTTAGAGAAAATCTAGATCGAGTGCCCAGCAAGGTTTTATTTAATAAAATTCCTTGCGTTATGAATTCAGTAGTTGGTAATAAAGCTAAGTTCATATGATTACGGAGAACCACTTGGTCTTAAAATCTAGATCAAGTGCCCAGCTAGGTTTTGTTTATTAAAATTCCTCGCGTTGTGAACTGAGTCGTGGGGCCATAAAGCTAAGTTCATAACAGCACAGTAAGTCGTACCGGGCGGCTTAAAATCATACTAAACAATTTCGATTATCTGCTACTTAAGACATCGCGCGTAAAGAATGCTTCGTGTCCGATTAAAATCAAATTTCATCGTCTACCTACTAGGTAACTTTTTTAGTTAACCCACGATAACAACGTTTGTGAAAACAATAAACCAAAATAATTAAGTGCTTTTGTAGTGCTGTTTATTAAGATAATATTTACAAAAAATATTTTATTTTATCACCTTGGAAAGAATCAAGAATCAAAAAATACTTTATTCAGTGCAGCCGCATGGACCATATGACGCGTCACAAATTACAAAATAAAACAATACAAATGAATAGAATAAAGCACATAATTTAATATGTTCACTTCAGATGACACACGAACTAGGAAAAGAAGCGAACAGAAGAACCTAACTCGGTCGTTATAGTCATCATTTAACAATTTTATTTTGTCTTATGTTACGTTTGACGGAGTTGGAGCAGATTCCGTCCCAAGTGGTTCTGTCCTCTAGGTAATCTGTTATTTTATATTTATTGCACAGATTGCGTTTGATAATGTTTTTGAATTTATTCAATGATATTTTCTGCAACTTACTTGGGAGTTTGTTGTAGAAGCGTATACAATACATTGCCATATTTTAAAGGGCTTTTAATTTTAACTTTATGGAGCCTAGTAGTGGGCACAGCGAGTTTATTCTTATTTCTTGTGATTGTCGCTTGTCTTCTTAAACAAAGCAATATTTTTATGGGTGTACAACATGTTCTCATAAATATATTGACAAGCTACTGTCATTATCTTTATTTCTTAATGCTTATTGTCTAATGTTATGCCTAAAAATACAGTTTTCTCTACAAGGTTTAAACTTTCACCTTTCAATTGAATGTTGGCATAAGCCTGTTTGACATTGGGAGAGTAAATATAATGCATTTTGTTTTATTTTCATTAAGTAATAGGTTATTTACATTAAACCAATTAAGAACTTTTGCGATTATATTATTCACATCATCATAATCGTTGGTACGTCATTTCATTTTGAACAAAAGTGAAGTGTCGTCTGCAAACAATACAATCTCATGATTGTTTTTGACAAGATGAGGTAGCTTATTAATGTAAATTAAAAATATAAAAGGTCCAAGAATTGATCCCTGCGGTACACCCATTGTAACTACAGATCCCGAAGAACGTTTTCCATTAACATCAATTCTGCGTATCCTGTTACTAAGATAAGAAATAAGTAGATCCAAAGAGATGTCTATAACACCATAGTGGCGCAATTTCCCGATCAATGTTTCATGGTGTATACAAAAAAAGATAAAGATGAAACATTAAGATAACCTTAACAACATGCATTTTTGACCAAGTGAGATAAATTTTCAGGCGTTTTAATTCATAAAATCGCCGTGCGCGCACTGTGGTTTCTGCTGGCAGATTGACGATGACGTCAGTATAAGTATAAACTCGGCGATGAGTCGTTTCTTAACTCGACCCAAAAATTCTCAGTCAAAATAGAGCCGCCGTCCTAAATTGTGGTTTACAGCCACTTCGAGAAAAACAAGGTGTCACCTTTTAAGTATGCTTAACAACGCAATACTACTACCTACATACATGTCTGTAATTACGCCAGCAACTATTCATATCAACTGAAACAATGCTTCTTGACGGCAGAAATTGATATCTCAGTAAGAGCTCTTACAAGGAACGCTATTATTATAGACACAATCGCTTACTAGAGATGTGTAAGTACCATTTCGCTATGAAGCTGGCTTATTCCATAACCGCAAACAGTCTGTGTTTATTTGTAGTGCTGAATTTGCATTAATACCCAACAAGCTGGATTTCAATACAAGTTTTAAATAATGTACGTCATAACAAATGATATGGCTTACTAGGATTGCTTTATTTTTGAGTAAGAACTAAATTATGACTTTTAACGAAGACTGTACTATTACTTCGTAACACAAAGTCGTGGGGTGCCGGCAGTAGGTACAGTAAAAGGTTGCGTCTCCTCTCTTGCCCGTGGATGCTGTAAGAATCTGCTGAAGGATCCTCCGGAGGATGGGCAGCAGCGTATTTCCGTGTATCAACGTACCGCACTGCGCTCGCCAACCCGCCTGCCAAGCGTGCTGAGTATGGCAAAACCCCAACATAATCTTGGAGATGTAAGAGAGAGGCCTATGTCCAGCAGTGAACGCGGACAATAGTCCTACATATACATATTATGATGATGATGATGACTTCGTAGCACATCAAAACTGTGAAATAACAAACCTTATTTCATCAGCCCGTAGAAACGAGAATTACTTTATTGGAACTATAGTTGTTGTTCTGAGTTATACACTTCTGCGTCGCCTGATAAGTTATTTATGGAGGAACTGTAGAAGATAATCTGCTAATGGCACACTGTGTTATTAAAACCAGTATGCTGTATTCTGCCGTGGGGTGCCGGCAGTATAATGTTGACCATCCTCTCTTGCCCGTGGATGGAGTAGGATTGCCAAGGAATAGCTCGTCTTTCCGTATATCAACATCCCGTATAACACTAACCCTCTATATAATAGAATAGAAATACTTATTTATTACAGTACACCATAAAATAAAAAACAAATAGAAGTCAATTTAAATATTACAAGTATGAGGTACAATGGGCGGCCTTATCTGAAAGCGATCTCTGTCAGTCAATCTTTGGATGGGCATCAACATCACCATCATCATTATATCAGCCCGTTGACACTTACTGCTGGGTAAAGGCCTCCTCTTCAACACGCAAACGTAAACGCTCCTTTGCTAGTCTCATCCATACTGTCGTCCAGCAACCCTCACTAGACATAAAATAAAAAAAAAAATAGAAGATGGTGGCGTACAGAAGCATAATATTTAAGCTATTTTTGTATTTAAAGTGTAAACCCACACTAAGGTATCATTTATAGAAAATGAAAAATGCAATCAAAATTTTGTCTCCGACGGGACTCGAGCCCGTAACGTTCAGAAGAACACCTTTAGCGCAGACTGCCTTTACCGTTCGGCTACGGAGCAATTAGCAGATTATCTTTTCATAAATAACTTATCAGGCGACGCAGAAGTGTATAACTGGTATAACTCAGAACAACAACTATAGTTCCAATAAAGTAATTCTCGTTTCTATGGGTTGCTGAAATACAAAGCTTTCTTATTTCACAGTTTTGATTGCATTTTTCAAGCATAAAATATTATTTATAATTATATATTGTTGAAATATGTTATTTATAGAGGAGCGGTAGAATATAATCTGCTAAAATAGCATACTGTTCACAAAGTTTTAAGTCGTTAAATATGCCCTCACACCAAAAACTGTGTCATCGTCTTTGTAATAATGTGTTAACAATATATATAGTATAATATACTATGTAGTATATAATATTAGGTCTTTACCTATGAAATTGCCGTTTTGTATGGAATAAATGAAAGTACTTTTTTTCCAAACTTTTTTATTTCTATTACTCAAAGTAACACCCCATGCAATCGACGCATCTTTGCCAACGCATTGGCAGTTTATTGATGCCCTTCTTGTAAAAATCAGCTGCACGGGAGGCAACAAACTCTTCAAAGGCATTTTGTACTGCCCCTCGGGAATTGAATTTTTTACCCACTAAAAAGTTGTCTAAATTTTGAAAAAAGTAATAGTCGGTAGGTGCAAGGTCTGGTGAGTATGGCGGATGAGGGAGAGCTTCCAACCCCAGCTCTTGCAGCTTGGAAACTGTCTGTTGTGCAGTATGGGGTCGCACGTTGTCGTGAAGGAGCAGTGGGGACGACCGATTGACCAAAGCTGGTTGCAGATGTGCAAGCTTCTCCATCATTGTATCCAGTTATTTACAGTACACATCTGCAGTAATGCTCATGCCGTTTTATAAAAAAAACTGTGGTGAATCACACCCGCACTAGACCACCAAACAGTGACCATCACCTTTTTAGGGGTCATTTTTGGTTTAGGGCATTGCTTTGGTGCTGAACCAGGATCTAACCAACTTATTGAGCGCTTTAGATTGTCGAACAGAATCCATTTTTTATCGCACGCAACAATTCGGTTCAAAATTCCTTAATTTCTTTGTCTGTTGAGCAGCGCGAGACAGGTCTCAACGCGTACGTTGCGCTCGCCAGCGCTAAGTTCGTGAGGTAGGTACCCATCTATCAAGATTTTTTACCTTGCCAATTTGTCGCAAATGGATCAATATTGTTTTGATGCTAAGATCAAAAGCTGCTGCTAGCTCAGCTGTAGATTGAGTTTCGTCAGCTTCCACAATCGCCTTTAAATCATCATTGTTGACAATAGTCTTCGGACGGCCAGGAGCTTCATTTTTCAAGTCAACATTTCCAGAACGGAACCGGGAAAACCAATAACGGGTTGTGCGTTCGTTTGTACAGTTCTCTCCGTAAACGTTTTTGATGTTACGTGCCGTTTGTGTCGCGTTGGTGCCACGACGGAACTCATATTCCATAATTACACGATTTTTTAAGGTACCCATTATGACGAAAAATGTTCAAATGTAATGAAAATACAACGCTAATCAATAAACAAAAGACTGAGTTTGTAAAAAGAATGTCATGTTTTTAAAACAAAATTAATTTGAATTTGAAATACCAAGCCATGTCAAACTCTTTTTTATTTGAAATTACCAGTACTGAAGAACGGCAATTTCATAGGTGAAGACCTATTATATATAGTATATATAATAGCCGACGCAAGCACACAGGTTTTTTAATTAAAACAAACTGTTATTATTACAATTTATTGTGCAATCATATTGCACGAACTTTCGTGAAAAAAAAAACATATAGCACGTCCGGCTAACACTTTGTTTAGAGGTACACTGGTTCTAAATGAGTGAGCTCACTCATTTCATGTGGAAACAAAACGGTGCGGTCACGTTACTGTGAGGGCGTATCTAACGATTTAATTCTTTGTCTCATCATCATAGCCGTAGGATTACTGTCCACATCCACTGCTGGACACAGGTCCCCCTCATGCATCTCCAAGATCATGGGGGAGTGTTGCCATACTCGCCACGCTTGGCAGGCGGGTTGGCGAACGCAGTATGGGATGTTCATACACGGAAAGATGCTGCTGCCTATCTTCCGGAGCTATCCCTTAGCAGGTTCTTACTGCATCCACAGGGAAGAGAGGAGTGGCAAAATTCTACTGCCGGCAACCCACGGCGCCAAAACTTTGTCTGTTAATGACTAATAGTCTAATAACACTTTATTGAACCAGTAAGTTACGTTCAACGTAAATGAAGTTTGATATTCGGTTCTCTAGACCGATTTCGCCTGAAGTAACTAAGCGTTGATTGATATAGTTTCGAGATGGGTGTTGCTTATAGAACGAAGGAATGAACCTATAGTATAGACCGTATACTGAGGCAGGGCATCCTCCATTCCAGTTCTGTGGAATTGTTTACCCTGACATATAATATTAAGTGATTTGTACGGTATATTATTTACCATGATTGTGGGGGACAGGACAGGGCTGATAAAATCATACACAGAAACTTTAGTTCGAAGAGTGGCGAGCGGAAGGAAGAATGCACCCAACAAACGTGCGGTCACTAGGTCGCGTAAAAGAATACTATTTTGCCGCGCTCGGCGCGCGCGGCCGTCGGCTGTACCGCGTCGGGGGGACCTACCGCGTCCCTCTCCCGATCCAAGCGCATTCTTTCCGCGCACGCCACATTTTATTATTTATTCTCATATTTGAATGTAAAATACCTACTTAGAAAGTTAACACAGGCTTCATAAATCACAATAGTTTACACAATACATAATTAATAGGCAACAAATATATCAACATACTTACCTACTAACTGCAAACTCAATATTTAATCACAATAACTTTAACAACACTGAATACGTATTATCTGAGTGCCTACTAAAATCCGCGAGCAATCTAGCGCGTCGCTTACAATGATGATATCACGTGGTCGCGGGATATCACAATAATTTGAAACGTCGGGATTAAAATAAAGGTAAATATGCGATAAATACCGGAAAATCCAATGTAGTAACTAGATGCTCGCCATGAACTTAGAACGAGAGAGCGACTTCTTTCAATGTGTTATGGGTTCTAGACAAGATGACTGATATACTTAATATATTATAATACTAATTATATACATATGTTTTATTAAATATATCTAGTAAAAACATCCACCACTAAAAAAATATCTGCAGAAACAGACAGATCCTTTAGCAGGCTCTTACTGCATCCATGGGCATGAGAGGATAGGTAACATTCTACTGCCGGCACCCCACGGCAGGCTTTGTTGGCGATGTTTAAATAGGCTATCATGTTTTTCAGGGCGCAGACAAATAAAAAAAAATCCTATCATTGAAATCGGTTTAGCTGTTCTCGAGGTGCATGAACATAATCCGACTTTTTTTAATATAAAATTTACTTTATTAAATAATAAACCCGCCGTGGGGTGCCGGCAGTAGAATGATACCCCTCCTCTCATGCCCATGGATGCTGTAAGAGCCTGCTAAGGGATACCTCCGGAAGATGGGCAGCAGCGTCTATCCGTGTATCAATATGTCGTACTGCGCTCGCCAACCCGCCTGCCAAGCGTGGTGAGTATGGCAACTACCCCTCATGGAGATAAGGAGATGAGGGAGGCTTGTGTTCAGCAGTGGACGTTTTACGGCTGAAATGATGATGATGAAATAATAAACTTAATTGCCTATACCGTTGCCCGTCACGAGACGCCCGAAAGATGTGAGTCAAGTACGTGCGAGTTGGTTACTAATCGCTTTAGCGAGAGTTATTCCGCTGGCATGTGTCGCCATGTCCCTCGTTTAATCTAAGATATTCGGTTCCCAATTCCTTTCACATCAAAAACCGCTCGTAAAATCAACTCTATTCGTTAATCCATAAAATTTAAGATAGGTTGCTTTCATCTGTGTTTTCTATACCTACTAATTTAATTTCCGTTGCGCTTATACAACAGCTGTGTTGGCCGAGTGGTATGTACCCCCGACTTCAAATCCGAAGGTCGCGGGTTTGATAACGGTGCACCAATCGATTTTTCTTTCTAGAAAAATGTATGTGCACTCTTAACAAGCGCTTTGATGGTAAAGGAAACATCGCGAAGAAATCCTCGGCTGACTAAGCGGAGAGGATTGCAGTATAGGTGCATGGGAAGCCTAGCATCTAATAATGTCCAAGGCACTGCAGCGTCATAAGTCATCTATAATAGATGCAAAGGCCTCACTTGCGCTTCTATCAAACAACACTACTATGGTCTTCAGAGAAATGCGTTTATCACTTAAATTATTACTTATTCCGTTCAGAATCCAATTGTCTTCTTATTTGCATTCCCTTATAAGTTATTCCGAAGACAATTACCTTCAATTCTCTAACGGGATAATAATTGTATTTTGCTTAACTGGCTTCCAATTACTACAGTCGTCAAATGAAAGAGAAGATAAAATACATCTTGAGTTAATTAAGGCTGTACCCTGAACCAACGCGTAGTTCTGATTTGGCTGCTCCTCCGTAATTAATGATGAATATCTTTGAAAAAAATATATGTTATAAAAAAAGATTTAATAACAAGTTGTGTAAGGAAAATATTTCTTTATAAAAACTAATGAAAAAAATATCCTAAGTCAGGAATTTTCGATAATACATTTTGCTCTAATCCTAAACGGTATTGAATTTGGGTATTTTTCTTTCACTTAAATATTTGCTAAGGTTTTTGCCACAAGTGGTACACAGATCTTTTTAAAATAACAATTGGTACGGTTACAGGATTTTGTATTTGTTTTCTATAGGAAATGAAACAAGCGCGCACGGCGCGGGTCTTTCTCTGCGCGGGGCACGCGCGGCAGTCGCTCGCTGCTTCGTTCAACGACCTCGCACATTGACGTTTTGGTGCTAAGTACCGGTCTTAGTCAAAGATTTAATTGTCTTAGAGTTATTTGAGCTCAGACTTTTGACGTAGAAAGCCTCTACATTAAAGACGACTTCTGTGGCGGAACGGCGAAGGTCCGACTGCGATGCAAGAGATTACGGGATTCCCGCCTCGGGACAAATGTCTGTATGATCTGCAAACATTTTGTCTAGGGTTATCATCATCATATCAGCCGTAGAACTACCACCACTGAACACAGGCCTCCCTCATGGATCTCCATGAAGGGTAGTTTCCATACTCACCACGCTTGGCAGGCGGGTTGGCGACCGCAGTTCGGGATGTTAATACACGGAAAGACACTGCTGCCTGTCCTCCGGAAGTATCACTTAGCAGGCTCTTACTGCATCCACGGGCATGAGAGGAGGGGTATTATTCTACTGCCGGCACCCCACGGAAAAGTCTTGTCTAGGGTGTTTTGGATGTTTTCTATATACATAATCTTTTGGATCACTTCTATATACTAATAAAAATATATATCTATGTAGTATAATGTATTAAGTATATTAGTCGTCTAGTTCCCATAACACAAGTTCGGCTTAGCTTGGGGCTAGATGCTGTGTGTATTGTCCAGCATTACTTATTTATTTTATTATTTTATTTATTTTTCAGCCGTTATTATCCCACTGCAGAGCAAAGGCCTCCCTTCCCTTCTTCCACTCCTCGCGATTTAACGCTGCTACAGGCCAAGATCTTAAATGGGCGTCTAGTTCATCTAGTTCATCATTAATTACTTATTTATTACTTAGTAATAAATAAGATAATAATAATAATACATATCACTAAGTAATAAATTAATAATGTTGTTATGGGGGACTTCAATGCAAAGCTAGGCTTGAGAAGCGATGATGAGTTGAGAGTGGGGCAATTTGAATATGGGCAACGGAACCCCAGGGAACAGAGGCTGGCCGATTTTGAAAACAGAAGCCGGCAGCGAGTTTTGTCGCATAATGCAAATAGGAAAATAATCAAACATGATAACAATTTTGATTTTATTTTTACTTTTAATTTTATTAATCTAATAATCTTTCTAACCCTGATACCATTTATCAAATTTGTTTCACAACATAAAGATCTAGCTCAGTGGCGACGCAGTGGGGTAAAATCAGAACTGAAACTTACAAGTTGCAGTTTCGATTTTCGCGACGTAACGTACATTAATCTTAACATTCCCACGTTTTGTGTTTTGGATTTGTTCACGCGGGCATGTTTGGTTCGCCCACAACTGCATACCGTCTCTAAGCACATACTCTTGAAAACGAATTTGGTTTCGACGAATCGATTCGACACGTCCTCCGAATATGTTGGATTAAACTTTAACGATCGTCCAAACACGAAAAATTTGTACCAAATTAAAAATTTTCGTGGTTCAAAGTCATCATCATCATCTCAGCCCAAGGACGTACACTGCTGGACAAGGCCTCCCCCTTGAGTCACTACGTACTGATCATGAGAGGTTGCTGGCATACTCGTCACGCTTGGCAGGTGCTACTGCCCAAGCCCAACTTCCGGAGGTACTTGGTGAGCGGACCGGTTTTCGCAACTAGGCCGCTGATGGGCCCTTTTTGCGTGTCGCGTATATCTTCCGGAGGTATCCTTAGCAGAATATTACTGCATCCACTAGCAACAGGGAAGGGGCAACATTCTATTGCCAGTACCCCACGGCAATGGTTCATGGTCAAAATTATATTCCGATATTAAAGAATCGATAAATCGTTTCTAAGAATAGGCCTCCTGATTTTGCCCACAGCCTTTTGTACATCGCAATTCAGTTATGTAACTATGTCTTATATTCAGAATATTTTACCAATTTTCACCTTCATCCATTTCTTATTTGTTTGGTCTGTCAACCCATTAAGTATTACATACTATGATGATATATTACCTAATACTTTTGTTGATAGTAGAACTTTTTGTTAAGAGTTCATCCGGGGAAGTAACTACCACCACACATTTTTCTGCCGCCAGGCAGTAATGTCGGTAATGTCTGAAATTACGGTCACATGAGACCTTATAACTATATGTCTCAGGGTGACGGGCGCAACGCAATGCAGTGTTTTCTCGTTGGTCCTGTGGTAGGTGAATGTGACCACCGGGCTATTGCAGTTGTGATAGGGAAAGGTTACTGCTTTACATAGCTTTCAGCTTGAATTATGTCGTTTAAAGAAAACTTTATCTGCAAAAAGTAGTCACAAATCACAAAACTAAATTATAAATTTAGTTTTAAAATTAAGGGATAGCGCGTACCTTTTTATTATTTTCCCGACATTCCCAGTCCTCCCGCGACCAAGAACGCTGAAACGTGTTAGAAACGTCGGGAAAATATTAAAAAAGGTTCGCGATAAAATGCTGTAATTTTAAAACTAATAATAATATTCTAACAAATCAAGAAAGTTTAAGAAATTATAGTAGTAACGAAGATTTTCACAAAAAGTATGCACCTTTGTATAAGTAAATTGAGAAAAAGACAAAGCATAAAAACAACTATTGTAAAAGATTGTACTTTTTGCTAATTTTAATCTAAGCGAACTCAGTTAAATATTACAAAAGTGTGTGACGAAAAGATGGCAAGCAGTACACTCAGTGGGTCAAATAAAATTATAGTAGTAAACAATCCAGATACCGGTCTTTAAGGTGGGTGTGGGACCTGACTCAGCATCGTTCTCCGTCACATATGGCATGCTAGGGAGCGCTGGTTTTCAGTCAGATCCTATTTACTACCTTTCATCTCTGAATGACTCTCCACCACGGTTGCGTTTCTTTCATAAAACATAATAGAACACTAACGCTTACCTGAATATTCTTGTAGCCAGTCTGCTGCATGATAATCTGAAATGGATTAGATGGTTAATATTCAAACGCAATCTAGCTCGGTTGGGAAATGGTCTGGTTGTATTCAACCGAGGTATCTTCGATATGATGACATAGGCCGATGGGATGGGTTTACCCAGATAATGGAGACAGTAGCGATTCTGTTTTACACTTCTTAAAACTAAGTATAATGAAAGATATGACCTTTCCTAATTTAAAGCTGTCAGCGTAAAGTTTTGTGTAAATGTTCCGCTTTAATTTAAGAACGGCACTAACCGTATTCGGACTAAAATGACATAAAACTATCGTTTTATGTCATTTAAGTCCGTATTACGTCAATTTAATAAGCGCTGGTTAGTGCAACGACAGAATCGCCACCAATGCCAGGTTAACCGTACTTCAAACTGTTACTGTTAATCGGCCAGTTTAATGATACACTCGGTAACTACAATGTATGGAAAAAATATTTTTGAATTAATCACGATGTAGGTTTCACAGTCAATAATGTTATTATGTTACATTATAATTTCATGTTTTGTACAGCCTGATATTATCTCACCTTGTCTCTAAATGATAATTAAGTTATCTAAAACCTGAATAATATATTATAAAGTATATAAAATACAAAGTAACACAAATAATAATTTGCTTTTAAAAAAGGACGATGTCTTCGTTGCATTTCGACAGCTTATTTAGGGTTCCGAACCTCAAGAGTAAAAACCGAAACCCTTATAAGATCACTCGACCGCCTGCTTGTCTGTCTGTCAAATCCGTTTTTGTCAAAAACGGCTGAAGGTATATGCTTGAAATGTATATAAAACATCAAGGTCTATAGACAGATTATGCTCTTCCATAATCAAGGTTCCAAAATCAGGGCATTCGGATATATTAGCAACAAGTGTCAAATTGTTCTATGAAAATGGCAATGATGGAAAAATATCTAGGTAACTCCCAGAAATCTTACGAAATTTGAAATGCTGGGAGCTTTTGTCCGTCTGTTTGTCTACGGTTTTACTAATTAATAGACAATGAGTCCTAGAAAGCTGTTATTGCATGGACATATAGAGGTACAATAATGACGTCAAGATAACGGTATAAAAAAAAACTCAAAATATAATTACTTTGGGGTACGTACCCAAAAATGGGGATGAACTTTTTTTACATGTGGTGATCGTTGAGTAGGAATTTTATTTTAGAAGCATTTAGGGATTGCCAACAGAATTTTTCGATTTAATAATCATCATCATCACCATTTCAGCCCGTTTGCACCCACTGCTGAGTATAAGCCTCCTCTTTATTGCGCCATTGTTTGCCATTAATAAATAAATAATAATTCATTTATTTTCAGATTACACACATCCATAATATGTTAGATTTAGGGTTCCGTTTGCGAAAAATTAAAGTTTAAATATTTTTTTGATCGCCTCTTCCCCTCCTCTCTAAATCTGCTAGCTTAGAAAATCGTGTATATAGTTATAACCATGAACTTGTATGGAAATTTATGAGAGGCCAGTTATTTTAGTTTTGGAGAAATTGTCACTCAATAAAGTGATATGCTTTACCAAACATACCGGGACACTTTGAACTGACAACTCGATGAACACCTGTTACCTAATATGTTTTGGTAACACGTAAAAATACACCGGCTTCTAACAACAGGTCTACGGGTAACTACAGAACCCTACACAGCTCGTGGTCCGACTCGACCTGGCCTAATTTATTAACTGTACGAGTTGTTAAATTTTGCAAATTGTGCAATGAACACTTGAACGGACTTTAGTTGAACAAACTGAAACGATTTATAACGTGGCGAAATAAACTCCATGTAGTGTCCGCTTATTGAAACTCTCCCCCGGGTTGAGCAAACGGGCAACTTGGTAGCGATTAAGACGGTTTTCAAATTTTCAAAGACATTTTATTTATTTATTTAACGTACAAAACATTTTACAGCAACTAGTACGGGACGCTGTAGTGCCTGGGACATCGTTAGATGGATTAGAATTGTATTACCCAGCTATGGAGAGGATGAGAATGGTTAATCCTCTCAGCTTAGCTAGTTATATTCAGAGGAAATAATAATACGTTTAATACTGACTAAGCCGCGGGGATCATCACAATGTTTTCCTTTACCATTGAAGCCGCCTGCATACAAACTGAAGCTAAAATTCACTTTAAATGAGAAGTCGTAAGCGCTAAAACAGTAATTATCGTTTAAAAAAAATACTACTGGTAAAATCCAACCACCTGTCCTTAAAAGGGTCTATAGATTTATATTATATGTATAGAAAGTTTAGAAGCATACGTCGATTTTGTTCATGTATAGAGTGAAAATCTATGTTTTTATAGAGTAGTTTTTGTTTTTTTTTCTTTTGTAATAGTTTACCTATCTTGTAAACAAACAACCAATCTAAAGTAAAAAACTATATTGTCACTGCTGCAAAAAGTTGCAATCTCTGACTATAATATCGCCAATGTGTCGTCAAAGTTGCCCGTCTACACCGATCCTATTTCAACGGAGCCCGACTGTGCTGCCATCTTTGCCCAGTGGGAATCCACGTTATTGAGTTATAAACTTACCACGCGGTTATGTCGTGAAAATATTTCTGCAAACATTTTTCATTTGTGAAACGCTTTTGTCTGGGGAACTAATAAATTTGCGACATCGCTGACAGTGCATTTTCGTTATTTGTCTCTGCTTTTGTGGTACGGAATCCGGGTACCGATCTTAATGAAAAAAACTGATTGTGCTGATTAGTGTATCTTTTATTAGGAGAAATCAAAATTAATTACTGTTTGTTAATGATCATTTTAGCCGTAAAATGTCTGCTAACCTATATTTGAAGTTAGTCAATATAGAATGTGAACCTTTCTGTTTGGCGGCCGAAGAGGCAACACCTTCAGGGAGAAATATGTTTTTCGTTGCTGGGCAACTTCTTAGTCTTCAATGTATAAAGACGACGTGACGAACGGGAAGACTATTTATTTTTAAGATGCCTTGTAGAGGCGCAATACGTGTCAAATTCTTTCGGAGTGTTTTTTCAGCGCTCATTTGATACAGGTTAGCGGTTTGTGACTATACAGGGTTTTCAAAAAGTAACCGGAAATAATCGGCCGGACAATAGTCAGATTGAAATAAACAATTTATCTTAGTCGATTTTCTGGTGTCTGGATGTTTTTATATTTATATAGTAAAAATATCTATCCATGCAGTATAATGTATTAAGTATATCAGTCATCTACTTTTTATAACACAAACTCTGCTTAACTTGGGGCTAGATGATACTGTGTGAATCGTCCAGCAATATATATTTATGAGTTGTACATTACTATTTTACCAACAGACGAGCTCTCATGCTTTTAGCAGAATATATTTTCTACCCGACTTAATAACTTGAATCCTACTTTCACCTGCTCAAGCTCGTGGTGATTACGTACTAAAACCTTGTGGAGGCCATGTCATTAATTGAGGCGCCAGACTTCAGTCGGGTCAGATGCTGCCTAATGACTTTAATTAATCTCCCTATCTTGGCAAATGAGCGTTTGAAGCACCGGTTTTGAGAAGACGTATTTATACAGAAAGCTGAAGTTTTTGTGGCATTTCAACCATGTTGTCTTTTCATTTACGAGAGTAGTTTAAAGGTACGCGTCTATTAACCCGCGCCGGGTGCACCAAACGCACGGCCCGCAAAGGATTTTAGTTGGCTCTGTATGATTTATACGATTTGTGACATAGAGCTACGTCCGCTATATGTGTCTCTGGCCACCTCTGGAAGACTCCAGAAGTATCCCTTAGCAGATTACTACTGCATCCACGGGCAAGAGTGGAGGAGCAACATTCTACTGCATAGCTAATGACAAAAAAGTTAAGAGCAAACAAAAGCAAAACATGTAAACGCATTCATCTCAAAATAAATGATTTGATTTGAGTTGACCTCTTACAGGCACACCTTTTAATATGTGACGATGTGTGCCTGCTGTCAGTGCCAAAACTGGGCTTCAACATTAGTTCTGTCTAGGCCGAGTGCTGATGCGTGTTATAAGAAACTGTCTATAAAACTTTTGGAGTGGAAAATTATACGTCGGTTAGTGGGATCAGTTTTTATTATATTTATATTCACATTTTTCTTTGAAAATGGTAAAGCTAAACTAATGTTTTCATCTTGGCCTTAACTTTAAAAACCAGAATAATGCCTAACAAAATATAACTTTTTCACTTACAAAATTAACTGGTGAGGTGAACTATTTTGTAAAATGCGGGGATTACTCACGTAGTATTATAACGACCGCAGGTCGTGGGTTCGATACCGGCTGTGGATTTTTCTATCTTGATGTATGTGCACACTTAGCACGTGCTTTAACGATGAAGGAAACATTGTGAGTAAACCCGCGGCTTAGTTAGCTTCAGACGTATTGACCTTTTCTTTCCTCTGACTAACAGCTGATTAAGCTGAGAGGATGGTATAGGTGCTGGCCAAGCCCAACCCATCTAACAATGTCCCAGGCACTGCAGCGTGCCGTGCATGATTAACCAGTTGCTGACGCTGTATCATCATCATCATTTCAGCCGTAAAACGTCCACTACTGAACTAAGGCCTCCCTCATGGAACTCCATGAGGGGTAGTTGCCATACTCACCACGCTTGGCAGGCGGGTTGGTGAGCGCAGTACGGGATGTTGATATACGGAAAGACGCTGCTGCCCATCTTCCGGAGGTATCCCTTAGCAGGCTCTTACTGCATCCACGGGTAGGAGAGGAGGGGTATTATTCTACGCTGTATAAATAAGCTATATATAGATGCAAAGGCCTTACTTATATTATAAGGTAAAAGCTTATTCCAAAAATTATAGATTTTTCTAGAAAATCATCTTCGTGGGATAGAATGAGTAGCCACTTCCTCGCGTAGGGATGCCGCAGCACTAAAAATCGCTTTTCGGAATGAACTTTGACGTTATAATACTACGTAAGAAATCCCAGTTTTTAAATTATATAAATAATTAATTAATTTTTTTATTAAAAAAAAAAAAAAAAAACTTGTTAAGTTTGCTTGCTCTGATTGTTTCGTTTTCGTAGTGTTCTCCTAAATTGCTTTATGTACCGCTATATTATATAAAACAATTTAATCCTTTCACTTTAGATTGCGCTACCTTTAATGAGTTTCTGAGTAAACAAAGACTGTAATTTCACTTCGCACGTAATCCATGTCTAAGATTAGAGCTTAATTGAGCTTAAAGGACTAGTAAGATATTTTAATCCTTGTGTTCAATATTTGAAATTTAGAGAAGCTTATGTTCTAGAAAGTTGAGATATAAATGTTGTCTTAGATTGTGGTTGTACTTCTTTTATTTACATTTAGTATTTATTCAAAATATTACATCTATTTTTACAGGTATGACCAAAGAGTAGTCATCACAATAAATCCGATACAAAAAATTATTAAATTAATCAAAATAAACATTACAATAATGGCTAAATCACCATCATCATCATTTCAGCCGTAAAACGTTCACAGCTGGACATAGGCTTCCCTCATAGATTTCCAGTTACTGCAGTTGGTTGGTCGGTCCGTGGCATCCACTCCCAAACTTTTCAGCCCCATGGGCCATATGTTCTGCGAGTTACATAACCTACCCATTGCCATTTCAACGTGTGAATCCGTTTGGCTATGTCGGTGACCCGATGTTCATCTACGTATCTCGTCATTTCTGACTCGATCCCGTAGAGAAACCTCGAGCACAGCCCTTTCCATAGCTCGTTGAGTGATTCTGAGCTTGTTCATGAGGCCAATAGTGAATGACCACGCATCGGTTCTGTAATTATGTGATCACTGGTAACACTTAGGATAATAATTCAATGTTATTGTCACTGAACAAAACAAAAATAATTCAGTACAATTTGTCAGTATGAAAGATAGATAGATAGATAACACTTTATTGATCACCACATGTAACAAAAAATATACCGAGGTATAAAAACAAGCAAAAATATAATACAATTTTGGGCAATTCAGTGGGCGGCCGTATCGCTGGAAGCAATCTCTTCCAGGCAACCAATTGATTCAGAGAGCATAGGGCAAGAAGAAGGCGGTGGGTTACAATCCCTTTAGGAAAATAGGTAACTTAGTGTTAACAACTACTTATACATACATTATTAACTTAACTATGACTAATAAAAACAAACTAATACATAATATTAATACTATAAACACCATTATAAAACATCATACAAACTAATACATATCTCAATAAATAAAATAAAATAATTAGACTTACATATATGTATGTACATAATTAATATCAATAAATTCGGGAATAAAAGAAATGGATAACTAGAATTAGGTTGTCAACCAGTTTAGGATGACAGGTAATGATGGTAAACCTTATTTTTAGTATGCATAATTGCAGAATTGAATGTCTTCTGTGGCGCAGAAGGCGAAGGTCCGCCTGCGACGCAAGAGGTTGCGGGTGCGATCCTTGCCTCGTGACAAATGTAAAAGTAAAGGTAAAGTAAAAGTATCTTTATTGCTATAGTACATGTATAACAAGGTGTTACATATTTTATAAAAAAGTCTCAATGTACTCTACCATGATTGGCATGCAATGTCTTGTTACAAACAAATTATTAAACTTATAAAAATAAAAAATGTTGATTAAAATAATAAAATTAATGTCACAATCAAATTTATTCATAAATTAGAAACAAATGTCTGTCGATTCTAGTCAAATAATTACATAAAATACATAATGACATCGAATAATATAATTACCTACTGTATTTTTTTATCTTTCATAAAGTCATTTAAATTATAATAACATTTATTGAATAGTATGGTTTTTTAACTTTCTTTGAAACATTAAAACTGGCATTTCTCTTAAGTCTCTTGGTAGTTATAAACAAAAGAAGCGTTACTGAATATACTCTTCCGCATCATATTATGATACCATTCATACAGATATTACTTTAATAAAAAAGAGTCAATTGCATAATAATTATACTAAACGGAGAGGCGATCATCTTGTATTACTCACGATCAGAACTAATTATGGTAGGAAAACAATAACTTTCGAAGGAGTCAATTTCTACAACAGTCTACCTGATGACATAAAGAATGCAGCAAATTTTGGTGTGTTTAAATCTAAACTACAATGTCATATTTTCTGAGGATGTAACACTTTTAGAATAAGTAGACGAAAAAATCATTTATACTTAGCTTAAGTTTATCATGTTAGTGACTTTAAGTTGTAAAATGAGAAATAAATATCTTTGAACTGAATTACGGGTTCAATACAAATTTGTATCAGTCTTTAAGCATATTTATAACAGTAGCTTTATTAATATCAGCGGCTTTAATAACTATTTACAATAGCACAAATTAGACACTGCCTTTGCGAACTTCGCTTAAACTTAAATCAACTAGGTGAGTGAGCCTAGGTGATTCAAGTGGAACAATCCTCTGTGAACAATAGAATACGTCAACGGTCGCCGCTACAGATTTAGTGCTTGTTTATTTGCATTGTTCATATAAACGCTGATAAAATGAACAAGCATATAAAAAGCTAATTTTTTGACATGTTTGAACCGTCTTAAAAAGGAGTAGTTTCTCAAGTTGTCTGATTTTTTTTTAATGTTTGTTACCTCTGAACTCCGTCGTTTATGGGCCGATTCGGAAATATTTTTTTTATTTGAATAGATTTAAGAAAGAAAGAAAGAAACAAAACACATTTATTGGCACACAAGACATACAGGTAAACAACAGAATCAAAAAAATATTTAACAAATAACATAAAACAACAAAATAGAAAAAACAAACCAGTATTACAAACTATGTGGGTAAGGCCCTATATGACGATGTGAGCCAAAAGGTGACGTCTCAGCATAATGCTGCGTACCACTTGGAAGCGGTACGCAACGCTGGTTTTCAGACGTCACCAAGTTGCCATCACGAACGCAAACTAGATCAGCGCGCCCACCGGACGGTAGCCAAACGGTGCGACAGTGACAAACAGGACGACGGTGACAGGAGACGTCAACCATCATGATTTGCGTCTGTTCTCTGGTCATTATTTTACATTTAAATTTTATTTAGGTCCTTTTGTTTTCAAAACCTGAATATGATATTCATTCATTCATTCATTTCAGCCATTGAACGTCTACTGATGAACACAGGCCTCTCTCATGGATCTCCATGATGGGTAGTTGCCATTCTCACCACGCTTGGCAGGCGGGTTGGTGAGCGCAGTATGGGATGTTGATACACGGATAGACGCTGCTGCCCATCTTCCGGAGGTATCCCTTAGCAGGGTCTTACTGCATCCACGGGCATGAAAGGAGGGGTATTATTCTACTGGCGAATATGATAATGAGAGCAGTATGTCTCCAACTCAGCGGGCACATCCCGGACGACATCCCGGCAGACATCGCCCGCTAATTTGAAGACATCATATGCTGCAAGCTGACTACTATTACCCGGCAGTGTGTCCGCTACTTTAAAATATTTTTCTGACTGCGAAAGTTTAAGAACTTTTGTGAAGAGTTCACCCGGGGAAGGAAAACAATTTTATTTCTGCCGCCAAGCAGTATATTCCGGTTTGAAGGGTAAGGCTCCGTGAAATTACGAGCACATGAGACCTTCAACTCTATATCTCAGGATGACGGGCACAGTACAATGCAGCGTTGGTCACGTGCTCAGAGAACGTGATCACCGCGGTATTACAGTTTAATTAGTTAGAGTTTACTGTTAAACATCAGATTATGGGCCTTCGGCTTGAGTCGTATAAAAAACAGAAAGACAAACGTGTTAAAAATTATCGCACACAAAAAAAATTGCATGCGCTCGAAAATAAAACCTCCTTTACGAAGTCGGTTATTATTAGTTATGAACCAAAGCCAGTGTTAATTATGATGTGAACTTGTGAATACAGTCGAGCGCAGGTCACATCACTTGCTAAGCTTGGTAGCTTAAGCTAGCTAAGTTAACTTAATACATTCACAAAACTTAATTGAGCCATCCTACTAAAATTTAATTAAGCTAACCCAGCAATGAGAATAAGATTGTTTTATGGCCATAAAACAATTTAACTTCAGTGCTGTTCTATTTATTTAAATAGATTTATATTCTGCAAACAAATGAGTTTATCATCATCATTTCAGCCGTAGGACGTCCACTGCTGGATATAGGCCTCCTTAGTCATGAGGGGTTGTTGCGCCACGATTGGCAGGTGGGTTGGCAAGCGCAGTACAGCATGTTGATGCACAGAATGATGCTGCTGCTAATCTTCCAGAGGTATCTTTTGCAGATTCTTATAACATCCACGGGCAAGAGAGGAGGAGCAACATTCTACTGCCCGCTATTTTTTTATGTCCATTACGAAAATTAAGTTTTCTGAATTCTGTACAGCGCATTCTAGACAATATAATTTGAAGATAAGAGAATAAATATACCCATACTGCGCTCGCCAACACGCCTGCCAAACGTGGTGACTATGGGCTTCCTCCCTCATGGGTAAAGGTTTAGTGGACGTTTACGGCTAAAACGATGATGATGATGAAGAGAATAAGTGTGGAAAGGGCTAAACCAGGGCCAAACCAAACCCTGTAGTTTCCACAGCGTCATTGTAACTGGACTGGCGCCCCACAGAGCTTTCATTACGGCTTTACGACCTCATCACAAACAGCCCACTTATCGACGTCTGGAGTTAAGCTAAAGACATACTGATCCACGTTTGTAAAGTATAAAACGCATTATGATTATCTAGATTATTTTGTAACCTCTGACTTTTGTCGGCGTCTTATAGGTTTGACGGCTATGTGTGTGTGTTTGTCTGTGGCACCATAAATCTCAAACCATTGGACCGATTTTAATGAGGTCTGTTTTTTAATCTAAAAAGATTTTTTTAGCGGTTGTTCTTATTATTTATCTTGTCACTGATATTATGTTTTATCACAAAATCGGTTAAGACGTTTACATAATATAGGAAGTAGTAGTTGGGAGAAATAAACATATTATTTTTCGAATATTTAAGTTTGATATCGAATAAAAACATACCTGTCATACGCAACCTTATCATACGCGTCTCACGTAATGTTAGATCCGTCGTAGATATGTCTTTGCCTTTAATCGACGATTCGATTGGTCAGTTTTCCGCCTGGAGATTATCATCTCCCTCGTGTTTGTTGCTTTCCTTTGTTTAAATATTTAGCTGTGTTTTTGTGACCGCCATGACGTCAATCCACTTTAGGAGCTATTGCTTTATTTTTAAGATATAGAAAAAAAAATATTTTATTTTGTCACATCAGCAGTAAAGATAACTTTTTACTTTGAAGTTGATACTTTCAGATGTTTCGAAGAAAAAGGGATTTTCCTCTTGAGGTTCGGAACCCACAAATATCAAGACATAAGATCGCTTAAAAATTTAACGCTGCAGGTTTTAATTTTGGTAGATAGACATACAGACATTTTTACATTAACATTTTGTAATAGTTTAAAAATACTACATATTAACTAATATCATAAATTCGAAAGTGAGTTTGTTTGTTACCATTTCACACTTAAACCACCAAACTGATTTTTCAAATTCTTTAACCAATGGAAAGCTAAATTATCAGCGAGTTACATACAGGCTATATTTCATCCCCGTATGCAAACAGGAACGAGAACCACGCGGGTGAAACCGTGAAACCGAGGAACCACTTATTAGTCTACTTTTAGTCTACAATAAATGTGAAACGCCTTATTTTTTACATTACCTGAGAACAATAAACAAGTGACCGAAACCAACACTTATGTCCGTGCAATAAAACACATTATAGATCTCAAATAGCTGTAGAGTGACATAGCACCGTTGAGCAATATCGGAAACTCATTAATAACGTTACAGGGTGCGCCTAATTTCGCCGTGACTCTGCCATATTTTCCAAATGGATCAATTTTGTGGATGCTGACGCTACTGCGAAATTCTTCCGGTTTGATTCTATGACTTTTGAATATCATTTGTCACTACAATCCAACAAATTTTATAAATCTGTTTTCATTTTATAAAGATGTTTGTATTATTAACTACTTCAAGCAAAGACTAGAAGAAAAACTAACTTTTAAAATTTATATGTGGAAAATTAACAAATATTAAACCCATATTCTACACACAATCTAACTCCTGTCAGATGTCTATTCGCAATCCCAAATTTTAAATGAAGTCTTTGCCATGAAGTAAAATTGGAAATGCTGTTTAGATTTAATTAGGAATACCTAAACAACAGAATCATTCACATATTGTTACCGCGGAGGAAAACAAACATAACACACAAATGCCACTTTAAACTTAACAAGAACATTAAGTATAAACCAACATTATCTTAGGCAGAGATTAAAACAATATCCTGCCGAAATATTATCGTAGGAAATTGTGCTCATTTGAAAATGAATAATAACTCGAAACTGAGGGAAATTAATTCCAAAGTGTGTTATTAGGAACCAAAAGTAAATACTGAGAGAAAGGCTCTCCGGATCTAGAATAAGAAGAAGAAAGACAATACAGTTATTCATAACTCACACGCAATCACACTAACACAAAAATAATAACAATGTTGTTGTTTCGATAGTCGTTTCCGTTAACGGACTCGTAGCGAAGAGTCTCGATCAACATTTCGAGAGACTCTCGCTAGGCAGTTGGATCATGAGCCAGATTCAAAAGGTACTCCTAGACTCGACACGTTTAATAAGGAGAGGAGAGCGGTCTGTTACTAGGACGGCAGGAAGCCTTGCGCTTGAGCCTTGTTTCGCGGCCGGTGATTCACCGTTTTGATATATTCTTTACTATAGAGTATTTGTTTTTATATTTATTATTAGTAAAAAATGTATTTTTATGAGTTTACAATCAAATGATGTGGAATAAAAGTGAAATGCGGTTAAGATAATAACTGTAGTGTAGAGGTAGTTATGAGGCGACTCAAGATGATGCTGCGCATATACTGGTAACCCGAGTACGTGTCACTGATATTCTACCGACTCCTACAGTCAGCATTATGCATGTTTTATTTCCACGGCACTTAAGGTTCTAAACACAGCGAAGCTGCTTGCGAAATAGACTTAATAACTAATAATAGACATAGCCTCCGCTCTGTCACGACCGAGCTATTTAACATAGATCAATCTCATTTGAATTTATAACTCCTACTTTGGTTTCCTTTCCTGAAATATTGAGGTTTTATATTCGCTTCTTTTCCTCACTTGGAAAAAAGTTTTCTGAAGCGAACGAATTCAGTTATTTTTATACTTTATTCAATTTAAATGTGTTTTTTATATTCTTTTGATAACTAACTATTCAGAGTAACGTTTTGCTATAAATAAAATAAAAATAAAAATATTTTATTTCAGACAACAAAATGAGTCCATATACACACAAACAATAAAATAAAATAGGCACTATAAAGACAACGAGAAGAGGAATGAGAAGAGGACAATATAATAAATAAACACTTATTGACTTTGACTTTGACTTCCAGGCTGATTTGATTTACAGATAAAACGGAAGGGTTTTGTTCGTGTGCGCTGATGTAGCTAATTTATATTTTGGCTTTGAAAGTGCGTTTGCATTATTAGCACGTCAGGGTATCTTCTAGTGATAGAGGCTATGTGAAGGCGGCGAGTTGAGTGAGTGTGAGTTACAAAGGTTTGATCATAGTTTGTTGAATTAGCTTAATCGCTGAGACAGCTGTCATCGCAAGCCCGCCCATCAAGTTCCGAATTTTGTTAACGGATTAAATTAACTGTGGCAGCGTCATTCTTGATAGGTGGGACAGCACGAGTGTGCGATGTGCGATGCCGATAAGTCATCGTAACCAACATTATTTACTAAAGAAAAATTTTAACCTCCTTTATTATTTATTATGGTCGCCTGGTCTTTTTAAATACGAATTTGCTTATAGACTGTAGGTACCTATCTATTTTGCGTTGAGGCGGTGATCATTAATTTGGGGATATCATAGTAATCATGAGAGGTTGTTGCCATACTCACCACGCTTGGCATGCGGGTTGGCGAGCGCAGTTATTTATTGGATTTCACATTAATTCGTGAGAAATGCCCGTAATTTTAATGAAAATTACAGATTCATTGGACATTGAAAGAATCATAATTTTCATCATTTCAGCCGTAGAACGTCCACTACTGAACACAGGTTTATCTCCTGGATCTCCATGAGGGGTAGTAGCCATACTCACCACGCTTGGCAGGCAGATTGGCGAGCGCAGTACGGGATGTTGATACACAGAAAGACGCTGGTGCCCATCTTACGGAGGTGTCCCTTGGCAGATTCTTACTGGCTCCACGGCCAAGACCGGAGGGAAAACATTCTACTTCCGGCACCCCACGGCATTGAAAGAATATGAGGTTACGAATACAGTTTTTACCTATGCAAGTACTAACCCATTCAACCAAAATACCCAGACCTCTGTCGTATTCACTCTTTGACCCGGGACAAATATTGGCAGATCATGCTACCTCGCGGCTATGTACATACCTACATCAAATGTCCTTATTCACATGAGTACTGTTAGCAACAGAAGGCATCATCATCAAAAATATCTTGGGGGGTAGTTCCCATATGTTCTATGGAACGTGACGTCATCGGACAGAATAAGATATATTTTGTTATTTTGTACTATGGAACATGACTGTAATACTTTTATTTCTCAATTTGTTCTATAGAGCAACCATAAGGTAAATAAGACCTATTTAAGAGTATCAGTGTCATCTAGCTTCTCATGGAAGACTTTGGAAAATTCTGATTCTCATTTTGTTCCATGTCATGAAACGCTAGTATATTCCATGGAAAAATAGGGAAGAAAATGTGTCATTTTGTCGATTACGTCATGTTCTATAGAACAAATGGGAACTACCCCTCTTAGCGACCTTGTGGCTCCGTTAATCTAATAGCCAGATGAGATACAAGGAGGTTGCAGGTTCGATTAACTCTTCTCAGCCGTAGGATTGCTGTCCACCTCCACTGCTGGACATAGCCCTTCCTCATGGAATCTCAAGATCATAAAGAGATTGTTGCCATACTCATCACGCTTAGCAGGCAGGTTGGCGACCGCCATACTGAATGTTGATACACAGAAAGTAGCTGCTACCCATCTTCCGGAGGTATCTTGACAGATTCTTACTGCATCCACAAGACATGAGAGGCAATATCTAATATAGATGTTTTTCACGCGTCAACAGGTAATTGGTATTCATGCTGTAAGGGACTGCAGTGCCTGGGACATTTTCAGATGGGTTAAGCTTGCCCAGCACCTGTACCATCCTCTCAACTATTAGCCAGAGGGAAAACAGGTCAATATAATAAGCTGACTAAGCCGCGGATCTCCTCACGATGTTTGCCTTCACTGTTCACGTTTGTGCAAATACATTTACAAGTAAAAAAAATCCAACACAACCGGTATCGAACCCACGACCTTCCAATTAGAAGTCGGGGGTTGTCGCTAGTTCCAGTTCGTTTCAGCCGTAAAAGGTCCACTACTGAACACAAGCCTCGCTCATGAATCTCTATGAGGGGTAGTTGCCATACTCAGCACGCTTGGCGGGTTGGCGAGCGCAGCACGGGACGTTGGTATACGGAAAGACGCTGCTGCCCATCTTCCGGAGGTATCCCTTAGCAGGCTCTTACTGCATCCATGAGTATGAGAGGAGGGGCAACATTTTATTACCGGCACCCCACGGCGAATAGTAGTTCCTAGTTCCAGTAATGTTCCACTAATATTACCGAGTTGTTCTATTCCAGTTTAGAACCAGTTGTTAGTAATATCAGTAATATGAATCAATCTATCAATCTTATATAAGACCTTTCCTCCCTAGTTAAAATTCGTGTTACGGCATGGCGAGGCCTCTCCAACTACGTGCAGAGATCTGGTCTTGCCGTAACACATTTTTTTATAAATGTATGTATAAATTATATTATTTAAATTATACATTCCTCCCGCGACCATGAACGCTGTAACGTGTTCGAAACGTCAAGAAAATATTTAAAAAGCTATGCAATAAAATCCTGTATTTAAGAATATCCACTTTGTTAAATCGTGAAAGTTAAACAAGTTTAATATCATAAATCCAAAAGTTTGTTTGGATGTTTGTAACCTCTCCAGGCAAAAGCTTTCAAACATATCAAGCTGAAACTTTGCAAATATATAATTATTGACCAGAGTTCACTCACAGCTACTTTTGTCTGAGTATAACGCTTGCGAAGCCACCAGCAGTTTTATGCCTGGCTGCCTGTCTGGTTCAATGGTCCATATAATGGTAAAAAATTCGTTTGTACATAGCAAATACAAGTGATTTATAATAGTAAACCTAAAAAGACACTTAACATACATAACACATGTTACCATTAGTAATAAAAATAATTTTAATATTTCAATAATTAAAAAGAAATACCAATTATTGCAGCAATACATTGAATTATTCCGTGTTCCATCTATCATGCTTCAACCTGCAGTTGTGTCCGGTCCATCTCCATTTGAGTTTTCTTATATGTCTTTACGTCTAATACCTTCGTCTTTTTCCTAATTTCTTTGTTGGATATTCTGTCAGATATTTTGAAACCAAGCCTCTTTCCATTTCCCGCTGGCAGACAGCAAGTTTTTTTCTGCCTCTTTCCTCAGCGAGAGACAAACTACTCATAAAATAAAACGGGGCAAGAGCGAGTCGGACTTGCGCACCGAGGGTTCCGTGCCATCATATAATATAATATATGTTATAGGCGGTTTATATTTGTTGGAGAACCTTGATAGCGCCATCTCTTGTCTGATAGCGGAACTTATGTAGATTTTTACAATTTCGATGATTTTTATAAAAGTATGCTTAATAGAGAGTTCGTTATACTTTTCCCGTAATCTTTACGTACACTTCTAATAGCAATAAAAGTTTCAGAGGTTTATCTCAGCCAACTTCTGAGATAAGGGGAAAACGCTATGTTTTTCAACGTTTTTGTGCATAGGTCGAAATCTATACGCGTTAAAACAAAACTAAAAACCGTTTAATGTGCAAACTAATACTTAACTTTTCATATGATACCCCATATGACCTAGTAACTCCTTTTTTTAAAACCCCATTCCATCCCCCTTGTATAATTTTTTCTAAAAACTTTACATACACTTCTATTATTTTTACGAGTTTATCTCCGCAAACTTCGGAGATAAGGGGCCGAACGGTGGTTTTTTCAACATTTTTGTAAATAACTCGGAAACGATACGACTTATAGGAAAAATAAGAACTGTTTTTTAATGTGAAAACAAAAACCTTTAATATGATACCCCATACGACCTAGTTACTTCACAAAAAATTTTAAAACCCCACTTCCACCACCCTTGTCTAAAAAACTATGCGAAAAGAGCTATTCTATGAAAGTTCCTTTTACCATTTTGGTCAGGAACCCTAAAAATACTGAATTTCTCACGTACTAATAATTATAACAAAGATATTATGCCAACTTGACTATGACCGATTAGTCGGTAAAATTAGTATGTTAGTAATCCCCTTATTTTTAAAATGAGTCCATTTTTGTTTGATTGCAGTTTGTCACCTTCATAATCTTCTGCCTAAACGGATCGTGGAATTCTGATTAAATTCCTTAAATATTAACTACCATAGTGCATTTTAATTATGATAACTTACGTGGGTCAATTGGTCTATAGCCTGCCGTTACGCAACAGGTTGCGGATTCGATTCCCGCCGAGAGAAGTGTTTACTTTTTTGCTAATTATTATTTGAAATCACATCTTTAATGTACTTAAATCTATCCTGTTTTGCCTTTTAACAATGTCACACCCATTTCACTTTCAAAACGCTCGTGAGTTACACTGATCAGTGCAACTCGAGCGCGTGAGAGGGAAGGTGAGGGTTCCGCGTAACCATTCCCTGATGAAAGCACGTGAGAGGGAAGGTGAGGGTGCCGTGTCACTTTCCACATTCCCTGATTTTAACGGAGAAACTGACCATATTATTACCCCACTTTCAACGTAAAATTAACGTGAGTAGAAAAAAGTCACCTCTCAGCCACTTATGCTGCCGACTGTACCAGCAATCCAGGTACACTGTGTTGTGACTAATTGCCGTAAACAATTCCGTTCCGATTCACTGTTCCAAATTGATGAGATCTCACGGGCTTTCAAACATCTCATCTGCAGCATCCATTCGAGTAGAATAATGCCTATTTATGCAGTAAAAATCTGCCAAAGATACCTGCGGAATGAGCAGCAGCGTCATTCCGTGTATCAACATCCTGTACTGCGCTCGCCAACCTGCCATGCGTATGGCGACAATACCTCATGATCAGTAGTGGAGATCCATAAAGGGCTTACGTGCAGCTGTGAATGCCCTATGGGTGTGATGATGTTGATGATTTGAATTACCATGAATAACCTAAAAAATGGTAATAGTTTTGTAAAAATAATATGTAACCATATTTTAATTATAAAAAAGAAATATATGGTAATTTTAATATATTTATTTAAAAAACTAACGGTAATTTCAATGACGAAAGTTTTTGTTCAGCACAAAATTTATTCATCATTTCAGCCATAAAACGTCCACTGATGAACACAGGCCTCCCTCAAGGATCTCCATGAGGGGTAGTTGCCATACTCACCACGCTTGGCAGGCGGGTTGGTGAGCGCAGTATGGGATGTTGATACAAGGATAAACGCTGCTGCCCATCTTCCAGAGGTATCCCTTAGCAGGCTCTTACTGCATCCATGGGCATGAGAGGAGGGGTATCATTCTACTGCCGGCGCCCCACGGCTTATTTATTATTTATTACGACTTATTTATTAAAATTTATTATATTTAATTATTTAATTTATTTATTTACAAAAGTTTTATACGATAGAAGTTGTTTTTTCAAACTAATGTTTTCCTGTCAAAGTAAAAAGTTACCGTAAAACTCAATTACTTACGTTAAAATAAACTTCTCAAGAACACAAACACAATCGAACCACCAAGAGTTATTGGAATGACAAAAGGGATTTAAAATTCAATTTGCACGTAGCAATCTACTGTTCTACGAAACGCTACGAACGCGGAGCTACGGAGCTACGGCGTAGCGGCCACCCCCGTCGATTTCCACGCAAGACTGACTTGGCCGGTCCGACTACTTCTACACTCTTGCAACATAATATTCACATTTAAGTACATAAAAGCTTTGGACTTACTTTTTAAGGTTGAAGTAAAAATTCAATTTTTATTGGCGCATTTTCGCTAAAGTGCTCAGGTGGAAACCTTATAGCCTTAAGGCCAAATGTTACGGTATTCAATTTGCGTCATGCACTAATGGATTTATTTCGGGGAGAGCCGCTTATAGGCTATTTACAGATTGTGCGATAACATAGAGTTTTTACAGTGAATGGAAACCGTATAACTAAATAAGACCTCACAAATAACAATTATTAATATATACTGTAATATACATATATTCTACAAATATATTGCGAGAATGCCAGCGTTGCATAAACTAATTGCAATAATATTTTGTTGAGCGACGGTTTTTAATTCAGTATTTGCATACGAACAATAATTGTTTACATTTGTGGATAATTATCCAATATGCAAACTTTTCAGGACGTGGGGTGCCGGCAGGAGAATATTGCCTTCTTTTCCTTTCTTGCCCGTGGATGCAATACATTCTGCCAAGAGATTCCTCCGGAAAATGAGCAACAGCGTCTTTCTGTGTATCAATATTCCGTACTGCGCTTGTTATAGATTTATACTAATAAAAAAATAAGATAAATATTCATTATAATAATTTATTATACTTTCTTCTATTACTTAATCCATAATTTACACACTAAGAGATTAGCATCAAACAGTCCAACAAACTGGATAAATAACAACCCGAAAATAACAGCGTCGTCATCATTATCATCATCCTCATCATCACCATCACTATTAAGTTACAATTACATTGCATAACAATATCATCAGATATAACAACCTAGGAGAAACAACAATAAGAAACAATGTACTTAACTTGCTTGTCGCCACGTAATCGGAACAGAACTGACTGAGCAAGCCACTTGCAACTGCTTTTATAATAAAACGTTTTTTACAACTTGTCATGAAACAGCTGACGATAGCCAGTACAACGTGGACCAATCACAGCCCTTTCTGGTCAAATAACAATACATTTTATATATAACTCATTATTTTATAGGGTAAATATATACGTAATTAACTTAATATTATAGTTATGATTATTCATGATTATCACATTAGTAAAGAACAAAGTAAACACAAAGAACATTAATAAATAAGACGTCACAGCCGTCCTTCTTTGACAAACATTAAACAATTTCAACAATAAAATAGTAATGTTATGTTTTTAAATATGTATCAAATATAACTGTAAGAATTACTAATAAAAGTTCAATTATTACATACTTCCAAATCCAAGTATTTCAATTGGTTGTTTCATATTCGTAAAGTGACGTCGCTGTAGCGGCAAGCTCAAATACCTAACCAGTTTTAAAACAATATCGAATTGTGAGCGTGTTTTACAGTGATTTAAGTTTAGTTAAATCTTAATTTCCCGACACGCTCGCCAAACCGCCTGCCCAAAGTGTTGAGTATGGCAACAACTCATTAGTACAATAAATCATCTTAGTATTTGATGATCCATGAGGGAGGCCTATGCCCAGCAGTGGACGTGGACAGTCTTATCAGTCAGTAAATAACCTTATTCCTAAATTTCTGAATTTTGATTTTCTTGTGCCACAAAAAGCTCCCAGCAATCCAGAGTCGTGAGACTTCTGGGAAAACCCTAGATGTTTACCATTTTCATACAAAAAATTGACACTTGTTGCTCTAACTCCTCAATGCCCTGTCGTAAACCTAGGTTTTTAAGGGGCTCTATTTAGTTAATACCTTTGGTTAGTTTGGAGATAAGGGTCTTGACAGAGATAGGCAGACAAAAAAACAGACTGGTGATCCTATTAGGGTTCTGATTTTCCTCTTGGAGTTCTGAACCCTAAATAATGTAATATCGAAACCATGGGCATAGCCTGAACCGTCTGAAATAGACTATATTATAGAGGTACATATATGAAAATATTGATTCGAATTTTCATTTTAATGAGAAATTTATTATTAGGGTCAAAACAGTTGGTGCCACCAACATAACAAGTACGTGAACATTCTGCTAATTAATATGAATACGAAAAGTCAGAAATGTCTTTTTTTAACTAAAGTCGATTGTATAAAGCCATTTCACTCTACAACACGTCACTTTCCGTTAAATATGGCTCGCAATCTATCTATGCGTTGAGGCCTCCGGAGGCCTCGCAACAGATGAGTCATAATTCTCCGGAGGGTATGATAAATATCCTTCTTTATTTAGTTTTAACTGAATAGAAACAAGATATATATTATCTAAAAATACTTGGAAATGCTCAGGAGCTAAGTTGACCCCAAGTGAGTCTCTAAAATATTTGATTTGATTAAGACATTTTTTGAACCAATGACTTTTGAACCATTCTCAGGCGAATTCACTATGGGATGTTGATACAAAGAAAGACGCAGTTGCTCATCTTCCGGAGGTATCCCTTCACGAGTAAGACAATAAAAATAGCAGACTATGGTTTGTGATAAAAACCACTGTATAAATACGATACAAACGCAATAAAAATTGCTAGTCCTATCTACATATTACATTTCAATCAAATCCAAAGCTAATGCAAAAACGCAGATTTCCCTCACAGATATTTCCAATTTCATCCGTTCTCTTTGGATTTATGTTACGGTAGGAAATTTACCACGCAAACTTGGCCCTCATCCATTACAGTGGTAGCCACTGGAAATTCAACTCTACTGCACCCACATAAAGAATACCACAAGTGATGGAAGGCCAAGTTAGTGTAGGAATGCTCAGTCTAGATACGACAGGCAAATGAAAACATATAGCCCCATGGGGATCCCTGTACGAACATTATCAATTGATTTCCTTCATGTATCTTGGGGGCAACAATACAGGAGTATGTGAATATTTTTGTATTCTTTGCATATTCTTATGGTTATTTTATGTGCTCTACGATTTAATGTGGTTTCAGTGAGAAGGTTAGACAATTGTTTACTCTAATAAGTATTTAGATTTTGTGCTTTTATTTTTCTCTATGAATATTTTTACAATAATACTGTTTACTATAAATACAAGTTTGTGCGAATACTAAAAAATAGAGGATTGTTACGACAGAACGCTGTAACTTCTGAACATGTAAATGACTATCTTTTAGGATGATAGAAAACTACCTGCTTTATAAAATAAACAAGTCATTTATAAAATTGTTTTCATGTATTGTGCAGCACGCTCGGGAACACAAAATATATCTCCGTATTGTTTATTTAAAATTAAAATTTATGTGAATATGAATTCATATGAGAATAATATATTCATGAGTTCAGCCGTAAAACGTCCACTACTAAACACAGGCCTTCCTCATGGATCTCCATCAGGGGTAGTTGACATACTCACCACGCTTGGCAGGCGGGTTGGTGAGCGCAGTATAGGATGTTGATACACAGAAAGACGCTGCTGCCCATCTTCCGGAGGTATCCCTTAGCAGGCTCTTACTGCATCCATGGACATGAGAGGACGGGTAACATTCTACTGTCGGCACCCCACAGTAGAAGTATAAATATTATTTAAACCGAAATATGTATGAAAACCTGAAAGAAAAAAAGATCTTCTAGGCTTTTCCTGGTACGTACAAAAATGTGTGCGAATCGAGAGCAAAGTGAAGATGTGCAGGACATGTTCCTAGGCAGGACAACGGCCGATAAACCAAGGCGGTAACAGAGTGTTGTTGCCCGTGGAAGCGAGACGGCCTCGAGACAGACCACCTGCCAGATGAGCGGACGATAGAGTCAAGGTTGCCAGACGTCAAGAAATTCATTCCCTTTATTTCCATAGTTTGTAATTACAAAACATTAACACGTTCACCTACAATATAAAAAATAAAAATAAAAAATAAGACCGACTTCAAATGATACAAAAAAAATATCAAAAACGGACTACTCTGTAAAGTTACTTACTGATACATGTACTTACTGATTGCAATGTATGACGACGCATACGTCGTCATACATTGCAATCAGTAAGTGAACAATCAATCATCCCCTGTTTTCGTACATAGGGTTGGCTTTTTTTTTCAAATTTATATGGAACCAACTTTGGGGCATATATATCAATAGGGCATATGTATTACTAACCCTTTTCAATGGAAAAAAGAACTATGAAAATCGGACTACTCTCTTAAAAGTTATGGGTGATCAAACATAATAAAAAAATACGCGTCGATTGAGAAACTCCTCGGAAAATTTCGTCAGTTAATTTTCTTTTAATTCTATGTTAACAGGATGAGGAGGAGCGAAAAAAGATAACAAGTTAAGGCGACGGATTGATAAGCAATTATTTGAATGTAACTGTTTAAATTACAATGGCAATAAATTTCGCCTGGGCCTGCATACAAACTGATGCGAAACACTAGCTTAAAATGGAAAGTCGTAAGCGCCAAAACAGTAATTCTCGTTTCAAATAAAAACTATCCAATTACCATTCCGAAAAGGGTGTGTTGTTCTTATATGTACTTAGAGGCCTAAATCGGTTTCGTTCACTTGAAAAGTGAAAATCTATGTTTATATCTATTAGTATAGAGTAGTTTTTGTAATTTGTTTAAATAGTTAACAAACCGTAGACGAAGAAGACCTAGAAGGAGATGGTGCGATGAACTAGACGCCGATTTAAGATCTTGGCCTGTAGCAACGTTAGGTCGCGAGGAGAGGAAGAAGGTAAGGGATGCTTTTGCCCTGCAGTGGGAAAACAACAATTTTATATAAAAAAACAAAAATTGTTAATTAATCG
Organism: Pasiphila rectangulata; assembly: GCA_963082625.1. Taxonomy (NCBI): domain Eukaryota; kingdom Metazoa; phylum Arthropoda; class Insecta; order Lepidoptera; family Geometridae; genus Pasiphila; species Pasiphila rectangulata. The sequence goes on along the minus strand of OY720244.1, from coordinate 5,273,912 downwards.
GGCAAACCACGGAGGATACAAAGATTACAGAAATTTAAAGGAGAATACAAGAATAATACAAAATATAAAAAAAAAACAATTCTAAATGTTTTGGTACTGCTGAAAAAAATCCGTCACGCTAACATCATCAGTGCGTCGTCTTAGAGAGGCCTATATACCCAGCTGTGTGGGTGTCAAAGGGCTGATTATAGTGATGATAAAAAAATATTTACAATAATCTATTTCTATTCCGTCTGCCATCTCCTAGCAACTATACCCCGTGCGCTGTAGCATGGTGCGTGATTGCATGATTTTATTTGTAGTTATTTTTAGACTAGAACATTCTGGTTTGGTTACCACATTCGTAATATATTAAATCATTAATAACTGTAGTAAATTAAACGAAAACCAACCAGAATGTTCTAGTCTACCAATAAAATCATGCAATCACGCACCATGCTACAGCGCACGAGGTATAGTTTTATTTTGTCTGGGACTAAATGGCTCTGTGTGTTTTATTGCATTATTCAATATAACAAATGAAAACGTTTCAGCTGACTAAATTGTGAGTAAAACTGATACAATAGCAATATAAACTTTAAAAAACAATTCTATTCACAAAGAAATCTCAAAGCTTTCTTGAGAATATTTTTAAATTAACATGGATTACTCAAATGTATCTACAGTATAGTTTGAACCTTAAACTGTTTAGTCAGATCGTTGAAGATCCAATATCATTCTTTTGATGGTCTGTTACATATTGTATGAGCATTTTTATGAGCTCGCCATACCGCGGCTGTTAGGGTTAGACTAAATCTATCAGCACTTTTTTATTATAGTTGACACTGCACACCATCTAGTCTCAAACTAAGCAAAGCTCGTACCATGGAAAAAAGGTTTTTTTTTATGTCATAAGCTAGAAGGCATCGATATTGTCACGCCAGCGTCTTTTGGGCCTGGCTCGACGTCGCCGCCCGTCTTCAGGCTCCCACTTAGTTGTGTTTGATGCCCACCTGTTATGGCGCATTCTTCTTACGTGGCCCGCCCACTCCCACTTCAGTCTAGCCGACTTTCTTCCAGGAAGACTGGTGGGAAGTGGCAGGTGATCGCAAGCAGTGGAAGGAGATAGTGCTAGCAGTGGGACACAATATAGGTTAGAAAAATAAGCTGGAATACGATCAGACGGAAATTCCTAAAGGAAAGCGGTCACCGTCTCGCCTTTTTTTTTGAATTTCTTACTGATTTGCGTTTCATGGAAAACACCTAGACTCGAGACAAGTGTCTGCAGATATAGCAAATACTTTGTCCCCGGCGGGGATCGAACCTGCTACCTACTACGTCTCGGGCCGGCTATAAGGCCAACTGCATATATGTATGCCAACCAACATAAGTAAGGCCTTTTACATCTATTATTGATTATTTAAACAGCGACAGCAACTGACATAGATAGATGATAGAGGTCGTTTAAAGTTGTATGTATGCAAACGAACATAAGTAAGGCCTTTCATATCTATTATTGATGATTTATACAGCGTCAACAACTGACATAGATAGGTGGATTAGGCTTGCCCAGCACATAGGTGCTGCGAGGATGGTATAGACCATCCTCGCAGCTAAGTCGGTAATTAGTCAGAGGAAAGAGTAGGTCAATACGTCTGAAGCTGACTTTGCCGCGAGTTTCCTCTCCGACGTCATTAAAACCAACCAACATTAATAAATAAATAACAACATAATAAAAAATAAAGCAGAGCTAGGTTACGGTACTAGTTATTAAAAACATTAATTTATCCGGGTACTTATCGCGTAAATTACCTTTATTTTTTCATAATTGTACCAGAACGCGGCAGACCGAAGACGCGATGGCGTGACGAGTTAGACCAACATAACAGCGCATGGGCCGAATTGACGGCGTATCAGGATGCATGGAGAGATGGAGGGGAGGCCTTTTCCCAGCAGTGTGACACTTTTCATCATTTCAGCCGTAAAACGTCCACTACTGAACTAAGGCCTCCCTCATGGATCTCCATGAGAGGCAGTTGCCATACTCACCACGCTTGGCAGGCGGGTTGGTGAGCGCAGTACGCGATGTTGATATACGGAAAGTCGCTGCTGCCCATCTTCCGGAGGTGTCCCTTAGCAGGCTCTTACTACATCCACGGGCATGAGAGGAGGGGTAACATTCTGCCGGCACCCCACGGTTACCAACGTCAAATTAGTTAAATAAAATCCAACCGACTTTGACAGCTCTAACCACCCCGTAGCAAATTATCTTAAGCAACTGGAGTACACAGAAACTGAAGATCTTCTAGCAACTATGTCATAAATTAGGGCTCATTAAATCTTATATGTATGTATATCCATATTTTAATCTGTATTTGCCGTGGGGCGCCGGCAGTAGAATGTTGCCTCTCCTCTCTTACCCATGGATGCAGTAAGAATCTGCTAAGGGATACCTCCGGAAGATGGGCAGCAGCATCTTTCCGTGTTTTTTCACTACCCTATACTGCGCTCGCCAACCCGCCTGCCAAGCGTGGCGAGTATGGCATCAACCCCCTCATGACAACACAACAAAAATCCAGGCCCCGAGTCCCCGGCGGCCCCGCTAATCCTGGCTACGGTAGCAGTCACGGTAACGGCGGGGCTAGGGGTGCTAAGAATCCCCGGGAGACGATCGGCTACCAACCCCTACGACGACCACTGGCCCTGGTAACACACAACATCCGCACTTTGAGGACAGACGATAAGATTGTTGAGCTGGAAGAAGAAATTAGTAGATTACACTGGGACATTTTGGGGCTATCAGAAGTCCGTAGAGAGGGCGAGGACACGATATCCCTTAAGTCCGGTAACCTACTATACTACCGGGAGGGCGACCAACAGTCCCAAGGTGGTGTCGGGTTTCTCGTTCACAAGTCACTCATTAACAACATTGTCACCATCGACAGTGTGTCGAGCAGGGTCGCGTACCTAACACTCAGAATATCTAAGCGATATTCGCTGAAGGTCGTTCAGGTATATGCGCCGACCTCGTCACACCCAGATGAAGAAGTAGAGTCTATGTATGAGGACATCAGTAGAGCCATACATACGAACAACACTCACTTCACTGTTGTAATGGGGGACTTCAATGCAAAGCTAGGCATGAGAAGCGATGATGAGTTGAGAGTGGGGCAATTTGGGTATGGGCAACGGAACCCCAGGGGACAGAGGCTGGCCGATTTTCTGGAGAAAGAAGGACTCTTTATGATGAATTCTTTCTTCCAGAAGCCGCCTCACAGGAAATGGACCTGGATGAGTCCCAATGGTTCTACGAGAAATGAGATTGATTTCATCCTGACCAACAAGAAACGAATATTCAATGATGTCTCTGTGATTCACAGGGTGAAAACCGGCAGTGATCACCGAATTGTAAGGGGCACATTGAATATGAACGTTAAACTTGAAAGGTCCCGTTTGATGAAATCTACGCTCCGACCCACTCGCGCACATATCCAAAACCTCGAGAGCTTTCAACTCGAACTCGCAAATCGCTTTGACTGTCTAGGAGTAGATGCATCGGTGGACGAGATCAATAACAGGTTCGTAGAAACCGTCCATACGGTGGGGTCCCAGTTCTTTAAAACCCCCCGTACTAATAGACCTCAGAAACTTTCTGATGACACCCTAAACCTCATGGCTGAAAGACGTTCTTTGCGGCTGCAATCTCCCGATGATGCTCAGTCACACAGGCAGCTCAATAGACAAATTTGGAAATCCTTGCGGCACGATATTCGTACCTTTAATACAGCCAGTATTAAAGATACGATAGAGCGGAATAAAGGCTCCAAAGTGTTCGCGAGAGATAGTTCTATTGGGCAGAGCCAAATGACGAAGCTGAAGAGGGAAGATGGCAGCATAACGTCAAGTAAAGCAGAAGTGTTAAGGGAAGTCGAAAGGTTCTATGGACGACTCTACGATTCGGTCACGAAACCTGTTTGCAGTGCGGCCAACGACCCAAGAGCTAAACTGACCCGACATTATACCGAGGATATCCCGGACATCAGCCTGTACGAGATCAGGATGGCCTTGAAGCAGCTTAAGAACGACAAGGCGCCGGGTGAGGACGGAATCACTTCAGAGCTTCTGAAAGCGGGTGGATCACCGGTACTTAAAGTCCTTCAGAAGCTATTTAATTCCGCCTTGCTTGAAGGTACGACGCCAAAAGCATGGACCAGGGGCGTGGTGGTTCTGTTCTTCAAGAAAGGTGACAAAACCTTACTTAAGAATTACAGACCCATCTCGCTGTTGAGCCATGTTTATAAGCTGTTTTCAAGGGTCATCGCAAACCGTCTCGAACGCAGGTTTGATGACTTCCAGCCTCCCGAACAAGCCGGGTTCCGAAAAGGCTACAGTACCATAGACCACATACATACGCTGCGGCAAGTCATACAGAAGACCGAAGAGTATAACTTGCCGCTATGTCTTGCGTTTGTGGACTATGAGAAAGCCTTCGATTCGATCGAAACATGGGCGGTGCTTGAGTCTCTCCAACGATGCCGAATTGACTATCGGTACATCGAAGTGTTGAAGTGTTTGTATACAAACGCCACTATGTCAGTCCGAGTACAAGAACAGAGCTCGAAGGCGATTCCCTTAAAAAGAGGCGTAAGACAGGGAGACGTAATCTCTCCGAAACTGTTTACGACCGCTTTGGAAGATGCCTTCAAGCTCCTGGAATGGAAAGGGCTGGGCATCAATATTAACGGCGAATACATCACTCACCTTCGATTTGCCGACGATATTGTGGTCATGGCAAAGTCGATGGAAGAGCTCAGCACGATGCTCGAAGGCCTCAATCGAGTCTCCCAGCGGGTAGGCCTTAAAATGAACATGGACAAGACGAAAATCATGTCAAATGTCCATGTCGTGCCTGCCCCAGTTATGGTTGAGAACTCGGCTCTTGAAGTTGTCGACGCGTACGTATACCTAGGACAAACAGTCCAATTAGGTAGGTCCAACTTCGAGAAAGAGGTCAATCGTCGAATCCAACTCGGATGGGCAGCGTTTGGGAAACTTCGCAACGTCTTTTCGTCCAACATACCTCAGTGCCTTAAGACGAAAGTCTACAACCAGTGTGTGTTACCAGTGATGACATATGGAACCGAGACGTGGTCCTTCACTATTGGCCTTATGAACAAGCTCAGAGTCGCTCAACGAGCTATGGAGAGGGCTATGCTCGGGGTTTCACTACGGGATCGAATCAGAAATGAGGAGATACGTAGAAGAACTCGGGTCACCGACATAGCCAAACGGATTAGCACGTTGAAGTGGCAATGGGCAGGCCATATAGCGCGCAGAACAGATGGCCGATGGGGCAGCAAAGTTCTCGAATGGAGGCCACGGATCGGCAAGCGCAGCGTAGGACGTCCACCTACAAGATGGGCAGACGACTTGGTGAGAACTGCTGGTCGGCGGTGGATGCAGACGGCTTCCAACCGCAGTACTTGGAGATCAATGAGGGAGGCCTTTGTCCAGCAGTGGACGTCCTACGGCTGAAATGATGATGATGATGATGAATCTGTATATGTATCTATTGGTTAAAAATGTATATATTTTTACCTAATTTTATTTGTTTTGCTATTTATACATATATTAACCATCCTGCGTATACTTTTATTATTTTTTATTGCCGAATTAAAAGGAAACTAAATGTATTTGTATTGATAAATTGTTATATTTTAGGGTTTCAGTTATCACAAGTTATAATTAATTAGGTACGTAAGTCTTGGTATATACAAACCTTGAGTGGTAGAGCAAGACGCCCCTGCCGTCATACAGTGAAAATTAGTACGGAGGGAAGTCGACCTGACTAATCAACGGTCCTGTATTTTACTACTTGCTTGCCTAGCGCAAAAATAATGTTTATAGCTTGCATAGTATAAAAAGACTCTATAGTGATAACCTAGATATAGGTTTTTCGTATTAAGTGTTTAGTTTTATTTAGTTCTTTTTATATAAGTTAGGCTAAGTAAGTCTGTAAACCTCTTTTGAATAAATAAATAAATAAATAATAACACAAGCTCTGCTTACTTTGGGGCTAGATGTTGCTGTGTGAAATATCCACCATAATTTTTTTATGTCAATTTAATTTAACGCTCTAACAGAACGTAGTTGGTACGCTTTTATGAGAGATTCTCAAGCGTATAGTCGTAGTTCAACCTTACTGTAGAAAATCCTAATATTTTTTGAACTATGCTCGCATCGCAGCACTTAAACTATGCATAGTTTTACAGAATGAGCAACTTACAAACCTTTGAGAAGTAGCTAAGAGAGTTACTTTGCATCGTAATAAAGGTTAGATTTTTCATCACCTCTTCGACTAAAATGGTGGATTTATGAATTTAAAAGGTTTATCTTAAACTTTACTCATTATTAGGAATCCAATTCATTAAGCCTGCTAAGGGGTAGCTCCGGAAGATGGGCAGCAGCGTCTTTCCGTGTATCAACATCCCGTCTGCCAAGCGTGGTGAGTATGGCAACTACCTCTCATGGAGATCCATGAGGGAGGCCTGAGTTCAGTAGTAGACGTTTTACGGTTGAAATGATGATGATGATACACGATTTATTTCTCTGAATTACTCAAATTGAATTTAATGCCGTGAGGTGGAATCTTGCCCCTCCTCTCTTGTTGTGGATGCAGTAAGAATCAGCCGACGGATACCTCCGGAAGTCGCATCTTTCCGTGTATCAACATCCCGTACTGCGCTCACCAACCTGCCAGCCGAGCGTGGAGAGTAAGTCATCAACCCCCTCATGATCAGAACTTGGAGATTCGTGAGGGAGGCCTATGTCCATCAGTGGACGTCCTACGGTTGAGATGATGATAATGATTGTTTAAATTAATAGTTTTTTCACTTTCAAAATTAACGTGAGATATACTATTCATTTTGTAAAAACGGGAATTACTCACGTAGTATTGTAACGTCGAAGATTATTCCGACACGTTTCGATTTTTCAAGAAAATCATCATCACGGGATTGAATGCCCGTCCGCGCGTGGCGCCGACACGGCACTGACCGAGTGTCGTGTCGGAATAATCTTCGACGTTACAATACTACGTGAGTAATTCCCGTTTTTACAAAATGAATAATAGTTTTTTTTTTCAATTTATGTATTCTTGTGACAAAACAAAAAAATAAAACCGGGCAAGAGCGAGTCGGACTCGCGCACCGAGGGTTCCGTGCCATCATACAATATAATATATGATAAAGGCGGTTTTATATTTGTTGGAGAACCTTGACAGCGCCATCTCTTGTCTGATAGCGGAACTTATGTAGATTTTTTACACTTTCGATGATTTCTAAAAAAGTATGCTATGTAGAGAGATTGTAATAAATTTCCTCTAATCTTTACATACACTTCAAACTAAAGTTTCAGAGGTTTATCTCCGCAAACTTCGGAGATAAGGGGGGGGGAACGGTCGTTTTTTCGACATTTTTGTAAATAACTCAAAAACAATACGGCTTAAAGGAAAACTAAAAACTGTTTATTATTGTGCAAATGAATACCTTTCATATGATACCCCACATCACCTATTAACTTCACAATTTTTTTGAAAACCCCCCTTCCACCCCCCTTGTCTAAAAAACTATGCAATTTAGAGAGTTCGCTATAATTTTTCTATAAAGTTTACATACACTTCTAGTAGCTTTAAAAATATCACGGGTTTATCTCTGCAATCTTCGGAGATAAGGGGGGGGAACGGTCGTTTTTTCAACATTTTTGTAAATAACTCAAAAACGATTCGGCTTAAAGAATAAATAAAAACTGTTTATTAATGTGCAACTGAATACCTTTCATATGATACCCCACACGGCCTAGTAACTTTACTAAAAAATTTTGAGCCCCCCCTGCAATCAAAATAAGAATATTTTTTAACATTTTCATATATGCTATATTAGTAAAAAAGTGTTGTCTTTTACCATTTCAAATTTCAAGTCGATAGTATTAGTAGTTCTCGAGATATCCATCTGTGACAGACAGACAGACAGACAGACAGACAGAGTGATTCTATAAGGGTTCCTTTTTTACCATTTTGGTTCGGAACCCTAAAAAACAAAAATTATCATCATCATCTGCAGGTCCATTTAACTAAAAAAAGTGATTCCGGATTCATCAAGCAAGAGCATTTAAAAAACCCAAAAAGCATTAGCAATACATTTGCTTAAGGACGAGTTCTTTTTAATGTCGATGAAAGCACAGGCTTTGACTCCTCCTTTTGTAAGACCATCTTCATTAGAGTGAGTGTGTGTTGAAAGAGTGCATTAAGATAAGAATTCCAAGACATTTAAATTATTACCGAAATTTAAATTTCGATGAATCATTTCCAAGCCACGACGAGCTCTGTGGCGCAGTGGGCGAAGGTTCGCCTGCGACGCAAGGGGCTGCGGGTTCGATTCCCGCCTCGGGACAAATGTCTGTACGATCTGCAGATATTTGTTCAGGGTGTTCTGGGTGTTTTTCTATATATACTATAATAAAAACATCTATCTATGTAGTATAATGTATAATATTAAGTATATCAGTAATCTAGTACCCATAACACAAGCTCTGCTTAGCTTGGGGCTAGATGATGCTGTGTGATTTGTCCAGCATTATTTATTTATTTATTTTATTTATTTAAGTCATCTTTGAACACATATTTACCCTAATGAAGATATCTAGAAAACATTAGAAATACTGCATGACGGCCAACAAAGGTATGCATATGAATTCATGGATGGATTAGAAGAAGAAAAAGAAAAACATATATTAATCCACAGTACAATAAAAAGAAACAGTGTAGACAATAATATAAGGATTAGCATTCATCATCTTTATATTGTTTCATATTTCCTGTCCATGCAAAGGTTACCTGGAAGAGATCGCTCTTAGCAATAAGGCCGCACATTGTGCATTTGTGTTTATTTTAAGATTTCGTACTGTATTTTGACGCCGTGGGGTGCCGGCAGTAGAATGATACCCCTCCTCTCATGCCCATGGATGCAGTAACAGCCTGCTAAGGAATACCTCCGGAAGATGGGCAGCAGCGTCTATCCGTGTATCAACATCCCATACTGCGCTCGCCAACCCGCCTGCCAAGCGTGGTGAGTATGGCAACTACCCCTCATTGACAGTACTTGGAAATTCATGATGAAGAAGTTTCAAAGACTAAAGTGGGCGTTCTATGACTGAGATGATGATATATGGAATTTTTCGGAAACCTTCGCCCCCTTTTCTGGTACCCCCGTACCAATGCTTGTGATAGCATTGGTACGGGGGTACCAGAAAAGGGGGCGAAGGTTTCCGAAAAATTCCATTTTTGACCTTTGGTGACCTTTTGAGGTCACAATAACTCCAATCCCTGTGACCAAAATCAATTAGTACCCTTCTCTCACAAGACAGTGCTAACAAAAAAGGTTTTATGTAAATCTGTCAACGCGTTCGGTTGTAATCATGTCAAGCACATACAGACATACAGACAGACAGCGCTATGCATATTAGGGGGCTTCGCTCTCTAAATAAAGTGATTGGTGCCTGTAAATCGTCAATGATGCTAGAAACAATGTTGCTCTATACGTTACTAGATTGACCACCGCTCAGAGTTTTCATAAAAAGCTTTGGTGTCCTGTTTCTATAATGCAATATTTATAACATTTATGTATATTAAATATGTATTACATTTATATTTTATGTATTATAGTAGTACCTATTTTTATTTATGTATTTCTAAGTATGTTTATGTACATATATTCATTATGAATATTTCATATTTTTTTACGTAGAATTTACGCCACCGTCGTCTCTTTTTTCAACCCATTCATGTCCATCGAAAGGTTGCCTGAAAGAGATCGCTTTTAGCGATAGGGCCGCCCATTGAGCAGCATAATGTATTATTATTTGTTAATTACTGTTTGTATGTTTGTTTTAATGTTAAATACAATAAATAAAGCAGATGACATACAAATAGCAATAAACTTACTTTATGACAATAAAATCAATGTTGACATAATATGTTTAAGCGAAACATTTATAAAATCAGGAGATGAAAATAATATGATTCTAAATGCATTTGAATTGGCTAGCAGCTACTGTAGGAAAGATCAGAGACGAGGAGGAGTTTGCATTATGACAAGGCCTTGTTTAGAATACGAACGTATAGAATGGCTAGATAATATCTCAGTAGATAAACATTTTGAGATATGTGGCATAAAAATATGTAAACATAAGTTAAATATTTTTTGTATCTATAGAACACCAACTTCAGACATTGACATCCTTTTTAGAAAATTACAAATATTACTAAACAGATTAAATAACAAGGAAAATTACAAAAACATATTATGCGGTGACTTTAACATAGACATTTTAAGTGATAGTAAAATAAAATATGAGTTTATAAACATACTGTACAATTTTAAAATGAAAATTCATATCAATAATCCTACCAGACAAAATACTTGCATTGATAATATTTTAAGTAATATCAAAGAAGCAGAAGGTGAAACACACGAACTAGGACTTTCAGATCACAACACGGCACAAACCTTGTCAATTAAAGTGCAAACTAAGTATTATTTCCCAAAGTATTGGTTTGTTTATAAAAGGGACATGAGTTTAGAAAATATAGTTAAGTTTAATTACTATCTTAGAAATCTTTCTTTCTCAGATGTATTTAGGGAAACTGACGTCAATAAAGCATTTTCATTGCTACATGACGAGATTTGTCTTTTCCATAAACTCTGCTTCCCACTGATAAAAGTGAAAATGAATCGGAACTCAGTAAATCCTAAATGGGTCACAAAAGGTCTTAAGCGGTCGTTCATAACAAAGAGAAAATTACAATACAAATACTATAAAAGCAAAGGTTTGCACGATAAGAATACATACAAAACATATAGTAAAATCCTTAAAAAATGTGTAGTTAATATGCAAAAAGAGAAAAATAAATTATATATAAAAAAATCAGACAACAAATGCAAAGCTACATGGAAGATAGTGAATAGCAGACTTAAACAAACCTATGAAAACAGGGAAATACAACAAATTTCAGACGGGATGCAATCATTAAACAAAGGCCAGGACATCGCAGAATACTTTAATAGATATTTTGTTAATATTGCAAATGGTGACAAAGAAGATGAAAGTAAACCAAATAATAGGAATAATCAAATTAGGAAAGGAGTATTAAATTCAATATTTTTAGAACCAGTATCTTGTGAAGAAATCATAAAAACAACCCTACATTTAGGAAATACAAATTCTACTGGTTATGATAATATTACTACAAAAATGCTAAAACAAAATATATGTGCACTATCAGAACCTCTAACCTACATAATCAACCTTTCATTCGAAAATGGTACTTTCCCAGACGCACTGAAATGCTCAGTGGTTAAACCGCTTTTTAAAAAAGGTACAAAAACAGATGCAGGTAACTATAGACCTATCACTTTAGTCCCCACACTTTCTAAAATACTAGAGAAAGTTATGGCCACGAGGGTTGTTAAATTTATGGAAAAAAATGAAGTAATAAGCAAAGAGCAAAATGGTTTCCTTAAAAATAAATCCACCACTTTGGCATGTTTTAAACTTGTCAAAGAAATTCTTGAAGCCGTAGATAATAAGTATGTTACAACAGCAGTATTTTTGGATATGAGTAAAGCGTTTGATATGGTGTGTCATAAAAATTTGTTACATAAACTAGAGCAATATGGCATAAGAGGATCTGCATATAAATGGTTAGAGAGTTATTTACATAACAGGAAACAATGCACAGAAATCATTAAAATGTGTCCAAAAACCAAAACAATGGAAAACTATAGGTCTATGTACTTAACAAACCATTATGGTGTACCACAGGGTAGCGTCCTGGGACCGCTTTTGTTTATATTATATATAAACGAACTGCCAAACTCGACTGACCAGTATACTATATTGTTTGCCGATGATACAACTATCCTTACTAAAGAGAAAACCTTTGAAAACGGGGTTAGTGTTACAAATAAAGCTCTTAAAAATATAATTGACTGGTTAGAAAGAAACAATTTAAAAATAAATACAAAAAAAACTAAATTTACGAATTTTTCAACTTATAGTAATAATAGTAAACGCGGAAATAATTTGGATTTTAAGATTAATTATAATAATATTGACATTGATGAAGTATATGACATTAAATTTTTAGGAATCGTTTTAGATAGACACAGTAATTGGAAGGCACATGTAGATGTTGTATGCAAAAAAATTAATAAATTTGTTTATGCACTTAGGAAAATTAAAAACCTGACAAACAAGGACACAGCACTTATGGTGTACCATAGCCACGTGTGTTCAACACTAAGATATGGGGTAATAATGTGGGGAAACTCAACAGATGCTTCTAGAGCTTTTATAACCCAAAAGAAATGCATACGATCAATCTTTAACCTGAAATGGACAGACTCTTGCAAACCAGTATTCATCGAACAAAAATTACTTACCTTGCCAAGTTTATATGTATTTGAGATGTGTAAACTTGTTAGAAATCATTATTCGCTGTTCGAAAAAGACGATAATGCTAAGTTTAAACGTAATATTATACAAAAACCACTGATAGTGCCACGGTACAGACTAAAGATGACAAACAAAAACTGCTATGCCATGGCAGTAAGGATATTTAACAAGCTGCCGAAAAGTTTTAGAGATATGCCTGATCCAGAATTTACTAGGAAACTTTATGATTGGCTCTGCGAAAAATGCTTTTATACAGTAACAGATTTTTTGACATTTAAATTTTAAGCAAATACCTAATGTTATTTTATTATTAATTATTGAAATTTAATTTTATTGTATGATTGTTACTTAATGGAATTTTGTATATAATTTATGGATAATGACTTCATGCATGACTTAAATTTGAATTTTAAATTATATAATATAAGTACATAACTTTGTGTAAAAGCAACCTACATATAAATATTTGTACGACCGGAAGGTCAAAATATAGTGATACAACTTATTTAAGCCCATCTGTAAATCTACCTATATTTAAGCAAATAAATAATTCATTCATTCATTCATTCATTCATTCATTCATTCATTCATTCATTCATTCATTCATTCAATGTTGTTTCAATAAAGCGTATTCTATTCTATTTCCTAACCAAAACAGTACGAAACAAAATAAACTGATCTTTTAGGAAAACATTAAGAACACCGGAATACCCATACCAGAATAGTAACGGGTCAAGTAATTATTTCGCAAGCATTCCCCGGAAACGGAAACCACACCAGGTAATGTTGGTAATCCTCCCGTCTGCGGTGAACCTGTGCACTACCATTTAGATTTATACGGTTTTCATACGAGATTTATGAGTGTCATTTATTATTCACTATCCGCGGTACAATCCGGATTTATGACACACTTTTGGGTCATCGTTTTTGCAAGTTTATTGTAATCTTCTTGTTGATTTGTTTGTTTGCCTCCGCCAAGTTGGGCGCTGAACTTGTTTTAGAACGGGGCTTTAAAATCTCTCTATCTAAACCAAGTCCTTCTGCTGTTCCCGAGTTTTTCTGTTCTTGTTTTAAAATCCTTCTTAAGTTTTTTTGTTTTTGTTACTTTTGTCTTTTTCTGTACAACCGTACTGTGGCCTTCAGTCTGAGTGGCTTGGTTACCTGTAATACAGGTTTAAAAGAACCTTCATCAGGCACCAGAACTAACAAACTCTCACAAAGCAACTAAGTTGGCATTCGACTGCTTTTGTGAGAGTAAAATATTTAAACATTTTTCTTTTACTTATCCTATTTCATCCCACAGCTGGGAAAAAGCCTCCGCCATGTTATCCCTGGTTTTTGCACCTGATCCTGATCCCACCAGTCCCGTTCGAAACATTTATTATATATTTATTAAGTTCATTCGCCCCACCAAAGTGTTCGTTATCAACTGCGACCACAGCTCATGTTGTGGTTGTTACTCAAAGTTTTTGTGAAAACACATGATGAACATATTTTAACTGCGATAGAAGTTAGGCATTGTTTTCTTGAAGGAAATAAAAAATCTTATTACATTATAGATAGAAGAAGAACCTAGAGTTCATATAAAATCGTTTATTTTCTTAGGATCTTCATAAAGTGGTTCAATCACTTAATATATTCGTACATGAATCGTTCCAATACGGTGAAATAATTAACATCTCGTTTAAGCTATCAGTTAGAATTGAGATTTTTTTTTTAATTTGGAAGTTAGCAATCTATGGACAATCTTCGATAAACTCGAGAAACTTGATCGCCATAAGTCCTCAAAGATTTCAATCTCTAAAGTCGATTTGAATCTGTCCTAAATTTCAATCCCAATTTATTTTCAATTTACTAAGGGAAGTTCTTTGTACCTGAAGTTAAGGCATTATGAAAACGTTTCAGAGTATACCTACTATCAATAGAATTGCGAGGAGTTAACCCTTAGATTAAGATACCTCGGGCGGCCAGAAAAGATTTCCTCTTAATAAACTAAATATAACAAAGCTAGAGGAGTCAAAGTGTTTGAGTTTTTAACATAAATAGCTTCCGGAAAGTTAATGTGGCCTCAGTAGCTCCGTGGTGTAAATACACGACTGAGATAAAGGATGTTGCGTGTTATATTATTATCTCATAAGAAAATATACCATTTCGCATTCTATATAAAAAAAAATAACAATAACGCTGGATAATTAACACACATCATCCTCTAGCCCAAATAAATAAATAAATAAATAAATAATGCTGGACAAATCACACAGCATCATCTAGCCCCAAGCTAAGCAGAGCTTGTGTTATGGGTACTAGATGACTGATATACTTAATACATTATACTACATAGATAGATATTTTTTTATTATATATAGAAAAACACCCAGAACACCCTGAACAAATATCTGCAGATCGTACAGACATTTGTCCCGAGGCGGGAATCGAACCCGCAACCCCTTGCGTCGCAGGCGGACCTTCGCCCGCTGCGCCACAGAGAAGCAGAGTTTGTCTTATGAGTACTAGATGACTGATATACGTAACACATTATCATCATCATCATCATTACGGGCGTTAGATATGCACTGCTGGACATAGGCCTCCCTCATTGACTTAGAGATCCAAGTGCATGAGGGGCTGTTGCCACACTCACCACGCTTGGAAGGCTGGTTGGTGAGCGCAGTTCGGGATGTTCTTACACGGAAAGACGCTGCTGCCCATCTTCCGGAGATATCCCTTAGCAGATTCTTACTGCATCCACGGGCAGGAGAGGAGGGGTGACATTCTATTGCCGGCACCCCACGGACCCATTATACTACAAAGATAATTATCTACTCGTATATAGAAAAACATCTAAAACACCCCGAACAAATATCTACAGATGGTACAGAAATTTGTCCCGAGGCGGGAATCGAACCCTCTTGCGTCACAGGCGAACCTTCGGCCGGTGCCCCACAGAGCTCATCAACACCGAATTATACCAATCATCCTGCTGAAATGAGCGTGCAAACAAAGAACTAACTACGACACAAAAGAAGCACAATTTGCGAACACTTCATGCACTATTTTGTTCTCGTCGTAATATCTCTAGAGCCCTTGAGGCTTCGACACAACTTCTTCTCTTTGCAACTCACCACAGCAACAGAGATTTTAAGCAGTAGTATAATTTTGAGATAGGAAATGCAATCAATTTTTTTCTGTAATTGAGTATACCTTTTAAATAATATATTACTTATTTCTAATATTATTAACGCAAAAGTTTGTGAGAATGTATGGATGCTTGCTACTCTTTCACGCAAAAAGATAACATTTATATAGATGTTGGGTGCCGTCAGTAAAATGCTACCCCTCCTCTCATACCTATGGCTGCAGTAAGAGCCTGCTAAGGGATACCTCCGGAAAATGAGAAATGTCTTTCGGTGTATCAACATCCCGTACTGCGCTCGCCAACCCGCCTGGCAAGCGTTGTGTGGCAACTACCTCCATGGAGATCCATGAGGGAAAAAAATAAAACCGGGCAAGAGCGATTTGGACTCGCGCACCGAGGGTTCCGTGCCATTAGAATATATGACAAAGGCGGTTTATATTTGTTGGAGAACCTTGACAGCGCCATCTCTTGTTTGATAGCGGAAGTTATGTAGATTTTTTACACAGAAATACCAAGTTTCAGAGGTTTACCTCCGCAAACTTCGGAGATAAGAGGGGGAACGCTAATTTTTCCAACGTTTTTGTGAATAAGTCGAAAACTATACGGCTGAAAGCAAAACTAAGAATTGTTTATTCATGTGCAAATAAAATACCTTTCATAAGATACCCCACGTGACCTAGTAACTTCACAAAAAATAATAAAACCCCCTTTCACCCCCCTTGTCTAAAAAACTATGCAAATGAGAGAGTTCGCTATAATTTTCCTATAAACTTTACATACACGAATCCCACTCTCGATCCTTACGCTCATCTGATACTCTCCAGTTAAAAAGTCCTATCCATACTTCTCATTCCTACAGCCTTTCCTTTACCGTACGTGCTATGGAATGCACTGCCTTCAAAAATTAGACAAGCTAAGTCACATTCTATTTTTAAAAACATGGTATATCACCACTTTCTCTCCTCAGTATCTTCTAGTCTGTAACATTTCCTTTCGCACATAGTCTATTATTTGTATATAAGTATGTATTATAAAATATGTAGTATTTATTTATCTAAGTAGGCATATATATGTGTATATAATGTAAGTATATTTATTTATTGCTCGTTGTACTTGTGCTTCTAAGTACGCCACCGTCTTCTCATATTCAACTTTTGTGTCCATCCAAAGGTTGCCTGGTAGAGATCGCTTTTAGCGATAAGGCCGCCCATTGTACCACTTTTTGTTAATTGTGTTTATTTCTGTATTTTTTTTTCCTGTTTGTTATGGTGTACAATAAAGTATATTCTATTCTATTCTATTCTATTCTACACTTCTATTAGCTATAAAAATATCACGGGTTTATCTCTGCAAACTTCGGAGATAAGGGGGGAACGGTCGTTTTTTCAACATTTTTGTAAATTACTCAAAAATGATACGGCATACGGCTTACATCTTACAGTTAAGATCTGCCCAAGGATACCTACAACAGATAGGCAGGAGTGTCTTTACGTGCATTAACATCTTCTACTGCGCTCGCCTACCAAGCATGGCGAGTACATGGCAACAACCCTCTCGTGATCTTAGAGATCCATGTGAAATCTTATAATGAAGCTTTTTTTTATTGCAGATAGAACTTTATTTGACCACAATCTCACCTGATGGTGAGCTTCGATGTGGCCGATGTTGGACCACAAAGGTCTAGAAGACACCTATTAATTCTTGACTTGAAGACGGTTGTAGTTTTAGGTGAAAACAGAAGCCGGCAGTGAGTTCCAGACCTTAGCGGTGCGGATGATGAAGGTGGAGGAGAACCGCTTAGTACGAGTATGTGGAATGTCCACTAGATAAGGATGGTACTGCGCTGTTCGTCTGCTTGTACTGGAGTGGAATGTAGATGGTGGTATCAGGTCGTGGAGTTCCTGAGAACACTCTCCAAAATGTATCCTGTAAAAGATTGAGAGGCAAGCGACCTTGCGGCGGTGGTCGAGACTTTGGATTGGATTATTACTCGATAGATGATTATTTGAATGAAAGATAGAAAACTCTTTATTGTACGCCACATTAAGAGAACATAAACAAATAATATAATAATACTACTGACTCTTAGCCGGGTGTTGCTCGGTTTCTTGTTAGCTTATTTCCTTTACTTGGAAAAAGGTTTTCTGAAGCGAACGAATTCAATTATGTAATTTATTCAATCAATGTCAAATGTGTTTTGTTTTTCATTTGGAAATTGACTGTTTTAAGAAGTTGTTTACTTTAACGAATAAACATTTATTGACTTTTACTTTGATTTACTCTGATCGCGTATGTTTAAGAAAGACTAGAAATTGAATATTTTTATATTTTATATTTATATTTTTTTATATTTATTTAACAAATCGCGAAAGTTTAACAAGTTATAGAAATTGAATGTTCAGTTACTCTACTGTTAGCACTTTATCTATACTCTGTTCTACTGATAATGTACAAGTTTAGTTTCAAACGAGTCCGGCAGTTCCGTTTATCACAGAAACGAGAAACAAATTCAGTTCATCCTGTTTATCGATCTAGACTAACTATAAATTAGTAGTAGTTGAAAGGCCTTTCACGTTTATTATAAACTGGCTGACACGGAAGACGTTGTCCTGTCCGCTAATTTGGAAACCCAACAAATGGCGCTGTTGTAAGTATGACGGCAGCGCCATTTGTTGGGTTCAATTAACTTCTCCTAAAAAGCTGTACAGACACAATACTTACGTTAGATTACGTATGTAAACACGCACCGCTGTAATTATTTTTTCGCGCGAAAGTTTTAATTTCGCTACAACTCTTAAGATATTCATTTAAAGTGCAAATATTGTTCAATATGAACTATTTCCAGGTGAACCTATTTGGATATATTTTCACGCTTTTTTTGTTAAAACGACTTCGAAAATAATACATACTTTTTATCAAAATTTGTATTAGAAAAATGGTTACTGTGAGTTAACTATAAAAGATAGATAACATACTTTCGCTGACTTTTTTTAGACCTTTTTAAGTGGCACAAATCTTCTTTCCATCACTTGCACACCTGACTAAAATGGTTTAAGCGGCGCACGACAAAAAAAACTCCCAGTCGGCAATAAATTTTCCGACATCTTCAAATATCATCGTCGTAGTTCAGCAAACTAGCACCGAATCTTTATATAATTTAGCTTAAAAGCTCCTTCCTGAATTTTCTAGTCGGCAATAAATTTTCCGATATCTTCAAATATCATCGTCGTAGTTCAGCAAACTAGCACCGAATCTTTATAAAATTTAGCTTAAAACCTCCTTCCTGAATTATTCTAGTAATTATTGAAAACCGCGTGAAATTCCGTTTAGCAGTTTCTGAGTTTTGCGCAAATGGACAGACAGACAGATAGACTGCAGCGGCGGAGGACCTTGTTTTATAATATGTTGTGAGGATGATTTATTCACCGTCAGCAACTGGCATTTCAGTACCTGTCTCATTGTTAGAGACAATAACCTCAGCACCTTTACCATCCTCCCAGGTTATACGGCTATTAGTCACAGTAAATAACAGGTAAATACGTTTGAAGCTGACTAGGCCGCAGGATTCCTCGCAATGTTCTTCTAAATAGGCACCTTATAATCACCATACATTTTATGAAGTGGTGTGTGGAAGATGTGGTAGTAGGTAGTTGATTTTGAGCGGTACGCAATTCACCGGGACTGCCAGTATAAAAAAAATACATGTGTTGTAATTGAAAAAAGTTGAAACCTTGATGCCAATATCGTCAATGCGTCGTCTTAATAAACACTTTATTATAATAGCCACATACATAAATGTATTACCACACATTTTATGAACTCTTTGGCTAAAGCAGTTCTAAAGAAGCACGGGTGAGCAGGCACAAATGAGCAATATAAATAGTTCAATAGAGTAAGCATTCAACTGAACTTTTATTAACCGTTTCACATTGGTTTATACCAATAAATAGATCCTTAAAGATCTATAAATAAATGTTCACAAACGGTATCAGCGTTTACTGCCGTTTATGGGAGCCGTTATTGAATGTATGCCAAAGCTTAACGGATGAAATCTTATACTGATGATAGCACAACATAGAGAAGGTGCTTCAGGTAATTTTATAGGGTACCACTTGCTTCCTTTTTGAGAACCGAAGCGGACTTTTGGACAAAAAGTACACAAATCCCCATCGCAGCGGATCATTGCAGGAGGTTTCTGGAATAAGGTACCAAAAGTAAATCGTTCAAAGTACTTTTATATAAAAAGTAAGACCTAAAATCTATCTTAGATAATTTATACAGCGTCAGCGACTGGTTTTAATCCTATACAGGGCGCTGCAGTGCCTGCCTCCTAACTAAGTAAGCTATTAGTCAGAGGAAAGAGCAGGTCAGTACGTCTAAAGCTAACTAAGACATGGGTTTCCTCACGATGTGTCCTTCACTGTCACGATGTTTCAATCATGTTTAAAATGTGAACATACATTTTTCAAGAAATAAAACTCCATTGGTTCAAGGCCGGTATCGAATCCACGAGTACATACCACTCGGCCAACACGACTTCCTAAGCCGATACTATAATAGAAAAAAAATGCAATTTGTAAATAAGGGATTTTAAGAAAACTTGTTATGGACCACATAAGGAACACTCAGCTCAAAAAGCAGGCCAGCTCTTGTGGGCCGATTCCGCAACCGTTCTCCTATCATAGGACCGATCGTAGTTGGAAAGGTCTGTAGTTATAAGATTTAAAGATATAGATCGTCGTGTCAGTGAAACATTATTAATAATATTTAGAATGTTTCACTGACACGTCTTACGACGAATAATATTAAGATTGTTTCACTGACACGACGATAGATCTTTAACTCTTATAACTATAGACCTTTCCGACTACGATCGGTCCTATGACCGAAAATCGGTCATATGATAGGAGAATATGCTAAAACACGTTTAATCTGCTAGCCGAGACAGTAGACATTTATTACTGTTCCATGAGCGAAGTTCTAATAAAGGGCTTATGTAATATGTTTTAAATATGGTGACATAGTGTTTAGAGGATATTTATATGTAATATGTTTTAAATATGGTGACATAGTGTTTAAGGATATTTATTGAGTTTTCGTTTTTAAATTTTTATTATGTATTTATAATTTTGGATTTTGATTTCATTTGATTCTATTATTTTGATTTATTTTTTAATTAAGTTTGACGAATTTCTATATTTTAATGTTATTGTTATTATTTTGAGACATTTAGGCTTGGAGGCTTAATTATTGTATTTATTGATTGTTTTACTTTAATATACGTTTAAGACTATTATAGGGTAATACTAGGTACTCTATGATATTGGGCTACTTACGCCTGTAAAAATAGAGGACATCTACATTTGAAATAAATAAATAAAATCTGTAGCTGGAAAGCCCTGTCGTCGAAAGTGAAAGTAGGTGAAAGACTCTGCTGGGGAAACGGACATTAAAAAAATATCCTGTCGATAAACAGTCCAATGACGAATGGAGAACGGTTGCGGAATCTTAAAGGAGTGGGCAGGACACGTGAGCCGTATGTTTGCCCCAACAACTATGGGCAGAATCTACCACTGAATGGGCTCCCTAACAAAGACGACCATGTGGTAGACCCAGGCGGCGATGGCGGGATTAGCTTGACTCCTTCAGGAAAGACTGGCTTCATAAAGCTCAAAATAGAGATAAGAAGCCTTTGCCCTCCAGTGGGAAACATCAGTCTGATAAATCATAAAAATTGTTACATGAGCTTGTTCTCATCTGCTCCTTAATAAAAATTATTTTGCAAACGTTCATTCCGATGTGCCCCAAAACACTTTACTTGACACTTACCTTTCTTTTTCTTCTTTTATGGCTTTTGTGTTTGGTTTTTCACAATTCTGCCAGTGTCAAGTAACATATAATAGAGTTAAATTTATCGTTTTTCTCACGTGTTTGCCATTTTCCTTTTGGTCACCCGCTAAGAAATTTCGTTGCAAGTGTCCGCCCCTCACGTGGCATAGATTGGTTTTGAGGGGCACTCTTGCCTTTTATATAAAGTTGAAAAACTTCGTCTTGTGTTGTTTCAGGCGTGTGTACAGGATAAACAAATATAGGTTTAATTTTAGATGACACCGCTCGATAAGGCATTGAAGTTTCTTGGAAATAGTTTATTTTCACTTGGGTGCGGTAGACTGACTGACAGTATGATTACAATGTGAACTAGATATTTGATTATATTTGTGTTTTATTATAATGCATTTTCGTTTGAATCAAATTGAGCTTTTATTGTTTAACTACAGGACTACTAGTCGCGTTACTATACTAATTTACGTCGAAATTAAGAGTATTACACTCCTTATTTCAACGCGTAAATGATTTCAATGACAATGATTTTAACTATGTTAGTCACGAGTGTTTTGTGTGTGAAATAATTAGAAATGATTTTTAATAAAAATGTTAACGTTTGTTGGGAACACTGCACATAAATGAAATAAAACCGACCAAGAGCGAGTCGGACTCACGCGCCTAGGGTTCCGTGCCATTATACAATATAATAATATGATATATGTAGGCGGTTTATATTTGTTGGAGAACCTTGACAGCGCCATTTCTTGTCTGATAGCGGATCTTATGTAGATTTTGTACACTTTCGATGATTTCTAAAAAACTATGCAAATTAGAAAGTTCGTTATAATTGTCCTGTAATCTTTATATATACTTCTAATATCAATAAAAGTTTCAGGGGTGTATTTCTGCAAACTTCGGAGATAAGGGGGGGACGCTTTTTTTAACATTTTTGTAGACAACTCAATCTGCAAACGAATACCTTTCATATACTACTCCACATGACCTAGTAACTTCAATTTACATTTTTGAGACCCCTTTCTGCCCACTTGCAATCATAATTAGAATATTTTTCAAAATTTTTATATATTTCATATTAGTGGGAAAGCGTTATACTATTTTAAATTTCAAGTAGATGGCATCAGTAGTTCTCAAGATATGCATTTGTGACAGACAAAGTGATACCCTAAGGGTTCCTTTTTTACCAATTTGGTTCGGAACCCTAAAAATGAGGTGATGTTTTGTGGATGCCCTGCCCGAGTATCCTACAGATATGAATTCTTGACGATGATGATGAAAAATCGAAACAGGTCGGATTTTGCTTTACCGTTGAACCTAATCTGCATGTTTTTTGGTGTTTTGTGTATGTTTTTATAAAGAAAGAAAAATATTATGTACTATAACAGCAAGCTTGTTGCACAAGCTATTTACTTTGGGATTAAAACGTGCTTTCTGAAATACTAGCTGACCCGCGCGGTTTCACCCACGAACAGTTTAGAAGAACCAAGATCTTCCATACAAATCTTCAACCTCAAGTTTAATCTTCGGAACGCAACTTATGTTCCGTATTCGTATCCAAAGTCTTATCAATTCATCATTTCAGCCGTAAAACGTCCACTACTGAACACAGGCCATCCTCATGGATATGCCATGCCACAGTATCCATAGTTGCCATACTCGCCACGCTTGGCAGGCGTGTTGGCGAGCGCAGACCGGGACACGGAAAGACGCTGCTGCCCATCTTCTGGAGGCATCCCATAGCAGGCTCTTACTGCATCCACGGGCATAAGAGGAGGAGTAACATTCTACTGCCGGCACCCCACGGAGAATCTTATCAATTATTATGGCGAAAATATCAAAGTAAAATACACAGCTTTGCTTTTATATATTAGTAAGGATACTAAAAACATTTTAGTAGGTAAAAATATGCAGTGGCCATCGCAAAAGCGGGACGAGAAACTCATCCCGCTTCAACCTAGATTTCGCACCATTCTTTAGAAAAGGGATTCATATAAAATGACCGAGATATAGCCCTAGGCAATGTTAAGTGTTCCATTTTATTCTGAATCGTTTCGACCAGAAACTTTTTTAATAAAACCCACTTTTCGCTAACTTGCGTTTCGCAGCGGCATAAATTTCCAAAGGATATGGCTATTTAAAAAGGGGCGAATAGGTAATTTATGTTGGCAACCTACCTATATAATATTGGTTTAAGTTACGGTACTTCCAAACTTTTTTTAGGTTGCGAGTTATACAGGGTGTCTGAATGTATTCTGTTTTTGCTGAAAAAACAGTTGGTTTTTTGGGCCTGTTCTGTCCTACTATAAGGCATAGGCCTCCCTTCCTTATTTCCTTACACACTTCCATGAGGCCCATTCTCAGAGATCGTGATTTTGTGTGATACCTTGTCTCATCTCACTTCTCAGTGACGACCACGAATTTGTCAGATCACTCTAAAAGTCTACGATCATCTCGATAAACGCCCTTACAAATAACCATTTATTATTCTTTACCATATCGATGCATCACGATCGGTTTGCAATAGACATTTGTTTATTGTGAGATTACGATAATGCAGAAAGTTCGAAAAAAATTACAGTTTTGTTTTCGAATTAGTAGATTATTATACAAGGAGCTAAAATGACCACACTCTGCTTTTCACTACGATTGCGAGAAAATAATATAATCCAATACATTATGATATAGTATATTTTATTAAAATTAAATTACTTTGTACAATTCTGGATATTCAACGAGATGTTTTTTCCCAGTAACTGAATTTCAGTTCTCTGTGAAGAATTGCATGCATTCTACCAAACAGATCGCCGATTTAAGTTGCATTTTCAAAAATAAAATGTTGTTTTTTTTTCATACAGTAATAAGTCGAGATTCATGATTATTCTACTGATGACTAAATACTTTTTCATGTTTGTAGGCTCATTGTCATTGGACAGACAAAAATTAAAAAATAAATACTTTTTCCCCTGGAGAAAGGAATGCTATTTTTTCTTCGCTCTAGTACGCCACAATGACGGTCTTTTTAAGCAAGAGGAGTAAAAAAAATATTTTTTCATTCCAAAAAAATTCAAAAAAATTCTGAGAAAATCGACCTAGTTAAAGTGCCCAGTTTGTCGATAATAGTTATTTGTTATAAAAGAGCGCAAAGTTGCTTTTTAACAGCGTGCTCAATTTTGATGAACGAGCAAGCGAAGGAATCAAAAGAGAACGAGCTGAAAAATCTTTGCACTCGAGTGCAACACGTAACTTTTCATCTCACCTCAGTGAGGACATGACTAAATGCAAAAAAAAACATTTACAATCACAAAATACTTTTATTTCAGTTTAGGTATTAAATACTAATACTAATAATACAAAATGATAGGTAAGTTTTACAGAATAATCTTTGAATTATATGAAATAATACCTAGGTATACCTAATTAAAAAAAAGTACACCAAGAAGGTTCCGAGTCTGAGTTTTTAACAAATTAAAAAAGGTTGTATGATAAACTCGGTACCATGGAGGGAGAAGTAAATAGGTTTATTGATGTTTTGAATTCACAAACTGTTCTAAATTCAATTTACTTTATCCTCTAGTCTAGCGGATAAAAACGGCTTTTGCACGCAGATATCGAACAGCAAAAATACTCTTTCCGAGATGGGGGGATGAAAAAATATTTTACACTGTTGAATAAGTCATCCCTGAGCGTATAATAAAAGGTTGTCTGGATCGCTCTTTAGCGATCAGACCGCCGATTGTCACTTTATGTTTAGTGTTTCTGTTTTTTTTTGTTAATTTGTTTAGTTTAAGGTGTGCAATAAAGCATTTTCTATCTTCTATCTATCTATAATGGTGCCTACTTCTTATGTCGTATTATATCTTTATCTATTTGTCCAAATTACATGCAGTAAATGGGAAATTATTTTGTTTTAAACACATAAGACGATACATTTTCTTATTATGATTAGCATTTATAATTTTTCGGGTTAATTTATAGCTTATGACACTCATTTCATACTGTGGCTTTCCATTTGTAAAATATTTTTCAAAATCGGTTCGGTAGCTCCAGAGATTACCCCCTACAATGTCACAAACTCACAAACTTTACCTCTTTATAATATTAGAATAGATGTCGATATGTACCAATATGTATACAAATTGTTTTGTTATTATGTTTTATTGACACAGTGCATGGCTCGAATTGACGGCGGATGCATGGAGAGATTGGAGGTGAGGCCTTTGCCTAGCAGTGGAACACTTATGGCTAATTTTAATTGTAATATTTGATTGTCTATCCTAATAAAAAATATTATATCAGTGGAAACAGACACATCATGACTTATTCACCTTATTCCTTTAAAATAACCGATTTAGATAACCGGTGATTTAGGAAAGCTTTTTCCTTTGATAGCAGACAATTTTTTATACTTACATTACCATGTTAATCCCTGGAATGAGGTTGGCACCTTCCTTTGATGTACCAGCCGCGTTTGAAAAAGTCGTCTGATGTTTTACGAGTATCGTAAAATTATTTATTCATAAATATAAACATTAATAACATATAACATATTCAGCGCAATTATCAAAAGTGTACCTCCCAGTTTAGTCACAATAAAACCGGCCAAGAGCTAGTCTGACTCGTGCACCAAGGGTTTCGTGCCATCATACAGTATAATTTGTGTTAAATGTGATTTATATTTGATGGAGAACCTTGACAGCGCTTCCCCTGTCTGATAGATGAACTTATGTAGGTTTTTTAAACTTTTGATGATATCTGAAAAACCTCACTAATTAAAAACATTGTTGTAATTTGCCTTTAATATTTACATATACTTCTATCTCACTAATATTATAAAGCCGAAAGTTTGTTTGTATGGAGGTTTGTTACCTCTTCACGCAAAAACTAGCGTACGTATCGAGCTGAAATTTTGCAAACGTATAAATGTTGACTAGGATTAACACATAGGCTACTTTTAATACACACGCTTCTATCTCACTAATATTATAAAGCCGAAAGTTTGTTTGTATGGAAGTTTGTTACCTCACGCAAAAACTAGCGTATGTATCGAGCTGAAATTTTGCAAACGTATAGATAGATGTTGACTAGGATTAACACATAGGCTACTTTTTATCTGGGTACAACGCATGCGAAGCGGCGGGCACAAGCTAGTTAGCTATAAAAGTTTCAGGTGTTTTAAAGGGCGGAGACGGTATTTTTTCAACATTTTTGTAAATAATTCGAAAACTATACGACTTTAAGACATCAGATTAAATTTAAACTTTGCATACTTATTAAGGACTGGTGACAAAACAATAATACGGCGTTTTTAATTTTAGTTAATAAACTATGATATGTATTTTACGTTCACTAACTAAGTATTCACACAAAAAATATTTACGTACGTGCGTACGCAAAATGCAAAATACAAACTGTGCAGTTTGTATAGAGTATGTTCCGATATCTCCCCTGCGTATGGGAGATATCAGGATTTTTTTCCTGATATCTCTCTTAGGGGTTTCATCAGGGGAGACTACCAGGCCTACATCAAAGTATACAATCAACCATCTTGCCTGGCAAACCCATAACACATGTGTATGATTTATTTATTACCATAACACATTAGTTTTTGGATAACAGCATGTCCTGATGTATGAACACTAAGATATAACACAAGAGATATTTATTTGCCACGAGACCAGACGTAACTCAATGGAAATGTATGGCATCTCTGTGAGATATAACCCTCTTAGGTATATTACTATCTACGAAATGTATTTATTATTTCCGAAATCGAACTGAGAACTCGTAAAAGTATTTTGCCCTTGACGGTTATACTTGGTCGATGTTGCAATTCTAAACTGTTTATGTGTATTCATAAATTATTAAAAAACATTAAAAAAAACCGTGTTGGTCGAGTGCTATGTGCCCCCAACTCTCAATCCAAAAGTCGTGGTTTTGAAACACGTGCACCAATGGAGTTTTCTTTATTGAAAAAATTATGTAACATTTAATACGTCCTTTATTGTGCTGAAACCCACAGCTTAGTTAGCTTCAGACTTATCGACTTGTACTTTCCTCTGACTAATAGCCGACTAGGCTAGGAGGTATAGGGCTCTGGGCAAGCATAATCTATCTGACAATGTCCCAGGCACTGCAACAAGAATACCAGTTGGTATGCTGCTTAAATCATCAATAAAATATGTTAAAGGCATTATTCTTCAATGATACTGGTCAGCATAATACGAAAAATAATTTAAAATAATAAAGGAGTATTCGGGTCACCGGCATAACCAAACGCATTACCACATTGAAGGGGCAATGAGCAGGCCAGGTAGCTCGTCTATTGGTGAAGGCCACATGAAAATCCGCAGTGGTAGTTTTTTAAGATTATCGCGATCAGACAGATAGACAGACGCGGCGGAGGACTTTGTTTTATAATCAGTAGTGATTTAGATATTTTTGCAACACACTGTAGTTAAATGCGGATAACCCGTTACACATATTCAAACCTTTTTGTGTTCGTATGTTCATAATTTGAATAGTTAATAGAGCAATAACGTTTTTGCTTTCATTGGCCTTTCTGAAGCAGCACTTTAATGTTTGATTACACAGAAGGTTTTCGCTGTGAAATTTATTAGCACTTACCCCTTTTCCGCATTTTTTTAATTAAATACAAACACAACTAACTACCGTGAGGTGTCGGCAGAGGAATATTACCTGTCCTCTCTTGCCCGTAGATGCAGTTAAAATCTGAATAACTCCGGAAGATGAGCAGCAGTGTTTTTCCGTGTATCAATATCCTGCACTGCGCTTGCCAACCCACCTGCCAAGCGTAGCAACACTCCTCATGATCAGTCATCATGACAATCCATGAGGAAGACAGTGGACGTCCTACAACTGAGACCTAATTCCGTGTTTTAGAAACAGAATATGAATAATTTTAATACGAATAGTCTTTGATAACCGAGGGCGGTATAAAAAGAATTATTATTAGAAGTAAAGTTAACCCTTAATTTGGCAGCGTAATCTGTGGAGTACGCTAACTTTGTGAAATTCTGGGCACGTAATTATTGGATTTTTTTAATATTTTAAACTGCCAAAATGCATTGAATATATTAATTTTGAGTCTTTAATACATACCTATAGTATCAATAAGGACCCTACCATGACGCTGGTTTTCAGTGACGCCTGTGTTCTAACTACTGCGCGGTATGATGCAAAAATACAATTTGTGTATAGGCCTTTGACCAGCGGAGGACTTATTAAAACTTATTAAAGGTAATTGCTAGCCTGAGTAAAGAAGAAGAATAATTTGTATACTATCTTGTTTGTGTGTAGGAATACATTTAAAAAATGTATATTATTTTATTTTTATTTTATTTATTATCTAAAACTCACAGTTACATTATTGTTTTTTATTACACTGTAAAATATGTACTATTCATAAACCAAAACGAGTCTACATTATATTAATAGCACTTACTAAATTAGGGTAGGTAGGTAAGCAATGATGCCACAAACAAACTAAAAATATTAACAAGATAACATAGGTACATGTTAACTAAACTACGAACAAAAAAATATTATTAACTGACTCTTTAAAAAATGTAGTGAGTGCTTGAGAAACAAGTGCTTGATATTCTTATATATAGAGCCATCCTCTTTAATATACTGGAGATACCATAGCTCGTACTTTAAGGTTTTAAGCAATGTAACTTGTGGCAAGTGTCGCAGCGAAATATGTGGAGATATGTAGTAGAACTCGGATCACCGAGATAGCCAAACGCATTACCACGTTGAAGGGACTATGGGCAGGCCATGTAGCTCGCAGAATAGATGGCCGATGAGGCCGAAAAGTTCTCGAGTAGAGGCCACGGACCGGCAAGTGCAGCGTAGAACGTCCACTAACAAGATGGGCTGACGACCTGGTGTAGACCGCAGGTCGACGGTGGAGGTTCGAGTCGCTTCCAACCGCAATAACTGGAAATTTATTTTTTTATTAAGTTTATTTGGGAAAACACACAAAAAAATAATACAATCTAAATCTTAAAAATAAAGTATTACACAATCCAATAAATTTTCCACTAATTTATAAAACTTATATACGAAGAATTGGTGGAAATTATATTATACCTACCTAAACAAAACATAAAAATACTAAGTGTCTTACAATTGTGTGACTAAAGAAGGAATATTATATGATAGAGGGTAGCCTATGTCCAGCAGTGGACTTCCTACGGCTGAAATGATGATGATGCACTTCAAAATACCAAACAAACTCAGTAACAAAAAATGTATAAAACTTTGGTAAATAGAGCGTGAAAAGCAATTTCTCGTTTAGCATCGTGATAAATTGCATCAAACAAAATTGTTGTCCGCAACCAGGGGAGTTTGCGCCTGATCGGGTTAAAAGTTTCTTTAACTCTATTACTGGGGCTTAGAGTTGCAAGTTGCATTTTAATATTTTACTGTACACAGGTTCGTGAAATTAATTTTACACCTATGCACCTAAGGGCCATTACTCATCAAGATTGAGGGTAGAATATATTAACTGGCCACATGGGCAGATAATTGTATACCTACGGCTAGTATTAGTATTTTGTTTCTTTTTAGGGTTCCGTACCTCAAAAGGAAAATAACAACTTTTCTAGGATCACTTTGTTGTCCGTCTGTCTGTTCGTCCGTCTGTTCGTCCGTCTGCCCGTCCGTCTGTACTTTCAACTGTCCGTCTGTCTGTCCGTCTGTCTGTCCGTCTGTCTGTCCGTCTGTCTGTCCGTCTGTCTGTCCGTCTGTCTGTCCGTCTGTCTTTCCTTCTGTCTATCCGTCTGTCTGTCTGTCCGTCTGTCTGTCCGTCTGTCTGTCCGTCTGTCTGTCCGTGTGTCTGTCCGTCTGTCTGTCCGTCTGTCTGTCCGTCTGTCTGTCTGTCCGTCCGTCTGTCTGTCCGTCTGTCTGTCCGTCTGTCTGTCCGTCTGTCTGTCCGTCTGTCTGTCCGTCTGTCTGTCCGTCTGTCTGTCCGTCTGTCTGTCCGTCTGTCTGTCCGTCTGTCTGTCTGTCCGTCTGTCCGTCCGTCTGTCTGTACGTCTGTCTGTCTGCCCTTCTGTCGGTCTGTCAAGACCCTTTAACACGAGAACGTGTAAAGGTATCGAATTTAAATTAAATCCATATACTCAAATCTCTCGGAATCATACGTGGTTCATAACTCACTCACAAACACACAATCATGCACGCACATAAACTCACGCGCATACACACACACGAACACACACAGATATCCATACTCATACTCACACATACATACTCACGAACCTGAAAGGGCAAGGGATTTTTTTTGAGCTTATATATTACTAGCGACCCGCCCCGGCTTCGCACGGATGCAATGCTGGTACTAAATATATGAAAGAATATACCATCGCTGGATTTTTTGTAGATCTTTTTAACGTCTATCAGATCAGCTAATTTATAATAATGATTTTTATTAAGATTGTCTGATTAAATGAATCAAACGTTAATCAGCGTAAGGGGATTTTGTTTAATCATTTTCATGTTATACTTTGTGTCATGTTTATGAAATGACAGAAGTTAATATCTAAATGAACAACAAATAATTAGTAACAAATCCGCTAACCTATATAAGCGCTTTAAAAAGCAGTCATAAAGGATACGACACGTGTTTCGCCTGTCTAGAAGGCTGCTTCAGGAAAAGTTGACTGCCCGTTTTTCACGGAGTACTCTCCGGGATCTAGTAAAGTAATAATATTTCTGGTATATTGTTACCTTACTAGACCCGCTCTCTAGCTCCATCTATTACGTTTAGTAGGAAACATTTTTATTTTTTTCTGCAAACGGAAGGCAAACGGCTTATAATTAACTGTCATTTTACGCACAGCATGATATATACGAAACCAAATATCGACCAATGAGTGATTTACCACGTATTAGCGAACCGAGACCGCAACGCCCGTACTGCAGCTAGATGTTAACTGAAATGCGGAAGTGGAACAAATTAGGTAACTGAAACGGCGTGAGTGGAACAAATTAAGAACTTTCAGCTAGCTGCGAGATCGCCAAATGGGTTCCGCTGGGTTCAGTTTGTTGCGGTGTATCTAGGATGGTTATCATCATCATCATCATCTCAGCCAACGGGATGTAAACTGCTAGATAAAGGTCTCCCTCATGGATCAAAGTACTGATCATGAGGGATTGGTGCTATACTCACCACACTTGGCAGGCGGGTTGACGAACGCAGTAGAGGATGTTGGTGCTGTCCATCTTCCTTAGATATCCGTTGCTGATTCTTACTGCATCTACGCACAAGAGAGGAGAGGCACACTCTTCTGCTGGCACCCCACGGCCGCGTCAGGATGGAACTCAGATTGACACGATCACGATAGGTGCAAACCCGTCGAAAAGTCGAGCAATAACAAAGGTATATAATGCGATAGATACTAGGTTAGGACGACTCGCATTAGCGATGTTGCCGTCGGGAATTTCAACATTTTACAGCAATTACAAAACATTCGAAATTTATATTATTGTTTAGAGGTAGATATGTTCATGTTTTATACTTCAAATCGATAGTTTGTTTACACTATTGGTTAACTATAACAACAGAAAAAACTGCTCTATAAACGCATAGATTTTCAATATACAGGAGAAAGAAACCGATTTATGCCTCTAAATTTTCTGTATATAAAAGTCTTTATACTCTTTTCAAAACGATGGTTGAAAATTACTATATTGGCGCCTAAGACTTTATTTTTGAAGCTAGCTTTTCGCGTCAGTTTTTATGCAGATGGCCCCCGCGTTTTAACAACTACATTCAAATAACTGTAAAAAATTAAAATATTTATAGATGTACCTACGTTATGCACAAAAAAAAGTGAGGCCTTTGCATCTATTATAGATGATTTATACAGCGTCAGCAACTGGTAATCATGCTGTACGGGACGCTGCAGTGCCTGGGACATTGTTAGATGGATTAGGCTTGCCCAGCACCAACAACCAGCACAATACCCCATAGAAACCCGCTTAAAGCTTCGGCCTGTCCACCGTCCAAGCACTGCAGCGCGCCAAAAAATAATAAATAATATGTTGTTATGTGTTGTTATGTATTTTTTTTATTTATATCTATAACTTACCATAGAATAGGTTAGCTTGAGAAATAAAAAAAACTAAAATTAAAGCATTTATAACAGAGAGTGACTTTTAGTAGTGACTTTTGTGACTTTTTGAGTTTCTAGTAGTGACTTTTAAACTAAATATCTCAGCTCCTACACTTCAGGGCAAAAATCACTTATGGATATATTTGGAAAGCACTATAAAATAGTAGTAATCACATCACTGGTAACAATAAAAAAAATTCCGGCCTCATCTTCCCGCGTGTTTTACCCTGATAAAACGTAGTGTTGGTGATGGTCATAATCTATAAAAATACACTCGTATGTGCAAAATTTCAGATAGATCTGTTCAATACTATGTGCTTAAAGTGGTCACGTATGTGCCAAATTTCAGCTAGATCTGT
Organism: Pasiphila rectangulata; assembly: GCA_963082625.1. Lineage (NCBI taxonomy): Eukaryota > Metazoa > Arthropoda > Insecta > Lepidoptera > Geometridae > Pasiphila > Pasiphila rectangulata. Next base: position 5,240,940 of record OY720244.1, on the reverse strand, counting down.
TTAGTACCAAGTGCTTGAAGTGGTCACGTACATATATGCAAAATTTCAGCTAGATCTGTTCAGCACTGTGTGCTTGAAGTGGTCACGTATGTGCAAAATTTCAGCTAGATCAGTTTAGTACTACGTGTCTGAAGTGGTAACAAACATCCACTACAAACTTTAGAATTTATATTACTCGTATCAGTAACGTAGTGGGATTTTTGTGTCAAAAGGAAAACACGCAGAAGAGATGTGAATTCCTAAAGTTTTTTACATGCTTATGATAAAAATAAACTTTGACCCTTTACTGGCTCTTTCGCCCAAGTTATAGACTTGTTTTCTCAAATAATCCTAACAGTTATCGCGATAAACTGACGACCATGGATATAAATACGTGTTCGAGGGCTGTTTGCGAGCAAACAACATTTAAATAACGTCGCTTTAGTTCCCCTTTCATAAGAAGGACGCGGAGTTTTGGGTATATGTTGACTGTATTAAAAAAATAATTGACGACCGCTGTGGCGCAGCAGGCGAAGCTCCGCCTGCGACGCAAGAGGTTGCTGGTTCTGGTTCGATTCCTCTTCGGAAAAAATGTCTGTACGATCTGCAGATATTTCGACATGATTTTTATTAACACATATTTAACCGGGTATTTATCTCGTTATTTACCTTTATTATTGCCAGACGTTTCAACAGAAGCTAAACACCTTTTAAGCACATAAGCAAAGTCTCTATACTTAATTGATTATTTCTTGGTTATGTATCTGTGTAACACCTGAGATGGTTGTTGTAATACATTTGTGGAAAATAATTGCATTCCTTATCTTTATCTTTACCACCTAGCAGCTTTCGGCTGTAGTGTCTTGCCGGTTCTACGATTTATTTAGACAATAGCTGTACCGGGGAACTACGTACCGGCCTACTACTACAACTACTACTACTCTACAACTACTACTCTAATACTACATCTACTCTAATAATACTATGCTCAACAACCTAAATTACCCAAAATCATAATCAGCTTGAGTTATAAGTTTAGTAACAATATAAACTTTATGAACTTTTAAATATTTCATAACCAATAAATGTCATCACATAGGTAATCAATGAATTAAGGTAAAATATTTTTTTTCTGTAAATTAATACTCTCATGCCCGTGGATGCAGTAAGAGCCTGCTAAGGGATACCTCCGGAAGATGGGCAGCAGCGTCTTTCCGTGTATCAACATCCCATACTGCGCTCGCCAACCCACCTGCCAAGCGTGGTGAGTATGGCAACTACTCCTCATGGAGATTCATGAGGGAGGCCTGTTCAGTAGTGGACTTTTTACGGCTGGAATGATGATGATGATGAAATTAATACAAAAATGCGGTTGCATCTACGGCATTTAGTTTTTCGAGGCAGAGGTGCATCGAGCGGTTAATACATAATTTGTCATCTATAGCTATCTAACTGAATGCCGTCGGGTGCCGGCAGTAGAATGTCACTCCTAATTTCTTGCCCGTGGATGCCCGTACTGCGCTCGCCGACCCGCCTGCCAAGGGTGGTAAGTATGGCAACAACCTCTCATGACAGTACGATCATGAGAGGTGGTTGCCATACTTGGATCTCTTAGTCCATGAGGGAGGCCTATATCCAGCAGTGGATGACTTACGGCTGTGATGATGAGGTATCTAACTCGAAGCCGTTACCCATAAATAGGGCAATAAAAGCATTTCTACTATAAAGGGACTCCATAAAACCCTCAGCATATCGTGCATACGACTATACGTGGCGCTGTAGGTATGCATCTTTTATTGTCCTCTGTGATCGACTGCTTGTTTGGACAGATGGAATAGTGACGCGATAGAATTTTGGGAAAAGTATCGATTGCAGTCGTAAGAAACCATGTATATCTAATTATTGGCTAAATGATCATAATTTTAATGACATTAATGAATTGAATTTCGTAAACTACCACTAGATCTTTGACGCTTTGGTCACTACGGAAGACCAGCGCTGTGGTACGGACCCGTTCTGCCACAGCATATTGCTGAGTAATGACCATTTTTGTCACATTATTTTTTTATTTTTTAAACCTTATTATTGTATATGGATTAATTGTAATTTGTGTGACAAAATAAACGCACCTATCTTTATCTTTATCTTCAAACTTTCGCGATCACTATTCATTATAATAAATAACAGAAACACGGGAATTTATCGAGTAAATACCTTTGAAATCGAAACGTCGGGAATAATTCAAAGGTATTACACGATAAATTCCCGTGTTTTTGTTATTTATTTTTATGAATTGAATTTATTCTTTTTAAACCATAGACATGTGTTTTATTTGCATGCTACAGAAAAGTTTTACATGAGCTCATCACTTAACCTTAATTGCCTTGAATACGAGGTTGTATGTAATACATTATTATTTTATTTCAGAAGATAGTCTTAGGTTGTTATTTCAACCATGGTTAGGCGTTGATTCGTACTTGATTGTAGATATTTTTTACGTTTTCAAATGTACAATATCTAAAAAAGCTACTCTTATGTAAGTCTGTGTATAGTTCCGTATATTTATGTTTTTTTATATTATAAGATAGAATAGCTCAGAGTGTAACACCTTGGCTCCCTGATGAGGGAACGCGGTGTCGGGGTCGACCGAGGAAGCGTTGGCGGGATGAGCTTGTTACCTTTGACAGAGGATGGTGGGAGTCTGCAAGGGATCGGGATGGTTGGAAGACTTTAGGGGAGACCTTTGCCCAGCAGTGGGACAACATAGGTTAAATACAAAAAAAAAAAAGATAGAATTAATTCGGCGGATCAAGATGCATGGAGAGATGGAGGCCTTTGCCCAGCAGTGGGACACTTGTGATTAAATGTAATTGTAATCAATTATCGTATAGATAGTGATAATAAATAAATAAACATTTCACACCGCCACATCTAGCCCCAAAGTAATTTTTTAACTTATTATTGTTTGCGGTACAGATTTAAGGAGGTAATCGTATTAATATTATTTAAAAAAACAATTAGATCCAGTTACAGGTACACAGGTTAATCTCGCGACAAGCTTTTTCATCACATTATTTGTGTAAAGACGTTTTAAGTTGACATTAAACTTTAATGGAAAATGTTTATTTTATTATTTTTAGTACGTTTAAATAAAAGCGTGTTTGTTAAAAAGTTTTTTTTACTGTTAATTTATTACATTTGTTTCATCATTTCAGTTATCGATAAACAATTCAAATGCACGTTTCCCGCCCTATCCTAAATGGCCCTCGAATAAGTTTGTAGTTACGGAAATCGAAAACCTTAAGTGTATTGAATCTATTTCCTGTTGGTCGGTATTAATTTCTGTTCGCAATTATTTAAGACTAGTTTCTCCTGTGGTTTAACGCGTCGAACTCGATGGAAGCCTTTGTGTTTATTCAATGTTATTTTTTACCCCCGATGCAAAAAGAGGGGTATTACAAGTTTGACTACTATGAATTTATGTGTTGCATCGTAGTTCTTAAACACTTGTACAGATTTGTATGCGGTTTTTATATCTAAAAGCAGGTTTTCTACCGGTAGTTTAGCCGTTTGGAAATTAATAAAGCTTAAGTGTCGGGGGTGCCGGCTGTAGAATGTTGCCTCTCCTTTCTTGCCCGTGAATGCAGAAAGATTCTGCCAAGGGATAACTCCGGAAGATGGGTAGCAACGTCTTTCATACCAAACCAATTATTAACACTCCACCCGATTTCAGGACTCAGGAGTGTTCCCGGGACCACGATGGGTGCAATCCTGTCGAAACGTCGGGCAATAACAAAGGTAAAAAACGCGATAAATACCCGGTAAAACTGTGTTAATAATGTGTCGTGATCGTGAAAGTTTAAAAAAGGCTATCATAACCGATTTTAATAAAACATATTTAAAAACCACCGCTAGAAAATTACTTTTTAAAAATGAAACGACATTCAAATCTGTCGACTCGTTTAAGAGCTACAGTTAAGTTATTTTAGTTAAGTTACTAGGTTATGTGGGATATCATATAAAAGGTATTAATTTGCACATTAATAAACAGTTTTTAGTTTTCCTCTAAGCTGTATCGTTTTTAAGTTATTAACAAAAATGTTGAAAAAACTAAACGACTTCGGAGATAAAGGGGGGGGGGGGCTTTATCTCCGAAGTGTGCAGAGATAAACCCGTGAAACTTTTACAACTTATAGATTTCTATGTAAACTTTTAACACCGTTTACGAGAGAATTAAAAAAACACGATAATTTTGACGTTTGACCCTATATAACTTTTTTGTACAAGTGAGAAAGAAAGAAAGAAGAAAAGAAAGAAAACACATTTATTGGCACACAAGACATACAGGTAAACAACAAAAAGAAGAAGCAAACCATTTTACAATTATGTGGGTAAGGCCCTATATGACGAGTGAGCCAAAAGGTGACGTCTCAGCATAATGCTGCTTACCACTCGGAAGCGGTACGCAACGTTGGTTTTCAGACGTTACCAAGTTGCCAAAACGAACGCAGACTAGTTATAAGACTTAATATATTTTGACTAATAATGCCTGATTTGATACATACATATTATAATGTGTTTTGTGTAATATTGTGACACAGATTTAGGAAAACAAAAACAATGAATATTAATAATATAAATATAATAATAATGATATAAATTTAAATACAATACACATCTGAGCCGAGCCGGACGGGCGGACCCGACCCAGCCAATTATCGGTGCGCCCACCGGACGGTAGCCAAACGGTGCGACAGTGACAAACAGGACGACGGTGACAGGAGATGTCAACCATCATGACATGCGTCTGTTCTGTGGTCATTATTTCACACCACTGGAGGTAAAGCTAATTTTAATTTGTAATGTTAAAAAGATGAAATACGTTGTAACTAAATTTGAATTAAAGTTAAAGAGCCTAAGTTATACAGAACAGTAAGTTTGGATGGCGAAAGAGATTGGGTATCAACTGTAAATAAATATATAAATAAAGATAAAGATAACAGTCAGTGACAGGACAGGTATACTTTGGCTAAGAGAGAGGGCTCTCCAGTCACTCACCCGAACAGACTTAGGCCGCAATTCCACCCATCAGTTACTGAGCCGTGGGATTTGTAGGACTTTTGTTTGACGACCTCCGTGACGCAGCGGGCGAAGGTTTGCCTGCGACGCAATACGTAGATATTTTTTATTATTTAAGAAAAACATCCAGAAAGCGGGAATCGAACCCTCATTCTCTTAATGAGGGATTGATTGCCGCCTTCTGGATGTTTTTCTTATATAATAAAAAAATCTACGTACGTAGTAAAATGGATTAAGTATATCAGTCATCTAGTACCCATAACATAAGCTCTGCTTAGCTTGGGGTTATATATATCATCATACCTACACATAGACATATACTCAACTATCTCTCGTTATCACCATCTGATTTTTTTAAATATTGAAATCATTCTTTCTGAATGAAAATGCATATTATTTAGCAAAATATGCTAAATTAATTTGAATGATTCAAGCAGTATTTCCTGTTAAAGCATTTGGTTATATCATTTGATAATCATAATTTCAGCCGTAAAACGTCCACTACTAAACACAAGCCTTCCGCATGAATGTCCATATAGTTGCCATACTCACCACGCTTAGCAGATGGGATGTTGATGCACGGAAAGACGCTGCTGCCCATCTTCCGGAGTATCCCTATTATCCCGGAGTATTGTTAAGAATAACAAGTATTCTTGTTCGTCAAACAAGAATACGTAAATGGATTCATTTTGTAATAAAAATGTATTAATATCACGACTTTTTAAAATTTAAAATTGTGTTCTATTGAACACCAACATAATAATATAGATTTATTGTTTCTACTTATATAATTTTACAACGAAGCCGAAATCGGTTGAGCAAAAGAAGAAAATATGAAGGTGAATAATGATGACGCCGGTATCACTTTTGAGTTTTTATGCATGTAGTATATGTATGTCAGTAGCGTTGCGTATTTTTCCCCAAATTTTAAACTAGTGTAGTAAGACACAAACAATTTTCATGTGTGTAGCTATGGTTACAACGTGTGTTTTTCTTCTCCCCCCGCTAAAATGGCAGAATTTTTGGTATTGAGAAGTAGGCGCGTGCCTTGTCCTGTTATATCTCGTCTAAGGCCTCACTCTGGATCTCCATTAGGGCCATACTCATCACGCTTGGCAGGCGGGTTTGCGAGCACAGTTTAAGATGTTGATACATAGAAAGACGCTTCTGCCCATCTTCCGGAGGTATCACTTAGCAGGCTCTTACTTCATCCACGGGCATGAAAGGCGCGGTAACATTGTACTGCCGGCACCCCACGGCGGAATTAAAAAATATTCCTACTTCAATTTCAGGACAACTCTGCAAGAACTCATAAAAACTTTTCTAATGATAATGCAAAGAAAAAATTGCGCAGAATCACGTCAAGAACACAATTTTAACACAAAATACTCATTTGACCGAAAACATTAGGTTTCCTTATAATCATTTTGCTTGTGAATTCTTAAGTTGAAGGTGTGAATATTAAATTTTTTTCAATTTCATGAAAAACCCCAATGGCACTTTGGTTCAGGGACCCATGTAATGACGTCATTAAGTCTTCTTTTGCAGCAATTTCGTAATAAAGAGTCGTGAGGATATAATTCCTATTTAAAGGAAAATGATGGCACAGTAAGGTGATCAGCAGAAAAAACGAAATTGACTTTTTAAACATTTTGGTTATTCGGGTATTTTCCAAGTTTTTTTTTCATTCATTTCAGCTGTAAAACGTCCATTATTGAACACAGGCTAACCCTCATCTTCATGAGTAGTTGTCATGCTCACCACGCTTGGCAGGCGTGTTGGCGAATGCAGTACGGGATGTTGATACACGAAAAGACGCTGCTGCCTATCTTCCGGAGGTATCCCTTAGCAGGCTCTTACTACATCCACGGGCATGAGAGGAGGGGTAACATTCTACTGCCTGCACACCACGGCATTTTTCAAGCATTTTTCCTTTATTTACGATACCCGATCCATCATCATCAGTCTTCCTGCGACCACGATAGGTGCAATCATGCAAAACGTCATAAAAACCCCATAATCCAAATAAGTAATAATCAAAACTGATTTACGCACTGTGAAGCACAGTGCACAATTTCCTTGGTAGACGCAAGTGAGTAAACAATACATAACGCTTGACTCTTCACACAGCATCATCTTGCTTTTTTCGAGCTTGAGTACGATACTCGGTGAAGGGCATCGTACGAAATATCTGTTAATAACGTGTCGTGATCGCAAAAGTTTTAAAAAAAGACAAGTGAGTTTACTGTTCGCCGTGTACTGTGTTCAGTAATGCTACTTATAGTTATGCGTGGCTCAGTTCCGCCGAAAATAAGAGGTCGGGAGCGTTGATCGGTATTTTAACGGCTTTGTTTATTAACCGCGGATTTTTCGGCCTTACCTGTTCGGTTTAATATGCTGCCGTTGTCCGTAGAAGCTGCGAAACGATTACCGTTAAAGCAGAGTTTATAGGAAGCCAGTAATGCTGGCGCCAGTAAAAATAGACGGGCGCTCTATTCTCGCCAGCGTTGGCAGCCAGCGCTGGCTTGGCTTGAAAACTTTTTACACAAGGCAAATAACAAGCCAGCGCTGGCTGTCAGTGAGACTGGCAGCCAGCGATGGCCTCGTGTAAACAAGGTGTAAGACCTTGATATTTGTCTTTGACCTCTACCAAGCCGTGTTGGCCAAGTGGTGTACCCCGACTTTCGATCGGAAGGTCATGGGTTCGATACCGACAGAGCACCAATGGATTTTTCTTTTTTGAAAAAGTTTGTTTTAAATTAACACGTGCTTTACCGTGAAGGAAAACATCGTGAGGGTTTCCTCACGTTCACGTTTCCTCACGTTGAACCCGACTAAGCCGCGGGTTTCCATGGTTTAGTCAACGTGTTGATCTGTTCTTTTCTCTGCCTAATAGCAGACTTAGCTGGGAGGATGGTATAGTTGCTGGGCAAGCCTAGTCCACCTTACAATGTCCCAGGCACTACAGCTTGTACAGCATGAATACATAATTAATCTATACAAGGTGTCCCAAGAAATAGTGATATAATAAATCTGGGAGGTAGAGGACCTCGAGGGCTATCCGAATCACCCCCATGTATGTTCCGAGTTTTTTCGTATTTTCTGAGTTATGACATTTTTTAATTTTTTTTTACCTAACGCCGAGTACGGTGGAATTTTTATTTATGGTGACATAAATTATTGTGATAGATGCTTGATTTTTCTTTGCTAAGCTGATAGGTAGGCCAATCCAGAATGGTAACTTTAACTATCGTTAGTTCTTTGAAAAGCTTTATTATATCACTATTTCTTAAGACACCTTGTTTAATAAATGTAAAACGCCAATGCACTTATTAATTATACGAGCGGTTGCTTGCGGCTTTGTCCGCGTTTTTATGGTTCTTCAGCACAATTGATAAATAACAGTTCATTATTCCCATTCCTTTGCTGCATTCACAAATACCTGACTGCGAAATAAGTAGGAACATTGTTCATAGCTTAACCTGATTCCTTCGCTTTGTCGCCGTGCCAACTTCCAACTATGAATGGAATATCTATGCACTGTTTGTTCGACAAAGTCCTTTTTAATAATGATGGATTGCAAGGCAAGTAGAATGTTACCACTCCTCTCGTGCCCGTGAATGCAGTAAGAGCCTGCTAAGGGAAACCTCCGGAAGATGGGCAGCAGCGTCTTTCCGTGTATCAACATCCCGTACTGCGCGCGCCAAACTGCCTGCCGCGTAGTGAGTATGGCAACTAACCCTCATGGAGATCCATGAGGGAGGCCTTTGTTCAGTAGTGGACGTTATGTGATATTGTTTCACTCATCATCATCATCGTCGCCCACATGCCTCGGGTGCTGGCAGTAGCCCCTCCTATCTTGCTCATGCAGTAAGAATCTTCCATAGGATACCTCCGGAAGATGGGCAGTAGCGTCTTTCGGCAGGGTGATTACGTATCTCGCGACAGGTTTTGCAACAGGCAATTGACAGCAATATTGCTGTCAAATGTCAATTTTGTATTAAAGAACAGCAAGGAATTTAGGAATTTTGTATTAAAGAACAGCAAGGAATTGACATTTGACAGCAATATTGCTGTCAATTGCCTGTTGCAAAACCTGTCGCGAGATACGTAATCACCCTGCGGGTTTGTCAACAACCCGTACCTACTGCGCTAACTCGCCTGCTTGGCGAGTATGACAACAATCCCTTATGATCAGTACTTGATCAATGAGGGAGGCCTTTGTCCAGCAGTGAATGTCTTACGGCTGAAAGAGGGAGGGAGGTAAGAATAGGGAGGTATACATTTAAACTAATATTTTACTATCCTGGTTATTTTTGGACATTTATTGAAATGCTTAATCAACATTTAAATTAACAATTACCTAAAGCCGGATTAATCGAATGAAACATAATACAGAATTCATCGATTGCAAATCATAATTCTCTCATACAAAATTATTGCAAACTAGCTACTGCCTAAGGCTTTGCCCGCGTTCTATTATATCGCTCGTAACCCTTATTATTTTTTAACCTCCGATAAAAAATAGGATTGTAATAAGTTTGTCTGTCTGTGACACCGTAGCTATACCACACTTGGGTATATTTGAAAACATTCATTGTTCACCCCTACTTTCAACCCCCATATCTCATGAATGGCTCAATCAATTTCTATATAACATCCAGTTTTGTATTTTACACATCATTTTCTTTCATTTGATAACAAACTCGAGTATATTTGGAAACGTTTTACTATTCATCCCCTCCTTCACCAACCATATCTTGTAAACTTCTTAACAGATTTTGATAAAACGTATTTAAGAACCACCGCCGGATAACCTACTTTTAAATAAAAAAACTGCATGCAAACGGTCCACTCGTTAAAGAGCTACGGTGCCACAGACTGACACACAGACACACATACAGCGGTCAAACTTATAACACTCCTCTTTTTTGTCGGAGGTTAAAAATGGGTAGGTACAGATCGTGAGAGTAAAAAATATGGAGATACAGGAACTTACCTACTAAAATAGATGTGATTAATGTAATTATTAATTAATATTGCCAGTGCTTAATGCAATTGAGATATTGTGAGCATATTAGTAACTACTTGAGGCTTGAAGTAATAAAGGAGCTATATAATATAAACACCTGCATTATTGAATAAGGCCTCGGAAAAGGAAAATCTTAGACCCGTAATAACTCTTCATCAAAAGTTCTACTACTATAAGATACTTTTATTTATTTTAAATATCAATTCATTAGGGTTCCGGACCAAAATGGTAAAAAGCTACCTTTATGGTATCACTATGTCTGTCTGTCTATCACAAATTATTATCTTTAAAAATTCAGATGCTATCGAAATGGATTTGGAAATGGATAAAGAAAACGCTTTTTTTACCAATATAGCTTATATATAATGTAAAAGTTTAAAAATATTCTTATTATATACATATATTGCAAGGGGGAGGCGGATGGAGGATCTTAATGTTTTTAAGTGAAGTTTTGCTTAAAGCCTTGTAGATTTCGACTTATTGACAAAAACGTTGAAAAAATAGCGTTCCCCTCTTATCTTCGAAGTTTGCAAAGATAAACCTCTGAAACTTTGACGAGCTCTGTGGCGCAGCGGGCGAAGGTCCGCCTGCGACGCAAGGGGTTGCGGGTTCCATTCCCGCCTCGGGACAAATGTCTGTACGATCTGTAGATATTTGTTCAGGGTGTTCTGGGTGTTTTTCTATATATAATAAAAATATCTATCTATGTAGTATAATATATTAAGTATATCAGTCATCTAGTACCCATAACACAAGCTCTGCTTAGCTTGGGGCTGGATGATTCTGTGTGATTTGTCCAGCATTATTTATTTATTTATTTTATAGCTATTAGAATGTGATGGAAATATTACAGAAAAATTATAACGAATTCTCTAATTAAAATGAAATAGTCTAACGCGTAAACAATCTACATAAGTTCAGCTATCAGACAAGAGATGGCGCTGTCAAGGTTCTCCAACAAATATAATCCGCCTATAACGTATATTATATAATAAGATGGAATGCGCGAATCTGACTCGCTCTACGCGGTTTTATTTCTATATAGCTTTGGATCACCGTCCTGTCCTCGACAACCGAAATAGCCTTTTAAGGTTGTTCTCACTTCATTGGCTTTCCTGTTATTTGACTTTTGTTACAATAATATTTCAATCAAGAAATGTCTGTTAAAGGTCGGTTTTTAGACCTTTTTAGGTGGAGATCGGTTGTTATCGTAAGTAAATAAAATACAGGGTTTAGAAATAGGGGAAAAATGTGTTTTGTTTTGTTTAAGTACGATAATGGAATGTTTTGCTTTCTTCTATTTAGATCGTCAAAGTCTTTGGCTCATCATCATCATTTCAGCCGTAAAACGTCCATTAATGAACACAGGCCTCCCTCATGGATCTCCATGGGGGGTAGTTGCCATACTCACCACGCTTGACAGGCGGGTAAGCGAGCGCAGTGCGGGATGTTGATACACGGAAAGACGCTGCTGTCCATCTTCCGAAGGGATCCCTTAGCAGGCTCTTACTGCATCCACGGGCAAGAATGTCGGCACCCTACGGCAATTATGGATCGTCAGATAGTCGTCTTGATACTTGAAATTGCGAATTTAACGATTGTGATTAAATATAAATATATAGAGGTATATTTGTCTTTAGTTAAAACACCGAATAAAGTATTTTTTTGAGTTGAGTTTGTGTTTGATTCAAAGAAAACACCCCGCAAAGATCTGAGAACGTTTTAAAACATGTTCAATGGTCTAATAAATATTCATTCGCTCCCATCCTTTGTAATGAAAAGTGACGTATTTTCATCATTCCATTTTAGCGAACTCAAATACTCGTAATTATTTAAGTAAAATTAAAATGACGGACGCGATCGATATTAACTTAGCGCTTGCAAGCTGCTTCATGCAAAAGGGAAATAATGCATTCTACTGCCGGCATCCGACGGGAAACCTAAATAAATATTCGTTTACCTTGATCATAGCTGATGCTCCCAATCAACTTCAACTTGATTCAAAGTTTTCCGTATTCCAGAAACGTTGTTTAGCGGTTAATTTAGGTCTTAAACATACCAACATCCTTTATCCCACGCGATTTGAATACTAATATCTTACCCAATTAGGCAATTACCTTAATTAGAACCGTAATTGAACTTAAGTTATTGAACGGTGAAGTTCAAATTAAAACTGTTAATTTGAAGGCAAAGGGTGAAAAGTGCGCTTTTAAAGTTTACTAGTCGAAATTGGTTTGTAATTGGTTGAAGAACAAATCGTTTGAGAAGTAGCTAATTTCTTCAATAGCCTAAGATATTGGACATTAGGTAGTTAGGTAATTTATTTCTTCAGACTTATTCACCTGTTATTTCCTTTGTCAATACTTCTAAAGCTAACAAATCTGCGCGCCTCACGATGTTTCCTTACGCCGTAAAAGCACGTGTTAAATGGGCACATACATTCTTCATGAAAGAAAAATCTATTAGTGCATGTCCGGTATCCAACCTTAATTAGAATTGAACCTTCGGATTGAAAGCCAACAGGTGAATGAATGAACTAATTAAGGGGTGTTAAAGATTTTTGTGAAGTTACTAGATCATGTGGGGTAGCTTAAGAAAGGTTTTTTTATTTGCATACGAATAAACAGTTTTTAGTTTTGCTTTAAGCCGTATAGTTTTCGACTTATTTACAAAAACTTTTGAAAAAAATAGCGTTCCCCTCTATCTCAGAAGTTTGCAGAGATAAACCCTTGAAACTTTTATTGCTAATAGGAGTGTATGTAAAGATTACAGGCAAATTATACCAAACCCTCTAATTTGTATAGTTCTTTAGAAATTATCGAAAGTGTACAAAAATCTACATAAGTTCCGCTATCAGACAAGGGATTGCGCTGTCAAGGTTCTCCAACAATATAAACCGCCTTTATCGTATATTATATTGTATGATGGCACGGCACCCTCGGAGCTCTAGTCCGACTCGCTCTTGCCCGGTTTATCAGTCTATACCGTGGCACGGTCAGTGGTTTTTGTACAATATTACGTTTAAACTTAGCATTATAGCCTTTCTCGAACAGCGAATCGTTTCTAACAAATTCACACATCTCAAAAAAGAGAGAAAGGTACCTAACATTGTAATTGTATGCGTGGATCATCATGTCAGCCGTAGGATGTCCACTGCTGGACAAAGGTCCTGATGGATGTTTGTACCGATCATGAAGAGTTATTGCCATATTTACCACGCTTGACAGGCGAGTTGGCGAGCGCAATACGAAATTTTACTAATAATATATATACATTGTAAAGTGATACACTGCTGCCCGTCTTCCGAAGGTATGCCTTAGCCGATTCCTACTGCATCCACGGGTAAGAAAAGAGACAAAATTCTTCTGCCGGCACCCCACGGAAGATGCTATGCGTTTATACATAAACAAAATTGCAAGACTGTCGCTATTCAAAGCAATTAACTTTTAAATCAAAAACATCGTTCTGGAGATCGTTAAATGTTTCTAAACTCGATTTATAGAGCGTTTTCGTCGAATCATTTTGTAACTTGGAAAGTAAATAGAATATCTGAAAGAGATAAGTAATTTATTAGATTCTGAGCAAACAACGCACAAAGTGGTTTCACTTTTAGGGTTCCGTGCAGGAGAAAAAGGAAGTTACCTTTAACAGTGCCATCTGTGAAGTAATATGTCAAAGCAAAAGTAATTTACACGATTTATTCAAAAATTTGTTTATTATACATTTTTTAAATTTTATTAAACAAAACTAAATTAAAGCTTCTTTAAAGAAACCTCACTCCTTCACTTATATTAATTGTTACACTTTTTGTCTTAATATTATGCCTAAAATAATTTCTGCATGGATATTGGTTGGATAGTTTGGATATTTCAAGGTAACATATTATCCTATCGCGGTCGAACCGTGCATCTTCCGGGCAAGAGCCAATATCATTCAAATACTGACGCTGGACTCTGGAGTAATTAACATTTCTTGCCGTGGGGTGCTGCCAGTAGAATGTTACCCCTCCTCTCATGCCGTAAGAGCCTGCTAAGGGATACCTCCGGGAGATGGGCAGCAACGTCCTTCCGTGTATCAACATCCTGTACTGCGCTCGCCAACCTGCTTTCCAAGCGTGGTGAGTATGGCAACTACCCCTCATGGAGATCCATGAGGGATTCAGATTCAGATATATTTATTCCATTAAGATACATACACAGTACACTTGAAAAGGTCAATTACACGTAAAAAACATCAATAGAAATAGAAAAAAAAATCAATTAAACATACACATCATGATGCACTATAACGTAACTATAAATATAAATTATACATTTCAAATGTAATTAAAATCATCAGCTAATGCTTCGTCAAGATTATAATATGATTTGTATAATAAAAAATGTCTAATCCTACTGCTAATGCACGGAGTGGATTCCACCTAACGCAAGCCGAAGACGTGGAAGACCTAGAAGAAGATGGCGCGATGAACTAGACGCCCATTTAAGATCTTGGCCTGTAGCAGCGTTAAATCGCGAGGAGTGGAAGAAGGGAAGGGAGACCTTTGCCCTGCAGTGGGATAATAACGGCTGAAAAATAAATAAATAATCCTACTGCTGAATTCAGCGTTATCTTAATTGTGGACACAATACGGTAACATTAAATAGTTTAACCCCTACAAATAGAAAACTGTTTCCTAGTTTGGCCAGTCTATGAGTCGGAAGACAAATACTATTTTTATTTCGAGTATGTCTGGGAGGCCTGTGTTCAGTAGTGGACGTTTATCGGCTGGAATTATGATGATAATGATACTGTAAGATATATATCATACGGGCCTTAGATTATGTTATTAACATCTGGTACGTAACTATAGTTGCCTAAAATAAAGACTATATTATTACAATTTAAACCCATTCATAACTTATAATCTACTGAACACGAACGCATGCAATAAGAAGTGAATTGAAATGATGCATCTATCACTTCTTCTAAAATAGCACCCCTCGATAAAACCCCACTCACACTTGCCGCATTTATTGTAATAACTTGAGACCCTGATTGAATTGATCACGAGTTACGGGTCAACAACTCGCAAGTCTGAAAAGCCATTATTGGGGATTGCTGAGGTCAAAATAATGCTTTCTAATCTTACTTGTTCATAAAAATATGTTCGTTAAGAATTTTGGAACTTGTTAGTAAACACTTGAAATCTTTGGGATCTTTTGGGAATCTTCATTAACTTAAATGCTTATAGTCTAGACTAAGTTTGAGGTGTCTGTCGTCATCATTACCATCATCTTAGCCGTAGGACCTCCACTGCTGGATAAAGGCCTTCCTCATTGATTGCTAAGTCATGAAGAGTTATTGCCATACTCACCACGCTTGGCAGGCGGATTGGCAAGCGCAGTACGGGATATTGATACACGGAGAGACGCTGCTGCCTATCTTCCGGAGGTATCCCTTAGCAGGTTCTTTTTTCATACACGAGCTAGAAAGCAGGCAACATTTTACTGCCGGCAGCCTACGGCAGTGTGACAATTATCAAAGTGAAAATCAAATTTTCTACATCACCGAGTGGTATCCCGAAACACATACCAATTCTAGAATACCTTTTAGAATTTCCCCAAACTCACCATTATTCTGTACCTGACATCATTATTTGTTGCCGTCTTCAGTTTCAGCGCTATTTACCAGTATATAAATATTATATATGGCAGCCAGAGAACGCTAGGAGACAACTATAGAAAAGTACCTGGATTTATGTTGTGCTGGACACGACAAGCGAAAGCTTGGAGAATAATGGATGCTTGCTTTATAACATCTGGCCACAACTTTGCACGAGTTGTACTTTTAGGACCATGTTTTAAAGTTTGCTTGTTCGATAGCTGCGTACAGTCTGTCGGTAAACGATCTTTGGTTCGACATGGTATGAGTGTGTTTACATCTTATTTCAGGCGGCTGCATATGAGTAAAGAGTTAGACTGTTATTCTTGACTAATTTTAAGCTTCAAAAATAGGAGGAGGTTCTCAAGTCGCCTGTGTTTTTTGTACTCATTGTTACTTCAGAACTCCGTCGTTTATGAACCGTTTTAGACGGAAGGTGGGCAGCAGCGTCTTTCGGGTTTAGTTTAGGTACACATTCAATTAGGTCCCTTTTTAAAACTCGATAATGATGATGGGATCCATAGATAGATTTATTTCTTGGGGGTATTTCCATGGATAGCGTATAGACCGGATTTAAATGCAATTAGTAAAATTAGGACTAAATTATTAAATAGGCTTTTCACTTCATTAAAACTTTTATGACGCAAAAAAGGCATGATCATGTCAATTCAATTCTGAAGCTGACTAAGCCGCGGGTTTTCTCTCGATGTTTTCCTTCACCGTCAAAGCACGTGTTAAATGTGCACATACATTTTCAAGAGAGAGAAATCCATTGGTGCACGGCCGTTATCGAACCCACGACCTGATTGAAATTCTGTGGTGCATACCACTCGGCCAACACGGCTTAAAAAGCAGCACAAAACCATATCGATACACAAACTTAAAGGCCATTTACTCAACAATGGATAAAAACGGTCTGCAGATAATAAAGTAACATTCCTTCCAGTGAACAGTAAACAGAACAAAGGCATCGCAATATATACAGCGTCACTACATTGACATAAACAAATGCATAACGTCTCGGGTGAAGACACCAATGCGACAGACCTCATTTTACTTGACAAACACCGAGACTGGCTTTAACGGAGGCAAATTCCGTAGGAACATTGCACGAATGGGTATGAACTATATGAGTATGAACCAGGTAGGAGGTTTTACCGGGATCGGAGGCAGTGCCGGAAGTTTTAAATTTGATGTATTGGAGTCGGATTCGGAGTCGTAGAATCATATTAATAATAATCATCGTTCTTATACCTCCAATTTTTTTCACTTTTTGTTAACCTTTTGTCAAATAAATTACTTAATTTAATTGTAAACTCATATTTTTTTTTTACTTTTAATAATTATAACAACAGGATGCTGTTAAGCATAATTAGTCCAAGCGCCATTTTCACTTTTTTGGCAAATGACATAAACGCGTTTTTATTAACAGGAGAGTTGAATTTGCTTCATCTGAAAGTAAATCTATATACATCGACGCTTCTATTTGTAATTTAACATATCACAAGAAAAAAATACAAAATATATATTTATTTTAAAAGATATAGCTAAAAATGCACTTGGACTCTCGATAAATGTGATGTTTTTATTTTGCAAAACGAGTCCAAGAGACATTTATGTCGTTTAGACTCCTCATGTGTAACTAAATTTGATAGAATAGCTTTATCTGCATCTAAAACCAGGGTAAAGAGGATTAAGAAAGCTAAATAAAATACTAATTAAAAGACACAGTTAATGGCAAGATTAATATCCAAAAAAAAACAATTTTAAGACAAACTAATTTTACCAAAAAAATGTAAACATGTATTCTTTAACATAGTCCCAGATGTATTTTCTTAGACAAAGAGACGATTGAAGATGATATTAGTCAACACCACCCTCACCCCAGAACCTGTCTAGTACCTACCTCTAAAAACTTATACGATATAGTAGATGGAGTAGATGCCATCGAGTAGATGCTAAATCTTCTCTTCTTCAACATGTTCTGGATCAAAATCTAAATTACCATCAAACCCTTTAACGTCATCAACAATCGTATCGTCTGTAATATTTTTTTTGTAAAATGACTTAGAATCTTTTGGGTTATACGGGAACAGTGATTTTTAAATCTTAGTTTTTTCTTCGAAACAGGCTATCTATTAGGCCAAAGAGGTTTAACCATGTCTTTACAACGGTTCTCTATTTCGTCTCCGAAATTTTACATCCCTAATATAGTATTTCATATTTTTTTTTCATAATCATCGTTTGCTCGAATAATCAGGATCTATAATATAGTTACCAGTTATGTCGGTCTCCATAATGATAAACACGCATAAAGTCATTCTCAATAAATAATGAAATCCATAACATGATTAACTAACTAAATCATTTTATTACAATTTGATTTATAATTTGTTCAGTAGTGGACGTTTATCGGCTGAAATGATGATGTTGATTATTAGAATAATTGTAATATTCATAACATTGTATGTTGATTGTATTTAGCACCTCAACAAGCAAATGGAACCGCTTGTTTAGTGATTTTTTTTATTGTTGTCAAGACAAGAGTAATTTTATTTAAATTAGTCTTCAATTCAATAAAATTCCTCAGGCGGCCGCTCACTACGGTTGCTCGTGTTAAGTATTTTGGAGTTTTACTTAAATATATACCCAGTATCTACTTTATATAGACAGTAGCGCCGTCTTGGCCCACGAAAATTGCCCCCTGACGAAAAATTCTTCACAGGCAGTGTTTTTGGATGGTTAAAAAAACATAATAACCTACTGTCTCTCCATCTCGGTTCTGTCGCAAGCAGAGTTTTTGGTTGGTTATAAAAAAACCTAATAACCTAATGTCTCTCCATTTCGGTTCTGTCACAGGCAGTGTTTTCGGTTATTTATAAAAAAAACCTAATAAACTACTGTCTCTCCATCTCGGTTCTGTCACAGGCAGTGTTTTCGGGAAGTTATAAAAATAAAATAAGTAGGTAAATAATGCTGGACAATTCACACAGCATCAACTATCCCCAAGCTAAGCAGAGCTTGTGTTATGGGTACTAGATACTACATAGATAGATATTTTTTATTATATAGAAAAACATCCAGAACACCCTGAACAAAAAAAACCTAATAACCTACTGTCTCTCCACCTCGGTTCTGTCAAACACAGTGTTTTAGGATAGTTATAAAAAAACCTAATAACCTGCTGTCTTTCCATCTCGGTTCTGTCACAGGCAATGTTATCGGATAGTTATAAAAAAAACCTAATAACCTACTGTCCTTCCGTCTCGGGTGGAAATTGGAAGTTTTATAATCGTTCGAAAATATTCGGAAGAATAAGTTTTATGATTCGTTATTATTATGACGCATATGTTTATAACGATGAAAATTATGGAAATAATATATAAGGTAAAATAGCTTTATGCGTAAAGAGCATAAGGATGAACAGTAATGTTATCTATGGGACCATAATATCATGGATGGTGATGTTTCAGAGACACTTGTTATTGATTGTGATTTTCGGACAATCGGTTTTCGGAGACAAAATGGGCACCCCTTTAAAACATGTATGTCCTTTCCTACCTTTTTTTCTCTTAACATCAATTTTTACTGTGTTTCTACCCCTATGGTATTTATGCAGTCATGGTAGTTACAAGACCATGCGAAAAATGTTTGTATGATTGGTTTGCGTTCGAAACCAAACTCATGTTTTTAGTTTTGCAAAACCAGTCCAAGTCACAAATAAATGTCGCGTGGACTACTGATGCGTAACACTATGTCGTTTGGGTTTGTTATGTATAAACGGAAAAGTGTTTTTTCATTATTAAATTTCGTTGTTAGTTTTGAATTGGTTTTTGGGCTTGTTTTGCGTATCAAAATATCTCGTTTGCTATAGAAGGCGCTTGGACTGGGTATTAAAAAATACCACTCAGAGTGAAGCTTGCTGCATAAGTGTTTTTTCTATGGCTAAATTATGTCTTGGAGATTACGAAAATGCAAAAAAATGAAAAAATGCAATTTGGCGCTTGGACTCATTATGCATAACTGTAACCAACAAATACTCTACAATAAAAAACTACATGAAGACGGTGTATCAGAACCGTGAAGCATGGCTAAAGCGGTTAGTGACTAGTGACTGCAGAGAGATAAATCTCCTCACTATACGTGACGAGTCCAGGAGTATTGTGCCTTTTGGATCTAACTCTAATTCAAGGTGCCTAGCGAGAGTCTCTCGAGATGTTGATCGAGACTCTTTACAATTAGTCCGTTAACGAATATGACTATCGAAAAATAGTCGCTGAGTCACAATCCCTTGGCAGGCAGGTTGGCAAGCGCAGTACGGGATGTTGAAACACGGAATGACGCTGCTGCCCATCTTCCGGAGGTAGCTCTTAGCAGGCTCTTACTGCATCCACGGGCAAGAGAGGAGGGGCAACATTTTACTGATAAAAAAATTACCTGCGTTATAATTATTATTTTTAAGAGCTCTATATAAAATCTCGCCTCGTGCATGTAAAACTGTAATATGAGGAATAACGTTTAAGCAGGAGTGCTACAAATGGCGAAAATCCATTCTCTTCGGTTTTGTGAACTTTAGCCATGTAGACATACCGAGTCAGTTATTTATTGTTAGTTTAGTTGGAAAACTTATTTCATATATTTTATATCTAGTTCTCTAGATTTATTTCTAGCTATCATGTTTTATATCTAACCATGGGGTGCCGGCATAGCTGTGGGGTGCCGATAGCAGAATGTTACCCTCCTCTCTTGACCGTGCATGCAGTAAGAGCCTGTAGGTATCGCTTGTTAAGGTGGGCAGCAGCGTCTTTCCGTGTATCAACATCACATACTGCGCTCGCCAACCCGCCTGCCAAGCGTGGTGAGTATGGCAACTATGGGTGATTATGGCCCCCTCTTGTAGATCCCTGAGGGAGGCCTGTGTTCAGTAATGGACGTTTTATGGCTAAAATGATGATGTTGATATCTAGTTTGTGTTTGTTTTAAACGCGAAATCTAAGAATAACACGTTAAACAAAATTATTTCCTATAAGCGCTTGCCTTGGCCCTACAGTGGGATAATAACGGCTGAAAAATAAAATAATACAATAATAAGCACTAGGTTGCCTAGAAGAGATTCCTTTAGCGATAAGGCCGCCTGTTCTATTACCAACTGTTTTTGATGTTTTTTTATTATAAGTACTTTTGTGGTGTTGAATAAAGAGATGTCTGTCTGTCTGACTGTTATAACTTCAATAAGTACTATGCTATTTTAGCTGTTGGTATAGTACATTCATGTAAATGAACGATTATACGTTATAAGCGGCGGAACTGAAAGCGTAAACTACAATAATGGCTGCAGAACATCCTATTGTTCCTTAATTTCACCTTGGCTTGATGAAAATCCACTGTTCTTAACACTGGCGTAGAAACTTTCACTAAAATGTATTGTAAATTTTAATCAACATTTTGACTTACGTATGTATATGATAAATATGACTTGGCTAGCCTACGAATTCAATTGTATTGTTTTAATTATTTTTTTTTTTATTATTTTTTTATTTCAATACTGTTATAATATTCCTTCTTTAGTCACACAATTGTAAGACACTTAGTATTTTTATGTTTTGTTTAGGTAGGTATAACATAATTTCCACCAATTCTTCGCTTAAAAGTTTTAAAAATTAGTGGAAACTTTATTGGATTGTGTAATACTTTATATTTAAGATTTAGATTGTATTATTGTTCTGTGTGTTTTCCTAAATAAACTTTAATAAATAAATCTTTTTTGCAACCTCTACAATTTAATTTTATTACCTTTATAATAAAACCTAAGTGATACTATATGTATTGATAATTGTATATATTTTTATTTTAAGTGATTGGGATGGGAATCCAACTTACCTCCGTGACTGAAGACAAAAGTCTCCAATCAGTGTGTGTTACAAGTGATGACATATGGAACCGAGACGTGCTCTTTCGCCTTCGGCCGCTTTGGAAACCAAAGGTTCGAATCCAATTTTTCACTATGGCCTTATGAATAAGCTAAGAGTCGCTCAACGTGCTATGAAGAGGGTTATTCCCGGGGTTTCTCTACAGGATCAACAATACAATACAATACAAATACAAAAAAACCGTTATTTTTGGATTACGTTATGAAAGAAAAAATACATTATTAACATACATATAACCGGGTATTTATCGCGTAAATTACATTTATTATTTCCCGACGTTTCGTTTCGATTTTACCAAGCATGGTCCCGGGATGCATGGTGTTGGAGGTACCGTGGTTTTGACAGTTTTAACTTACCTTCGACGTATCTACTTATATAAAACGTTTCAATAAAAACGAGCAAAATAAGCTTAGTTTAGAACTAGATGGCGCTGTCCCTAAAAAACAGTCTGTACTTTCAAGAAAATGCCACGTGTAGGTTTATTTTATCACTGTGTTCTATAAAAAAATACCATATTTAACTGACGCAATACTTAATAATACAATCTATTACTGACTAACAAAACATAAATTGACATTGGTCTGTGGTAATTCGTATTTCGCAGTGGTGAGCTTTCAGGGTTAAAAGTAAATCATCTGTGACACTGCGGTTCCCAACAATGGCAGCGGGCGGAATAGGCCCATTCAGGATTGGAACTTGGATTTCAACGTGCCAGCACTTTTGGCGCTGTACAATCGTTCCTACTACAAGCCTGCAGTACGAATGTACTACTGACATCGATTGTAGGGTTAAAATGCTGTTATAGACCGGCGTGATATATGGAAATATAGATCTGCTGTACTGCCCTAGTCTGCAAGTGTAAGAATTGTTAATTAGTGATTTGATTTGACAGTTAGTTATTGTATGGTGGTATTGTAGGGTAGAATCGGATTGGTTTTGATTGTCAAAACCAAACCCGATCCTCATCGTATCAATCGTAAGACTCCTGTGCTGTTCACATCCACTGATGGACATAGACCTCATGAATCTCCAAGATATAATATTCTCCTCTATTAGTAAACGAAAAATATGTACTCGGTATGTGTATGTAATCTATTTGTAATTTTATTTCCATAGAACAAGTAGTTTGCGACTTTAAATTATGAAATTATTATTTATACACATTGCATTACAATTTTTAATACATACATTACAAAATTAAAGCTAGTCACATCAAACTGGAAACATAGTTGGTACCTGCATTTACAAAATGGGAATCCACTGCAAACTTCTCTCTATTCATGAAGCAATGAAAGTAGCAGTTAGAATTGTCTGTTTTTGAATTCTAACTACGTCTACACTAATAAAACAAATGAGCTATTTGACTGCCTTGACCGTCAGTCGCTGCATAAAACGACCACTGCAAACCTAACAATTAAATTAAGAAGCAAAATACAGGCAGCTCCAGGGTCCATGGGACCCAGCAGCGGCTTTCTACGTGTCAACAAAATACAACCAGGCCAAATGGACCCAACAGTGGCTTCCTAAATTGGCCTTTCGCATCGTCAGCAACAGGTACTCATACCGTATGGAAGGCTGCAAGGCCTAAGACATTGTTAGATGGATTGGGCTTGCCTAGCACCTATACCATCCTCTGTGGGAAATCACATATGTACATATATTCAGAGTGAAGTACATGTCAATACATCTGTACTAAGCTGACTTAGCCGCGGGTTTCCTGAGGATGTTTTTCTTTACCGTTAAAGCACGTTTTCAAGAAAGAAAAATATAAAAATATATAGCGACTTATTAAGTGTTTACAAAGTAAAATAATGTGCTCTTTTGTCAGAATAAGCTTTGTCTATTCATTTTGTAAAAACGGGAATCACTCATGTGATATTATTCCGTCGAAGATTATTTCGACACGTTTCGATTTTTCAAGAAAATCGTCATCATGGGATTAAATGCTTCTCCGCGCGTGAGACACTGGCGCTGGCGGCGGCGCGTGCCGCGCGATCCTCGTATCTTTTGGCGCAAGGGAGGGGCGCGGTCGGCGTAACGCTTAGTTTCTGTAATCTGTGGTAACGCTTGATGTGCTTACGCTGTTGCAGGCGTCGTTATTGGTGTGGTTGCGCTGGCATGTGTCCGGTGCAGGTTCATCATCACTGCTATCATCTCGCTTATAAGTGGAGAAACAAAACACGCTTGCTGTATCCACATTCTGGATGTGGAAGGCCCACCCTGCATTTTGCTCTCGTACAGGTTGAGGCAGAGATTCCATGCTGGAGGCACCATCCATCTCTGATCCCTATTGAAGTTGATGATGATTTTCTTGAAAAATCGAAACGTGTCGGAATAATCTCCGACAATACTACGTGAATAATTCTTGTTTTTACAAAATAGTCTATATCTCACGTTAATTTTGAAAGTGAAAAAGCTTTGTCTAGTTCAAGCCTAGTTGCGATATTTCCAGTACTATTAATTTATTCACACTGTCATATTCACAAACAATTTAAAAATTGAAACTAGTTATATGAAACTGGAAGCATTGTTGGTACCTGCGTTTTCAAAATGGCGAATCCACTGCGAAGTTCTCTCTATTCATGAAGCAATTTAAATAGCTCGCTGTTAGAACTGTCTGTTTATGAATATTTCGAAATATTTCAACTCGTTACACCTCGCCGTGCCGTAGGCGGACCTTCTCGTAACGGAGATCAAGACTAACTTTGAACCCTGAGCTAAAGGATAATCTACCAAAGTCCCATCGTAACGACCTTGCGTTTACGTTGCGGATGCAGTCCCCGCAAGGGGGCGAAATGTTATCTTTACCTGCAGATATTTGTCTCGGGGTCTGGGTACTGGAGCTGGTGATCTTGGCCCCCGACACCCTCTGGTGTCGGAGGCCAAGATCACCAGCTTCACTCCACTTTGGGTCGTTGCGCCAAGCTATAAGGACATCCCAGTCATGGACGCGGCGCGTTTTAGTATGGCCAATCCGCCTCTGATGTGTGTGTACAATTGCTGACAGAGTTAGAGAATACCTCAATTGGAGAAGTTGGAGACCGTAAAAATTATCTTTTATCTCTTAGAGAGAGAAGACTAGTGCCCCAGCCAAAAATCATAAGAGTAACCAAAGCACCCTCTAAGCCTGCTTGGACTTAAAGGGTTCGGCTCGAATAGCCCGAATGGGGGATCGAGTAGCCAAAAGACGCGGGTCGACCTAATGGAAAAAAATCTGTCGGAGGCCCGAGGAACGGATGGAACGACGGAACAGCAAGAGATCGGAGCATTAGACTGCACTGAAACGGCAATGGTGGAGATAGCTGGCGATAGCTGGCTGGTGTCAGAAGCCAAGATCCAACTCGAGTCGTTGCGCCAGCCGTAAGCAAGGACGTCACGGTCACGGATCGGCGTGTTTTAGTATGGCCGATTCGGCTCCAAATGTGCGAGTACAATTGCCGACAGAATTGGATAACACCTCGGCTAGTTTGAATCGTTTTGTCTGTGGCCTAGGTAATGACATAGTAGATAACTGTATTTGACTGCCTACGTGGCTCAGGTGGTGGAAAAACCGAAGCAGAGCTATTAGGTTGGATTCGGTTTGTTTTGTAACTTCCAACGCAAAAAGACGTTTTATTTGAAAGCTGGTTTTCTATTTATTATCAAAATATATAATAATATGTCCTAAGCTATGTTTATATAACTGATTTTATAATAAATAATATCTGCAAAATAAAAATTCTAAAGAATACAAATGTCAATGTTTTCGATTTAAATTAATATTATTCCTATTTAGAAACTACAAAAAAACAAGCTACAAAAGAAACACAAATATTACAGAAAAAACGGTTGTAATTTTTTTTAGCTTTAAAATACATTGTACCAATGTAAGTAATTCTTTATTATATGCGCTTTGCTATTATAGCGCTATGAATATTAGGGGGCGAAGCCCTCTTATATGTCAGTCTGTCTGTCTTTCCGTCCGTCCGTCCGTCCGTCCGCCCGACTGTCTGTCTTCTGTCTGTATGTCTGGTAGTAAAACAAGAAACCCTTATTGTTTCGATTTGTCTGTCTGTCTGTCGGTCTGTCCGTCACCGGCTTTGCGAAGGGATTATTTGTCCTAGAAAGCTGTTCTTTTTCATATACATAAAAAATTACAACGCCGAGATAACGCTTAAAAAATGCTGAAATGATTTAGGGGAACTCCGAAGTCAATTATATTAAAGGTGGAGATGGACTTTTTTTTCTTGATTTTCCCATCGTGTGGAGTATCGTTGAATAGGTACTATAATACCATATAATACCATTTAGGGGTTGCGAAGCAGTTTTTTGTTTGAGAGTTCGGTTTGCGTGCCTCTTTTTAATATTTTCCCGACGGACGTTGCGAACAGGTTCAGCGTTCTTGGTCTCGGGATGACTGAAGTTCCTCGGAGGGAAAATAATAAAAAAGTACGCGATAAAATCCTGTGTTTTTAAACTCATAATTATGGTAAAATTGTTATGTAAAACGGGCTTTCTACTCACGTTTCTACCAACGTGTTTTATTTTCAACCAATATTAACGTGAGGAGAAAACTCGTTTCACGTAACAGTTAAAAGTGTAACGCACGAGTCTTTTGAAAAGGAAATTACGGTAAAGCTGTTATAATACATTGTCAGTGACTGTCCCCTCATAAAAAATCTGTAGGCCGGGAGTATTTCAAACAAACTGCGGTGTTGAATTCGAATTCGGTTACCAAAAAGTTTGCTCCTCTCGTGCATATTTATTGACAAAAACAAAAATATAGGAGCGACTGTATACGAAGCAACCAAACCGCTTATAATTTTCATCATCATTTTTCATTTCAGCGTAAAATTGTCACTACTGAATATAGATCTACTTCATGGATCTAGATAAGGTAGGCCTGTGTTCCCCTAATTTTAAGTTCGAATTATTGTTAAAGAAATTGCTCTCACACATAAAAAATATTTAATCCTGACGATCCTAATCAGGATAATGGAATCCATAAAAATAACCACTCTGTAGATCCAGTCTACAGATCCAGTCAGATATAGTGAGAGTTTTCCCGGTAAGAAACTTTCAGCAGTCATCAAATTAATTTGTATTGTCATCGGTCCTGGATAAGTCTACAAAGTTTCAATTAAATCTGACTTCTTAAAGTGGGTCAAAATCGAGTTCCGTGCCGTGGGGTGCCGGTAGTAGAATGTTACCTCTCCTCTCATGCCCGTGGATGCAGTAAGAGCCTGCTAAGGGATACCTTGCCGTGGTGGCTCCGGCATAGAATGAGCCCCTCCTACTCTTCCCGGGGATGTCGTAAGAGCCGACTAAGGGATAATTTAATTTGACAGAGGATGGGTCGCAGCATCCATCTGAAGACCAACACAAAAACCTACTGCGATCTCCAACACGCCTGCCCAGCGTGGAGATTATGGGCAACTACCTCCAAATGAGCACAGTCAAAACAAAAAGGCCCCTAGTTCCCGGCCGCCCTGCCGTTCCTAGCCACGGTAGCGGCCATGGTAAAGGCAGGGCAGGGGGTGCGAAGAATCCCCGGGTTACGGTAGGCTACCAAAAACAACTGACTTTGGCGACGTATAACGGACGAACACCTGGCCCAACTTCAAACGGAACTAAACAACATAAGGTGGCACATACTCGGGTTATCGGAAGTCCGTAGAGAGGGAGAGGACACCATTACTCTGGAGTCGGGGCACCTTATGTATTTCCGAGAGGGTGACCAACCATCTCAAGGTGGCGTCGGGTTCCTCGTAAATAAAGTCCTCGCTGACAATGTTTTAGAGATCTCTAGTGTGTCGACCAGGGTTGCTTACCTGATCATCAAGCTTTCTAAACGTTACAGTTTGAAAGTCGTTCAGGTATATGCGCCGACCTCGACACATTTGGATGAAGAGGTGGAGTCTCTTTACGAAGACATATCGAGAGCCTTGCATAACACCTCCAAGGCTCACTTTAATGTTGTCATGGGAGACTTTAATGCTAAGGTGGGAATACAGGAATTGGATGAAACGGTTCTTGGGCCGCATGGGTTTGGAAGTAGAAACCACAGGGGGCAAATGCTTGTCAACTTTCTCGAGCAGGAGGGGTTTTTCTTGATGAATTCTTTCTTTAAGAAAAAGCCCCAGAGAAAGTGGACATGGCAAAGCCCCGACTCTGTGACAAAAAATGAGATTGACTTTATCATGTCGGATAAACGGCGTATATTCAGGGATGTCTCAGTGGTTAGCAGGTTCAACACTGGAAGCGACCACCGACTGGTAAGAGGCACTCTGAATATAGACGTTCGTCTAGAGAGGCACCGCATGATAAAGTCTACGCTCCGACCTAACCTATTCCAGATCAATGCAGGCTCTGAAATCTTCCAGAAGAATCTGGAAAATCGATTCGCCGCCCTGGAAACCACAGACATCGACGAGGAACTCCAATCTGTGATAGAAATTGTGAGGGATGAAGGTGCCAAACTCTTCAGCGGCAAACGTAAGGACAGGAATTCTGAACTCTCCGAAGAAACTAAGCGACTGATGACTCTAAGGCGAGAAGACACTCAGGCTACTTCGCTACACCGATCGGCTCTTAACAAGCAAATCACAAAACTGGTTCGACGTGATCTTCGATGCTCCAGCACACGCCGTATTAAAATGGCAATTGAGCAGAATCGAGGATCAAAAGTGTTCAGCCAGACGCTTGGAAGGAGCCACTTAACGAAGTTGCGATCATCCGATGGCCGCATCGCCGTGTCAAAGCCGCAAATTCTTAGAGAGATCGAGGATTTCTATGGCCAATTATACGAATCCCAGGCTGCTCACCTGGAACCCCAAAATCACGATTCTAGAGCCACACTCACACGCCACTTCACAGATGAACTGCCGGACGTCAGCGCTGATGAAATTGATTTAGCTCTGAAGCAACTTAAAAACGGAAAAGCCCCCGGTGATGACGGCATCACAACTGAGCTTCTGAAAGCAGGAGGAGCCCCTATATTAGCTGAACTGCAAAAGCTCTTCAACTCCGTCATTTTCTGTGGGAGAACTCCGAAGGCGTGGGACAGGAGTATTGTGGTTCTGTTCTTCAAGAAGGGTGATAAAACCCTTCTGAAGAATTACAGACCTATTTCACTCTTAAGCCACGTCTATAAGTTGTTTTCAAGAGTGATCACAAATCGTCTCGCAAAAAGGCTCGACGAGTTCCAACCTCCCGAACAGGCTGGGTTTCGTAGTGGTTATAGTACCGTAGACCACATCCACACAGTGAGGCAGATTATACAAAAGTCCGAAGAGTATAATCAGCCCCTGTGTCTTGCATTTGTGGACTACGAAAAAGCCTTTGACTCGGTTGAGACCTGGACCGTCCTGGAATCCTTGCAGCGATGTCAAGTAGACTATCGTTATATCGAGGTGTTGAAATGTCTTTACAATTCTGCCACGATGAGTGTTCAAGTACAGGGCCAGCAGTCTAATCCTATACCATTGCGCAGGGGAGTGAGACAGGGAGATGTCATATCCCCGAAACTGTTCACTAACGCATTGGAGGATCTGTTTAAGACGCTGGACTGGAAAACAACGGGCATAAACATCAATGGCGAGTACATCTCACACCTACGATTCGCGGATGACATAGTCCTAATGGCGGAGTCGCTGGAAGTGCTACAGGAAATGCTGAATGGCCTAGCCGATTCTTCACGACGAATTGGACTCCAGATGAACATGGATAAAACAAAAGTCATGTTCAACAACCACATAAGTCCGGGTCCTATCATCGTTGCAGGTTTCCCACTCGAAGCTGTTCAAGAGTATATCTACCTCGGGCAGACACTGCAGTTGGGTAGAAACAACTTCGAGAAGGAAGCCAAAAGAAGAATCCAGCTGGGCTGGGCTGCTTTCGGCAAATTACGTCGAGTCTTAACGTCGTCCATCCCACAATGCCTGAAAACCCAAGTTTTCAATCAGTGCGTCCTACCTGTTATGACATACGGAGCCGAGACGTGGACACTCACGGTTGGACTAGTCCACCAGTTCAAAGTCGCTCAGCGAGCTATGGAAAGGGCTATGTTGGGTGTATCTCTGAAGGATAAAATCAGAAATGAGGTTATTCGACAGAGAACTAAAGTTACCGACATAGCTCTCAAGATTAGCAAACTGAAGTGGCAGTGGGCTGGCCACATATGCCGAAGAACCGATGACCGCTGGAGTAGACGGGTTCTTGAGTGGAGACCACGACTTGGCAAGCGTAGTGTGGGGCGCCCCCCGGCTAGGTGGAGCGACGACCTGCGAAAAGCGGCCGGCAAAAAGTGGATGCGGGTGGCCGAAGAACGTTCTCAGTGGCGCTTAATAGGAGAGGCCTATGTCCAGCAGTGGACTAATGTGGGCTGATGATGATGATGATGATGAAGGGATACCTCCGGAACATGGGCAGCAACGTATTTCCGCGTATCAATAATCCTTAATGCGCTCGCCAACCCGCCTGCCAAGCGTGGCGAGTATGGCAACAACCCCTCATGATCAGTACATAGGGATCTATGATGGGAAGGCTTTGTCTAGCAGTGGACGTGCTAACGGCTGAAATTATGATGGCCGAGTGGTATGATAGCTGACTTTTAATCCGAAGGTCGTGGGTTCGATACCGGCCGTGCACCAATGGATTTTTCTTTCTTGAACCCCAATTATTTATCTAGAATGATGTTAGCCTCAGTTACTTCTTATATAAAAGCTATCTGCCAGTGGAAGTCCTGTTAAAATCGCCATTCCGGTGATTAACTAGAACAAACAGACGGACAGACAAAAAAAATATTTTTATATACATGATAGGTACTATACATCCTAGGCTTCCCTTCAATTAATTGTACTTCTAATAAATGTCCTTCATTCGCTTATTGTTTACAAAAGCCTAATTATTGTAAGTATGTCTTAGTAAGGATACAATTGTTGATACTTTATACATACTTTTAGTTTAGATTTTAAGACTTGTACATGTATGCACACAATAAAATTAAGTATTGAAAATATCTTTATCAACTTCATGGCATCTATGCGATCATGGCGGAACGCAAGGAGTTTACTTGTCACGATTTTTTTGTTGGGACCCATGGCAAAACACGTCCAACGGATAAAGCCTCCCGAATGTAGTTATAAAAGTATCATGTTCTTTGCCGTAATAATTATTTGCATAATTGTATTTTATTAAAGCTAGAGGTAACTCAATGAATCACGTGAATATCGTACTGCTAAGTTTGCGCAAAAGATTCTCGTTTCCTTATAAACTATTTTCCTTAACTTTATATACTTGTCCGCGGCCGATGTTTTAAAAATGTTTGCAATACAATACTTATACTAGTGCATTGGTAAGAAGTGGAAGCCCACTGATTCGCATAATTTTAGTGTTCCTAATTTCATTTGCCCGATCTTTTTTTGGTATTTGTTCAGGCATACTTGATTATGTTTTGGCATACTATTTTGTTTGCCATACCTGCCTTTTTATTTTAGACCATACATTTTGATGGCAATATTGTGTTACTTAAGTTTAGGTTTGTCGAGAATCGGCAATTTCCTATAAATAATTTCCTAATAACATAAGATTTTTTATATTGTAAGTAGACGTGTCTAAGATTTGCAGTCACAAACTATGGAAATAAATTTATGATTTTTGAAGTTTGACTCTTTTACCGAAATGTATGGAAAAAGTTTTTCGCTATTTCTAACATTTCTAGTACTCAAACCTCAGTCGGCCCAGTAGAGACTTTTGATCCTAACAAGAAAGAGGATCGATTGGCATCAAAAAAAGTTTTTGTATAAAATGACCATTTTCTTACTGACTGTACATTTTTTCCAAAATCTGTAAATGCAGTTCAAAATATCTTAAAAAATTATGGATAGTCTTCTAAAAACGTTTTCCTGTAACTATAATGGTTAAGGTACCTGCCCTTACTGTCCCGTCTCAAAAATTCACCCTGTATAACTCAGCTATACAACCCTAAGAATTTGGAAACCTAGATGATTTTGCCACGAAAGAGCATAAAAAAAGAAAACCGAAATTATATTTAACTGCGCTCGTTAGAAAAAAAATATTAATCACCTCATTTTACCGTTTTAATTCCAACAAAAGAAGGCCTGCAAGAATTTTCAAACGTGCTTTATCTCTGTTTGCCAGACAACAGAATGTTATTAGTGGTATTAACCGCTGTATATTTAGGACATGCAGATCCGTCCTGTCCAAATGTTGGTTACATTTGAATTCAGTCCGTTGGCTTTGCTTGGTTTATAATTAATACGGGATAGGGCTAGTGCGCTTTGTCGTCAGATTTGCGTGATACATCATACAGGGATGACAGGTCAGACTTTTTAGCTTTTCATTTTGTTTAGGGTTGTTTTTTTGCTGAGAATTCAAAAGTTCAAGTATTTTTTGGTAATTTATTTAGCTAACTACTGGGAAAAGGGATCCCTTAAACCATATCTATATCTATGTTACAATCATTCCTGTCCTTTGCAGGCGTATAAATGTTTTATTTTTTGTATTTTTCTATCCTTTCTATCCTTTTTCTAACCTCCTACTTCGAACCGAACCTCTTTTATTCTACCTATCTATTTGCTTTTGCAAACCAACCAGAAAAGAAGTCGTCTGTTTTAGCATTTAGTATTTTCCACTTTAATCTCAAAGAAGTGTTCTACATTCTCTAGCAAGTTATTCGACTATTGCTAAAATTCCTGAACTGACAACCCTGCCAACAAGCTTGTTCACGTTCAGTACGACAAAGACAAGGAAACAGCTGTTTAGCACTAGATGCTCGGCTGAGCACTGTCTAAGCGATTAATTTGAACACGTGGTGAGAGAGCGAAACAACCCATCCGGGCTGCAAAACTTAGATTTATTTGTACACAAGTTAAATTATTGAATAAGCAACTTTATTATCTTACATTTTTGCAATTATTTAAATTGAATTATAATTTAGGTAAAATAGTTAAAGAAAGTAGGAGAATAAAGCATTCACACAGTCTTTTTCGTTCTTCCCTCTGTTTCACTTTAATGGCATGCCCTTTGGTCAAACTCGTCGTCAAAAGTTTAAAATAAAGTCAAAACGGAGACATTCCCACTAAAAATGTTTATTCTTCCGCAGATATAATTGTATTTATGGTATTGCATGCTGGCAAAGCAATCTAATAAAAGTTTTTGGTCGTTTATACTAGAATAAACACGTCTTGAGGACTTAAATATAACGTTACTAGTCCTGTCCAACGCACTTCACATAAACTATTTACGTAACTTAAGTAAAGTACTCGAATAATAATCACAGTTTATCGATAAGAATTGAATTCTTCCGTCTTTTGAACTCATTGAGAGATGCATGGAGGACTGTCAGTGAGGATCTTTCCTACCAGTGGGACTTTGGAATGATTCCAGAAGGCGGAGATCGAGATTCATGGAGGAATGTGCGTGAGGAGTGAGTTCAAAGAGGTCTTTCAAAGAGGACTAACTCATGACTCAAATAATACTTAAAAAGATTTTGATTACAAATATTGAAGTGTCAAGCTCTCCAATATTAAAATACGAACGAAGAACATTAAAATAATAACATCCATATCTCAATGTAAACAGCTTATGTAACAAAAGAACTTGGGGCGCTGTTTCGCTCCTTTTTGTGGATACGTACACACATACAACTGTGCCATTAGTGAAATGATTTTCCTCTTAATGTGTCCACGGGGGCGAAAAATATGGTACTAGCATATGCGACATGGAATCAGAAGATGCTGGATAAACTCACAATTTTAAATACTTGTACGTGTCAAGTCGATAATTTATCGCGTAAGTAGCAAACAAAATGTGTTTTTTTTTTAATTTTCGCGGTCACAACACATTATTACAATATTGGATTATCGTGTATTTATCGCGTATTTTTTGTCTATAGTTTGCCTGGGACCACGACGGGCGCAATGCTGTCGAAAGTGGAGATAAAAATGAATGCAAATAATACGCGATAAATACCCGATAGTCCAATATTGTAATAACGTTTAGTAACGGTTATTTTTTTGTTGTAATAGAGACTCGACATTCCATCTTAAAATGGGTAAACCTGTTATAAGGATTAATACCTTTTTATACCTCGTCCCTCGTAATAAAGAGGGTTAATTTGCTAATCAAAAATTACTCGAATAAATTATATTTTCCTTAGTGCATTGCGGTATTATGAAAAGTGAACCAAAAATTGGTCCTAACATACGTTATTCAATCGCATACCAACCTAATTGATGTCGAAATATGTCGCAGTAAATTAATTAATTCTGTCAGTTGCCACGAATTCTCAAAATACCTTATTCAAATTGTTTAGCGATTTCCCGGTCCCTAACTTATACGAGATCCATCTTGTCTAAGGTCCCTAACAATAAAGCAAGTAAAAAAAAAACAAAAAGTAAGACTTTTTCAATTATAATGTTCGTTCGTTTTAGCCGTAAAACGTCCACTATTGAACACAGGCCTCGCTCATGGATCTCCATGAGGGGCAGTTGCCATAATATTACAATTATAATGTATTAATATATTATAATGTATTAGGTAACATTATTATGTTGGACACTACACACAACACCACCTAGTCCCAAACTAAGCAAAGCTTATACTATGGAGACCAGATGATTGATATAATACTTAAATATTTTTTTTGGTAAATACACACATAGATAAGTAGAATAATACCCCGACCCGGGACAAATATCTGCAGAACCATTATACACATTTAACCCGTGGGGGAAATAGAACCCGCTACCTCCGGCGTATCAGTCGACCATAAGACCAACTGAGCCACGGAGGCAGTCATATAAGTATATTTGTAAGTCTTTATTTGAGTAGCTGGAATTGGTTTCCAGTTCCATTGGGTTCAGTTGGCGAAAGGCCGTAAAGAATACTGCGAAGGATTGAGCCATACAACCGTACCCGTAGTCTCGGCAAGAATGCACGTATGTGGAAACATGGTGTTTAGCTTTAGCTGGTAAGAGTCCGGCATAATCGTCTTTCTCCCCTAAGAAAGGTTACATCCATGTAGGATTCCCCACCGCAAAAAAAGGACCGTAAAGAATGGCGTGA
The DNA here is from genome assembly GCA_963082625.1 of Pasiphila rectangulata. NCBI lineage: Eukaryota > Metazoa > Arthropoda > Insecta > Lepidoptera > Geometridae > Pasiphila > Pasiphila rectangulata. The sequence continues at coordinate 5,206,209 of OY720244.1, read as the reverse complement.
TAAAAAGAAGGCCTATACCCAGATCATAGATAGATTGTTCGATAGATGCATAATTCATCATATCAGCCGTAAAACGTCCACTGCTGAACACAGGCCTCCCTCATGGATGGGATAAGGGGCAGTTGCCATACTCACCACGCTTGGCAGGCGGGTTGGCGAGCGCAGTATGGGATGTTGATACACGGAATGACGCTGCTGCCCATCTTCCGGAGGTAGCTCTTAGCAGGCTCTTACTGCATACACGGGCAAGATAGGAGGGGCAACATTCTCCTGCCGGCACCCCACGGCATAAATAATTGCTTCTGATTTTTTTTAATCTTTGTAACCAGGAGTCCTTTGTTAACGGCTTGCTGCTGTTGTAGTAGTAGATGGTGCTGAACTGAGATGGTGCTGAGATGTCCAGAATTATTTATGACGTAATGAGTAAATTATAAAAAAAAGTAAGGCCTTTGCATCTAATATATGTAGATGATTTATACAGCGTCAGCAACTGGTAATCATGCTGTACGGGACGCTGCAGTGCCTGGGACATTGTAAGATGGATGATTAGGCTTGCCCAGCACCTATACCATCCTCTCAGCTTAGTCAGCTATTATTCAGAGGAAAGAACAGGGCGATACGTCTGAAGCTAACTAAGCCGCGGGTTTCCTCACGATGTTTCCTTCACCGTTAAATTACATTATAGCTATTTTATTAAATAATCCGAAAAACCAAAGTCTAAGGAAAACCAAAAGAGAAAACGTTGTTTACATTGTTACTTCAGCTGGTCCTTTCCAGTATTTACACCACTAGAAACCCTCATTCCCCGTCAACATCATAACACTAATGGATTTCTTCATAGAAATTGCGAAGTGATAGCCAAGATTTGGACGTTATTCTTCCAATAGGGATTGCAACTTTTTCACGCGCACGTATATTTTATTACTGTCATATAAAGAACAACTATAAAAGAGCCATGAAATTGTAGTGTTGGTTACATCTGGATGTGATTTTGGATGTTCATTGTCAGGGGGGCAATTCTCGTGAAGATGATAACATATCACAATAGATAAGTATCGTAATAACTGTCAAAAACGTTGGATTCTATACATATTATAAAGTTATCATGATATTTATCTATTGTCATATTTTATCATCTTCCTTCACTACAATAATTGTCCGCCTGACAATGTGCGATCGTGCAGACGATATTTTTTTATGTAATTTTTATTGTTTTTTTAATTGAATATTTATAACATATCAGAAAGAGTGTGTTGTTTTTTTAATTTTTAGTTATTATTAAGATAACTGCAAAATAAATAACAAAATAAATAAATATATAAAATAATCACAATAGATAAATATCGTATTATCTGTCAAAATAACGTAGTATTATACATAGTATAGTATACATAGTTGACAGTTTTTATATAGTGATATCATCTTCTCGAGAATGAGCCCCTGGGGCGATCACCGGTTTCCATTGTCAATATTCGAAATTCTGTGTGAGTAAACTTTGGCGTCTGAAACTTTGCAGAAATAACTTCGTTTTGTGTCTCAAATCTCTGGAAGTGGCTTTAATTCAACCAAATTCGATGTTTACAGTTCGAAGTATATTTATATTATGTAAACAATGTTAACTATGGTGCCGAAACGTGGACACTCGCGGTACGGCTGGTCCACTTGTTTAAAGTCGCTCAGCAAGCTTGCTGAGCAGGAGAGAATCCGAACATAGCACGCTACATAGCTATGTAGCGTGCTATGTTCGGATTCTCTCTGAAGGATAAAATCGGCTATGCTATTTCCTTTATTTTATTCTTTATTGTCTATGCTATTACCGTTTTTGTTGAATTAAATATTTATTTTAAAAAAACCGTGTTTAATTTAAAGCACACAATGTTTAGCTAATCTTAAGTTCTTATCTGTAAGTGAATTGTAATTCTTATCATAGATAGAAAAAACCCAAGACTACGCGTTGAAGGAGAGAGAGAGAGATAGAGATAGAAAAATACCCAGACCTGGGACAAATATCTATGAAAGACGCTGCTGCCCATTTTCCGCATGGCAGATTCTTACTGAATCCACGAATAGGATAGAAAGGGCAACATTCTACTGCCAGCACCTCACGGCAACTATCTGATGTGCGTCATCCCTCAAAAGAATTTAATTAACCAGGCCCTTTAAAATATAGAAAATCCCTCTCAAATGCCAAACATTCTTGTTTTATTTCATTTCTAGTTTGTGCTACAAAACTTTTGCAGTATTTTATCGGATTCAAATGAAAGTTCTCCTATTTCATAGAAACGCAATCAAAACCTCCCAATCAAAAGCCTTTGTGGGAGGAATTGAAATGTTTGTGTTTCAAAATTAGCTTTTACTGCCCAAAAATAAAGACCGTATTCCGATAATTTCAATACAAACGTCAATAAAACCTCGGATATCTAATCAAGCTAGATTTAAGTTCATCATCATCATCTCAGCCGTAGGACTTCCACTGCTAAACAAAGGCCTCCCATAAGGTTCTCCAAGTAAGGATCATGAGAGGGTAGTTGCCATTCTCTCCACGCTTGACAGGCGGGTTGGCAAGCGCAGTAGGATGTATGGATACTGGATCCAAAACTAAACAGAAACTTAACTTTCACGACCACATCCTCACAGTCGCTAAGCAATCTTCTCAGCGTTTAGGCTTTCATCATTTCAGCCATAAAACGCGCTCCACTGATGAACACAGGCCTCCCTCATGGGACAGGATCCCACTCTCCGACAGGATCTCCATGAGGGGTAGTTGCCATACTCACCACGCTTGGCAGGCGGGTTGGTGAGCGCAGTATGGGATGTTGATACACGGAAAGACGCTGCTGCCCATCTTCAGGAGGTATCCCTTCGCAGACTCTTACTGCATCCATGGGCATGAGAGGAGGGGTAACATTCTACTGCCAGCACCCCACGGCCCATGGTTTAGGCTTTATACTCCGAAATTCTCGTGATTTCAGGAATGAGCATGTGATACAGCTTCTTTATAGTGCTCTCGTACGCAGTAAGCTTAAGGCAAGTGCTTGTGTTTAGAGTCTTCACGAGATCAAGTATAAGCTTGTGCTGGAGAAGGTGCAAAAATAATTTCTTAGGTAGGTATCTCTACAGACGTAATCAAGGCTAACCCCCTTCTCATATCCCACCATTTCTCAGGAATACCTTGGTTTCAATTCTCTCGAAACAAGAAGGGCGAACGATCAGATGGTCACAGTCTGTAAGATATTTCGGCGAATGATTGATGCACCTGATCTGGACAACGAATTGTTCACGCCCAACAACTATTGCCTTATACGGAGACATAGTTTTAGGGTTTCGTATCCAAAGGGTAAAAACCGGACCCTATTACTAAGACTCCGCTGTCTATCTGTATGTCTGTCTGTCTGTCCGTCCATCTGTCTGCCTGTCTGTCTGTCACCAGGCTGTATCTCATGAACCGTGATAGCTAGACTGTTAAAATTTTCACAGATGATGTATTTCTGTTGCGGCTATAACAAAAAATACTAAAAACACAATAAAATAAATATTTTAGGCGGGGCTCCCATACAACAAACGTGATTATTTTGCAATTTTTTTCTCGATGATTAATAACGGAATGATGATGATTAATAATAGAAAGTAGATGCTTAAAATAATCACAGAATATTTATTACATATTTGTTTTGAATAAGTTGTTTTGCCAAATAATGGTGCCCAATTTGGCCCTTCGTGCGCGAGTCCGACTCTGTGCCTCAGTTTTCAGATTTGTTTTCTGTGCCACAGTGTCGAACGTTGCGCGTAGTGCACTGCTTCCTCGCACCCTCTCTGCAATCAACGCTCTTCTTGCATGCAATGCGGACTTTGATCCTTATTTAGATAGATGGACAAACATTTCAGTATGCCTGACATTTTGAGAGGATATATCGTGATTCACGTGACTCATAATTTATTTGACTATTTTTGTATAATTATGTAAGTGGGGGCAGTAGAATGATACCCCTCCTCTCATGCCCGTGGATGCAGTAAGAGCCTGCTAAGGGATACCTCCGGAAGATGGGCAGCACCGTCTATCCGTGTATCAACATCCCATACTGCGCTCACCAACCCGCCTGCCAAGCATGGTAAGAATGGCCTGTGTTCATCAGTGGACGTTTTATGGCTGAAATGATGATGTAATATTTCAATTTGTATTGAAACTTTCTTTTTGTTTCTAATTGATCCTTAATTATTTTATTTCTACAAAGTTTTTTATATAATTAAATTATTTATATGGTGACTCTTTAATTTGTTTAGTCTGTAAGGAAATGTAATTATGTCTTTAAATAGTGCAATTGGTACATGTATCGTTCTAGATAAAAAAATATAAATAAATGGATGTTTGTTACCTTTTCAAGCAAAAAATTGCACATGTATGTTGACCAGGATTAACACAAAGACTACTTTTATAATCCGCTTACCATAATGTGCCGCCTCTAAGTACAACGAATTATTATTTAAAAATAGTCAAGTATATATTTTCAGTATGAATTTAACTAAATTAAAAATACTTCTCTAGGCATTCTTAATGAAGAATGGATAGCTCACACCTAAACTTTATATAGTTTTATTTTTATTTGTAGTTACTTATATATTGGTTACGCCGACAGCATTGCAAGCGTAACTTAATTTAAACGTTAGATAAACGACATTGCATAGTTAATTATCTATAGGTAAACTAAGGGTTGGTTTACTTTTCTGGGAATTTTGTGTAATCCCATATTGGGCTATTACGCGATGTTCCTATGTGTCCGTGTGTGTGTACGCTATAATCTACACGACGGATATTTTCTGCTGTGGGTGCACTCTGCATTTTTTCTAATGTCGGTCACCTTGACAAGACAGTTGCAATAAAGACGCCTCGCAGGTCGGTCGCACGCAATTCAATATATATCCCGCATGTGTCCCCGTCGCGATTCGTTCCTTGGAGTCGTGGCCGACACTTATTACCGAGTCCCATAATATATCGGGATAGGTCGCGCATAACAACAAGATCGTTGCCAGCCAAAGGAATTCGCCTCCCTGTGAAGTGAATGGATTCCCGCGCAGCCCCTGGACCCTCAAAGATTGCCGGACTTGCCAGGTTAGTAAACCTTCCTAACTACCTAGTGATTTTAGCCTGTGCAACGTCGTTATAATTACTGTACGCATCTTTGAGAAACCTAGAATTATTGGATTTCAGCCAGTCCATCCCACCTTGGGAAACGCTTATTAACTAAATGATATAATCGGTTAGCTTTATGGTCTATCGTACCATGCATCGCGGCATGCGGCCGGTTATATCAACCATATATTTGGTCCTTACGAACCGGATAGAAATCTAAAATTTTGGGTTTATTACCACGTGTAATTGCATTTAATCATCATAGGAAACTCGCCCTTATTGCGTTACATGTAAGGTCCATTTTGTGTCCGCACTTGTACACGAAGTCCCGTTATAAAATTATTTAAATTCGCATTTTTCCTAACTGATTCACAAATAGGTGTGTATAAGTTATTTACTACTTTAGTGTTTCATGTTGTGAAATAGATTTTACGTTAAATTACGTTATTACGCTTAATTTTTCATTATTTTATTTAATTGACGGTGGTTTCGTGGAAAGTTTCGTGGCACAAAGATTGGTATGGTTAACTTTGTTAGCGAATCCAAGTAAGGATCGCCACTATAACATCTTGTTGGTTTATTTTTAACCTAATAATTAAACATTGAGTTTATTTATTTACATCGCAAAAATATTACAGTCCACACCGCATTTATTGAAGAATTTTAGTAGGTTCTGAAGTAACTTATTTACTAGGTTGTTTGTTCTTAAGACAAGATAAATTATTTCTCACTCTTACGTTCATAAGTACCTATTATTTCGCGTGCACAGCAATTACGCTCGTGCTATCTATACTGTTCCTTTATCGTGCCAGCTTGGTCAGTTAGGGCCTATCTATACTTACTAACGCTGCTGGTAGGATAGGTATTTATTTGTTTTATCCTTACGCGTCGTATTGCACGTTCGCTAGGGTTCCGCATGGTCGGGAAAATAGTTCCGCACCTATTTATTTTTTGTTTTACCCGTGTGTCGCGTCGTATTGTACGTACGCTAGAATTCCGTCCGCTTTATTGATTGGAATAGAATTCCGCTCTATATACCATATATAAATCATATAAGTACCGTTTGTTTTTACAAGCTTTTTTATTTTCGATTTCGCCATTGTCGTGTCGTATTGAACACACAGTTGGAAAATTGGTTCTATACCTACCTATTTTTTGTTTTTAAAATATAAATATTTAGTACTTTGTTTTGCATCCATTAGCTTAGGCTGGAATTTCGCTTGGACGGATAAGTGGTTCCGTACCAATTTTATATTAAAGTTTTTATTTTTTTTTTATTTTTAAACACAAATTTTTAGTTTAAGATGGAAGACTTAAATAACAAACTTAAACTTTACGAAGGCAAATGTGCTTCATATTTTGGTCGCGTTCAAAAAATATATGATTTAATTTCAAATCTCAATGACGAAAGGTCGAGGAATACTTTCATTGCGAAAGCCAGAACAGTCGATCAAATTAGAAACGAAATTATAACTACAATTGATAATATAAATATTTTGTCAATGAAAATTAATCCCGACTATGAGGTTAATTACAACACGTTGTCGGCCTTTGACGATCTTTCGTCCGAAATTAAAAATGTATTGAGTTCATTGACCCCAGCTCCCCCTACTAAGGATTATGCTATGAGTAGTACTAATTCGACGAGTAGTAAACTCGGTTCAAGTTCAGGGTTATGTCATATCAAAATACCGAGAATCGAACTGCCTACCTTTGAGGGCGACATTCAAACTTTTCCGTTTTTCTATGAAACATTCAAACGTGTAATACATTTAAATCCCGATTTATCGGACTCGGATCGTATTCACTATTTACTAAGTCATCTCAAGGGCAAGGCTCAAAGTCTAGCAGCCGGTATTGTGCCCGCTGCAGAGAACTATCGCGTAATCTGGGACGCGCTTATCGCAAAATATCATGACACGCGCGCATTAGCGGTTAGTTATCTCAATCAGCTGTTTTCTATAAAATCAGTTGGTACTTCGCCTGCTAATGTTGAACAGGTATTTGATAAATTCACTGCAATTGTGGCAGGACTCAAGCAATTGAAAATAGATAACATGGATGATTTTATTTTCACGTACGCGGGTCTTAAGTTATTAGACTCCGACATCGCAAAACATTACGAAATGTCGCTTCGCAATTTGAAAGATCCTCAAGGGGTAGATTATAATTACTTCGTAAAGTTTGTACGCGAACAAATAAAAATATTATATCGCATCGCGCCGTCGAATGCTAAAAAGTCGAATGCTGGCCGCAGCGGCGCCAGTGCGGCGTCTGCTACGTCTTCTAGGGCGCATGTATCTACATCGCCTAAATGTTCGCTCTGTCATTCATCGCATATCCACTTATATAAGTGCAGTGCCTTTTTAAAATTGAACGCGAATGACAGATTTAAATTCATTAAGGAACACAATATGTGTGTCAACTGCCTTAGTGCGCAGCATACAGCGTCTAAATGTCAGTCTTCTGCCACTTGTAAGAAGTGCCAGGGTAAACATCATTCCTTGTTGCATTTCGAACAAAGGCCACAGAAACCAGCTGCTAGTGTCAGCACCGCACCGGCTACTAGTGCCGAAGAACCTGAGCCATCGCAGGAACGGGTTTCTTTTTGCACGCACTCAGCCACGGTTCAAAGGTCGTCTCGCACTACTGAAGTGCTAGCTACTGCGAAGGTATTAGTGGTAGGTAGGAAGGGCAAGGATGCTGTTATTCGCTGTCTTCTGGACCCAGGTTCCCAGAAGAACTATATAACTACTCGATGCTGTCGTAAGCTCGGGTTATCTATCCGCGAGGATTCGGTGGTTACCGTCAAAGGTATTGGTGGTACCTCTCAACCAGTACGAGGTTCAGTTGAACTCAAATTTAGTTCGCGTTTCCGTGTGCAGCCCAAGTACAACATCGACGCTCTGGTGCTCGACGAGATAACGGGTCACCTCCCGTTATGCCCGATAGATGTCGCTAACCTCAATCACATTGATTCGAGGCTACTTGCCGACGATACTTGGGCTACGCCGGGGAATATTGACATTCTGTTAGGAGTAAAACTTTTTGCTAAGTTATTGCAACCAGGTCATGTATCTTCTACCGCGGGATGTCCAGACGCATTAGAGACAGTGCTTGGCTATATATTAATGGGAGACGCACCTGTCTTGGAACGTCCGAAAGCCACCCTGTCGTTTTTCGCTACTTCCCCTTTGGAAAGCTGCGACTTGCGCTAGTTTTGGGAGATAGAGGAAGTTCAACCCTCTTCTATCACTAGCGTGGATGATAAATACTGTGAACAGTTTTATTGTTCCACCACTACTCGCACCCAATCTGGCAAGTATGTCGTTGCTTTGCCATTGAAGACAGACGCATCGGCGTTAGGTAATTCTTTCGAAATTGCTCGTCGTAGGTTTATTAGCCTCGAACGAAAACTTAAATCGCATCCTAACGTCAAATTACTATATGATGACGTCATAAGAGAGTATCTAAAAAATAACTACATTTCCCTTGTGCAAGGAATTATTCCTGGCGAGGTATCCTACTACATCCCGCACCATGCTGTAATTCGCGAAGACAAGGCAACCACCAAGTTACGCGTGGTTCTTGATGCGAGCGCGAAGACAGCCAATGGTACATCACTAAATGATATTCTCTACGCAGGTCCAGTTCTTCAGTCGGACCTTTTTAATATTCTTTTGAATTTAAGATACTTCGCTGTAGCTATAACGGCTGATGTTAAAGCTATGTACCTCAGAATTTCAGTACGTCCTGAAAATCGTCCTCTTCAGCGTACTATATTATATCGCTTTCATGAAGACGAGGAATTGCAAATTCTGCAATTTTCCGTTCTTCTCTTTGGGTTCAAATGCTCGCCCTTTGTCGCCATCCGCACCATTCAACAATTATGTAAGGATGAGGGTCAAAATTGTCCTCTCGCAAGCGAGATTCTAAATAGAGATATTTATATCGATGATATCGCTAGTTCTATTCCTAGCATTGCGCTAGCAATAGATTCCGCTCACCAACTGATTAAGTTGTTTTCACTTGGTGATTTTGAATTGACTAAATGGTTAAGTAATAGCCCTGAGGTTCTTCAGGCTATTCCCGAGTCACTGCGGCTCGCGCACAGTGTCGATCTAAGTAAGGATCCGACTCTAAAGGTTCTTGGGCTTCGTTGGTTTCCCGACGAAGACTATTTCGCATTCCAAGTCAATTCTGATAATCGCCCTTGCACGAAGAGAAATATTCTGTCGTCTATCGCTCGCCTCTTCGATGTTTTGGGTTTAGTCGCGCCCATGATCTTGTACGCCAAGCTATTGATCAAAGATCTTTGGCTTGTAAAAATTGGATGGGATGATGTCCCACCAAACCGCATAGTTCGTCTGTGGCAGCAGTTTCAAGATGAACTGCCGCATATTTCGCAGCTTAAATTCGCACGCCACATTGGCGTAATTGAGAACTGTAAAGTTACCTTAGTTGGCTTTGCAGACGCTAGCGAGAAAGCCTACGGTGGTGCTGTCTACGCCCACGTAGTTAAACCAGATGGAGACATAATCATCTCGCTAGTATGTGCAAAGTCAAAGGTCGCTCCTCTTAAGGTTATTTCGCTGGCTCGTCTGGAGCTATGCGCCGCATTGCTTTTATCAACTTTGATAAAGCGAGTTTTTGATCTTTATTCCTCCCGATATGCCATTGAGGCTGTCGTAGCATTTTCAGACTCAACTGTAACTTTGAGTTGGATCCACTCTTCGCCACATCGCTGGCACACGTTTGTGGCCAATCGCATAGCCAAGATTCACGAAAATCTCTCGGCAAAACACTTCTTCCATGTAAAAGGATCAGATAATCCTAGTGATTGTCTTTCCCGCGGTTTGACGCCAGCCCAGCTTGTCCATCATCCACTGTGGTTGACTGGACCGCCCTGGCTCAAATTGCCCCGCCACAAATGGCCTATAGAACCATTCGTTACAGATGAGACGCAAGAGCTTCCCGAAATGAAGCCAGTGGCTCTACCTGCTTTATCGCCGGAAATGTCAAAGGTGAATTCTCCTGCCGAAGACATTCTGTATAACCTCTCCAATAGGTTTTCCTCCTGGAAAAAATACTTGAAAACCATTTGCTTTGTTTACAAATTCCTAAAGCGGCTTCCTATAGGCCCAATAACCGCGCACGATTTGAACTTTGCTGAATCAGTTGTGTGGCGAACTATTCAACGACTTCATTTTGAATCCGATTTAGAGCGATTAAATCGCAACAAGTTATGTTCTAAGCTAGTACAGAAACTAAGCCCGTTTCTGCATAATGGACTTATTCGCGTTGGTGGACGTCTAGCCAACTCAGATTTAGAATTTGAGTCGCGTCACCCAATTCTACTTCCTCGACAGGACCACGTAGTGGAACTTTGGTATCCCACTATCACGCTAGTAATTTTCACACAGGTCCAAACTTGCTTCTGTCTCTCTTACGACAGCGCTATTGGATTTTGTCCGCACGGCGTATTGTTCGTCATATAACTTTTAAGTGTAATGCTTGCTTTTGAGCCAAGCCGCGACCCGTGTTTCCGGTCATGGCAGACTTGCCACACTCTCGCGTCGAAAGCGCTCCTAAAGCGTTCTCTCATACTGGGTGTGATTATGCTGGCCCGCTTATGATAACCTCCGTTCGCGGCAGAGGCCAAAAGAGTCGCAAGGCGTATATATGCCTTTTTACGTGCTTGACAACGCGTGCTCTTCATCTGGAGGTTGCCTCAGATCTAAGCACAGCAAGTTTCTTGTCGGCATTTAAACGTTTTCTTTCTCGCCGTGGTCCAATCGAATGTCTTTATACAGACAACGCCACCAATTTTATTGGTGCAAAATCGTATCTTCGTGAACTCTACCAATTCTTATCGCATGAATATAGCACATATTGGGAAAAGGAACTGGCGGATAATAAAATAACTTTGAAAACTATCCCGTGTAGAGCACCCCATTTCGGTGGATGCTGGGAAAGTGAAGTAAAAAGTGTAAAAACGCACCTTCTTAAGGTAATTGGACAACAAATACTCACCTATGATGAGCTTAGCACTATGCTAACTCAGGTTGAAGCTTTGTTAAACTCGCGACCGCTCTACGCGCTTAGCTCCGATCCGTCAGAACCCGCCGCATTAACTCCTGCACATTTTCTTAACACGAAACCACTCGTCTTTTTCCCTGCTCGCGAGGTAACTGAAACGCGCTTACATCTTATTTCGCGACAGGAATTAAATGATCAACTTGTTCATTCCTTTTGGAAGCGGTGGCGCAATGAATACTTGCACACCCTTCAATCCTAGCAAAAATGGAACACACCTGCTAATCCTTTACGGACTGGTATGGTTGTTGTTTCTATGCAGGACAACGTTATGCCTCTACATTGGCCGATAGGCTTAGTGACTGAAGTCTATCCGGATAAGAACGGGGTAGTTAGAGTCGCAACGATCAAGACTCAGAGTGGGTTTTTTCAACGGCCAACAGTTAAGTTGTGCCCTTTGCCAACACAATAAGTTTTGGTATCTAATTTTTATAATGCAGAAGTTAGGTTTAATTAAATTTATTAACTAGTTTATAAAATTCCTTCATAAATTTAGTTTCTTTCATAAGGTAGAGTTTTCATGATGATAATATGCAATTGTTAATTATTGTTTCCTCTTTTTTGTTTTGAAAGATTAGGACCTTTCAAGCCGGGGAATATGGTTACGCCGACAGCATTGCAAGCGTAACTTAATTTAAACGTTAGATAAACGACATTGCATAGTTAATTATCTATAGGTAAACTAAGGGTTGGTTTACTTTTCTGGGAATTTTGTGTAATCCCATATTGGGCTATTACGCGATGTTCCTATGTGTCCGTGTGTGTGTACGCTATAATCTACACGACGGATATTTTCTGCTGTGGGTGCACTCTGCATTTTTTCTAATGTCGGTCACCTTGACAAGACAGTTGCAATAAAGACGCCTCGCAGGTCGGTCGCACGCAATTCAATATATATCCCGCATGTGTCCCCGTCGCGATTCGTTCCTTGGAGTCGTGGCCGACACTTATTACCGAGTCCCATAATATATCGGGATAGGTCGCGCATAACAACAAGATCGTTGCCAGCCAAAGGAATTCGCCTCCCTGTGAAGTGAATGGATTCCCGCGCAGCCCCTGGACCCTCAAAGATTGCCGGACTTGCCAGGTTAGTAAACCTTCCTAACTACCTAGTGATTTTAGCCTGTGCAACGTCGTTATAATTACTATGCGCATCTTTGAGAAACCTAGAATTATTGGATTTCAGCCAGTCCATCCCACCTTGGGAAACGCTTATTAACCAAAGGATATAATCGGTTAGCTTTAGGGTCTATCGTACCATGCATCGCGGCATGCCGCCGGTTATATCCTCCATATATTTTTAACTATTTTTTAATTTGCGTTTTTCCATATATTTTTTTCCTTATTCTACTTTAGCTATTTGTGTACCTATGTATACATAGTTAGGAATACCTTCTATTATAAAACCTATTTTAATATTGTCATCTGTGACTTAATCTGAATGTATTCTGTTTTGTGTGCCATACTTAATAAATAAAGTAGATAAAAATTAGAGTATGATGTTAGTTTATGTACATAAACTAACATCATACTCTAATTTTTATTGTTTTATTGTAACAATTATTGTTACTTTACTGGATTATCGGGTATTTATCGCGTAATTTAATCTATAGATAAAATTATTTATAGCGTTTTTACGCGATAAATGCCCGATTATCCAATATAATTATTATTTATAATGCGTTGTGTTCGCAAGAGTTTAAATAAATTAGGCCAGGTGTGTGTCGGGCCACGCGCTATGTAGGGTTCCGTAGTTAACCGTAGACTTGTTGTTAGAAGTTGGTGTATGTTTTTTTTTGGTTACCAAAACATATTAACAGGAATTAATTGAGTTTTAGGTTTAAAGTATTCCTGTTTATTTGGGAAACCGCATCACTTACTTGAGTAACTATTTCTCCGAAACTAAGAAAGCTAGCTTAACCCCTATGGGTTAAGCTAGCTTTTTTAGTAAACTATAGAGTTAGAGACTAATATTCTAGATAAACTATAGAGTTTATCTAGAATATTCTCTACTCGATTTGCCTACTATAATTTTCCAGCATCCTTTTTAGTCTCAACTGGAGCTCTCTTAAAATGCGAATTATAGTAATAACCGTATAAAATGGGTTGTTCACTATAACCTGACAAGAGCTCGAGGCGAGCGGGCTACCACAATTATCCAGGTAATTGGCTCATTAAAATAGTTCAACGGAATTTTGAGCTGCATTTAACGCAGAATATGAATTTGAGTTCGCGTTGAGAGTAATTGCGGAATGTTTTGGAAAACATAATCGTTATAGGATAAAACATTCAGTGAAACCTCATAATATAAAATACAAAAGTTATAGTTAAGCGCAGCGCAGATAATTGTTAAATAGGCTGAAATAATGAAAAACGTGGTCATTCACGATTGGCCTCATAAATAAGCTCAGAGTCGCTCAACGAGCTATGGAGAGGGCTAAGTATGCTCGGGGTTTCTTTACGGGATCGAATCAGAAATGAGGAGACACGTAGAAGAACTCGGGTCACCGACATAGCCAAGCGGATTAGCACGTTGAAGTACCAATGGGCAGGCCATGTAGCTCGCAGAACCGATGGCCGATGGGGCCGAAAAGTTCTTGAGTGGAGGCCACGGACCGGCAAGCGCAGCGTAGGACGTCCACCAACAAGATGGGCTGACGACCAGGTATAGACCGCAGGTCGACGGTGGATGCAGATCGCTTCCAACCGCAATAACTAGAAATCCATGAGGGAGGCCTATGTCCAGCAGTGGACGTCCTACGGCTGAAATGATGATGAATGATGAATAAAAAACGCAGACAAGTGCGAGCGAACCTCGCGCCGTATGTGTGAAGTAAGTGGCGTGCCGGCAGTAGAATGTTACCTCCCCTCTCATGGATGCAGTAAGGCCCTGCTAAGGGATACCTCCGGAAGATGTGCAGCACGGTCTTTCCATGTACCAAGCTTTTTTGTACACAGTTTCTACAATACATTTCATTTCATTTTCATTTCAATTCAACATACCGTACTGCGCTCGCCAGCCCGCCTGCCGAGCGTGGTGAGAACTAGGTATCCCCCACGGAGATCCATTAAGGAGGCATGTGTTCAGTAGTGGACGTTTTACGGCTGAAAAGGTGATGAGATGGCGCTACCAGTTTTAAACTTTATTAAAATGACAAAAATCTTATTTTAGAATATAGGACTTCGATTATAATATATGTATATATTTGCTGAATTAAAATACTGGAGGTATGTACATAAAGAACATTTAAAATAATGTAAGGCCTTATCGATCATTAAACGCATTTTTGTACATACAAAACAATAAATATGTGGTTAAGAAAAAAACTTAAATTTAGGAAATATTCCCTTGTGTGTGCCACATAAGCTCCATTTTTGCCTTTTATATACAAAAAAAGTACTCTATGTTGCCTGAAATAAACGTATATTGTGTGCATTGCCCAGTATTATTTGACAAAGTGACAAAGACAAATAGTGACAAAGGCCAATTTACCTAACTAACGTACAAATCCCTTCAATAAACATATTTTCCCTAGAATATATTAGATTCATCATTTCTTACAAGTAAAATAATGACAAAATATACACTGTCGACTGATCATAAGTCATATTTGTAAATATTTTATATTACCCCCAACACTTAGTTAAACCTACTTTCTTATTTGACTTTCAGTTTTGTAGTTGACACACTATTTCCTTTATTTGATACTAAACTTGGGTATATTTGAAAAAAAAAATATTATTGTCTGTACGATTTGCAGATATTTGTTCAGGGTGTTCTGGGTGTTTTTCTATATATAATAAAAATATCTATCTATGTAGTATATGTATTAAGTATATCAGTCATCTAGTACCCATAACACAAGTTCTGCTTAGCTTGGGGCTAGATGATGGCTTAGCTTGGGGCTAGATGATGCTGTGTGATTTGTCCAGCATTATTTATTTATTTATTGATCCCCACTTTCACCCCCATATCTGGTAAACACCTTAGCCGATTTTGTCAAACGTATAATACCCCTCTTTTTGTCAGTGGTTAAAAATTTAACTATAGTAAAACAAAAGACGAAGTCTGGGTCTCGAAGAACATGCATCAGTGGACGAGATCAATAACAGGTTCGTAGAAACTGTCCATACGGTGGGGTCTCAGTTCTTTAAGACGCCCCGTACAAATAGACCTCAGAAACTCTCTGATGACACTCTTAACCTCATGGCTGAACGACGCTCATTACGACTGCAGTCTCCCGATGATGCTAAGTCACATAGGCAGCTCAATAGACAAGTTTGGAAATCCTTGCGGCACGATATTCGTACCTTTAATACAGCTCGTATTAAAGATACGATAGAGCGGAACAAAGGCTCCAAAGTGTTCGCGAGAGATATGTCTATTGGGCAAAGCCAGATGACGAAGCTGAAGAGGGAAGATGGCAGCATAGCGTCAAGTAAAGCCGATGTGTTAAGGGAAGTCGAAAGGTTCTATGGACAGCTCTACGATTCGGTCACTAAACCTGTTTGCAGTGTGGCAGAAGACCCTAGAGCCAAGCTGACCCGACATTATACCGAAGATATCCCGGACATCAGCCTGTACGAGATCAGGATGGCCCTAAAACAGCTTAAGAACGACAAGGCGCCGGGGGAGGACGGAATCACGTCAGAGCTTCTGAAAGCGGGTGGATCACCGATACTTAAAGTCCTTCAGAAGCTCTTCAACTCCGTCTTGCTCGAAGGTATTACGCCAAAAACATGGAACAAAAGCGTCGTGGTACTGTTCTTTAAGAAAGGTGACAACACCTTGCTTAAGAACTACAGACCGATCTCGCTTTTGAGCCATGTTTATAAGCTGTTCTCAAGGATCATCGCAAATCGTCTCGATCGCAGGTTTGATGACTTCCAGCGTCCCGAACAAGCCGGGTTTCGAAAAGGCTACAGTACCATAGACCACATTCATACGCTGCGGCAAGTGATACAGAAGACCGAAGAGTATAACTTGCCGCTATGTCTCGCGTTTGTGGACTATGAGAAAGCCTTCGATTCGATCGAAACATGGGCGGTGCTCGATTCTCTCCAACGATGCCGAATTGACTATCGGTATATCGAAGTGTTGAAGTCTTTGTATAGAAACGCCACTATGTCAGTCCGAGTACAGGAACAGAGTTCGAAGGATATTCCCTTAAAAAGAGGCGTAAGGCAGGGAGACGTTATTTCTCCGAAACTGTTTACGACCGCTTTGGAAGATGCCTTCAAGCTCTTGGAATGGAAAGGACTAGGCATCAACATTAACGGCGAATACATGACTCACCTTCGGTTTGCCGACGATATTGTGGTCATGGCAAAGTCGATGGAGGAACTCGGCACGATGCTCGAAGGCCTCAATCGAGTCTCCCAACGGGTAGGCCTTAAAATGAACATGGACAAGACGAAGGTTATGTCGAATGTCCATGTGGTGCCTGCCCCAGTTATGGTTGAGAACTCGGCTCTCGAAGTTGTCGACGCGTATGTATACCTAGGACAAACTGTCCAGTTAGGTAGGTCCAACTTTGAGAAAGAGGTCAATCGACGAATCCAACTCGGATGGGCAGCGTTTGGGAAACTACGCAACGTTTTTTCGTCCAAAATTCCTCAGTGCCTTAAGACGAAAGTCTACGATCAATGTGTGTTACCAGTGATGACATATGGAACCGAAACGTGGTCATTCACGATTGGCCTCATGAATAAGCTCAGAGTCGCTCAACGAGCTATGGAGAGGGCTATGCTCGGGGTTTCTTTACGCGATCGAATCAGAAATGAGGAGATACGTAGAAGAACTCGGGTCACCGACATAGCCAAACGGATTAGCACGTTGAAGTGGCAATGGGCAGGCCATGTAGCTCGCAGAACAGATGGCCGATGGGGCCGAAAAGTTCTCGAGTGGAGGCCACGGACCGGCAAGCGCAGCGTAGGACGTCCACCAACAAGATGGGATGATGACCTGGTGAAGACCGCAGGTCGACGGTGGATGCAGATTGCTTCCAACCGCAACAACTGGAAATCCATGAGGGAGGCCTATGTCCAGCAGTGGACGTCCTACGGCTGAAATGATGATGATGATGAAAACAAAAGACGAAATTATTTGCACGTTTTTGTTTGTACGAAAAATTAATCATCGTTCATTGAACTAGAATCTAAAATATAAACTGAAAATTCCGTTATAAAATTGTAATAATAACCTATTCAAGCCATCCCCTGGCTAACTTAAATGCAAGTTTCGCATTTTCAGTTACGTTCACCAAACGCAATTATAGAGCTTTAAAAATCTGCCTCAGCGGTTTCAATATGAAACTTTTACAAAATGAAAAGTTTAAAATCCGACGGATGAGACTTAATTGCATAATGATTTGCCCGGGGCTATGGGGTTACGACTAATTCTGTTACAAACCCCATTATATTAATTTTAACATAGAAAAACTAAAGAAAAGTTATTATATACAGAGATTTATTACTTTAGAAAAAAGAAAAACAATGAATTTGAAAGCATAAATAAATATTTTTTTTTATTTATTTCATAGTTTTTGCAACAAACCTGATCGATTACAAAAAAAAAATCTTCAACGTTTGAAAACTTTAAATTTGGAATAGGTAAGTTCGAATGCGATCGTGTCCATTTCCAATTTTATACCTCACTGCGCGAGAAGTCACATTGCGAACAAGATAAAAATAGGTTTTATTTTTCTTTCACGGCCTCCTTGGGTATGCAAGTCTAGAGGGTAAAATTACAAGCCAGCTTTTAGTTTCGGAAATTTCGCAAACGCTATATGCCTTGGCTTTGTTATCGGGCATTGCCAAGGATCTGAAAGCCGACTGTGCCTTTGTTGCTGTCGAATGTAGAGGCGCATTGGTGTTTGCTTTACCAATAATCGACATCCGAACACACTTCAATGGATTGAACATCTATGCAGTAAATTGTTTCCAACTGCCAGAGTAAGGCCTTTCACATCTATTATATATATTATTTGTGTATAGCATCAACAACTAGTACTTATGCCTAATTTTGTTACAAAAGGCGCGCGCGAACAAAGTTATTACACTACTGTCCATACATTATTATTTAAGTTTTTATTATAATATTGCCTTTCATGCATGAATATAAATAAAACAAGGTTAAGAAAGTAAGAAAATAAGTCCAGAAAATAAATACCTACACGGATAGGCGCGTAGTAAGCAAATTTCGGCATGATGGTACACGGTCTCCACTAACGCTTCGTTGCGTAGTCGCAACGTAACCGACTGGCACAAAGTTGCGTCAAGGGAGAGGAGATGAATAGTTAGGAATGAACATTGGTGCTTAAACGGTATAATAAGCAAGAGATCAAACATTTTTGTGTGAGCAAATTGCTCGCAGCGCGTCTGTATAAACCATGAAAAAATCCAGTCTGCAAAAACTCTTAAGGTGGGCAAAACAAACTTTTAAGTATCACACCTCCCAACCTTAAGATCAGGCTTTCACAAAGAAAACAACAAAATTATAAAAGGATTTCACGAGTAAATCCGACGACGAAAAGCAACTAAACAAATGGAGAGAATCCGGGGCTGCCACGTCGTCGACTTGGAGCTCCAAACTTTAGAATATTTGGAAGGATTTCACAGTTTGCAGCGAAAATAATGGGGATTTTATTTGAAGGCTTATTTGTGACGTTTGATGTCAGAAAAGGATGTTTTATGAGACTAGAATCACTGCAGAAGTATAACTAGGAATACGGAAATAACGGTTATTAAAGAAAATGGCCGCCAACATGGCCAGCCAAATAACATAAGAATTTATAAATTAATTTGATACTGGCTGATTTGTGTAAAACCAAACACAAAAAGCTATAAAATAAAAAGACAAGACAAGACGGATAATAAAGTGTGAGTCCTTAACAAGTGTATACTGTTAATGTGGGTGTAACAGGTACTTAGTTTCACCAATAAGAAAAATATCTAAAGTTTAGATTTTTAGGAGGATAACAATGGGATATGCTTCAGCCTACCCGGGACCACGACTGTTGAAACACATTCGGAGATAATCAAAGTTATTACGCGATAAATTCACGTGTTTTTGTTATTTTAATGAATTGTCATCGCAAAGTTTACGAAAAACTATAGCATAACGCGACTTAGTCATATAGCGTTGTAGGCGAGCGGAGAACAAACGTCCTAAACCATACTCTCAGCTTAGTCGGTTACATTCGATCCGTTTGAAGTTGACTTTACCACGGGTTTCCTTACGATGTTTGCTTTCACAGGACACTTGGCTAGGCAAAATGATAAAGGCAGTGGCAGAATGGCGGCCTCTCGATGGTTTCATATAACCACGAATCCCTCCAACCAGCTGGTCAGATAACATTGTCAATGTAGCGGGAAATCAATGGGACAGTTGGCGCAGGGCCGGGTAGAATGGCCTGATAAAGAAGAGGCATTAGTGGCAGCAGTGGACAAATTTGCGCTGATTATTTATCAGCCCAGATTTAACCACTGCTGTCAGTGTACTGCATTATATTAGTTCGATGACGCTTACAACGTAAACGGTCCTGTGCAAGCCTCATCCTCATCCTCTGGCAACCTTGACTAGAATGTCCACTCGTTATCTCAACGTGATTATTTTATCATCATTGCAGCCATAGGTAGTCCACTGCTGGACAAGGGCCACCCTCATGGATCACTACATACAGATCAAGAGGGGTTGATGCCACACTCACCACGCTTGGCAGGCGGGTTGGCGAGCGCAGTACGGTTTGTTGATACACGGAAAGACGCTGCTGCCCATCTTCCGGGGGGTATCCCTAAGCAGATTCTTACTGCATCCACGGGCAGGCAACGAGGGGCAACATTCTACTGCCGGCACCCCACGGCCATTATTTTATGTCTATGATAAATTACAGCTTTCTAGAACTACTCGTAAATTAAAAAAAGTTTGCGTAATAACTCGTAAATTAAAGTCGAAGACAGACAGATAAAGCAAAACCATAAGGGTTCCTTGTTGTACTACCAATAAAACGGAATTAATTTGAAAATGTTCAAATAAATGATGAGATAAAAATTATAATGAAGAGCAAAGTTCCAATGTTAAGTAAGAATCAGTCAAGTGGAGACGTCAATTTTCCGCTTATCAAGGCGTTGTTGATGAGTCAGTCTCAATAAATGATTAACTTGAACTCATTAAACTGGTAGCTATCGTTGGCGCGAACATAATTGGGAAATTTGCCCTTTTAATTTATTTTAGCTAAACTGTTGAGAAAATACCAAAGCAATCAATTTTAGTAAGGTATCTATTTATACCGAGAATAATGGCTCAAATAGAGGCAGACTCAGCAGCGGGTCGAGATGGACTTATCATGATACCCACTTTTATAGTTTAGTATATTTTTACCTCCGACACAGAAAGAGGGGTGTTGCTACGTGTGTCTTGTGGCACCGTAGCTCTTAAACGAGTGGACCGATTTGCATGCAGTTTTTTTTTATTTGAGCAGATTTTCCAGCGGTGGTTCCTAAACAATGTTTGGTCAAAATCTGGTAAGTAGTTTACAAGATATGGGGGTGAAAGAGGGGATGAACAATCGAATGTTTCCAAATATACCCGAGTTTGGTATCAAATGAAAGAAAATGATGTGTAGAATGCAAAACTGGACGTTATATAGAAATCGGCCCAGCAATGAAAGTATCAAATGAAAGGGCACGATGTCATTGCGTTGATTGCAAAACTGAGGGTAAACATTACAAAAAATAGATTTGTTATAGCCTGAGATAGGTATACAGCGTGTAACCAGACTACTACCGAAAACTGGGGGGTTGCAATCAGACCATGATACTGAAAATATTTGGCGAAAAAAAACCGCAAAAAATATGTCAACATATCTACGTCCTTTTATTTTTTTTTAATGTAACATTCGCATACTACAACGTTATAAGAACAATCCTATCTAATTAACTCATTTCAAAAAACCAGGAAAAATAAAAATAAAAATACAGCAATGTATTGCACGTGTTAGATTTATGGATAATTTTGATAAAAGAAATCATAAACTTATGCTTATGCTTCTGAAATCTATGGTTTAACACTTGAATAATGTAATATTTTTACGAGTAAGGCTGGTTTTACATTTAACGTTAGTTTTCTGTTTTACACAAGTAATCAATGTATATAGAACTTGTTATATACATATTTTCATTGTATTTATTATGTTAAACACATACTTTGCAGTATTTTTGTATAATTACAACTAGATAACAAGTTGTTCGACTCGACAACGTGGTAGTTGTTTACTTGCTTCTATAAAAAGGCCGTCGCTAGAGCGACGGGGGCCACTTTTTTTTCAACTGTCGGACAGGACGGAGCTCTGCAAATATCACGGAGTCAAAGCTAAGTTAAATTACTTAACGATTTACGGTATTTATTAAACATGTAAAATTATGTAATTACTTATTAGAAGTTTTGGTTTAGAGTCATTTAGTAAGTAAATGTGGTAACGTAACTGAATAACGAAGTATTATAATGATGATGATGACGATGATGATGATGACGATGATGATGATGATGATGATGATGATGGCAACGACGAATAAAAATACAACGTTTAAATAAGTGTTGTTTTAATAAGTATCCAAAAGTTAGTTATATTCCTGGCCACAGTATTATATTACCTTTATATTTATTTTTAAAATCATACAATAAGGCTAAATCTCTTATCAGAAGTGCGATCTGAACTACTCAAATATGAAATTAATACCCTCTTTTTTTTTAGACTTGCCAAGGCCGTACGACGTGGACAGAGGCGTTGTGGAAAGTCTGCTGAGAGCTATTTCAAACCCTGTGAACTTGGGGATAATTATTTCTTTGCCGCCTTTTGACCCCGAGACAAATGACAACGGTGCCGAAAGCTGGTTTAACTCGCCCTATCGCTGAACATCCTGAGATGGAGTAGCAGCACGACGGTAGCCAAAGCCGGTAAAGGAATCGGCTGTGCTGTGTTACGAAAGCAATGGACAAAAATAAATAATAAGGTAGGATTCTGCGTTGAAATATCAGTACCCTGGAAAAACAAAACCTGTCTAAAAAAAAAACATACTAAAGATGACTGTATTATTGCTGACATTGTTGGCAACAGAATCATTATTGTAATTATGCTAGAAAAAAAAGAACCTTTAAAATATTATTACTGAAGGGTAACTAATACCATAATAGCCCAGTCCGTTATGGCGAATGATGTGACCCAGTTCATCATTTTAAATAAATTAATACATTATAAAAGTAAGCATAAAACGATATTGCAATTACTTATTTCAAAAGTAAGACAAGTTTATTGCGTCTGTTTATGAGGAAGTTATCATTATGGGGGTTAGGATAATAATAACATAAAATTCGAGAAATTTTAGGTTTTTCAAGTATCTTGGTTTAAAAAAGATCACATTCGCATTATTTAGGTACAACAAAAAAAAACATTCCGGGGCAGGAGTTTCTGAATCCGATAGCCAAATATATTTAACTCCATTAGATTATCTATTATTTATAGTTCGAGATATTCACTTCTTAAGAACAAAATTAATTTTGATAGAAAACGTAATATTATGTAAAAAGTAGGTACAGCTTTAATAGTCAAGTTTACAGTAGCGGTCAAATGCCTAACTTAACAGGAGGTATAAAAAAAAAAACAAGTATATATTTTTAGTCCTTAACTTGAAGTAAAAAAAAACGCTTAAACTTGTGGCTTCCTTGACATTATTTGACAATTTGTTTAAAAGTCGTTTATTCATTGTTTCCTTTTTATAAAAAAAAATACAGCTTACATCGATAAAGTAAATAATTGAATAGTATGCCAAGCACATAGACACTAAATAATCACAGCCATAAAAAAAAAATAACCAAGGTTGGTGCTAATAAAAACATTATATGGTATAATATATAATAATACTGCTGTCTTACTAAAAAAAAGGCACATTTGACACCTAAATTTGTTGACTAAAAAAAAGGCTTATGTAATGGTAATTAGGTTAAAAGGACATGTTAGGAAAAGAAATATTTTTTTTTATATTTTGTTTACTAGAAAATGCTAATTTAACAAGGGTTGATACCAGTGGATTAGAAAGGCTAATTTGGTATTAAGACATTACTTTTAGATCTTAAATAAACCTTTTAAATCAAAGACATATAACGAAAGGGGACAAGTAACTAATTGTGTCCATTGTATGTAATACAATTAGAGAGTGTTAAGATCTGATAACGTTATATTAACTTAAGGTTTCAAAACACATGTTTATTAAAAAAATCCTTAAAAGCTTAACTGACAGGAACTTTTGTCATTTTATGCAAAACAATTACCTTAATTGGATCACTAGCTCTCTTGATAATTGCAGTGGGTAGTGGGTTCAATCGTTTTTATTTGTGCGAGAATTAATCTTGATCGGACGATCGATAACAAAATGTCAAATAGATAACTGTCAAAACAGAAAGTAAAAGATAATTATTGTTCTTTGGCAGAGGGAGAAAACACGGGAATTCAATGGAGACTTACTACTTTATACGATATTATATCAGAATGGCCAAGCAATTCATGGGAAGATATTGGGGAGATACAACAAACACCATACACAACAGTTTAAAAGTCACTAGATTTTCCCCATCATCAGCATTATCATGAGGTTATAGTTGAATAGAGAATAAAATATATGTACTATCTACACAAGCTAGCCTACATAAATAGTTCACAATCAGTTATAAATGTACTATTAAGTAGATAGCACTGCAATGCCTAGATATAGTGCTGATCATTTAAATAACGTTTTATAGATCAAGTTAATTATTTAAAACTCAAATTATATAAATAAAAAAATGGAAATTATTGCAGTTAGAGGGCCAGTTAAATATATATACATAAATATATAGGTTCGTAAGGAAACAGAATTTATAGAAAAAAAAAATTATTAACAATTTAAATGAGTAAGAAGATACACAACAAAGCCAATAATTATAAATGATTGAGACTGAGGTCTACTTGACAAAGTATACTATATAACTGATACTTAAATCTATGTAAAGTATCTAAGTATGGTAATATTTCTAAATCAATAAAATTGACATTGAAAGACTATCTTACGATGAAAGATAATAAGAATAAAAGTAATAAGGAAAAAAATCAAGTACTAGGTTAAATTGGTTCAATAATAAATAAACTAATTGCATTAAGCATTTTACTTAAACCCAAAAAAAAAATCATTAAACACTCAAAGTGTATTGGTTTGATAAAATTGTAATTCAAGGATTGATTTGATAAAGTAGTGATAAATGTTTTGGTAATATAATAACAACGTGAAAATGAATATAAATAAAAGTATAACATAAAAAGAACGATAAACATTAATATTAAATTAAAGGACTAGGTCTAGGTATATGAAACTATTTTTGATTGGATGTACCGTGTTAGATTAATAATTTGATGTTTTAAGTTTACATTTTTACTTTTATCAATAGAAAATAATTCAGTGGAATTCATCTTATGTTAATGATGTTATTGAAGTCACTAATCAAACTCACGCTGGTCTGATTATATAGTAGTACGATTAAAATATGTACGAAAGATTTAAAACTGATATACTTGTATAACAGGAAGGTTTAATGAAAAGTAAAACATGTACGAAAGATATAAAACTGTTCTACTTGTATAACAGGAGGTTGATGAAAAGTAAAATGTGTACGAAAGATATAAAACTGATATACTTGTATAACAGGAAGGTTAGTGAAAAGTAAAACATGTACGAAAGATATAAAACTGTTCTACTTGTATAGCAGGAGGTTGATGAAAAGTAAAAAGTGTACAAAGAATATAAAACTGTTCTACTGGTATTACAGGGAGGTTTAAAAAAAAATGTGATGTGAACTTCGAGAACGAAGTTCAGGTCAGTCTGGCCGTGTTAGATTTATGGATAATTTTGATAAAAGAAATCATAAACTTATGCTTATGCTTCTGAAATCTATGGTTTAACACTTGAATAATGTAATATTTTTACGAGTAAGGCTGGTTTTACATTTAACGTTAGTTTTCTGTTTTACACAAGTAATCAATGTATATAGAACTTGTTATATACATATTTTCATTGTATTTATTATGTTAAACACATACTTTGCAGTATTTTTGTATAATTACAACTAGATAACAAGTTGTTCGACTCGACAACGTGGTAGTTGTTTACTTGCTTCTATAAAAAGGCCGTCGCTAGAGCGACGGGGGCCACTTTTTTTTCAACTGTCGGACAGGACGGAGCTCTGCAAATATCACGGAGTCAAAGCTAAGTTAAATTACTTCATGTAAAATTATGTAATTACTTATTAGAAGTTTTGGTTTAGAGTCATTTAGTAAGTAAATGTGGTAACGTAACTGAATAACGAAGTATTATAATGATGATGATGACGATGATGATGATGATGATGATGATGATGGCAACGACGAATAAAAATACAACGTTTAAATAAGTGTTGTTTTAATAAGTATCCAAAAGTTAGTTATATTCCTGGCCACAGTATTATATTACCTTTATATTTATTTTTAAAATCATACAATAAGGCTAAATCTCTTACACGCACATCCTGCATAATACACTACGGACAGCTGAGGGCCTAGACAACCGGCATTCGCTATGAAGCGATTCGATTTCTACAATCGTCATAGCTACAACGATAGCGAAGTTCGATTGGTAGACAAAGTAACCTTCGCTTAGCGATCGCCTTGTCTATTCGTCTGATCGCTAAATACCGCACTTAGTCTATGGTTTTCGACATCAAACGTCAAATGTGTCATTCTCTTACTTTGCCCGTCTCTGTTAAGTTCCGGTCTACGCAAAACGCAAATCTGTGATTATAAATACGAATAGGTTTTCTATTTTTTTTTGCGAGTGGAGGCATATTAGATATTGAGTTTTTGATAATATGAGTGGCGTATTTGAATTTTACGGCATAAACAATACGTTGAAATGGAAATAAAAATTATTTGATTTTTCGAACTAACATGATATTGTCTGTAAACAAAACATTGTAAAGTTGAAAACCACTTGAAAACTTCCGTAAAACTTTGATTTGATTTACCTAGGACTTTAAATAAAAATCTGTGATCTTTGACGAAATTGGAATCCTATTGGAAATTAGTACCTAGTTAGTGTTATTTTTGTTTTGTTGGAATGTGATGGAATCAAGAGCACGAGCCAGCGCCGAACAATTTTTAACTCTGGAGTTTATGGAAAGGTAAAAATTAAATATTACCTAATTTATTGCTTACTTTTCTTTGTTATAGGTTATTTGCTAGGCTACAGTATCTACCTAAAACATTTTAATATCTACCTATACAAAGGCGTAATCAATAATCATAAAACACTTAAAAGTTTCAAGCCGGAATTCAATACTGCAAACAATGACGCGATTCACAAAGAAATATTTAGAACAAGAGCTCTTTAATTTATTTAAGTTATGTTGCAGCCACGGTGACCTTCCAAAACCTCAGCCTGGCGCGCAGGGACGTTTGAGGGCTGATCGTTTGTGGCAAGAGCTGACCAACACCTTAAATTCTGTTGGTGGTGGTGTCCAAAAGACCATGGAGAAGTGGAAAAAGGTACCTACATACTTATACAAGTACTTAAAGCACTTTTATGACTTAATCAAGTAAATTAATTACTGAAGTAATTTTTAATTAAAAATGTACCTACCATAATATGCATATTTTATTTAACATAATAAAATTAATCATACTAACAAAAAAAAACCTGCAATCAGCTAAACTAAAACTCTAATATTTTAAGGTGTGGGAAGACGGAAGAAGACAGGCGCTAACTCCATTTGACCAAGCGACGAGTGAGTTTGTGGCTATAGAGCAGAGATGTCTTCAGTTGGAGGAGAGACAAGCACAGACTGAAGCCCCTAGGGTAGAGGTGGACAATGACCGAAATAATCCCCTCAGCCATTTCACAAATATTGCTGAAGGAAGGTTTCTAGGCATCTAGTAGTGCTAGGGACAGCGGTTTAACGGTACGGCTTGATAGTGAGTGAGTTTATTAGACTCAAACTCAGTCTTATTTTATTATTATCGACACGGACGGCGCGTTGTCGACGGGAGCCTTCGATAACGTGCCATCCGTGTCGATAATAATAAAAATAAACATAGTTCAAAAATAAAAGATGTTTTTAACTTTAACTATGTACTTTTATTTATAATCCACTTCTGACACTGACACTCTGTCTTTAAGCAAGCACCTCCAACAAGACTTCAGCAAACCATAGCAACGCTTAATGCAGTTTCTGGCTTGCATGTGGTGAGATGTGTATATTTCTTCCCGAGACCCGGGTGCAGCATTTTAAACAGGCATCATCAGCCAGGGTTGCTGTACCAGCTATGTGCTGATAACCAGAATCCCCTGCAAGAAAACAAACAGCACTTACTTAACATTGGTTGTTTATGAGGGCAGGTACCTACCTGCCCTAACTAAATTTAATATTAATGTCTAATTAGAAAAGAAACTTATTATTTACTATAGTTATTCCCAAGGTTCTCTTATCTACTACTAATTAAATTTAATGTTTATTGTCTTACCCAGCAATCAAACATGTTCCCCGCTTTCATGAATGCATGTATGGCTCCACTATACTTGCAGACCATATGTGGAAGTCATGTGTGGCACCACCAAACTTGGAGTTTAATTATTTCTAAGTTGTGGTTACATACCTATAAAAATAATAAGCCAATATAGATATACTTAAGTAAAAAGATGTGTAGAGGATGATAGATGATATATGATAGACCGCATTAACAAAGTGACTTTTAAAGCATTTCACCTGTGTAGTAAGTACCTAGGTAAGTGTAAGATTACCATCTGAACATTTAAAGAGTGATATCCTTTCCTATTATAATAAAGATGTTCGTTCTCCACCGGCTTTACAAATGCAATATGAGTGCAATCAATGCTACGATATGACCCCTGGCAAACTGTTTCCTTTGAAAACTGTAAAAATAAAATGAGATGATGAAAAAAATATAAGAGCATAATGTTTATTACTTAATATATTCTTAGGTAGGTAATGGTCCAATTTGGTAAATTTAAAAAGATATTTCATTCTGTCATACATAATGATTAATGTGTACTGGTTTTAATGAATTTGATATAACTTTACTGATCCTCAATTGAACTCTAGGTGGGTAACATAGGTAATAAATAATAAGTACTAGGTACGATACAAACAACTACTTACGCTTCTTTGATTTGAGAACGTTCTTGTGGTGTTTGAGGGAAAACAATCCATTTTTTGATGATGTTGTTGTGATTGAGAGCTACAACATCAAGTCAAATGCTGGGTAACTCCCACAACCCTTTGATACGACCCTGTCGCAAAAAAGTTTAGGGCGCAAAGCACCTGAAAAAAGGAAATTTATAATAGAATGGATAATACGGTATTTCATGTGACTACCATTACCAATACACAACAAAAAATATACATAAGACTTACCTTTATTTCCAGAGATATCTCTAAATATCCTTTTAATGAGGTTGAAGAACGTAATTCACGACAAAGCTTTTTATTTATGCCTTTGCTGAGTCTAAAGTGTTCTATATGTAAATAGTGATTCTGGCATTTCATCAACACTTTCCATTCTTAGAATAAAAACACTACGTACTAGGTAGGTACCTAAGTCACACTAGCACTAAAATTCTATTGAAATAAGAAAAAAAACAACACATTAAACACTTGTAACAATGATTTCTTCCTACAGCTGTTTATGAAATTGCCATGTTGTTTCGTTATCTACAGGGTCTTAGCGTTCGCTAGCGTTTCGATCAAGAGAATCGACTACGAAGCGAAATCGCTTGTCAAAAGTGTAACTTGGCTAGGCATTTGTATGGAAATAATCGTTCGATGTTGTCGATTCGTTTGGTGGAATAGAAATGTGTGTACATTGTCTACCATTATGAAAACAGATCACGTGACATATCTAAGGCTTATGTCAAATCCATACATTTTTGGACTTTTCTACTATCGCTTTCGCTAATCGATTGTTACGTTGTCTAGGCCCTCTGAACACGCCGCGCGGGGTCAGCGCACTAGCAAGCTGTACATTGCGGGCTGTAAAGCGTAACAAAAACATTCAAACATTATTAACTCTGGCTACAATTTTTTTTAGACAACTGTATTTTTTTTGTCATTGTTTTGGGGTGTTGCACCACCACTTTTCGTTTTCGGTAGTCGTCTTTTTACACCCGATATATGGCCCGATTATGATATATGAAAATATGTGGTGTTAATACACCAGCCTTGTTAAGCCGTGTTGGCCGAATGGTATGTACCCCCGACTTTCAATCCGAAGGTCGTGGGTTCGATACCGGCCGTAAACCAATGGATTTCTCTTTCTTGAAAAGTGTAAGTTCACATTTAACACGTGCTTAACGGTGAAGGAATCATCGTGAGGAAACCCGCGGCTTAGTTAGCTTCAGACGTATTGACCTGTTCTTTCCTGACTAACAGCTGACTAAGCTGAGAGGATGGTATAGGTGCTGGGCAAGCCTAATCTATCAAACAATGTCCGAGGCACTGCAGCGTCCCGTACAGCATGATTACCAGTTGCTATCCATAAAAGATGCAAAGGCCTTACATTTTTTTAATACACCAGGTGGGCTTACGGCTTGTATGATACCAACTTTAGGCGTAGTATTACGTAGCACACAAATACTAATAAACGGCGCATAGGCGTAGGGGAGAGTATGCTATTACCGCGCGGTTGATAATTTCGCGCCCCTTGGTTTCTCTAAAACTATCAACAATACGCGCCCGCAATGTTAGTAAAATCATAGCTCCACGCTCCTCTTACCCCGCTCGAGCACTGTCAGTTCCCACCGAGCAACCATGGAGGAAGGCTGCGCGCTTTTATTTTTCCCGCGCAATCGATATATTTTTTCGGGTGATTTGAATAAGAGGTGAGTCAATGAATATTTCACATTCAGTTATATATTATACGTATTTTTAGGGGGAAAATAGTGTACATCTTATGTGTAAAGTTAGTTTTAATTAATCCTTTGAGTTTGTTTTTGTTTTTAAGGTTACAAAATAAAATTACCTTGTTTGATAATTTCGCGCGTAGGGCGCGGTATTATCAAACCACGCGCGAAATTAACGAGTATGAAAATACCTATGGCAAATTTGTTTATTTACAGAAAGTGACTTTCGTGACACGGTAGGTGACTGTCGTAAAAGAGATGGCTGATCCTCCTGCGAAAAAGAAAAAGACATGGAATCCAGAAGACATGATAACCGCGTTAGCGGCTGTAAGTAATGGCAGCAAGATAAAAACCGCGGCTAGGAATTTCAACGTTCCGGAATCTTCTCTCTAAGATTGGGAGAAGATTATAATCCTCCCATGGGTCGAAAAACCACATTTACTTATGAAGAAGAAAAAGAAATATGCGAGTATATAAAATTATCAGCCAAGAAATTTTACGGAATAACTCAGCAACAATTACGAAAATTGGTTTATGATTTCGCCGTAGCAAAGAACATCATTCATTAATTCACCTTTCTAATTAACAATTTTTTATGACTGATTAGTTTTTGAAGTAGAAAAGATCTTCTGTTTGTTAACTGTTAATTATTATTAAGGAAACACAGAACTGAGATGTACATATAATGTTGAGAATGAGTTAATTTTATAAATATAAATACATAAGTACCTTCGTATATTTTATTTTTTTCCATACAAATAAAAGAAATGTCTTAAACTTGTCACTCATTTAGGCGAATACTAAACATTAATTTGTGAAAGCAGGAATCTGTACATATTTCCAATTCGGGCTCCAGGCTTCCACTCTTACTTCTTACTTACTGGCTTCTTCAAATGACTTATTGCGTAGTGATGATTTCATTGTCATTTGTAGAGGCGCGGTTTTATCAGACCCAGCGCGAAATTACCAACCTGGGGCACGATATTACCAGAACAGTTTGATAATTTCGCGCTTTCCCAAATTTAAGTTATTCGCTTGTATTATTTTTGTGTGTTTATTTTTGATTAATTTGAAGTTTTGTAAGTGTAGCCAGATAAATTCTCTACATATTAAAATATTTCGAATTTATTTTAACCTAACTTGAGCTGAGTTATAAAATAATTCCCTTAGGGGCACGGTAATAGCCAACTCTCCCCTAGTTCTCAAATTACAAGCGACATGACGGACGACCTCTGTGACGCAGTTGGATTAATAGCTGGCTAAGACGCAAGAGCGGGTTTGAACCTCACCGGGGAAAAAATATTTGCTTTGTCTTCAGATAATTGTCTCGGGTGTGGGTGTTTTCTAAGTATGTTAAGAAAGTATTCACAAAAAAAAAATCAACCATTTGGTAACCTTAAGACAAGCTCTGCTTACTTTGGGGCAAGATGCTGCTTCGTGAAATGTCCAGCATTATATCGTGATGCATAGCGCTGTCTGTCTGTTTGTCTGTCTGTCTGTCTGTGCATGAGACGATTACAACCGAACGCGTTGACCGATTTACATAAAACCTTTTTTGTTAGCACCGTCTTAATGAGAAAAGGGTACAGATTTATTTTGGTGACCCTAGGGTCACAAGGACCGGAGTTATTGTGACCTCAAAAGGTCACCAAAAAAATAAAAGTCTTCAAATGGCCGAAAACGTCCAAAAACCCAAAAATGTCATTTTTGACCATTGAAGTATTATTACTAGCGTATAGAATTGACACCCGCGAACAACAAGTTTGCGCCATGAGTTGTTGCCGGCCGGCAACAACTCATTTAGTCGTTCGTCGACGCCCATCGCGACCGCATGCGAATAAACCCAAATTAAAAATGCCGTCTTGCGTGTTAAAAACGTGTAATTAATCAATCAACTGCGAAGAAAAAAGATAGTGGCGTGACTTATCATCGGAAAGTAAACAGAATATCAACCAAAACCAACTAAAATTAATTTTTGCACATTATTTTCTATTGTACTGACATTTTGTTTGAAAATCATAGATTATGAAAAGTGATTCGTACAGATGGAATGTGTAGGTACCTACTAAGGGTTGGCGACAAAGGTTTAACTGATTATTTTTAACTCATATTACTCGCCCTATGCCGTCTGTCTGATCAGTAACAGTAGGTACTCTAGGTACCTACTGTAGGTATCTTTTGCAATCGTCATTCATTACTTATAAACTAAAGCTGTATTATACCTATTTGTTGTCTGAACAAATTCTTAATGTAATAGATTGACGACCTCTGTGGCGTGGTGGGCGAAGGTTCGCCTGCGATGCAGGAGGTGGGTTCGATTCCCGCCTTTGGACAAATGTTTAGTGATCGC
Organism: Pasiphila rectangulata; assembly: GCA_963082625.1. Taxonomy (NCBI): domain Eukaryota; kingdom Metazoa; phylum Arthropoda; class Insecta; order Lepidoptera; family Geometridae; genus Pasiphila; species Pasiphila rectangulata. Next base: position 5,173,660 of record OY720244.1, on the reverse strand, counting down.
TGCAGATATTTGTTCTGGGTGTTCAGGTCATTTTCTACGTATAATAATAAATAAATAGGTATTTATGTATTGTATTGTATTTATTATATCAGTTATCTAGTAGCCATAACAAGAGCTCTGCTTAGTTTTGGGCTAGATAATCATAATCATTTCAGCCAAAAAACGTCCACTAATGAACAAAGGCCTCCCTCATGGGCCTCCATGAGGGGTAGTTGCCATACTCACCACGCTTGGCAGGCGGGTTGGCGAGCGCAGTACGGGATGTTGGTATATGGAAAGACGCTGCTGCCCATCTTTCGGAGGTATCCCTTAGCAGGCTCTTACTGCATCCACGGGCATGAGAGGAGGGGCAGAGTGAAATAAAGTGTGGGGTCTAGTTAGTGTAAGTACCTACCTACCTATGTACGTACTTGTTGGATAAAATACCAATTTATTTAAAAAAAAAATACTTTAAACGCTTAACGATTCGTTTTAATTTAATGTAAATATTTTTACATTTTGAAATATAATATTCATAGGTACCTACTGCATTAACATTACTGCATTAATAGCTGTCTGAAGTGTCCCTTCTGCGATGAAAAAAATCTATTAGAGCGACAAAGCGAGCGCGCCCCGCGCAGGCACCCCCGCTGTCATCAAGTTGCGACACGTTTTTTGTTTGGTATAGCTACTCTAACTATTTGCAACTCACTGTTTTTGACCTTTAAATGTAAAAGGAATCAAAAATATAAAATGAAATCCTTAGAATACATTGATCTAAGGTGTGTAATGTAAAACGAAAAAGGGCTGTATAAGTTCATACTTGCTCTAGTATGGTTCATACCTAAACAAACTACATCCTTGCAAGCAGACTAATTAGGAAAGAAAAATAGACTTGAGGAAAAGTTTCTAGAATTTATTTTCTGTTCTGAGGCGTTAATTATCTTTATTCCTTTTACATTGTCTAGAGGAAAATGATCTTCAGATTATATCCATTGTTTTGCGACCTCGGATCAAAATCTTACACGAACTAAGATGATACGATTTTACGAGCTTAGCTTTTGTATTACAAATACAACTTATTCTGGTTCCACACGAAAATCACAAAACGGAACTCTGCGTCACTGTGTGTTTCCTTAAGAGCTGATTTATCTCAGCAAATAATGACGCTTTAAAATTGTTTATAAAGCCTCCTGCCAACCCGTGTAACTAATAATGCCACCTGAAGGGAAAGTACTCTTAATACTGTAGATAGAAAATTTTACTCAAAAAAAACATTCCTTTATTTTTGAAAAGAATGATTAAAGATTTTAGAAAATTCGCTTGCCACACCCAGTAATCGAACTGACTAAAATATGTAAAAATTAAACCCTGTACTTACTTTTATTGCATCGGTTGTTAGGGTCAACTAAGAAGATGAGATTACTTAGGACAAAAAATGGTAAACTAATGTCCTTTGCCCAACATTGGGACAACGTAGGTTAAAACAAACTGCTAGCAACGGTTTTAAAGGAGTATAACATATAAGTCGTAATAGTTCTAAGGTGCAAGATGATATCATAATGGCTGAGTTCACACTTATTTTTACAACTGGCAAGACTTTCTACTTTCTTTCGTCTGATAGAGAAGAATGGAAGAAGAGAACATGTTGTGCCGACCCCAAGTAAGGGCAGGGAAATGATCATGACTACATATCTACTAATCTACTGTTTTCGTCTGACATAACATAGAATCTGACATACATGGAATAATCTAACAACAAATGTAGAAAAGTAACCCAAGAAGATTGGGAGCGCGATTTTTACTTTGATAATAACACTATTGTAAGCGAACAAGAGTGAATTATTAATCTGCAAGACAGCAAGACTGCTCCAGCGATTCTGACTCAGATTTAGTCGACAACGATTTAGATTGTGCACCTCTAACACCGTGGGGTGCCGGCAGTAGAAAGTTACCCCTCCTCTCATGCCCGTGGATGCAGTAAGAGCCTGCTGAGGAATACCTCCGGAAGATGAACAGCAGCGTCTTTCCATGAGAACATGTTTTTTTTAATCAATAAATTTAAAGAAACAGAAGAAATTTGCAGTAAATCCAACTAAAAAAAAATGTGAGTAAATGCGTTAGAGGTCAGCATAATTTCAGCCGTAAAACGTCCACTACTGAACACAGGCCTCACTCATGGATCTCCATGAGAGGTAGTAGCCATACTCGCCACGCTTGGCAAGCGGGTTGGCGAGCGCAGTACGGGTTTTTGATACACGGAGAGACGCTACTGCCCATCATCCGGAGGTATCCCTTAGCAGGCTCTTACTGCATCCACGGGCAAGAGAGGAGAAGCAACATTTTACTGCCGGCACCCCACAGCAAACGTGCCTTAGTACCTCCTTCAATCACACCTTATGAAGTAAACCAAACCAACAAAATAATTTAACTTTTAAGTTTACTAAGACTTCAACAGGAAAAATAAATATTTCATTGATGTATTCATACTTAAATACCACACAGTTATATGTACACACATAGTCACCCACCTCATCATCATCATCATCATCATCTTAGCCGTAGGACGTCCATTGCTGGGCGTAGACTTCCCTCATGCATCTCCATGTGATCATGAGGGGTTGTTGCCATACTCACCACGCTTGGCAGGCGGCGTAGCGCAGGATGTTGATACACGGAAAGACGCTGCTGCCCATCTTCTGGGGGTAGCCCTTGGCTGATTCTTACTGCATCCACGGGCAAGAGAGGAGGGGGCAACATTCTACTGCCGGCACCCCACGGCAACATGACTGAGTAGGTACTCGTACCATCTAAGCTGAAATGTAGGTATGAATGAATTCTAGACTTGTTGCTATAGAGCCTGTGACTTACAAATGATGCAAACAGGTAAATCACTGTGATTCATTTATCAGTGTGTCTACCATGAGTTGTCACTGTTAGATCGGCTGCCGTTACTACAACTACTAATAGTACCTTACTAGAAAATAAATCTATAAATTAACTTGACACTGGCGGAATTGTGTAAAACCAAACACAAAAAGCCATTAAATAATAAGACAAGACAAGTACGGTACTATGACATCTGTCAGATTTGTAACTCAATGCAAATGAAGCCCAACCCAGCTGTGGGTCATTCGTCATCTCGCAGATTTGAAACTCGCTGGAATCCGCGAGTTGGCACCTTCTGATTTTACTTATTTTTATTGTCGTCAACTCGCGTGATCGTAAATATCCGACGTATTCATGTACAGTCATCTACAAAAAAGTTACCTACTTTGAATGTACCTATAGAATAAAATATTATTTGAGTTTAAAATAAAAGAAAATATAGTTTTTGAGATACATAATAACATTTGGTAGGTATAGTTTACTGCGTATTTTAGTACCAAACTATCCGCTAGAAGCGCTGTATGCGCTGTACAGGTTCATACTTATTTAAACTACAGTCGCGAGCGAGTATAAGATTGTGAAAACTTATAGTATACCAACCTATTGAGACATTGCATTGATTTACAAATGAATTAGTTATCTAAAGGCACGAGTCATCATTAGACGTGGCTTAAGTCTTTGTTAAAAACAATTGATCTCTAGATGAAGTATTCAAAAGTTTTCGTAATTTTGTGTCAGTACACCACAATTAATTACTGACGTGGCTTATTGAAAATCATGTTAGGGAATTTAATTTCGTTGTAAAGTAGTATTTTGTTTGAAATGAGGGTCTTAATTGTTGGTGTGTTGTGGTCTTTTTCTGTTTTGTTAATTCATAGTGCAGGTAAGAAGCAACGCGAATTTTCGTCTCGTTTCAACTAGTTTTGTGTTTTTGAACATTTGCCGTGGGATGCCGGCAGTTACCTTCCTCTCTTGCCCGTAGATACAGTAAGAGTCTGCCACGGGATACCTCCGATAGATGGGCAACGTCTTTCCGTGTATTAACATGCCGCACTGCGCTCGCCAACCCGTTTGCCAAGCGTGGTGAGTATGGCAACAACCTCATAGTCAGTACTTGGATCTTCAATTCCATGAGGGAGGACATGGGGGAGAGGAAGATAGCAGTGACGTCCTTCGGTTGTGATGATGATGATGTTGATGATGAAACATCTGTTTTACGATAAGCATAGACTTAGAGAAGTGGCTATCACGGGTATACAAGGAGTGTTATTAAATTTTTTGACGACTTCCGTGGCTCAGTTGGATTAATAGCCGGCTGCGACGCAAGAGGTTGCGGGTTAGATTCTCATCACTTCAGCCGTAAAACTGTGGTAAAACGTCCACTACTGAACTAAGGCCTCCCTCATGGATCTCCATGAAGGGTAGTTGCCATACTCACCACGATTTGCAGGCGGGTTGGTGAGCGCAGTATGGGATGTTGATATACGGAAAGACGCTGCTGCCCATCTTCCGGAGGTGTCCCTTAGCAGGCTCATACTGCATCCACGGGTAGGAGAGGAGGGGTAGCATTCTACTGCCGGCACCCCACGGCTAACTGCACGGGCACGGTTAGATTATCGTAGGACACATATTTGTAAGTTTTCTGCAGATATTTGTCCTGGGTCTGGATTATCTATAATGTTTGTATATTCTATCAACCATCTAGTTAATAGCTCTGCTTATTTTAGTAGGGTTAGATGGTGTTGTGTGTAATGCCCAGCATTATTTATTATTTTTAAAATTATGGCTGTTTTATCGCCATAGCTATAGTATAGCGGTCCTATAGCTATCTATAACCAAAGATTAAGGTTATGCCGGTACATGCTGAAAGCCAAATTTGTTTGGAAAGTTGACAATTTGTTAAGGTTAAAATGGCTTCACCAAGCGTCTGCGCCAAGCTGCGATTCTGTGCCTTGCCCGCTGACGTCGGTCGTGTCCGCAACCTTAGACTGAGGCCAAACTAGCGTAATTTTAAAAATTGTGAGTTGCGTAAAATGAGTCACAGAATTTACGCTGATTTCGATTTCATACTAAAGTCCTACTTGTGCCACACAGCGACGCAAAATGTGCGCTTGAAAAAACACTCAATAATAATTCGACACGTGTTTCGCCTCTCTACAAGGCAGCTTCAGGAAAAATCAGCTCCCAACACCAGAAACAACGACATTGTTGATTTTTCTTGAACGCGCCTTGTAGAGAGGCGAAACACGTGCCGAATTATTTTTGAGTGTTATTTCAAGCGCTTATTCGATAAATGCTTAGCGGATTTTATAAGCTTTTTTTATATTTAAAGTGTAAACCCACACTAAGGTATCATTTATAGAAATGAAAAATGCAATCAAAATTTTGTCTCCGACGGGACTCGAACCCGTAACGTTCAGACGAACACATTTAACACAGGCTGCCTTTACCATTCGGCTACGGAGCAATTAATGTTCCGTAATTAATTACGGAGCGTTTAGCGGATTTGTTACTAAATATTTGTTGTTGTTGTGTCGCCGTGGGGAGCCGGCAATAGAATGTTGCCCCTCCTCTCATGCCCGTGGATGCATTAAGAGCCTGCTTAGGGATACCTCCGGAAGATGAGCAGCAGCGTCTTTCCGTGTATCAACATACCGTACTGCGCTCGCCAACCCGCCTGCCAAGCGTGGTGAGTATGGCAACTACCCCTCATGGAGATCCATGAAGGAGGCCTGTGTTCAGTAGTGGACGTTTTACGGCTGAAATGATGATGATGATGATTTGTTGTTCATTTAGATATTTGTGTCGGAGGTTATTCAAAATTTTTCATTTTATAAAATTGTTGTTGTTTTCTATAACTGTTACAGTTGTTAAACGATCGGAATGCAAGACCAATGAGATGCACGTGGAATGCACGTACTGCGGTCCGAAGACCTGCGAAGACCTCGGGTATCCGATACCCTGCGCTGGTGGCACCGGCGCGTGTTACCCTGGCTGCGTTTGTGTGGACGGGTTTGTGCGGAACGGGAATGGAACTTGTATACTGAAGGAGGAATGCCGTAAGTCATCATCTCAGCCGTAGGACGTCCACTGCTGGACATAGGCCTCCCTCATGAATCTCCAAGTACTGGTCATGAGGGGGCTGTTACCACAACATTCTACCGCTGGCACCCCACAGATTTGCCATCGCCCCACGGTGTAAAAAATATTGTTTGATATTAATAAAGTAAGAAGTAAGTAAAGGTGCCGGCAGTAGAATGTTACCCCTCCTCTCATGCCCGTGGATGCAGTAAGAGCCTGCTAAAAGGGTACCTCCGGAAGATGGGCAGCAGCGTCTTTCCGTGTATCAACATCCCGTACTGCGCTCGCCAACCTGCCTGCCAAGCGTGGTGAGCATGGCAACTACCACTCATGTAGATCCATGAGGGAGGCCTGTTCAGTAGTGGACTTTTTACGGCTGGAATAATGAATAAAGTAATTGATAAATCATTTACCGTGGGCTGCCGGTGGTAGAATATTGCCCCTCCTCTCATTCCAGTGGAAGCAGTAAGAGTCTGCCAAGGATTTCTCTGTAAGATAGGCGGCAGCGTCTTTCCATGTATCAACATCCAGAACTGCGTTCACCAACCCGCCTCCCAATCGTAGTGAGTATGGCAACAACCCTCTCATAATCTTGGAGATCCACGAGAGAGGTCTATGTCCAGCATGGTACACATGGACAACAGTCATATGGCTGACATGATAATAATAAAAATACAATTAGTTAGAAATTTATAGGCTCCCAAACTTCTTTATAACTGTGATTCAGAAGCCGAAAAGAGATCCAACTTTGGATCCGTCTACAGCATGGTATCGCATTGACTAGTTTAAATGTAAATTGCACGATAAATACCGCTTAAATATGTTTTAATAACGATCGCTTAAGTTTTAAACAATACTAAATGTTTTAGCCGGGGGGTGCCGGCAGTAGAATCTTAGCCCTTCTCTCATGCCCGTGGATGCAGTAAGAGCCTGCTAAGGGACACCTCCGGAAGATGGGCAGCAGCGTCTTTCCGTGTATCAACATCCCGTACTGCGCTCGCCAACCCGCTTGCCAAACGTGGTGATTATGGCAACTACCCCTCATGGAGATCCAAGAGGGAGGCCTGTTCAGTAGTGGACTTTTTACGGCTGGAATGATGAAATGGTTTCGTCGTGTGGGTTTGGGTATGCATGTTGCACTAACAACCTAGTTCTCCCTGCATGTGCATAATTAGCGGGCGGGAGGGCGGTGCATATGCATCTCAGCATTAGCGGAATTACAACTAGATATTTTCATTGCATTTTATTGAAATGGTTTCCCTTTCAGCATCCTGCGGTGCCGATGTCAACGCTGTAACAGGTTGCGGCAACCACTGTGGTAGGTCCTGCTCAGACCACAAAGAAATAGACAAGGAGTGTCTCTCCGGGTGTAGGTACAACAGCTGCGATTGTAGGCCAGGGTTCGTGTACCATGAAGAGAGAAGGAAATGCGTGACGGAGAATGAATGTAATTAAATAAATGACGTGAAAAAGTCTATTTTTTCATTACAATACTTTCTGAAAGAGAGACGAACGCACATCTTGACAAATGGACCGTTATAGGTTAGAGAAGTGTAAAAGTGCATAATACAAACTTGAAAAACTAAACACGTTTAAGGCAGCGATGTATGACGCATCCCTGATTATACTCGTAGCGACGATTCACGGTGTCTGCTTGCAGGCGTCCGATGAAGCGTCGGAATTTGACTCCCTTAGGCCAGAATTCTACTCTAGTATAAATTGATATTGAGAGGGCAGGCTTTTGCTCAGCTGGATACTATTGGCTGAAAATACTAATTCTTATATTCTCCGCTATCATTGACAGGCAATTACTGAGGTAGATTCCGCTCAGACTACACAAGGAGTCACTTTCAGGATGTCGGTACAAAAACTGCGATTATAGACCGGGGTTTGTGTACCATGAGGAGAGAACAAAATGTATAATGGAGAATAAATGTCAATAAATATGTAAATGGCGTAGTTGCAATATTTGTTACGGCGACGAGAAAGACCAACACAGTAAGCGCTCTGTATATGTCAGTTCTCGGTTGCCGAATAAACATACTTTATAGCGAAACGGTTCTAGAGCGTTTACATACATCTGCAAGTGATTCTTAGTACAATGATGTTCGATACACCTAGCTAGAAGAGGGCTCGACACTAAGGTATAGCTATACAACCTGTTTTCTACTTATCATTTAATTCCTTTAATTGAATCAAACATTTGAAAACATAAGATTGTTCATCTCCACTTTCACCCCTTTTCAAATTTTTGAATTGATTTCTATGAAACTTTCAGTTTTGCATTCTACAGATAATTTCCATGATTTGATATTAAACTTGGGTATATTTGGAAACATTCAGTTATTAATCCCCAGCGTCACCTATATCTTTTAAAGACTTAACCGATTTTGAGAAAACATACCTACACAGCTAGATAACCTACTTTTAGGTAAAAAAACCGAACAAGCCGGGTTTCGAAAAGGCTACAGTACCATAGACCACATTCATACGCTGCGGCAAGTGATACAGAAGACCGAAGAGTATAACTTGCCGCTATGTCTCGCGTTTGTGGACTATGAGAAAGCCTTCGATTCGATCGAAACATGGGCGGTGCTCGAGTCTCTCCAACGATGCCGAATTGACTATCGGTATATCGAAGTGTTGAAGTCTTTGTATAGAAACGCCACTATGTCTGTCCGAGTACAGGAACAGAGTTCGAAGGATATTCCCTTAAAAAGAGGCGTAAGACAGGGAGACGTTATTTCTCCGAAACTGTTTACGACCGCTTTGGAAGATGCCTTCAAGCTCTTGGAATGGAAAGGACTAGGCATCAACATTAACGGCGAATACATGACTCACCTTCGGTTTGCTGACGATATTGTGGTCATGGCAAAGTCGATGGAGGAACTTGGCACGATGCTCGAAGGCCTCAACCGAGTCTCCCAACGGGTCGGCCTTAAAATGAACATGGACAAGACGAAGATTATGTCGAATGTCCATGTTGCGCCTTCCCCAGTTATGGTTGAGAACTCGGCTCTCGAAGTTGTCGACGCGTATGTATACCTAGGACAAACAGTCCAATTAGGTAGGTCCAACTTCGAGAAAGAGGTAAATCGACGAATCCAACTCGGATGGGCAGCGTTTGGGAAACTACGCAACGTCTTTTCGTCCAAAATTCCTCAGTGCCTTAAGACGAAAGTCTACAATCAGTGTGTGTTACCAGTGATGACATATGGAACCGAGACGTGGTCATTCACGATTGGCCTCATGAATAAGCTCAGAGTCGCTCAACGAGCTATGGAGAGGGCTATGCTCGGGGTTTCTTTACGCGATCGAATCAGAAATGAGGAGATACGTAGAAGAACTCGGGTCACCGACATAGCCAAACGGATTAGCACGTTGAAGTGGCAATGGGCAGGCCATGTAGCTCGCAGAACAGATGGCCGATGGGGCCGAAAAGTTCTCGAGTGGAGGCCACGGACCGGCAAGCGCAGCGTAGGACGTCCACCAACAAGATGGGATGATGACCTGGTGAAGACCGCAGGTCGACGGTGGATGCAGATCGCTTCCAACCGCATTAACTGGATATCCATGAGGGAGGCCTATGTCCAGCAGTGGACGTCCTACGGCTGAAATGATGAAAATGATGAGGTAAAAAAAACTGCCTTCAAATTGGTGCTCTAGTTTAAGTACAGCTGGTCCACAGACAAAATCACAGTCACAATACACATAGCGGTTTAAGCGTCTAAACGTCTTGTGGTCTATTGAGTAAAATTCGAAGCAGAATACGGCGTCATGGATAGATAGATAAATCTTTATTGTACTTAACTTAATATAATTAAAAAAAAACAAAACAAACTTTATTCAGTGCGGCCGCATAGACCATATTGACACGTCACAAATAATACATACATAATGCTTAGTTGAATTAAATAATGACTTTTGAACATCACACATGGACAACAACAGTGGACAGCCCGCATAAAACTCAACAGGTTTTTACCCCTGTTTTCTCAGGGTTTAAAAATAAAATCACGTCATATGGCTCATCTAGTAGGTATATTATACTGATTGAATTATCAATACAGAAAATAAATTTACAATAATATAAAATCAGATAAATATATTAAATATTTATCTAAATAATTATTAGTATGTTGCATAGAGGGATCAAAAGATGAGGCAACAGTACAATAAGCCTGTTTGCGAACAATTTCAATTAAAGTGTAGATTTTTATTTTTTAATATCGTCAAGTATTAGCACTCTGGTAATTACCCGACCTCTCTCATCAGCTTTAAACAATTTTCTAATTAGCTACCGACCAAGATTCTTTTACGAAGCACCACTTTTTTTTCAGAAACATTTTATAAGGAAAACAATGTTCGGAAAATCTGGAGTTTTTTGATGAAAATCGAAGGCTCTATAATTATGTTTTTGTTAACAGAAAATAGACGAAAAGGTTTTTGCACGTTTTTTAATGAAGGATAAAGTAGATCATAATAGTTGCTGGTAAAAATGCCGTGGGGTGCCGGCAGTAGAATGTTACCCCTCCTCTCATGCCCGTGGATGGAGTAAGAGCCTGTTAAGGGACATCCGGAAGATGGGCAGCAGCGTATTTCCGTGTATCAACATCCCGTACTGCGCTCGCCAACACGCCTGCCAAGCGTGGTCAGTATGGCAACAACCCCTCATGGAGATCCCTGAGGGAGGCCTGTGTTCAGTAGTGGACGTTTTTTACGGCTGTAAAATATATAATTAATAGTAGCTGGTAAAAATATATTAATAGATAGATTATCTCTTTATTGCACGTACGCCATAGTCACACATTGATAAATGGATTGTTAGTAGGTCTTATAGATGGCGCAGGCGGGTCGGATGATTAACATCTTCCGACTTTAGTTACATCTCATTTTACCAACAGAAGTCTAAAGACTCGCCTAACATTAAAAACATCTTAATTTGTTTACTTTATACGATTGTATGGTGGGGCGTCGGCAGTAGAACGTTGACTTCTCTTACCCTTGCGTGGATGCAGTAAGAATCTGCTATGGGACACCTCCGAAAGATGGGCAGCAGCGTCTTTTCGTGTTTTCAGCAGTTAGCGCAATTCTTTATACTTGGCTCGCCAACCCGACTGCCAAGCGTGGCGAGTATGGCAACAACCCCCTTATGGAGATCAATGAGGCGCGATACTTTCGTATGTACTGTACCTAATTGTACTCATAGTAGGTACTATACAAATTTAAAAAAATAGTTTTTACTTACTAAGTCCCCCCATTAAGGCCTTCGGTATGTAAAAGAGATTTAGCCGGCACATTATTCGGACAGAAGTGCCTAGTTCTGAAGCAATTTGATCTGAAATGCTCAAAGAATATCAAACAAACTAAACACCGCAACATAACAAATTATATATATACATAGCCACAGGTGTGCCTCGATACCTCATATCGAGTTATTTATAAACATTTACTTACATTCTTTTTGTAATAAAATTATATTTCTTTCATTAATTTATACATTCATTTCTGTCGGTAAAGAGCTACCACATGTATAAAAAAACTCCAGAGATGGCGCTGTGAGTAATAATAATATAATAATTCTGGACAAATCACACAGCACCATCTAGCCCCAAGCTAAGCAGAGCTTGTGTTATGGGTACTAGATGACTGATATACTTAATACATTGTACTACATAGATAGATATTTTTATTATATATAGAAAAACACCCAGAACACCCTGAACAAATATCTGCAGATCGTACAGATATTTGTCCCGAGGCGGGAATCGAACCCGCAACCCCTTGCAGCGCAGGCGGACCTTCGCCCGCTGCGCCACAGAGCTCCTCAAATGGCTGCCAACTCTATTGATAAAACAGTTTAGGATTTAGAATCTATCATCTTACCATGATGTAGCATGTTTTTTGTTGTAATTACGACGCTGCAGTGCCTGGAACAATTGTTAGATGGTTTAGGCTTGCTTTTGACCTATACCATCCATTCAGCCTGAGTAAGTATTATAGTGTTTATCTTGTGAATTACTAAAAAATACATTCTTTGTGTTTTAGTGCAAAGCAATTGTTTATATAAAACTAAAGATTCCTGAAGCTTTCGAAGGCGATAGTGGCAGGGGTAACTACTACCGGCACCCCGCGGCAAAATATTATGTATATTTTTATATACATACTAGCCGCACCCCGCAGTTTCACCCGCGTAGTTCCCGTTCCCGTGGTAATTTAGAAAAATCCCTCCTTAGTGCACCTCTAGGATACTCAAGGTATATGTGTGCCATATACCTTGTAAGTTGAAAGTAAATTTCAGGTCTCTAGGACGACCACGAGGTTTAGGCTGTGCGTTGTCTGTCAGTCACTCAGAGAGAACGGAAGAGTTTTATATATATTGATATTTGCCGCAGTAGTTGTCTAGACCGTGGATAGGCCTTGGCAGATTGTTTCTGATCTGCCAAGGCCCACTTTCGGAAGATGGGCATCTGCTTTCCGTGTATCAACATCCCGCACTGCAATACCCGCCTGCCAAGCGTGGTGACTACGGCAACAATCCTCATAGTCAGTTCTAAGAGATCTATAAGGGTGGCCATGTCCAGCCACAGCAGTAGACGTCTTACGGCCAACATGACATATATTTTCCTTCTTTCTTTAATCTCGCTTCAAGTTACTAAACCGGTATGACTACTGCAAGATAAACAGAGTCATTATTGACTCGTGAGCCTTAAGCTAGATTCACATTTGTCTGACGTGTTGTGTCGTGATGCTCTCTGTCGTGATGGCTACTGTTCACATCTATATGACGCGTTATGATGCATTATGAAGCATTTTTTAATCAGTCCTGTCTTGGCTTCGGAGAGTTTAAACATCGCATTGTTTTATAATGAATCATCCGATTCAGATTCATATTTTGAGGATGATTTGCAATTTCATACTTGCACGTGCGTCACTGACACGTCACAACAACACAATGGCGCGCGCACAGCACACTAGTCTGACCCGTTGCGCCGGGCGCTGCACCGCCCTCCGCACCTCACCCAACCTGACGCAGACCGGGATCGCTTCTGATGCGACACAACACAAGCCGTCAGAACACACTGCATCAGAGATATGTGAACGCTAACATATTAAATGTATGAAACCGATATCTTTCTGATGCATCACGACACAACGCGTCAGACAAATGTGAATCTAGCTTTACAATGCTGTCGTTGACTGTCATTACTCAAATCCAAAATTGTCAATGTCAAAAACCAGTAGTGTTATCTCGCGACAGGTATGCAACAGGCGTATATCTCGCGATCAACGCTCCAACAGGCGTAAATCTCGCGATCATCGCTTTTAATAGTCAATATTGTGGTAAATAAAAGCAAAAATTGACGTATGACAGCGATAATCGCGAGATATACGCCTGTTGCAAAGCTGTCGCGAGATACGTAGTCGGCCTGCCGCTCTAGAGCAGCAGGCTCGCTTATAAATAAGACGACGCATAGATACGCAATTCACATTGCCCAACTCAGAAAAGCTTCACGGAAAAGAACTCCCCAACAAGTGGAAACTACACAGACGCAAGTAAAGAAAACTCCAAGTCAATTACTGACAGAACAAACATTTGCTCTGTCCAATTCATGCCCAATTAATAAAGACCCGTGTGGTTGATGGGAATGATTCCCTGACGACTTTATGGGCGCAGTGGGCTCTTTTATTTCTATTTTATTTATTAGACACACAAAGCGATACAAATATAATAATAAAAACACTGAAAATGGCTTAAATCGCAACTCACGTGTGCATAAACTTACGAGTACAACACAATTCATGTTCATAATTTCAACCGTAAAACGTCCACTACTGAACACAGGCCTCCCTCATGGATCTTCATGAAGGGTATTTGCCATAATCACCACGCTTGGCTCATTGGCGCTTGATCCATTAGGAAGGCCTTTCTCTAGCAGTGGACGTGGACACCAGTTCTACGGCTGAGATGGAGATTAAAAATTAAATAGAAATTTGTTAAGGACCTGCTAAACTGCGGTTAGAAATAAAAATAATTCATTGATTAGTAAATGGAAATTATGAACCTTAGTGGTATCCTTTACTATGATAAAATAAAATAAATAAAAAATATAATAAATGTTTATTGCAATTACTTAAAAACTATACACACAGGTTCTGGAGTCACCCTTTAAGCAAAATTTGCTTGTGTTGGGTTGTGTTTCTGTGTATGAGCGCGACTGTACAAACCATGTATTGATCAAACCTTGATCAAACCCCTTGCTGTATTTCCACTAATATCATATTTGTTTGACACAATTTTAAGTCTAAAAATATACCTTTAGAAAGTAAATCGAAAATACTACTATGGCCACCCAGCAGTGGGCGAAGTCGTGATGATGATGTCATAAATCAAATCAATTATTTCCCACGGTCGTCAAAAGTCCTAAATGATTTCCTAACTACACTGAACTTTCCTAAACACAATTTCCTATTGTATTTCGCGCCAAATGGATCCACGGAGCTTTCAAGCTTTCCCGAGCTTATGAAACTATCCTTAGCCGAACAAAAACTTTCTGGAATGTTCCATGAATGTTTCCGCACCGCTGGATTGATTTATTGCTCTGGAATAGTAAGCACATTTTGTACACGCAAGCCTTAGTGTTTCTTGTCCTAGAATTTTTGTAAGGAAATCTCAAAAATATTGTGTTATATGAAGTTTTATAGGATTGTTATATAAAGTGTTACGCCTTTACGCGTAACATATGTATATAAAGTAGATTGTAACGTTTCATATGATATAATAGCATAATAAGCTTGTTTAAAATATCCTTTGAAGCGACATTTGTAAAGATTTTTTAAGATGTCGTCATTCAAATTGTAACAAGACATAGAATGCGTGATGAAACTACCTATACATAATGAAACCTAAACATAATATGTTCAGGCAACATAATTATATTGCTTATCCATTACGCATCGGGCATATTATGCTGTGGGGCAGCAGAATGTTACCACTCCTCTCATGCCCGTGGCTGCAGTAAGAGCCTGCTAAGGAATACCTCCGGAAGATGGGCAGCAGCGTCTTTCCGCGTATCAACATTCCGTACTGCGCTCGCCAACCGCCTGCCAAGCGTGGTGAGTATGGCAACTACCCCTCATGGAGATTCATGAGGGAGGCCTGTGTTCAGTAGTGACGTGGCTGAAATGATGATCCATTACGCGCTCCAAGAGGACGATCAGCCGCGCGAAATGGATACCGCTTTGGTATCTGTTGTGGGTATTTTACCGCGTATCAAAGTATGGCGCGCTGTCCGGATGGGACGGAATTTACATGATTTGTGTGACGGATCATTGCGTTCCCTTCAACATGGAGCTATAGACGCAACATTTTTTTTAGGCGTGGAAATCATCTAATGACTTCTCCCGCTCGGGAGGCGCGGGAGGGCGTGTCAGACTTTTACTGACTAAAACCACACCTGTGTCCTTCAGTTCCCCTTTGCGTTCTAGGACTACGGGTTTCCTTTTCAGAAATTCCCCGCGGTCCTAGCTTGCGGGCATAGGCCCTGTTGGGCCCCTACGGTTTGTTACTACTATCTCTTTGAGGAACTCCTCAAAGAGATAGTAGTAATCACTGGAAGAGCTGCCACGCGAGCCAGTTGCATTTACTTTAGCACTATAGCACTTCACATTTGGAATGTTCCGCGGAATGCAGTCTCAGCACATGTTGTGCTCTTGGTGCGATCATTCATGGCGTTCGCTCCAGGAGTTTATATATCAGCTATCATGGCCCATATTCATATGGCGCTGGTGAAAGGCTAATGATTTATTCGTTTCAAATAGTGACCTTCTATGACAGGAGTGTTCCGTGGGGCTCTCTTGCACTAAGATACTGCCAAGGGATACCTCCGGAAGATGGACAGCATAGCATAGATATACTAGGCAATTGCAGTACGGGATGTTGATACACGAAGAGCCGTACATGACTCGCTAACCCTCCTGCCATATGCCATGAAAGATTGTTGCCATACTCAACTCCACTTGGTTTAGTATGGCAACAATCTCTCATGGCCAGTTCTTAATCCTTGAGGGAGGGCTTTATCCAGTAATGGACAGTTACAGATGAGATGATGATGCCAAGAGTTGCAATATCTTTGATCAACTTTTACATTGCAAATTTGTAGCTTTTACAACTTACCCTAGGTCCTAAGGTTACCTCAGCTCTCTTGCAGTTGACTGACACTGTGTTATTAAAATACCAATTTTACGCCTCAACAGCAAAGTTTGAAAGTGAAAACTTTGAGTTTGCTCCGAGGCCGCTAAACAGGAATGTCATTCAAGAATTTTAAATTAAGGTTCAAGTTTTCATTACATCATTGTCGTCTTTAATCAAGAAAAGGTTTCGGCTCTGTATTTTTCCAAAACCGTTATTCTGCTAAAGAAGGTTTTCGTTGAATAATATTTTTCTGCGCTTTTTTGCCGAATTCTTTGCAGAAAGTGTTATCTAAGGGAAATAAAGGAATTTTAATTAAATAAGCCAGATTACAGGTCAAGCCGTGGGGTGCCGGTAGAAGAATGTTACCCTTCCTCTGTTGCCCGTGGATACAGTAAGAATCTGCTAAGGGATATCTCCAGAAGATGGGCAGAAGTGTCTTTCCGTGTATCAACATCCCGTACTGTGCTCGTTAACCCGCCTGCCAAGCGTGGTGAGTATGGCAACAACCCCCCATGATCAGTACTTGGATCTCCAGTCCATGCGGGAAGCCTATGTCCTACGGTTGTACTGATGACAGGTCAGAAATCACAGCACCGTCTTCTCGTCTAGTTGAATGAGTAGTCCGTTGATGAAGGTTGTAATAAACATTTAAACAATACACTGTTTAAGATCAGGTTAGTACATATAAAGTCAAAGTTAATAAGTGTAGTCAATAGAGCAAAACGCTAAATAGAACAGTCAATTTACAAAAGAAAAACAAGTCACATTTAAATTGAATAAAGCACATAATTGAATTCGTTCGCTTCAGATAACTCTTTTCCAAGTGACGGAAAGAAGCGAACAAGAAACCTCACTCTTTCACTTTTAATTATAGTTGGACAACCCTTGTGCGATTTATCAATGCACTGGTATTATAGTCTACGATATAATAGAATAGAATAGAAAACTCTTTATTGCACACCACATAAAAAAAATAGAACATTAAAATCAAAATATGACCTGATATAATGATTCTCTTCGAACCCAAAAGTTATTTAACAAATTGTTTCATAAAATGACTGAGTTCTGAGGTAAAAAAAATATTTAAAAAAAATATTTTTTGAAGTCGGTTAACAATGAAATAAACACAAGGTGGTTGGGTTTTTCACTTGGTTTCACTTAATAATGTTAGTTTGCTTTTAATCCCAGTTCCGATCAGATGGGGTCCATGATAAATCAAAGAAAATACTTAAATGTAAGAAGCAAAATTATATTATAGCAGTTAGGGTATTTTAAGCAATATTTTAGAGTTTAGTGGTATGTAAGTCGGGTATATAAAATTTGAAAATGAAAAAAATTCTACATTTTATTGTAAGAAAATGTAAAAATTATAGTCCCTATCCAGTAAAAAAAATAACTATACTCCTCGTGCGATTTTGATCCAGCTGTATAATATATTCGTTGACCGGATTTCCCGTCCGAATAACATTCAGTATTCAGTTTCAAATCAGTTTGTCATATATTCTCAAACCAAGCGACGGATACCAGATATCGTATACCATTTTTAATTACACATTCATCGTAAGACTTTCATTAGAAAAATGAATGTTGTTGGGCATGGCTCTAGGTATCAGGCTATAAAATTGTTTAATTCGCTTCCGATTGACCTAAAACTCATTGACAATCCGTATATTTTTAAATACAAATTAAAAGAACCGTTTTTGTTGGAAAAGTGCGTGTACTCCTTGGATGACTTCTAGCATTGCTAAATATCGTATAATTTTTCCATATGTCATAATTTCCATAATTGCATGCATGGTAGCTGTATTCTTGAAAGTGTTTGTTATTGTTTATTTATTTTGATGCTTGTTATTTTTATTTGTGTTTAATTTTAAGAACATTCAAATACAATTGTTAATTGTTTGTGAATAAATAAAATGAAATGGAATAGAGAAAATCTTTAATTTTTTTTCTGATATGTTAAAACACGAATTGATTTATCTATTCTGTATTTATTCCCAACAGACACATCATTAGACGAACAAAGGGTTAAAAATGGCAAATTGCCTTTTATATCAAATAAAGAAAACTTCAAAAAAGGCCAACTTTCGATTCTTAGGAGAGTTATATTAGCCACCGTTAGAGCATAACATTTAATCAATTTATGTTCTGAATTATTGATGACTTGTCAAAAAAGATAATTTCCATTTCTTCACTTATCCTCGTTCGCGCAAATCATCCAATCTCCTCAATCCATTTTTTTTAGGGTTCCGAACAGAAAAAAGGAACCCTTATGGTGTTGCTGTCTGTCACAGCAGGAGTATCTCAGGCTTTGCTATCGACATTAAGTGTACTTTTAAAATGCTTATTAATTTAGAATGCACATTGTATAAGACTATAATAAAAATTGAGACCCCTTTCAAAAAGTAAGTTCTCATAAAGGGCTTAATTCCTTCATTAAAAACCCATCTGTGTTTAAAACGATGTAACCATGCTTCATCATTTCAGCCGTAATACGTCCACTACTGAACACAGGCCTCCCTTATGGATCTCTGAGAGGGGGAGTTGCCATACTCACCACGCTTGGTTTGGGTCGGCGAGCGCAGTACGGGATGTTAATACACGGAATGACGCTGCCCATCTTCCGGAGGCATCCCTTAGCAGGCTCTTACTGCATCCACGGGTATGAGAGGAGGGGTAACATTCTACTGCCGGCACCCCACGGCTGACTTATGAGGGAAAAATATGAACCAAATACGTCCCCCCGAATTTTCAAAAACTAAATAAATGTTGACTTTCGTAAAAACGTATTTGCATCATGAATCAGTAAAGCCGTTCATACCTTACAATCGGTGCTTTCTCCTCCCTCTAATAACATTAATTTATCAGCGTTTGTCAGACAATTCAGTTTATTTACTCCAAGTCAAAACGAATTTGTATTTTATAGTTGAAAACGTTATTTTCTAAGTCGATGAGAAATCTGCTGAGGATTGAGACAAACGACCGAGATCTATCTCCGTCCCATCGCATGATAGAACATAAAAGATAGCTGCAATTAGTTCAATCACCGGCACAATATAAGATAAGTAAGGCAGTAGCACAGGACCGGCTTACATGGCGTACGCAAAGGGAGGGCTACACCCAGCTGTAGGTACCTGCGGGCTTCGGATGATGATGATGAAGGCAGCAGGAAAGAACTTTGCTGTTTATTTAATACTAGGCGCACTCCGCGGCGTCCGTAGTTCCCGTTCCGTGAATACGGGGATAAAATATAGCCTATGTTTTAAAGATAAATATAAAGACATTTATTTGCAAAAAACATGTGTTTACATTTTCATGCGAGTTTGTTTCATTTTTCATAAGGCCACAACATGCTTTACCGAATTCGGTATGCAAAGTTTTTAAGAGAGGCATGCCAATATTACAAAAAAATCAAAGAAAATACTACAACTTAAATTATAAATATTATTTTGGTAATAGGTATATTAAAAATTTATTAAAAACAATTATATGTCTTCCTCAGGGATATCTAAGTAGGTACTGATCATGAGGGGTGCTTGTCATACTTACCACGCTTGGAAGGCGGGTTAGCAAGCGCAATACAGGATAAAGATACACGTCTAATGTTTGCCATGCATGTCCGTGGATGTTGTAATAATCTCTCAAGGCCCCCGGATGATCATCCGGAGGCCTTGATTATTTTTAGAAATATGTATGTATTTTATGAGTATGTATGTACATTATACTATAGAGGTACATGATATTTTGTTTAATTTCGCATGTATTAATGATAATATTATGTTTCCTATTTACTATTTTATCTTATTAGTACGCCACCGTCACCGTTCTCATATCCTGTTCATCCAAAGGTTTACTGAAAGGGATCGCTCTCAGCAATAAGGCCGCCCATTGTATGTATTTGTGTTATTTTTGAGTCGGTGTGCAATAAAGTTATCATTCATGCATTCATTCATTCGTTCACTCTACACCACACCATTCTCTCAGCTTTGTCGGCACTCTGTAAAAATCTCGGTCGTTGGCACTCTTGACAGAGCGGTCGTGGTCATTATGTTGGGCAGATGTTATTCGCCTCGCAGTTTCTCGCCATTTCTGTCTGTTGCTGGACAATCTAGTACATTCAGGCAGGTTGTTTCCCACTGCACAGAATTAATCTGATCAGTCCAGCGCATCGGCGATCTTCCTTGCCTTCTACTCTTCCCTGATCAACAAGACGCTCTATGGAGTCAGGATCTCGCCTCGACACGTGTCTTGAGTGTCGCATATTCAAGTTCTTTGGAAACGTGTCGAGTCGCCTACTCTAGAAAACAATGACCTACGATACTATCGTCAGAATGGCAATCTTTACGTAATGCCCATAAGAGTTAGTTTGGCTTCAGTACGATTATCGCTATTTGCATTCTGGAGTAGGCTCACTGCACTAAAGTAGATAGACGCTGCTTGTGGCCGAGTTCTCGGAGTAACGAGACATTGGTGCGAAACTCAGTCCACGACACCCAAGTCAACAAAAACTTTTCCTAAACCTTACTGTTGTTAACCATACTGCTTTCTCCCTATATTGTGGCTATTATATTTCTCCACTAATTACATTATCTCCTTTATTTTTCTCGGTGATTTGACACAAAAGCAATTTGATAACCATCCAACGTCCAACGGGATTCGATCCGTTGTTTTTGCACAAGCCACGCATTTCAAATGGATTTGTACCCGTGACACGTAGGATGGATTTTATTGTTGTTAGATAGTAAACATATTTTACTGTGACGTCTATCTACACTGATAGTAAAGTTTGGGAATAAAGCATACGTTATTGCGATGCCTAGAGGTAGACCTCAGTGGCGCAGCGGGAGTTTGTCCGCTTGCGACGCAACAGTTTGCGGGTTCGATTGCCGCCTCGGAACAAAATTTGTTTGTTGACATTTAATGTCTGTACGATCTGCAGATATTTGCCCCGGGTGTTCTGGATGTTTTTCTATATATCACAAAAAATATCTAGTTGTTTATTTATTAAGTATATTAGTCATCTATTAACCATAACACAAGCTGTCCTTAGCTCAGGGCTAGATTTAAAAGTTAACCCTTCATCATTGATTTGTCTGTTTGGCTTAATTTTGTTCATGTTCTTTTTAATCCCCGACAAAAAAGGGGGGCGTTATAAGTTTTTTACGCTATGTGTGTAAGTCTGTGGCACCGTAGATCTTAAATGAGTGGACCGATTAGAATGCAGTTTGTTTTTATTTAAATGGAAAGATAGAAAGAACAGCCCGTACTGCGCTTGCCAACTCGCTTTCCAAGCGTAGGTAGTGAATATTGCATGATCAGTACTTCCACAGAGAGAACTATGAGGCAGGATAAGTCCAGTAACTGATGATGATGATACAGTCCAGGCGAAATTAAAAAGATTTGACTAAGAACATCTTCTCTTGTTTATCTTCGAAAGCCTGTAGCAGGTTTTGGCTGAGCACATTAAAAGTGAAAAACCACCGTTTTTAAGTGCTCTTAATCCACTTTCTTCAAGCACTCAGGGGGCACTTAGTAAACTACGAGGTCCTAAGCAACGTGATTAAAGTGAAATTAGTACCTTATTCTAAATAAGTTTTTAGCTAAGCTATTCAGAGGTTCCTTTAGGTTATTTTAAGGTAAAAAAGTAAGGCCTTCGCATCTATTATAGATGATTTATACAGCGTTAGCCACTGGTAATCATGCTGTACGGGACGCTGCAGTGCCTGGGACATTATAAGATGGTTAAGGCTTGCCCAGCACCTATACCTATATAGTATAATGTACGAAGTATATCAGTCATCTAGTAATAATCATCATTTCAGCCATAAAACGTCCACTGATGAACACAGGCCTCCCTTATGGATCTCCATGAGGGGTAGTTGCCATTCTCACCACGCTTGGTAGGCGGGTTGGTGAGCGCAGTATGGGATGTTGATACACGGATAGACGCTGCTGCCCATCTTCCGGAGGTATCCCTTAGCAGGCTCTTACTGCATCCATGGGCATGAGAGGAGGGGTATCATTCTACTGCCGGCACCCCACGGCGGCATAATAATCATCATCTAATAATCACTCATAACAAGCTCTGCTTAGCTTTGGGCTTGATGATGCTGTATGAATTGTCCAGCACAATTAATATCTATTTTATATTTCAGAATGTTACACATTACAAACTAAATTAAATGCGTTTATTGAAAAACCACACATCAAGCATTAGTAATTTACTAATAAGATGTAAATATACAATACAGATTTTGAGACTACAATTCAAAAAGCATAAAAGTATAGTGTGTCAGATGTTCTGGCTCAGAGGAACACTGGTTAAAAGGTAAATAGATGCAATACCGCCGTGAGAGAACACACAAAAAGAAATATGATTGAATAAAATAAACCTAATAATGTGAGAGGAATAACATAAATCAATTCTACGTATCGGGATACGTAGAATTGTATTGAGGAGAGAGCCGGAGTTAGCGTATTCGTCCGGAATTTTCAGTCAGTAACCATAAACTATCAGTCGGACACTAGAAGCAATTAGCTAGCCGGAAATAAATTTAAGGCGACGCATTGATAAACATGGCCGTGGGGCGCCGGCAGTAGAATGTTGCCTCTCCTCTCATGCCCGTGGATGCAGTAAAAGCCTGCTAAGGGATACTCCAGAAAGATGGGCAGCAGCGTCTTTCCATATATCAACATCCCATACTGCGCTCCCCAACCCGCCTGCCAAGCGTGGTGAGTATGGCATCTGCCCCTCATGGAGACCCATGAGGGAGGCCTTTGTTCATTAGTTTACGTTTTATGGCTGAAATGATGATTTATAAACAATTATTTGAATGTTATTGTTGAATTACAATAGTAAAACGCAGACTGAGGTGGCCGTCTGCATACAAATTGACGCGAAAAGCTAGCTTGAAATGAAAAGTCGTAAGCGCCAAAACAGTAATTCTCGTTTCAAATAAAAACTGTTGGTATTTATGTAAAGTCGAACCACCATTCTGAAAAGGGTGTATAGAGGTAGACTTATGTGTACAGAACATAAGAGGCATAAATCGGTTTTGTTCGCCTGAAAAGTTGATGGTTTTATAGATTGTTTGTTGATGTAAAATTTAACTAATCGAGTAAACCTACCAATTTGAAGTATAAAACACGAATACTTACAACATAAAATATCAATTCCGAATGTTTTGTAACTGCTGAAAAAGTTGAATTCCCTAACGTCAATATCGTCAAGCCGTCGTCTTAGGCATGGCAACTTCGACAAAGCCCTTCTTTATGATTAAAAGAAAAGCATGGCAACTTATTCCGTCAAATTCGCGCGGAACGCTGTGACAGCGCTGTCATTGTCATGTCATGTCAGCTTATTTCGGAAAATCAGAAAAAGTTCTATAAGTTTTACAATTTCTTCCCCTTGCCAAGACCACGTTCTTTCCCCTCAGCCCTTGCTATCCCACGTGACTACGTGTTTTCTTACTGTTCAACTCACGACACTCTTCTGAACAAACACAGAGACCGTCTCTTCTAAAATAGCACTTCTTGCACTGGCATTTAGGATTACAATAGTGTACGAGAGTATTGCAGACTGTTGGTGGGTCAGTTACGGCTTTGCAGTACTCTGATTGGCAGTTTAAGGTACAGGAGTTCTATTCCTCGTTCTGTCTTGTACTGTTCACTGGAGCTGAAATTTTGTAAAAGATTGCGAATTAAAAATAGCGTTAAACAATAAGTTACACATTCATCGCTAGACAATTTAATTGCAAATTGGACTAACTTACTAAGTGACGTCCTATCTAATTTTGTGAGTCATTGGGTCCAACTGAGTGAATGAATCAGAACAACGTGATTGATTTGGACCCAATTACGAAGTTAAATGAGGAGAATGTACTCCTCATTTATCGTCGTTGAATAAACTATTTTAGAAACAGAAAGTAATAATACAGAAACGCTGAATTTGAAGGATGGGGTAAATGACAACCTTATTCAGATAATGGTGCAATAGAAAATATTATGCCAGGTGCGTGTTGGACCACGCGCTATGAAGGGTTCCGTAGTAAACCGTTGACCTGTTGTTAGAAGTTGGTGTCTGTTTTTTTGAGTTTACTAAAACATATTAACAGCAATTAACTGAGTTGTCGCTTAAAATTTTTCCGGTATTTTAAGGAAACCGCATCACTTATCAAGCGACTAGAACAAGACAGCTAGCTTTACCCCTATAGTTTTCCTAGAATGTTCATGGATGAATGTTCATTTCATTTGGTTCCGTTCTTTTCATTTGACGTACGGATCCCTAAATATGCTAATTTGGTACAATGTGTCATCATCATCATCATCCACAGCCTGACTACCCACTGCTGAGTACAAGCTTCCCTTAGTTTGTGCCATCCATTACGGTCCTGTGCTAGTCGCTGTATAAAGTATAATTTCTCTAACATAAATCCAATCATTCCAAAATTATTTATATCATAATTGGTTGTAATTTCATTCAATTCCTTAGTTAAAATGATCAAAAAAACTCTTTGTAAGAAATGTATGGAAGCTCGTCCTTCTTCTTTGCTACCTCCTTACGCACTTTCCCTCTTTCAAGCTCTCCAGAGTCATCATCATCATCTCATCCGGAGGACGTCCACTGCTGGACAAAGGCCTCCTTCACGGATCACTATGTACTGATCATTAGGGGTTGCTGCCATTCTCGCCACGCTGGACAGGCGGGTTGGCGAGGCTGCCCATCTTCCGGAGATATCCCTTTGCATATATTTACTGCATCCGCTGGCAAAAGAGGAGGAGTAACACTACTGCCGGGACCCCACGGCTGGTACTCACATCTCACTAAAAAGGATCTAAAATATCTAAAACTACTTAGTTGTGCTTACGACAGTCCGAAGAGACGATGCACCGAGGGTCTTCCAAGCTCAGCCGCCTGTAGTTCAACTGACAGACACATCCAGGGTAGCAAGGTGCAAACGGAGACGTCTCACAGACGGGAGATACCCTGCTGCCGTCGGTGGGGCAGTAGTTGGTGGGACATCGGTACGGACATGAAGAGAACACTTCATTATCTCCACACGGGTTTCCACCTAGATAAAGAGTTCTTTATCATTATATAATGACAAAATATGTAAGTATGATATTATAATTACAGTCTGAAATAGATGCAAAGCCGAAGTCTGCTGATTATATTGTTCCAGAACTAACCTGGACATTCACCAGGTAGCACACAGGTCCCATTCTCCGCCTTCAAATACCCTGGCTTGCACTCACAGCCCAGTGGCTCGCACTTCCTCTTGCAGGGGACGGCGTTTGGAGAGGAGCAGGTGGACGGGCAGGGTAGCGGACATCCCTTGATTATGGCGTTGGGGTCGCCATTGCAGGTTTTTGCTGGTGATGTAAGACTTGTTAGGATTAGTTAGTAAAACTTCAAACTTCAAAATCTCTTTAGGTAACACTCTCGCCGCACTCTGCGGTTTTACACACGTAGTTCCCGTTCCATAAGCTATAAAATAGCTTATGGAACGGGAACTACATGGGTAAAAATGCTATAAAATAGCTTATGTTGAAGTAAAGATGATTATATTAGTAAAGATAAGCTGCGTATACTTTATTAGGTGGTAGAGTTGGATATTGTCGATAAATGGACTATCCAACACATTTTTTTTAATTCTAACCAGTGGAGATTATCGCTTTCAACCAAAGAAACAAACTCTTCAGCTTTATAGCTTGCGTTAAAATCATCCTGAACTCGGAGACAAAACTTTGATTGCATTTTTCAAATCTTTACATTCAAGGGTGCTTGCAAAAGTTTATTACATAACGAGCCAGTAATCTTAATTTTTAATTTTTTTTGTTCACACACATAAAATATCACATTGACATAAGAACAACTTTCTCTAACGCAGTCCAGTAGGTATCTATTATACCATGAGCCAATAATTTCCTATTTTAATTTCCTTATTCACACACATGGAACATTGCACCATCACATTAACATAAGGAATTAAAATAAGAACAATTTACTCTCTCTAACGCAGTCCTCGATCTTGATACACTGCCATCCAGGCCCGGATAGCACGAACCCAGACTGGCAGTTGCAACTGTCCACATTGGCGTCTGAAGGCGGTATGTACGGGCAGTTCGGTGGGTTTGGCACTCCACAGGTGGGCCGGCACTCTTGTTGGACGTCGCATTGGTTTGCTGTGGATTGAGATTGAAGAAGAGAAAAATCATTTATTTTCTACACGCACAAATCTCAATACACAAACCACAAGAATATAATGAATAACAATAACAAAAATAGGTATAAGAAATAAATTATAATAATTTTACATTGAAGACAGGAGGAGGAGGATGTGGCGCTGGTAAAAAGCTCCCCAAATCGACATTATGTAGCACCTGGCAAAGCTAAGGTTTTACGGTACGTTTTAAGTTAGGGCCCCGAATAATTTCACGACCACAGAGTGAAAGGAGAGAAGGAGGAAATAATTTGAGCTGTAAAGGCAAAACAAATCAGACTAACCCTATAATAATAAATAATAATATAATAATATTTACATCGCAGTATAGAGATATTAGGATTAAACGCATTCATATACACAACTCTACAAAAAGCAGCCATTCTCAATACGTGTAGAATAGAAAAAAATTCCATGGAGATAGACCCATCATCCACACCAATAAATTGAAACACCAAATATACGCTGCATTTACTTGGTTTTTGTAACCCGTAATGCAGTTTATACCAGTCAGACGACTGAGAAAAAACAATTTCCCGATAATAATAATCATTTATTTCAGATATCAAGATCCATATAGGATATGTAGTTCGTTAACACTTAGCTTGATGTTGCGACTGCCAAGTGACACAAATAGAGCTGGGACAATGTTGAAAATACGACGGATAATGTTGGTTACGATGACTCATCCGTATCGCACATGACTATTCGTGCAGTCCCGTAAAATATGTCATTTAGAACTTTATGGGCGGGATTTTGATGACAGCTGTCGCAGCGATCAACTTTAATTTTACGGACTAGAAAAAATCTAGTTCTATGGAATCCAGATAATTAGATAGATAGATAACACTTTATTGATCACCACATGAAACATAAAATATTACATATATAACAACAAACAGAAACACAATTTGACAATTTTGGGCAATTTTGTAGAAAAAGTTCTTATTTGCGCAACAACTAACTGTCTAGTCAAAAAATATTCACACAGAATTATAATTTTATGCACGAAATTTATAATTATATCATTAGTGTTAAAACACCAATGATATAATTATTATTAATTTAATTTCACAATGATTATATTAATTTAGATGTATACAACCTAATAATGTTTATATGTTTTCTTTGTGATTTAAATGTATTTTTATTTGTACAGTAGGAATATCATGGGGAAGATCAAGATGTCGTCCCTCCTCTCTTGCGCGATGCAGTGAGGATCTGCCAAGGGATAACTCCGAAAGATGTGCAGCAGAGGCTTTCCGTATATCAACTTCACGTAATGTGCTTGCCAACCCGCTTGCCAAGAGTGGTGAGTATAGCAACATCTCATGATGGATTCATAGCCATCACCACTGTCCACTGCTGCGATGAACTCAGTTATGAACTAGTACGGAAGATAAAGTTTTTTAATCTAAATAGGTTAATTTTACGTATGCAGGTAATTTTATAAAAATTTAGTAGTTTAGTAGTTATTATTATTTTTTGTAAAATCATTTATTAATTATTTAGGTACCTAAAGAAATGTTTTGAAATAAATATTGTAATTCAACTATTGCTGAGACAGAACCTTTTGGCATACCACACTTTTATGAAAAACTATAACCTTCATAAGTTAGATTATTAATGTTTAAGGTGTAGTGTACCAATAAACGCATTTTCATTTCATTTAATTCTATTCTAATATATCTTAGGCCACGTGGTCCAACCGGCTTGTCCGTAGTCCATTTTCCACTGTATTTGCTTTTAGATTTTTTTATTGCATGCTTTATAGAAGTGAAAGAAGGGAAGGGAAGCCTTTGCCCTGCAGTGGGACACAAATGGCTGATAAATAAATAAAAAGCTTAAGGCTAGGCTTTATGGCGATTTTATTGACTGTGTACGAGTTGAATAAACGTTTATTCAATCTTTTTCCCTCGTTTCTGGAGAGTGTGTTTAGTTTTAGTTCCGACAAGGACTCCTGACTGTACATAATTTCCTTTGATATAATTCCCCCCATTCCCTTTGCCCCCTTCCGTTACAGTTATAGAAGAACGGATGTCAGTAATGGGGAGTATGCGCGGAAGTACTCTATGTTTCCTTTATGGTTTTGGAAACCGGTCATTTATTGACTTGTTATCTAATAAAATGAAAGAAATTGTTATTGAAGTTGTTTTACACAAGTTTTTTAACATCATCATCATTACAACCGTAGGACGTCTACCTGTTAGATATAAGCCTCACTCATGGACCTCCGTGTACTGATCATGGCGGGTTGTTCCCATAACCACGCTTGGTAGGCGGGTTGGTGAGCGCTGTACGGGATGTTGATAGATGGCAAGACGCTTCTACCCGTCTTCCAAAGGTATCCCTTGACAGATTCTTACTGCATCAACGGGCATGAGAGGAGGGGTAATATTCGGCCGGACCCCACGATAAAAATTGTTAGTGAAAAGGTTGGTCTAATAGCCCACTGTGGCGCTGGAGGTAGCGGGTTCGATCCCTTGTTGCTTTACTATAGATATTTGTAGATGACATCCCGATAGTCTAGGTATCATCTTAATATGATAAGTTCACAAAAAAAGCATCTTCGTATTCTAACAACCATCTAGTTTCTAAAGTACAAGCTTTGCTTAATTTGGGACTGGAATGGTGCTGATAAAAGGATCAACACATATCTGAACTGGATATTATTCGCGCTATTTACCTAAGACAGTCTTCCCGGGACCGCGAAAGTAGCAATCCTGTCGAATCGTCAGGCAAGTAAAGGTAAATAACGCGTTAAATACCCGGTTACATATGTTTGAAATGTGTCGCAATCGCGAACATTTTTAAAAGTCCATCATTATTATTCATTTAATACATACGACATTCTTCTTTCAGGACGCAAATACCACTCTCGTTTCTATAATACCCGACACAGCAGACGCACTGTGGTTGGCAGTTGTTCGGGTCGGGAGAGCATTCGGATATCGTGGTGAGATCATTGCAGCTCTCAGCTAAACATTCAGATGCACATGCATTCCAGACTTCGTTAGGTCTTGTGCATTCCACGGGAACTGTGAAAGGAGCGGGGTTACTAGAAGTATCATTTTCAGCGTTCTGTACAGCATTAATACCAGTTACATTATCTAGATCGACTTTAATAGTTGTGAAAGGCCTTAGTTCCATACATTTTTATTTTAAATAGTTGGACAGCAGAACCGGTACCACCACGATGAACTAACGTGTGTACCAATGGCAGAGACTCTGCTAAAAGTAGAAGGTTTTGTCATATTATCTAGGGATGGTATTTAATCCATTGGTATTCATTGGTGTTCTAAGCGCGTGACCAACGCTGCATTACGTCATCCTGAGGCATAGAGTTGTAAGGTCTCAAATACTCACGACAATCTGAAGCCAGAACACAAGTGTCATCA
This sequence comes from Pasiphila rectangulata, assembly GCA_963082625.1. NCBI lineage: Eukaryota > Metazoa > Arthropoda > Insecta > Lepidoptera > Geometridae > Pasiphila > Pasiphila rectangulata. The sequence continues at coordinate 5,143,895 of OY720244.1, read as the reverse complement.
TTGTAGCTCTTCCTCAAGTAATAAGGCTTGCACAAACATCCAGAGGGGCACGGCCGGCCAGGCTTACAAGCTACCTTCGTCTGGCTGTCGTCCTTAGGACAGTACTGGTTGGGGCAGCGGAAGGCGCATTCCGAGAACGTGCCATTCACGCCACATGGGGGACCTGGAGGGTAGAATGTTGTTTAACAACGGTTGGATTAAATTAACTAATTAAAAGCTGACTGACGCTAGACCGTGTCGTGTCGGAGCCGAGTATCGGCCGTAGCACGGTCAACTAATATTACATATATTTTGTATGGACACAGTCACGCTATACCGAGCGACAACTGAGTGACGGCCGAGCAACGGACAACGGACGATTTACTGCTGATGAAGAAGAAGAATTAATTTAGGTCTACCAATAACCTTACATTTGCATTGTTCGGGAAGAATACATTTTCCAGTGTCATCGTCGATGATAAAGCCTGGTTTGCACTGGCAGCCGACGGAGTCACAGGTGTGGCCGAATGAGCCTGCGTTGGGGACGCTGCAGGTAGATATACAAGGCCAGGGGCAGGCTGTGACTACGGCGTTAGGGTCTCCCATGCAGCCGGTACCTAAATTGTGTCAATTTTAACAGCAGGCTGATTACGTATCTAGCGACAGGTTTGCGACAGGCGTATATCTCGCGATCATCACTGCAACAGACGTAAATGAAATATTTGAAATACCTATTTATTTATTCACGCACACGCATTCGCGATCATTGTTGTCAATGGTCAATTGTTGTATTTAAAAGCAACAAACTGACGAACGTTTAAAAGCGATGATCGCGAAATATACGCCTGTTGCAAACCTCTCGCGAGATACGTTATCAGCCTGCCGATTTCAAAAAGGAGGAGGTACTCAATTCAACTGTATGTTATTTTTGTATGTCTGTTACGCGATTACTCCGCTAATTATTAATGGATTTTGATGATTAATTTATAATAACAACCCATATAAATTTTACGGTAATTGGTTGAGCGCTTATTGAATAAACAACCAAAATAAAAAGTATACATAGATGTGCTTGATTGAATCTTTGTTACATCAAAACTCCGTTGTTTTTAAAACGATTTGGAAAAAAATTTTTTTTTTCAACAGGCACTCACAATCAGGTCCCTATTTTCTCAAAACTCGATTCTGGAATTAAATAAATTGTAATAGAAGACACTGGAGTCCCCTAAGGCATTGTTTCATGCCTTAAATTTAAAGTTGCGGTTGGGTGCTTTTTAATCTAGTATAACTATCAGTTTTTTTATTGTTATTTGTTTTCTCTCTCAATGAGGGCTTTTTAATGCGACTTTAAAAAAAAGTAGTTGCCATAGACAAAGATAGATGGCGATGTATGAAATTCAAGTGTCGAAAATTTGCCAATAAAAACTTTGGGCTGTCACTGTCAACGCGTTCATACCCCTCTGTGTCGTTGCGTTGCGTGGATGTGTCAGACACTTGACTTTTCTGCAGCGCCATCTAGTGTCAAAATAAAAAGCGTGATTGTTTTTTTTTTAAAGCCCTCATTATAATCCTTTAATCAGTTATGTCTTTAACTTCTTAAGATTTCAAATGTCTACATACATTTTGATAATGGCAACATTATTAAAATACTCAAAGCTCGATATATAAAATCAACTAGCTTCTGCCCGCCTCTTCGCATGCGTCGTACCCAGATAAAAAGTAGACTGAGTGTTAATCCACCTTCATCTGAATGTGTGCAAAGTTTCCGATCAATCCGTGGGGTAGTTTTTGCGTGAAGCGGTAACAAACCTCCACACAAACAAACTTTCGGCTTTATAATATTAGTGGGATTAACAATGAACCTAAGTCCCAGCAGTGTATAAACCTTTGGATAATGATGATGATTATGACGCAGTTTCTTTAGATAACGATTTATTTCGTTGTATTCCAAAGTATCAAGACAAGGTTTGCTACTGCAAAACACAATTACCAAAAGTTCCTACTTTTGGTAATTGTATTTGGGGCGCGTGCTTTTGTTATCTTTAACCGACTTCAAAAAAAGTAAGAGTAGACTAAAGTCGGTATCTGAAATTGTGTCTTTTAAAAAACAGTTCGCTTGACGCATTTGGGAGACTTTTTCCGTTATACTTGAAGTTGACGGATGCTTTCATGCATCCGTCAACTTCAAGTAATTGCGTTTTTAATTAAGGAACACTTTGTTTGTTTTTAGATAAACAAGCTTTAATATTATAACTTTTGTAACGTCATCATTATGTTTAAATTGTAATCATATATCGCTATTTTCAAACTGTAAAATTCACTCGCAAGCATTAAAAACTACTGGTTAGATTTACACGAAGAACCACAAGAAAGATAAGAATTTTAATCATCCTCATAGCATTCCTGTTCCTCTCTACACTCTACTACACATAAACAAAAGAAGAAAATAAGTCTACACATTAATTTCCATTTTGTAATCACTTAAATTAATTCAAAGTGAATTGCAAAGTGAGAATAAAAAACGAAAAGCAATTTGAATACCAACTATCAACGGAACGTGGATAGGTTTTGTTCTGTCGTTATGTTGTCTTGTCTGTTCTAAAAAGAAAAGAAGGAAAGAAAGTCCCATGTTGTGCCCGCAGGTCCGTCTCAACTTACCAGGGCATTCTTCAACCCTGATACAGGGTCCATTCGTATCAGCTAGTATATACCCAGTTTTGCATTTGCAGCCATCTTGATTGTCCATGGTGTTCGAGGTGGGCACGTGACAGCAGCCTGGCTCAGCATTCGCGTAGGTTGGTCTACATTCAGGGGCGATGTCGCAAACTTGTGCTGAAAGGTGATCTCATAATAAAACAATCAACATTCTGAGTAGAATTTTGTTTTTCATACTTTTGGCAGGGTATGAAAATAAATAAAAAACTATATTAAGTCCGTCAGTTAGTTTCACAATCTTTGTAGAATTAAGGGCGAGGTACAAATCCACACAGGAGCATTACAAGGCTAACCTGGAAAGCACTCCTGGCTGGGTACACAGATCCCACTTTTATTTCTCAAATGTCCATCGAGACAATCGCAACCCTCCTTGCATTGCGTGACATTGCTGCACGAGTATGAGGTGAAGATGCTCTCGCAAGTTTGCGGCGGGCATTCTATCGCACATTTGCTGTGAACCTCGTTGTGACCGCAAGGTTTGGGATCTGAAATTTAAATGAGCGGTCCGGATTAAGTTTTTCTTCTACAAAATAGCCCCTGAGGACCTTTCGGGACAAATCTACAAAGACTTGTTTTGTTTACAGCACTATTACAATACAAGTTCCTTCGGTTCCTTTGTGAGTAAAATGTTAACGGTCTCTTGTTTGTTCGGGAAATGTACAAGATCACCGTACAAACATTGCAAGATAGGGAAAGCTTTTAAGATTGTTGTCGCACGCGTTTGGTTTGCCGAACCATTTTTTTTCGGTACACTTACATATAGTTATAGTGATGTAGTAAATGTCATGTAGATTTTGTACTCGAATCTAGCATGGATGCGAAGGACGCTATTATTACCTACCTAGCATTATGTGAAGGAAAACATAGTGAGGTAACCCGCTTAGTAAGCTTCAGACGTATTGACCTGATCTTTCCTCTGACTAATAGCCGTGTCATACGACTGTATACGGTGTTGTAAGTACACCACATAAAAACTGAGCCTTCAAGGAACGCCTGGCAGATGTAAAACATTTTTAATTTAGCTAGAACTTCTAAATTATTTTAGGTAAGCGGCAACTAAAAATATATAATATTTGTGAAATTTTTGGCTGCTGAAAATTTATCGAACGTTAAAATCTGACTAGTTACAGCCATAATATATCGCTGACTTTACTGTAGAACTATAAAAGGGGAATAATTCCACCCTACATTCTTTGATTATATATGTATCTCAAAGGAATTTTGCAGCGTTTTCAATGACAACTTCTTGTTGGTCAACATAAAACAATCATCGAAATTTTCACAACCAATTTTCACAATACAAATATAAATTAAACACACAAACTTGCTCATGGACATCTGCAATACCAGAGGTAAAGCTGATGCACTGCCGGCTTTTGAGAAGGAAGAATACCCGCCTATTACATGACCCCATTATCGTAGCTCCGAGGTAATAACGCAGATGGGAGTTCGCTCCGCAGCCTGATCGTTCGCGACAAAAAAGAGCGCGAAAAACGAGTGGTTCTGGAGAACCAGCTATCCAGATGGTGCGAATGAAAATTAGCTTTATGGCGATTACTTACTCGGGCACTCTTCGCTCGGGATACATTTGCCATCAGCATTCCTCAAATGCCCTGAAACACAGTCACAGCCCCATTCACAAGGGATGTGGTCGGGACACTTGTACAACGCTTTATACCGACTTTCGCATGATTGAGAAGGGCATACGATCTTGCACCTCGATAGCACTTCGTTCTTTCCGCAAGTTGGTATCACTGGAGCTGTAACAATAAATAGGCCTTCTACATCACACTTATAAGGCTGAAGGTTTGTTGGCATAGACGTATGGATGTTTGTTACATCTTCAAAACTATCTATACCCTACGGATAAAGCTAAAATTTTGCACACGTATAGATGTTGACCAGGATTAACACATAGCTTATCCGGGTACAAGCGACGAGAAACAAGCTAGTCTAAAATATATGTTTTATACAACGTCAGCAACTATATGGTATTCGTGCTGTACGAGACTTTGCAGTGCCTGGGACATAACATTTTTACATGGATTAGGCTTGCCCAGCACTTATACCATCTTCCCAGTTTAGTCGGCTGTTAATGAGAGGAACAGCTCAATACGTCTGAATCTGACCAACCCGCGGGTTTCCTTACGATGTTTTTCGTCACCGTAAAACACTTGTAAAATATGCACAATTTTTTTCAAGAAATCAAAATCCATTGGTGCACAGCCGGAGTCGAACCTGCGACCTTTGGATTGAAAGTCGTACATAACTTAATTTTTACCATTTACTTAGCATTAGTGGTAGTAGTATGTAGTCATATATTTATTAAAATTAATCATAGAGTCATAGAGAGCGCGCAGGCGCGGTCTGCTTAAATTCTATAAATAATCGTACAATTTTTTTATTGGGTTTTCAAAAAAACTAACCATTAAATAATCGTCTAAGCGTTTTTGCGTATTTTCTGAGATGTTCTTTGAGAGTATTAAATTGTTACACTTGAAGAACCTACAATAATTACAAAAACGAGCAAAAACTATCCTTCGTAATTTTTTATTACCAAATATCGTGTTTTGAACCGCTGAGTAATTAATCAATTAGTATTATAGTAATTAGTCAACTCATAACATATATTTTTTTCCGATAAAAAAATAAGGGATATTTGATCCTTTAAAATTGGATCGAAAATTGACTAATTTGAAATATCGTGGCCATAACAGTTTAGTCTGTGTGCCTAAAAAATACTTCTCCTTTCATTTAAACCTAATGTAAAAACTATGAGCGACTATTGGTTCTAATAACAGCTGTTCTAATAATAGCAGCTGATAACTGTTACTCGATGTTAACAAAACGCAGAACCCGTGACTCTAAACGAGTAAAACATTTCAACTGCTACAAATGCTTCCTTCCAATTTCCATTAGGGAAGTATCCTTTTGCTAGTTCGCTAAGCGTATACTTTTGTACCTCGAAACATACAATTTCAAGAGTGTACTTTGTATGATGGAATTCGTTTGAGAGAACTACTGCTACACCTGCGTTGATGCCAAAAAGTGCTTCCTATTGATGTGGTGCCAAAGACGTTACTAAAACAATTTTCACTGTCTTTTGAAATATTGAGAAAAATCTAACAAGGTTCGTTATCTCAGCCTAGTAGGACATTCACACCTGGGCATAGGCCTCCCTCATGGTTGTTGCCACACTCGCCACGCTTGACAGGCGGGTTGCCCAGCGCAGTGCGGGCTGCTGATACACGGAAAAACATTATAAAGATACACGGATATAAATAAAGGTAAATTACGCGACAAATTCCTATGTGTGTAATAAAATTAAATTTGGTCGCTAACAAAATGTTAATCTGGTCTAAAATTGTTTAATTTCACATCCATTGTTTAAGCCAGAGTATCTCAAAGAGGAGTACGTACATACGTTCCCTTTATGTAATTACGTACATGGGTAGGTAAGTCAGTTGATCCTAAAGTAGGAAAGTTAACGTTATGGCGGCTGCCTAGATACTTATTATTAGGTTTATGCCAAAATAATAGCTGAAATTCTTCTTCATCAGTGCGGCGCCACTGAAAACCAATGCTGTGTTTGACACAGCGTACGCTGAGTTTGCGACCACTTTTTGTCTATGGATTAAGTATATCAAATTAAACGAATTTATGTGTAGAAAGCAGATATTCTAGCTCTTAGTGTCGGTGGTAATTAAAATGTTTAATTTTACAAACGTGTTAGGAAGGATGTACATGTACGCCGTTTTCTTGAAAGTCTAATGCGGGTACGTGGAGTAGTTTGAGAAACCCTGTTCTAAGCCGACACGTTCATCGTTTCTCTGTAAAGCGTACATAAATTTATAAACAATAGATCGTGTATAATACGTATTGTTTGGCTTGGCGTCTGGGGATGAAAGTTAGAGTTAGGGCTTCCTGTAAGCTATACCTTAACTTTGCCATGGTTCTGAGCTGCTTTTGGTAAGTTATTTGGCTCAACCTTTAACTGGTGACGTCGGGCCTTACAAGCCTAGCAACACTATCAAAACGTCATTTAACGCCCTTTCTTTCTCTCACGTCCTATGTTTCTGCGTTTCGGTATCTTCGAGTTAAGTTGAGACCACGCCGCGGAGACAGCTAGCGATAGCAGTTGCGTCAATTAAAGCAAACTCAGCAAGTCAGACCGATTTAAAGTTTGACAGAGGCCTTCCTGTAAGCTATAACTTAACTTTGCCATGGTTCTGAGCTGCTTTTGGGAAGTTATCTGGCTTAACCTTAAACTGGTGACGTCGGGCCTTACAGGCCTTGCAACACTATCAAAACGTCATTTCACCCCCTTTCTTTCTCTCACATCCTATGTTTCTGCGTTTCGATAGCTTTGAGTAAAGTTGAGCCCACGCCGTGGAGACAGCTAGCGATAACAGTTGATAACATATGTCATCCCATATTTGTAGCAATTTTTATGTTTATTAGAATCTAAACTTACATAAAAACATATAATTATATTCATCAATGTAAGTTTTTGTACCTTTATGACTAAATGTTAATCTCATGGCAATTTTACCAATTATAAGGAGGACATATTTTAACTACCTGTTTCTTATTAAAACATATAGTAAGATTTCTAGAAATTGTTATTGTTTATCCCTATATACGCATTCTAACAGGATAGAAATACTTAGGTAGGCTACCAGTCTCCATTTTAATAAAATCGGCGAAACAGAATAGACGCTTGACAAGCCCCACGTTACCAGTAACGTTACACAAATGCTACGTCACCAGTTAAAGGTTAAGATCTGTTCGGACGCGAGTGTTAAGGGAATACAATTTTTAAGCGTGTGCTCTCGGTGTCAAGCTAACGGAGAAAATTCGCAATACCACACTGCGTTCAAAAACAGGGATTGCTGAAGTAAGTAAACAGACAGCCAGGCTAAAATGGGAAATTCAAGAAATCTCACTAATATTATAAAGCCAAAAGTTTGTTTAAATAGATGTATGAATGTTTGAATTTCGAATTAATCATTTGATTGAAGAACTCAGCAGAACTAAAGTCGGATGTTCTAATTAACGGTACCATTGTCAACAATATTAGTTAGTATGCAGATGACATGGTTCTGCTGACTCCGTCAATCAATGCTCTCAGGGAACTGGTCTTTGTGAGTCCTATTCGGGAGCGCATGGGCTCAAGTACAACGCGAAAAAGAGCGAGGTGATGCTGTTTATAGCCAAGAGTAAGACTCCGTTCCTTCTGTATCACTCGGTGGTACTCCTCTCTCGTGGGTAAAGAAGTTTAAGTACTTGGGCTACTGGGTCACCGAGGATATGTATGATGATTTAGATATTGAGAGAGAACGTAGGTCGTTGTCGGTCCGATGCAATATGCTGGCTCGCAGGTTCGCACGTTGTTCTGCCCCAGTCAAAATGACTCTGTTCAAGGCATTTTGTCAAAACTTCGACACGTGCAATCTGTGGTTTCGGCATACGCAGAAGGCCTACAACGCTCTTAGGGTCCAGTATAACAACGGTTTCAGGGTACTGCTGGGGCTTCCGCGGTTCTGCAGCGCATCGGGTTTGTTTGCGGATGCACATATTGATGACTTTCATGCGATCATACGAAGCAGAACCGCATCCCTGATGAGCCGCGTCCGCGGCAGCGCCAATAGTATGCTGGCCGTCGTAGCTGATTATTTGGATTCAGACTTCTTGAGCCACTGGGCGTCAAAGCATCAACCAGCTGCCCAGTTAGATAGATAGATAGATAGACTTTTATTTGGCAACAAAACAGCACAGACAAAACACAGTACGTATACAAGACCAAATTAAATAACTTATACTAAAAACCAAATTAAAAACTGAAAAATAATAATAACAGCTAACATACAATGAGATTAGGTAGGTTTTTTACACAAACACATAATAGTACAAAGATTTACCCTGGATAGTGACCCAGTTAGTGACGCAGTAATAACCTAGCTGTGTTCAAATGGTCTGAATCCAAACGTTTTACTTTATTTATGGTATTTTTTATGTGTCTATAAAATTGTTTTTGTTTTATTGTTTACTACACTACTAGTAAGTATACTTGCGTGTACTTACTTACAAATGGATGTATAATCTGATTAATAAATTATTTATTATTATTAAACTTATAAAACATGTAGGCATAATATGCATTACTATCCGCAGTGCCGGATTTACCAATAGGCTGTGTAGGCTGGAGAGGAAAATTTTAGGAGGCGGCATATTTAGACCATTACTTTTTTAGTCATAAAGTAACAAAACAAAAATATGTTAAGAGAGAAAACTGTCTTGTAAATTGAACAAAATGTTATAATACCTACTAATAACGGGAAAGAGTTGGATGTAAATGAGGATGATAGAGCACAAACCATAAAGTCGCAATTATTTTTTTAAAAAACCAAAAAGGTCAGAAGTGGCAGCTATTATGTAATAGCCTACTGGCAGCAAATTTGTAAATCCGCTGCTGACTATCCGTGCGACACCGAGGCGGGTCGGGTGAACAAAACTTACGTTTCGGGCATTGGTTCGCCGGTATGCAGACTTTTTCACCATCTCTCAAGAAGCCCGGCAAACAGTCGCATCCAGGGTAACTCTCCGTTTGTTTGATGCAGAAGTACTGTGTATACGAGATGTCGCAGCGCTGCGGTGGACATATCGTTCTGTTCTTCCTATATATCTCGTTCAGACCACACTTTGGTGGAGGTTTAGCTGCAAGAAGAATAACTATGTTGGATCAACATTCATTTTTAGGGTTCCGGAACAAAATGGTATAAAGAAACCCTTATGGTGTGACTTTGTCTGCCTACCTGGCAAGGCCCTCCAAAAAAATTAAACCGGCTTTTACTCAAATTGTATTTCAAAGAAATTAATAACCTTATCTACGATTCCGGAGGGATTCGAACCCACGTCCGTCAAATCGATACTTGACGCTTCCTAATAAAGCCGGAATTGCTTTGACCACTAAGCTGACCCATATAACCCATAAAGTTTTTGTGTTTTTATAGTGTTTAACCACACTTAGGTAGAAATGTTCTACCTAAGTGTGGTTAAACACTATAAAAATTACAAATTACAATGTTACTTACCACATTCTTCCTTACAGACACAAATATCATCTTTATTCCTGTAGAACCCCGGCTTACATACACACTGGGGTCTATTAGGGTAGTTCGAGTGACATTTGTTCTCCTTCCCAATATCAGTGCATTTGTCGAATAGACATGGCGGTGGGCGGGCGGAGTATATCTCGTTCGGCCTTGTGCATTTTATTGGCGCTGGAAGTAATAAGATTCATAAGGATCATTACAGTAGTAAGGTTTTTATTCCAAGGCATGCTGAAATATCAGAAGTTTTTTGAAATATATGCTGTGAGAAAATGAGGAAAAAACATTGAAGCATTTACTGTATCAAAAAGTAATGTATCATCTTTTATTTACTATCTGTCCATTTAGGTCCATTAATCGACAAAGTTGTAGTTTTTAGTAGTTTTAAAGGCTGCATTTTTTATTTTCAAGGCAGACAGAGAGTATCTTCTGAAAATCCGCCACGACAAAGATTGTGATATCAAATTCAATATGTGTAATTCCGTAGAACACAGAAACTTCTTTGAAATGTAGATTAAGAAAAGAAAAACAAAAGAAATGTAAATTGAGTAAGGCTCATAATTTAATTCGTTCGCTCTTTAAATCTTTATGTTGAAGTGTTTGTATAAAAACGCCACTATGTCAGTCCGCGTACAAGAACAGAGTTCGAAAGCAGGGAATCGCTTTCGAGCTCAGTACGATGCTCGAAGGCCTCAATCGAGTCTCCCAACGGGGCTTAAAATGAACATGAACAAGAAGAAAATTATGTCGAATGTCCATGTCGTGCCTGCCCAAGTTATGGTTGAGAACTCGGCTCTTGAAGTTTTCGACGCGTACGTATACCTAGGACAGTCTCCGTAAAAAGTACGCTATACATCCTTGTGCCTTGCGTGTCTTAGTTATAAAATGTACGCATCCAAACACCTTCATTTAGAATATAGTTTTACTTAGTGTACAAGGAGCATCAAAACTTCTGCGAATAATTGTCTAAAGGGAATTATGGGGCACAGAACAAAGGCAAGTTTAATAGGTTGTTTCCTCTGTGGCTGTTGATAACTCACGTGAATCGAATACCTGAGAGGAGGCGAAGGGAAGGATGTGTTTAATTACGCAATCAACCTGCTTTCCACTGCTGATAAGGGAACGAGTGTGCGGGGTGAGATTGTTTGAGAAGATTTCGGAAATGAAAACAGCAATGGAATATTTTAGTCGGTACGTGGGTGAAAATTAGATAGGGTAATTATCGGAGGTCAAATGTAGAGGCAAATAAGGGTTTAATTGTAACGTCATTATCATCATCGACGGCCTACGTGGCGTAATAGTTTTAATACAACTCAGACGCAGGAGATCTGGGTGTTTTTCCATATATTTTATGTATTTAAGAAAACTGTAGGTATTTAAGTATTCTATGAATCATTCTGAAACCCAATACAAGCTTTGCTTCCCTTGAGCACGATGGTGCCGAGTGAAATTTTCAACATAATTATTTATATATTTAACATATGTATATCGGAGTGTAAAAAAACAGTAAATTAACACTAGCCGTTTTCAAGAATAAAAGGTATTTTCATTGCTCTTACGTTTTTCATGTGCCTGTGGATAGAGTGCTCTTTTTAAGAGTTAAATATAACTTTCAAAACTCTTTTTTTCCCTTATAGTTTCGCTTTTTCTGTCAGTCCGTCTGCGGCTATACCAAGAGACTCCTGGAAAGCTGTAATTTTGCATGGATGTACAAAATAATGACGTTGAGTTAACGGTGCAAAAAATACTGATTTGAGGTACCTCTCGTCCACGTAAGATGGGCATGGACTTTTTTTTCTTGATTCTCCTACCGTTGAATAGGATGGATCAAAAATATTGATCCATTTAGGGATTGGTAAGACAATTTTAGATTTAGGGTTCTTTTTGCGAAATATACTAAGTTTGCTTTTGACCCCCAATAACTAAAATCTAAAGTTTAATTCAGCTTTAGAAATTAATAAAATCACGGATGCAGTATAAACCGTGAATTTTATAGATAAACTAAAACGGGTAAGCTAGCTTTTTTAATTACGAGTAATTGGCCTTACTGTCTGGTATTCCGGAATAAAAGAGTTAGCAGCACTGTGTGTCAAGCATGAGTTGTCACTGTTAGATCGCCTGCCGTAACTACATTAGTAATGGTGTAGAGAAAATGGCCGCAAACATGGTCAGACAAATAAGAATTTATAAATTAACTTGACACTGGCGGAATTGTGTAAAACCAAACACTAAAAGCCATAAAATAAAAAGATAATACAAGACATTAGCAATAGAGAAAATAAAATAATGGCCGCTAACATGGCCAGCAAAATAACATAAGAATTTATAAATTAACTTGACACTGACATTGAGTAAAACCAAACACTAAAAGCCATAAAATAAAAAGACAAGACAAGATATCATAATTTTTTTTAACTACAGTCGCTAGCGAGTATAGATTGTGAAAGCTCATGGTAGACCCGCAGGTCACAACTCTCAGGCCGTTAAAGTTTCCTTACTAAGTGCACACGCTAGTAACGTTTCAGCGTCTCTGGTTTGAGTTAAATTCTAATGTTACTTTTAGTTTAAGCTCGTTTTACTTAGAGCTGTACGCAAGACTAGATGTAACACAACGCTATTTCTTTGTTAAAGACAATAAGGACTAGTTCCAATCTGCCTCAAGATTAAAATTATTTTTCCTACATAATGAATTGCAAGTTGCCCCAACAAAAGGTTGTCTGGAAGAGATCACTTATCAGTGATAAGATAAGAATTCGACACGTGTTTCGCCTCTCTACAAGGAGAAATCGGCTCCCCGTTCGTCACGGAATTCGGATGATTTTGAGATGCGGATTTTAAGGATCAGTTCACTTACGACAGTCAGAGTACTTGATGCACCGTCCATCGTGATTCCTGAGGAAGTCTTGGCGGCAGCCGCATCCGGAACCACACGGGTATGGTAACGCGCACGCAATGATCCCTCTGTAGTCGGTACTGGGGCAGTCGTAAATGGGACAACCCATGTGGCAGGACACAAATGTTTCATTAATTGTACAGGTCTTTGCTCCTAAGGAATTAACATCAATATTAGATATGCCGTGGGGCTCGGATGCACTCGTATGACTACGAGGGAAGAATGTTGCCTCTCCTCTCTTGTGCGGTAAGAATCTGCTAAGAGAAACCCCCTAGGAAGCCCATCTTATCGTCATCCCATCGATCATCAACATCCCGTACTGCGCTCGCCAACCCGCCAAGTGTGGCGAGTATGGCAACAACCCTGTATTCCTGAAATATAGCATGTAAAACCTAGTTCAGGAGCCTATGTATCAAATTTGTATTGTACGCTTTATTAAAACAGGCATTGGATATGGACTTTTACTTTTTACAGTTCAAGTGCAATGTAACTCTCTCTTCTAGCCGAAGGATATCCATTGCTAGTCAAAGGCCTCCCATCATCACAAGTACTGATCATGAGAGGTTGTTGCCATACTCACCACGCTTGGCAGGCGGGTTGACAAGCGCAGTTCGGGAAGTTAATACACGGAAAGACGCAGGCCATCTTCCGGAGGTATCCCTTAGCAGGCGTCCACGGGCATGAGAGGAGGTAACATTCTACTACCCTACGGCAAGTGAATGACGTAATTGAATTAAAATATGCCGTTCCAGATCATTCAAATGACGTAGTACATAGTAAACAGCTGATAAAACAACCCATTGTAAATCAGAGGACCTAGAGTTTGGTACATGAAATTTAAAAAGAAAACATAATAAATAGGTAGCTGATTTATTATGTTTTCTGTGGCAGTTTGGACGGTAGATTTATATATGCAATATTTTCCGATATTTCGGCGCAGTTCCACATGCCATGATCACGTTTTATCCGTGGAACTGCGCTGAAATATCAGAAAACTCAATAAGAATCAAATCATGGTAAATATTGCATATAGTGTTCACAACCATAATAGTTTCAAAAGTAATTAAAGTAGATTTATAGATTGAATTTATTGGTTTCTCTTCATCTCACCTGGACAATCCTGGAGTTTTACGCACTTATTCTCGTAGCTCAAGTAGAAGCCTGGATTGCATTCGCAGCCTTCATCCACGGCAGGTGCGTCGCACGGGCGTCCGCCAGGGAACGCACAGGTTCCAGGGCAAGGATTTGGGTTCTTCTTGAAGGTAGCATTAGGATCCTTGCAGCGACCGCCTGAAATTGAGTTAGATTTGAAACACATATAATTATTGGAGTTGGGACATGATTTTTTTTTTTCGTTCTTTTCCCTGCTATCTGTCGCCAATGGGACATTTAACAATGGGTTTGTCGTGTTGGTTGTTGTCATGCTCGGCATGCGACCCATCCTGTGTCACATCCTACTTTACTCATTTGTCGCACGCTACTTTATTCATTAGGAGATTTATAAATTTCTGTTTATCACGCCCGCCGTGACGTGCCGGCAGAAGAATGTTGCCCCTCCTCCCTTGCACGTGGATGCAGTAAGAATCTGGGGGATACCTCCGGATGAAGTGGCAGTAGTTTCCGTCTATCAACATCCGATACTGCGCTTGCCAACCCGCCTGCCAAGCGTGGTGAGTATGTAACCCCTCATGATCAGTACTCAGTGATCAATGAAGTTGTCCAGCAGTGGGCGTCCTACGACTGGAATAAGAAACACAATTAAAAGAGAAAAATATGTTAAACAAGTAAGTATTCCCAAAGTGGTCCCATGTCAGCCGGGTTATTAATGCACTGATTATTAATGCATACAGCCAAATATTTTATACATATCAATTTTTAATTAACCGTATAATTGATGTTAACGTAATTAATTATGCTTAATTGACCAACGCTTACAAATTTGGCATGCTATTAGCATGCAAAATTTGTCATGATGATGATCACGGCTGAACTTACACAACTATGTAAACACCTTCTGTACATAAAACATGTTTTGAAAATTAAATGATTGCTTATTTGATACCTTTAACGGGGTCCTTAATAGTAGTAGTTGAATGATGAAGATGTGAAGTGTGAAGAGTAATGTTTTAAAACAGAAAAAATACAAATCTGTCAAGGACCAACAAGTACCTGGACAGTCTTCCGGCTTGATGCATCTCCCGTTACTGCAGACATAGCTTTGGTTGCAGACTTACTTCACCGGGGTTCTCGCAAGAGGCAGGGTTTAGGGCACTTTAGGGTAACTAGTCGTACTACTAATAAGTTATGCGCTTCGTTTTCTTCTTGATTAACGTGCGTTTCGTATTTTTTTAAATAATAGAGGGTATTACAAGGCATCATATATTTATTAACACATATTTAACCGGGTATTTATCGCGTTATTTACCTTTATTATAGCCCGACGTTTCGACAGGATTGCACCCATCGTGGTCCCGGGAAGCGATAAATACCCGGTTAAATATGTGATAATAATGTGTCGTGATCGCGTAAGTTTAAAAAAGACCATCATATATTTGTACAAACCTTTTTCTGACAATTACGAGCACAACAAAAAGAATTGTGCAGTGGTTCCAATGTTTGCGCGTACATTTCGGCGATATGTTTTAAAAGACCTACGGTCGCACTGAATAAGGTATTATGGAGTTTGAGTTTGATTTCTATGAAGATAAATTTGAGAACAATTTTTTTATATTATTAGCTTCAGCCTCGCGACGGATAGGTCTCGGTATGAATTTAAATAAAACCAAAATCATGATCAATGAACACATTAATCCCAGACATATCTGTGTGAATGGCCACCAACTCGAAGTTGTTTCAGAATACACCTACCTTGGGCAGATTTTGCAATTAGGTAGGAACAGTTTTAAGAAGGACGCCAAGCGGAGGATTCATCTAGGCTGGCCAGCATTTGGAAAACTACATAGGGTTTTCTCATCACATATACCACAATGCTTAAAAACGAAAGTTTTTAGTCAGTGCGTCCTACCCGTCATGACCTACGGTGCCGAAACGTGGACACTTACGGTACGCCTGGTCCACCAGTTTAAAGTCGCTCAGCGAGCTATGGAGCGTGCTATGCTCGGATTCTCTCTGAAGGATAAAATCCGCAACGAGGTTATCCGACAGAGAACCAAGGTCGTCGACATGCACATAGGATTAGCAAGCTAAAGCGGCAGTAGGCTGGCCATATCTATCAAAGAACCGATAACCGTTGGGGTAAACAAGTTCTTGAGTGAGACCGCGGCGGTAAACATAGTGTAGGACGACCACTAGCTAGATGGAGAGATAGATAACTTGCGGGCGGTCGCTGGTAGATGCTGGATGCGGCATGCTGAAGACAAGGTGATTTGGGGAGGCCCATGTCCAGCAGTGGACTAATATTGGCCGATGATGATGATGATGATTTCCATTCGCAAAAATTCAAATTTTTCCCTCCAAAAGTACCTGGACAGTCTTCCGGCTTGATGCAACTCCCGTTATTGGAGACGTAGCCCGGGTTGCACTCGCAGCCGTAAGCCAAGCACGTCCGACTGCAGACCTTCACTCCACCGGGGTTTTCGCAGGTTGGGGGGCAGGGGTTGGGGCAGGTCTTGTTTGTGCAGTTCTGGTCACATGCGCCTGGATAGGAGAGAGTAGAACAGGTTGTGGTGATACCAAATGTGAGTTGGGAGAAATAGTCCCAACAATGAACCGATTTTGAAAATTCTTAATGGGTTCACATAGATTGGTCCCATTTTTTGACGAGCTCTGTGGCGCAGCGGGCGAAGGTCCGCCTGCGATGCAAGGGGTTGCGGGTTCGATTCCCGCCTCGGGACAAATGTCTGTACGATCTGCAGATATTTGTTCAGGGTGTTCTGGGTGTTTTTCTATATATAATAAAAATATCTATCTATGTAGTATAATGTATTAAGTATATCACACACAAAACACAAGCTCTGCTTATCTTGGGGCTAGATGATGCTGTGTGATTTGTCCAGCATTATTTTTTCAAAGTTCAATTCTGATGACACCCATCATCATGAGGAATCGAGGGAGCCTCAAATGTATCGTAGGTATTTATAAAGCGTTTTTGGTATTTTCAGAAAAAACTCAAACAGCATTCATAATTTTTATTTTTTTCATCATCATTTACACGGACAGCGGAATCTAAGTAATAGGGTCTCATTTTTCACCCTTAGGGCACGGAACCCTAACAAAGCGACAATAGACCCTTTCTACTTGCCTACGCAAACAGTAAATACAAACTGACCTTGATAATGGGGCTTCCCCGGCACAGAGACGACGCCAGTTACAATCACGTAAAAAACACCTACTACTATTATCACCAACATGGCGACTGCCCTAGCCAAAGGCTTGTTGAACAACTGACTAAACAAGACATTATCTACTTATTTATATACATATACTAATTTTATAACGCTGCAGAGTTTGTTTGTTTGTTTGGCTGTTATATTACTTTTCCCATCTTTGCGCTAAACGTACCTACGGAAACAAGTAGCGCATGTTAGGGTACCTACTTAGGGTACCCATTATGGGTCTTGTTTGAGTTGGTCACGCTGTACATCCAGTTCTCGCATTCTCTTATCTTCAAAAGCCACCTTCATCTGTATTATGTCGTCTCCAATTACATATTATAAATGAAGTTCTCCGCCGCGTCTGTCTGTCTGTCTGTTCGTGCGAAACTCAGAAACTGCTAAACGGATTTTCATGCGGCTTTCTATAATAACTAGAGTAATCCAGGAGGAAGTTTTTAAATTATAATGTACATATATGTACATTTGGTGCAAGTTCGCTGAACTATGATGATGATAAAAACATGTCGGAAAATGTATTGCCAGCTTGCAGTTGTTTTGGCTTACGCCGCGTAAACCATTATTCTTCTTAAAAAGGTCTACAAAATATTTCTTGTTAAAATTAAATCTTTTATGGTTAACCAGGTAACAATTTTTCTAATTAAAAAGTATGCATTATTTGCGAAGTCGTTTAAACAAACATCAACATCATCATTTCAGCCATAAAACGCCTACTACTGAACACAGGCCTTTCTCAATTATCTCCATGAGGGGTAGTTGCCATGCTCCACACTTGGCAGGCGGGTTGGCGAGCGCAGTACGGGATGTTGAGACACAGAAAGACGCTGCTTCCCATTTTCCGGAGGTGTCCCTTAGCAGGTTCTTACGGCATCCACGGGCATTCTTCTGCCGGAACCCTACGGCAAACATGGTGTGAATATAATATCCAAATAAGTTTCTTTAATATCCTTTGTACTTCTCATATCGAGCAGAGCTGCAAAACGCATGCGAAGTCGCGAGGAACATTAATTTAATCTATACTAATGCGTCTTTACCGTTTAAAGTCTTGAATCGTAAAAAAATATTGCAAAAACTCAAGTCACACTTGTTCAAACACTAAAAAACAATTGTTATGCAGAATAAAACAATTAAAAACTCTTTGTTGCTTTGTTTTCGTGATGCAGGCATTATTGCAGCTAATTAAAATGTATTATACGAGTACTTTTTGCAAACATTTGTCGTCAATAAAATCTTACAATACGAAATGGAAAAGCGATATTTTTATTTCGACATCATAGTTTTGTTTTTAGTATTAACCATGTTTCTAAGTGATTTTGAAAGTGAAGACATCAAAATTCGCATAAAAAGAAAATTATTTGAATTTTTTATTCATAAGGTTAGTACCAATTATGGTCACAATGCAAAGAAGATGAGGAAAAGCTTTCAGGAAAATATCAACATAATAAAAAAATATCCTTCTACTTTTAGACTTGACCAATTAAGTACCTAGCTAGAGTTTACTTTGGACACTTAATTTATCTTTCTTTACTTCGTCACAAAATAACAGCGATACATTGAGTCTAAATGACACGCGATGTCACGGATTGTAAACAAGGCAATTACGATGTGACGTCACGAACCCCCAATCCTATACTTGAACTCGCGTTGACTAAGTAATTTTTTTAGCTTGGAAAAAAAACTGCTTGCACTAGTTTTCCGAAAGCTACTTATTATCTATGTATTTTCGGGATAGCTTAGATTCATATACAACATGACGGAATAAAATATTTTAATCGGCAAGCTACGCGTTCGTTTGCTCTACAATACACATTTCATCTTTTTGGCAACATTAGATGTTGAAACCGACCCCTGAAGGTACATGTAACATTACAGAAACGTCTACATCAGGATATTACACTGAGACGATGTAATAAGTATTACCTATTCAACATAGAATAAGCTATTCCGTATTCAACACTTTACTGCCTCGGTACAGACAGCGAGAGAACATTTACATTTGCAGGTTAGATAGATCCGACTACATTCCGAAATCACATTAAACAAGCAATTTGGCCTCTCACATCTGTTATTATATTCTAGCGGAACAGGGCGCTGGTGACCCGTATCTCAGGTTTTGTATAAACCTTTCACAGGCACCAGTCTCTTGCAAAATATGTCTTTAGTTAAGTCTACATTTTAAGATTGTTTATGTATTTTTAAACGTACCTTTTGCAAGACAGAAATAGAATTACTTATGAACAAGGAAGTTATCGTAATCGATGTTTACAAAATATAATATATGTACGTATCTTAGAATAGCTTAGGCGCGAGGTTTGGGGGAACGGCAGTGCCTAGAAGAAGCTTTTCTCACTTTGATCACGATTCACGAGAATCGGCCTCTTGGCCGAGACTTTATCTAACAATGTTCCAGGCACTGCAGCGTCCCATGAAGTATCAATACCAGTTGCTGACGCTGTATAAATCATCTAACCATTATTTATTTCTCTTTTACAAAGGGCACATTTCAAACATTCATGTGCCAATGGAGTAAGTAAGTGCCTACGTAATGACACTTACTTACTCCATTGGCACCTGAAGTGATACCACTTACTTAAGATTCCTGTGCCAATGGAGTCCTCTTTAAATGTAAAATCCTATAGAAGTACAACCAACACGTATCCTCTCAACTGTACGTTTAACAGGTATGAAAGACCCGAGCGACCATTAGGCAAGGTAACATAGAATTTTATATTATTCGACGTTTCTGTAATTTCGACTGTAATAGCCACAGGGGACGCTACAAAGAGATATTAAATTTAAAAATGTACGCGGCCGGATTGCTATGTAACTGTGTATGGCAACTGGGTCGCTGGATGTGAAATAGCAACCATGATCCATTATATGTTAGGAATGGTACATTTTCGAATGAAATTAAGGTAGAAAAAAATTGTTATATTTATTTTTGATACACACAACCAAAAAGAACAACCAAAAAGAAAAGGACAGGATCAGGCCTCTCAGAAAGTATATTTTTTTATGTGTTAAAGACTTATAAGTAATTAATCAATCTATTTTGTAAATATATTTTTTATTTAAAAATAATGATATTTTCAAAATTTTCCTCCACATTTATGCGAGCTAACTTAAATTAGCGTGCTTAGAACACTTTATTTTATTTTCACAAAAAATCTGAGTGTCCCACGTATTACTTGGTGACCTACGTGGTTTCACTCGCGGAAAAAATGTTTATACCTTAAAAAATGCTCTTAAGATAATAAAATTATTTACTGCAGAAAAAGCATGTAGGTACATAGGTGAACTTAATAAAGTAGTGCCGAGTTTTGTGATAGTGCGAAAATAAATATGATGATGTAGTTCACAAAAATTATAAAACTATAAGCTCATCATCTACGTCAGTGATCCAATACGGCTTTACAACGACAAGAATTCTGTAGATTTTGGGTCCAGAGTAGTAATAGCCTTAGGTAAGTGAGATTCTGAAAAATATTTAGTACTTTTACCTCCAAAGGGTTCAAATAAAACCTACCGGAGATTTATGTGGCTGTGGACCCAAATTTAACAGACGGTTGGTTGTATACGTAGGCACCATCAAAATAACATTAGGTCGCCTATTGAGTCCTTTGAGCCATGTTGGCCGAGTGGAATGTACTACCGACTTTCTTTTAGAAATAGATATTACATAGTTTTTTGTGTTGAAATCTTGGCCATAGAATAAAAAGATTGACAGCTGACATAATTACGCAAGTGACTCCCTCACGACTCACGACTCTGAAGTTTGGAATGTTGGGAGCTAATTGTACCACATATAAAGGAAAAAAAATAATCAACTAAGATTCCTTTTTTTTAAGCCCATAATTATTAAGCGGAGCTTAAAACGGAATCAAGCGTTTAATATTCGTCTAGGACTTTATTATTTCAATAATTATTGAAAGATGGGGGAAACAAGAATTTTAGATCAAGAAATAAAATGTACTTATTGAAGTCACACTATTCTAAAATTAAGTTGAAGAAAATAAACTTGTAGCGCCATCTAGCTCAAACTTAATAAAATGATTTTGATAAGTATTGCTGAACACACAAAATAGATATACCAGTAAATGGTGTATCTATGGTAGCTGTTTTTTTTATATATTCTAATGAGCCGTTTTCAGTAAAACATAAAAAAGTGTTTTCTACTACACCAAAAGATGGAGCTGGTAAGCGGAGAAAACAAGTTTGTGATTGATTACAAATGCTGTCGTTGTCAAATTGTGTTTCCTTCCATTAAATGAAAACTAACGCCATCTATAAGGTTTGAGGGAACTATTTATTAAATTTTTATTTTTTAATGAAAACGCCTCATTCTGAACCCTTAGGGCGCGAGTTTCGCTCCCTAACTTCTTCACTTCTTCGCTTTATTTTCTTATGTGTAATTTAATTCAGTGCAATAATGCATTTTCTGTCTATTGCTAGACAATATTCAATATCACACAGTAACTAAGTCTTAACCAATCAATCGTAACTTAATATAGAAACACGATTTTTTCGTCAAAGTCAATAAGTGTCTAGACTTATTCACACAATAACATTTAGACGTTGGGTGGACATTGCCACCTGAGTTGTTTTTAATATTGTATTTAAATGTATTGGTTTTCCTATCATAAAATTGCTATTTTAATTCTATTTTTATGTTTACTTTTAAGAAAAATATGAATCTTGTATCTGCAATAAAGAGTTATTAATATTATATAATCAATAGAGCAAAACGCTACTAAGAATAGTCAGTTTAAAAAATAAATCTCTGTTTCATAATAATATTGTAAGTTTAGCTTTTGTTTAATTGAATTATTAATTTTTTGCAAGCTGTGGCATCCTTTTATTAAAAAAACACAGCATCTAATTAGGCCACATAAACTACGTATTTTCAAGTTTTTATGTTGATTTTTTGTTGGATATCCTGAAATAAATAAAATAAAATAAAATAAAACAACCCATACCGAGTATGACAAAGTAGTTTTTTGTTTCTTTTTGTTTCTTTTTTTCAATCAAATATATATTATTTATTTTTCTCAGACAATATATAGTGAATAATATATATATATGCTGCATCGTCGCCCGTTCGCTCAATTTGTATGCTTGAACTGTATTAGTAATTAACGCGTAAATTAATTATCTTTTAAATAAAGTAAGATTTAGATGCCCGCGAATCAGTTCTCGGAAAAAAACATCTGTTTCAGCCGTCCACAACCCGAACTAAATATGCGTCTAATACTTTTGTGAACCGATCTATGAACTGTAACAATAACATGTTTTCTGATATAAATATTTTTGAATTCTCTCTTTCTAAATTTAAGCTTGCAGTTATAAGTCAACTGCTCTCATCGCATTCTGTGTAACCTTATTCTATTTTTTTTTAATTTAATACTGTTATTTATTAAGTAAAAAAAGTAAAAGTAAAAAATGTTTTATTGACATAAGTAGGGTGTTACAACTATTAATGAATCCATAGGCTCCCGAACTAGTTAATAACTGTGTTTCAGGAGCCAGTGGCTTCTCCAACAATATGTGATAATTATTATGTCTAACTTAGGTAAATCTAAACAAAAAATATATTTAAAATATAATATTCCTTCTTTAGTCACACATTGTAAGACACTCAGTATTTTTATGTTTTGTTTAGGTAGGTATAACATAATTTCCACCTATTCTTCGTATATAAGTTATAAAAATTAGTGGAAACTTTATTGAATTGTGTAATACTTTATATTTAAGATTTAGATTGTATTATTGTTCTGTGTGTTTTCCCAAATAAACTTAAATAAATAAATAACCTTTTTTCCTTTTTATTTTTTCCTCTTATCTTCCCTAATTTTTTCTGAGACCATGCCTGGTGCTATCCAGCCAAAATTTTGGGAATGAATAAAGGTAATTTACGCTATAAATACCCGGTTATATGTACCTATATTAATAACGGTGTAGTGATTGCGAAAGTTGAAAACAATAAATCTGACCTCTGTGGCGCAGCGGGCGAGGGTCCGCCTGCGACGAACAAGGTTGCGGATTCGATTCCCGCCTACCAATGTCTGTACGATTTGCAGGTGTTCAGGGTATTCTGCATGATGCTTTGTTAATTGTCCAGCGTTGTTTAATGTAATTTTTTATCAACTTTAATCAACCCCTACCACTATTGGTTCCTACGGATTGTTTAACAAGTTGGTTCGATAGCTGCAAGTTTCATAAACACTGTCAGAAAGTCTTCCGAAAGGTCAAGGTATTTCAACCAAGTTTAAATTAATTTTCACATTTATAAGGCACAAGCCAAACACCCAACATTTAACTTTTACTAAAAAGGTACCGGCACAGAACTCAAAAACGACTCAAAACTTTATTAATGGTCTTATTCAAATAAATTAATTATTCAGTGCCATTGTTTCGTACTATTTCCACTTAAAGTGAGGCTTATCGTCGACTAAGGCTGCATGTCCACTGGAGCAGAAAGAGGGAGTTATGCGGAGCGGTGTAGCGGTCTGCAAAGGTAAGGGGCCGGTGAAATTACATGAAACCTTATAAACTCGATGTCTCAGAAGACGGGTGCAATGCAACATGCTTAGTGAACGTGGTTACCACGGTATTGCAGTTGTAGAGGTTACTGCTTATTATCAGGTGGGTCTTCGGCTCGTCTCGTCATTTAGTCGTATATAAAAGCATATGCGAAGGAGAGTCGTTTACTGTGCGGAGCTAAACACGCAAAGGATCATTTGAAGCGTTCCGTTACATTCTCCGCTTTCCCGTTCTGTTTCTCTGCTCCGTGTTAAAAATGTATGAAATTTAAACCTTGTACATAAGTACTGCAAAGTATGACACTCTGTGCAGCTGAACAGGAATATAGAATAAACTCGAACAAAATTTAATTCGATTAATACTATGGTCATGAGTGAAGTGGATAGTGAGGGTGACATTGAATGCAGAAGAATAAGTGCCCTGATGAGTTATTCCGATTTATTAGTTATTGTGATTTCATACTTTAACTCCTGTTATTTCCAAAAATCTATAAAAAAGCCATAGTCTGTCCAATTTAAAATCAGGTGATAAGTCCATTGCTACAAATTATACCTAGACCAATTTACCTACTTTCAAAAGTAATAGGGAATATTACTAACATACGTCTCACCAAATATTTGTTATGTAACAAAATTTTAGGGATTTTTTTGTAACAGTTGTTTGTACATAGAATTGGGAAGGAACTGACTCCCAATATACAGCTAACGCTAGTTTGGGATTCAGGGCTTACAACGAATGTTACAATAAAGATAGTATTTGTATTTATTCGCAAATCCATGTCCAATGAAGCGGAACGGATCATAGATTATATTTATTAATATTGACACAGCTCCGCTCCTCTCCTCACTTCTTCACTCCAGTGGAAAGTCAGCCTAAATCTGGGTTCAGTTGGTTATCTTCGTCACGTTCCGTTCAGTCGTTAAGTGACGTCAAAACTCTTTATCCCTGATATAAAGGTAGTTCATGATATTTTATTCTCGTATATTGCCCTACGTGACAATACAAAATGTAAGAATCTCCGTCCTCTATGGATCTCGCAACGATTATTGCACCAGCAACACGTTTGTCATATAAATTCTCAAAAAGACAAATTACAGTCATTTCTTGAGAACACACCGTGGGGTCCCAGCAGTAATGTTCTCCCTCCTCTCTTATCCTTGGATGCAGTAAGAATCTGCGAAGGGGTACCTCCGTGTATCAACATCCCGTAGGTACTGCGCTCGCCAACCCGCTATACCCACTATAGCGGATTTGTTACTAAATATTTTTTGTTCATTTAGATATTTACAATGGAGCGGGCCCGAATCAATTATTTTCTAAAAAGCTTTGCCTCAGTGGCCAGCGTACTTAAGCAACAAAGTTTCAGTTTCCTTTGTGAGATTTCGAGGAGAATTCTGTTTGATCATTAAAATTAAATTCGACACGGCCATTGAAAACGTTTGGGTTCTGGCACAACGGTGTTATAGACCCTTTATGTAGATGATAGGGTCTTTGAAGGATTTGGGGATTAGCAGGTGTATCATGGCGTGTATAAATAAATTAGGCCAGGTGCGTGACGGGCCACGCACTATGTAGGGTTCCGCAGCTAACCGTAGACCTGTTAGAAGTTGGTGTATGTTTTTTTTACGTTTACCAAAACATATTAAGTAACAGGAATTAATTTGAGCGACTATTTCTCAGAAACTTATAAAAAATCTAGCTGAACGGGTAAGTTTTTTGCCCGTGGATGCAGTAAGAATCTGCCAAGGGATACCTTCGGAAAATGGGCAGCAGCGTCTTTCCGTGTATAGACTTCCCCTACTGCGCTCGCTAACCTGCCTGCCAAGCGTGGTGAGTATTACAACAACCCCCTCATGATTAGTTCTAGGTCCATAAGGGAGGACTAGACTAGATCCAGCAGTGGATTTCTTAGGGCTGCGATGATAAAACGAAACTAAATTGAAAAATTGTCTTGACAACCCCCCGATGGTTTCAAAATACATGTATAACGATACCCCACACGATGGGACAAGCAAGCAAAACAATTTTATTTTATTTATTTATTACTCATACTTAATTAACATTACATAGCTTATTCTATTGCGTTATATTATGTATGACACTTTTTTGATAGCAATATAATAAGTAAAAAATAAATAAAATAATAAAAATAAATAATTTATTACATCTAAAAAACAAAATTCATTCCCATCCGAAAGTAGGTACCCCAAGTTTAGGCATGATTATTTTATATGTCCTTGCAAAATTACTTTCTAGGACTAATAATAGTCTCTTCGTAAAGGAGCAGACAGACAGACAAGGCGAAAATATATGAATTCCTTGTTGTACTACAGAACCCTAAAAAAGCCGTGTTGGCCTAGTAGTATGTATGTACCCCGACTTTCAATCCGAAGGTCGTGGTTTCAATACCGAAAGTGCACCAATAGATTTTTCTTTCTTAAAAAAATATGGGTACATTTAATCCTTTAAAGATGAAGGGAAAACATCGTGAGGAAACACGCGGCTTCTTTCCTCTATTACTAGATTACTAGCAGGCTATAGATGCGAGGATGGTATAGGTGCTGGTATCCCAGGCACTGGAGCGTCCGGTACAGCATTATTACCTTCTACCAAGAGCTAACGCTCTATAAATCATCTATAATAGATGTAAAAGGCCTTTGTAGTAATACTTGGTAATTAATGGTTGTGTAATTGTAATAAATAGGCGTTATGTAATAAAATTAATTTATTCAATATATTTGATAACAATCTAATTCAAATTACACAATAATTTTCTTATTATGACAATGTATTATTGTACAAGATTTACAAAATTATAGAAGGTAACTTTTTACAAGCTTAACCAATAAATTACGTACAAAAAATACAAAAAATGTGTTCGTAAATCTGTTTAAAGTTATCCCTTGCACAACTTTCTAGCAGGCTCGATTGGAAGTGAAAATCAGGATGTATTTCACCGCACATGATCCATGATAAAAAGCTAAATTAAAGATTCAAAGATAGAGTACTATTTCGGCTTGAAGGCACTTATTTATTTTTAGATCATAAGCTGGAAGACGAGCAAACGAAACCTGAAGAAAACTTGGTCACCGTCGCCCATGGACATCTGCATCACCAGAGGCGTGGCAGATGCGCCGCCGGCTTTTGAGGATGGTAAATACCCGCCTTTTTAAAGACCCCATTTTGAAGCTCCGAGGTGGGAACGCAGATGGGAGTTCGTTCCACAACTTAGGGTCAGCGCAGACAGAACGGAGCGCAGCGGAGAGGATTTTATTAACGCACTTGAAAATAAACTTTAAAATTATTACAATAAAGTGCATAAATGCTTGAACCTGACAAAAGAATGGTCGCGCGTCCTCGAAGATACGCGGGAATCCCCGCGCGGCGTTTTGCACTTTATTTTAATAATTTTAAAGTTTATTTTCAAGTGCGTCAGTTAAATACTCTCCGTCGCGCTCCGTTCTGTCTGCGCTGCGTTCGTCTGCGACAAAGAGCGCGCGAAACGAGTTATAGTTAGGCAATATAAACGCTAGAAAACCATGTTAATATAACGCTAGAAAATCATGTCAAGGGACATTTTGGCACATACGATTTAGCCACACGGAATGTTCTGAACCTGAGCATGTATTAAAATATATTACTTTATAATTTTAACTTACAATTACATTAAAGTAACTGGCACAGAATTCATAAAAAAATAATAAAAATTGAGTTTTCACGATTTTGTAAATATTATTATGGGTTGTTATAATCACATTGGTAATAATTAAAATAAAATAGGAAACTACTTGTTTCATTAAAAGATCTATCGTTTGTTACAATATTGAAAAGGACTTTACTGTTGGTCATATCAAAAGATGGCAATACATGCCAATAGTACAGTCACAGAAGGTTCGCTGTCGTACAATTAGTAACGTACATGAAAATATTTACCGTAAAATTATTTACATATTCATGTCGATTGTGCAGTATTTTCTAAAAAACGCTTAAATTTAGGACTTATCCCTTACCACATTTCATCAAGGGTTTAAAAATGTCGCAAGTTTAAAAAATACTGGACAAATCGAACGTTTTATTTATTCACATTCAAAAGACTAGCCTTTGCTAAGTACATTAAAAAATTCTAAAAATTCATTACAAGTATTGGAGCATTAACATCAGTCGTAATTCACATTTCACTGTGAAAATGCTTAATTCGTTGAACACATTTCATTATTATGCTATTATTATTATTCCGATACGGACGGACAATATCACTTTAGTCTTATAAAAAGTCCACTTTTAAGATTTAATATTTGTTCGCCGTTCACTTTTAAGATTCACTTTATAGTTCCGTCGTGGTTTCTACGGGGGAGTTCTCGTAACAATAACCGGTGAAGTTCCGTTTACCGAATGTTACGTTATCGTTCTCTGAAGCCCTGTAAATAAGAGGTTTAATTAGATCTTACTAGAATAGGAAGCATAATAAATATAATACATAGTCCTAAGTGGCAACTGTAGACAATGACAGCATATGTATATAAATAAATAAATAAAAACAAATAAATAATGCTGGACAAATCACACAGCATCATCTAGCCCCAAGCTAAGCAGAGCTTGTGTTATGGGTACTAGATGACTGATATACTTAATACATTATACTACCTCTACATAGATAGATATTTTTATTATATATAGAAAAACACCCAGAACACCCTGAACAAATATCTGCAGAACGTACATTTGTCCCGAGGCGGGAATCGAACCCGCAACCCCTTGCGTCGCAGGCGGACCTTCGCCCGCTGCGCCACAGAGCTCGTCGAAATAAAAGGTTTAATTAGATCTCACTAGAATAGGAAGCAGAATAAATATAATACATAGTCCTAAGTGGCAACTGTAGACAATGACGGCAAACATCTGTTGATTTTCTTTTTATCTAGTATTTGATTTTCTTTTTATCTAGTATTGAAAGGTAATATTTTAAAGCATGCAACATTATTTCTCTTCGCATATTTCTTAACAATCTCATCAACATTATCTCAGCCGTGGGAATGTTGTCCACGTACTCTGCTGGACATGGGCCTCCCTCCCTCATGGATCTGGCTGATCTTAAGGGGATTGATGCCATACTCGCCACGCTCGGTAGGCGGGTTGGCGAGCGCTGTATGGGATGTCGATGAACGGAAAAGCGCTGCTGCCCTTCTTCCGGAGCTATCTCTTGGTAGATCCCAGAGACTGCATCCACGGACCAGAGACAACATTCTACTGCCGGCACCCCACGGCATTCTGTTTTCGTTGCGTCGAACTCTGCGCATTTGCGATATTGTTCTATGTGGTGCAGCGGGCGAAGGCCCGGCTGCGACGCAAGAGGTTTCGGGTTCGATTCCCGCCTCGTGACAAATGTCTATACGATCTGCAGTATTTGTTCAGAGTGATCTGGATGTGTTTTTTATATATAATAAATAAATAAATTATGTAGTATAATGTATTAAGTATATCAGCCATCTAGTACCCATAACACAAGCTCCGCTTAGCTTGTACGCATTATTATTATTTTCTTTTCTTGATTTTTTTTTTCGTATAATGACGTTAAAGCTGTCTATTATACACTATTAAGAAATTATTCCTGACACGCTATAGAATCGATATTCTGTAGCGTTATAGAATCAAATAATGTAAATATTTTTATTGGTTCACGAACATTTCGATTCCGGCGGTAACCGAATCTACTTCAGTAAGCTTCCTAAAGCCAGCCCTACCAATTAGACCCCGTGTCGGCTCTGGGTTTAGGAGGATTACGGGCCTGATGCGGGTTCAATTCCCGTTGGAATCGACCATTTTTATATGAAGTAACAAAAAGGTAGTTTACCATCTCAGATATAAAATCTTAACGGTAAACTACCTTTTTTGGAAATCAATATATATAAAACTCTTCCGTTACTGACTGAGTGACTGACAGACAACGCACAGCCTAAACCACTGGACCTAGAGACTTGAAATTTGGCACACATATACCTTGAGTATCCTAGAGGTGCACGATTTTTCGAAATTCCCACGGGAACGGGGACTGCGGGGTGCGGCTAGTATTATTATAAATATAAAATAAACTGGAAAAAGGTTTAGGTGTCCATGTTTAAATACATTTTGAATTTTAATGTTATCCTTCCTAAAGCCGCCACCCACCTAGTTTAAGTCCAATGTGCGATTGTTATAGAGGTATATATTTCCTCTGCAATCCCAGAATCTCATCATACGCCATTATAGGATGCGTCTTTTTCTTACGATTGCCTACCTAGCTAATTGTTGATTAACAAGTGACTGTTATATTTACCTCTGCAATCCTGAGATCTCATCATAAGTCATTATATGATACCTCTTCTTCTCATGATTGTCTACCTAGCGGGTTGTTCAAAATAAGTGACTGTCATATTTACCTCTGCAGTCCCGGAATCTCATCATACGCCATTATAGGATGCGTCTTTTTCTTACGATTGCCTACCTAGCTAATTGTTGATTAACAAGTGACTGTTATATTTACCTCTGCAATCCTGAGATCTCATCATAAGTCATTATATGATACCTCTTCTTCTCATGATTGTCTACCTAGCGGGTTAATAAGTGACTGTCATATTTACCTCTGCAGTCCCGGAATCTCATCATACGCCATTATAGGATGAGTCTTCTTCTTATGATTGTTCCCGTTGATTTTCCTTCCCAAAGTCGCTGCCAGCAACCCCCCACCCAGGTTGTTATTATTCGCTCGCGGTAACGTCCCAAGCGCGTTGTTCAACGCGTGGTTGTTTGGTATGCGTCGGTTGAGGGTTTGAGTGTTGCGAGCGATGGATGCGTTGTCGAACGTGTTGTTTAGCGTATTGTCGTTTACGCTGGATGCTCGAGCAGTGGTTGCGGTTTCCGATAGGGTAGGGCTGCGCTCGCCTGCGGAAATATTGATGTTGAGAATAAAACTGTATATCCGTTTGGCTGTCGGTGACTCGAGTTCTTCTACGTATCTCCTCATTTCTGATTCGATCCCGTAAAGAAACTACAGTCTCTACAGTCCACTACATAGCCCGTTGAGCGACTCTGATCATATTTATAAGGCCTTCTAAATTAAAACCAAAAGAGTATGACAAAATCGTTCGTAGTATTCGGCTACGATTCTTTCTCTATAATACTAGCAGCGGCTAGCGGTTTCACCCACGTAGTTCCCGTTCCCGTGTGAATAACGGGTGAAATTGTAGTATATTGGTGAAAGAATTTTCAAATCGCTTTAGTGGTTTATGCGAGAAAGACAGACGAACTCACATTCGCATTTAAACTTAGGATTAGAGGCCTGTGTTTATATGTATTGAAGTATCGATAATTACCATTTTTAGACAAATAGTCAACACTGTGTATATTGAATGCGTGGTTGTTCGAACTGAAGTCTAACTGGAGGTCTGCGTCATCTACCGCCATGTTTAGGACCTGCAGAGCAAATAAACAAAAATAAATTAAACGAACCTATGATAGCGGAACAAATCCTCTAAATATGCAATATTCACGGGATATCTCACGGGTAACTTGATTTTAATCTTTTTTAATTACCCGATATTTCGACACAGTTATACGCGCATTGGCGCGTATCATATTGATGACGGATAAACTGAAGTAATTTGCGACTAGGTAGATACTTATTGGTGTCGATTCTGTTTTACACTTTTCTAATTATAATTATAGACATGACGTTTCTAAATTTAGAGCTGTCAGCGTAAAATTCGGTATATTCCGTTAAGTATATTATATGTCATTTTAGTTCGTTCTACGTCAATTTAATTCGCTTTACCTAGTTGGTGCAACAACAGAATCGCCACCATTGGTAAACGAAGCATTTTACCCACCAAATATTGCATATAATGTTCACAACCACGATAATTTCAAAAGTTAAATCCTCTAACAAGAAGTTAATTGAATGTAAAATCCAATTCAAAATAAACAAGCGAACTTAAGGACTATACTATATATATATATATATATATATATATAGCAATTTTTAGCATTGTTTGGCATGCTCTAACTACATTCATATAAATGTATTCAAGTTTTCCATCAATAATCTGGTGGTGCCCTTAACACATGCTCTGTTTACTTTGGGGCTAGATGGTGTTGTGTGAAATGACTAGCATTATTTTTATGAAACGAATTAGTAAATTTCTGAAATAGATTTTGTATTACACTAATTCTTATTCTGAAATTACACCTAAACTAATAAATACATCATCATTTGGATATCTATCCAGTGGTAAAAAGGTTTTAAGCTGTCACTTTGACTCTTTGAAATCGAAGTGAGCTATATATCACAGTGTAGAATCAGATATAATGAGGTGTGCATTTGGTGTTTAACAAAGCTGTAACCGTATCATAAATAAATATGTATTGAAAAAAAAACCAGTTCTATAAAAAATACGGAAATTTTACCAGGAATTGAGGATTTTTGGTTAAAATAACCTGGCCTCAAAATATGGTAAATATATCGCTTTAAGGGCGTCTGTGGACACTTATACCTCAGCCAAATCGATGTGAACAAATGTAAGCATATTTTACACTTAAAAATTAGCTATTTTTGAATGGAGAATCCACAATTATCTATATAAAAATCAACAAGGATAGAGTGATTTTTAAGCTGTGTAGGCTTCAGCCAGATTCGATGAAGAATGTGTGTTGACAAACTGTCAATATTTAACCTAAAAATTATTTTCTTTCTGTGGATTTATATTATATTTCTCAATTATTTGGGATTTGTGACCATTCCCTTCAATATTACTATCAAATCGGTCGGAAAACCAACCCTTAGGAAGCAATTCAATTGTAAGCGTGACAGTTTGTTGACGAACATTGTACATCGAGTTTGCCTGAAGTATAGCCGTTTTTTACATTCAATTCAGCTAGTTTATAGATCCACATGCGCTGCTGTGTACAGACGCCCTAAAATTATCTATTTCCTAAAGTTTTCAAGCCTCGTTTCCAGTCTATCTCAATCATGCGAATGTATATAATTTTGCTCACACTTCGCATCGGTATCCCATATGTTTGCTGGTCACCGTAGTGAGGTGGCCCGCCCTGCCACGATTTAATTTTCTGGGAATAATTGTACAAATCAATGGCTTATTTTAAAGACTAGCTAGATTTTTACTTTATTCTAAGTCGTTTAGTTTTACCTATATCATAAACATGCAGTGTAATTTGATTAAATTAAAAATGAATGTTTTTGTGAAGTGTGTCAATTGTTTTCATCGAGGAAGGTTTACAACGAATCTGTATTTTGTGATTAGTAATTTTGTCATACGGCAATACCAAACTTTAGCAGAATCTAAAATGGCCTTTGGATATCTGTAGTAAGTAAAGACTCATCCTCGGGCGTGGACTAGAGTGGAATAGGCTAGTTAACTAAATTTTAATATTCAGTCCGTCATGTAGATTCATCATCATCATCATCATCCACAGCCTGGCTTCACCCACTGCTGGGTATAGACCTTAGTTTGCGCCATCCATCAGTCCTGTGCTAGTCGCATCCACAGTCGCCCCGCGACGTGGTCTATGTCGTCGACCCTCCTCGCCGGTCGCCCGACACTTCTCTTTCCTATCCTCTTTGTGGCGCAGCGGGTGAAGGTCCGCCTGCGACGCAAGGGGTTGCGGGTTCGATTCCCGCCTCGGGACAAATGTCTACGATCTGCAGATATTTGTTCAGGGTGTTCTGGGTGTTTTTCTATAAATATCTATCTATGTAGTATAATAAATAAATAAATTATGCTGGACAAATCACACAGCATCATCTAGCCCCAAGCTAAGCAGAGCTTGTGTTATGGGTACTAGATGACTGATATACTTAATACATTATTTATTATTATTATTTATTTATTATTATTATCCTCGGCCACCATTCAGTGACTTGGAGAGCCTTGCGATGTGCCCTGCTCAACTCCACTTGAGTTCCATGTAGATTAATACAATTTATTGGACACGTATTGTTTGTTTAAGAAAACATTATGTGTCCTTTAGTTGGAGTAGGTTAATCTTACGGTAATCTGTAATCTAAAAATAACGTCGGTACGTTATGTCGATTCTGTCGCGTGACATCGTGAGTCGGATGAAGCTCGGTACAGTTTATGTCGGTTTATGACGTCACGAGCTCTCACTTCAATGCGCTTTATCTAAGTATTATTTAAATAGTATTAAAGATAATCCGTAATCTAAAAATAACGTCGGTACATTATGTCGAATATGTCCCGTGACATCGTGAGCTTGAAGCTCGGTACAGTTTATGTCGGTTTATGACGTCACGAGCTCTCACTTCAATGCGCTTTATCTAAGTATTATTTAAATAGTATTAAAGATAATCCGTAATCTAAAAATAACGTCGGTACATTATGTCGAATATGTCCCGTGACATCGTGAGCTTGAAGCTCGGTACAGTTTATGTCGGTTTATGACGTCACGAGCTCTCACTTCAATGCGCTTTATCTAAGTATTATTTAAATAGTATTAAAGATAATCCGTAATCTAAAAATAACGTCGGTACATTATGTCGAATATGTCCCGTGACATCGTGAGCTTGAAGCTCGGTACAGTTTATGTCGGTTTATGACGTCACGAGCTCTCACTTCAATGCGCTTTATCTAAGTATTATTTAAATAGTATTAAAGATAATCCGTAATCTAAAAATAACGTCGGTACATTATGTCGAATATGTCCCGTGACATCGTGAGCTTGAAGCTCGGTACAGTTTATGTCGGTTTATGACGTCACGAGCTCTCACTTCAATGCGCTTTATCTAAGTATTATTTAAATAGTATTAAAGATAATCCGTAATCTAAAAATAACGTCGGTACATTATGTCGAATATGTCCCGTGACATCGTGAGCTTGAAGCTCGGTACAGTTTATGTCGGTTTATGACGTCACGAGCTCTCACTTCAATGCGCTTTATCTAAGTATTATTTCATTAATTTGAAAAGCAAACTTGTTTTAAATCTACATGACGGAATAAAACTTAAATTTAAGTCAACTAGCCTATTGAAGGATTTTGAACATTGGTTAAATATCGGTGTCTGTGTCGGTACCTGTGTCTCGTATCTTGGAGCCGGTTCATCCTCGCTGGAATCATAACCTGACTGGGGTCTAGGCGGCGGCGGCATACTGACGCTCAGGGTCCCGTACTGCTGTATCGCTTGTTCTTTGTGCTTCTTGTATCTGTAAAAGGAAAAAGAAAGCTTATGTTTATCTCTTGTCCGCCGTTTTGTTTTCCAATCTTTATGTTATGGGCGAGTGTGAGTGCAATTGTGGGTGCGAGTGATTGTGCTAATGTGTATGTGTGAGAATGAGAATGAATGTTTCGTGTCTCAATACCTGTTCCAAGAACCGCAGATATAAATGACCACGGCTGCGGCTACTACCAGTACGACGGCGGAGTGTATTATATTATCTGTGGACGGCGGCCAGCACGGTCAAGGCGTGGGGCCTTGCGCGGGGAGATGTACGAGTGTGAGTGTGTATGTTTGTATGAGAGAGTGAGTACGGATGCGAGTGTGTGTAAAGGGTGAGTGTAGATAAAAGTGTGGGTCGGAGAGTGTGTACATTTGTGTGTGCGCGTGGGTGTAAGTGTCTGTAAAAGTAAGTACTTGTCTGTGAGTCTCATCTGTTCCAAGAAGCGCAGATATAAATGAGCGCGGCTACCGCTACTAGGAGCACAACAGCGGCCAGCGCGATCAAGGCGTGGGGCAGCGCTAATGTGCGAGTGCGTATGTGGGTGCAAATGTGTGTCTGTGTGGTTGAGAGTGTGAGCGTGGGTGCAAGTGTGTCTAGGAGAGTAGGCACTTGTCGGTGAGTTTGGCTCACTTGGAAAAAAAAGTTATCTGAAGCGAACGAATTCAATTATGTGCTTTATTCAATTTAAACGTGTCTTGTTCTTTTTCGGAAATTGACTATTCTAGCTTTTTGCTAATAAATAAACACTTATTGACTCTTGTCTTTCTCACCTGTTCCAAGAAGCGCAGATGTAAATGACCGCGGCTACCGCCACTACCAGCACGACGGCGGCCAGCGCGATCAAGGCGTGCGGCAGCGCCGACGACAGCGGCGCCGCGGCCACGTGCGGCTTGCGGGGGGGCGCGCGCGGGGAGAGGGGGGGACGGAGCTCGCTCACTGGGAACTGCAGGCGGGCCGCGACCGCATTGCGAATGCCGTTGGCTTTTGCTCTGTGGGTAAGAGAGGTATTTTTACATAATGTTTTTAAGACCTAGTCCTAATCGTGGGGCCGTGGAGTGCCGCAGTAGAATGTAACCCTTCCTCTCCTGCCCGTGGATGCAGTAAGAGCCTGCTAAGGGATACCTACGGAAGATGGGCAGCAGCGTCTTTCCGTGAATCAAGATACCGTACTGCGCTCGCCAACCCGTCCGCCAAGCGTGGTGAGTATGGCAACTACCCCTCATGGAGATCCATGAGGGAGGCCTATGTCCAGTATTGGACGTTTTTACGGCTGAAATGATGATGATGATGATGAGTCCTTATCGAAGCAAATCTTGTAGTATGGATTGAAATATTTCTAAAATACCTTTATTTTGTAAATGCATACTTATCATGCATGGAGAACACCTAGACCAATATCTAAATCTTATGAAGTCAAACTCATTTAATCTGGACGTTGACAACATACAAATTAAGGTAAACCTCCTTGTTAAATATCTGTACTTCAGTCAGCTTCTGCAGTAATGCAATCGTTATGCCATATTGTATTCCAGAGGATGACATGCGAAACAAACTAACCATCAAGAAACCATCTAAACAGGTTCCGACTACCTCCGAAAAATCCATTACAGCAAGGTTTCACTGCCTCTTCTGTTCAACTTTATCTAGCCGTTCTTAGGTATACAACGTTTTTCTAAGCTTGACAAATAAAAAACCTATTTATAAAACACAAAATCACTTACTTCTCAACAGATTCCGAATTCCTCTTCAAGATCTCCCCTGTCGTAGGATTCTATCTAGCCGTTCTTAGGTATACAACGTTTTTCTAAGCTTGACAAATAAAAAACCTATTTATAAAACACAAAATTACTTACTTCTCAACAGCTTCCGAATCCCTCTTCAAGATCTCTCCTGTCGTAGGATTCAGTAGATACAGCCAAGCCTCACTGCCCCGCCTGTCCGACAGAATCGAGCCGTTCTTGGCTAGATAATGTCGTTCGGTCAGCTTCTGTAGGCCGGCGACCAGTCCGCTTCGTTCTTCGACCCCGGCGAGTAACGCCCGGGACATGCGACGCATAGCATCTGCGTCTACGTCCGGTATTTCCACGACTAGTTGGTTCTCCTCTTGCAGTAGGTTTATCTGTGAAGAATAAAGATTTATTTAAAGTTCAAGTTAGATACTTTATTTCACATCTTAAAACTAAGCATGAGAAGCGAACAAGAGATACGAAAAACAAAGTGACAATTGGCGGCAATATCGCTCATTAGTTATTGTTATAGCTGATGGTATATAACTTAACTGGCTCAGGAGTTTATTTGACAATTACTTAGTGAAATGATATTAATAATGTTTTTTATTACAGACTTAATAACACATTGTAAATTTCGACGTAGCGAAGTAATAAAACAAGGTAATAACGCGATAAAGCCCCGTTAAACAGTAAAAAAAATATGGTATAATTTATGATCAAGACCTTAATATTCTTACTCATTTAACAAAACATTGAACAATTACTATTAGGTACGTATATGTACATATATCTTTAACTTACCACAATGTAAGCTCGTGCAATATTGTAATCCTGCGTAGACCTCGGATTGTCACGCGCAGTAACACTAAATTTGAATGGTAGCACTTCAGGTGGAACATTCTCGAAGGTTTTGATGTTGGAAATGATGCCGGTGTCTGCGTCCAGTGAGAAATACTCCTCGGCGGCGGCCGTCCACGAGTTAGTGTGGTATTCTATCTTCCCGTACTCGCCACTGTCTTTGTCTTTAGCCTGGAAAAGAAGAAATGGTAACATTATTTAATGCTATATGTAATTATTCAACGCTATTTTTATTCAATGCATACCTAGTTATTACATAATTATATTCATTGATTTCAGCCATTAAACGTCCACTGATGAACACAGGCCTCCCTCATGGATCTCCATTAGGGGTAGTTGCCATTCTCACCACGCTTGGCAGGCGGGTTGGTGAGCGCAGTATGGGATGTTGATACACGGATAGACGCTGCTGCCCATCTTCCGGAGGTATCCCTTAGCAGGCTCTTACTGCATCCATGGGCATGAGAGGAGGGGTATCATTCTACTGCCGGCACCCCACGGCGGTATTACATATATACTATAACACAATTTATTTATGGCTATTAATTTAACGCTATAGTTATTCAATGCCAGTTATTTTAGTTGCAATTATAATCTACAAACAGTCTTTTATAAAGTAAGGATAAACTGGACCGACGCACGCAACGTATTCTGACATCACAGCTCTTGATTTTATGAAAATCATTATTTAAACATAAGTTGTCGTACGAAATGTTCAATTTTATGTCATATAAATGTAGTTTTAAATGTTAGAATGCAATATACGACCGTTTGACCTGTGTTTATACCATGAGTTGTCACTGTTAGATCGGCTGCCGTTACTACAGTAGTAATAGTACGTTAATATTGACATTATGTCAGATTTGTAATTCATGGTACCAAATTCTAAGCAAATGAAGCCCAAACTACAGTATCTGTAGTATAGTTTACTGCGTATTTTATTAGTACCAAACTATCCGCTAGAAGCACTGTACAAATTTTCATACATTTTTAACTACAGTCGCTAGCGCGTATAGATTGTGAAAACTCATGGTAGACCTGCAGTTTGACATTACTTTTCAAGTCCTCTTCTTCGTCTCTTCAAATTAAAGCAGAGTTGCTTAAAAACTACAACAGAACCTAAAAGAGAGCTGTAACCAACCTTGACTTGCAGAAAATTGTCTCCCAGCAGCATATCCTTAGTGACAATCGCCAGGTATTTCCCTTTCACCGCTTGTATAGTAGACTGTTCGTTCGTCACGAACACCGGTGCGTTATCGTTTGCGTCTGTCACGTGGACTCGAATCGTTGCTTTGCTGTTCTCCGGGTTGATTAGCCCTTGGATGGACTCCAGTTGGACTTCTAGAGAGTATTCTGTTAGGGTCTCGTAGTCGAGTGAGCTTGTGTTGAGGTAGATGGCGCAGTCGCGGTCTTCCGTTAGTTTTACGTAGAATACACCTGAAAATGTAACCAAAATTTAAAAATTTTAAACTGATGTTGTTTGGGAATTACTGTGGCTGTGCTTTGTTTTTTAACTCCTACACAAAAAAAAAAGTTATTGTAAGTTGGACCGCTATATCACCACTACGCCACCTAAACGAGTGGACCGATTGGAATGCAGTTATTTTAATTAAAAGCAGTTTCTTTAGCAGTGGCCTTTCAACACGTTTTATTAAAATCTGTTAAGGCACTCATACAAGATATGGGGGGGGTGAAATTGGGATAAATAATCGAATGTTTCCAAATATACCCTAGTTTGGTATCAAATGAAAGGAAAATTGCGAATAAATGATTTTAGGATTTATAATTTCAACCAAACCACCAAAAAACAATCCTAAAAGTATAGAAATAGGGTCTAAAATTATAAGTTTAATTTACCTTGTTGTGAAGAATCAGTGAGCAAACATTTGAGTGGTGTATCGGGTGAATGCTCTCTCTTGTTCAGTAACGGTAGTACGCGAATAAGGGTTCCGTTCGGGGAGTTTTCGGCGACGTGTTCCGTATACATCACATCCGCGAAGCCGAGGCCGACCTGAAAACAGAGATCGGAGATCAACAAACTGTTTGGCAGTATTACAAATATCAACCGCCTTCCCCAAGACCATGAGCGGGTTGTTGCCATACACGCCACGCTTGCCAGGCGGGTTGGCGAGCGCAACCCAGGATGTTGATACACGGAAAGACGCCGTTGGCCATCCTTCCGGAGGGATTTCTTGAAAGATTCTTAGCATCCACGGGCAAGAGAGGCAACATTCTACTGCCGGCACCCCACGGCACAGCAGGCATTGATCGCAGGAAAGACAACTTACATCAGGAGGTACCGCGGCGGAGTGACTGACGTAGACAGTGATACTGGTCACAGAAGACATCACAGGGTCACCCTGGTCGTAGGCTTGGACGTCCACCTGACAACAAATAAGGCGATTTTAATCTCACGAAACTTTTTTTAAGGTCATTGCTTAACTAATAACCCCCAAAATACAGTCTTAATAATGAAAGTGGACGAAGCGAAACAAGTATGTAAGGAACGATCCTTATCTTGTTTTATTAAAATCTGTTAGGAAGTTTACAAGATACGGTAGTGAAGGAGGGAATGAACAATCTAATGTTTTCAAATATACCCGAGTTTTGTATCAAATGAAAGGAAATTATGTGTAGGTTGCAAAACACATAACAAAGTATAGGTAAAATATACCCAAGTGTGGTATCAAATGAAAGGGCATGATATGATACCCCTACGGGAGAGAGGCGTGATTATATGTATGTATGTATGTAATAAGTGATTATTGATTAGAGCAAAAAGCTACAATATAATAGGCAGTTTATAAAATAAAAACAAAACACATTTAGGTAACTTCAATAAAACAGCCATTTATTATGAAAGCACATAATTGAATGCGTTCGCTTCGGAAAACATCTTTTTCAAAGTAAGATAAAGTAGCAAAGAAACCTCGCTCTTTCATTAATATGACTAGGTATTTTCGGTTTAAAGCGTTCCGGTATGTTTGGTAAACCACTTGTTTGTGCGACAATTTCACCGAAACTAAAGAAGCTAGCTTTTCCGTTATAGTTTTCCTAGAAAGTTCAGAAAGTTCTGCGTTCTTATCTACATTTATCTATGTATATTTTGAAAGATACTAATCCAACGTAAGATTGTAAGGGGGAGGAGGGTTCATTTGAATCTTATTTCTTGCTTAGGAGGTCAGAGAATGATTATAATGGTATTTTCAATGAATAAACGGCCCTCTAGCCGCAAGAGCTTTATTTTTTATCAACTGATAGCACAGAGATATATGTATACGGAAGGATAACTCTAACTAGATCCAGTACACAGATTCAGTCAGGATCTAGTGAGAGTTTCAACTCTCAGTAGATCCTGTATTTAGAACAGAGTGTTATCAGGCCCAGATAAAGGGATCCAGGGCCTCTAGGCACTTGGTATTTGAGGGCCCTCCTGCCTTCGTTTACTTATTTTTGTCCTTTATGTGCAAGATATGTTTACAAATATTGGTTATAGAACTCACCGTATATTCACTATCAGTTTCCTTCCTCAAATCATCTCTCACTCTAATAGCGCCCGTGTCAGGTTCCACATGGAAGTATATCGACGCCTTCCCTCTGCCCACCAACTTATATCGAACTCTATTGTTAGGCGCGGTAGAGTCCAAATCCGTGGCGACCACAGTTTGCACGAGGCTGCCTATAGAGGCGGAATCTTCGACGGTCACCGGACGGATTGCGGATGTGAAGATTGGCGCGTTGTCGTTCTTGTCCTGGAAAAGGAATTTGATTTTAATGACAAGTGTCGTTAACATCATCATCATCAACAACAAAAACATCATCATCAACTCAGCCGTAAGACGTCTAGCTGGACATAGACCTCTCTCAGGGATCTGCAAGTATCATGAGTTGCCATACTCGCCACGCTTGGCAGAGTTGGCGAGCGTAGTACGGGATGTTGATACACGGAAAGACGCTGCTGCCCATCTTCCGGAGGTGTCCCTTAGCAGGCTCTTACTGCATCCACGGGTAGGAGAGGAGGGGTAACATTCTACTGCCGGCCCCCCACGGCTAACATTATGTGTGTTGGGTCGTAATTGCAGTCAATAAACCTGGTCAGACTTATCTGGTACATTACTCTGCATTAGAATTTGTTAAAATACTTCACCACTCCACACTCACATCCACTAATACTTCCACCGTGGTGATAGCTCCGGATCCCATATCGTTGTTTTCCTCAGTGCCAACCATGATCTCGTGTCTTGCCATTGTTTCTCTGTCTAATGGCTGTAGAGTCCGAATAAGGCCGGATTTACGGTCGATCGAGAAGATGTTGGTATCTCCCATGAGGATGGTGTAGGTTATCTCTTTTATCGTATCAGGGTCTTCAGCCTGTAAAGAAAGAGGTAATTCATAAATAACCGACCAAAATTCACGTGTAGCCATAGGTTTGTTGCTTAGATTAAATATTATACCAAAAAACCTATGAGCTATCGTGAAATGCATCAAATTGTAAATCGCCACATGATACTGTAAGGATATCTGTTTTAATTGAACTAATTTGTTAACTGTTACTTAATAATTGGTAATAATTTGTTAAGATTAATGACTTTTATTGAAATTATTTTATAAGCAAGAAAGTTAAACTTCCGGTGATCTTAGAGATGCACTATATTTTTTTTACCTATAAATTACTTTAATACTTAATTTATTTATAATTTTTCACCATAATATTAATCATTATTTTGAAAGGAGTTATAGTTTGAGAAATAGTGTGTAGTTCGTATTTCCGCTTAGTCACAAAGTTGTTTTCGTAGAAGAGAGTGGATAGAATCCGGCATTCGTGCTTGGAGGTTCATGGAGTAAAGACGTACCTATTCAACTATGCAGACTGTTTAAAGTTTGGTGTTCTGCTGGAAGGCTTGATTAAGGTTGGTGCTAATCTTGTGCTTTAAACATTGGTAGATCGTGTAAAAAGTAATGGACACAAGCGGCTTCAAGAGTGTTTTCTTTAAATTCTAATATTACCCCTTATAATACATGACGTCGTTTTATAACTATAGCAGAGCTTCCAATTCTAATTCTGGTGCGGTTTACCAGATCTGCACTGACGTCCTGCATCGGGGTGTATTGACCATTATCTCCCATGATACTACCAGACACAAGCCAGCCCAGATGTCTTGCACTTAGACCGGGACGGAGGCAGTGCCTAGGCGTTTGTCTTAAGTGCCATCTGTTGCCGTGACTATAAAACAGTCACATACTTACTTCAACTCTAACTTCAGGGTAATTCGGTGCATTTTCCAGGTTATGCGAACGCGTGTGGAGTGGAGTCAACGCTAGAGGCGCCGTTTGTATGTGGGCTACGCTGGTTTCTTTCTGATGAGGGCTATCGCGTGGGAATTCGCCGCTAGAGGCGCCTGTGTAGCGTGAGGTCTCCGAATGTCAATACACAAAGACGTTAGTTACCCCTCGTTGTAATCACACGTAACTTTGCCCAATGTATTATATGGGATTTAAAACAAAGCAAAGGTTATTTATTTATACTAACTTGAACTTGAACAACAGGGTAGTTAGGTGCGTTTTCCGGTACGTGCACCGAGTACAAAGCTTGCTGG
Organism: Pasiphila rectangulata; assembly: GCA_963082625.1. Taxonomy (NCBI): domain Eukaryota; kingdom Metazoa; phylum Arthropoda; class Insecta; order Lepidoptera; family Geometridae; genus Pasiphila; species Pasiphila rectangulata. The sequence continues at coordinate 5,100,897 of OY720244.1, read as the reverse complement.
AACACGGGCGCCTCGTCCGGCACGTCCTGCACGTGGACCGTGACGGAGGCGGTGCCGAGGCGCTTGTCTAAAGCGCCATCTGTTGCTGTCACTACGAACTCGTATTCCTGAAAGAAGTTAAGTAGGTAAGTAAACAGATTTATGTGGGTGGAATTTTGATTCTAATTTTAGTAATTAAATTTAGTAAGATTATGTATGAGCAATATTGTTTTTAGTTTTTTTATCGAGTGCTGCACACTCCTGTGAAGGTGTCTCACACGGGACCAGTATTGTTAATGTACTTTGTGAATGTAATAAGTGAATGTATCAAAAACAAATACCTGTCTCTTGGCTTGCTCAATAAGGGATCCTTGGGCACTAAACACGATGAGTTCACGGTGGCAATGTTACGACATGCAGTAGATATAATGGCAATCAATGAGACATGGCTGCGTGAGGGAGAAGAGGCGCGTGCGCCATCACTGCCCGGCTACTCGCTGCGCCACGCGCCTCGCCGGTATGGCAGTGCTGTCGGCGGCCGCCAGCGAGGCGGCGGGGTCGGCTTTTACATCAAGCGCGGAGTAAGCGCACGCCTGCTTGCCCACCCAGAGGCGCCAGGAGTTGACCAGATGTGGCTTCGTCACACCGTTAATGGCCTTAAGCTAGCTATAGGTACTGCTTACCGACCACCTTGGCAAAACGTCGAGCTATTTCTGGACGCACTCACTGATTCCATATCTTCACTGTCTACTAGTGATCATATTATTTTGATGGGAGATTTTAATATAGATATTTTAGAATCACATTCCGATAGAAGCAAACTGTTCGATTTTTTAAAATGTTTTAGGTTGGACCAATATGTTAATAGTCCCACTCACTTTACTGATCACAGTGCCACAGTACTCGATTTATTATGCTCCAACTTGAAAATTATAGACGTTGTTATTGATAACATTCCTGATCTTAGCAGCCACTCTTTTATATCATGTAAACTATTCGTAAAAAAACAAAAATCGTCCCCCGAATGGGTAATCTATCGCCCACTTAAAAACATCGATTTGGATATTTTTCATCAAGACCTAGAAAATGTTAAATGGAATAATTTTATTTGTAGCGACATGGATAAAATGGTTGAATCATTATATTACAACGTTTTAAATTTATTTAATAGCCACGCACCGGTTAGGAAAATTCTATTAAAAAACAAGTCTTACCCTTGGATTACCTACAATATTAAGGAGATGATGAGGACAAGAGACAAGGCCTATTCACGAAGTCGATTAACTAAAGTTGAGACTCATAAAAACTATTACAAAGATTTAAAAAATATAGTTAACGTTGCGCTCCATGAAGAAAAAAAAGCATATTTTAACAATTATATAAACCTCAACTCAAATAATCCCCGTCAATTATGGAAAAATATAAAGAACAATATTGTGAATTTCAAAAAACAATCACGGGACTTACCTTGTCACCTTCAGGACCCAAATGACATAAATAATAATTTTTTAACACTCCCCTTGAACGACAATATAAATATATCTGATTTAACATATTTTGAATTTAATAGACATGGCTCGGCTGTTTTCAATCTAATCCCTATTAATGAAAATGATGTTTTAAAAATAATTCAATCGTTCACCTCAAATTCAGTAGGTATAGATGGGATTTCCAAAGACATGATTTTATTGACACTGCCTCAAACACTTACTTTACTCACAGCGATAGTCAATACGTCAATAACTTCTAATATTTTCCCCTCTCAATGGAAAACCGCTATTGTAAAACCACTTCCCAAAACGAATCATCCAAATAGTTTCAATGATCTGCGCCCAATAAGTATACTACCCTTCATATCTAAAATTGTTGAAAAAGCCGTCTGTACACAAATTACAAATTTCCTAGAATCAAACAATATTTTACCATCTAAACAATCAGGCTTTAGGAAAGGCTTCAGTACTGCGACCGCGTTACTTGATGTTGTGGACGATGCTCTATCTGCTCAAGATACTGGAGAGGGTACGATCCTAACACTACTAGATTTCTCACGTGCCTTTGACACCGTCAATACTACATTGTTACTATCCAAACTATCTTATTATGGTTTTGATAGTACCGCTATAAAATGGTTTGCTAGCTATCTGAGCGATCGTTCTCAATTAGTTCAAGTTAAAAAACAGGACGGTACAATTAATCAATCAAATATTAAGTCAGTATCACGTGGTGTTCCGCAAGGATCAATCCTTGGCCCTATTCTTTTTATTCTATACTCGGCCGTCATTGTAAACAATATTCAAAACAGTAAATTTCATTTATACGCCGATGATCTACAGTTATACACCTCTTTTCAACCTAAAAACATGAATGTAGCTCTTGATGGACTTAATAGTGACCTAAATAGATTAGTTAGTTGGTGCAACTGTAATGGCTTATCTCTTAACCCCGGTAAAACTAAATTTCTTATACTCGGGTCTAGAAAACAGACATCTGAAATTTTATCTTATAACCCTAAAATATATATAAAAGGTGTTCTTATTGACAAAGTGCCCGAGGCTCGTAATCTTGGCCTACTCATAGATGCAGGTTTGCACTTTGAAAACTACGTTCTCCAAACAGTTCGTAATTGCTTTTACAGGCTATCCGTTTTATATCAGGTTCGACAATATCTAAATAGTGACATCCGCATATCATTATGTGACTCTTTAATTCTGTCCAAGCTGAATTATGTTGATATTGTTTTTGGCGAATGTTTGTTGGGCCGCTCTAAAAGACTAATTCAGCGTTTACAGAATTCTTGCATCAGATATTGTTTACCTATACCACGTCGAGCTCATATTTCACCGTATATAAATAGTCACGGACTTTTAAACATGTCATCACGTCGATCTTTACATTTTGCTTCGCTTCTGTTTGGTATTATAAAAAGCCGAAAACCAATATACTTATATGAAAAACTTACTTTTTCTAGTCGGAACATCCGTTCAGCTACACGTTTACTATGTCCATACCATAGAACGGCAGCATTTCGTGGAAGCTTTCGCTATGCTGCCACGAAATGCTGGAACAACCTACCACCTCCGATTAGAAATTCTACTAGTTTATACTCTTTTAAATTATCCTATAAAAAATACTTATTAAATCTTCAAATATCTAAGTGTCTGGTATGATAGTTCTTCGATGTTAACGTTTCTTATTATATTATATTCTTTAATCTTTAATATTATTTATTAACTAGGCACTATACTTAAAACACTGTTGTTCTTGTCAATATTTCAAAGATTTTTGTTATTATTTGTTTTTCGGATTATTGTATTGTATTGAGGTTGTTGTAAGTTATTATTTAAACCCGTATTACTTTATTAATTTTTATTATATTTGTTACACCGTGTGTGTGGTCTGTGCTTTGCATAGCGCTACGGCGCCACCGAAAACCAGCGCTGCGACAGCATTCGTGTTGTTACAGCAAATGCTGAGTGGCGACCGATTTGTGTCTTATTTTATTGTTTTTTTTATTAATTATAATTATGTGTACATTGTTAAAATAAGGTGCAAATAAATATTTTCTATTTCTATTTCTATTTCTAATGTGAAGATGTCGTAGGAGTGTCTTAATAAATAAATAAATAAATTATGGAGCCTTCCATGTGACGAGTGAGCCAGAAGCTGACGTCTCAGCATAATGCTGCTTACTAGTCGGAAGTGGTAGGGGAGGAGGGCCCAAAGCGGGCACCTTTAGTGAAAACGTAAGCTAAAAAACGTTAAAAAAAGATTTACTGTTAAAACTTTTATCATAGCATTTACTGCATTTTATGAACTTTTATATTGCTTGGTCAAATTATTAAAAACTCTTGAAATGACAATATGTGGACAGTTAAAACAAAACCCTTACTGATGACCGCTTTGCCCAAGGAGTAAGGGTAAAGCGGGCACTTGTTTTGGGCAAAGTGGGCATGTAAATAGTGTTTGCATCAGCAAGAAAAATATTTAGAATTTTCTATTATTACTTATCTAAAACGAAGCTAAAGTTAAAAGTGTGTAATATGTTCAATTTATCGTTTATTTATACACGTGTCAAGTTGTCTTTTCTATCTATGTATACTTATTTAGTAATTTGGTAACGTATTTGTTAAGATTTATGGCAGGAACTTTTCAATTACTCATTATTTTTTGTTACTTCTTCTTAATAATTACATCATATTCTATAAGATTAATTTCTTGCTTAGGCGTGAAGACCGTAGTGTGCCGTCCTAGTTTCTTTTTGGCAGATCCTGATTGAAGATGTCTTTGGAGGGTTGACCTTGGAATGCCATATTTATGGCTGTACTTTTTACTGAATTTTTTTTTTTTACGTCTTTAAGGGCTATTTTCATTTATGTTGCATCCCAGGCAGCTTGTAATGTTTTCCTGTTATACTTGTTTACCATCTACAACAAAAAAAGCAAATTCCTGATAAACCTTTTTGATTTAGAGCGGGGCAAAAAGCAAAGGGAAAAGCGGGCCGGGCAAAGTGGGCATGTCCGCTATGCCCGGCCCGCTTTGCCCTTTTCAACGGTTTTATCTTATTACCAAATTCTAACCTCTAACTAATTTAAAGAGACAAGAGTAAAAATAACAAAAACACTACTAGATACATACAAAACACTTCATACATTCTGATATTAAGACAACTGACATACAGAAAATGAAAACAAAATTAACTTACCGTGCAATTTTTTTCAAAAAGCACCGTTTTATTTTTTCGTGGCGCAACGCGCGTATTCTCGGTCACAGGTGGACCGGGTGACTGCCGCGGGTTCTGCATGGCGGGGGTCATGATCCCGTGCAGTCGCACCGAATTAGGTATAGAAATGTGAACTTTAATGAAGGGTGCCTGCTTTAGGCCCGGCTTTAGGCCCCCTTCCCCTACGCGACGCTGGTGTGCAGACGTATAAAGCTTTCCTTTATTACTAATTATTATTAAAGTTGTAAATATGTTCTGTTAAAGTGACTCGCTTGGCTTCAAAATTTGAGACTCGGATGCAATAGACCCAGATAAGAAGTTTGGCGTTCGGTAGAGCCTAATGACCAGCTGTGGGTCAACAAGCAGACAATGATGGTAAAGTGACGAGGAATATATACAATTCTTATAGTATTTTACCACACTTCGCTAAGAAGCTACCTGTGATGGCGCTAAATGGGTGCTCGGTCAATAATGTGATCTTATCAAGATTTTTCATGTCAATCACTCAGGTTCCGTAGCGTAGTTATAGCATTTTCTGCTTTAGGTTCGTAACCTGCCGAAATTGTTTGTTAATAGATAGATAGATAGATAAACTCTTTATTGCACATTCACCATATATCATAAATTTCACAAAGAGAAACACAGAATGTTACTAATGTTAATTAATAATTAATTAATGTTAATGTTTTTTCTTTCTATGAATCTCACCTTAGTATGTTCGTAATCCAGCTGCGTATTAGTGGTGATCTGGCCTGTACCGTTGTCGATGCTGAAGGGCAGGTGGGACGGGATGCTGTAGCTGACCATGGCGTTGATGCCCTCATCCAGGTCTGTGGCGTGCACGTAGCCGACTAACTCGCTGGCTTCACCTGGAATTAAGGTTAAAAGAGCTTTATTTTCATAAGAAACAGAAATTATTTAATTATTAGATACATAGGAAGTTACTTAAATTTAAGTTTCAAATTCCGTTAGGTGCTGACAGGAGTAAGCGGCCCCGCCTCTCATGCCAGTAGACGTATTCGATGTAGCGTCTTTCCATGTATCAACATCCAGCACTGCGCTCGCCAACCCCCTGCCAAGCGTGCTGAGTGTGGCAACTACCCCTCATGATCAGTACTTGGAGATTAATGAGGGAGGCATAAGTGGCCTGAGGTGATGATGATAATGATGGAGTTTCAAAACTATTCTTTACAAAACCTCTGGTGCCTACATTTAGTCTTTTCTACAGGTCGGGTTGGGTGGAAGACTTTGGGGAGATATTTTCCTAGCACTGGGACGAAATTTATATAGATATAATAGAGATAGAATATTGAGAAAACTGTAAAAATGGTTACTACGGAAGACCAGCGCTGTTGTACGACTCGTTCTGCCACAGCACATGCTGAGTAGTGACCATTTTTGTCACTAGTTTTAAAACCAAATTGATGATTTTTTTTTATTTGACAAATGACAAAATAAACGCTTCTTTATCTTTTATCTAAAACAAACTTACGTAAACCTATACGCATAAGTGTATGGTAACACTGAATAGTCGTACAAGTACCTTCTTTCACTTGGAACTCATAGTTGTCCTCGTCAAACTTCGGATTGTTGTCGTTGATATCTGTTACTTTGATGTTTACAGTAGACGTGCTGGATAACTTGCCCGGATCTTCAGCCTTTACCATCTGGAAATACAGAATTCATCGTAAAAAAAACGTTATACCCAGCGTGGCACAAATATTTTATAAGATTATTGATATAAGGTGACAGATCTACTATTTTAGGAGCAATATTTTTAAAGTGATTGAATCATACGCCAAAAATCATCGAAAGTGTAAAAAATCTACATAAGTTCCGCAATCAGACAATAGATGGCGCTGTCAAGATTTTCCAACAAATATAAACCGCCTTTATCATATAATCTAATGTATGATGGCACGGAACCCTCGGTGCGCGAGTCCGACACTTGCCTGGTTTTTAATTTATTTTAGCAGACAGAATACAAACTAGCATGTAGCAAGTCAGCTTGTGCCGTGCTTAAATCAAATCGGAACAATTTGACTCAATTTTACGTTGATAGTTCCAAATGTAGAAACGTCAAATCTTTAATTTTAATTAGCTTTAGGGAGTGCAATAATACTAATCGACACCATCAAGTTAATTAACTTAAGAAACAGTACCTCTTAAGAAAAAGCGCATTAAAGGAGTGAGGGCGCGTGACGTCACGCTACATTTCGACATATTACTATTATTTTCGGATTACGTTAAAAAAGAAACACAAACGAATAGGTTTTGTTATTATACATGATGGACTAAAAATTCAAATTAAGTTAATTAGCTTACTGGCACCGCCCAGGAGACTCTTAGGCTCAGCGCAGACAGAACGGAGCGCAGCGGAGAGGATTTTATTAACGCACTTGAAAATAAACTTTAAAATTATTACAATAAAGTGCATACATGCTTGAACCTGACGAAAAAATGCTCGCGCGTCCTCGAAGATACGCGGGATACCTCGCGCGGCGTTTTGCACTTTATTTAAAAAAAAATTATAGTTTATTTTCAAGTGCGTCAATAAAATCCTCTCCGTTGCGCTCCGTTCTGTCTGCGCTGACCCTTAGGGTACCTGTGCTGTTTAAGTTAAGTTAGAACCTTTGTGGCGTGAGCGCCTTCTCAGCCCATTCCATATTCCATAGCTTATGTAACAATATCCATAAGAATGTACGCTTAAACAGAACACATCGCACCTTCACACAATAAACACCAATCCACAATGAAGATTTATAACTCGCCACGTCCACCAGAACCATAGCAAATACATACTGACACCTTAAAGATGAATTGAATATAATAATAGTTCTCGTCTCGCGGCCCTCGGAGGCGGCCACGAACGGTGCTCATGAAGAAGGACCTCTAAATGGTCTACGAAACTTCAGCAAGATGTTATTAAGGTACGTGGTGTAAGCCGTATTATATTTATTAAACCTTAAGGACGAACGAGTCGCCCATCTTTCCATACAAGCGTGGAAGGGTAACTACTCCACTGTTTGACGTTAACCATCCAACACTAAGGATTATATCAATTTATCTCGTCATAATCTATGTTTGTATACACCCTAAACCGTAAAAAAAGTATTTATTTAAAAAATACAAGCTTCTAAACTTTCGTATTTCAACACTGATTTTAGCCCAACTTTGGACGAAACTAAATAATATAAGGAGAAAGAAAAGTCAAAAATAAACGCCGGCGCCGTTTCGACATAGTTTAATTGAACACTAAGGGTTATATCAATTTATCTCGTCATAATCTATGTTTGTATACACCCCAAACCGTAAAAAAGTATTTATTTCAAAAATACAAGCTTCTAAACTTTCGTATTTCAACACTGATTTTAGCCCAACTTTGGACGAAACTAAATAATATAAGGAGAAAGAAAACTCAAAAATAAACGCCGGCGCCGTTTCGACATAGTTTAATTGAACACTAAGGGTTATATCAATTTATCTCGTCATAATCTATGTTTGTATACACCCTAAACCGTAAAAAAAGTATTTATTTCAAAAATACAAGCCTCTAAACTTTCGTATTTCAACACTGATTTTAGCTTAACTTTGGACAAAACTAAATAATATAAGGAGAAAGAAAACTCAAAAATAAACGCCGTTCCGACGTAGTTTAATTATTCAAAAGTTGAAATAAATGTTATTTTGAAAAGATTACACTTAAGTTTTTCTATAATAACCCTTGTGCTAAAAGTCTATTCACATATTTTTGCGCGGTCGATTTAGGAATGAATCATTGTGCATTTCATTCTAGCGCGCGGGTAAGCACACTATGTGAGGTGAGATAGCATACATTTAGGCCGCGCCCACTGTCGACTTTGCCTCCGCGACTAGTTGAACCTTAGAGATGATAATACTCACCAGTTGATATCTCGTCAGCACCTCTCGATCCAGGTTCCTGATGACTGCGATGATGCCCGTGCTGGCTCCTATGGCGAACTGCCGGAGGTCGTTGCCGGAGACTATGGAGTACGTCACCGCCTCGTTCTCGGGATCTTTGGCCTGTGAATTTCAATGTCAATAAGAAGAAATTATTAACATACACCGGGTATTTATCGCGTAAATTACCTTTATTATTTCCCGACGTTTCGCTTGGATTGCATAATAATTTTTATGAAGATCAAGTGAGGGTAGTTCAACAAACGCCTTCGCTTTGCTGCGGTACCTCCATCACATCAGTCTTCCCGGGACCATGCTTGGTGCAATCCAAGCGAAACTTCGGGAAATAATAAAGGTAATTTACGCGATAAATACCCGGTTATATGTATGTTAATAATGTGTTGTGATCGCGAAAGTTTAAAAAAGACAATAAGAAGAAACATTTTTTATGGTCATTTCAGCCGGAAAGCGTCCACAACTGAACACAAGTCTTTATGGAGATCCATGAGGAGTAGTTGGTTTCTCCTCGAACAAAAACAGGGTTGCACTTATTTATGTACTTCATTCGACGTAAGCCGTGGGGTGCCGCCAGTAGAATGTTACCCCTCCTCTCCTACCCGTAGATGCAGTAAGAGCCTGCTAAGAGCTACCTCCGGAAGATGGTCAGCAGCGTGCATCAACATCCCATACTGCGCTCGCCAACCCGTCTGCCAAGCGTGGTGAGTATGGCAACTACCCCTCATGGAGATCCATGAGGGAGGCCTTAGTTCAGTAGTGGACGTTTTACGGCTGAAATGATGATGATGATTCGACGTTACCTTCTTTTCATGCACTACATCGGTCATTCATTAATTCTATGTACAGCCGCGTTCATGGTAAAGGATACCTCTAATCCTTCGTAAAGGCACCTATAATCTCAGTGTATCCTTCATCATTTCAGCCGTAAAACGTCCACTAGTGGACACATGCCTCCCTCATGGATCTCCATAAGGGGTTGCTGCCATACTCACCACGCTTGGCGGGCGGGTTGGCGAGCGCAGTACGGTATGTTAATACACGGAAAGACGCTGCTACCCATCTTCCGGAGGTATCCCTTAGCAGGCTCTAACTGCATCCACGGGCATGAGAGGAGGGGTATCATTCTACTGCCGGCACCCCACGGCTCACGGTGTATCCTTATCTTAGTGGTATCCTTTATTATGAACGCGACTGTACAACTAGCGACACATAGTATTTCGGCCAAATTTAGTAAATGAGGAATGTTTGTAAAACTACTTGGATGCAGTCAAAATCTGCCGAGGGATACCTCCGGAAGATGGGCAGCAGCGTCTATCCGCGTAGCAACATCCGGCACTGCGCTCGCCAAGCCGCCTGCCAATCGCGGCGACTATGGTAACAACCCCTCGTGATCAGTACTGTGATCCATGTGGCATCCATATTTACGGTCATATTGTATAATCAGAATAATCAATTTATTGGTAACAACAACAATTACAGGTCGAACATTTCTAATTCAAATAATAATACTAGATACTTATGGCTAACAACAACAGCAATAATAAAAAATATCTTAAGTCAACCAAATAGATACAAATAAAACAGTAAAAACATATATAAATTAACAAACTCGTTATTCAATAAATTAAATACAATTACAATTAGCCATAAGTGTGCAAATTAAATAATGTCAACAAATTTTAGGTACAAAATCATCAACACTGTAGAACGCCTTCTCGACCAGCCATGATTTTAATTTAATTTTAAACGAGAATAGTCTAGGGGCGGCAAGTGTGTGATCCGGCAGGTGATTGTACATACATGAGTCTCTCGAATTTGATCAGTCTGTGCGACACCGCTGATATATACTTACAGTGACAGTAGTAACAGTGGAGTTGATAGAAGCCCCCTCAGAAACCAACGCGTGGTAGTCCCGCGACGAGAACTGCGGCGGCCTCGTGTTGGGTCCGGGGGCGACGGATATCTCCACTATGCCTTGCGAGCTCAGCCCTTTTGCGTCGGTGGCTCGTACCGTCATGCTGTACGTCTCGCCGGCCTGCAAGCGACCTGTGCTAGCTGAAACGCCAAGACAAGACCAATGATGTAGATGATGATGATACTTTATATGTAACATTTTTTGTGTTGACGAAATAAGCATCATCATTTCAGCCATAAAACGTCCACTGATGAACACAGGCCTCCCTCATGGATCTCCATGAGGGGTAGTTGCCATACTCACCACGCTTGGCAGGCGGGTTGGTGAGCGCAGTATGGGATGTTGATACACGGAAAGACGCTGCTGCCCATCTTCCGGAGGTATCCCTTAGCAGACTCTTACTGCATCCATGGGCATGAGAGGAGGGGCAACATTCTATTGCCGGCACCCCACGGCCCTTGATACTTTACATGTAACATTTTTTGTGTTGACGAAATAAGCATATTTTCACGTAATACCTCAATTTCAGTGATAAACCAAATTCAGTGATCCTTTACAATTTTGTTAGCTTTCGAAAACTATAACATGCTTTTAAAAAAAAGTTGAAGTTTTCACACGCGTGCAAATAGGTAGTTAAGTAAAATAACACACAAAATAATCATGCTCAAATAAATCAAAATCACAAACACAAAATGCGCAAAACTCTTTATGAAGATATCGATCAGATGCCCATTAAAAATCATCACCATAGCATTGATAGATTAGACTGATTGCCAAACTTATAGGTCATTAATTTATTACTGCATAATTAAAAATTTAAGTAAAAGCAAGGACGTTTAAAAAAGACAGATTTTTGTCGCCTTTTTTATTCAGGAACCAAAAGCCACATGGAACTCTCAATTGACAAAAAAACACATTGAATTACATATATAGGTATTTAAAAAACGCACTTATTTGAAAAATGTGAAGCTTTGGAATTATTTTGCAGCAATGGCGGACATGTAGTTATGAAGACGTGTTTTCTACATGGCAATCATCTGGCAATAAATAAATATTTATACCTAATTAGGTATAAATATTTAATAAATATTTATTTATTTATTAACATCAAAATAGGCATGATGATAGGGAATGGAAATCTAAATTATATTTAATCCGTCAGTTAGACAAATACAAAAATAATAGACACGTATCTTTTTGTTTTTGAAATTAATAAAACAATACTCAGATAAGGCGTACCAGCGTGTGACGTCACGCGACATTTCGGTATAATGTATCGCAATTATTTTTAGATTACGTTAATAAAGAAAAAATACGTGTCCTAAAATTTTGAGAAATTTTGTTAATCTACATGACGATCTAAAAATTAAAATTTAGTCATCTAGTCTATTATCACTACCATTAGAGAATACCAATGCAATATTGTAACGATGTAAGTCGAATAGAAGAAGATCGATTAACTTAATATAGTGCATATGAGTGACTTTTCGTACAAGAATCCGCCATTTTCAAACGTCATTGTAGAGGTATAAGAGTAGATAAATAGAAGAAATGTGCACGTGCTTACATATAACTCCAGTGCTAGGGTCAATAGTGAATTTGTTCCCGCCATTGTTAGACACGTGATAAATGCTGTACGTGATGCGTGCGTTCTCACCGGCATCGATGTCCACCGCTTCCACCTGAAACATGCTGTTTAATACATTCTTATTCTTATTCTAGTGGGGTTAACTAGATCTGCACTGACGTCCCGCATAGGGGTTTATTGTGCATTGTCCCCCGTGATGCTAGCCCGACCCTAGCCAGCCAAACTCCTTAAAGTACCGGAGAAGGACTCTGGGCCGCTGGCAGCATTCCCTGAGCATACCCGAAGGATATGCAGATGTTGTAGAAGAAGAAGGGCATGACTCTATGATGTTTAATACATACTAGAACACAAACATTTAAACCGTTAGATTTGTCCTGTACAGTAGCCGTGTTGGCCCAGTGGCATATACCCCCGACCTTCAATCCGAAGGTCGTGGGCTCGATACCGGCAGTGCACCAATGGACTTTTCTTTCTTGAAAAATGTATGTGCATACTAAACACGTGCTTTAACGGTGAAGGAAACATTGTGACGAAACCCACGGCTAAGTTAGGTTCAGACTTTTTGACCTGTTCTTTCCTTTAACTAATAGCTGACTAAGCTGCGAGGACAGCACAGCATTATTGAACAATAACTGATAATTCTTTATAACTTCTAGATAGGACATTGCAAATGTGTGACGTCATTACAGGGAGTAAAGCCACACTAGTCTAAAAATCCCAAAAAACGTGTGACATAATTAATGGATGAACCCTAAGGACTGAATTTAGATGACTATACTCTAAAATGCAATGAAAATATTTAGTTTTAATTCCGCTTATGCTGAGATGCAGGAGCACCGCCCTCCCACCAGGTGTTGACTGGTCGGCCGCTGGAACGAAAGTTTTCGTTCCAGCGGCCGACCAGACAACACCTCAGCGTCTCACCTGATGATGCCCCGCGGAGGCGAAACACGTGTCGTTGTATAGGTTTGGGTATGCATGCTGCACTGACAACATAGTTCTCCCTGCATGTCCATAATTAGCGGGCGGGAGGGCGGTGCCCCTGCATCTCAGCATAAGCGGAATTAAAACTAAATATTTTCATTGCATTTTATTGTCATGGATTTCCGCAAAGTAACGCCTGATTCCATTAATTATTACTATACTCGTTAACTGGGTACGGAAAAGACTAGAAATCTTTGCTTATAAACACCTCAGCTGTCTTCATACCTTATGAACGGGTGCGGGCTCCAAGCTAGCCGGCACTATGATGGGCTGAGTCTTCGGAATGACGGGCGCGTTGTCGTTCTGGTCTAGCAGTTGGACGGCGAGCGAGTAGGGAGCGGACGCCGCGCCGCCGTTCGCTTCTCTCGCTACCACCTGTAAAAGATTTAAGGCATCTAAACATGTTTGCTTCATGAGTAGACAGTACAGATTGTATATCCGCTCCACCTGACAATTACATCATCTATTTACTTTCTAAACCGTAGCCGAAGCAGTGAGCCCTCGCGTCTAAATACAAGTGTCAAACTTAGGTATTAAAACTCTTGGACGCCACAGGGATTTACAACTTATCTTACTATCTTGTGAGTTTATAGATATATTGTTCAGTCTTAAGGGCAGTAACAAGATGCATGTAACTTGTTTTTTTAAAGAAATATATTTGTATTTGTATATTGTAATGTATGCGAAACTATTGCATACATGTGCGTTGTGTCCTATGTTTTGACGAGTATTGGTTAACGAACTGTCACTGTCACAATGAGTAACTGTCATGTGAGCCAAAAGGGCGGGATTCAAATGTTCCACGTGTGAAAGATCGGTGAGTTCTGGGTGCCACTTCTTAGATACGTGTAGCATTTGAAACATCGGCCATGCGTCGGTAAAACTGACAAACTCAACTGGAACCGAAACTTCTCAGAGCAGTCCTATAGCTGATATTATGATAATGGTAACATGTAGCATTTGATATATCGGCGCTAAGTCGGTAAAACAGTCAAACTCACCTGGAACCGAAACTTCCCAGAGCAGTCCTATGGCTGATATGATGATAATGGTGACATGTAGCATTTGACATATCGGCGCTGAGTCGGTACAACAGTCAAACTCACCTGGAACCGAAACTTCCCAGAGCAGTCCTATGGCTGATATGATGATAATGGTGACATGTAGCATTTGACATATCGGCGCTGAGTCGGTACAACAGTCAAACTCACCTGGAACCGAAACTTCCCAGAGCAGTCCTATGGCTGATATGATGATAATGGTAACATGTAGTATTTGACATATCGGCGCTGAGTCGGTACAACAGTCAAACTCACCTGGAACCGAAACTTCCCAGAGCAGTCCTATGGCTGACATGATGATGTTGGTGACATGTAGCATTTGATATATCGGCCCTGATTCAGTACAACAGTCGTTTGACTGAACCGAAACTTCCCAGAGCAGTCCTATGGCTGACATATTGATGATGGTGACATGTAGCATTTGACATATCGGCGCTGAGTCGGTACAACAGTCAAACTCACCTGGAACCGGAACTTCCCAGGGTTAGGTGGATCGCGGTCGAGATTCTCGTCGCTGACGACTAGGAACCCCTTCTTGTCGATATCGAAGAAATTAGTGGTCAGCTCGAACGTGTAGCTTGGTACCGGATCACCTGGGCCCTGGAAAAATGAATATGATGAGCTATATTAAGTAAATAAGTACTTACTGCTATGTATGGTTTATTATTTGTTGAGTGTTTAACCACACTATAATATAAATCATCTTTAGTAGATGTAAAAGGCCTTACTGTATTGTGGAAAATTGACCCTTAATCACGTAAATCATAAATAGCCGGGTGCGCTGCACCCGAAATAAAAAGAAAACAGACCATAATTGGTTCAGGTGAAATAGCTACAGCCAAAAAACTATAAGGTTAAGAATGAACGAGTCGCTCATCTTTCCATAAAAACGTGGAAGGGTAACTACTCCACTGTTTGACGTTAACCATCCAACACTAAGGATTATACAATTTATCTCGTCATAATCAATGTTTGTATATACCCCAAACCGTAAAAAAAGTATTTATTTCAAAAATACAAGCTTCTACTTTCGTATTTCAACACTGATTTTAGCCCAACTTTGGACGAAACTAAATAATATTAGGTCTTTACCTATGAAATTGCCGTTTTGTATGGAATAAATGAGAGTACTTATTTTTCCAAACTTTTTTATTTCTGTCACTCAAAGTATTTACCCGTGCAATCGACGCATCTTTGCCAACGCATTGGCAGTTTATTGATGCCATTCTTGTAAAAATCAGCTGCACGGGAGGCAACAAACTCTTCAAAGGCATTTTGTACTGCCTCTCGGGAATTTAATTTTTTACCTACTAAAAAGTTGTCTAAATTAAAAAAAAAGTAATAGTCGGTAGGTGCAAGGTCTGGTGAGTATGGCGGATGAGGGAGAGCTTCCATCCCCAGCTCTTGCAGCTTGGAAACTGTCTGTTGTGCAGTATGGGGTCGCGCGTTGTCATGAAGGAGCAGTGGGGCCGACCAATTGACCAAAGCTGGTTGCAGATGTGCAAGCTTCTCCATCATTGTCTCCAGTTCGTCACAGTACACATCTGCAGTAATGCTCATGCCGTTTTGTAAAAATCTGTGGTGAACCACACCCGCACTAGACCACCAAACAGTGACCATCACCTTTTTAGGGGTCATTTTTGGTTTAGGGCATTGCTTTGGTGCTGAACCAGGATCTATCCAACTTGTTGAGCGCTTTTGATTGTCGAACAGAATCCATTTTTCATCGCACGTAACAATTCGGTTCAAAATTCCTTCATTTCTTTGTCTGTTGAACAGGTCTCAACGCGTACGTTGCGCTGGCGATCGTTAAGTTCGTGGGGTACTTATCTATCAAGCTTTTTTACCTTGCCAATTTGTCGCAAATGGATCAATATTGTTTTGATGCTAACATCAAAAGCTGCTGCTATCTCAGCTGTAGATTGAGTTTCGTCAGCTTCCAAAATCGCCTTTAATTCATCATTGTTGACAATAGTCTTCGGACGGCCACGAGCTTCGTTTTTCAAGTCAAAATTTCCAGAACGGAACCGGGAAAACCAATAACGGGTTGTGCGTTCGTTTGTACAGTTCTCTCCGTAAACGTTTTTGATGTTACGTGCCGTTTGTGTCGCGTTGGTGCCATGACGGAACTCATATTCCATAATTACATGAATTTTTAAGGTATCCATTATGACGAAAAATGTTCAAATATAATGAAAATACAACGCTAATCAATAAACAAAAGACTGAGTTTGTAAAAAGAATGTCATGTTTTTAAAACAAAATTAATTTGAATTTAGAATACAAAGCCATACCAAACTTTTTTTTATTTGAAATTACCAGTACTGAAGAACGGCAATTTCATAGGTAAAGACCTATTATAAGAAGAAAGAAAACGAAAAAATAAATACCGTTCCGACATAGTTTAATTATTCAAAAGTTGAAATATTTTTTTTCTATAATAACCCTTGTGCTAAAAGTCTATTCACATATTTTTGCGCGGTCGCTTTAGGAATCATTGTGCATTTCATTCTAGCGCGCGGGTAAACATGTGAATATGTCGTAGGAGTGTCTTAATATCATAAATTAATGTCAGGTGAGATAGCATACATTTAGGCCGCGCTCACTGACGACTTTGCCTCCGCGACTAGTTGGACCTTAAGGTAAATAACCCATGCTTACCAGGTCAGCATCATTAACCATCAGCACGATAGGCATGCCCTCATCGTCCAGGACCCTGGTTCCTTTGGGGGAGTTCTCCTCGACCTGGCCCTCGTCAGCGGAAGCCTCTATGACGGGCGGGTTCGCGTCGACCGGCCGCACTGTGATGGTCAGCTTGGCTGTTGTGAATCGCTTCGCTTCTGATACTTCTTCGGCCTGCAATTGCAAGATATATTGTTAGGTGTCTCGTGTCTTTTGTTTAAAAGTTGTGTTTTCAGACGCTGCAGTGTCTGAGACATTGTTTGGCGGAAGGTATCCATCCAGTCATATCTGAGCTAACAAAGCCCAATATGAGCCAGTTCCTCCGTTTTTAAGTGAGAATATTATCTAATCTAAAGTAGATTGACCACTCAAAGCCACACAAAACGCAGTCTTTTAGGGGCAGCTTTAGGTATGCGTCTTCCAAATGTTGGAATAATATACCTCCTCCAATACGAAATGTTAAAAGTGTCACTAGTTTTAGACAAAAGTTAAAAGTATTCCTTATGAAAGCCCAAATACGACATGGTGACATAATCACAGATATTTCCCTGATCTAGTTATCTACTCTGCACTTCCTTCGTAATATGACATACTTTAACAACGTCTATCTATATAATTTATTTATGTATTGATGTATATATGTATCACTACTTATGCACAATGATGATATTGGTGACATCCTTTAAGATACAAAGTGTAGTACTTTTCTTTTCCACTTTCTGCATTTATTGATAACGTTTTATAACTTTCTGTTGCACTGGTTTATTATTAAATACGTCGCTGCTGTACAACCCTCTTTACTCAGGTTTCAGCTGAAAATCAGCGTTGGGCTGTGTTAACGCACCCAACATTTATGCTGAGCTGAACGCCTTTTTAGCACAAAAGTAAATTTGTTTTTATTAGGTACTTAAATAAGTAATTATTAGTTAAGTGTCTGTGTAGCGCCTAAGTTGATTGTTGATATTTTGTGTTAAATAAATGCATTCTTTATCTTTATCTTTAATCTAAACAGCATGCTGGATCCCACTGCTGGGCAAAGGCCTCCCTTCTCCTCTTCCACTTATCCCGGTCTAGCGCTTTTTTATACTACTAAATGACGTGAGAAGCCGAAGGCCCACCTGATGTTAAGCGGTAACCTCTACCTATAACAATTGCAATGCCGCGGTGATCACGTTCACTAAGCACGTGACCAACGCTGCATTGCATTGCACCCGTCACCCTGAGACAGAGTTGTAAGGTCTCATGTGCCCGTAATTTCACCGGCCCCCTTGCCCAGCAATGGTACACAGCAATGGAGACATTCTTGCTTGGCGGCAGAAATAGGTATGGTGGTAGTACTTCCCAGGATGAACCTTTCACAAAAAGTTCTACTACTACTAAATTCTTCTATATATGGCTTCTGAATATATGTGTATATTGTGTGTACTTTTATTTGAAAGTACCAACGGGCTGTTGATGATGATGGTAGTGGTGGTGTTGGTGATAATGATAGTGATGATAATGGTGGTAGTGATTACGAAAATGATTCAGATTCAGATATAGATGATGGTCTACAAGGACAGTTTTCCAGTTTCCAACCACTGCTTGTATCTTTCCCTGGTTCTATCAGCTTACGTGGCATACACAAAGTGAACTCTAGGGATGGCGATGTTAATGAAGATGATGGTGATGGTAATGTTGGCTGTGATGATGATGCTCGTGGTGGTGTAACGCAGGCGAATATATTTTTTATGATAATGGTGATGATGATGATGATGGTTGTGGTAGTGGTGGGGATTGTGATGATGGCGGTCAATTAAGGCCAGCTACACCGCTGCTAGCTTTCCCAGCAACAATTGACAGTGTTATCAGATTGGACGACTGGTCTGCCTATTTGTCAGTTAACCGCTCCTGCATGGGTTAGTTACAAATCCTTACCTTCACGACTAAGTGGAACTTCTTAGCGACAGTGGTGTCCAGCGGTAGTAACTGCCTCACGGCGCCGTTGTTGGGATCTATCGCGAAGTAGGTGGCCCACGAGTCGGGCTCGCCGCTCGCTATGGAGTAACGGATGCGGGCGTCAAGCGTGTCTATATCCACTGCCTGAATCTTCTCTGGCTCTAGGGTTAGGATGCCGGAGAGAACGCCACTGTTCACCTGGAATTTAAAGGTTTTTGATGTTGGAATCATTCACCACCTCAGTTAATATCAAGAAGATCATTGTTAGGGGCAAAATTGATAACCAGAGAAAGAATCGGTGCGCAACTGATTTGATATTGTGACAATTTATTTAAGCCGTTCAATTGATTATTTTATTTTTCATGGATTTCATTAATTAATAACTTACTAACTTATTACGTAATTAACTTTATAATTGTGATTTTGATATTAACAGTGTATTTAATTTTTGTGATTTACATTCAGGGGAACACAGGTGTCTATCGTACAGGCTTTCAGTCTAGTTTAGACACCTGAGGCCTCAAACAAATGATGCTATTAGATACATTTAAATTAATAATGCATGTTTTAACTTTAAGCATTTTTATATCCTTTTTATTGAGCAAAATAAATTATTATTATTATTATTATATTGTCAAGAATTTTGTAGCTTAGTTGATTAAAGCACTTACGGCTTTAGGAAGGGACAATGATCGACCTGGATTTAAATCTCACCGGAATCAATAATTTTTAAGTTTTTCATTTCCTTGAACATTGAGAACTTTTTTGAGATGATGTTTTCAAATGTGTGAAATGTTGAAATACCGCTAAATTTTTAAGCCGAAGACAACGCAAGGAGAGAAATATTCAACGCGTACTCGAAGGAAGTAATACGATCCTGAGCAATGAGAGACAGAAATGGAGGTTGTAAATATATATTAAGTTATCTTGTTTCTTGGTTTCTTGCCATGAATTACCTCAACTAGTTCAATGACGGGACTGCAGGATAGACCATATTTATGTAGATGATTTATACAGCGTCAATACGGTTACAAACTGATATATTTTTCTCGTATCTTTAGATGTTTTGTAACTTTTGATGTTATTACCGAAGGATTCTCAGCGTGTAACACTAAAAACGAGTTTCACTAAGACGCGTTGGTTCATAAAGGCTGATTTTATCTAACGGTCAAGATGGTGTCTTACTTTACCGGTATATCAAAGTATTTGTATGCGAGAAAGCACAGAATATATCGGACAAGTGAAAGCGGAAGGAGGTATAATTAAAGCGACTGTTGAATACTTACAAAGCTAGTATACTCCGGGTTGAAGCAAGCCCCCTCATGAAGGCTGCATCCCTTGTAGATGAAGGAGGGATCCTGGTCATCATCATCCAGGACGTGGACGGTCAGGACTGTGGTGCTGGAGAGGCGTTTTTTGGTATCACGGGCGCGGTCCTAGAAGCGGCAATGTTGTTTAGCTATTGAGTTTGGTTCCGGTTTTTACAGAATATAAACGAAAAGACTGTCGGAGAAGAGTAGGAAATCACCGCAATACATCGCTTTTTGAAATGCATAAGATAAGACTTTTTAGAAAAAAG
The DNA here is from genome assembly GCA_963082625.1 of Pasiphila rectangulata. Classification (NCBI taxonomy): domain Eukaryota; kingdom Metazoa; phylum Arthropoda; class Insecta; order Lepidoptera; family Geometridae; genus Pasiphila; species Pasiphila rectangulata. Next base: position 5,080,512 of record OY720244.1, on the reverse strand, counting down.
TTTTAAAAAACTTTTTTTAGTCCACAGGCATAGGCAGGTCCAGAGCTAACAAATATTTCCAAAAGGCTTAGATTATTAACGACGCCGATGTGTCGACGCAACACTACCTACTAGTTTGTATGTATTTCTTTCTAGAGCTAAAGCTAACGACATAATTATCTGTTTAAAAGCATGGCAATTGGCTACGGACTTGCACCTTTACTGTGCATCCTGTGTGACGGCACACTGCGCACGCAACAAATACTCGTCATGAACCTGTCCAAACTGCGAACATACGCACGATCCGGCGCATTATGCTGGCGGATACGCATACGCGATGCGCCGTCACTCAGGAAGCAACTTTAAGATAATATATACTCACCGAAGCAACAATAGTGACTAGATACTTCTGCGTCCGCTCGTAATCCAAACTCCTGTTCACTGTCACCTGTCCCTGGTGTGGCGACGGTATCGCGAACACGCCGTACCCGTCGGCTGCGTTAGCGTCATCCAGAGTCTGATTGTCACCTTGGATGATGTAGTATTCCGCTAGGCCGTTGACGCCAGCGTCTATGTCTGTGGCACGGAGCTGATCGAATACTGTCGTGCCGAGTGGTGCCAGCTGAAAATCAAGTTAGAACCTTAATTTATGTTGATGTGTGATGTGCATAGTCTCCTACCTGCTAACATATTGCCTAAAAACATAACTTGCAACATTATGTAAGTCCGATTTTATGCGCTTTGACAATGTTACACAACGCTTTTATGACAATGTTTTTGGCCGGGCGGCCTGTGCCGGTATGTTTCTTTTTTTTCTCACATAAACAATAATACAATTCTTAAAAAGTAAGATTCCTCGACTGTAAAAATATGTCACCATCAGAGAATCTCAGACTCGGCAACCTACTTACTCATAATATAAAAGGATGAGATGCATAATTCGATTTAGTTAAACATATTTTGAAGGTTAAGACGATATTCATGTTCACTATTGGAGTACACTTCATCAGAGAAAGTAAGACAAATGAATAAATGTGACAAATTTGACGAGAAAGCGGGAAGTTTTTGCATGAGTAATTAGTTAGTTGGCGTCAAACAAGACATTCGTAAATTATATTCAATTTATTAGTACTCTAAACACCATAATTAAAACTAGAAGCATCAATTTCTAAATAGGTACCTATTAAATCAAATGATTATATCATCAGTCATCTGCACCAACCAATTACTCAAAAGCCACTTGACACTAACTCGTTTGGTAATAACAATTCACCTATTACTAAATAATTTCCTCGTTCAACGATGTTTCCCGTCAAGGTGCATTAGAGAAACTTGGAACCTGTACCATGAAAGCTAACAATAATTGGCCTGACACTACACGTAACAAGGGCTAACTCCTGCTAAACTCCATACATAATAATAGGAACTAAAGCTGAAAAGTAAGCGTTATCATCTTTAATTTACTGTCGCATTGCTATGTTATTAATTACTATCGCTAATGTGGAATGAAATAATTTCAAAGTTCCCTCGACTCCTCATGGAAACCGAAAAACTGATTTTTGAAAAACCGGACCAACAGAAATAACCAGGTATTATTCTTCGGGCCGAGTGGGCACTGACCCATCTGGATGTGTATCTTTACGAACACTTCCTGATTGGATTGACTGACAATTAAATACTTCTACTTTGACTCCGAACCAAAACAAAATCCGAAGAGATAAGAACCTTATCCTTTTTTTTGAAGTCGGTTTAAATTTTTTTATGAGCCTTTGGATTCTTTGCTTAAAGAAATGTACATACATATGTGAACATTTAACATATTTAGTTAGCTTCAGACGTAACATATTATTTCTTCTAATACATCCGACTGAGCTGAAATGATGGTATATAAGTGCTGAGCAAACCTTATCCTTCTGACAATGTCCCAGATGACAATGTAAAAATACTTCAGTCAGAGCGACCGCAGGAACCTTTTTGACGCGTCAATTTACAAAATGAAACAAACAATACACAATAAATACCAATATTCATAGATAATGTAATAAATATACGAAACGGAGAGGCAATCATCTTGTATTACTCACGATCAGAACTACATATTATTAATTTCGAAGAGTCAAGTTCTGCAATAGTCTACCTGATGACATAAAAAATGCAGCAAAGTTTGATGTGTTTAAATTTAAACTACAACAGCATATTTCTGAGGATGCAACACTTTTAGAATAAGTAGACTAAAAAAATATTTATAGTTAGCTTAAGTTTCTCATGTAAGTGACATAAAGTTGTTCGGCATTATGCCCACCATTTGTATACTTTTTTTTGTAAATTGTGTGCAATAAAGAATTAAATAAATAAATAAAGTTGTAAAATGATAAATAAATATCTTTGAACTGATGTGAAAGGGAAGTTATATTTACTTTTATGCAAGGAACTCTCTGCTATTTGCTCAACAGCTTACCTCCGACACGCTAGTTTCATAAGGGGTACCCTGAAAGACCGGTGCATTATCGTTGATGTCGGAGACTCTCACTATCACGGGTATGGTGCGCCGCTTCTTCGTCGCTTTCACTTGGCACACCAGCTGCAAATAATATTTATGGGGGTTAGGCGTAGGTGCGGAATAGATCGAATGAATCTCTAATTCTTTTGAGAATAGGTATGGTGACAGGGTATGAAAATAAACATGATTTATGGTGTAAATACTTCGTTTTTAACACAATGAAAAAAATACGTAAACCGCGTTTAGGTTGAGGATCTCGTGACGTCATACGTGGCCATAAACTAAAACAAGCAGATGTTTTTTTTTATTTCGTTAAATTTAAAACGTGTGTCCAATATTTTAAGTTATGTTTTTCTAGTTTTGATGTAGGTAGGTGTAATAGTTATTTGCCTCCACCTATTTCCGATGAAGCTCAAAAATTACTTCGTATTTATATCTCCTCATTAGATGAGGATTAAATTTCGAATGCCACATTAGTCATTATTTAGGCGATTTCTTTTCTCCAATCGTATTAAATTTTCTTCTGTGACGGAAGACATCAATTGAGCGATGTTACTGCTCGGGGCGAAACAGATTTCACAGTAACACCATGGACCGTAACACCTCATAAATAAACGAGGTGTCAAAATAATTTCATGGATTTATTTGTCTCGGAAAGATAGACGGTGTCGATTTAATTTCGTTAGACAAATGTTTTGTGATGTAATTTGCTTAATGATTAAATAGTAATAAATGACCTGTGTGAGATTGTAATAAATTCAGTACCAGATTTCGCCACGTTCTCGGCTTGCCCGTTGACGAGCTCACCGCTGCTGACCCAGAGGTGACGTCAACCCGTCCCACACTAGTCTGCTAGGCACACGTTTAATAACCGGTCCCGCCGGCGGGGCCGAAGAATACTCTTTTCCGTCTTAAGGTGCAGTTTTGCACCTGGACGTTAACCATCATTACGTATAAAAATCTGGCAACAGTCCAAGCCGTGGTTCGAACCTAAGTGGTGCTTGTTGCCACAACCTAACTTTTGCAACTGGGCGCACTCAGCGCTCGCCATAGTCCGGTAACGTTGTCATGGCCATCTGCGGTCAACAACATATATTGTCATTTCGAAAAAAAAAGCCATTTATTTCCTCTTTCAATCCACAAATTTCATATTAACTAATGGATAACATTAGCTATATTACCTAGCTGCCGTGGGGTGGGGCGGTAGTATGTTCGCCCTCCTCTCTTACCCGTAGATGGGTTAAGAATGTGCCAAGGGATACCTCCGTAAGATGGGCAGCAGCATCTTTTCGCTTATAAACATCCCGTACTGCGCTCGCCAATCGGCCTGCCAAGCGTGGTGAGTTTATGATTAAACCTTGTGAGAATGGCAATAACCCCATTTATGATCAAAACCTGGAGATTAATGAGGGAGGCCTATGTCTAGCAGTGAATATCCTACGGCTGAGGTGATGATGAACATTAGCCATGTTTAAATTAAGAACCACAACCCATATTTTTCGAGATCCTCGATTACCAACTGATTTTGAACCCACACAATACAACGCAGAGCTGAAATTAGCATACCACCAAATACGGTCAAATCGCACCGTGTATTCTCCGATTTACTATTCTATTGAGTGAAGAACATGGTTCAAATTTGCATACCTGAAACACCATATGCGACAGGTTATCAGCATCCCTGTCCAAAGGCTGCAGAAGTTGGAGCCGTTTTCCCTCCAACTGGAAGAGCGTGGGGCCCTTCGGGAAGACCGTAGATAAGACGATGTCTGCGTCAGGATCACCCACTATTGGCAGTTCTGCTGGTATTGTGCTTTGGTTTACTTCTGCAATGGGGAAAATGAGACTTTAATGCTAGTGCTGTAGGTATTAAAATAGATTGCAACAGTTAGATATTAGGCATTGATGCAGGTTTGTTCACATTAAACTGGAATGAGATAAAGTAGCGCGCAGTATGATTTGATGCCGGCAGTAGAATGTTGTCTCTTCTTTCTTGCCGTGGATGCAGTAAGAATCTGCCAAGGGATACCTTTGAAAGATGTGCAGCAGTGCCTTTCCGTGAATCAACATCTCGTACTGCGCTTGCCAACCTGCCTGCCGAGCATGGTGAGCATGACAACAACCCTCTCATGAACTTGATACAAAAGTGATATTAATAGCTACTTACGGTTTCCCCTACTCTCCTCAATATCTACTATGATGCTGGACTGTCCTGTCTCCACTTCACATGGGCCTGTAACAAAGAAATGGTGTAAGTTTGTGTGAGCTTACCACTGGCTCAGCTAGAGGAAGAAGGTGATGAAAGATTGTACACTTGTCAAAATCCCATGTGGTTAATTTTGTGAGAATACAAGCACTAAAATTAAAAGACCACTTAAAAGAGATAAGTTTCTAGACTCTAAAGTCTAGATATACATATGTACATACCTACAAATACCACTCAAGGTAGAGTCCGCGCCACCAATAAAGTCCGATAGACGCGGTACTGCTGTCATAGAACTAAATACTGACAACATTCTGTACTGTGGACTTTCGTTCCCGCTTTTGCCGTAAGACTTTAATCGTGGCACTGACTCTAGAGTATATCTTCACTACTAATCTCATCTAGATGATGTCACGGATAAATCTGTCAATAAAATAGATGTGATAGAGGTAGATGTACTGCGTCGAAAACCAAATCTTTTCCTACAAAAAATGTATCAATCAACTGGTATCTGTTTGGCTGGCAAACGTTCTCTAGTCATATTTATAATTTGTCAATACTTTTCAGTTTTTTAATTGACAATGACCCCTCAAAGCCCAACCCCAGCAGGCTGATTGCGTATCTCGCGACAGGTTTGCAACAAGCGATCGTTGCTGTCAAACGTCAATTTTGTATTAGAGAACAGCAAGGAATTGACATTTGACAGCGTGGATCGCTAGATTTATGCTTGTTGCAAAATACGTAATCACCCTGCCGGTCCGTGCTGACCAATGCCTTAGAAAAATAGATTATTCTAAGATCTATGCCACGTGTGGAGTGGACACTTGCGACGAGATGACTTAGCGAGCGACCAAAAGTGAAATGGGAAACCCTCGATGTTATGGCAAAAGTTATGGCAAAACTGGGTAAATTAAATTAAATCCATAGATTAAAAGAAATAATGTTAATAAATATTCAAAACCAAACCCAAAAAGCCATAGAATAAGATGAAGAAAATTGTCCATACACCTTCTATCTCAAATTGCGTAAGAACAGCCACAAGGTAAAACGTACAATCGGAGATGTAACAACCACCATTTATTCTTCCAAAGAATTTTGCGTAGGCAACGTAAATTATGCAAAACGTAGCCATAGATCCTGGCCGTTTAAATAAAACTATTCAAATAGTATTTTAAATACAGAAGTAAAACTAGTGTATGGCCAGCAACCCGCGCCGAATTTAAAAAAAAAGCCGGGATAGAAAATACTGTTTAATTGATATGACTATTAAAAAGAGGAAACATTTGTATTTTGTATGTTTGTAACGAATAAACTCAAAAACTTTCACCAGTGAATGCTACATTATCCCTGAGTAACATAAACTATATTTTATCCCCGTATTCACACGGGAACGGGAATTACGCGGGTGCAACCGCGAAGTGCAGCTAGTCTATACTAATATTATAAAGCTGAAGAGTTTGTTTGTTTGTTTGCTTGAACGCGCTAATCTCAGGAACTACTGGTCCGATTTATATAAAAATTATTTCAGTGTTAGATAGCCCATTTATCGAGGAAGGCTATATGGTAGGTATTGTAAGCAGTGGTTGTAGTAGGTGCCAACAAGTTCGCCGGGACACCTAGTCATTTATAAAATCCAAATAAATTCAGGCTCATGGTTTTATAGCCGACTGATACCCAGGAGGTAGCGGATTCTATTCCCAAACACAACAACGAACAATTGACAAATGTTTGTAATTGTTCTGCAGATGACAAATGTTTGTGATTTGTCCTGGGTCTGGGTATTTTTCTATGTATGAAAAAAAGTATTTATTAAATCATCTGGTTTCCATAGCATGTACTTAAATACTTTGCTTAGAAGGTGTTGTGATAAGTGTCCGGCATTATTCAGTTATTATTTATTTCATGGTTTTCATTTCTATTTTTTCACGCTGATTGATACATGTTCAACTATCTTATCTTGTTTCATACGCAAATATGTGGTTATTTCCAATTTCATATTAAATTTATGTGCCATCTCAAAATGACCGGCCATTTTGTTTGAACGGCCAATTTGTGCATCAATACACGCACCACTAGTAAGAATAGATACAGGTTTCACGTAAAGCGTTCATAAATAAGCAAGTCGACAGGTGCGGTGCGGACACTTACCTTCGTTAGTGTTTGCGACTAATTAATTAACTGAGCCTGGCCAACGATTCTATTGAATTTCCTTTTAATTATTCCAATGTTGAAATTGCACAGTTCCTTGTGCTTTTTAGATACAGTATGTTAGGTTATACAACTAGAATGTCTTTGAAGCTTTCATGGGTTTGTCTCAAGTTTAAAAGCTCAACTATTTCTCCACATAGTTTGAATTTGAACCCCTTGAAAATGAACTAACAGTACAACGGTTACGTTGAACATAAAACAGCTTAAGTATGAAATGTATTTGAAACGAAACTATTGATAACCAATTTCCATTAATAATATATCGACCTTTGGCACTGATGATTTTGTACAGTGTTTGAGAGAGATCAGCCGATATTATAAAATTAAAATAAAATGTAGCACAACAACATATCAATTGAGATAGAACAATGGGTACAGTCAATTTAACCAAACAATCGAACAAGAAAGTAATTTTCATGACGAAACAGTAACAAGATCAAATCAATGATAGAGCTGACATATCATTTGATTATGTTGTATCTAAAACAATGAAGCAAATGAAAATATGAATTTAAATAAGATAACAAAGAAATTAACATATGCAATAAATAAGTTATATGGCTTGTCTATCGGTAAAGCCAGATGGGAGATAAAAGCAGTAGACTAATTACGGAAAAGAACGAAAGCACAGGATGGGTTTAAATAATTGCTTAGCTGGCGTGTTTCTATGATACTTACGTATAATAGTTATGGGAGGACGCCAGCAAAGCCACCGATAAACGCTAGTTACATAACATTTAGTTTTCCCGGTCGCTATTGCAGCTCATTAGATATAAAATACCGTAGATATTATATTAACTTCATCAATGAAGCTAATGGTGAAACATATTGCGAGAATTCTATACATTTCTTAAATAAGCCTATGGTATTACGATCATATAAGAGTATTATGATTTCTAATTGAATGAAGTGCTTATATGGGATACCTGTTGTCACTTTAAAGGAAAGTTAGCTTGAATACGTATTCGAAGGTTTGTAGTACTGCTAATTAGTAACCAATATGGCTTTACAGTTCTATTAATGACAGCGATATGTTCAATAACTTCTTAATTAATATTTTCTCAGGCGCACCTTATTAACTGGTATTTGGTTCAATTGTCGATAAATGGAATTGTGTTTGTATTCTGACATTTATCGCACACCTTATCGAAACGTTGATAGTGTTACCACTAAATGGATATTTTGATAGTAAATTTGCATGAGGAAAGCAATATCTCCTTATAAGACTTCTGTTTAGATACTTAATATACTCGTTTATCGATACAGATAAGATATTGCACGGAAAAATGCAAATGTAACCTATACAGCTCAGATATCTTGTTCCATATCTACTTTTGAATCGAAGGCTCATAAAGCTTCATTATAATATCTATAAGCTATAGAAATATCCCGGAGTTATGGATGTTTAATACCAGTTTTATTACTACAGTCATCCTTTTAAATGTTCTACAGCTAGACGTTTTATGGTACCGTTAGTTCGTAAAAACATTTTTTATTGCCTTGAATGCCGGAATGGATTACCCGTTTCTGTTATGGGTGCGATTCACATAACTCGTGACAGATTTTTCTGCATTAAGACAAAATGTAACATTTAATCTAATCTAAATAGCTCACCGGATCCCATTGCTGGGCATAGCCACCCTTCCCTCTCCTTGTTCGTCTCGGTCCAAACATCTTATAACTTTGTAATTTATTCGAAATAAAGATTATATTTCTGTTTCTGAATTCATGGAGAATCTTCGTGTTCGCTTCCTTTTTTAAATTTGTAATTTGAAAATTGTTTTTTTAGATGTTATGGATTTTTATTAACTCTTCACGTAAAAACTATTTGTGACCGATTGTGCTGAAGCTGATTTTACACACACATATGTAGATGCTGACCAGGATTAACAAATAGGCTACTTTTTACTTGCGAAGCGGCGGGGAGAAGCTAGTAATCACATAAAACTGCAATATTGCTAGGTTACAGGCTTAAAGCTGTATGTCTGGACTAGAACCTAAAACTATAAATAGCAGTCAGTACAGCTTACAATCAATAGAAGCTAACAAGATACATATATATTAGTTTGCACACAGAGTGGTTTATTCGTAAAATAATTTTATTGTTAGCTTGAGATTTGTTCGGCACTTGACTGTATTTATTCGCTAGTTGGAATGTACAATGACATTTTCTGAGACCAGGTTGATAAGGTATGGCTTGTTCAGATGCAAATTGCCTGAATTACACCCGGTAGTGAGATATGAATGGCGGTGGAGGATGATAGTAGGCTACTTAGATACAGTAGACTGCAAATCTGCAGTTACAGCTTTAGGATTCAAATTTTAAGAAGCTTGCTTGTAGACATCGTTACCTCTTGTCTAACCTATCAAGTAATTACATATTAGCAATGACTTGGCTAAAAGGCATTGGATAAGTTGACGAATAAAGGTGTTGAGCCCACATGTGCTAGAGGGGAACGCAAGAGTAAACACGTGTTGTGTTGGCTGACGTGGCTGGTAAATGACGACTTCTTCAAAGAGGCATCGCCCTTTGTTTTCAAGCTGCACATGCACTTATGCATTCAATAGTACAAAACACCACTAGAAGGAATCGATTGTGTATTCAGAGGGCACTATTGACAGTTTTATTAGCACTAGAAGGTTCACGGAACCATGGCATTGTATTGTAAGGCATGTTTCTTAAATGCATATCCAGAGGAATATTTGCTACAGGCGACAGTTACTTAGCAATCTGCTTATAGATAAAATAACCGCCGTGGGGTGCCGGCAGTAGAATGATACCCCTCCTCTCATGCCCATGGATGCAGTAAGAGCCTGCTAAGGGATACCTCCGTAAGATGGGCAGCAGCGTCTATCCGTGTATCAACATCCCATACTGCGCTCACCAACCCGCCTGCCATGCGTGGTGAGAATGGCAACTACCCCTCATGGAGATCCATGAGGGAGGCCTGTGTTCATCAGTGGACGTTTTATGGCTGAAATGATGAACCAGCTTTGAGTTCGTGCTACAGGAGGTTAAACAGTGGATGGTGTTTTATTTCTCGAAGATGATGAAAATATAGTTACAAATTAAATTAATCTTGTAAATGTTGTTCTTGACTTCGTGTGTGATTTGTATAGCAAGAAAATGTGTAGGCACATGAAGTGAATATATTTGTAACTACAGTACCTATGCCAAGTTTGCTAAAATTAATGATGTATTTAATTAGCCTAAAAAATAGTTCAAATAGAAATGAAAAATGCAATCAAAATTTTGTCTCCGACGGGACTCGAACCCGTAACGTTCAGACGAACACCTTCAACGCAGGCTGCCTTTAACCGTTTCGGCTACGGAGCAATTAACCGCCGGGTCGAAAATCTTGACTGCCTTTATCGGTTTCAAACCGAGTGGCGACATCTAGCTGAAATTCTTAGAATTATTCTAGCCCACTGTCCGACAACCAGTAGTCAGTAGCAGTGAAGAGATGTCGCTTTAGTTAATTTTATAAGCAATGTTTTTTTATTTAAAGTGTAAACCCACACTAAGGTATCATTATAGAAATGAAAAATGCAATCAAAATTTTGTCTCCGACGGGACTCGAACCCGTAACGTTCAGACGAACACCTTCAACGCAGGCTGCCTTTAACCGTTTCGGCTACGGAGCAATTAACCGCCGGGTCGAAAATCTTGACTGCCTTTATCGGTTTCAAACCGAGAACCGTTTCTAAGAATTTCAGCTAGATGTCGCCACTCGGTTTGAAACCGATAAAGGCAGTCAAGATTTTCGACCCGGCGGTTAATTGCTCCGTAGCCGAAACGGTTAAAGGCAGCCTGCGTTGAAGGTGTTCGTCTGAACGTTACGGGTTCGAGTCCCGTCGGAGACAAAAATTTTGATTGCATTTTTCATTTCTATAATGATACCTTAGTGTGGGTTTTTTTTTTTTTTTTTGCATCATCTAGCCCCAAGCTAAGCAGAGCTTGTGTTATGGGTACTAGATGACTGATATACTTAATACATTATACTACATAGATAGATATTTTTATTATATATAGAAAAACACCCAGAACACCCTGAACAAATATCTGCAGATCGTACAGACATTTGTCCCGAGGCGGGAATCGAACCCGCAACCTCTAGCGTCGCAGGCGGACTTTCGCCCGCTGCGCCACAGAGGTCGTCAACACGTTAAACGTCGTTTACACTTTAAATAAAAAAACATTGCTTATAAAATTAACTAAAGCGACATCTCTTCACTGCTACTGACTACTGGTTGTCGGACAGTGGGCTAGAATAATTCTAAGAATTTCAGCTAGATGTCGCCACTCGGTTTGAAACCGATAAAGGCAGTCAAGATTTTCGACCCGGCGGTTAATTGCTCCGTAGCCGAAACGGTTAAAGGCAGCCTGCGTTGAAGGTGTTCGTCTGAACGTTACGGGTTCGAGTCCCGTCGGAGACAAAATTTTGATTGCATTTTTCATTTCTATAATGATACCTTAGTGTGGGTTTACACTTTAAATAAAAAAAACATTGCTTATAAAATTAGTTCAAATAGTTCAAAATTAATGTACTTCAATTTCATAGTTTTTAATTATAAAACATAGACATTTCCACTAACAATAGAAAATAGAGATATTAGGTCTTAACTTATTAACCAGGAACAGCAAAAATGTAACTTTCATAGCTACCTTTGTGCTGTGTACGCAACGGCGTGGTTTCCAAAAAAACTAATTATTTTTTAATAATTTAGCAGGTACGAGTTTAAAATGTTACTTACCAGGCGTCGCCGTGGCCAGGTGTAAGAGACCAAACAAGAAGAGCCATGGCCTGCCATCCTGCGGCGCTCTCCAGCGCGCCATATCACTGCAACAAACGAAATCACTAATATAAGAAATGCGTGGTCATACTACATTCTTTTCACCTCCTGTAGGAAAAACAAATGAAAGAAAACTTAACATAGCATTAGAAATAACTAAACAGAAGTTGGGAGAATCTGTGCAATCGCACTGGTGGTCCATCGCCACTCCAGTCCTAAATTAAGCAAAGCTTGTACTGTGGAAAACAGATGATTAATAGAGTACTTCATTTATTTTTTGTAAATACATACATAGAAATGGCGGCTATATTTTCTGTCACCTAAGTTTAGATTTGTCACTTATCTTCAATACCCTATTTAATTAAATTTTCCTTAAATAGTAGATCTGTCACCTAAACGGAATTCAGTCCAATTAATACCTGTTGTTATATTTTGGTAAACGTAAAAACGCACACACCAACTTTAAACAACAGGCCTATGGATAACTTACACAGCGCGAGGCCCGTCATAAATTTCATTCAGCAACTACCCTTTATGACTGGCATAGTCGCTGCGCGACTAAAAGTCCTTTAAATTTATTAGAATAAAAAAAACTACACTTTATTGTATTTTTAAGGTTTTTTGTTGTTGTTTTGTTGTTAAATGACGAGACATGCCGAAGGCCCACCTCATGTTAAGCGGTAACCTCTACCTACGAGTATTGCCTGGTATAACAATTGTAATAAGAGCACATGCATTACATAGCGCACGTCACCATGAGACATGTCATGTAGGTCTCATGTGCCCATACAACAATGCAGACATTACTGCTTGTCGACAGGAAAAGACCTTGTTGTATTTTCCGGGTCAACACTACAAAAAATTTTACTACTACTAAAACTAGTTATCCTGATATTTTATGCTAGTTATGAATATGTGCGGCAACACTTGTTGCCAATACATATTGGGACTATTACTGTATAGCGCATATGATACGGACTACATGCATAAATGTATATATATATATATATATGACGTAAACATAAATTCTATTAACATAAATTCTTTCATAAACGCTCCCACGGATGTCATAAACCAAAAGAAAATGAAATAAATTTTCTAATCTTACTCGATGCATCGGAAGTGGTTAAGTAACTTAAAGATTAAAGTCCAATTACTAGTATATAGATTACCTCCAGGTAACTGGACTCTGCTTATTTCATAGCAAAAAGTAGCTCCTTAACGATAGACATTATCTTGAGGAGTAAATCATAAGAAACGTTAAAAGTACCTGGATCTGTGGGCGTAGCTGCCAATAAATAAGATAGCGCTGCGAGGATACAGTTCATGATATGGCTGGTCGCCCTTTTGTACAATATCAGCTTAGCAAAGGTCTTTTGAAATAATAACCTTTGTGGTGTAGATTTAACAAAATGTAAAACATACAATTTTTGGTAATTTTCGTATAGTGAAGACGATATTATTATGTTTAAAAGGATGAGTTGCCATTCATGTAGAGCTGAGCTGAGCGGGGCTTTGCTTTGGATAAATTGACCAATCACCATGCCCGTTCTCTCGAGCGTTGCGATTGGTCAATTCATGCACTGCTACTGCTAAGACCCGCTTTCCGTCTCAATGGATACGCACCCTTAAAATGAAATCACGTGGAACTTCTTTAAGTGCTTTTATCCCTGTAGTCCGTTTATCGGTTACGACAATGCAAGTAAATCATAAGAAACGTTCAAAATACCTAGATAATAAATAAGGTGGCGCTGCGAGAAGGTGCTACAGTTCATGATATAGTTGGTCCGCTCCTTTGTTTAAATCAGCTGGGCAAAAGTCTATTGAAATCCTATTATATATTAGTGTGTATGTTAACCACAGAATAATATGTAATATATATACATATGTATGTTACCATACATAGATATATTACAATAATACAATATATTAAAATTGATGGAATATAAGATAGCGCTTTGAGAAGATACTACATTTGCTAGTCGCCCTTTTGTTTAATAACAGCTTGGCAAAGGTCTTTTGAAATCATAACCTTTATGGCGTAGATTTCACAAATTTACGGTTAGCTGTTCATCAGGGAAGGCTTTGTGTTTATAATCATGCGGAACTTATTAGAGTTCTATCATATTGTGCAATAACGACTCGCAAGATTTTAAACTATTAACAGGATGAAACCACTGGAACGCCCATAACACGATTGGCGAGCACAAATCTGTGGTAATTTTATAAAATATTTTCGGCACATTAACAATTTATGAAAACACTGTGTGTAAGTGGAATTATGAATGCAAGAAATGCTTCTGTGATATTTTTTTCTGTTTGTTCAGTGGTAATTATTTAATTCAGGCGTAACTTTGCGGAAATTCATTATAATGCGTGCAAATGAACAACAAATCTAATTTTTCAACAAATATAGAATTCCAAAAGTTTTTTCCAGAGCTCATTGGATAGATATTGGTTAACGGATTTTATATTTGTTGTTCATTTATATTCTGTGGTAAATATACATACATTGTCAAAAATGCGTGTTTAGAAAGCGTAATGGTGCACGGTGGTCTACCCATGACCACGAGGACTGTAATGCACTTGAAACGTCGCCGGGAAATAATAAAATAAGAAATTACGTGATAAAGTCCCGCTAAGCAGTTTAAAATTATGCCCACATATCGCGAAAGTTTACAAAGTACTAACTTTGTAAACTTTGCGATCTGTCTGTACTTCCATTGCAAGTTGTTTATAAGCTTGCAAAATATGCTCTATGAAAGATTTAAAGTTTGTAGTCACAAGTCTTTCTATATTTTTATAAACTGACTAATGTATCTAATATTAATTTTAACATGTTTACTTTCTTAATTTGCACGCCTTTTAAGGCAGAATGTTTGAGAAATATTTATGTCGACATTATTTAAGACCTATATTTTGTACGTACATTCAAGCGAATAATGATTTGTATTATAAGCTTATCTATCAATCACGATGAAATTCGCTTTTGCTTTTCATTTCACAACATACGATATTAAAATGTTGGTTCGATTCCCACGTTCGTACGGATGTGGTCGTCAATATTGGCACGACTTCCTTGACGATACGTATAAACTTAATTACTAGACTTTCAGAAGCTGCTATCGTTTATAGCCAGAGCTACAGCCAGATGGACATAGATAGATAGATCAAAAGAAAATACTTTATTGCACACCTTAAAACGAAACATGAGAAACACTGAAAACATAGTGACAATTGGACATAGCACAGATATAGCGAAAGAGCGTCATTTTAAGTTTTCTAATAAGCAATCATCATTTCAGCCGTAAAACGTCCACAACTGAAACAGGCCTCTCTCAATAAGGGGCAGTTGCCATACTCACCACGCTTGGCAGGCGGGTTGGCGAGCGCAGTATGGGATGTTGATACACGGAATGACGCTGCTGCCCATCTTCCGGAGGTAGAGTTAGCAGGCTCTTACTGCATCCACGGGCAAGAGAGGAGGGGCAACATTCTACTGCCGGCACCCCACGGCTTACTAATAAGCAATATTTACGGGATATTTATCATGATTTGATTATTTCTAAAATATCGGGAAACTCAAAAATAATGCAATCATGGTAATTATCCCGTAAATATGGCATTTCGTGTTCACAACCATGATAGTTTCAAAAGTAATTTATATTGTTATGTTGCTTTTTGAAGTCATACCGATGGCTTTATCCAACAACAATTGACATAACGAGTATGACTGCCTCCGTAGCACTGTTGTGTTGGTCTAATAGCGGACTGATACGTAAGAGGAAGGGGGGTCCCGCCACAGGACAAATTTTTGTAATTGTTTGTTTGTACTTTGGGGCTAGATGGTGCTGTGTGAAAGGCTCAGCATAATTTTTTTATTGTGCACGGACTCGGCCCGTCAGGGTTCCGTAGCTTAGTTGATTAGACTTCCGGCTTAAGGTCGTTTAGGTGAACACCGATTTGACCACGTGTTTGAACCCCACCAAAATCTATAATTTACGTTAAGATTTTTAATTTTCTTAAAATGTTTTACTTAAGTGTGGTTTAACACTATAGGTTAGTCTAATTATCGATAAACAGGTAAATCCTATAACAGCATTATACGAGTATTACGTACAGTGGGACGCCTTAACATTCTTCTAATCCCATTATGAGCTAGAACGGTGAAGGTATGTGCGTAAGGATAATGTATTGAAGTCATTTTCATCGCAAACTTTTTCATAATCATCATCATCTCAGCCTGTTCAACGGGATGCTGATTCATCATGCAGCACCGGAGCAGTTCCTTAGGTAGCCCTTGGCTGATTCTTACTGCATCCACGCGCAAGATATGAGGGCCAGCATACTACTGCCGGCATCCCAGTGCATGTTCATAATTATCCGTACATACTTGTATCATACTTGTCCGGAACTTTATGCGCCAATCTCAAAGCTTTGCTTCTTAACCTATACCTAGCCATTAGACAAGGTATATGAAACGTCTAGAATTATTTATCCTTATAGCTTTATCGTAGAGACAATGGTAACCAGTCGTTCCCACACGTTCCTTACAGTAACTTAGCGAGAACATGAATATGACGTGCCAAAGTCGACGCATGAAATAGTTGCCGGGTTATAGTTTAGTGGCCATGAAAGCATTCAATATGTCCTGAGACATTTATGATTTGGTAAGTCGAACGTGTTGTTCCTATAAATATGGTGCTCTGGGATCGTTAACAAGACCCAAATGAATATTATACCGTAGAAACACAGTAAGATGACTTTAACACTGACTCAGGGCGTTTTCTTTTCACTGTGGCGAAGCGGGACGAAGGGAAGAAGGTTCTAGGAAAGGAGCGTTGTGATTAGTCGATCAAGCTTGGTCCGGACAGTGTCGTGAAAGCAATTAAGCATGTCCTGAGACAGTTATGATTTCGTAAGTTGAACGTGTTGAGTAAAAATATGATCTTCTATAGAATCGTTAAAAAGTATGTACCTACTGCTAAAGAAATGGAATACCATAGCAACATTAACACTGACTAGTGTGATACGTTTTGCAATGAGCAAAGCCTATTTTCTGCAAAGATTTAAATAGATAAACGATTTAAATCTTTGATTTTCCGTTTATACGGCTAACTATATTATATTAAATTAAAACATGCATAGTAAGGCCTTTATATATAACACTTAATATGATTTATAAAGCGTCAGCAACTATTATTTCGTGTTTTACGGGATGAGTGCCTGGGACATTTTAAGGTGGATTAGGCTTGCTTAGCTCCATTTTGATTAATTTTTTTTTTAAACATCATCTAGCACCACCTCGTTATATACTACAAAATTGACCATTGACAGCGATAATCACGAAATTTACGCCTGTTGCAGCGTTGATCGCGAGATATTACGCCTATTGCAAACCTGTCGCGAGATACGTAATCACCCTGCCGATTGCTAGTCCTAATAGGTAGATATCTGGATAGATAGTCAATCATAGGTTGCACTAATTCGGACCATAGGTACCGTTGTAGGTCATATTAACACATTATGGGTTTATTTAGTCTCATCGTTACATGGGGCCTAAGGTATCTTGCGGCCAACAGTACTATACAAAGTTCCCTTTCCGCCTAATCCTTCCACGCACGAGTTATTGCAAATCATAATGGATAAGCGCGTGTGGGCTATTACAATAAAGCATCGATCATCTGCGCGGGAACAATCATCGCCGTTAGCAAAGTAAATCGAGGGGTGGATACGGAAATGGCGGGATTCCATTCATGTAACGGGCCTTCGGTGAACTTTCAGTTTTGGAATGGAAAATGCGAGAGCGGGTTAGGCTATCTTTGCTCACTTTCTATATGCATAGACAATAGACATACTTCTATTTACTAACTAAAGCAGCGACCCGTAGTTTCACCCGCGTAGTTCCTATTCCCGTGGGAATACGTGGATAAATTTAGTTTAGACCCCTCATGACCAGTACTTGGAGATTCATGAGGGACGCGTAGTTCCTATTCCCGTGGGAAAACGTGGATAAATTTAGCTTATGTAGTTTCGACCCCTCATGACCAGTACTTGGAGATTCATGAGGGAGGGATGTCCTATGGCTGAGATGATGAAGATGAATGTAGCTTTCCATATGTGAAAGAATTTTATAAAATCTGTTTAGTGGTTTAGTCGAGAAAGCGTAACAAACTAACTCACATTCGCATAATTACGAGTACTAAGATTTACTAATAATATTTTTCTTTGTGTTTTAAAAATGTATATATTATATTATGTAGGTTGGTATGTGCCACCGTAGAAAATTGAGCCCGTCTCAGAATTATGCTTAATGTGTTAGCAGCGGAAGCTGGTGTTATACCATCAGTTGTTATTTTTCTTCTTGATAATTCATTTTAATTTTTCAGTGAACTTACAGTTTCAGCAAGGTGAGATTACCTTTGCTCCTTTCTGTCATTATAACTGTTGGGGTCGCTGCTGATAGGTATTTCTACGATTGAAATAACATTTACTAATAATCTATGATAAATAATGGGTTGAACGACTGAGACAACCTCATATAGGATATTCCCTAGAAAGTAAAGTCAAGACATAAACTAACACAATGAAAAATATGTTCTTTACTGTTGGAATAAAACCTCCTTTCCAATAGGCATAGCGACATAGGCCGAGGTTTCATCGAAAAACATTTTTCATCGATGTATCTTATCAGCATCGGAATATTAGTGACAAATTGAAAATGCCTAACAATAGGCTTGGGTGCAGTAAATATGCGACAGAGACACGAGGTCGGGTTACTACGGAGGCACAAAGTAGTTATGGATTACGCTACTCAGAAGGCTCACTTAATTTAACTGTAACGGGAGTTAGGTCTTATCTATACGTTTAAAAATAAGACTTAGTATTGATTTAACAGGAAATGCATAATTGAGATGATTTAATACAATCAATGCTGATTTACTATAGCTTTGCTAAAAAGGCTCTGTACTAATAGAGCATATGACAGAATCACTATCTTCACTCTCTATTTCACCCATCCGAGAAACACACTGCCTCTATTAAATGTAGTCGTTAAGGGGGCCTCTTTCTTGGTATACGTGTACCACATTTGCAAAGACACGTTTTTTAAATTAAATTTTCACTAGGAACGAGTTTTTAAGTGACCTAAATACGACATTACGAAAGTGGAACGAAAATAGTACGAAAGATTTAAAAGTCCCCTAAAAGCAGCGTGTATAGTATCAGAGACAAACAAATAATGCTGGACACTACATATAGCACCATCTAGTCCCAAACAAAGCCAAGCTAACTATAGACACCAGATGATTAATAATCATCATCAACATCATTTTCAGCCCGTGTCAATCCACTGCTGGATGTTGGCCTCCTCCATTCTTTGCCACGTCTTCCGGTGTTGAGCCGATCGCATCTAGATCTTGTTAGCGACCTTAACAATGTCATCCACCCACCTGACACGTGGTCTACAAGAGTTGCGTTTAAGATCCCTGGGATTAATACGGTTAAGGTCTTGCTCTACCTGCCATCACCACGTTATTAGATGATTAATACAATACTTTTTTTGTAGAACATCCGAGACGAGTATCAGCAGAAAAGCAAACATTTGTCATCCGGCAGTGATCGAACACGCAACTTCCTGCGTCTCAGCCACGGAGGTCGACACGGTAGACAGAAAGTCTTCTGAGTGGCGCAGGCCAGTATTTATTTGTGCTCGAAGGTTCTATCGAAGCTCATCGACTTGATGTTATCAAAATACGACAAACTGCGTAAATTCTTAGAGCTATTAGCGTATCTTTGAGCTAACAGGGTAAAAGCTTGTTCTTTGTCGGTTAGTTTATGGTGATTTGCTTTTGCTCAAGTAAACATTAGTAGCCCGTAAAAACATGGTTAATAATAGTTTTATTTGCGTAATCGGTATTGAGAATAATATTATTCCTTAAATAATTTATCATGGACAATCGCTTAGGAAAGTCGAACTGAAAATAATTAAGAATAGCTAAGAGTAACTTACACAAAATAGCGTATTGTTTCTAAACTATCTTATCTTGGACAAACCTCATAGGAAACCCGACACAAATATAATGGATAAATGTTATTTTGAATACACACAATCAATTCACGGGAAAAATATTCCTTTTCATTCCATTCATTCCAGATTTTTTTCCGCCTTGGTTGGCGTCGCACTCTGCAAATTTCTGGAAATTTTCATTCAGGAACTGCAGCCACTACTAATTTTCTCTCATCACTGTAATCCTCATAAATCACAGCTTGGAACATGTTAATTTACATCAGTCATCTCATCTCACGTCCCGACCCGCTGATCTTTACTTATTACGCAAAATGCAAATAGAGGATGCACCTTTATGTAAACACTTTCACGTTTCAACTAATATCTGCCTCGAATATAGGAAAATTATGGGCAATCGTGACGAAATTCAATTCTATGGCATTCATTTGCATGTAATGGCATTGTTTAAGCAACTTTGTATTGTGCATATACTTAACTATAGATTAAAGAGAGGATTTTAAATGGACTTAGAAAAGTGTTTATAATTAATCTTCGGAATTAATTGACTTTATGACAACTAATCGCATGCTGTGGTAGGTAAAATGGAGGTTACCTATCTTTCGACACAAAAGTTGCGAATTCGTATTTTTTGTAATTGTTGTAAGATAAATTAGTTGTCAGAAAAGATAAAAATTAATGTACTTACCAAATGATAATTGATCAATTAAATACAACGAACTAAGGAAGTAATTTACAGCAGTAACATTTTTACGACAGCCATAATATTATTGGCCAACACCAAGCATTTGATAGAGGAAGCTCGACATGTTTGCATAGAGACAAGCGTAGTAAATCTAGCAAAGAAACTATCTCAGGCTCACAAAGGCTCCAAGTCCATTACAGAGAAACATTAGCATTGTATCAAAGCGTTTCCTGTGGACACTCCCACAGATGGAAATTAATAGAACTACCAAGGCGGTAACTGGAATTTAACTGGACTCAGGCGAATTATATATACCGGGGAATCTGTCGAGCTAACAAAGGTGCTTTTTCTCGACTAATGAAGATTTAAGATCAGCAGGTATCTTTGGAACTAGGATGTAGGTGAGTTGTCTACGGATTTCCGTAGGATTTATAAAGGACTAGCTGTCCCGGCGAACTTTGTACCGCCCAGAATTAACTACCACATCTTCTAACTACAACTGTACTATTAATACTACCCCACCGCTACTCTACTCTACTTCTACGCTACAACTACTCAGCTACTTCCCTACAACTACCCTACTACCTACGAGAGTCCAAAAATATAATCAGTTTTAGTTTAGTCACATAATAAACTTTTTGAACGCACTATAAATACTTGACAACCAAGTGACACCGTAATAATACGCTACGGTAAGGTTACATTAGAAATAATTTGATATGGTGATTAAGTATTCTTTAATTTTCTAATTTTCCGCGCACTTTTATTATTTTTCTTCTTTCATAAGAACCTTCTACTGACAATAACAAACACAACAAAAAAATAATTAGCGAAATCGATTTTTTTTAATATAGATGTGGTTTACGTTGAGGATTTTACTGTAAAACCCTGCAGTGTCCATGAACTTAAAGATCGAATATTTTGGAGTCCCCAGGAATCTGGAGTGAAGATTCGGCGTAAATGGAAAAAAATATTCACCATCATACAAACCACCATCGTTTTTTTCCATAAATATATATAGGGAAATACGAGTCAACAGCACTTACATACTTGAATCTATTTTAAAGGTCCTAGACGGAAATGAAAATAAAGATTATGAGATATTAAATATTAAGTATAGGTACGGCTCTTAAGATTTTATTACTTCTTTCTGTGATAGTCTACTACTCTAAAGAGCTATGAATTGATCTGGCAATTTTGAGCTTACGCAAATAACACTCTTATGTTAAATCAGCAAAGCGTTATTATCCGATAGAGCTGTATTAAGAGTAACATACCTTGCCACCTGGCAACTCTCATTATAACTCAGATGGGATCACACGAGATGCGATCAAGATGCTATCGAGATACCACCGAACTTTGGAATAAATCCGTTCTGATAACAACTTTAAATGTGTATGGGTAAGATTGAGAACGCAAACGATATTCCAAGGCCTTTGTTACGAGTAGGTTGTAATAGAAGATGAACAAAAATATTCTAAAAACCGAAATGGTTATGTTTATTGGCGTGATATGAAATTCTTAAAAGTTGGTAGTAATTTAATATTAGGTATCATATTCTGGTAAAACGACTAATTGAAACAAAGCCATTAAATTAAGCAATAACTTTGTAACTTTACTAAGTAACCCATCTTGTTCACAGCGGATCTTCTTTATGGGTATCGGATAACAATCTGTCAGAAAACGTACCTGAATATACAGGAGGCAAAGTTTCTAATGCTATCCTCGATGTACAAAATACTAATAGTGATCTTTATAACAATATAGATAAAGCTGATGTTTGCGATGAAGGAAAAATCGATGAGCCTTCTGAGATTTGCCAGAATTTATGCTAAACGAAGTCAAATGTCAAAGGGGAATAATGACTGACCATCGTAAAGCGGTAATAGGCTCCTCGGATAATCTTTTATTTATGGAACGGGAAGCGAGTTGACACAGATTCTCTTATGCCTATATACCCCGTGTCGGCATTGAACAGAGATTTATAGGATCTTTTTGTACGGACGTACGTAAATCAAACATTAATCCAGTCATGTAAATACGAAAATTTCCTTGTGATTGTGATTGAGATCCTTTCATAGGATACTAGCATCAATTTAAATTTATGATTGCAAATATATTATATATATAGCGGACCAGATTAGCACAGGAACGTGAATTATGGAATAATCATAAGGGGGCCCAATGGGCCCCCAGTAAGTAAAGTCGGGCTGTGGATTAACATGATGATGAGTGAAAAAAACCTTTCATAAATTCCCTTTGCACCGAGTGCCATAAAATTCGATGGATAATAGAGCTCATCATCATAATATACAAAACGCGTCACAAGCAGGCCTAGAGCCTGAAGGGAGCGCTCGTTAATCTAATGAAGCACATCAAAACATCCCGTTTTTAAATTCAATCGATGAAGCCAATGATCTTGGAGAAAATAATTGACAGATCCCATGAATATTAAGGGAAGGCAATTGTCCTGTCAAACTTGAATCCGCTGATACGGAGGCGGCTCTCATGGCTAGCCATCCAGGCATCCATTTAAGGAAATAATCCATTAACATTTTGCCTGTGACTACATATTCAGTTCACTATCGGGCCAAATGTGAGTCGGTGGTTTAGGCACGATTATGTAGCTGTAACCTCAACTGTGGGGTTCATGACGTGGGATGGGCGGTGAGGTATTTCCGCACGGTGGTGATTATTACGATACGAGATATGGGTTTACACGGATCATGCGAAGGCAATAGGTTCCTCAATCCTAATTATATATAACTTGGAGTTAGATTGTATAATGGTCGTTTTATATTTCATTATCATCCACAGCCCGATTTCACCCTCATTTTATCCTTACGCAAAACTACATTACTAGAAATTGTATAACTTCCGCACACAGACTTTTGAGTGTGGTTGAGATACGCTTACTAAGAGGACAAAACCACTTGGGGCAGAATCTGCTTCAACTCCGTCAAACGTGGTATACAGGTAAAATTGTATAATGGTCGGATAATAACTAGTAATATAATAAAATAGTAAGATACTAAAATTGTTAAATGATCACTGTATCAACCGAGTAAGGTTCTTCTGTTCGCTTTTTTTCCTGACTTCCGTGTCATGTGAAGCGATCAATTAAAATGCGTTGTTTTTTCTGTAAATTGACTTATCTAAGAAGCGCCTGCGGTCCCACTGAATAAATAAACACTTATTGAGTTTGATATTAAAACATAAGTATACGAAGTCACTGGCAGAAATATAGTGTAAACGATCAGCCACATTCCATACATCCTACTCAATGATAATATAAACTTGTTAAAACGGTAACATAACAAATACAAACACGGCAATACGAACGGGTAAAACTTATCTTGATTATGTCTTGGGAGCGGCATTGGTTTTGCATAGAAATGCTGCAAGGTGCTAATGACGAACCAATCTTGAACAGCTGCCATCACATTTTACATCCACAACGGATGTTGATGTTGACTGTTTCGACTTAATATTGAATCCCAAGTGTAGTAACAAGGTTTTTTAAATCTATCTAGAGATGATGTATACAGTGCCAGGTAACCGACGCCGTACGAACTGCTGTAGTGCCTGGAGATGCTGGGCAATGGTGGACACTACACACAGCACCATCTCTAGTCCCAAACTAAGGAAAGGTTGTACTATGGTAATCAGATGATTGATAGAATACTTATTTCGTAAATAAATTATTATATATTCTTAAATGGAACGCTGCGGCAGACCGAAGAAGCGATGGCGTGACGAGTTAAACCAATATATTATAGCGCATGAGTCGAATTGACGGCGAATCGAGATGCATTGAGAGATGAGGGGGTAGCCTTTGCCTAGCAGTGGGAGACTTACGGCTTATTGTAATTATAATTCTTATACAAAGGAAACAACGAACCCGAGAGAAATACCTGCATCGGATAGGACCCGAAACCTCCTGCGTCTAAGCCGGCACTAAGACCAAAAAGTCAATACGTGTGGATGTGACTGAGCCGCGGGTTTCGTCACAATCCCACATACATAATAAACACTATGAAATACAATGAGATAGAAGTTAGTCTTCTTTTGTTGGTCTTTGACTACACATCCTCGCAGCTTAGTCTGTTTGTATTACGAAAGAATATGTTAATACGTCCGACATATATTCATGATTTCTCAAAGCTTTTCCGACACATTACTTCTAGAAAAAGGCCAATAAGCGTTACAAAAGACCTGAAACAAGACTATGGAAGTGACAATCTTTATCTGAGATCTTTATCTTTCTTTTTCGCTCTAATGAATTTGGCATTATAATGACGTCCGCTTTTCTTCGTGTCTCGGGTACCGCTTTTAGTTGATCGTACATTTACAGGCGATCGTGTTGATTACAAAGGCATCGCGTTGATGAGAGTTACCCGGCCCTGTAAGACAGTACCCGGTTGCATTCCTGAGCACAAAGCTCTAGTTAGTCCACTCATTATCCTGAACAGGTAGCCGACCCGCTATTATACCGACCCGCTATTATACAACTATTATCGTCGGCGACTTGTAATTTGTTTGAATAGAATAGAATATATATTTATTTGGTTTACATTACAGCACAAGCATTGCCGAATAAAAAGAAGCCTATGTGTTTATCCTGGTCAACATCAATACGTGTGCAAAGTTTCAGCTCAATCCTTAGCCTAGTTTTTGCGTGAAGAGGCAACAAACCTCCATCCAAACAAACTTTCGGCTTTATAATATTAGTGGGATATACATTCTTTTCAAAATGATGGTTGTATTTTACATAATTTCCAATTGTTTTTGTTTTTAACGAGAATTTTCGTCGCTTACGTCTTTCCATTCAAGCTAGCTTTTCCCGTCAGTTTGTATGCAGATTTTCATTTGTGGTTATAAATGAAAATAAACGAGGTTTCGTTCTCACCTTGAAATATATAGTTTGGAAATGTGTTAAACAGCGAAGAAGGCTCACGCCGGATACAAAGCGACAAGTTCAATTCAAAACCAGTTCCAGCGTATATTGTGAAATTATAAAAATATCATATATGTAGTTTGCTAAACAAAACAGATGTTTCTAGGATATATAAATATGTATGAAGCTATTATATCAATTTTGAAGATAAATGTCGCAATGTATGGGTTATTTTGACTTTTATTGTCCGTTTATAAATGAAACAAGTTTATTAGCAATCTTTGTGCAACTAAAGCTGAAAAATAATAGGTCTTTACCTATGAAATTGCCGTTCTTCAGTACTGGTAATTTCAAATAAAAAAAAGTTTGACATGGCTTGGTATTTCAAATTCAAATTAATTTTGTTTTAAAAACATGACATTCTTTTTACAAACTCAGTCTTTTGTTTATTGATTAGCGTTGTATTTTCATTACATTTGAACATTTTTCGTCATAATGGGTACCTTAAAAAATCGTGTAATTATGGAATATGAGTTCCGTCGTGGCACCAACGCGACACAAACGGCACGTAACATCAAAAACGTTTACGGAGAGAACTGTACAAACGAACGCACAACCCGTTATTGGTTTTCCCGGTTCTGTTCTGGAAATGTTGACTTGAAAAATGAAGCTCGTGGCCTTCCGAAGACTATTGTCAACAATGATGAATTAAAGGCGATTGTGGAAGCTGACGAAACTCAATCTACAGCTGAGCTAGCAGCAGCTTTTAATGTTAGCATCAAAACAATATTGATCCATTTGCGACAAATTGGCAAGGTAAAAAAGCTTGATAGATGGGTACCCCACGAACTTAGCGCTGGCGAGCGCAACGACGCGTTGAGACCTGTCTCGCGCTGCACAACAGACAAAGAAATGAAAGGAATTTTGAACCGAATTGTTACGTGCGATAAAAAATGGATTCTGTTCGACAATCGAAAGCGCTCAACAAGTTGGTTAGATCCTGGTTCAGCACCAAAGCAATGCCCTAAACCAAAAATGACCCCTAATAAGGTGATGGTCACTGTTTGGTGGTCTAGTGCGGGTGTGATGTATCACAGTTTTTTTATAAAACGGCATGAGCATTACTGCAGATGTGTACTGTAAGGAACTGGAGACAATGATGGAGAAGCTTGCACATCTGCAACCAGCTTTGGTCAATCGGTCGTCCCCACTGCTCCTTCACGACAACGCGCGAACCCATACTGCACAACAGACAGTTTCCAAGCTGTAAGAGCTGGGGTTGGAAGCTCTCCCTCATCCGCCATACTCACCAGACCTTGCACCTACCGACTATTACTTTTTTCAAAATTTAGACAACTTTTTAGTGGGTAAAAAATTCATTTCCCGAGGGGTAGTACAAAATCCCTTTGATGAGTTTGTTGCCTCCCGTGCAGCTGATTTTTACAAGAAGGGCATCAATAAACTGCCAATGCGTTGGCAAAGATGCGTCGATTGCATGGGGTGTTACTTTGAGTAATAGAAATAAAAAAGTTTGAAAAAAAAGTACTTTCCTTTATTCCATACAAAACGGCAATTTCATTGGTAAAGACCTATATATTGGTAAGAAATTTATAAATTGAGACCGTATGTTAAGTATGTACAAGCGTGACCAAGTTAAATGTAGATCGATCGTCTAGTTGAAAATAACAGTTAAAACTTCATACACATTCACTTAGGTTCTAATTAAATTGTGTGCAAAACAAAATTATCTTGAAAGAATATTCTATCAAGTAAAAGATTATATGACGCAACTCTCATTTTTGTCTTTGGCGTGAAAAAACTCAAATGTTCTATGAATTTAATTATTTGTTAGTATTTTTTTTATAATCTATTAAACTTCGCATATTCTATCTTAAGTGTAACTGTAAGGATGAAGTAATATATTGAAATCTATGAAAGTGTTGTAGCATATACATACACATAAATATCGTTTCAAAAACCTCTATTAGTATACAAGATAAGATTAAAAGATTTCAGAAACATTTATGCATTTATAACACGTAACAACTTCATAAAAAAGTTATTACTAAATATGTTGCGATTTTATCTATATTAGTTATAGTTTGTACACTTAATGGCCACATTACCGTGTTTTAAGTATACATATATAACGTTTAGTTCACGTTAGGAAAGCAACTTGGCAACTGTCATAATTGCAAAATCGATATTCAGTCTTATCTCTAGGTTTACGAAATACTTTATCGACTTTTCCATCGGATGGATTGACAGCCGATCGGATCGGTACCCGTTTTATCTCGTTAAATAAATGACTTGTTTCAGTTAATTGATTTCCGTATTTTTTTATAAGTTATATAATTGATGATTGACGACCTCTGAGGCACAATGGTCGGCCGATTTAGCCGGCTGAGTAGCTGGAGGTTACGAGCTCGTTTCCCGCCGAGGGACAAATGTTTGTAGTTGTCGAATCGATCGAATCGATTCGACACAACCATTTTGTTGGGTACATCCCTAGTGGAGTGACAGAGGGATATTATTAGCGTGGTTTTTTTCCGATGGTATCAACGCATTCATATTATCACACTTTTATTGTACATATATAAACCATGTGTAATGTGTAATCCGTACCCCATTAAACCCACATAGTTTCTCTGCAGATATTTGTCTGTCCTTGGTCTAAGTATTTTCATATTTATGATATATGTACATGAATATAAAATACGATATGACAGAATTATTATTATTTTGTTATAAATAGAATAAAATAAAATTATTATGAGCCATTTGTGTCCCACTGCTGGGCAAAGACCTCCCCCAAATCCCTCCAAACATCCCGATCCTGAGCCACTTCCCTCCAGTCAACCATGTGCTGATCGAGTTCGTCCCGCCATCTGCGCTTTGGTCTGCCGCGTCGCCTTCTCGCCGGGTCAGGTCGCCACTCACGCCCACATCTCACTTTGCCATATGACAAAATAATATATGTATATAATACAATTATTCTACCAACCATGTGTTACGCATTACACAAGTGTTGTTTATTTAGTTTATTTAATATTGGAAATATTACACTAAGATAGATAGATAGATAGATAGATAAACTCTTTATTGTGTAAATCATACAGAAAATAAAAACAAAAATAACTAAGGTTTAATTTAAAGAAATAGAAAATACCTCTACAATCAAAATTTTCGAAAAGGCAGCTCTTTACCGTGTTTGGATAAAGGATGTTCGTCTAAACGTGTCGGTTCGAATCCCGTCATAATGTAAAAAGTTAATTGTATTTTTAATTTCTAAAGTCCTGCTTACTTTAGAGCTAGATGGTGCTGTGTATAATCTCCAGAATTATTTATTTATAGTAGGTAATTTCAACAGCAGATACTTATATTGTTCTAGCCATATGCAACATTAACATCATAATATCAAACCGTATTCGCTGTACAATAAGATCGACTAAAATGATATAATCTCGGCAATAAATGATGGCGTATTGTAAGCTCGGTATCATTAATTGTCGATGTCTTCATTAGTGGATTGTGTTTACAACTTACAAGTTGTTTGTTCAAGCTTTCTAAACGAGTAGGCAGTTATGTCAATTAATTTACTGGATCCCGATATCGATGAATATCTCGTTATGGACATCACTTAATGCAATTTGAATTACGAATGCTCTAATGGATAATAGAATCAAAATTGTCTTAATTGTATCTTTGAATACAGAACGCATATTCACAATTTATTCAAAACATAAATATTCTTTGAACACAGAACGAATATTTTTCATGTATTCGAAATATAAACTCACAGGGTAAAACGTAATTCTGCCACTTTAACAAAATAATTATATATTTGTCTATTTATCAGCGTGAAAGGGTCTTGGCCTCACAGCACGCGAATGCTCATATTCTCACGGTTGGCTTAGGATTTACCTACGTATCGAATACATAATGCAAAGTCTACTTTTTACGCTCATTAACTTAAGTGATATTTAATTAACAAGTGTGGCTATTTGAAATGCATATGCAATGAGTTATTAAGGCCATGATATTCCAAATTAGCTAATTTTCGATTGAATTTTAAACGATCAAATATCCACTGTTTTGATCGTAAAATAATATAATGTTTACAGATGAATAAACTTTATTGATTATTTAACGGTTCAAAACACGATAATTTTCACTTTACTTGATAATAAAAAATTACGAAGGAAGCTTAGTTTTTGCTCGTTTTTGTGGTTGCACTTCAAGTGTGAATCAATGTCAAACTCTCAAAAAAATCACAGAAAATAGGCATCGACATGTAGAAGAGTATTCAACGGTTAGGTAAGGATGGAACAAATAAATCTCACAACTAGACCGCGACAATGCTATCACGCAATAATTCAGATGAGCTTTATTTCAGTTAGGCAACTTACAACAAAACTTACTAATACTATTATATTATCTGTGCTAATACTACTCGTATGCATGGAAAACAAACAAAGACCTTAAAAATTTTAGATTTTTCTATTAAAATGTTGTTACTATTAGTACTATTACTATTAGTACTATTACTATTAGTATATTCTATTTTTTGTCTTTCAGTATTGTGCGTAATTAATTTATTTTATTTTATTGATTTATTATTTATTTTTTATTTACGTTGGCGTGCTGAAGAGGAGGCCTATACCCAGCAGTGGGTGTCAACGGGCTGATATGATGATGATGATGATGATGATGATTTTATTGATTATTTTTTTGTTTTTGACTGTTTACTAAAATGTGTGACGTGTATATTTTTTGTTTTTGATTGTTTACTGAAATGTTTGACGTGTATATGTGTATACCAATAAATGAATCTGAATCTGTTCCGCAAATAGCAGCCGCTTTGCGCTAGCCGCTGTGGGCAACCACGGAAGACCAGCGCTGTGGCATAATTAATTACGTCACGGCATACGCTGAGTGGTGGCCTTTTTTGTTTACCGTTATTCTCAATTTGTATGTACTTAACATCTTTTTATCTTGTTTGTGGTGACAAAATAAACGTATTTTTATCTTTATCTTTAAAACTTAAATTTTATTATCCAGACTGATTTCGGCCTCTGGCTGCGACCGAATTTTGATTGTGAATTATTTGGCAGAGTTTCGTTAGTGTGTTTTGAAGTGACGAATATCTCTCATGTTAACCGTAAGACTGCTGGACAAAGGCCTTTCTCATGGATCTCAGACTTCTATTGTATCCATGGGCAAGAGCGGGATAGTCGAGATTCTACTGCCAAATAACGAAGTCTTCTGTGCAAATAACGTAGGTACAAGTTCAGATTTCAAATCAATTTAAATGACAAAACGCATTAAGACATATAACATTGGTAGCTGAGGGGAAACCGTGGCTCCGGGCGTTTTGTTACATGCCGTATACGGTTTCGTGGTCCGTTTCATGTATCAATGGTATTGAGAAATTGGAAATCAGCTGTGGGAAATTTTAAATACCAATCCTAACAGTTTATTGTTATTATTTTTATTAAGATAGTGTCGATCCTGTTTTACAATTTCTAAAGCTAACTATAATTATAAATATTATTCAATTTTGATTCAGGTGTGACTTTGCGGAAATCCATTATATTACTAATATTATAAAGCCGAAAGTTTGTTTGTATAGATGTATGAACGTTTGTTACCTCTTCAAACAAAAACCATTAGATAACCTAGGTTAGCGGATTTGTTGTTCATTTATTTAAGATATTCCGTTTTTATTTTAGAACGGCACTTAACCGAATAGCTGTCATCATCATCATTTCAGCAGTAAAACGTCCACTACTGAACACAGGCCTCCCTCTCTCCATGAGGGGTAGTTGCCATACTCACCACATTTGGCAGGCAGGTTGGCAATCGCAGTACGAGATGTTGATACACGGAAAGACGCTGCTGCCCATCTTCCGGAGGTATCTCTCAGCAGGCTCGTTCTGCATTCACGGGCATGAGAGGAGGGGTAACATTCTACTGCCGGCACACCATGGCTTTTGTATGTAATTTTAGTCCATTTTACGTAATTAGCTTTAGCTAGTTAGTGTAACTTATTCTCTCTTGCCCGTGGACGCAGTAAGAATCTGCTAAAGGATACCTCCAGAAGATGGGCAGCAGCGTCTTTACGTATATCAACATCCCGGTTTGCGCTCGCCAACCCTCCTACCAAGCGTGGCGAGTATGGCAACATCCCCCTCATGATCTTAGAGACTCATGAGGGAGGAAAGCTTATGCCCAGCAGTGGGCGAGAACAGCAGTCCTACGACTGAGTACGAACGTTGGGAAATAAAATAATTAAACAGGTCTCTCGTGGTCAGCCCAAGCGGAGATGGCGGTACGAACTGGATGCGCATTGCACAGATTGGCAGACAGAAGCCCTAGACCGGGATATGTGGAAGAGGAGAAGGGAGGCCTTTGCCCAGCAGTGGGATCCAGCAGGCTGTTTAGATTTAGATGTGCCGCATCATATCTCAAAGACTTAAGTCAAAATAAGTATATAATTAGGAGGTGCAATTACTTTGGTTAAATGTAGCCTAGACATATTAACGAATCTATTGACACTTTATTAATTAAAATCGGTAACCATAAATAAACTTACATACATAGACTGCTACTATCATGATCCTTCCCAATAACTCCGTCACCAAAATTAATCAGTACCCTTCTCTCACTAAGACAGTAATAACAAAAATGTTTCACGTAAATCGGTCACCGCGTTCGGTTGTAATCGTGTCATGCACAGACAGACAGACAGACAACCAGCGCTGTGCATAACCTTATGTATTATGGGGCTTCGCCCCGTAATATCGACAACACGTAGGTAACAACTACAACGGTTCTTCTAAAATTCCAGCCGCCCATGTAAACTAGCAACATTTGAATTGAATTACAATAATGCGACAATACCAGCGACTTTATATTGGATATAAATTACTGTCAATATAAAGGCAATGGATAGACAATTTGACGCTGAAGAAAAATCGACGAAGTCTCAGTTTGAACCAAAAAGCTGTTCGAACCACGGCTTGGACTGTTGCCAGATTTTTGTGTGTAAATTATGGTTAACGTCCAGGTGCAAAACTGCACCTTAAGACGGAAGAGTGTATTCTTCGGCCCCGCCGGCGGGACCGGTTATTGAATGTGTGCCTAGCAGCTAATGTGGGACGGGTTGACGGGTTCCGGGTTAGGGTGATCTCGTCAACGGGCAAGCCGAGAACGTGTCTCGGTCGACGGAGGAAAACCAAAAAGCTTTAATACTGACTTTTGGTTTAATATGGCTATGATCTGTCAAAGTGGAGTATTAGAGTACCGACTGATTAGTTCAACCAAATACTGCGGGGTGCCGGCGTTAGAATATTGCCAAACAAACATTATTAAGTGAAACAAAAAACCCAACCGCAAGTTAAAACTTCGGGTATGAAACTATCACCTAAGGGAATCCAGAAGACACTATTTATTTTTCATTCATCATGGATTATCATCATTAAAATAGAGTTCTGTAAATCTAAGGAAGAAAGATAAAAAAATACGTTATATGGCTTGATAACCTCCTCCGTTTTTAAGATGGTAAAAAAACGAAGACAGTGCTAGTTGTATTCCCCCACCGTGAGTTCCGCCATATTTTTTTTAATTCTCGTCTTTGTTTGACAGTAAACTGATCAGACCTTCATCGTTGCTAGTGAGACTGGCTCCGTGGCTAAAGTTGGTTAAATAGCCTGACTGATAAGCAGGATGTAACAGGTTCGATTTCCGCCACCGGAGAAATGTTTGCATTTATTGCAGCTACGAGTATTTGTCCCAGGTCTGGGTATTTTACAATGTTCGTTATGTATGTGTATACAAAAAAAATATATCTACGAGTAGGTATTCAATCAGTCATCTGGCACCCATAACACTAGCTCTGCTTAATTTGGAGCTTGATACTGTGTTAAATGTCCAGCATTATTTATTAATTTTATTAAAATCCTCGTACAATAAGCCGAACATTGCACTAAAGTATTGACATGTAGGTGCAGTGGTAGGCAAGTTATGTCAAACCGAATTCAACCATATACATTTTAATTCAAGATCCATAACAGCTTACTGCTTCAGATGCTATTGAAGTTAATGTCAGAGTAATTCAAGAATATTAGTTACTTGTTTTGTGTACAGGAATGTGGCTCAAAGTAGTGACGAAATAAAGGCCGAGACGGGTTGGCAAGTCCTGCTGTGTTTCCAGGCATTATATATTACCCAATTATTCACTGATACCAAATTATTTAATGACAAATTGGTTTAGATTGCAAAGTTAAGACTTACAGATACAGGATACTTGAGGTGGCAAGGTACTTTAAGTCATAGCCTTATTTACACATTATTTATTACTTATTTATACATTCCTTAATTATTTACGGCGTATGTATTTAAAATTCACACAATTTAAATAAAGTTGAACTATCTACGGGATCGAATCAGAAATGAGGAGAACGGATTAGCACGTTGAAGTGGCAACGGGCAGGCCATGTAGCTCGAAAAGCAGATGGCCGATGGGGCCGAAATTGTCGAGTGAAGGCCGGCAAACGCAGCGTACGGCGTCCACCAAGAAGATGAGCAGATGACCTGTAAAAGTATGTATGTAGGTCGGCGGTGGATCCAGGCCACTTTTAGCCGCCATACTTAGAGGCCTATGTCCAACAGTGGACCGCTTAAAGCTGAAATGATGATAATCGTTTCATGTTGGTCCTTTCTAAATATCGATGAAGGATTATTAATGCGGATTTTGTAGTTTCCTCCTATGTAGTTATTTATGCCTTCACATTTATCATAGACTAGCCGCACCCCGCAGTTTGACCCGCGTAGTTCCCGTTCCCGTGGGAATTTCGAAAAATCCCTCCTTAGTGCACCTCTAGGATACTCAAGGTATATGTGTGCCAAATTTCAAGTCTCTAGGTCAATATACCAACACTGGCTACTGGCTAAGCACTGGCTTCAGGCTGTGCGTTGTCTGTCAGTCAGTCAGTAACGGAAGAGTTTTATATATATTGATGATTTGTACAGAGTCAGCAACTGGTATTCATGCTGTACAGGACGCTGGAATGCCTGGCACATTGTTAGATGGATAAGGCTTGCCCAGCACCCCTTAAATCATCCCCCCAACTTAGTCGACTATTAGTCAAAGGAAAGGTCCAGTCCATACGTCTGAAGCTCCCTAATGGGTTTCCACCTATAGGCAAACTTAAAACATTACATGTCATCTATACGGATTATGTTGGTAGGCTCGTCTAAGTATTGCTTATGACAATTGTCCTCGGTTTTTTGACTTTTTACTTTCACTAACGACGTGATTTATTTACGCATATAATATTTTCCAAAGCCTATTAGTATCAATGGTTATATTAGTATGCCTACATATGTAATATTGTGAGGCAACCCGCGGCTCTTCAGCTTCAGACGGATTAATATAATTTACAAACTTTATTTTAGGTAACAAACTTAATTTAGCTGAATATCCTGTAACAATGCAGGATCTGCAGTGTCCCGTACAGCATAAATAATTCATGCTGTACCCTGTGTATATCCTATACCTATATATATTTTTATACTGTTAAATGACGAGACAAGCCAAGGCCCATATATAATAAAATTTACCAATTTTATTTTATTTTATTAATATAATATTAAAGACCTTGTGTGAAGTGTACCTACATAGGATAAACCCGTGACAAACCGCTGGGAGCAGCTAGATCACAATAAATTATTCCTTGCTCATGTTTTTTTATCCAGCAACCATTGAACCACCCGTAGCGTGCCCACCTATGGAATAACGACAGGTGCTTGACCATTTCCTTTGTATTGTACCGGTAACAGCATCTGACAGGTTATTTATCAAACTGCACTGAGAGATGCATCTTTAACGTTATGGAAATAGGGCTCAATACCGCTAAGACTCTTGGAGCATAATATACTCATGATGTCGATATGCAACTGTAAATACATACAAATAGAGTACTAAGTTCAAGTTACGGAATGCGACACGCCAGGTGAAGCAGACATTTTATTGAATAGTACTCGTAGTTTTCAATAACTGTGTAGAGTGGAGAGTATTGGGCAATGCTCGTCCTGTCTTGTTTCTTTGAGGCAATTCTGCGGTGACGTACCGTATTATTTCAGTAATAATGATTAATGGTACAGTTGGCGGCATGTATGTAGATTTCGCAGGTAGACATTCTCTAATGGATGTGTAGTAAATTTTCCAATTAACCTGAGCTCAAGTAAACATGATCTGTGCCTCTGTCAACAGCGACAGTTAGATTTTACTGGCGAAATAATTGGATTAATGAAACGAAATTTACTGACCTAAACGTCTAAAAAAACTTAAATAGTAATTGTATTCTATGTATATTTTAAGCTTAATTACCAAACAGTTATCTTAGTTTAATCTACAGCCATAAGTGTTCCAGAAAGGCCCTCCATTCCCTAATTTCACTCTTCACAATTTAATGCCGTTTACTATTGATAAGCATACAATATATAGCCATAGTTAACATTGGCATAACGAAATTCTGCAGATCATTACACATAAATACAGTTGGCATAATATTAACAAAGCATAATTTTATAATCGCATAGGTGTTCGCGGCTCAGGGGTCCCGTCGCACAATAACCTACTAAACTCCAAATTGTGCCAAAACAATCAAGACCATGCCGTGGGTTGCCGGCAGTAGAATGTTACCTACCCCTCCTCTCATGCCCATGAATGCAATAAGAGTTGTTAAGATACCTACAGAAGATGGGCAGCAGTGTCTTTCCGTGTATCAACATCCTACACTGCGAACGCCAACACACCTGCCGAGCGTGGTGAGTATGGCAACTACCCCTGATGGAGATCCATGAGGGAGGCCTGTGTTCATCAGTGGACGTTTTACGGTTGAAATGATGAATCAAGATCAAGTTATGCTAAACTTTACATTACGCCACAATTATTAGTATACTAATAAAAGTTATGCGGAAACATTATGTCAAACAATATTATGCCAAGAGGTTTCCCAATCATCCGGTCATCATAGCACAAGTTTAGCATATTTTGGGACTGCGTGCTGTGTCTAGCATTATTTAGTATGCGTACAAACCAAGGGAAAAGCTACCTACATAATAAGCTGAACCTGCCCGTTATTCAACTTTATCAATCATGTTTACTTTAAGTTGGAAATCCTCTTTTTGCAATAGCTAACAAGTCATAACTGTGGGTTATTAATGATCTCGGCAACGTGATTAGAGCTGTTATCGAATATAACGGCTGTTGGTATAATCATTAGCTATTGCTCGTGAGAAGCAAATAGATTTTCTGTAATAAGGTTTTTTGCTATTTGGTTATTCAATGTATATTTGGATATTCTTTATTCAAATAGGGTTGTGGGTAGATCGGTGAAAAAAGTGGCTAGATCACACTCCTTTTATTGTTAGGCTCACTATTTAAACATAAATAGGTACAATAACAAGTTATCATTAAAATAATTGTTAATTGATATACTCGCGAGTGGTCTGGAAAATTCATTATTTGTGTACAAATATTATTGTATAATAAATGGATAAACATTATAAAATTAATATATAAACAGATTAATTTTGTTAAGAATTATAGAAAAAAGTTCAACGATTAGTATTAACCTATTTCACTCCAATGTATCTACATCTTTTAGCGATAAGGCCGCCCATTGTGCCTCATTATGTCTTTTTGTTAATTTTCTACTGTTTGCATTTTTTGTGTATAAGGTGTACAATAAAGCATACTCTACCTATCTATCACGCTGAGTAGTAGCCATTTTGTCACTAGTTTCTAATCTTAATTTATTTTAAAAATATGGGATTTTTTCACTTTATCATTTTTGTATATTCTTTTTCACTTTATCATTTTTGTATATTCCGCCGTCATGTTAAATAATCCCCGTATTTTTTTAAATTTATAGTTTGACTCACGTTAATTATGAAATGAAATTTTAATTTCTAAGTTAAGATACGTATTTGTACGTGTGACGTGACAAAATCGTAACGTATAAAAATTGTACTCACACTAGAGTCTTTACACCGATGTGTTCGCATTACTCGACTTGTGATCTCCGCTCTGACATCTGTAACAAAAGGAAGAAA
Source organism: Pasiphila rectangulata (assembly GCA_963082625.1). NCBI lineage: Eukaryota > Metazoa > Arthropoda > Insecta > Lepidoptera > Geometridae > Pasiphila > Pasiphila rectangulata. The sequence goes on along the minus strand of OY720244.1, from coordinate 5,043,097 downwards.
TACATTAAATTTCATGTAATAATCATATTTTCATAATTAAGGCATTGTTGTAATTTTATAAGCCACTAACATCCAACTGCTAGGCAAAGGCCACCCTCCATTCCCTTATCCTAATTAAGACATTGACATAATACACCATAAATAGAAAATGTTGTACCTTACTACTCATGACCACAAAATATAAAGTACAAAATGTCTCTTTAATTACTTCGACTTGGAGCAACCTTTCGATTGTTAAACACGGAGTTTCTGCAACCTACCTTACGAATTCCATTGTATGGTTTATTAAATTTAAATGTCTTGTTCTTCTTTTGTAAATTGACTATTCTATGTAGCTTTCTGTTCTATTGAATATACACTTATTGACTTTGACTTTCACCTATCTAGGACATTTCTGGTCCAAATAAAAGATCATCAGGAAGAGACCTTGTTTTCTTTGCGTAGCGAGCGCAGAAGTTTAATAGTTTGATTCCGTCATAAATTTAGATTACATGTAGAATGTCTAGGACTATTAGTTTAGCAAAGATTGCTCAATTTGAAGCAAAATGTCTCAGTTTAAATGTCCAGTGTTTGTTAATTGCTTGGAACCCATTATTTCCTACGGCATACCAATCAACCATGACAGACCCAGGAACTAATTACTGACGCAATGAAACCCATAAAATCAAAGAATAGTATAATTAATTCGGTGATTATCTCAGAAATAGAACTGTAATTCGAATACTGACGATTTAATTGGTCAAGTGTTGCATAAGAGCCATTCGAATGTGTGTTTTTTAAATCATTAGGCACACCTACGCTTTAAAAATTGGTATAGTGATGTGAAACGATTTAAAGTTTGAGGCTGAAGCCGAATTAGGTGCTAAGTATATATTTAATGTGCTAGCTTTGTGTAAAATTGTGACATTTTATTTAAGCTCATAATTTTATAAACTTACCAGCAAGAATATATCAAAATGAACTTTACAAATTTTATTTACAAATTAGCTAGATTAATCATTCAGTGTTTATTTTTGTCGAAAGGCTTGCAAGAAACAAAACAAACCACGAGTACGCTACTACACTTTGAGATAATCGGCGACTTTGACCGAGATAAATGCAGCCGAAAGTAATCCCTGCCTGAAGCCTAACAACAATAACTAAATGTATGGGTGCAATATTGGACCCATTCACTTGATAGGTACTTCGGATCGTTTTGTAATCCAAATTGGTCTACTACAACGAATCTGGAGCACTGACACTTTAGAAAGGTTGGCTTTTACGCGTGTTATTGTCTTGTTGAAACGGTTAATAACATGAGAACTTTACGTTAAACATTAAAAATCGAAAAAAGATGAAGAGCTTAGATGCAACTGATACGAATAAAATGGACAGGATACATTTATTTTGTTAGAAAAAGGTAGCTTATGAGACCGGCTCGGGGACCACTAAATTACTAATATCATATGTAAGATCTGGATTGAACAGTTAAAAAGCTAACGTAAGCATACCTTTTGTTCAGTTCCTAACCAAGGCAGGGTTCCGAGAAAAGATCGCTTCCTCGACAAGCGCCTGGTAAAAAGCAAAGGTGTTCATTGCATCATGATCCCTAAGGTCAACTCCCAACATTGTTTGCACCACAATAGCAATTGTGAGAAAGAATCAACCAGAGAAACAATAGAACAAACTCAGCAATTAGCAACCAATTAAATATTTATTTGGTGTTGTGCCTGATCAGCAAAACAAATGAATTAGATGCACCGTGAAATTCAAAACAATTGATTGTATCAGCTAATAGAATAGGAAGCATTCAATGCGATTAGAGATACTGAAACAATCGACAAGAATGTAGAGCAATAGATTAAAGACCATCGATACAAATAAATATTGAAAGGAACCTACTACAAGTATACGTAATGAGAGGGACAATGCAAATAGGTATGTGGAAAAGGCGGTTCTGATTTGGAAGTGTAATGTTGGGGAGAAACTTGAATATAAGATATGATTGAAGAACAATTTGAGAAGATATTGGGCGTAACGCATAATTCATCGCAAAACAATTACACTGTACAAAGGTTTTTGAAATCCGGCTTATATGTGGGATAATAAACAAAAAAGTTTATTTTCAACAGCAATGCTTTACAGGAATACATTATAAATGTCACCCTTGCACAAGTGACATCAAAGGCTGAAAGTGCGTAGGCGCAAGGTGTGGTGTGGGAACCGGTCGGCATGACTCATTTATTGGATAATAATTTTGGTAGTCCGAAACACTTGCGTCACGATGTTAATCGGCTGTTGTACTCTGAAAGGATTTACGGTATTTTACCTACATCTGTAACTAGAACTAATTTTATAGTTTATGCATATACAAAAACTGCTTGTCGTTTCATTTCACCCGATTGAACGGATTTGAGTATTAAATGTTACTATCGTAGTTTTTTGTGTGGTTCAAATTTGTTCTTGAATGTGGTCGTTTCCGGACAGTGCGTGTTGAAACCAATTATGTCTGCTGTCATTGCTTAATTGATTGGTTACAAAAAGTTTACAACGCCAATCATACTTATAGAAATAAACGTTTTACCACGATAGGTGTTATTGTTATTTGCTTCCTTCATTACTTCACACCAACGCTTACAAAATATGTAAATTTTTACAATATGCAATTCCAAAATTCAGCGAATTGGTATCGGATATTACAAACAATACGATTATTGGACCTCCCAAATGTACTAAGAAACGGGAACAAATTACTTGTTCTTGCGATATCGACATTATTGTGTAAAACCTGAGGCAGACATATTTAAATGATGATGTGTCCGGTGTACATTGTTATATGATATCATAAACTTGTTCACGCTTCCGCTTAAAAACAGTGTTACGAAATAATAAGAGTACAAGACGTCAAAATAAAACAAAAATATTGCTTGATAAAGTAATGGGAAACAATCCTGTACTTTGATGTTTTACTACCAAATAAACACACTATTTCGTACCCTAACATTTTTATAATTTAGATGTAATGTTTTACGAAAATAACTTTTTATGTGATATTGGCAGACCTAACAAATAAATAACTGAAGAACATCTACTTTCTGGGTGCAGATACTTTGAACAGAATAATATTAAATATGCCTTTCTTTTTCATTTACTAAAGGTTCTAGAAGTGCGTACTTCGGTGTCGATGACACCATACCTTCAAGTGCAAACTGCGGTTTCGCATTCCCACCATTCCACAGTTTACTTCAAAGTTAGATATTATGGAATCCGCAACAGAACAATATTTGTTTTATCTTGTAGGAAACAAATATTTTATTCAAATAATAAATATAACGTTTAAAAAATAAGCAATGATTTAATGTTGAATCGCAAAAAGGCCGTAATTACATAAACCGAAGATTTACACAAATAATAATTGTTCTGCCATAGATTACTTTTGCCGTATACCTTAAATAAAATATAAATTGTCTGTATAATTTAATGTCATATAAGAGGACAAAAATATTAGTGTGCTTAAAAAGATGTCATCGAGTCTTTTTCTAGCAAGTGGGTCGCAGGACATGTTAAGAACAAAACCAGTCAAATGCAAGTCGAACTTGCACACCGAGTGTTCCGTGCCATCATACAATATAATTTGAAGTAATATGTTAATATTCATCGAAGAACCTAACAGAACCATACACATGTTTTATTTACGCGATAAAATCCTGTTATTAAAAACTAATAATATATTAACAAATCGCGAAAGTATAACAAGTTCTAATACAGATGTTAGCCTACACTTTCGTTGATTTCTAAAAAAAAACTATACTAATTAGAGAGCTCGGTTTTTATGATAACTAACTGTAATAGATAGACAGACCGAATTACACCGTAAAGGTTCCTCTTTACCATTATCTCGGAACCCTAATAATCAATATTTCAACCAGCTTTCGCTGAGTGGGTGATGGGAGTAACTCGCCTCATATTCGGTCAAGTAAACACGAACAGGTTGAATAAATACATCCACTCTACATTGTACTTGTATTGGTTCAAGCTGTTACATCATTGAATATGGAATGCTAGAGTGAATATAATCGGCTATAATGAGGTTATGTAAAGCGTTGAAACGTAGCTGTTTACTTTTGAAATTGCTATGGAAATAGGTTAAGCCCAGATCCCAGTTATGCACAAATGATATTAAAGAATAATAGCGCCGATAATATGACGGAAATAAATATAAATCCGAACGTTTGTATGGATATTTGTTACCTCTTCAAGCTAAAATTACACGACAGATCAAATTGAAACTTTGCACATTTACATTATAGAAGTTGACCAGGCGTATGGGTGTTACATTGCTTATTTACAGCTACTCCACGTCTCCATATCTTCCAAACTTCTACATGAGTAAAGTTCAGGACTAAAAATTAAACCATAAAATTTTCTCGATCTTCTTTTTCGAAATATCTGGGGATCACGGGATCTGGGGACAACTCCCCAGATTTTCACTTAAACCTTCACATCTCAATAAATAACAGCAGATCAGGGGCCAATTCTCGTGTATAGTGATTTTGCGTGATACTTTGTTTCATCTCACTTATCAGTGTCTACTTCGAACTTGTCACATCACTATAAAAGTCTACTATCATCTCGATAGCCGCTTTTTACCATCGATGGACCGCGATCGGTCTGCAATAGATATTGATTGTATCGTGAGTTTACGAGAACGCAAAAAGTTCTTTTCAACAGAAATTTTGACAGTTTCTGTAAAATTTATGGTTTATCACTTGGATTACGATACACTACACTACAAATTGGCCTGGGCGTGAGAATAAGCATGGTATCATCATTTCAGCCGTAAAACGTCCACTACTGAATACAGGCCTCCCTTATGGATCTCCATGAGGGGCAGTTGCCATACTCACCACGCTTGGCAGGCGGATTGGCGAGCGCTGTACGGGATGTTGATACACGGAAAGATGCTGCTGCCCATCTTCCAGAGAGTTCACTTAGCAGGCTCTTACTGCATCCACGCCACGGGCATGAGAGGAGGGGTAACATTCTACAGCCGGCACCCCGCGGCAGCATGGTATAATAACTTAGTAAATATTAGTGTTCGAGCTGAGGTTGTATACACACACCCTTAACACATAGGCTATATATTTATTTTTATCAACGCGTGCAAAGCGGCTCGAAGAAGCTAGTAATAAAATAACATAGGAAGGTTCTGCCAAGCTGAACTGATGAAATAATTAGGTTATTATTTCTAACCTATAACAAACAGCGAGCGGACACTCACCTTAGCACATAGCACTAAAAATACAACGATATGCTAGCCATAAAAACACTTGACACAATATTGCAAGGCTCTTACTGGGAATGCACATGTTTACTATCTACCTATACATCAAATAGTGTTATTCTGAATATCGTCACACAGGTATTGTGTTAGTATTCAAAGTCTTAGAATAAGGTAGATAGATAGATAGATAAACTCTTTATTGTACATTCATCATAAAACATAAATTTCACAAAGAGAACCACAGACAAATATAACATACAATGGGCGGTCTTATCGCTAAATCACTTCCAAGGTACATCATAATTCATAACCGATTGAAATCACCGAATCCTGGCTAGTCGTACACTAACCTGGCAAGTTGTTCCTTGTGGTGTTCAGAATCACCCCCTTTCGGGTATACATATTATAATACAACATGTAAAGATAAAAATTCAATAATATTTAATTTACATTCTCGTTGTCAATGAGCCAAATGGCAAGGAAACAGATTATCTTCCTTAAGATAGTGCTATTGTCTCTAGATTTGCATGGAAACTTGTCTTAACAGGTCATCATTCTCATTGTCATTGTCTTCTGTCCCACATGCCTAGAAACTAGGACGAAGCGTTTCACGAGTCATGTCAGAGTGGATGCAAATTGCATTTGTAACAGACTTCAAAATAAAGGACGCTATCAATTCAACTGTATGTTTTTTGTACGTTGGTTTAGCGACTACTTCACAATTATGAACAGATTTTGAGAATTCTTTAGTAGGTAGTGCATGTTCCAGTGGTTGTAAAAATTTTAAAGTTAAATTAATTAAACCAAAAAAATATTTATCACCCGAATTAAACAACAGAGTTCTCAGGCTTAACTTAAGAAACTCCACATTTTTTTTAAGCCGGTTTGAAATTACATAAAATAGTCCATTGTTTTCTCTCCATTCTCTACATCAATGATGATCAAAGATTATCTGTACAATTAGTGAACACCTCAAAATCGGGACAGCCAACGATGAACTTCCCATGCAAACGTAGTATCGAAATTATTTGTAATTTGAGCATATTTTCACAATAGCATGCTATTTTAGTATTAGAATAGTATTTAACTATGTTTCTGAAAGCTTTTTACAAAATACGTATCTAAGATGAAATTAAACCGAATCGCATTTTGCATATTTTGACATTATAGAAGACATGTTTTCTTAGTGTTTATTACTATTAAAAACTTCAGTATTTTAATGTTTTCTTCATTGAGAAACATAGCTTATGTATATGGCCTAGTGACAGAATAACAACACTGTGAGAAAAAACTAGTCAGTGTACTCAAGCAAAACTTTACGATCTATCTTCACCGCCTAGGAGTATTCATTAAACATTATATGTGTACTAAGCAGAAAGAGGGTTATTCTGACCATCACAAGGAACAACTGTTGTTCTACGTCTTTTCAGGATTCAGTGATTTTCATTCAAGAAAAGACTACGAAAATTTACTTCAACCTGCTGCTCAAAGCTGATTATACGATAATGACGACTTAAATAATGCCAGATTCTAAAGAAAATGTTTTTTTTATTAAAATTAAAAAAAAAATTAAAATCCAATTTTGATCTTAGAAAAATTTTCACATAACACCAACTAGTAAAATTGTAAATAAAAATATAAAAAAACGAATTCCCGATAAGTTTCCCTTCCAAAACTATTTGTTTTCATGGGCTGTAACCCCCCTCCACTTTAGGGTTAGTACACATATTATAATACACCCTGTATATAAATAAAATGTTAGTGTCTGTGTTTGTTTGTGTTCTAAAATAACAGGTTTTTACTCAATTCATAATAAAGTATATACCTACGGAGTTTCGTTCCGACTGATTTCCGAAACGACCGAACCGAATTTGACCGGTCTTTCACAGGCAGATGACGTATTCATCCCTATTCTTTTATTACTATTCTGATTTGGGGACCCATTTACCCGCGCCACATCCTCTTCTTCCTGTCCGCAATGTGTTTATTATTACTTCTTTTTTTCTACCTGTTTTGGTTTAATAATCATATTTTTTTGTGCTTGTATTGTATTGTGATTTCTGTGGTAAATAAATGTTTTTCTTCTTCTTCTTTTTTCTTCATATATTCCAATTCTTATACCATTCTTCAACATCATTTAGCCAACGTACTTTCATGATCCATTATCACAGTCAGTGTGCTCAAGGAGACTTTATGCGCCCCCTCGGGGTGTCTAAAGTGGATTCATCAGTATTTAATAGAATCGTGTCCGTTTAACTACGACTTGGGTCTGGTCGTAAACTTGTCATTACCATGTTAGTTATGTTTCACCGAGGAATATTTACTTACGCTTCGTTCGGTTATTGGCTCGCAAATTACCACATGTTAATGCATTTTGTTGAGTTTACTTTTACAGTGGGGTGCCGGCAGTAGACTCTTGCCGATAGATGCAATATGTCAAGAGATACCTCAGGAAGATGAAATGAAATGAGTGATACTTATGGTACACAGTTATAAGAATAAGTACATTAAAAAAACTAACAAACATATCGGTCCCAGCGCAGCATTGTGAAGTGCGTAAAGAACTAACGCCAGAACCGACAGTGACGTCACGGATAATAACATCTTATGCTCATAAATACAGAGAGTATACAGAACTTGCAGGCTAAAAACGAACTAGTGAAAAGAACTTAAAAACATATAGTAAGAAATAATCAAATCCCGTACTGCGCTCGCTGTGAGTATGGGAAGAGCCCCCTTGACCAGAACTTGGATGTCCTTGAAGGAGGCCTATGTTTAGCAGTGGACGTCATACGGCTTAGACGATGATAAAATAATCATGTGCGACTTACAGCTTACGCTCCTTTCGGTTCATCATCCATCATTTCAGCCGTAAAGTGTCCACTACTGAACACAGGCCCTCATGGATCTCCGTGAAGGGTAGCTGCCATACTCACCACGCTTGGCAGGCGGGTTGGCAAGCGCAGTTCGTGATGTTGATACACGGAAAGACGCTGCTGCCCATCTTCCGAAGGAATCCCTCAGCAGGCTTTTACTGCATCCACGAGTATGACAGGAGGGGTAATATTCTACTGCCGGCAACCCACGGCGAGCGTTCGGTTATTGGCTCGCAAATTATCAGATGTTTTTGTTGAAAGTATTATTTTATTTGCAACGGGAAACAAAAGGGTTCAGTTGGCGCAGGACCGGAAAGAATGGCGTGACAAAGAGGACCTTACCCAACAGCAGGTGAATGGCTCATTACCACATCATCCACAAATGAATAATCAACGCCTCCATACTTTAATTTAATATCATAATAAAACAAAATTTACTGAACACCGCCTCCACGAAAAACATGATAGTACAGTCTACAATACGGCATTGCAACTCTATGAATGTGGGTGATAGATACTGCAAATGAACTTTTTTAAACTTTAGCGATCACAACACATTATTATAACAACACATATAACCGGGTATTTATCGCGTAGTCTCGTTAGTCTTCCCGGGACCATGCTTGGTGCAATCCAAGCGAAACGTCGGGAAATAATAAAGGTAATTTACGCGATAAATACCCGGTTATATGTATGTTAATACTACAAATGAATATTAAAAATTTCACAAGTTCAGTATTCATACTTACAAATGTTCTATTTGTAAACTTGTAAATCCCAAACGCAAAGAACCTATGTCGTGTGTCTGTGCCCACCAAAGCCCTCAAACGAGCCTATGAGCATGAATAATTATTATTGAAAGTCAAAACTCAAGAAGTGAACTTGTATTTAAATCCGCCATCGCAAAGAACCTGTGTCGTGTGTATTTTGTGTCTGCCCGTGTACCAAAACTCTCAAACGAATCTATGAATAACTTCTAGCTTCTGCCCGCCGCTTTGCATGCGTTGTACCCGGATAAAAAGTAGTCTATCTGTTAATCCTGGTCAACATCAATAAATGTGCAAAGTTTCAGCTCAATTCGTGGGATAGTTTCTGCGTGAAGAGGTAACTATCTATACGAAACAAACGGTTATAATTTCCAAAGCCGACTGGCGATTTGGGGGGGGAGGGGGGGAGGGAGGGGAGGGGGATACCCCCCTGTACCATCCCCCCCCCCCCGAGCAAACCCATGGTTATGGAGATAACCATGGTCAAAGTTTTTAGGTTAGATTAACGATTTCCATTATGGATTTAAGGATGGGGAGGGGGCGGAGACGGGGAAGGGGGAGGGGCTACCCCCTGTAACATCCCCACCCCGCGGAGTTATAAAAAAAACCTAATAACCTACTGTTTCTCCATCTCGGTTCTGCCGCAGCAGTGTTTTTGGGTGGTTATAAAAAAAAACCTAATAACCTACTGTTTCTCCATATCGGTTCTGCCGCAGCAGTGTTTTTGGGTGGTTATAAAAAAAAACCTAATAACCTACTGTTTCTCCATATCGGTTCTGCCGCAGCAGTGTTTTTGGGTGGTTATAAAAAAAAACCTAATAACCTACTGTCTTTACATCTCGGTTCTGTCACAGGCAGTGTTTTTATTTTATACATTTCCTAAATAGCTTCGGAGTTGTATTTAGGAAGAACTAGTTTAGCCTTGGCAAAACTAGTTTGTCTCAAGCCAAAAAAGAAGAAGAAGAAACATAATGGCGTCGCTTCGCATTCTGTTCAGAGCAGTGTAAAGCGTAATATTGCGTATTTATTATACACCAATGATAATTGTAAAAATTTAAAAATATTTAAGTAAAAGAACATGACTTAAAATGGAATAAAATATAACTCGACTGTGTTAACGAAACGTAAAGTGTCGACTTTCTCGTCTGACATGACAATTAGTTGTCAAATTGAAGTGGTGATTGTGTGTTATTTCCCAGTTTGTATGAAAACTAAAAATAAATATATCTCGTGAACCGTAAATTTGCGCAACCTGAGACTTTGCAAAACGCTTTCTTTTGGTGAGTACTATCTACAAAAAAAATATGGACTTTCAACTCTCCAGTCGGCCTTGGAAAGTATAGCCCCGCCGTATATTGAAACAAAATATCTCAATACCAATATCACCTGATAATATTCTAGATTGTTCTTACCTGTTACAGAATATAATATCTTGCAAGCGGTCTGACCTTTCGTTGTATTTTATGGACTGAGTCTGTGGCATTTATTTTTATTGCTCTTAAATCGAAGTATTTTCGACCATGCTTTATCTCTGCATTGTTCAGTGTATGATTTATGTAATCTTATTTATTTACTTATGACAAGAAATTAATTGACCCAGGCGTGACTGCGGAAATCCAATAGAATATCTAAATGAACCACAAATATTTAGTAACAAATCCGCTAACTTATATCTAATGAGCGCTTGAAAAACACTCGAAAAGAATTCGACACGTGTTTCGCCTCGATACAAGGCATCTTCATTACCTGCCCGTCGTATAAAATAAATATAATTCTAGAAAAATATAAAATTAATAATTATCTCATATTTATTATCGAATCTGACGCGTGCCGTGGGGTGCCGGAAGTAGTGTTGCCCCTCCTCTTTTGCCCGTGGATGCCGTAAGAACCTGCCAGGGATAACCCCGTAAAAAAGGCAGCAGCGTCTTTCCATGTATCAACTTCCAGTCTCATAACATGATCGGTACTCGGAAAATTATGAGGGAGGCGGCCTTTGTCTAGCAGTGGACGTCCTACGGCTAAGATGATGATCTCATACTCTCAGGTTTATAGATAATTTCAGACGATTAAGTGACCGTAATTACATTAAATGAATGGCTAAAATTAACAGATTACCAAGTAATCCATTGCGCAAATTAACTGGCGACATGAAATAGGCATAACACATGCGCAAGAGCAGAGGTTGACGCAAACCGCTTACTTTTTCTCGGGACACGCGTCAACATTCACTTGTCAATGCTGATTTTAATTGCAAATACGGAATTGCTGTATTGAAACGAAGCTAAAGAATGTTTCATCACAGCCTGCCGTCCACGTCAACTGCTAGACATAGGCCCCCCTTATGAGTCCCCACGATCATGAGAGGGTCGTTGCCACACTGGCCACGCTTGGCAGGCGGGTTGGCGAGCGCAGCACGGAATTTCGATACACGGAATGACGCTGCTGCCCAGCTTCCAGAGGTATCCCTAAGCATATTCTTAAGGCAACATTTTAATAGAGGTTACCGCTTAACATCAGATGGCCCTCGGCTGGTCTCGTCATTTATTCGTAAGTATAAAAAGTAGTCTTCTGCCGGCACACCCCAGCAAAAAAAAAATATTACCAGTTTGCGTCCTACAACTGAAATGATGATGGTGAAATAAAAGCTTATGAAAATCGACTGCCTGAAACTTGAGCTCAACAGAATATAAGTAAAGCTTTCATTAACAATATCGATTCTAGAATCTAGGAACTCCTAAAGCAGAACTGTATCTGTATTTCATTTAACAGTAACACAAGATTGCAAATGCCTTAATAGCTAATGAACTAAACCCACAAATCAGGCATACACGTCTGGTTTCATTCATCTCGTCTTGATACCTCGCTTTATGATTTACAGTTGATTCTAATATTAGAATATTATTGTATGCGCGGAGAAGAAAATATGTGATACGCAGACAGTAGTGATGTAACTCGGGTAAGGGACAAATGTTTCTCACTGTTCTAGAGATATTCGTTCCACGGTATTTATCGACATTTGATGTGGTGTCTAGCGTATGACGTCCACCTACAAGATGGGCAGACGACTTGTTAAAGACCGCAGGTCGGCGGCCAACCTCAGTACCTGGAGATCAATGAGGGAGGCCTATATCTAGCACTGGACGTCTTACGCCTAATATGATGATGATATGGTGTCTACTACCTAATTGTAGAAGCTAGGTGTTCAAGATTAAATAAGTTTTGTACGTTGCAACTGCGTGCAACTTGCACGTTGAGGCGAGCGGACAGCCAAAGAAAAATGGCGCGGGCGGTCAGCTCGCCAAAACATTTATATCACAAGTACATCACTTAGGATAAGTATGTATTTAAAAATATATATTTAAGTATTCTATCAACTATCTCATACAAATAACACAAGCTCCACTTACTTACTTTGGAGCCCGATGGTGCAATTAAAATAAGATATAACTGTGGAAATTTCACACAGATCTTATTTTTATTGCACTGGATCCTTCTAATGTTAATACTAGTACATGCTAGACAGTGTAACTTGAAACATTGTTAGATGGAAGGACTTGTAAAGTATCGCTCATAACTATTATGATTTTACTGGCCAATATCCCCTACTCGTATCCGTTCCAGCGCTTAACTGTGGGAATGTATTAAAAAGCGAGGAAGACAATAATACTGTGGTAGTACCTATGTCAGCGCTGTGGCATCCTAACGCGCGGAAGGGGCTGCTCATTTAATCACATGAAGATGATTTTCTTGAAAAATCTTAACTTGTCGGAATAAGCTAATTCCCGTATTTTACAAAATAAAGAACATATTTAAGACAGGGCACAGAGCACTTCATTCATTCATTTCAGCCGTAAAACGTCCACTACTGAACACAGGCCTCCCTCATGGATCTCCATAAGGGGCAGTTGCCATACTCACCACGCTTGGCAGGCGGGTTGGTGAGCGCAGTATGGGATGTTGATACACGGAATGACGCTGCTGTCCATCTTCCGGAGGTAGCTCTTAGCAGGCTCTTACCGCATCCACGGGCAAGAGAGGAGGGGCAACATTCTACTGCCGGCACCCCACGGCACAGAGCACTTAGCTAAAAATAAATACTGGACATTTCCAGCCCCAAAGTAAGCTTGTGTTAGTGGGTACTAAATGATTGATAGAATACTAATAAACATTATTTCTGATGACTAAAATCATCAAAAATAATGTGGGAAGCTTCTCACAGCAACTAGTACAATTAACAAGTCGATAAATGAGTGTTGTTTCAAACAATCATCGGGTGATTGGTTAGTAAACTACATAAATACTTGATAGTTGCCTACGGCTCTGTGACGATCACGTTTGATTCGTGATGAAAACACCTACTTTCCTTGATACATGTATTTTATATGTAGATGCGTTGCACGCGTCATAAAAACGTATGATTTAAAATAATTAATACTGCTGGATATTCTGCACAGCACCATTTAGCCCGAACGTAAGCAGAGTTAGTGTTATGGGTACCGTATGAATACTTAAAGATAAGCCAAATTCGATATTGAATGTTTGTAAACAAACTATCAATACTTTACCTAAAAATTACTTTCTTTAAGTTTTTAATATATTTCTTAATTATTGGGGATTTGTAACCACTCCCTTCAATATAAATTACTATTAACTCAGTCAAAAAACCAACCCAAAGAAATTGAATTTCAAGTGTGGCAGTTTGTTCACAAATACCCTGACCCTGACAAATCATCATTCATCATTTCAGTCATAAAACGTCCACTGATGAACACAGGCCTCCCTCATGGATCTCCATGAGGGGATGTTGCCATACTCACCACGCTTGGCAGGCGGGTTGGTGAACGCAGTATGCGATGTTGATACACGGATAGATGCTGCTGCCCATCTTCCGGAGGTATCCCTTAGCAGGCTCTTACTGCATCCATGGGCATGAGAGGAGGGGTATCATTCTACTGCCGGCACCACACCCTGACAAATATTTTTAGTTTATATCTGTACAAACAATAAAAGATATATACATATCGGTAGTGGCACTTAATAACTCATAAGAACCTAAGTACAGTAATATTTATGAACAGTTGTTTATGCCTATAGTTAGCGTATAACCTATCTTTGTAAAAACATCAAAGGGTCTTAAAAGGATCAAATCGAACAGTCAAGGTCCAAAGATTCCGTTATCGGAACAGCGAACTCACGAATCCCCCTTTCTGATGCACGCTTCGAACCTTTCTAGTACTTTTATTGCTTTACACAAGAGAATCTACTGCCCCCGGTTTCAGCTCAATTGGTTGAAGATATCTGCTTCAAAATTGAAGCAAGATTCCGCGAACAAACATAGTTACATACATACATACAGGGCAAGCTGAATAAAAGTGTGTAAAAAGGATTTAACTCACATTTTTTCCGGATTTTAGTGACTTCTTGATATTGTCGGAATTAGGGTTTTTTTGAATCTTATATTGTATAATTATCATATTGTATGTTCTGGCTCGGTTTTAGACCGTAGGTTATCTCTGATTGTTATTATTGTTTTTTTTTGTTGCGCCGATATTGTTAAATTTAATAAAGTTAAAAGCTATTTCAACAAACTCAGTCTGCTAGAGAAATAAATAAATAAATTAACAAATAAATAAATTAATTAACAAATAAATAAATAAACAAACAAACAAATAAAAAAATGTAGCTCAATAATACTATATTGGATTATCTGGTATTTATCGCTCAATTGATACCTGAAACGCGCGATAGTTACCCGATAATCAAATATAGTCAAAATGTGTTGTGAACGCGAAAGTTTAAAAAGACTAAGTAAAATCTGCAAAAACTGTGAGATACGCCCTTTCACTATCGGGGGAAGACTATACTATCCACAACTATACTCTAGCCAAACTCAAGATGCAATATTTACTAACAATGCACTGACAGTTGAATCAGCTGATATCAGGGGTAAACATTTTTTCATTTTTTCGGCTGTGCTATTTTCGCTATTTATATATTTAGATAAATATTGAATATCAAATAATATTATTTGCTGTCAAATTAATTAATGATCATCATCATCACCAGTTTTATCATTACCTATAGAGTTGAAGCTGCTACTAGCTAAGGAAGATTATATAAGACCAAATATAAATTTTAACTAACATTTATAACGTTAATAGCCCGTTTCATATAAGTGTCTCTCTTCTGGGACATTTAAAATAGGTACATACATACATATAAATAAAGTATATACATGATTACCATTACTTATCATCATGCTTAATTAATTAATATCCTAAAATAACTCTTTTTGGGACAATTAATTAATTAAGCATGACTCTATCTGTCAGATTCTGAGCCACTTGATGTTTCTACGGAGACCTGGATGATGAATTCATCAATTACATTATCATTTCATTTCTTTATGATAATCTCCATCTCCACTTTTGCTTTCGAATATTAGTTCCCCGCCATTCAAAAACCCGTCTTTATTGCCTTGAAAACTAAATATGAATTTATTGTTGCTCTTTCTATGAGTAATGTTTTAGTGTATTCTGAATCCCGAATCATAGCCAATAAATATCCAACTGTTTGCGACCCAGGAAGTCAAAGCCAAAGTTCGTTATGGTTGGCACTGTTAGGAACACAAAAAATCTCTGTGGATTTTAATCTTTGTTTTTGATCACCTAATGAAGATTTGTAAATTGAAAAAGTTAGATTTTCCATAGAAATGACGTAACTATTGAAAATTGTAACAAATCTTGTAGAATTTATTGGTAAAATCATCTAATTCAGTCATGACTCCATAAGTTTCGAGGCGCAACCCTAAAAATCAGCTGATTTCCAATGTTAGTAAATATTGCATCTTGAGTTTGGCTGGAGTATAGTTTTCATTGTCTGAGGAAAGTCTACAAGTGAGTCATGTTTCGTCGTTTTTGCGAGAACAGAGTTTTTGTGTGAGGAATAAAATTTTTAATTATTTTCTTGAATGCAGTGTGTATGCTTCATGCATCAATAGGCATCTGACGTCACTTCTCACTTTATTATTAACTTATGTTATGGACTCTTCAGTATAATATCGAAATGAAGCGTGTTACTTTATACCGGTACTTTTATCCGTGGGGCACCGGCAGTAGAATGTTGCCCCTCCTCTCATGCCCGTGGATCCAGTAAGAGCCTGCTAGGGATACCGTACTGCGCTCGCCAACCCGCCTGCCAAGCGTGGTGAGTATGGCAACTACCCTTCATGGGACTCCATGAGGGAGGCCTGTGTTCAGTAGTGGACGTTTTATAGCTGATGACTAACTTTATATTGATCGGGCACGCTCTACATACCTTGTTTGTAAAATCAGATAAAGGATTTCAATATTCAAAGTTAGGTTTCATAAGCAGCAATCATAAATTAAGTTCTGAAACAATCTTGTACGTCCCACTGCTGGGCTTCGATAGGGCCCCCTCCTTTTTTAGGGTTCCGTACCCAAAGGGTAAAAACGGAACCCTATTACTAAAACTCCGCTGTCCGTCTGTCTGTATGTCTGTCCGTCTGTCTGTCTGTATGTATCTATGTATGTATGTGTGTATGTATGTCTGTCTGTCTGTATGTATGGCTGTATCACATGAACTGTGATAGATAGACAGTTGAAATTGTCACAGTTAATGTATTTCTGTTGCCGCTTTAACAATATTTAATATTAAAAAAAAAACAAAATATTTAAGGGGGGCTCCCATACAACAAACGTTATTTGAATGCCGTTTTTTGCTCGATATTAGTAACGGCAAGAGCAACGCTTAAAATATTTGCAGACTAATGGTACGGAACCCTTCGTGGGCGAGCCTAACTAGCGCTTGACCGAATTTTTTTGTTCCCTTGGTTGTGCGATTTCCCGCAAACCCCTAAAGATTATTTCTGTATTTAAGGCGACGGATTGATAAACGATTATTTGAATATAATTATTGTTCAAATTACAATGATCCGATCGCCGGTGGCCACGGCCACCCTCAGTCCATCCAAGTACCATTTCCAAAAGGATGTATATAAATAAATAATGCTGGACAAATCACACAGCATCATTTAGCCCCAAGCTAAGCAGAGCTTGTGTTATGGGTACTAGATGACTGATATACTTAATACATTATACTACATAGATAGATATTTTTATTATAATATAGAAAACCACCCAGAATACCCTGAACAAATATCTGCAGATCATTTGTTCCGAGGCGGGAATCGAACCCGCAATCCCTGGCGTCGCAGGCGGACCTTCGCCCGCTGCGCCACAGAGCTCGTCAACATATTCGTCAGTATACATATACCTCTATAATATGTACAGAAAATTTAAAGGCACAAGTGCCAAAGCACAAAAAAATATGCTCAATTTATTAGGGCGTCGACCATAGATAGATAGAAAACACTTTATTGTACCTACACCACATTAAACCAGTAACCCGTTAAACGGTTTATATTTTTTTTTGGGTATTAGTGTTTTGAAAGGGAACTATAACGCCTGCTTACAACTTTAATCCAGTATTCGTAAAGGCAGTAATCATTAGTACTTCCGTGAACATCGATTGATATTAGTTACGTCTGTCGTGCTGCCAATGTTTCACTCCGGATTTATGACGCCATTTGTAGAGTGATGGAAAACGGAGGCTCGCTTAGCTCCGGTTATTAATAATGAGCCGGGCCTTAGCTGCGGTCTGTGTTGCCAACTTGCTTAACTACTACTGATAATAGGCTGATTAAAGCTTAAGAACCTGTAAGTTACTTCATGACGACAACTTTTTAAATTGTTTTTTAAACTTTCGCGATCACAACACATTAACCGGGTACTTATCGCGTAAATTAACTTTTTAAATACTAATTTAATTAAACTATAGAATCGTATGTATTATTTAGCTGTTAAAATGTCTGGAATTTGTCAGAGATTATTTGTAAAAATAGTAAGTACTTTGTGGGGACAAAATACTATTCGAGAAATTCTTATCAATGCCAATGGCGAAATATGGCTTGTAAAATCAATAGTCTTAATGCATAAACATCTTAGTTCAAAACCCTGATCTAAAATCAACACAGAATTGCTTACTTATTTTTTGACATATTTTGGTAACATACTGTCGAATCCTTTGATTAAGTGTTGATTTTTTATGGGGGTTATAAAAGAGAGGCATTAACACTATTGATTTTGCAAGCCGTATTGCTCGAATAGTATTTTCTACCCATTAGGTACTTACCCGACAACCAACAAATGGTGTCTATTTAAAAGCTGGCAACACATGGATGTGCTTTCCGCGGGTATTTATCACGACATCGGCGCACGCTCATTATCTTCTGACTGTAATAAACACACCTATTTAACTATCGAGGAGGGCTTCGGGTCAATTGTTTCTGTGAATTAATTGAATCGTTATTGATAATTTTGTTTTCTCATTTTGTTTCCAGTCATAGCGTTAAGACAACTTAATGTGATGTAAGAGCCACTGACTCCTGTAATACAGTTATACTGCTTCGGGAGCTGATGGATTCATCTCTGCCAATACTGGTCAATGGTAAATAATATGTCCAATACTGGACATAGCCCTGCCTCATGTATCTCTAGGTACTGATCATGAAGGATTGTTGACTTACGCTTACGACTTTTCATTTCAAGCTAGATTTTCGCGTCAGTTTGTACGCCCTGCCTCATGTATCTCTTGGTACTGATCATGAAGGATTGTTGACTTACGCTTACGACTTTTCATTTCAAGCTAGATTTTCGCGTCAGTTTGTACGCCCTGCCTCATGTATCTCTAGGTACTGATCATGAAGGATTGTTGACTTACGCTTACGACTTTTCATTTCAAGCTAGATTTTCGCGTCAGTTTGTACGCCCTGCCTTATGTATCTCTAGGTACTGATCATGAAGGATTGTTGACTTACGCCTACGACTTTTCATTTCAAGCTAGATTTTCGCGTCAGTTTGTACGCCCTGCCTCATGTATCTCTAGGTACTGATCATGAAGGATTGTTGACTTACGCTTACGACTTTTCATTTCAAGCTAGATTTTCGCGTCAGTTTGTACGCCCTGCCTTATGTATCTCTAGGTACTGATCATGAAGGATTGTTGACTTACGCCTACGACTTTTCATTTCAAGCTAGATTTTCGCGTCAGTTTGTACGCAGCTGGCCCCTCAGTCCGCATTTTACCATTGTAATTTAAACAATTTCTTGTTCATCAATGCGTCGCCTTTACTATTTGGCCATGGAACCCTGAAAAGTCGAAAATGTAGACCGCTTATCCGCTTTTGCACCGAATTCTGATACCATTCAGCTTCTTCAGTCTTCCCGGGACCATGCTTGGTGTAATCCAAGCGAAACGTCGGGAAATAATAAAAGTAATTTACGCGATAAATACCTGGTTATATGTATGTTAATAACCATTAAGCTTCTTCAAATGATGCGTGAGGTGTAGTTTAACACAAATAAGGAACTCAAAAAAAACTTGTATCGCATACACAGATCATCATCATCATCATTTCAGCCTTAAAACGTCCACTACTGAACACAGGCCTTCCCTCATGGATCTCTATGAGGGGTAGATGCCATACTCACCACGCTTGGCAGGCGGGTTGGCGAGCGCAGTACGGGATGTTGATACACGGAAAGACGGTGCTGCCCATCTTCCGGCGGGATCTCTTAGCAGGCTCTTACTGCTTGAGAGGAGGGGTAACATTCTGCAGTCGGCACCCCACGGCATATCACAGATATTTTAAGACTATTTCGTTCTACTCGAACACTAAACACCTTATGGCAATATATTGCTTAGGAGTATGAAAGCTACTTTATTTAAGAAGGCCTTTCACCTATGAAAGTTCACTTAGCAAAGCTTAACTTTACCTCGGTAAAATGCACTTAGCGTAATATTCAATACGCTATAACCACAAAATACACGCCTTATGGTATAACCCAGCTTTGAACTTAATCCCCTGTCGATACAAACGCATACATGGACCAATGGGTAACTTTAAACACTTACAAATTAAACAATTTCACATCTATTGAGTCTTCGGAGAGCTGTGTGTAGCACCTTTAACATCTAATTATAGATGATTTATGCAGCGTCAGCAACTGGTAGTCATGCTGTACGGTACATTGCCTGGGACATTGTTAGATGGATTTCGACATTGTTAGGAGGTAGGTGGTAATTAGGCCTCACGATTTTTTCCTCCACCGATATAGGACGTTATGTATGCAGTATATGTGTAGATTTACTACCTGCCACTTACATGGGTAGTACCGTGAGATCTACAAGTCTAGCGGCATCTATGTCTGTAAGGCGGATTTTTTTGACAGCATATGCTGCAGAACTAAGCCTACCCGATAGTGGTTCTATATGCGGGCCCCATAGAAGCTCATTGTCTAAAGTTACGCCTAAACATACAGTTTTATCTACAAGGTTTAAACTTTCACCTTTTAATTTAATGTTGGCATCAGCCTGATTTACATTAGGGAGAGTAAATCAAATGCATTTTGTTTTATTTTCATTAAGTAATAGGTTGTTTATTGACACTAAACCAATTAACAACTTTTGAGATTGCATTATTCACCTCATCATAATCGGTGGTACGTCGTTTCATTTTGAACAAAAGTGAAGTGTCATCACCAAACAATATAAACCTCATGATTGTTTTTGACAAGATATATACAACAAGATAGAGGTAGATCATTCATGTAAATAAAAAAATTAAAAGGTCCAAGAATTGATCCCTGCGGTACACCCATTATAACTACAGTTCCCGAAAAACGTTTTCCATTATCATCAACTCTTTGTATCCTGTTACTGAGATAAGAAATAAGTAGATCCAAAGAGATATCTCTAACACCATAGTGGCGCAATTTCCCGATCAATGTTTCATGGTGTACACATTCAAATGCTTTTGAAAGGTCACAAAAAAACATCCAAAGCTTCTTGCGACTTCTCCCAAGCATCATAGATATGCGAGATTAACTCTATACCGGCATCAGTAGTGGAACGACCGCGTGTAAAGCCAAATCGCTTGCAGTGAATTAATTTGTTACTTATATTATAAAGCTGAAGAGTTTGCTTGTTCAGTTGAAAAACATACCGGAATACTTTAAGCCGAAATCTCAATGAGTACTTGTTAAAATGTTTTGGTAAGTATAAAAACATATACCCACTTCTAACCAAAGGTCAAGGGTTAACTAGGGAATCCTACATAGCGCGTGGCCCGACACGCACCTGGCCTAATTTATTAATATAAATAATTAATAATAATAAGCACGTATACGGCTCGCTAAATTAAACTTTAGTTTTACAGAAATACCAACCTAACTTGGAAATAAATCATAAGTGGGAATGGGTGCGGCCTATGCCTAAAAATGGGATGGTTAATAGTAATACAAGTCTATAAAGATCCACAGATTAGAGATTGCCTGTTTGAAATTAACAGATTTTGCGTGTTGATATGTGTGGGTCCAGCATTATTAATTTTTATTTAAATTAAAGCAACGCATGTTATCATATTACACATAGAATAATAATAAAAAGTATCTAGGGTCAGCATACCCAGCAGTGGTTGTTACCTGCTGATTAGATAGATAGATCTAAACACAAGATTACACACAGACTAATCACAAGAAGAAACAATAAAGTTAAGTTAGTTGGGAAAAGCACCAGTTAGGTCTATTCTGTACTGTGGTGGCCAAAAAAATAATGCTGAACGATTCAAACAGCATCACCTAGCCCCAAGCTAAGCAGAGCTTGTATTATGGATACTAGATGACTGATATACTCAATACATTTACTAAAAAGATAGATATTTTTTTATTAGGTATATATATTTATTAGTATTTGACGAGCTCTGTGGCGCAGCGGGCGAAGGTCCGCCTGCGACGCAAGGGGTTGCGGGTCCGATTCCCGCCTCGGGACAAATGTCTGTACGATCTACAGATATTTGTTCAGGGTGTTCTGGGTGTTTTTCTATATATAATAAAAATATCTATCTATGTAGTATAATGTATTAAGTATATCAGTCATCTAGTACCCATAACACAAGCTCTGCTTAGCTTGGGGTTAGATGATGCTGTGTGATTTGTCCAGCATTATTTATTTATTTATTTATTTTATATATAAAAACATCCAGAACACCCTGAATAAACATCTGCAGATAGTACTGATATTTGTCCCGAAGCGGGAATCGAACCCGCAACCTCTTGCGTCGCAGGCGGACCTTCGCCCGCTGCGCCACAGAGGTTCGTAATAATAAATAATGCTGGACGCTACCACACAGCACCATCTATGTATATTTGTTTTATCGCGTACCTTTTTGTTATATTCCCGACGCGACGTTCGAATACGTTTCAGTGTTCTTGGTCGCTCTAGGAGCTACCGTCGAGAATTGATAGTAGAAGCAGAAAACCAGCGCAGGTTTTTAACACCTGCATATGCTGAGTTGGGACCATTTTGTAGCTAAAACTAAGTTTAATAGTATTATATTACATTATATCGTATGTGTCATCTTGTATTATTTTTTAGTTATGTAAAGGTTTATCTATTTAATTAATGTTTTAGTTACAAATAAACGTTTTTGATTTGATTTGATAGTAGAATTCACGACTATCTTCAATGCGTCTTCAGAATCAGAAAAGTACCTGTTTATAATTACTACACATTACACTGAAGGTGTCAGGCTGCTATACAGTCGGAACACAGCGCACACACTTACAGAATTAAACATAGATGAGACCATCTTTACAATTAAAATTGAGATGATTTTTTGATCTCAATGACCTCTCGAACTATCCTCTTGTAATATTGGCGTTCCTTGGAAAAGGTACACGATAAAATCTTGTATTTTAAACTAATACGTTAACAAATCGCGAAAGTTTAACAAGTTCTACAACACCATCTAGTCACAAACTAAGTAAAGCTTATACTATGTAAACCGGATGATTAAGAGAATACCTAAAGAAATTGTAAATGCAAACTTTGACTTTAAAAAGTCGTATTTGACCTCTAATGCATATTTACCCGGCAATTTGGTTCGTGATGAGAGGTGTTGAAGCGAAGGTCAATGCGGTGAATTGAAACAAACAAATAACCTGTCACTTTAGAATAATAAATTGAGTTGTTCTGATAGATTGATGGACGGACGTGGCGAAAGTCGAAGTTAATGAATAGTGCGTCGAGTATTGGAACCTTATGATGATGTCTATTTAATGATATGAAATATTTACGAAATATTTACCCTAACTTGTGATTCTCCGTGATCACGACGGCTACGTGTAAAACTGCGTGGAAATATCGGGAAACTGGCACGTGAAGTAAAGCTATGACTGAAGGCAGAAGGTTATGTTATAACTATGGATATTATTTACATATATTATAAATATGGATATTAAAAGATAAGAGAAAAATTACTGATGAAATTAATAATTATTATATATAACTTTCATACATACTCGTATGTCAAAAACAGTAGTAACACAAAATGAACACAAATAATTATTCAAACAAACAAACCTTTCCTCTTTATTATTAGTGTAGACGTGGATTCATAATATTGGGAAAGATTTTAGTTAGTGGCTATCACGGGACGGTGTAGGTGTGAATTAAGTACGTGGAAGTTAGTAACTTACAGCTTCAAAGTTATTTCGCGTGTGAGCGTACAACGAATCAATGGTGCTGCAAATGTTACATAGTGCTAAACGAACAAGCAAGAGTAACTGTGGAAAACAGACTGATAGAATATTATTCAGTGTTAAATCATAGCATTAAGTCTTTAATAATCATGTAGTACATCCTGCCTGGCTCATTACACGCCCCAAAAAGCCGACGAAATATAATGTCTGCCCATTCATATTTTCATTACAAACAAAGCTATATATTTATCTCAATCACATACAAACAAAATAATGTATTCTGGTAGATGACATTTTAGGAAAGTGAACCAACTAGGTATTAACTAAAACCTCATTGCTGATTCACTTCATCTCATTACCAATTCAGTAGACACAGATGTCTTCTGTGCGCTCTCTAAGCCGTAAGGCATCGCCCTGAGGCAGAATAACTTTAAAAGAAAATAATATATGCCAATAACCTTAGTTTAACAGTGAGAAATAAGGACAGAGATGTACTGTTAACGTTAGCTAAACGTAAAAGCGCTGATGGATGTTGGGTGATAGGTAGAACAGTGGATTGTTTATAACGATCATGATTTCACAGCCATTTCAGACTAGACTTCTGAGGCAATCTAGTGTGCCTTCTGGTTTTTAAATTAAAAAAAGCTAGAAAGACTAAAAGTTTGTCAATGAGTAATGAAAGAAGATAAAGTCGGTGTAAAACCAAGAGAACGTAATAGTGTTATTCGTCATGTAGGTAATTCCTGACATTCTGTCTTGTTCTAGCGTTACAAGCAAAATGAAACCATGACTTTGTCTAAGAATTTAATTTGTTACACAACCTTATCAATAAGAAAACAAACCATATCAAGGCCAAGTTCATGCATTGATTTTCGAAAACCCTGTGTACATGATTTAATTACTTACAGTTGTATCAGACCAAAAATATGCGTTTTCGCTATCTACAACCAGTACCGTTTGTCTACATCCGCTTTCGATGATCATAAACACCGCCCCCGATAGCCTTTTTAGAACTAAACAGACGATTATGTATAAAGATAAGAATCGTTCTTAATGAAATCGCAAGTGGTCGGCCATTTTGTGTCGTTATGATTAAAACCTGCTTTAACTTAACATTCACTTTTATGAGGACCTATAGGAGATCAAAGGAAGGTTATAGGTATTTAAGTGAACATAAAGCCTTAAAAGGAGCTCATTCATACAATTCAAAGCCCTAGAAGATAATTAAAATGTTTTATTTGAATTTACTGACAATTTTATTTATTTAGTTGCTGGATTAACGGACTCTTTTAATGGTGTTCTTAACAGTATAAAAAGGAAAATGTTGAACATCAGGTATTCTTTAAGTAACTTAGTCAAGGGTATTCTGCGAATGAAACCATTTTGGAAGCCAATCAACGTTCTAAGGACATGTTATCGGATGATTGTTGCCGTTTTGTAGTCTAACTAATTTATTAAGGACGAAATCAAAGCATTTTTGACTTAAAGGTAAATATCTAATAGAGGCAAAAGGCCAATTAACTTTACTATTATTATTTATTGTCTTTGCTCTCATGATGTCACTCTTTGGAAAACTCTTCGGCAACGTTTAGTAGTAGCATAGAATTTAATTAGTTAAGTGTTAAATACCGCCTTCATCGTAAACAGTCAAGTTACATCGAAGGCACATTCTTTGTAGCATCTGGCAAATAAAAGAATCCCATTGTGATGGCTTTGTAGCAATTGTTTAGAATGAAAGTGAGTGAACTGTTATCTCGGTCACTCGCAACTCGATTTCGTTTCACACAAAAACTGCAGCCGAACCCCGCCTATCGCGAGGTCGGGCTCTTAAGGTGAAACCATATTTGTAGTATGGCAAATTCCTTTGCATTGTTAAGAATAGGCTAAATAAATAACTAAATTTTAATTGTTAGTCCTTCATGTACATTACCAAAATCAACTGGACGGTATTTTTTTCTTTTTTAACGTAATCTAAAAATAACCGCGATACAATATATCGAAATGTTGCGTTGAGTCACACGAGAAACAGAGGGTAAAGGCGTTTGAGCAGTTATTTCTTCTGCGTGAATGGCAGTCTCATACGAAAAGGTAAATATGAAAGCTATATATTCATATTTTTAAGCTCGTTCGAGTGAAATAATATATCCTATTTCCTACATCTCGCCCAAATCAATGGGGATATCCGGTTTAATATCAATTCATTTATCTTAAGAATTAAAAATTCACTTACAAGTGAAAGCTTAAATTAAGCAATAAATTATACATTCAATTATTTGTTAGGCGTATCGCACAATGTTAATGCTACCGATAAAAATTAACAAGACTACTATTGATTCGCAAAATGCAGACTCGAACAATTTCTTTCAAACCGCGTAAACAATAGAAAATAGAAAACATCTCGATATTTTCGGGTAGTGTGTCAACCCGTCCGCAATAAACTTGTCCGCAGCGGACGAGATGGCAGACACCCACCGATAATAATAATATAATATAATTCCGTGGGGTGTCGGCAGTAGAATGTTACCCCTCCTCTCATGCCCGTGGATGCAGTACGAGCCTGTTAAGGGATACCTCCGGATGATGGGATGATGGGCAGCAGCGTCTCTCCGTGAATCAGATTCCCGTACTGCGCTCGATAACCCGCCTGCCAAGAGTGGTGAGTATGGCAAGTACCCCACATGGACATCCATGACTCATGAGTCATGAGGGAGGCCTGTGATCAGTAGTGGACGTTTTACGGCTGAAATGATAAATAATAATAATAAATTGTCATATTAAAAGAGCTACTGAAACGCACTGATCTATGCGGCCAGATAGGTCCAACCTAAACTTTTAGCTAGACACGAACGATAATGTCAAATGTTGCAAAAGTCACGAAGCCAAAGCACTTAATCACATTTGCGGATAAACGGCCGAAATTTACTGGTTGCTACAATGTTGCTGGGCAAGCCTATCATGGTAATGGCCTAGGCACTAAAGTTCTTACAAATATACATTACACATGTAATACAAACAGCTTCTGACAATGAATCATCTAGAGCTGGACAACGATTTAAATCGTTAGATACGCCCTTACCGTAGAGAGAGGGCGCCGTTTTGTTTCCGCGCGAAATGAGTGAGCACGCACATTTGGAAACAGTGTACCTTTAAACACAGTGTTAGCCGGAAGTAGTGTGTATTATTTTTTCCACGTACGTGCAATATGATTGCACAATACAAGCATTGGTAATGCATTATTTTGTATTGGTTTTCAGGCACTGCAGCATCTTTCTGGGTTTGTCCTTTAAGTTACTGAACGCAGCGCAATTAAATTGTTTGCGCTAATATCTCCTTTGCTCTGTGTTCGATACCTAAAGTTAAACAGTGCCTCAGATATATATGATGAATCCACCATCACCAGTATCTCACCATCAACTAGCGAGGACATTAGATGCTACAATATATTATTATTCAAAAACCTGCTGGGGCGCCCAAACAGAGTAAAACGTTTACACAGCAGCAGTACCAATATTATACCAACCTCAAGCCCTGACCGAAGTGGTTTCTGTTCAGGTTAATCGCCTCAATTACTGTGAAATCGGGTTTTGTACTGTTTTTTTTTACGTTTCAACTTGCGTGCGGTTACCGTATTTGGGGTTCTAGGTCATAGTGCGTGCGAAAACGGGTTGTACGTAATACCGTTTCGACTCGCTTTAGTTTTCGAGTGCTTTTGGAGTGGAACGTAATTTTGATAAACATTAGGATAGGTTACATAACCGATTCTTTGCTTTTCAGCTTCTGATGCAGCTTCGCGACGCAGTAGGCCTATGTCTTCCGGTTGCACGTTCGCTTCCCGGCGGAGACCAATTTACGTGTGCAGATATTTGTCGGTTTCCTGTAGAAAGTTTTTCAGTCCTTATTTTAACAATATATTGTTTACATTTTACGAATTTAATGTTCGTCCTAAACATCAAAACTTAGCACACAACATTAGCACAGTGTGTTGGGAGGTGTTTACCTGGTGATTTTTTTTATACTAGTATACAGGAGTTATAGAATACTGATGTTCAAACGAATAATATAATACAAGAATTCAGATGATTAAAAGCTACTATAGTTTTATGCATCTGCTTCCCACAATACATTGCGCTAAATTTAGTTTTTTGTTAAGGATTTAATCGTAAAGATTAATTTAAGCTCTCATCATTTCAACCGTAAAACATCCACTACTGAACACAAGCCTCCTTCATGGATCTCCATGAGGGGTAGTTGCCAGACTCACCACCCTTGGCAGGCGGGTTGGTGAGCGCAGTACGGGTAGGTTGATACGCGGATAGATGCTGCTATCTACCCGAAGTATAACCTTAGCAGATTATTACTGCATCCACGGGCAAGAGAGGAGGTCACATTTTACTGCCGGCACCCCACGGCAATCTATATGATTATAAGGATATAATAAGGCCTTTCACATTGAAAGGCCAAACTTTTCACCATCAAAACAGATGACACACCTGTTCTATCTTAAGATTAGATCACGGTTAAATATTTTAAATGAGTGAAGGCACAGGGCACGAAAGCGTGAATCCGATCATGCTCATTGGATCAATTAGTTCCAGTGACATCCAGTTTCCAAATGAACTTTCTAATAATACTAATTGATTGGGAATAAATCCTTAATTAATAAAGCGAAAGTAAATGCAGGTTTACGTTGAGAAATTGAAATCTACAACATCGTGTGGTAATGGAAGTTTTGAGTCTTGCAAACGCACATGTTTGTTGAATGTTTGAATGGTCCTTATTTAAACTAATTATAGTTTAACTGCCTTGGGGTGCCGACAATAAAATGTTATCCCTCTTCATATGCCCGTGGATGCAGTAAGAGCCTGCTAAGAGATTAATCCGGAAGATCCGGCAGCAGCGACTTTCCGTGTATTATCATCCCGTACTGCGCTCGCCTGTCAAGCATGGTGAGTATGGCAACTACCCCTCATGGAGATCCATGAGGGAGGCCTGTGTTCAGAGTGGACGTTTTACGGCCGAAATGATGAATAAGGACCGAGTTAGGTTCTTCTGTTCGCTTCTTTTCCTAACTCGTGTGTCATCTGAAGTAAACATATTCAATTATCTGCTCTATTCTACTAATTTGTCTTGTTTTATTTTGTAATTTGTGACGCGTTAGTAAGACCGCACTTAATAAAGTATTTTTTGAGTTTGACATTCAACACATTCCAAGCTCGAGGCCTTTGAAAGGAGAAAGGGGTGGCCTCACTCATCATCATCATTATTATCGTGCCTCGTAAGGGGTTATTGCCATAATCGCCACGCTTGGCAGGTGGGTTGGCGAGCGCAGAAAAGGATGTTGATACACGATACAAGACGCTGCTGCCCACCTTCCAGAGGTATTCTTTGATTCTTACTGCATCAAAAGCCAAGAGAGAAAAGGCAACATTCTACTGCCAGCAACCCACAGCATAAATATATTGCCTTAACAAAGACTTATTAATAGACTGTTAGTTGCGTGTATTCAATATTATTGATACACGTTACAAGACGCTGCTGCGCATCTTCCGGAGGTGTCCCTTGGCAGATTTTGACTGCATCCACGGGCAAGGGATTAGAGGCAATATTCTACTGCCAGCAACCCGCAGCATAAATATATTGCCTCACTATAAAGACTTATTAATAAACAGTAAGTTATTGCGTGTATTCAATATTATTGATAACTTACAATTAAGTTTATGATTAACTGTGGGTAATTTAATTGCTTTGCTGTTACATTGAAACTAAACATCTGGTAGCATAAGTCGTTCATTGGTTTTGTTGCGTCGTTTTGTTGTGCGAGCGCAGTACATGACATTGATACACGGAAAGATGCTGCTGCTCATCTTCCGGAGGTATCTCTTGGTAGATTCATACTGCATCTACGCGCAATAGAGGAGGGGCAACGTTCTACTGCCGGCACCCCACGAAGACTCGACAGCTCAACATACTCGTTTATAATTACTCTTAACAGTTTAAAGGCAGACGTATCTCCAGCCACATAATTTATGATTATCATCGGCAGGTGATAAACTTAATAACAGTGAAGGTTCTAGTACAGTGGCTCTTAACCTATGGTCCGGACCACGGTGGTCTTCGAGAGCACCCGAAGTGGTCCGCGGACTAATCGAAATCGGCTTACTATTCAACTTCTAACGATATTTCTACCCACCAGTAGAATTCAGCGTGGAACGTACTGATTTTAGCTTTTACACTCAAAATTGTTACGCAAAAATTGTCATACATTCCAAATTCATATTTCTGGGTTGTTTATAGAAATAGAAAAAAAGTTTTATTGTTATCACAGTCACTTACATTGTACATACAGTTATATAATTACAAGATAGAGAAGTGAAAACAATAAGGCTACCCCTTAGCATTTGACAGCGTTTCAACTCTTAGTAGTCCGTAGCACGACAAAATTTCACCAAAAGGTTAAGAACCACTGTTCTAGTAAGTGAATAAATCTGTTAAACTTGAATCCGTTTAACACAGCTGGAATCAGCCGACCGTGATACTACGAAAGAGATTAAAGTTAAAACAAAAGTGTGAAGTCTAGTTCATAATAACACTTCACACGAAATAACAATGGTCTTATTACTTATCGGTATATCATTGTAAAGTAGCGGTGGGTGCGGCAGTAGAACGTTGCCTCTCTTGCCCGTGGATGCAGTAAGAATCTGCAAAGTGTTATCTCCGGAAGATAGCCAGCAGCGTTCCTAACTGCAATGAATCCGTACATAACAGTATCAGAACGTGGCCCACTCGTGGTGCTGTGGACAGGGGCCCTTTATTATCATGATGAAATTAACAATGGTGTATGGAACAAATTATTTACATTGATTAGATGTCATGTTTTTTATTCGATACAAATCGTTGTTTGCGATCATTCGGTTGAATTAGTAAAAATCTCGCGTTCAGGCTAGGCAAGTTTTTTTGTTTCTACTATATATTTCATTTATTTTGATAAAACATGTTTAAGAATAACCTCCGGAAAACCTGCTTTTAAATAAAAAACACTGCACGCAAAAAGGTCCACTCGTTTAAGAGCTACGGTAAGCTACGGTCAAATTTATAATAGATGATCAAACCAACTTACAAAGTGAAGTTCGATCGCTATTATATGAGTCACTTCATTCGAAGATATAACATTTAATATAATTATAACTCATTTTTGTCGGGAGTTAAAAATAACAAACTATAGCAAGTTTGAATCCAACAAATTAGTGTCCTTGCTCTTTTATTGCCATTTAATCCGTACTTGACTAAAAGAAACAATGGTATCCCACAATAAATAATTCACTGCATTATCAAGTATTACTAAAACATTATTTATTACCGTCCCTGGTCTACAACGCATCCAGCAAATTATAAATGCTAATCAACCGCATTTAATACAATAGAGAGGCTATTATCATATCAAAAGCCATGCTTCAGATTTCACATATAAAGCAGCTATTCAGGGCTGTTGAGATAGAAGTCTCACGAGCAGCTAAATGGTAATTAGTTCAAGAAATTTCATCATCATCATTATCATCATTCGTAGCCTGACTTCACCCACTGCTGGGTATAGGCCTCCGCCTTTTTGTGCCACTCCTCACGGTCCTGTGCTAGCCTCATCCAAGTTCGTCCCGAGGCACGCGTTATATCGTCTGCTCATCTTGCTGCCGTGGGGTGCCGGCAGTAGAATGTTACCCCTCCACTCCTACCCGTGGATGCAGTAAGAGCCTGCTAATGGACACCTCCGGAAGATGGGCAGCAGCGTCTATCCGTGTATCAACATCCCATACTACGCTCACCAACCCGCCTGCCAAGCGTGGTGAGAATGGCAACTACCCCTCATGGAGATCCATGAGGGAGGCCTGTGTTCATCAGTGGACGTTTTATGGCTGAAATGATGATCTTGCAGCCGCACGCAATCGCTTACTCCGCAATCTATTTATTAATCTATTGAACCGAAAATAAATATATGTATGTACACTCAACTATATATCAGGCGGGTGTATGTTATGTATGAGTTGGATAAAAAAACGATTTTAGTGCAGTTATATTTCATTAACGTTCACTCATATTAAAACTATTTGTTTTCATAAGTCCCTTTTGAATGAATGAATGAATGAATGAATGAATCTATTTATTACCACAAACAATACAATTTTCACAGTGCCTTACTAGCTAATTAAACGTAGAGTAAAAGAGAATAATCTGGATCAGCACCATGAGGTTTTGGACATACTTCCCGTGCTAGTCTAAACTGTTGGCTAGTCTAAATTTTGTGTTAGTACACTGTTATACTTATAATACACCCTGTAGACGGGATGTTCCGTTCTCATCATATGACGTCTAATCCTATTATATAATTCTTTATTTAACTCAACCTATTATATTTAAAAAAAATAAGGTTTTATGCAATTCATAATTCAGGACGGCTTAAGTAACTTTGTTCCCGGAAACTCCGCAGGTGAAGAACTGATGAGAACATAAGTACGTCGTTCTAATAAAATTGTTGACGCAAAGCAAACTCATATTTCATCGTACCGGTAAACGCCAGCTCACCGGTAAATACGAGTAACTAAATTACAGCTTGCACGAAAACCGCCCATAAACATACAATAGTAAATCAGGGCACCTACTCTCGAAAACCACTTTGATTTCGACGAATCGAATCATATTGAACATGTACTCTTACGAGTGACTGAAAATGAAGTGTAATACGTCTTAGAATGAAACGAGTGCGTCACGAGTTCGTCCCCATCTCACACAACAGCAGCGAGACACAATGAAATTAAGAGACTTCCCTTTGCTCTTGCTATCCTGAAACAAGTTGCATTCCACTACGATACCGAAGTAGATTATGGTGCCAACGTATCGTAAATCGATTGTATACACGATCGTTTGATACATCGACAAGACTGTTAATTTTTTTATTAATTTGTGGTAGAAATCGTTAGTTCCTTTGATTTTACAGTTCAAATTAAATAGTTTATCGACAAATATCGTTTTCAAGAGTCAGCCCCCAGGTCCGGTTCAGTGAGCAGGAACCGTAACCAAAACCAACATGGACCCCATAAATCTTGCACTCCCGTATCGACTGAGAATGCATATTGAATAAAGCACATAGTTTATCTATTTCAAATGTTTTAGGAAGCATCTCTTGGATTTACAACCTTATCAACTGGATAACTTAAGTATTCTCAAAAGTAACTTATTTGAATCGCCATAATCATTTGGTGCGATCGTATTTATTGCCATTGAAATAAAAAGTTGCAAGAGTTAATGAACGAAAATCATATTATTTTCACGATTCTTCGACTCAGCCTTTTGGCTTGTGTTGGGCAAGTGTGTTGAGGAACATCTCTACAGATATTTCATTTAAGCAATGGAATTGGCTTTCCTATAAAAGCCGCATACGGTCACAAACCCGACAAAGCCAGGTTAGCTACTGCTGGATACCTCAAGGAGGGCAATGACAATAGAGAAAACGGAACAAAATGTCTGAGAAAAAAGGATTTAAAAATATGCCAGAATTTGTTACTAAGTCCTATTACCAGTTTATCGATTGGTTCAATATTATGATTAATTATAATTGATGAGTCAACAGCTATGGGACACGTGCTACAATAGGCAATAAGCAATAACGTTGACTTTGTCTATTTTAAAATAAATAAACAAAATGTCTGAGAACAGTAGATTTAAAAATATGCCAGAATTTGTAACGTAGTCCGATTGCCAGTCAATCGATTGGTTCAATACTACCAATTATAATTGATGGTTTACTAGCTATGGGACACGTGCCATCAAAAAGCAATAAAATTGGCTTTGCAAATGACATTTGGTCCAAAGATTACGTCAAGGCTAGTGATAATGATGACAATAGAGAAACGGACCAGTGTCTGTCTACGAGGAGGACTATATAAAGGTGATAATGACAATACAGAGAAAACAGAACAGAGGTTCTAAAACAGTTATGAGTAGGTAGTAAGACTATTGATTGAATTAGATCCGAGCTATAGGATAAGCAGTACTAATTGTATGCCACTCGTATATCAATAAGGGATAGCGATAAATCGAATAATTGGAATTTGCTAATTGCATCGAAGTTATTGAATAGATAAAATGAGTAATGGGTAATATCAGATATTGTGTTCGTAATTACCAATTCTCATCTAGATAGCCTGTAGATGGCTGAATAGACAATAGATAGTGATTTAACCCTTAATTCGACGCCGTGCAGTATACTTCCCGTTGAATGAAAAAAAACCTACATTAAAAATTAGACCGTATATCTAGAATTCAAGGTGTTTAATTGCACCGTGAACTATCAAACTACACTATCAAAACTCGGTGACCCACACACATTGACGGGTCGCGAGCAGTTGCCGGGGAGATGGCAGGGAGAAGAGACGCGCTGCGCGGGCTTTCGGTAAGTTGCATTCTATTCATTGTTTTATGGCTTATTTTGTGGTAATATCATTGAAAACTACAGATATTAAAGCCGAAAAGCTACTTATAATGTTTTGATTGTCTTACTGAATTTTATTTAGTTTTTACGATACCCACAACATGCATGTCTAGTATACTTCCCGTCGTCGAATTACTAGTAAAGTAAGTGCTAAATATTGTGTCCAGTATTCTTCCCCTTGTCGATTTACTAGTAAAATAATTGCTAAATACTGTGTCCAGTATTCTTCCCATTATCAAAGTAGTCGAAAATTAAATAAAGAATCGTATGTCTAGTATTTTTTCCGTTGCCGTATTATTATAAAAAAAATACTTTTGTTGTTTCTTATAATTTTAGAGATTCGCAAATAAAATGTTTTGTGCCTTACTATTTTTCGTTTTTCAGAACTTCAAGTCTAGAGGACAACGCATTGTAGCATTGGTGCCACCTGAAAATGCTCCTTCTGATATATATATATATATTGGTTCTGAACCTGAAAATGAAGAGGAAATGGCATTCAATAGAACTAAAGAGTTCTCCTCTTCGACCTGCCCTTCCATAGATTCATGCATAGTGCGCATGAATATATTAGACAGCTCCGAATATGATACGCAAGATAATAGTTCAATGATACTTTCATGGACACAGGATACGAAAATCTTCAAACAGAGGACCATCCTAGCGTCAGTGTCAGTGA
Source organism: Pasiphila rectangulata (assembly GCA_963082625.1). NCBI lineage: Eukaryota > Metazoa > Arthropoda > Insecta > Lepidoptera > Geometridae > Pasiphila > Pasiphila rectangulata. Next base: position 5,008,414 of record OY720244.1, on the reverse strand, counting down.
GAACAACCCTGTGTTAGAAGTCGAAGACAACTTGAATTATGAGCGATCTCTATTGACCCCTATAATTAACAACGTGCTACCACCTACTGGTGAAATAAATTATAATGCAATACCAAGTTTGGCTTCGTTATTGTCGGTTCCGCCATCAGATGCTCGTCTATTGCTAGTCCATCAACATCGAGAACAATCAGGCGTAAAAGGAAAATACTAATACGAGCTTTGCCAAATATGTTTAAAACAGATGCGAATGCCTAATTATATATATGATCATTTATAAGACAATGTGGAATTATGTGGATCTATTCGGGTATGTGTGAATTACTAGCCTACTATTGTTAATTTCTTTTAATTTGTCCTTTGTAAACCACTACTGTGTATCTATAAGTGGAAACTTATTAATAGCCACTTATTATTATACTTATAACTATTGTGTATCTTGTGCTGATAGTTTCCCTAAGATGAATAAATAAATAAAAATAAATAAATAAATATCCGAGCAAAAAAGAGCAAGAAAACACTCATTGTGAGCTACAAATGGAAAAAGGGACAATTCAGATATAAAGCTGACATTCCGTCAGACGACTTTGTATTTGATTTACCGGATACTGACTCTCCAATGGACTTTTTTTACCGGTTCTTCTCCCCAGATATACTCGTTGATATCGTCGATAACACGAACTTGTACTCAACCCAAAGAACGGGCAAATGTTGGATACATTTGCCCGTTCTCTGGGTTCAATGACCATCGAGGAGTTGAAAGACTTTCTCATGATTCTTCTTATCACGGGTATAGTGAACATGCCTTCCTATCTAGACTATTGGTCTACAGAATTCAGATATGCTCAAGTGGCTGACGTCATGCCATTGAGACGATTCGAGCTGATTCGACGTAACATTCACTTTGTGGACATTACTCACTTTGGCTGCTCTACAGAAGAAAATTCAACATGAGAAGCCTGAAAAACATAGGCCTGAAAAAGTTAAGATATAGGTTGACAGTCGAATTGAGGCAAAAGGGAAGATCGATTGAGACGGAACCACCAAGCCCTGTACCGAAAAAAGCGCTGATCCAAAACCCAAGTGCACCGAGGCCCCCCGTTTCTGTGCGCTATGATGGAGACAACCACTGGCCTGAATATACGGCATATGGACGTTGCAAGTTCTGCAAGAACAATAAAACGAACATACATTGTTCCAAATGCAAGCAGAGGTTGTGCTTAGTGGCCAAAAGAAATTGCTTTTATAATTTCCACAATAAGTAAGTAGGGCTAGCGACTAAAAACAATAAAAGATTTTATACACCAATCTACATTGATATCTTTGATATTTTTAGAAAGTATAAGGCTATTTTTGAATAAGCTAATTGATTATTATAAAGACTTTATAGATAAATAATTATTATGTTCAAAACATAAGTGAGATTTTTGTACTTGTAAGATTTCAGAGTTACTATTAGTATTGTAAGCGTAAACCAATGTAACTATGAGACTAATTTACCAAAATATAATGAATATTTTCCTACGAAATCACTAGTTTCCTTTATTCTTTCTCTTTGACAGAGGGAAATATACTGCACATGGTCGGAGTCCATTATTTTTTTATGAACTTGACAATGTCCAGTATAATGGACGTAGGTTTTTCAGGAAACTGAAAGAGGTCGATTTTTTTAGGTATTTTTCCTAGGGTCCCATATAAGCTAAGAACCGAAATCTGTAACTATTTTGCAAATTTAATTTAAAAAAAAAACCGTCGAATTAAGGGTTAAGTAGGCCATTTATACCTATTTAGAGATGATGTATGTTATGTAGCTTCAGCATCTTGCGCGGGACATGGTTGTGGCTGACATTTCTAGATGGACAAGTCTTTGTGAAAAGGGAAGGGAAGCCTTTGCCCTGCAGTGGGACAGTGCAGGCTAAATAATAATAATAATAAGTCAGTCCAGCTCATTCACCATCCTCTCCCGTTTTGTCGGTCATTTTCACCATAATTCTATCGCCCGTGGGATAAGTCACACGCTAGGTGGCATAACACCTTTTCTTATTTCATTCCCCTTTATCAATCGAAAAATCTCCATTCAAATATAAAAGAATCGCATACGAAATATATATACAAATTCGACATAGAAGGTAAACTACTGAAGGCATAATATACTGGAACGTAAATACGTGAATACTGACATATCTGACCCTTTCATTGGTCATTGTATCATAATAAGTCTATAATTCATAGCAATTGCAACAGTTAGGTTTTAGTAGCCTGGTATGCAGTCTTATGTGCCCCGTGAGAACCATAACCAAGCCAACCACGACTCCACACCACAAAGTATGACTTCTGGACAAGGTAGAATTCACACAGTTGTCAGGCGTAAATCGAATAAAACATTGATCAAGTTATTACTACGAGTATAAATGTTTATATCAACGAAGGCGATGGTAGAGACAGATAAGAGGAAATAAAAGATACTCGCGTACCTACATATATTCATCAATATATACAAAATTCAAAGTCCTGACTGACTCACTGACTGTCTGATATATCAACGCACAGCCTAAACCTAAAGACCTAAAGACTTGAAATTTGGCAAACATACATATACCTTGAGTATCCTAGAGGTGCACTAAGAAGGGATGTTTAGAAATTCCCACGGGATAGGGAATAAATGGGATTTATATTTTCGAATCAAAGTGGCTCTGCGTGAAAAAGGGGATTTTACGTTACATGACTTTCACGCGGACGAAGTCGCGGGCAAAAGCTAGTTCATATGTACATATATATAAAACTAGTAACATATGAGTGATTGTCAGTACCAAATAATTTATGGTTTTGTTTATTTAAACTTATTCTTGAGTTTATCCAACGTAAATTTCATTCATTCGACGACCTCTGTGGCGCAGCGGGCGACGACGTCCCGCCTGCGATGCAAGAGATTGCGGGTTCGATTCCCGCCTCGGGACAAATAGATAGATTGATAGATAAACTCTTTATTGTACATTCACCATAAAACAAAATAAAAATGTCTGTATTATCTGCAGTTAATTTTTGTCTAGGGTGTTCTGGATGTTTTTCTATATATAATAAAAATATACATATATATCTATCTAGTATAATGTATCATGTATATCAGTCATCTAGTACCCATAACACAAACTCTGCTTAGCTTGGGGCTAGATGATGCTGTGTGAATTGTCCAGCATTATTTATTATTTATTAAATACAGATTTTTTTCGTTTATCCTAAAGAATACTGTTACTGAGATCTAAGATCATGGAGATGTCGTTGATAAATTACATTATAATGAATAATATACCTACATTTATTACCAATATGGAGGCGAAAAAAACAGAGCTTAATTATGCTGATTGAAGACAATAATTAGTACCCGGTCGATCTCTGATGCTGCCATTTAGCAGCACGGAATACAAAATTAGTATTGCGTGCGAAGAACCTTTAAATGTTTTGTCACAACGTTGTAGGACTAAAACAACCCAAACAAGAGTACAGTATCCATGTAACGAGCGGTACAAGTAACGTAATAAATTTGAAGTCATTTAGCAGCAAATGACTGGAGGATGGAAATGCGGACCCATTTTCATGCAACAAGCAACCGCATAAGATATGAGACATGTTGTTTTAGCAGTAACTTCACTTCTGTGAAGAAAACTAAATTGTTCTTCCACCTTTAGCGAGATTCCGGATTTGAGTTAGATTGTAACTGAGTTTTTAATAAAATATTAACCTGGGACCTGTATAACCCTAAAACAGGGTTTATAACAAATCTTTTGGTAATTGGGACATACTACACGACACTATCTATACCAGTAAGTAAAGTTTGTACATTATGGGTACATACATATATATATGCACTTAATTTTCTTACTAGTTTGATGTAAAAAAGTATTTTTTACCAAAATCATGTAATTTATGACTTGATAACAGCACGAACCTTCACAATTCCGTAGAATTGGTACACTTTTTGCATAATTCTAACTAATCACATACAAGCGTGCGCGGGCGACGATAACGCAGGACATCCTTCGTCAACGGCAGAAGTGGACGGACCACCTGTCCGCCACCGGCTTAGCATAACGAACAGTAATTTATAGACTACCCGTGACTTTAGCAAGAAGTACAGGATGTGAGGCGCGGTGTCGACTAAATCAGTACACTTTCGCGATCTGTAGACATAATTTTAAAACTGAACGGTGATTCCGTGATTAGTAAATGTGTGACGCAAGGCATTCCGGTATTGGCGCACGAAGATACTGTCGACGTTGTGTGTCGTCGACGTTGTGTGTCGTCGACGTCTATTCTTGATTCTGATGGCGAATTGAGGGTAGTCACGGATTCTAATCTCGACTCGGTAACTCCAGTACATTCGGTATTGGCGCACGAAGATAATACTGTCGGCGTTGTGTGTCGGCGACTGTCTATTCTTGATTCTGTTGGCGAATTGAGGGTAGTCGTGACGAGGGCTGCAAGGCACTCGAAACGTCGGGAAATAATAAAATAAAGTTATTACGCGATAAAGTCCCATTTCACATTTTAAATGCAGCAAACTGCGTAGATGAAGAAAACGAACAGAATTCTGTCCGCTCCGCTTTAGCAGATCTCATCATTTACAAATGGCCCGTTAATAGCGTCGTGAGATTTATATAACCTCTAGGCCCGCTCAATGAAGGCTTTAAATGAGCTTTGTCACATCTCAGGAACTTATAGCTGCTGAGTTATTTCCTAGACTCGCTAAAGTGTAGGAATTCCGTTTCTTAGAACACTTATTACCTAAGTTACCTATTTTCCTAAAGGGATTGTAACCCACCGCCTTCTTCTTGCCCTATGCTCTCTGAATCAATTGGTTGCCTGGAAGAGATTGCTTCCAGCGATAAGGCCGCCCGTTGAATTGCCCAAAATTGTTTTATTATATTTTTGCTTGTTTTTATACCTCGGTATATTTTTTGTTACATGTGGTGATCAATAAAGTGTTATCTATCTATCTTATTGTATTTGTATGTAATTTTTTCCAACGCCATCTGTACTACGATTATATCCTTTTCAACGCCTATTTGTAATCATATACTCATGGATTCGTTCATTTCATCAGTCATTTGAACATCCAGGCCTGCTCAATGAAGGCTATAAATCAGGTTTGTTACATCTCAGGCGACAACGAGTCTAGGAATTTCAATTCTGAGAGAACTTATAGCATTAATATTAAATTATTCCTGACGGCTAACTCGCACATCTCAACATAATGCAAAAAACTAATGTTTGGTTTTATGGTACATATTAAAATTCCTTCTTTCCCATAATTTGACTAATATTAACTATAATAGTTGTTTTTGTCACTAAATAATGTAAACAAATAAATAAATATTTCTGGGTATTTTACACAGCACTATTAAGCCTCAAAGTAAGCAGAACTTGTGTTATGAGTACCAGATGCTTGATGGAATTCTTGATAACAATTAATAGGTACTTACTTAGTCTTACTTAATGCCTGTGGTTTTTAGCGAGATATTCCCATTTTCAGTACTAATTAATTCTGAGAGCACCTTTTTGAATCCCATTTTCCCAGCACCTGAAGTAGTCTCTAGTGATGGGGTTCTGTTACTAGCTGTAGTCTGTACGTACTTATTAGAACGTTTGTTACACCTGTTGGCTGTAACAAATTCAAAGGTTGGTATCACTGAAGTGAATTAAAATTACTTTAGAAAGAAGATAAAGATAGAGATTTTTGCACATAGAACAAAACACCTAAGGCTAAATATTTAAATTAGTTGTTGTGTAAGAACTGTGGCGAACAAAACAAACGAATAAATAAATTAGTTGAAACGAGGAACATTACCCATAACACCGTCAAACGAACTATATTTATAACAGCCCGCTAATTAAACTTCTTGATCTTAAGACACGCAAGACTTTCGCACGTAGGTGTTTATGTAGGTGTATCTATAGATAGTGGCAGAAGCGATCTCAGTAAATAAAAGTCGATAGTTACGATGGCGAGTGCTGACCAGCGGGTAAACGGACCCTCCTACTTCATTAACTCCGATTGGTCTTGGTGTTTTCATAGCTATTTTATAGTAACATAACCTTACATGCCGTAGGGTTCCGTGACTGTTACACCTCCTTTCCTGTCCGTGGGTGCAGTAAGAATCTGCCAAGGAATACCTCCGGAAGATCTTTCCGTGTATCAACATCCCGCGTTACCCGCCTGCCATGCGTGGTGAGCATGGCAACAGACCCCTCATGATCAGTACTATGAGGGAGGCCGCAGCATCTTTCCGTGTATCAACATCCCGCGTTACCCGCCTGCCATGCGTGGTGAGCATGGCAACAGACCCCTCATGATCAGTACTATGAGGGAGGCCGCAGCATCTTTCCGTGTATCAACATCCCGCGTTACCCGCCTGCCATGCGTGGTGAGCATGGCAACAGACCCCTCATGATCAGTACTATGAGGGAGGCCGCAGCATCTTTCCGTGTATCAACATCCCGCGTTACCCGCCTGCCATGCGTGGTGAGCATGGCAACAGACCCCTCATGATCAGTACTATGAGGGAGGCCGCAGCATCTTTCCGTGTATCAACATCCCGCGTTACCCGCCTGCCATGCGTGGTGAGCATGGCAACAGACCCCTCATGATAAGTACCATGAGGAAGGCCTATGTCCAGATCATGCCGTGAACCTACGGCTGTGATGGTGGTGGCAGTAAAACTACTATACCATTACAATAGTCATGTTGCTTTGCAAAAACCGAACCCAACACATTCACAATGTGTTTCAAACTGTACCTACTTGTTCAAGTACTTAGCAGACGAGCAACTTATTATTATTAACGGTGACATCAAAAAGTGGCGACTGGCAATTGCTACGAGTCTGAAAGCCTTGTATACTATGTTTACTACTATATTTATGTGACTTTAGGTTTTAACACTTAACCGCATGTTTTTTTTCGTGTATGTGGTAGCAAATAAGTGTGTTTTCCCAGAGTGCGCACCAGCACCATTCCGCTGATTATAGCCGACTTTGCTGAGAGGATGGTATACCCGTAGGAGCTGGGCAAGCCTTATCCATCTAACAATGCCACAGGCACTGCAGCATACATACAGCCTGAATACCAGCAGTTGCTAACACTGATAATTACCTTTACCTTTTTTTATTGATTGAAAACGTTTTAACAAAACAACATATAAGTTCTTGGTGTGAAACCGTGTGTAGCAAATCAACCTGACGAATACAATCTTTCAACTTTAGAGAGGCTAAGTTTTATAGAAAACTGTCAAAAACAATCTGCATCCACGGGTAGGAGAGGACGGGTAACATTCTACTGCCGGCACCCCACGGCTAACATGACATTAGTTATTTACTTTAAGAAAAACATGCGCTGTTTATTATCATAGTGGCGCTTTTAATAATCGACATCCTGACACTTGCGATAGTCTAGGTCCGACATGTCGTAGCCATTGTAGGTTCCAGCCTGCTTGGACCCTTACGTAACACGTAAATCCAGCCACAGAGGCAAAAGTCGCCGACACTTTCGAGTTGCCAGTCTGCCCCGACCCCTACGTTACATGTAAATCCTCGTATCCGCCTGCCGATATCGTGTCTCGCTTTGCATATCGCCCGGAATATCTTAGGGGTTAATCAAATATCTAATGAATCAATTTGCGATCTCGTTCCTTGGCTTTAGGAGCGATTGTTACTTTCTAGGCGGATTTATGTGGGATAATTCGGATAAGCGGATTGTATAGGTGAGGCGGACTTTTGTAACTGAATTGAATGTGGAGTGTAAAAGATTACCAGGGTATCGATACACATTGCTGGTTTCACTGTGTGCCGTCTTTGGTCGCACGTTGTAAACTCGCTATGTATTACGCCCATGAAACAAATGTCAATCGATTCTGATAATCGTATTCTGAAGGCTTGTTAGGTCTAATTTTGCATTGTTCTGGCACGACACATTTATGTGCAGACTCGGCTGGTGTACCAATCACTACTTTGCTGGACAGCATAAATGCGTCCATAAAGCGCTAAGCGGAATTACTGGAAAGTAAGGCTGGTTTATATTGCAGATTGAACAACAAGCATAAATTCACTATTCTAACAGCATACCTCCTGGCCTTCCACTCCGATCAACTGAACGGAACAATTAGTAGTACGGAATGGAACTCGATGAACAATCAAATGAACTGGTTGGTCAAAATAGCGTATATTTCAAGTAGCAAGCAAAGCTCACCGCCTGACTTATGATTATTGTAAACATTAACACCTATATGGTCTGAAACACGAGTCCTACTTACACAGCCATTGGCCTTTGAACAGCCGATAGTGTTCTGAACCCTAGGGGCCAATTCTCGTGAATCGCGATTTTGCATGATATTTCCCCTCATCTCACTTCTCAGAGTCTACTCCGAACTTGTCACATCACTATAAATGCCTTCCATATACCCCGGGCTAGGCTAGGGGCTAACTCTCATGAATCGCGATATTTTGCCTCATCTCACTTCTCAGTGTCTACTCCGAAATTGTGACATCACTATAAAAGCTTACTATCATCTCAATCTAGCTCTTTGCCAGTCGATGCATCCCAATCGGTTTGCATAGACATTTGTCGACCGTGTGATGATGAGAATGCAGAAAGTTCGTTTCGATAGAGATTTTGATAGATTTTGTGAAATTTATCGTGTTTATTACTTGGATCACGATGGACGAGAATTGCCCCCTTGATCGTTTTAGAAACAGTTCCACCCAAAATGGCCGCGTGAGCGACAAACTAACAATAGACGATGAACGATTTAACCATATAAGCAGCAAACACGCTAATACTTAAACAACGCGATATAGGCGTGGTAAACGATACCACATTCCCGAACACCGAAAGCCTTTTAGCAAATATTACAAGGCGCAGGGTTCAATACGAAACTTGTAGGACCTATCTACCCTTTTGTATCGACATTCGACACATACTAGCGAAAATAGCCATATAAATAGCCATAAGTGCGCACAATGGCCACATAAATCAACTTGACGCACCGACCGGTGTGGTGGCTTCCGTTGATTTCTTATCGTATATAGACTATTTTTTGTATTTACTACGTTTTGTGTTCGATTCTGCAGTTGTATGAAAGAGCTTGGGACACAAAAATCCATTGTATTTCTGCGTGTTGAATCTCTTACGATCGCAACGACCCGTGTGCGTGTTGTTGAATAATTTCAAACGTTTTAGGAGTCAGTGACTCAAGATACTCGTAACTATCGAACTCCTGCCCTATAAAGTAATATTTCTTGCTATTATACGGGTCAACCAATGCAAAAAAAAATACCCGTTCTAAACTCTACGGTGAAATTATTTTACTCCGATCTTGAACAGAGAGCATGAGCAGGACTCAATTTATAGAATGGGTAATCTTTTTGCATTGGTTGGCCCGTAAAATAGTGATTATCCTATTTACGAAGGCCTGTGATGAGGTAAAGTTGCCCTTGCTGCAGACTAATTTCTAAACTATGACTAATATATTGTTTTTTTTAAGTTCTTTTCACTAGTTCGTTTTTAGTCTGTAAGTTATTTATACTATCTGTACTTATGAGGATAAGATGTGGTTACATCCGTCATAAAACTGTCGGTTCTGGTGGAAGATCAGCGTTAGTTGATCACGTAGCTAATACAATGCTGAGCCAGGACCGATTTGTGATACCTGTTTGCATTTAATAACTATATAGCATATCATAAATAGACCAATATTCATTTCATTTTCCAAATTTAAGCATAAAGCGTAGTACCTTGCTTACCGGATTGACTACTTTTCGAAGTCATGTCGCTAAGACAATATACAACTAAACTATCTAAGAGTTGAGAAACGTCCTGGAAATACAGACAAGCGATCTGAATAAATGTTTTCACATTCAGCAGTTATAAATGCAAGTGGCACATTTTATTATCGCCATTATTTTCAATTAAGCGACTGATGTAGTCCGTGGGACACTATTTGTGACTGAGCGCCGTCGGTACCTAAAATGGCTGGACACTTATTGAAAGCATGATTACGCTTGAGGCACTATTTTTAGGTCTCGGGAAAACGTAATTGCATATTGTTTCGAAAGACCAGTTTTGATCGGTGCTGTTTCAGTGCAATAAAATAAGATGGCAGCTATCGTAAAATGCCGGTATGCCATGGGGTGCCGGCAGTAGAATGTTACCCCTCCTCTCATGCTCGTGGATACAGTAAGAGCCTGCTAAGGGATACTCCGGAAGATGGGCAGCAGCGTCTTTCCGTGTATCAACATCCGTTACTGCGCTCGCCAACCCGCCTGCCAAGCGTGGTGGGTATGGCAACTACCCTTTATGGAGATTCATGATCCAGGTCTGTGTACAGTAGTGGACGTTTTATGGCTAAAATGATGAAATGATATTGTAAAATCATACAGGGGTAATCATATAGTTTAGTTTGAAAGAAAGAAAGAAAGGAAAAACATTTATTAATCCACAACAAACGTACATCAGGTATAAATTAGAAAAAAAGGTAACTTTGTGGACCAAAAGGTTTACCTCAGCATAATGTTAAGCCAAATAATGATTAACGCTGGTTTTCAGGTTTTACAAATTAAATTAGTTTTGTAAAGTAAAATTAAAACTAACGCTAACATAAATCAAACTAGAAAAAAAATACTTATCCGAAACTTAAAAATTATATTAGAAAGCCCATGCAACACAGGATCAGCTCAACATTACACAAAAACCTCCAGGCAGGCAACCAAACTGGCTTGACGGTAGTTTGGTAGAGTAAAGCCTGATATTGTTGGATGGATTAGGCTTGCCCAGCACCTATACTATACTAAGTCGGCTTGAAGTCTGAGAAAATAACAGGTCAATACGTCTTCAAGCTCTGTGGTCTTAAGCGGACTACGTCGCGGTAATATCGGTCGAGATTTTGTGTTGAACTATGTCTCGACCAAAGAGCGTACGAGCGCGTTGAAGTCTTTTAAACGCAATATGCGTCGCCGCGCCTTTATATCGCACTTGTTCATCGATTGAATAAAAACCTGCAACATTTATTTTATTTTTACTTATTTATTCGTAAGAAAACCAACAGCAATAATATCTGATTATACATTAGTCTAAATTACAGGAGGCCAATTAAACATGCTAGTGATAGATGTGAACCAACCAAATATACTTATAATTTAAAATCAATATAATGTTTAACCATATTGGATACCGAATTGCGAGGTTATTTTCCAAAAAATCATTTGTTAAGCCGCTGCCTAGCCAAACCAACACTTGTGCAGAATGCAACAAACGTTTCTGAAATTATTTGTTTAAGTTAAGTTATTCCTGATACTAACTTGTCTCGGAGGTTACCTTATTTTTTTTAAATGTGTTGTACCCTCAGTTTTGCAATCTTCACGCCATGCCCTTGTATTTGAAAACATTGTTCATCCGCGTTTTCACCCCCCATAACTATCTTGTAACATCTTAACCGATTTTGATAAAACATGTTTAAGAACCACCGCTACAAAACCTACTTTTAAATATAAAACTGCATTTAAATCGGTTAACTCTTTTAAGGGTCGATTTTTCAATCCTCAGAAATCGTAATCCAACGAATACAGAGTAGGACAACAATATGGTATTGACGAATGTTAGAGAGGAATAAACAATATCTGCCTGTTAATCTGAGGATTGAAAAATCGGCCCTAAGAGCTACGATGCCACAAACAGAGACAAATAACGGTCAAACTCATCATCATCTCACATCCCTCTTTTTGATATTATTGCTACAGCACCTACGTAGTAGTACTACGTTACGATCTCTGCCTGTTAACAGTGGACAGAAATGTCACAGGTTACCTCCAATTCAAGGTGAATAGGAGAACAACGATATCGTGTTCTCAATTACACAACAGAATTTATGATTGAATTTTTTTTTGCGCCGTCATTGTCACGTGAAAGAAATCGCGAAACGCAATCTCTTACAACTCTATTGCGATAATATTTTTTGCTGGACAATTCAATGAAGATCTCCATGGTGCAGTTGGTTTAATACCCGACTGAGACGCAGAAGGTTGCGGGTTCGATACCCGCCGGAGCCACGTAGATTAACAAAAAACAATTGAACAAAGTTTTTTTCTTTTTAAAAGTAATCCAAAAAAGCGATACTTAATGTCGAAATGTAGCGTGACGTCACAAGGCGACGTGTTTCGCTACAGTTACAGTTTATGACTATGCTCTGACGTCACCATACGTGTTTTATTATGTTTGTATTATTTAACTGACGGACTCAATAGAATTTTGATTCTCATACTCTGTCAAGTAGCCTACTAGGTAGCGTTTCCATTAAATGAAAATGCTTATTAAATAATCTGCGTCCCCTTCGGCGGCTATAACAATGATTGTGTTTCTGGAAGTTTAGTATTAATAGAGAGCGGAATGACAATGACATATAATTAGTAATGGCTTAATTCGACACCACACAACATTAAACGAATAGAACAGAATGTAAAATTTTAACATTCAGTTCTATTCGTTTAGCCTTTTCTTCGCCATCGGACAAGTCGGTGGCATTTTAATTAGATTTTTATCAAATCTTCTTTTGATTTAATTTGTGGATGGGCGGAATGACATTTATTTATTAATGGCTTTTACATTGACACCACAACATTACACAATAGTGTGTTCCTACATTCTATTCTTTAGCCTTTTGTTAGCCAGAACAGATAAGTCAGTGGTATTGTTATTCGATTTTTATGTAATACTTCTTTTAATTTAATTTGCTGACAACTTTTATTTTGTTTTCTTTCGTAACAATACTTTGTTTGAAGTAGCGAAGCCATTGCACTCGTTATTATTTTACCAGTTTGTTTTTTTGTATTCGATCTGATAATAATGCTGATTAAATCTGAACTGATACGAAATAATATTACATGTTACGCAGTGTTTTGTACAAATACATTATTCGTTTCAGGGTTCCGTGGAATTTCTAAAGGGTGTTTTCTGTCAAACACTACTTACTTTTCAGACATTTTTCTAGTGACTCTGCCTTGTGGCAATGGGAGCTATTATTCCACATTCAAGGGCTCAAACCATCGACAAGCTTTTTTATCACATTAATTGTGTAAACACGTTTTATTAAGTTGACATTAAACTTTAATGGAAAATGTTTATTTTATTATTTTAGTTACGTTTAAATAAAAGCTTGTTTGTTAAAAAGTTTTTTTTTTACTTTTAATTTATTTTTTACTTTTTAGCTATCACTGGACAGTTGGTTTCTTGTCTGTTCATCTCATATCCGCCATGTTGGATTTAGAGTGATGTCATAAAAAATTTCGAGTTACTCTCAACAAGCCATATTACAATATGGATATTTTATATCCATATTGTAAAAGTGCATTAATAAAATAACTAGTTCGCCATCTTGGATATTCTGCCATATAGAATTTAGAGTGACGTTATTTAATTGTCTATTAATTTTACGGGTAACTCTCAGCAAGGCCTTTCATTTGATACCCATATTATAGGAATGCATTAAGAAATAACTAGTCCGCCATCTTGGATGTTCCGCCAAGTTGGATTAAGAGTATTGTCATTTCATTTTCGAATTATTCTCAGCAAGCCCTTTCATTTGATACCCATATTATAAGAGTACATTTAAAACAAGTAGTCCGCCATCTTGGGTGTTCCGCCATGTTGGATTCAGAGTGACGTCACTTAGCTGACCATGCATTGTTATCCAAAGAAAGCATATCTGCTTCAAAATTGAGTTGCAAGATTCCGCGAACAAACATTTCAAGTTACATACATATACATAATGTACATACATACATATGTACATGCAGGGCAAGCTAAATAAAAGCTTGTAATATGAGTTTTGATGATCACTTAAGGTAATATTCTGTTTATTGTGTGTATATTGCTTTCCAATACCATAGAAAACATAATATTGCTTTAAGTAATCATCAGAACTCATTACACCTACGCTGCCCTCCTTATCATAAACGCAATAACTCTGTAGGCCCCAAAAATCGAGTTATTGCGTTTATGATAAGGAGGGCAGTACGCACTTACACATTTACTCTCTGCGTGAAGTTATAGAAATGGCGTCATATTAAAGGCTTTTATACTTCCATTACAACGGTTTCACCAATATGATCAAAATCGCCCACAGTCTGTAATAAACATTGCAATAAGCCCGTGGTTAACTATGTGGCCGCACGGTACATAGAATGTCCAATAGCAACTTTAGAGTAGATAAGGTGGTTCAGAAAGTCTATGATTGTTTAAGACATGTGTGATGAATAAACCCGGGTACTCACTAGCGAGCCGTAACCGTAACCAAAAAACATAGTGGGTTGTTGCCATACGCGCTCCGTATGGCAGGCGGGTTGGCGAGCGTAGTACGGAATGACGAGCCCATCTTTCGGTATCCCTTGCCAGATTCTTATTACATCCGCGGGCATTAAAGGAAGGGGCAACATTCTATTGCCGACACCCCGCGGCAAGGATAACTGGCTTTAAGGATAGCGCAGTACAGGGTAAAAACCTTTATTTACAGGATCAATACACCAAACCCTTTAACTAGTTATTTTAACGTACATACCTTAACAGCTAAGCGTCAGTAGCGAATCGTGATCGATAATTTATCGATACCTCTGCAACGGTAACCGACTATCGGGATCGTTTACGTATCGCTTTATCTCGAATCGCCCGCCGTTGGTATTTAGGATTGGATGCCGGAGACTGGAAGGGAAGGGATCCATTTAAATACCAACAAAGACGTTAGTTCTAGTTATATTATCTACTTACTTCAGACAAGTTACATTTTGAATGTTTGTAAACAAACTGTCAATACTCAACCTAAAACTTCCTTACTTTCTGATGGTTTTTTATTATTTATATTTCTCAATTACTATGGATGTCGGCAGTAGAATGTTGCCTCTCCTCTATTGCAGTAAGAATCTGCTATGGGATACCTCCGGAAGATGGGCAGCAGCGTTTTTTCGTGTATCTACATCCTGTACAGCGCTCGCCAACCCGCCTGCCATGCGGAGCGAGTATGGCAACAACCCCCTCATGATCTTAAAGGTCCATTAAGGGAGGCCTATGTCCAGCAGTGGACGTGGATAACAGTATGGCTGAGATGATGACTGGGGATTTGTGACCTCTCTCTCTCTTCAATATAAATTACTGTTAACTTGGTAATAAAACCAACCCTCAGGAAGCAATTAAATTTTAAGTGTAACAGTTTGATTACAAACATTCTACATCGAATTTTGCTCAAGAATCTACCCAATTCACGATCTGCCGTATAGCGAATCTGAATCTGTCTAATCTAGAATCTGTCCAACACCGAACAAAGGAAATAAATACTTAAATGAGATGTTAACAAAATGTTAAAACCTGAAACTAACCAACAAATCACGTTTTCACTTTCAAAATTAACGTGAGATATACTATTCATTTTGAAAAAAACTGGAGTTCTAGTCACGTAGTACTCACGTAGTATGTAACGTCGAAGATTATTCCGACACGTTTCGATTTTTCAAGAAAATCATCATCATAGGATTGAATCGTCCGCACGTAGGGCCGACACGGCACTGAGACACAGTGTCGTCGAAACGTGTCGGAATAATCTTACAATACTACGTGAGTAATTCCCGTTTTTACAAAATAAACAAATCACTTTCTTCATGTTGATTCTATACTTTTTATTATTCATTGTAGCTTTTTGACCACCAGGGCCATTGCTTTGTCTGGCAGGGCTTACCACGTGCAGGTAAGTCAAAGAGTTCTCATCTAGATAGAAGAGATCCTTTCAAAACCCTTCTTATGAAGACGTATGTATTACTAGTAATACTAATAGTAAACTAAATACGAAACCAAATAACCAGACATAAGACACTACATCCAGCTTAAAACCAACCGGTTATGTGAAAGCTTACGTGTATCGATACTTACGTTTGCCATTTCGGAAACGGGTATTTCATAAGAACCAATTAATTTCGTTATTAACACCCACTTATCATATCAACATCAATCTTGCTTATATCGACATTTTAAATATAACGTATCAAATAGCAACACTGACCTTATATGACCCCAATAATATTTTGATGTTTTACTTAGTAAGAAGACGTAGGACGTCCACTGCTGGACAATGGCCTGCCTCATGGATCTCCAAGTACGGATCGAGAGGGGGTTGTCGCCATTCTCACCACAATTGGCAGGCAAGTTGGTAAGCGCAGTACGGGAAGTTGATACACGGAAAGATGCTGCTGCCCGTCTTTCGGAAGTTAGGGCATGTTAGGAGAGGCAAAATTCTACCGCCGGCATCCCACGGTTCACATCTTTCACATCTATTAAAGATGATTTATACAGCGTCCGTTTACAATCTATTTTTCTAATCTATTGCGCTGAAACATGGACTTTGAAAGATGGTAAACGCATTTAAGCCTTCAAGAAGATGGTAATAGTGAATGTTTTTGACAGTTTTTGTGGAATTTAATTTAGATTTGGTTCCCTGGCTTTCTTCCCAGTCTTAAAAGAATACTTGACTACTTCGGCAGTAAAATGTTGCCTCTCCTCTCTTGGCCGAGGATGCAGTAAGAATCTGCTAAAGCGAAGATGGGTAGCAGCGTCTTTTCGTGTATCAACAACATGTTAGAATATGTTAGACATAATGCTTTCCAATAAAACGGAAACATATTAAATCTATAAACAGACCAACTTGGGTGACTAAGAAATCATGGTCTTAGATTCGGTACTGAGGGAAATTAAATGCATGTCTTATAAATTTCCCACTAATACGCAACCAACAAAACTCCAAGAGTTTCAAGAGAGATTCGGAAAGGTATTAAAAAAGGAACGTACTAAGTATTATTGCGATATTATAATAAGTGCATCGAACACAACAAATTGCATGTGGGATGTTGTTAAAATTGAGACCGGGAGGTGTGGACGGACTCAGGATCTAACGGAATATTTACGGACACCAGACGGCTCCAAGCATCGATTTCGAACATCATATTATCTTTCCTCCTCAATGACCTGCAGGAATGTATAGCTGAGGCACACATCCTCATGTATGCCGATGATGTCGCGACATCATCGGTGGTCAAAGCACCGAATATGGAGCCGTTGGAGAGGAGATTGAACATGGTGGCAAACCAGCTCAACGTCTGGTTCAGCGTCAACGGTTTTCTACTCAATGTGAGCAAGACGAGTTTTGTCCACTTCAATCTATCCGGCCGCAGTACCCAAGCTATATCTGTGACATTGGGAGGCAAAACCGTGACCCAGGTCAAGAACACGTCTTTTTGGGCTTTAGGCTGGACGCAGGGCTTACTTGGAAAGTGCACATTGACCAACTGTGTGAGAGGGTGGGTCGAGCGTGCTTTGCCCTGTGGAGGTTGTCAAAGACACTGGAGACAACCACGATAATAAATAAATAAATAATTTATTTATTATTTATTTGTCCCGAGGCGGGAATCGAACCCGCAACCCCTTGCGTCGCAGGCAGACCTTCGCCCGCTGCGCCACAGAGCTCGACAAAACGACGATGAGGAGCTGCCACTTTGCATCTGTGCACTCGCTATTCCAGTATGGTGTAGAGCTGTACGGCAAAGCCGCGGACTGGGAGCGAGTGTTCAGAATGCAGAAAAGAGCAGTACGAGCTTTCGTACGAGTGCTGTGGGACACACCCGCTCGTCCAATATTCCGCTCTCTGAAGATCATGACGGTCCCTAGTCTAGTCATGTTCCATGCCCATGCTCGGAGACACATCGACTAATACTCGCGGCTCGGCGACGGGCACAGGTACCCTACTCGTCACGCAAACAAACTGAGAGCTGTCCCGCGGCGTCTCACGAAAGCGTCAAAGCTGATACATGTAATGAGGCAGGCTGTTTATAACCCTCTTCCATTTGCGATCATCAGGGCTTCTTCAACGCAATCCTTCAAAAGCAAACTAAAGTTCTGGTTTATTAAACTCGTGTCTACAAAACCGATAAAAGACAATCAAGATTTTCGACCCGACGGCTATCGTCTTCGTGGCCGAAATGGTTAGGGCAGCCTGCGTTTAAGGCGTTCGTCTGAACATTGCGGCTTCGAGTCCCGTCGAAATCAAAATTTTGATGGCATTTTTAATTTTCTATAAATTATTGAACAATGTTATTATAAATTTGATGAAATAAATAAATTGACATTTATTCTCTTATTTTCTTTCTATTTTCTAAAGATTTATTTATTATTCTTTATTACGTAATTAATTTATTAATGTAATTATATTATTACTATACTATAAATGTTTTTATTACTATGTGTGAAAGTGTAAAATGTAATTGTAAATTATACTTAAGATTCGACTTGTGACCCAAAACGTTACGAATAAATAAACTAAACAACATTCCACACTGATCTTGACGATCCATGAGGGAGGCACGAGTAGTGGAAAACCTATAGCTGAGATGATGATTATGATGTTTTTTTTTCAAACTTCGCGATTGCAATACATTAAATAAACTGCATCGACGGGCAAGACAGGAGGGCCAACACACTACTGCTGCCACCCAAAGAAAAACCATAAAGTTAAGCAATTATGCCTACACGCACAGTAACGGTACACCATATAGCGGTACAACTATTGCCTTCACAGATACTCGTAGCTATTAACTAAACATAAAACCGGATGACCAAACAAAACCATCAAGATTTATCTTAAAAGGTATTATGAGATAATTTATCTCATAAGCAGATAAACCGCTGACCAGTATCAAAACTCTTCATCTAACGATATCTCCTCTATGGCTGAAGCTAGAGATGACGAAAATGATGCTGAAACTTTCTCTTATTAAACGTCAACACAATGGTGTCGATTCTGTTTTACACTTCCTAAAACTGATTATAATTAATCCCAGTAATATTATAAAGCCGAAATTTTGTTTTGTTGTATGGAGGTTCACACAAAAACTACCGCACGGATTGAGCTGAAACTTCGCACACGTATATGTAGATGTAGGTCTGGATTAACACATGGGCTACTTTTTATCCGGGTACAACGTGTGCGAAGCGGCGGGCGGAAGCTAGTTGGAGATATGACGTTTTAATTAGGTAAAATTGTTCCGTTTTCATTTTAGAACGGCCAATTATAAAAAAAAAATATAAATTAATTTTCATTAACCGAAGATCTTTGTGTCGTTGTAGTCCGTTTGCCCCAATTTAATTAGCTTTAGCTAGTTTGTGTAACCACCGAATCGCCACCATTGGCGCCTCAAAGTCTTCACATTTAACGAATGCTGCAACATTCTCAGTAACGCCGCGAGTCAACGTTTCAGCCGTAAAACGTTCACTACTGAACACCGGCCTCCCTCATGGATATCCACGAGGGGTAGTTGCTATACTCACCACGCATGGCAGGCGGGTTGGCGAGCGCAGCACCGGATGCCGATACACGGAAATACGCTCCTGCCCATCTTCTGGAGGTATCCCTTAGCAGACTTTTACTACATCCACGGGCAAGAAAGGAAAGGTAACATTCTACTGCCGTAAATTAGTAAGATACCAACACAAGAAGGCAATCACACGGTAATAAAACCCAACTAGAATATTAACATTCTCACACATAAATAGGGATTAATAAACGATCCAGGCATAAAACCATAGATTTACATTATAACGCTTTTACTACAATATAACTGAAGGCTTCCTCAAGTAAATGTATTAACATTTTTGAGATCATCAAAGTAATACGTGGTAATATAAAGAATCTCGTATTTTTTGCTTTCAGTTTTATTGCGGGGCGTTAAGGTATTCAATAGAATGTATTAGCGTATATTGAGGCATTATTTATGATCAATTCTGTATGTCTACCATGAGTTGTCACTGTTAGATCGCCTGCCGTAACTACAGTAGTAATAGTACGTTACTATGACATCTGTCAGTGTTGTAACTCATGGTACCAAATTCTAAGCAAATGAAGCCCAAACTACACTCGCTGTAATATAGTTTACTGCGTATTTTAGTAACAAACTATCCGCTAGACGCGCTGTACAAGTTTTCATACATTTTTTCAACTACAGTCGCTAGCGAGTGTAGTTTGTGAAAACTCTTGGTAGACCTACTGAAGTGTAACACTTGACTGCAATGCAGTTTAATTAAAACGTTTTATTTAATAGTCTTGCATATGGTCGAGTTCACACGTAGTTCATTCGTTTTAACTATGTTAAGTCATAAGTCATTTACATACTCAGTGTTAGATTGCTTCTAAACGAGCCATACTATTACTGCAATGTGGCCCTTCAATATTGGTTCATCATTTCAGCCATAAAACGTCCACTGATGAACACAGGCCTCCCTCATGGATCTCCATGAGGGGTAGTTGCCATACTCACCACGCTTGGCAGGCGGGTTGGTGAGCGCAGTATGGGATGTTGATACACGGATAGACGCTGCTGCCCATCTTCCGGAGGTATCCCTTAGCAGGCTCTTACTGCATCCATGGGCATGAGAGGAGGGGTATCATTCTACTGCCGGCACCCCACGGCGGTTACGGCAATATTGGTTAATATAGTAAATTAAACACGGTAAACCTCTACCGTCCAAGCTGTTCGTCCCACATAACAGTGGGGTCAGCTTTTCGTATGCCTCCAGCAATCTTCCAGCTACTCTTGAATATACCAAAAAATATTTTAACATGTGGCATCAATGTAGTTGGCATACATTGCAACAAAATGTAGTCCGTTCAGAGACACCCTTACAAACGACATAATATCCAACTGTAGACTGTTACGAACTTATGTGCGCTTTTATATAAGCTGAGGCGACTGAACTTTAAACTTTTTATAAAATAAAATGTTATTAACAAACCTCGTTACTCCATAGACGCCAGGTGTTGCTCGGTTAAGGCACGATAAGAAATAATGCCAACTTGCAATATGTAAACTATCCATTATCCTTGCCAACATTAAATTAAGCATAATAATAATAATTGTAGGAATGAATAGAGTGAAAGATTTCTTTTTCGCTTCTTTCCCTCACTTGGAAAAAAATATTTCTAAAACGAATGAAAACAATTATGTGCTTTATTTAATTTGAAAATGAGTTATGTTTTTCATTTGTAAATAGACATTTCTTAGTAGCATTTGTGCTCTAATGAACAAACACTTATTGGCTTTGACTTCTAAAAAAGCTGCAGATAGAAAATATCTCAGATGTTCTGAGATACTGTCTATCGCAGTTGCCGTAGAATTTATGAATGTGAAGTTGACAAAGACAAAAGACACGGGAAGCGGACAAATCGAAACGAACATTTTTGTACCAATTTATATACATACATGTCTCAGAAACAGCTCTTAGTCTTCGTTACAAGTCACGTTGGCATATAAATCTTTTCTGCATCGGAATACGGTAAAACTGAGCGAACAATCTATCAAGAGGGTCTGATTGAAACAGTGGTTCTGATGCCGCCGATCTTGAAGCTACCAGAAACATACTTATCATGTCCAACAGCCCATAACAGTCCTCTGTTGGACATCAGTCACTGCCTAGAGAAGGACTTGATAAAGTTGAGCTGAGACGCAGGAGATTATGGGTTCGATTACAACCGCGGGATAAATGTTCGACATTCATATGGCAGATATTTGTATAAACGATTCAGATATAACTATAGCAAGATTGTAACAATTTTAAATGTTTTTGTTTTTTTTTTGTTTTATTTATTTTTAATAACTGCACTAAATATGAAATACGTTGTTAACGTTTTAATAGTTACATAACATAAAACAATAATCAAGAACATTAAGGGCCAGAGGTTCTATTTTTGAATCGCCCGCATATTTCAAAACCTCACAGCGTTAAGACATCGTCATGGCGACGTAGAAATAGCAATTTACGAAAGAAAACAGAAAAAATAAGACTCGCTGAACTAAATCGCTCAAATTTTACTAATTTTCTTTCGACTCATCGCTCGCCAACACGATTGGTTGAGACCAGTCGAGTCATGTCACTCATATTCGAGAACAGTTCATTCAAGTACAGAGCCCGGCATTATAGAGGTAGTTGCCCAAGACCAAAGAAAAGGCACAAAAATTCACCGTCGTATTTCACCGTAAATGTATATTCGTGAGATAATAAATAACGGCGCGACACGTAAACCGATTTGCATGCTCATGTTTCTGTTGTAGGATCGTGTTCGAACTGATTAGGCAAGAATATAAAGTATCTAATGACTGCATGATTTCAAAATCAACTTTACAGGTGATATACGGGCCTCATGGTTATGTGAGAAATCATACGTAAAGCGTTTAAATTAAAACTTCTTAGAAGCAATCTAGTCTGAGTCAAGCTTAACAGCTAGAATTGCAGGATTTCGAAATATAAATTGTTTGGTCTAAGTTTAAGGGCCGTGGGGTGCCGGCAGTAGAATGTTACCCCTCCTCTTATGCCTGTGGATGCAGTAAGAGCCTGCTAAGGTGCCTCCGGAAGATGGGCAGCTTTCCGTGTATTACATCCCGTGTTGCGCTCGCCAACCCGCCTGCCAAGCGTTGAGTATGGCAACTACCCCTCATGGAGATATGTACATCACGGAGACTTGTGTACAGTAGTGGACGTTTCACGGCAGAAATTATGAAAATGAGGTGTGAGTTACATATATAATAATTATGTAATTTAGTCGGAGTTTTGTAAAAAATGGTGCGTAAAGCTTTTAAATTAAAACTTCTTGGTCGTTATTTGGCCGATCGATGTCAGGAAAAATTATCTCTGGATTTTTTTCTGTTCTGTGTTTTAGGTTAGAAAATTGCAGTATTTTAGTGATACTCAATGGAAACTCACATTTCAAAATAGAGTACCTGATTTATTTCAAACTGTTTTATTTTGGACAGTGTATGTCAGTATTTCTATTGAGTAATCTCGTCTGAGTCAAGCATGGAAGATCCTGTCGACGAACAGTCCAATGAGGAATCGGTCATAGGAAAACGGTTGCGGATATTATTTTCACGGTGTAAAAAGCTTTTGCTGCTAGGATTTTTCTGTGACTTGTTCCTATCTCTCTCCCTCTCATTCCCAGCAATCTAACTAACATCCTCCTGCGCCTTATTCTCATTTGAGCTGTAGCTGGCTGAGAACTGTTAACACTATCACTCTCTAAGGGCCGCAAATTATCACAATTTATTTGTAGACTTAGCCCAAAAGTATTCATTGTTTCACACGTACGGCTCAAAATACAAATTTATGACCGAAGTAGAACGATGTATTTAACACCTAAATGCGGTCAGTACTGTAGAACCGTTAGCTTCTGAACCTGAGTTAAAACAGGAAATGTGACGTCAGAACGTCAGTTCTGACGTCAGGTGAGACAGCTAAGAAGTAATCTTTTTGCCGATGAACGTTCTTGATGTTACCCGCATAATTACCTTAGTTGGCTTGGGGCGTATAGAGATGTTATTACCACATGATTCGGCTGACTAAGCCGGAAAATGGGGAAAGTATAATCTATATTGATTATTAATTTGGTGGCAAACCGATTAGGTTTGTATATTTAATCACCTATATTTGGGTGCATGGGTTATCATCTATATGGCGTATGGTCTTTCCACTGGACTGGATACGGCAAGGCTAAAATGATTGTATATGTGCAGGGCAACTATTATCCATGTAATCATGTGTAAGCACTATAGCATGCCTTACAGCGTAGGTTAACAGATGAGACGTACAACTTATCTAGTTAAATTTAAAACGAAATGGTAGTGCCGTCAATTGAAATGGTCTAAAATCTTAGGTAACAAGAGAATTTACTACTAAATCAGAAGTGTCTGTAAAGCATGGATCAATCGACACTAGTCCCAGTAAATGTCGGTCATACCTGTTTTATATGTGAGGTCTATGATTTGGTAGTCAATGAGGCAATTTATTTACAAGCTAAATGCCGTTTCTGTTATGGAGATTGGTTCTAAAAGAATGTCCGGTATTTAGAATTACCATAGATGGATGAGGGTTTATGCTAATGTTTGCGTAGGTACGAGTACTTTTTACTGGAGCAAATTTTGGAGACGTGTATTGTAAAAGGATAATAATAATAATAATAAGCCCCTCAAAGCCCAACCACACGTCCGCGCTGACCACCTAAGCCACGTGAGGGGCGGACACCTGCAATAAAATAACCTAGCAGGTGACCAAAAGGGTCCTGGCAAACCCATCAATATGGAGAATCGTAAAGATAATATAAGTATAGGGTCGCTTCCCGGGGGCGATCGCCGGGGCGCGCTTGGAGCCGATGCTGAGCGCTACAGCATACGAACCATCGGTGGCGAGGGTAATGGGCGGCCCTCTGCCGGGTATCCCGAACAATGCGAGCCCACAAGAAGGTACGACCTACGGCCTCTAACTAGAAGCCGGAGCAGATCTCAAGCCGGCAACGTCCTCTCAAGCAGGGACAACGACGACGTGGGAGTTACACGGCTTGCTCCTATTGAGGAAAGGAGCCTGACAAGCCTGTATGACAGGGCTGAAGGAGAACAAGAAGCCCTGTCAACTATATCCTCACCTACTTCTCTTTTCCCCTCTCTTCCTTCTTCTCCACCTTCTTACTTAAATACTTCTGAAACATCTTCCCTTACTTCTTCACCGAAATCTCCGGTTTCCACAAGACGATCATCAAGGCTACGGGTTCAACCCGTAGTCATACAAACATTAAACAGAGAAGTTACTCCGGTTGAGGATGTTTCGCAGGAGGCTCCGGCCGCTCAACCTGCGACCACCAAAGCTGGTAAACCAAGAGTGCGTATGAAATGGGATGACGAAATAAATACTTTCATCGTGCGCACATATTTTTACATAACTAATTTAGAAACCGACAAAACAATGTACTGCAAGAAACTTTTTGACCAGTTTAAAGTTAAATATCCAAGTCTTGATGTTTCATCCCAAAGAATCGCTGATCAAAGACGGGCTATCCTCCGAAACAAATTACTTTCAGACGACCAAATCATTAAAATTAAATTAGAAGTATCGGATCAATTAAATCGAGAACAGGAAATTAATGAGATTGCTAGACCACCAGACATGCACACACAGCCAGGAGACAATGTTATAAACACAATTACACCGTCTCCTATGCCTCAGTCGTTTAGCACCAATAATACACATGATCATATACCTTCTACCCAACTAATATCAATCGACTCTGACCAGGAATTAATCTCAGGTCGAACAATAACATCCATAGACTCACCCCACACAACACAAGTGTCGAACCAAGCTCTACAAGACCTAATAGATCAGTTTAAAACTACTTTGGAAATATACACAAATAGTGACCCAACAACTAGGCCTAGATTACCTGTTTTACGAGAAAACAAGAAGTTATATGAGATGGTTCACGCATTTAACCATGAGATTTTAGGCAAATTCTGTAACGAGTATACCGACCTAACACAAATTCACACTTTTATATATTGCAGTGCCCTAGTCATTTCAACGAGTTTAGGATATAAAATATCATCTATACAAAATAATCAGCCTCGCAGAAGAAACAATCTTAAACCCCCATGGCAAATAAGATTAGAAAACGATATTAAGCAGCTCCGGGCTGATATCGGCAGGATTACACAGTATATAAATAACAATAGGCACCCGAATTTGATAAAGAAAGTAAATTCCATTTTTGACAAAAATAAAGTCCATACTATCCACGAGAAAAATAATACTAGGCCGGAAGAATTTCTAGACACACTCAAACAAAAATTAACATTAAAATCACAAAGGTTAGCTCGATACATAAAATCTTTACAAAGAAAAACTGATAATAAACTATTTAATACAAATGAAAAGCTATTTTACAGAAAGTTAAAAGAAAATAAAGAAATAAATATAAACAAGGAAATACCAACAGAACAAAACTTAAGAGACTTCTGGGCCGGTATTTGGAAAAGGGATAGAGAACACAACGATAAAGCCCATTGGATTAAAACAGAGGAAGAAAATGCAGCTAATATCCAAGAAATGGATTTTACGGAGGTATCAAAATTAGAAATAGAAGCGGTTACCAGAAGGATGAAAAACTGGAAGGCTGCAGGAGTTGATGGAATACATAATTTCTGGTATAAAAAATTCACTGTGCTCCATGAATCTCTAGCAAAAATTATAACGAATGTTGTAAAAGGAAACCAAGATCTGCCGCCGTTTGTAACTAAAGGAATTACCTTTATGTTAGCAAAGAGCAACGATACAGCAAATCCTTCCCAATATCGCCCAATCACATGTTTACCCACCATATATAAATTAATAACATCTTGCATTACTAGTAAAATTAATAACCATTTATCCATATACAACGTACTTACTGAAGAACAAAAGGGGTGCAGACAGAACCATAAGGGATGTAAAGAACAATTAATAATAGATTCTACCATACTTAAACATGCTACCACTAATAGCCGTAATTTACATTTAACATACATCGATTATCAAAAAGCTTTTGATAGTGTACCACACTCTTGGCTGATCCGTGTATTGCAGATTTATAAGATAAATCCAGACATTATTACTTTCTTAGAAAATACTATGAGTACCTGGCGAACAACACTATCACTCAGAAATAACGATAACTTGGTCACCACAGACGAAATTTACATTGAAAATGGTATCTTCCAGGAAGATTCATTGAGTCCCTTGTGGTTCTGTCTGGCATTAAATCCACTATCAAATATGCTAAATACATCAAAATTTGGATACAAACTTACTACAGACACCACCATTTCTCATCTCATGTATATGGATGACATAAAATTATTTGCTAAAAATTGTACAGAGATGAATAAATTAATAAGTTTAACGTCAGAGTTTAGTACAGATATAAATATGAAATTCGGATTAGATAAATGCAAAACTCTAAAATTACAAAGAGGCAAAGTATCGACTAGGGATCATAATAATGATGATGAAAATATATTTGTAGTATTAGAAGAGAATGAAACGTATAAATATTTAGGACTTCACCAAGGTAGGATAATTGATCACGTCAGTATTAAAACAGAAATTAGAAAAGAATTCATCCATAGACTAAATCTTATATGTAAAAAACCTCTCAACTCTAAAAATCTTATAAAAGCTATCAATACTTATGCGGTTCCTGTACTAACCTATTCGTTTGGCATTGTTAAATGGTCAGCCACAGACATAAAAAAGCTACAAGTAAAAACTAGAACAACATTCACTAAACATAATTATTTACACCCTAAGTCTGGGATTGAAAGAATTTCATTAAGTAGAATAAAAGGTGGAAGGGGACTTATTGATTTGAAAAACTTATGGGTAGGCCAGATTCAAAACCTGCGAAAGTTTTTCTACGAGAAATCAAGCACCAGTAAAATACACTTAGCAACTACAGAATTAGATAAAAACTTTACACCATTAAATCTTTATAATCAAGACTTGCAGTTTAAAAATTCCACAGATAATGAAAAAGAAAAACTTGATAGATGGCGAAGTAAAGAACTCCATGGTCGTCATATAAAGGACTTAGAGCAGCCACACATTGACCTACAAGCCTCGAACAACTGGCTCAGATTTGGCTCCCTATTCCCTGAAACGGAGGGATTTATGATAGCGATACAAGATCAGGTTATAAACACAAGAAATTACAGAAAGTTCATATTAAAAAGCCCCAACAGTCAAAACGATAAATGTAGGAAATGCCACCGTCAATCTGAAACCATTCAACACATCACCAGCGCCTGTCCCAGCCTCACACAAACAGACTACACCCATAGACACAACCAAGTAGTTCATATTGTACATCAAAAACTCGCAATAAAGCACCATCTCGTTTCTGGAAAACTTTTACCTTATTACCAATACAGTCCTAAGCCGGTATTAGAGAGCAATAATTACAAAATGTATTATGATAGAGCTATTCTTACAGACAGAACTGTACATAACAATAGACCAGATATCACATTACTAGACAAAGTCAACAAACATACATATTTAATAGATATCGCAATACCAAATACACATAACATTCAAAAAACAGTGACGGAAAAAATACATAAATACACAGAGTTAAAAGAAGAGATACTGAGAATGTGGAAAATGAACAAGGTTTATATCGTTCCACTTGTGCTCTCTTGTACCGGCGTTGTGCCTACGAATCTCATGCATTACCTGAAAGTGTTAGGTCTTCAGGAAAGCCTACACGTGACTATGCAGAAAGCTGCCATATTAAATACCTGTAGAACGGTCCGAAAGTTCTTGCAGGACGATTCCACGACAACTCAACACTCCAGTGATACGCACTTGGCTTAGGCTCGTGAGTTTCACTTATACCGAAATATCTAAAAGATATTTTGAGAAAAAAAAACCTTTCAAAAATAATAATAATAATAATGCTGGACAAATCACACAGCATCATCTAGCCCCAAGCTAAGCAGAGCTTGTGTTATGGGTACTAGATGACTGATATACTTAATACATTATACTACATAGATAGATTAGTGTTATTCTAGTTGTAGATTGTTGTGTTGTTTTTTTTTACTATATTTTTTATTGTCTCTTATAAAATTATTTTCAAGCTGCCTTCACTTCCATCTGTGAAGGTTTTACCTTTGTTCAAATATCAAATGTATTTTCTTTGTATCCGTGGGTTGGGGGCCTGGTGACTAGTAACACAGGCTGTGCGCCTATAACTAGCACCAGTCTCTCATAATACAGGTTAGGATTAAGCTTTTTACACCATCAACATTCATCTTTTACTGTGCTGTAACCTTTATGAGAGAAAATAAATATATCTTTATTATTATTATTATAGATATTTTTATTATATATAGACAAACACCCAGAACACCCTGAACAAATATCTGCAGATCGTATAGACATTTGTCCCGAGGCGGGAATCGAACCCGCAACCCCTTGCAGCGCAGGCGGACCTTC
Source organism: Pasiphila rectangulata (assembly GCA_963082625.1). Classification (NCBI taxonomy): domain Eukaryota; kingdom Metazoa; phylum Arthropoda; class Insecta; order Lepidoptera; family Geometridae; genus Pasiphila; species Pasiphila rectangulata. Next base: position 4,979,496 of record OY720244.1, on the reverse strand, counting down.
GCCCGCTGCGCCACAGAGCTCGTCATAATCCGGATAGGAATCCAAGCAGGTGTGGAAATCAATGGGGGCGTGTCTCTAGCAAATAGCAATGGGAAAATCCCATCCCAAGGAATTGACGTTTGACAGCAGTAATCGCGAGATTTACACCTGTTGCAAACCTGTCGCGAGATACGTAATCAGCCTGCGGTTGAACGGACACAGTAAAGCTGCCCGCCCTGCCCTGCACTTCGGATTTTAGTACAAGATAGTCCAGACCAAATAAAATTCAAGGTAATCGAATTAACATATTTCATATTTGTAATAAGATAATTTAACGGTTATAGAAATATCTAAGAGATAAAGAAACATCACAAAGGAATAAGATGCATAATTACTGTAAACATGTCAAGGAAAATCGTGGTTCTATTGAAAATGCATAAAGTTACTTTAAAGTCAAACTCACGTTTTTATGCATCTATTGCCAAACTGAACCTTGGGTTTCATAGCATTATGAAGATGTATGTATAATCAGTATGATTATGATCAAAGCAGTGCTAATGAGTAACCTCATTGTTAAACTTTTGAATGACAAGAATGAGCTGATGAGATGCGATGGTCATTTTTCAAATTGAAGTTACTCAAACTACGAACACACTACATACATTTTGTTACCCTAAAAACAAATCTTATCTAATCAGCCCGTTGGATTCCTGCTGGGCAAAGCCCACCCTTCTCTCTTTCTACAAAAACAAAAATGAAAGGCAATAAACAAGTCTAGACATTTACATCAAGAGAACACGGAACAAGTTACCGCAAATGACTAATCCCGTACAGTTACACAAAATCATTGCCTTGCAAATTCCGTAACAGAAAATTGACGCGAACTCAGCATTACCAATTCGGCGTGCATAAGCGTTAACTGGCGTAACCAATTTATACAATACCCACAACACTTCGCTACAAGGTGTATTGTTAGTGGAGCTACCCTAGTAACTGCTGTGCATTCTGTATTTATCTGTGGAAGCTTTGGAGAATCTGTGGTTTGCCCGAGGGCAGAATTTGTAACACCTCCCACAACTGAAAAGGGACGGTTATGATTGCCGTCCACAGAGCGATCTTTCGGAGGTAAACACAGAGTTATTGCTTTATAATATTTGTAAACAAAGCGCTTAGAAACAGTTTTCCGTGAAGTAGTTTGCACTAGTTTGAATGGTAGCAAATAAAGGAATTACCTTTGTCGAGATCTTCTGACGAGATCGTCAGAAAACTTCTTCCATGGATGAAGTTATTGTCGTAATTGTAAGGAGTGGTACAAGAACTAACAAGAATACGAAAGTATAGCTAGAAAACAAGTAAAGGATATAAAATTGTTAGTCGATTTATTCCGTAGTGAAATATTACACAACGTTATTTGTTACGTTGCCCAACCGTCTCAATACAAATCAAACCCGTTACGAGACAAGAAACATCTCTAGACCGCTCGAAAGCCAGATAGAAATGTTACAACAAGATTACAGAAGCAGATAAAAATGTATATTGGAGCAGTGGTCACTCTAAATGGACCTGTCTAGTAAAATCTCAGATAACCGAACCCAGCCAGATGGTTATGACTTGCGATATGCATTAGTTCAGGTTGTTCCCGACGATTTCTCAACAGCAGAACATATTGTATCAGTAGTGATGAAATCGTATAGAAGATCGCAAAAGCAGTTCAATTCACCATTAACGTCAAAGGAAATGTACGACTATTACGTATGAAATGCGCGACGGAAACTTCGAACACAAACCTGGTGTCCTTATGTGGAATGTAGTCCGATTCTAAATCATTCACAAAACGGTGTGACAAAATAATTTAATGACTGTGTCTAGCGTAGGTCGAACCTAGAGATAACACAACTCCCTTAGAGAATTCAGAGTGCAAACGCAGGTACAGTTTCCCATGCATTAACATTAAACTCACCTAAAAACGATCGAGTTCCAACCTCATAATCGCGCTGCCATCTTGGAATCTGCGAACAATAAATTGATAAACATTAGTGCGTTAGATACAAACAGATATTTGCAATTCTAAACAAGCAGTAGATACTACTTTGATAATGTATTTTGCACTAGAATTGAAGACATACATATTTTGCAGAAAATATTAAATACTTTTCCCGCGTGATCCGGTCTCTATTTCATATACGTAGGCAGTGTGCATTATGTTAGAATGTTAGAATTTTATTATACCAATAATCGTAAAACGATGACGTATGTAGAATCTATACTATCTTTACTAATATTATAAAGCTGAAGAGTTTGTTTGTTTGCTTCACGCGCTAGTCTCAGGAACTACTTGTCCGATTTGAAAAATTATTTCAGTGTTATCAGATAGCCCATTTATCAAGGAAGGCTATAGGCTATGTAACATTATGCTAAGAGTAATAGGAGCAGAGTACCAATGAAGAATGTTTCAAAATCGGGGTTATTTTTTTCCTTTTGAGAGTTTTCGCTGCGTGCGCTGCGTAAACGGTTCAAGTTTCGCAAAAATCATGTACAGAATTGTTCTCCTTTAAAATATCTAAAAAAAGTCATCTATCTCTTAAGTTTGGCTCACTATAACCTTTTTATGCTAACCAAATTTGTTCTAAAATAATGCATTAGGTTTTTGCGAAGGTGTTTTTATAAACATGCTATTAATCCTTATGCAAATAAATACGTTATTCGTTACAAGTATTTAATTTAAAACAAAATTGCCTTTTACATCGTTTGATTTCATTGAATATCTTAGGATCTCCTACCCATCGCAGTTTTAAAATAACATCGCAGCAAAATAATGATTTCTAAATCCGAGTGGCCTTCCACCACATTCACTCAAATAAATAACTGGCACTCCAATGTGTTGCTAAGAAACCTTAAACCACCAAATTTATTCAACGGAACCAGACTTAAGTAAAATTTATTCGCAATAACGTGATTGGTGCTACAGTTTTCACTGGTCCAGCAGGTGGGCAAATAGTGCTGATACCTCGCATCCCTATGATACGAACGGATTTGCCTTTTAACTTAAAAATAATTCAATTTCCGGTGAAGGTATCGTTAGCGGTAACAATTAATAAGGCCCAGGGGCAAACATTTAAGCACGTAGGAATAGGTTTACGACCAGAGTGTTTTTCGCACGGGCAACTATATGTTGCCATATCGAGATCTAGTTCTGGTGAAAATCAATATCTACTTCTGCCGGAAGAAAACAGAACTATTTAAAAATATTTTCACCTTCTACGTAAACGAAGTCGCGGGTTAAAGTTAGCGTTAGCCCAAAGTAACTATTCCACGCGGACGAAGTCGCGGGCAGAAGCTAGTTATGACTATATTTTCACAGATTCTCCTACTTTCTGACATAAAATACAAAACAATTAACCTTAATTCAAAGATATTAAGCGATAAAAAAGCAACCAACAATATTTATAAAATATAAATTTAAAAACTAGTACGCTAGAGATTTTTTCAAAGTTTTTTCAGTCTCCCGGGACCACGATGGGTCCCAGTCAGTCGTGTCGAAACGTCGGGCAATAATAAAGGTAAATAGCGCGATAAATACCCGGTTAAATATGTGTTAATAATGTGTCGTGATCGCGTAAGTTTAAAAAAGAGTATTTTTCAAAGTGTTTATGAGAATCATTTTATTGGAATCATAACAGTAAGAAATTAGGAAATTCATTCATTTATTTCCATAGTTTGCAATCTCAAAACAGACACTTATCTTAATGTAGGAAAATGTAGGAAAATCTCTACAGATGGTCAAATGATATGTGAATCGACTGGTAATCGTTATAATGTATGTATATTAGTATGTATTATTAGGGTTCCGTACCAAAATGGTAAAAAGGAACCCTTATAGAATCACTCTGTCTGTCTGTCTGTCTGTCACAGATGGATATCTCGAGAACTACTGTTGCTATCGACTTGCAATTTAAAATGGTAAAAGACAACAGTTTTTTACTAATATAGCATATATAAAAATGTTAAAAAATATTCTTATTTTGATTGCAGGGGGGCGGATAGGGGATCTCAAAAATTTTAAGTGAAGTTACTAGGCCGTGTGGGGTATCATATGAAAGGTATTCATTTGTACATTGATAAACAGTTTTTAGTTTTCCTTTAAACCGTATCGTTTTTGAGTTATTTACAAAAACGTTGAAAAAACGACCGTTCCCCCCCCCCTTATCTCCGAAGTGTGCAGAGATAAACCCGTGATACTTTTAAAGCTAATAGAAGTGTATGTAAACTTTATAGGAAAATTATAGCGTACTCTCTAATTTGCATAGTTTTTTAGACAAGGGGGGTGGAAGGGGGGTTTTTGAAAAATTTGTGAAGTTAATAGGTGATGTGGGGTATCATATGAAAGGTATTCATTTGCACATTAATAAACAGTTTTTAGTTTTCCTTTAAGCCGTATTGTTTTTGAATTATTCACAAAAATGTCGAAAAAACGACCGTTCCCCCCCCCCTTATCTCCGAAGTTTGCAGAGATAAACCCGTGATACTTTTATAGCTCATAGTAGTGTATGTAAACTTAATAGGAAAATTGTAGCATACTCTCTAATTTGCATAGTTTTTTAGACAAGGGGAGTTGAAGGGGGGTTTTCAAATTTTTTGTAAAGTAAATAGATGATGTGGGGTATCATATGAAAGGTATTAATTTGCACATTAATAAACAGTTTTTAGTTTTCCTTTAAGCCGTATTGTTTTTGAGTTATTTACAAAAATGTTGAAAAAACGACCGTTCCCCCCCCCCTTATCTCCGAAGTTTGCAGAGATAAACCCGTGATACTTTTATAGCTATTAGAAGTGTATGTAAACTTTATAGGAAAATTATAGCGAACTCTCTAATTTGCATAGTTTTTTAGACAATGGGGGTGGAAGGGGTGTTTTCAAAATTTTTGGAAAGTTACTAGGTTATGTGGGGTATCATATGAAAGGTATTCTTTCGCACATTAATAAACAGTTTTTAATTTTCCTTTAAGTCGTATAGTTTTTGAGTTATTTACAAAAATGTTGAAAAAAATAGCGTTCCCCCCCCTTATCTCCGAAGTTTGCGGAGATAAACCTTTGAAACTTTTATTGCTACTAGAAGTGTATGTAAAGATTAGAGGAAATTTATTACAATCTCTCTACATAGCATACTTTTTTAGAAATCATCGAATGTGTAAAAAATCTTCATAAGTTCCGCTATCAGACAAGAGATGGCGCTGTCAAGGTTCTCCAACAAACATAAAACCGCCTTTGTCATAAATTATATTGTATGATGGCACGGAACCCTCGGTTCGCGAGTCCGACTCGCTCTTGCCCGGTTTTATATTAAGTCGTTCCGACTTTTAGTGATGTCTGCGAGTCTGCGAAGATTGTAACACAATTTTGAGTTTTAGCCCTAGTAGCAATTTACCAATACTCTTGGCTCCACTTATAAAATTCCATTGAACTTATAAGTGGTATTATCTCTTTAATTTGTCGAGAGTAATAGCACGTTTGTCGTTCAAACTTGCACATTTTAGGAATGTAGATAGATAGATAGAAAATACTTTATTGCACACCTTAAAACTAAACATAATAACAAGAAACACTTAAAAACAAAGTGACAATTGGCGGCCTTATCGCTAAAGAGCGATCTCTACCAGGCAACCTTGGGATGGATTGGATTGTAATATATGACAAGGGGTTATAATGGTGTACATGTAGATAAACTAATTACATATATACCATACATAATATACATTATAAGTACATAACATATGTACCGTTGGTATCACAATTTTTGGTCCCAGTTAACCAACATTCTCCACATTTAATTGTATTGAATGAACTGCTCTTTCATTTGTCGAGACTTACGCACTTACGTCGAGTCATTTCTTGATTTATTGCATTGCTTTCAATACAGTCTGTGCAATGCATTTCAACTTTTACGTTCTTTACATCTCAGCTCAACATAACATGACTTTAATGTCTTCTGATCATTTTATTAAATATTTTCACTTTTTATGTACATAAGTCTTTAGAATTAGCTCTATTGACATGAAACGATTCCATTTATATTCTCTGAAGTCCTTTCCATTTGTATTCTCTGAAGTAATTTCAAGTTATAACTCTGCTTAATCGTAACTGCAATATTTTTTGTTCTAAGTAAATACTTAGAGATGAGGGTGGAGTAAATCTACAACTGAATGGTGGCCGAGACAAGAATACAAAACCGTTGGTCGTCCGGCAACAAGATGGGCAGACAACATTGATAAAGTCTCGGGCAAAAGATGGATCGGACTTGCGGCGCCGCGCCGGATCGTGGTGGATGGCACAAACTAAGGAAGGCCTATACCCCACAGTATGTGAAGTCAGGCTGTAGATGATTATGAAGTCTTTAACAATAGCATGAACCAACCACTTGAATTCACTTGGCGAAATATTTAAATCGGACGCTGACACATTGTTATTTAATGCGGTGAATCTGAATGCTAAGTATGGTCTGCGTTTTGAATTTATAAGGTCAATTTGAATTTTAAAACCGTTGAATTCTTGTTTTAAGTAAAATGCTGCAGAATTTCAATCTAGGAGACAATGGCTCTATCGCTATTTATTAATACTCTTTGTGTAACTCGGTATTGAAAACAGAGCTGACTAGTTAATATGGTCACGTTTAAAAGCAAACTTTAATGCAAAAAGTTATAGTTGTTTTGAAATTTGTGTAACTTTTTTTTATTTTATTTTATTAAGAAAACCAACAGTTTTTATGGCTAACAAAAAGTTAAGAAAATAACGAAATACCAATGACATGTTTTCACATATAAGAGTCTAAATATACGCATTATACACAGGGTTACAGAGTAAATCGATTTAGATCCTTTAAGATAACCTCTTCAAGGATTATGTGACATCATTCGTGACTAATTTGAGACTATAAAAAACACCCTACCTCAAACTTTAACAAAACGTTTTCAAAATGACATTAAAGTTGTTTTTTTAATTGCCGACTTTTTGTCTAAGATATATGTTTTGGGCTGTTTGCATCAAAATTATTTGTATAGTAAGATGCATTGCTTTATTTGATTCAACACCAAAATTGCAGTTGACTGGACCAACTGGGTCGAATTCGTCGGTTGATGGTTAGAAATAAATTCGTAAAAACTATTTTTTCTATATGAAACATTAAAAAAATGTCTTTGACAGTCATTCTCCAGATTTAACTTAAAATATCTACGTTACATTGGTTTTGCTGAGAACTAATGCGGAATGATGTGCAAACAAAGTTTCAGCTCCTTTAGAATTGTCTATACCTATAGTGCCTACGACCTACTCTGTCTTATGTGACGCAGACGAAGTTGCGCGGGATAGCTAGTGATAACAATAAATTGTAAGTAATTAGGGCCCGCGGTTGGCAGGAAGCAATCAGTGTACCTCAGACGCAGACGTGTTCAAATAACAGCATCATAACAAAGTTGCCGCAAGACCTCAAAACGACCTCAAAACTTCCGTTTTTGAGGTCTGGATCGTGCTTTCGTGCTCAGTTCTACGTGACTAACAAAATCCTATTAAAACATTTAAATGAGAAAATAGCTTTTTTAAAGGAGCATTACAGGAATCTTTGTACAAAAATGTTTCCCACAGTTAAAGCCGTATGGGCTTAGAGTTTGTTTATTAAAATAATTATTATTGCTATTACGAAAGTGTCCCACTGATCAAAAACCTTATCTGGTCGCTTTCTTTATTATATTACTAGACTTGACGAGATTTGTATGAGTACCGCACCGCATCCAATAAAATAAGCAAGAGATTTCGTTTAGGCCCAGAACTAAAAATACAAGCTTTTTATTAGTAAACTAATTGTTCAAATAGAATCAGAATTTTTGAGCTTATTAATTACAAACAAAAGTCCAGTCTTGTGTCATTATCATCATTCCAGCAGCCGTTAAAAGTCCACTACTGAACAGGTCTCCCTCATGGATCTCCATGAGGGGTAGTTGCCATACTCACCACGCTTGGTAGGCGGGTTGGCGAGCGCAGTACGGGATGTTGATACACGGAACAACGCTGCTGCCCATCTTCCGGAGGTATCCCTTAGCAGTCTCTTACTGCATCCACGGGCATGAGAGGAGGGGTAACATTCTACTGCCGGCACCCCACGGCAAATGTGTCATTATAATATTAGATAAATAAAACATTTATTTACTACACGCACAAATACTAAGACAAAACTATATGCTAACAAACAGTAAACAAGTAAAAACAATTTAAATAATATTGCGGACAGGAGTGGAGGTGGCGCGGGTTAAAAGATCCCCAAATCAGCATTGTGTAGCAGCTGGCAAGGCTCAGATGCTACGGTGGTTTTCAGTTGGGGCCCCAGGTGATTTCACGACCACAGATGGAAAGGCGAGGGAATTATGAAGGGAACAGAGCGAACAAACCTACGACAATGAAAATATAAAATCAGAAACAATAAAATAATCTACAACACAAACTAAAATATAACATAAAATACAGTAAAAAAGAAAAAATATATAAAACAAAACAAAAATCAACACATCTATTCGTTAAACAGGTTATAAAATCTCTTCAAGTATTAGTATAGATTATAATGCCATGGGGTGTCTGCAGTAGAAAGCCACTCCTCTCTTGCCCGTGGAAGCAGTAAAATTCTGCCTATGCGATACCTCCGAAAGATGGGTAGCAACGTCTTTCCGTCAGTCAGCAAGCATTTTTATGACATCTTCAACAATCTTCATCATAGTTTAGCGAACCTATACTAAACTTTAATATATTTTACTTTTACAACCATGTCTTAAAATCCATTGCCGAAAATCGCATGATCACCCTATGCGTGGTACAGGACGAGTAGGCGGCTAAACCGACACAGACAAACGCAGGAAGCGACTTCGATTTATACTATGTAGATATATTATTTATGTATGTGGAGGTATAGAGACGAATAACACTGAAACTTATTACTAGGAAGATATAAATCTTCAGTCATATTAATATTATACAGAGAAAATATTGAATTTACTGTTATTAATACTCATCAAATTGAGTACCTATGTAGGTTCTTAGTATCTTGTAAACTTTTGCGATCTGTGTTTCGAAACGTCGGGAAATAATAAAATAAGGTAATTAAGCGATAAAGTCATTGCAGAAGATTACTCAGTTTACAATTGTGTGGGTTCTTTCTTAAAAGACTATGTGTTGTGTTGGTGCAGGTTTCAAACATATTGTACGTAGATAGCTGGTAAGTTTGTTTCTGTATCTGGTTAAATAAGATTCTAAAAAGAATCTAACTTTGCAGACCGTAACACAGGTTAGACCTAGCACGGCTGCAAAAGAATATAGATTGTTGTTTTGCACCCCTAAATAATTACCTATACATATACTATTTAGTACCTATCTATAACATTTCCTTGTATTTTGTGTTTCTGTATTGAAAATAAATAAATTGAAAAAAAATTGAAAAATTGAATAGCTCATAAAGGTACAAGTGATTAAAAAGCACAAAACGAAGTAATGATAATTACCGTTTTCAACAAAGCTGAAGATGTTCTCTGAATGGCAGGTGACTTGTAAAAAGTAAATTTGAACCTAACCACTTCAGTTATATAAGCTACAGTAGAAGATGAAGCTTGAATGTCCGTGATGCAAAGGTGGTAAGGTCAACAAAACAAGATATTATGCAAAACTAAATTCTAATAGCATACGATACATTACCACTTGCTCAGATGTTCAAAAGGCAACACAAGAATGTACTGATGACTGCTGGTGATGTCAAGTCATTAAGATCGCTTACATTCAAGTTCACTTCTATACGGTTGACCCAACAGAAAGTTTTAATGATGATATTCATTGCAGACAAGAAATTAATCGAAAGAAAGTCTATGATGCTTTAATATACTCGTATGCAACAACAAATCCCAGTTATTAATAAACGAAGAAATTATATTCTAATGTAAATGTTAAACATCATAAGCTTGTCTTTATGGTAATCGCTTTTAAATTTACAAATAGAAGAAATCCAGTTTAAAAATAAGCCTAATTAAATATAAACAACAGATTTTTATGTGGTTCTTAACTATTACGAAACATTGGTATTCGTAATTCGAATTACTAATTCAATAGAACCCGAATAGTAGTCACCGTTACACACATAGAACCATACACAACCCATTATAAATAGGAAATTTGTCGGAATCATCGGTTTAATAGGTTTTGATAATGATGATAGGGACGAGTAAATTCCGGAAATGACGGTTGAATAGTTTTGAGGACGGCATTTTAATCTGTGATAGAGAAATAGTTTTGAGCTTGACAATAAATACGACGATACGTAAAATAAATATTGGCTATTAATCGAACACATTACCAGCTGATGACTGCACACAGAATTTTTATTCCAGTAATTGTATGAAATAACGAAGAGGATATGAAGATTATAATAACAGATAATCTATACCATGCATCTGCAACAAATCCGTATTAGGAAGTCATTACTGTTAAACACACTGCAAAAAATCCAACTATGAAACCAATTACAACTTTTTAGATGGACGATAGTTCTATAAACGCTGACCGGCGGCAAAACAAATCTATAGTTGGTAATCATTACCAGGAATATCAATAAGACAAGTGTGCCGAGCCGTTATAGTTGGTTCCACGCACAAAAAGCTTTTCTGGGTCAATGGCACAACAGACGCAGCCTCACATCTCCGTTTACAAACTGAGGAGCGAATTAAACCTTATTTCGTTGAAGCTAAGACTGTTTATGACCTTGGCATAACCGGCATGGGCAGTGAGTATAACCTTTTCTTTTACGACTTTGAATATATTGTTTTGAAGCCAGTAGCTTTTAAGGAAGATTGTGTATTCTTTTGTAATAAAATATTGACAGAAGTGTCCAAATGGATGTTTTACAAACACAGGAACAGAATATAAATGCAGTATTTTTAAGAGCATGTTAAATATTTTATTTATGTTACACTTTTAAAATGTATCCTAGAACTAACCTGACCAGCATACTTAATTCACATAAAACTACATTTGCATAGAACATTACGGAGCTATTGAGATTCAATGTGAATGAACTGAACACAATGCTAGAATTTACATACAAAAATAAAGTATTTATTGTCACTAATACAGTTACAATGGTGTTTATAAACATTCCGTCGGTGAAAGAAATGTGTCATTATCAGTTTACTAACAAACTATGATCAACCAGAAAATAAATATTAAATACATCATACAACTTTCGTAGCGCAGTTGGTTTAATAGCCAGCTGAGGCTCAGGAGGTTGGGGGTTCGTTGCCCGCCGGGTGACGTGATAATAAGGTATTAGCAAAATAAAATCACGTATTTTATCAACCATCTGGCACCTATAAAACAATGTCTGCTTACTTTGGGGCTGTTCATCATTATTATTTTAATATGTACGTTAAAAGCATTAATATTAATGAGTATAAGCAGCTATTGATAGATCATAGAAACAATTCCTACGTAACAAAACGAGGAGTTCAAAACATGTTGTAAAATATACTGAGAAATGAACAACGAAATTTTGCAATTTGCCTTTTGCAAGCGAAGTCAACGGGCACTAACACATTCACTCATATAACCTATGAAATAGCACTTCTGGTATCTTCATCTTTCCCCGACTCAATTCTAAGGTTCTGCAAAAAGGAATGAGGCCGTCACGACCGGTCTTTAAGGGCCCAACCTACTAGTCGCTTTAAATACACACCTATAAAGAACGAGCTGTCTGACTGATCACACATCACATGAGACAACCGGAGCAATTGCCAGTTAGGAAACTTAAATTCAATGTGTTATTAATTCATTTGATACTGAGCCAAGCAGGAAGGCAGGTACATAAAGATTAGAGGTATGTGACAAGTATCTATTGGTATTATTGACGATGAAAAGGTAAAAACAGTTTCTGACAAAACATATATCTTGCAAACTGCTAATGAATCAAACGTTGCATTTTTAGTATCAGTTGGTTGTAGTTTATTGAATATGTCTTTATGTAAGCTTTGGATAAGGAAGCGGCATACATAATGTGCAATAGCATAAAACAGTCATGTCTATGAAAATACTCAAGCAAACAACTTAAGGTCCAACTGTTCGCGGAGGCAAAGTCGTCAATGAGCGCGGCCTAAATGTATGCTATCTCAGCTTACATAGTGTGTTTATTTATTTATTAAGACACTCCTACGACATATTCACATGTTTACCCGCGTGCTAGAATGAAATGCACAATGATTTATTCCTAAACCGACCGCGCAAAAATATGTGAATAGACTTTTAGCACAAGGGTTATTATAGAACAACTTGAGTGTAATCTTGTCAAAATAACATTTATTTCAACTTTTGAATAATTAAACTATGTCGGAACGGTATTTATTTTTGAGTTTTCTTTCTCGTTATATTATTTAGTTTCGTCCAAAGTTGGGCTTAAATCAGAGTTGAAATATGAAAGATAAGAAGCTTGTATTTTTTAAATAAATACTTTTTTTACGGTTTGGGGTGTATATACAAACATAGGTTATGACGAGATAAATTGATATAATCCTTAGTGTTGGATGGTTAACGTCAAACAGTGGAGTTGTTACCCTTCCACGTTTGTATGGAAAGATGAACGACTCGTTCATCCTTAAGATATGGAATTACGCATACAGGTAGTATCTTCAACCACGAATTCCAACATAACCAATGCAATGGAGGTCACTGAAATCAAGAAACAATGTTTGATAGAAGCGGTGATAGTGGTGGTTCCTGGGCTACTAACCGGTAAACTTTTAAACATCATATCAGATCATCTTGCTCACGAGTTTGAGCTAAATATGGTTCCGACTCCTCCTCCGAGAATTGCAGTTTGATGGAGCATCGCCATTATTTTATATCATCATCATCATCATTTCAGCCGTAGGACGTCCACTGCTGGACAAAGGCCTCCCTCATTGATCTCCAAGTACTGCGGTTGGAAGCCGTCTGCATCCACCGCCGACCAGCAGTTCTCACCAAGTCGTCTGCCCATCTTGTAGGTGGACGTCCTACGCTGCGCTTGCCGATCCGTGGCCTCCATTCGAGAACTTTGCGGCCCCATCGGCCATCTGTTCTGCGCGCTATATGGCCTGCCCATTGCCACTTCAACGTGCTAATCCGTTTGGCTATGTCGGTGACCCGAGTTCTTCTACGTATCTCCTCATTTCTGATTCGATCCCGTAGTGAAACCCCGAGCATAGCCCTCTCCATAGCTCGTTGAGCGACTCTGAGCTTGTTCAGAAGGCCAATAGTGAAGGACCACGTCTCGGTTCCATATGTCATCACTGGTAACACACACTGGTTGTAGACTTTCGTCTTAAGGCACTGAGGTATGTTGGACGAAAAGACGTTGCGAAGTTTCCCAAACGCTGCCCATCCGAGTTGGATTCGACGATTGACCTCTTTCTCGAAGTTGGACCTACCTAATTGGACTGTTTGTCCTAGGTATACGTACGCGTCGACAACTTCAAGAGCCGAGTTCTCAACCATAACTGGGGCAGGCACGACATGGACATTTGACATGATTTTCGTTTTGTCCATGTTCATTTTTAGGCCTACCCGCTGGGAGACTCGATTGAGGCCTTCGAGCATCGTGCTGAGCTCTTCCATCGACTTTGCCATGACCACAATATCGTCGGCAAATCGAAGGTGAGTGATGTATTCGCCGTTAATATTGATGCCCAGCCCTTTCCATTCCAGGAGCTTGAAGGCATCTTCCAAAGCGGTCGTAAACAGTTTCGGAGAGATTACGTCTCCCTGTCTTACGCCTCTTTTTAAGGGAATCGCCTTCGAGCTCTGTTCTTGTACTCGGACTGACATAGTGGCGTTTGTATACAAACACTTCAACACTTCGATGTACCGATAGTCAATTCGGCATCGTTGGAGAGACTCAAGCACCGCCCATGTTTCGATCGAATCGAAGGCTTTCTCATAGTCCACAAACGCGAGACATAGCGGCAAGTTATACTCTTCGGTCTTCTGTATGACTTGCCGCAGCGTATGTATGTGGTCTATGGTACTGTAGCCTTTTCGGAAACCGGCTTGTTCGGGAGGCTGGAAGTCATCAAACCTGCGTTCGAGACGGTTTGCGATGACCCTTGAAAACAGCTTATAAACATGGCTCAACAGCGAGATGGGTCTGTAATTCTTAAGTAAGGTTTTGTCACCTTTCTTGAAGAACAGAACCACCACGCCCTTGTTCCATGCTTTTGGCGTCGTACCTTCAAGCAAGGCGGAATTAAATAGCTTCTGAAGGACTTTAAGTACCGGTGATCCACCCGCTTTCAGAAGCTCTGAAGTGATTCCGTCCTCACCCGGCGCCTTGTCGTTCTTAAGCTGTTTCAAGGCCATCCTGATCTCGTACAGGCTGATGTCCGGGATATCCTCGGTATAATGTCGGGTCAGTTTAGCTCTTGGGTCGTTGGCCGCACTGCAAACAGGTTTCGTGACCGAATCGTAGAGCCGTCCATAGAACCTTTCGACTTCCCTTAACACTTCTGCTTTACTTGACGTTATGCTGCCATCTTCCCTCTTCAGCTTCGTCATCTGGCTCTGCCCAATAGAACTATCTCTCGCGAACACTTTGGAGCCTTTATTCCGCTCTATCGTAGCTTTAATACTGGCTGTATTAAAGGTACGAATATCGTGCCGCAAGGATTTCCAAATTTGTCTATTGAGCTGCCTGTGTGACTGAGCATCATCGGGAGACTGCAGTCGCAAAGAACGTCGTTCAGCCATGAGGTTTAGGGTGTCATCAGAAAGTTTCTGAGGTCTATTAGTACGGGGGGTCTTAAAGAACTGGGACCCCACCGTATGGACGGTTTCTACGAACCTGTTATTGATCTCGTCCACCGATGCATCTACTCCTAGACAGTCAAAGCGATTTGCGAGTTCGAGTTGAAAGCTCTCGAGGTTTTGGATATGTGCGCGAGTGGGTCGGAGCGTAGATTTCATCAAACGGGACCTTTCAAGTTTAACGTTTATATTCAATATTTTATATATTTTACGGATAATAACATGTAATTTTACTTTCGACATTAATTTGTATTTAAATTGTATTATTTACGAATATAGGTAATGCTCTTATACATTTATTGTTTTATGTATAACCTCCTCATTTAAGGTTTCCATGAACAATGTAGGATAAGTTAAATGATAAATGAACATAGGCTGCAGATATGGGCTTATAAAATGGGTCATTAATGACCCCGCACCGTTCGCAGTGGACAGCCCGTTTTATGCTTCCGGGGACTTCTATTTATATATCTGCTCACATTTCAGGCCTCCTCTTTATCAGGCTATTCTTTCCGGCCAACTGCACACATTGGCTTCTTGCTACTCTGACAATGTCGTCTGACCACCTGGCTGGTGGTCAGACGACACTAAGTAAATTTATATTCCCATTTAAAGTCCTGCAGCCGGCTGCATCGTGGAAAGTGCATTCAGTTATAGCTTAACGTCTTCATCTCGAAGTGCCGTAGTAACAGAATCATAACCCCGTTGTACTGTTAGCGTGCTTGGGTGGGCTGACACGACGGTGTCCAACCAGTCACGATGACAGACTACCTGCCGATGCAAGCCTGTCGGAGCTAGTTGATGGGCATGAACTAATTTGAATAATTATGAGGTCCTGGGCCGTTAGGGTTTTTGTCATGGAGATAAAAAGGAAATTAAAGAACCAAAGCAAACAGTTTAGTGATTCCTAGTAATATCTTAAAGGAGATTGTGTGAACATGAATATGTTACCTTTGACAAGTTATGAGACTGGCTTTATAACAGGGTAAGATGCGGACTGACGCTAGTAATACCTAACACAAGAAAAGATATCCGGTGTGAAAATGTTTTATTTAAATGGAGATGGAAACACTTATCAAACGTTGTGGAGCGGAAAGCACAGTTAAAGGATGTGTTGGTAATAGAAGTGGACATTTCCCCCATCAAACTGGCATCCTTCGCAGAAAATTGCTTAGTTGTTGATGACGATTAAATTGAAGGAGCTTAACTTAAGATACTATATATGTCAACTGGTTTTTATGCTCGAGAGGCACTCGATCTTTTCATTTCAATAAGAGCGGATACATTTTATCAAATGGATGAGATAGACCACCTGCGGTATATGTATAGAATCAGTTTTTGTTAACCATGAAATTTGTTTGGCTCCATACAAGTCTAGTACCGCATTAAAAGTAGAAATACGAACTTTCTTATCCCATATACGGCAGTTTATTCGGTATTAGACTTGTAAATCTTATGTATGTGTCCAGTTGTTTGTGACAACGTTTTTCCCAGAAGCAGTTGCGAGAATTCCAAGCATGATGCATCGTAAGCCGGTAAGAATTGGCATAAAAACTAGCTGCACCTAGATTTATAAACTGTCGTAACAGTTAAAGTGTAGGGTGGAAGGAAAAGTATTGCAAACGCCTTCCTAGAAACAGAAAAAAACTGTTCGAGTACTAACACACATTAACCTGACAAACGTTGAAGATATTACAGATCATCGAACTGAACTGTATCAAAATTTGATTTGAATCGAATTAGCATACTAAGCGTTTTCGTTCTGATTGCATCACGAATCTACCAATTCGTCTAGCTAGAAGAGAACGTTTAGCCAACGGTATCCAGAAATATAAAGATACCGCTGCGCTAATTATTGTATACATATGTTACGGGTAATGCTAGAAGATTGAGTAAACCTAGGTTTACCCGGGAAGGAGTTTGGGTAAAGTCCAAATAATAATGAAAATAAATTTTAATTCGGGATTTTATAATGTTACGGCTAATAGCCGAAGTGTACCTACACCTAGTTTTAGCAGCGTACAACTAGGTGCAGCCGGCTACACCTAGTTTTAACCAAACCTAACCTCGGCTCCTATTTCTGTGTAAAGGGTTAAAAGTAACCTAACCAAACCTAAGCTCGGGGTGCCCTTAGCTCGCTCTTGCATCCTACGTCGCCTATCGACTGACCGAGTTGTACCCGGCTAAAACAACTAATTATAATTCGGACTTTACCCAAACTCATTCCCGGGTAAACCTAGGTTTACTTCTTCTTCTATCATTACCCGTAACATATACAACCTTTAAAAGGTAGTGTCAAAATATCCAAACCTAGCAATTTTATAACACCAATTATGCAAACATCTATGGAAAGGAAACTATAGTTCACAACTTTCTAACACACAATCAAGCCAAGACCGAACATTTATCATGGCATCGCAACAATAAAACTGTATTTGTAACGCAACAAATAAATCATCGGAGTTCACAACAAAACCGTAAAAAGTTACATCACGAAACTATTGTAAGCAATGATCGATTTCATGACGATGTACAAAGACGACAATAATCGTAAAGGTAGCGGATATGTAACTGTTCTGCACAAGCACCTTTCAAACGTATGCACCTACTCTTTTTAGGGTTCCGGACCAAAATGGTAAAAAGGAACCCTTATAGAATCACTCTGTCTGTCTGTCTGTCTGTCTGTCTGTCACACATGGATATCTCGAGAACTACTGATGCTATCGACTTGCAACTTAAAATGGTAAAAGACAATACTTTTTTACTAATATAGCATATATAAAAATGTTAAAAAATATTCATATTTTGATTGCAAGGGGGCGGAAAGGGGATCTCAAAATTTTTAAGTGAAGTTACTAGGCCGTGTGGGGTATCATATGAAAGGTATTAATTTGCACATTAATAAACAGTTTTTATTTATTCTTTAACCCTAACCGTTTTTGAGTTATTAAAAAAAATGTTGAAAAAACGACCGTTCCCCCCCCCTTATCTCCGAAGATTGCAGAGATAAACCCGTGATACTTTTAAAGCTAATAGAAGTGTATGTAAACTTTATAGGAAAATTATAGCGAACTCTCTAATTTGCGTAGTTTTTTAGACAAGGGGGGTGGAAGGGGGGTTTTCAAAAATTTTGTGAAGTTAATAGGTGATGTGGGGTATCATATGAAAGGTATTCATTTGCACATTAATAAACAGTTTTTAGTTTTTCTTTAAGCCGTATTGTTTTTGAGTTATTTACAAAAATGATGAAAAATCGACCGTTCCCCCCCCCCTTATCTCCGAAGTTTGCGGAGATAAACCTTTGAAACTTTTATTACTATTAGAAGTGTATGTAAAGATTAGAGGAAATTTATTACAATCTCTCTACATAGCATACTTTTTTAGAAATCATCAAAAGTGTAAAAAATCTACATAAGTTCTGCTATCAGACAAGAGATGGCGCTGTCAAGGTTCTCCAACAAATATAAAACCGCCTTTGTCATAAATTATATTGTATGATGGCACGGAACCCTCGGTGCGCGAGTCCGACTCGCTCTTGCCCGGTTTTATTTCTATTTGTGAGATCTATTGGACCATGTGTATCAACAGATCAAGTGGGTGGACCGGAAACGAAATAAGGCAAACAAGTATGAAAATATTCACAAAGAATTGATGGTATTTTCAGTGCAAGACCAATTGTAAGTACCACTTTTTAACTTGTTTCTTCTTTTTCCGCTTAAGTTTTTAGTATAATAATAACATGAACCGATTGTTTCCTTAAAAACGTGTTCAGTTCAATTAGAGAAGTAGCCAGCCTAACAAACAATGTGATTAAACTTTGGTGCTCTGCTTTATCTTTGCAGCGTTGTCTGATCTCGGGTCTTATCCGTATGCCACCGCCTAGAAGACGAGGAAGTCTTCGAGATTAAATATTTCGGAAGGTGCCTGACGTTAGATGGGTCATAAAGATGTCTAACGATTGCGCGATTAGCCACTGCAATCCACACAAAAGTGGTTTGTGAAGCATAATAAATTCTACCGAACGTGGCTGTAGGCAACTTTTGCCAATTACTATTTTAGATGGGTATTCCTGTTGCAACGCTTCCAAATTAACTGTAATTATCTAGACAAGATTTCAATAAGTAATTATATTTCAAAAGCTCTATAATTTCATTGACTGAGCTCAATGAGGAAAGCACTATTGAGTTCTAAATATTTGTCTTGTCGAAAACAACGGTACTTCAAATTTTCCTTTGTAAAATGTCTGGTTAATGGGGTTTAATCGATTGACTTACTCAGACCTTACCATAAGCAATGATTACAATAATCGACACAGTTAAATCGAAGGAGTCACTCATAAACTTGTTCTAGTCGTAGAATCGAGAACCCGAGACAACTTATTCGGAATATTCGATACGCAGGTACTTAACCCCGATGTCGAGGAACAGTTGCAAGCACGCAGAGGAATCGAATTTCTTGAATTTGCGCATCCCACGTGGAATAAACATAGCATAATTCAGTATTTTTTTTATTTAGCATAATCTATGCCGTGTGGTAGTATTTTAGTTTTAGTATGCATAGAGAAAAACATCTTCAATCAATTTATTGATTAATATCTGTCTTCATCAAACTTTACTCAAATATCTGCACTATAGAAATACATATAATATGGAAACTAAGGTATACCGCCAGATAATCAGAACAATAACGATCGAATAGTCCCTCAAACCA
Source organism: Pasiphila rectangulata (assembly GCA_963082625.1). NCBI lineage: Eukaryota > Metazoa > Arthropoda > Insecta > Lepidoptera > Geometridae > Pasiphila > Pasiphila rectangulata. Next base: position 4,959,957 of record OY720244.1, on the reverse strand, counting down.
ATAAAGTCGATGCATAAATTATATTCTAAAAGCATTCGAACACACCTACTGCAAAGTGCAAGCATTAAATCATGCAGTGAACCTATTTCGTTCTCAGTATCTACTTTAATACAGCTAAGAGCAAACGCTAGCCATTAGCATAACTAGAGAAGCGCGGGCTTGCGCGGGCGCAGGTGAGCGTCTAACGGAACACCGCATATCGAAGACTCATCTGTTGTACTAATTCATTTGAATTCCGACTTTAAAACAGTTACTGCTAAAATCAATTTGAAATTTAATACGCTTTAATTTATAGCAAAGGGCAGTATATGACTGTTGGAAAGATTAGCGCATCGCATTGTATGGTTATTGCTTTCGAATCGTGATATAACAAAAAGTTTACGCGGTGCCTTTGCATAGACGTGATTTATTTTATTGATAAAATGAAATGTACAAATAAGATGTATGGGCAACGTTGGATTACGCATCGTGGTTCGCATTCTACAACTATGCGTATTGCGTTTTTGTCGATGATATCTCCATGATGAATAACGCAGAGACATTATGCGCTGGACGTTTTGTCAAAGGATACTTTATGGAAGGTTCTTGCTTTGTTTGTAAATCAATGTGGGGATTTTGCTTCTATATTTAATAATAATAATAATAATTCAAATAGCGGGTTAACAAACTTCTTGTTACTAATTTACACTATAATTAACAATAACAATCTATCATTCAATCTGGGTGGTAATAAGAAGATGGAGAATAACCCTGTGTAGTCAAAGAGGTTCGTCCTCGCTCTTACTAAGTTTTTACGCTTGTATAAAGACGCGAGGGCTCACTGCTTCGGCGTTACAGTAGGTATTATAGAGATTACATACAAGATAAACGATCATGCTAATAACAGTTACTACAATTATACAAAAAAAAAAAAAGAAAGAAAGAGTTTGCCATGTTACTTGATACCTAAGAATAACAATTTTTTTTTTCTTATTTTTTTTTTTTTTATTACTAAACCTTATATTACTATTTAATAAACAAAATAAAAATAATAATAGGAAGCCTTACTACCTATACTTAATACCTTAATAATACATAATTATAATATAGCCCATTTGTTGCCATGCTCAAGATAGAGTTTTGAGCAGGATTTCTGTTTGTTTGTAATCCAAACTTTGTAAGTAAAGCTTAATTTTTGCTTTACATTCCTGATTTGTCGTTTTCTGTAATGATGTTACTTTATTATTGTTAATTTATTATTACTGTGCTTTCACTTGCAGTATGCACAAGAAGATAATTTCACAAGGTTGATTAAACGGAAAAAAATAATTTAATACAACTGCAAACACATTAATCCTTTGTTTATTCGTTTTTATAGGGTTTAGTAGTAAAACAATAAACCCTTATAGTTTCGCTTTGGCTGTCTGTACGTCCGACCGTCACCGACTTTATCGGACACCGGTATCGTTGAATAGGTATTTAGGGTTCCGTTTGCGAAATATTAAAGTTTTAAACATTTTTTCGAGCGTCCCCCTCCCACTAAAATCCAAACTGCTAGCTTTAAAAATCCTAAATGTAGTTTTAACCATTAAGTTTCTCTGAGAACTTTAACGGCTAAGCTAGCTTTTTTAGTTTCGGAGAAATAGTCGCTCAGATAAGTGATGCGTTTTCCCAGACATACCGGAATACTTTAAACCGAAAACTCAATTAATTCCTGTTAATATGTTTTCGTAACCATAAAAAAATATACACCAACTTCTATCAACAGGTCTACGGTTAACTACGAAACCCGAAACGCACCTGGCTTAATTTATTTTATATTTACCATGATTTTAGTTTTTTTAATATTAAATAAAATAAATAAATAAACGATGCAGTTTCCCGCGTCATGATCGTGTGTTTATCAAACCATGATATATATTCAATAACTTCACAAAATAGATTGCAATCAAAAATGTCAATCCTGCTACCCTCTCGTGGTCACGCACGGGCTCTCGAAACGTCGGGAAATAATAATTAAACAAGGTAATTACGCGAAAAAGTCCCGTTACACAGTTAAAAATTATGTGAAGATGAACAAACATATACCTACCGCTGTTACAAACACTAAAATTATGAGAGTATCGAATTTCGTACTTGTTTACAAATTTGGAAAATCCCGATATAAAGTGAAACCGATCCACAAATCAGCTGGTACACATTTTACCGTAATTCGTATTGAAATAAATGCTTAACACACTCCGTGGAGCAATTTATATGAGCAACTATGGTCCTGAGAGCAAAACTTCGTGATTTTGAAAGCGAGTGCAAATAGATCTTACTTTACCGCTTTAACCGTGGCCAACACGCGATGGCAAGTAGTTGCCTGTTTGTTGCCAAACAAACGTTTATTCCGCTTGAAGAAGATCTATTAGGTCGGTCGTTATATCCTCATTGTTGTCTGTCAGTCTGATTGTTCTCTAACGCCTTCTCAGCGAGTTGAAGGATAAGACTGGACGTAAGACGATATTTGACTTTTCGTAGGTGGTCATATGCTTTGGCTTTACTTGTCTTTGAATAGCCGGCATTTTAATTACTTCATCATTGCTACCAAAATTAAGCGTTTACTTTATGAACTTCAAAATGGTCCTCATTTCATAGGTTTACTATTTGTTATCTTATGACTCCGATGGCAATGATTTTAATGAGGATAAAAACACGATGCTCTCAATACTTCAAAGCCTAGAGAAAGTAATACTAATAACAACAAACGATCCTGGACATAACTCCGTTATTTCGAAAGTCGACAATAACAATAACGCTAAACACACAAGAAACCACACGTCACGAACGAGTGATTTTGAAAACGAGCCATTTGTATATCACGTTGGAATGTGACGTATTGTCGACGTTCCACGTAAATGCCGAGATTTGATTTGGTTGTGGGGAAATGTATGAGGAAGTATTTAGACATGCATTGGGTAAGCTTGTCTGGAAGATTGACAGGCTGAAGGGATGGAAGAAATATGATGATAGGCGTGGCGGCAGGCTTGCATAGCCGCAATCGTGGTATCGTGATTGCGAAATCGTTTTTGGACATGTCTCTTACTCCTTTGACGGTACTATCTTGCGTAACGTTTATACTCTAACTAAACGTATCTAGTTTAAGTTTACATTAACAGATTCGATGCGCTGAACTTAGTGTGCGCTTGGCGACCAATTGCGCAATACGATTCCAAACACATTTGGTTTGTACCCAAAAATATTGTATTTTAATTTACCCGGATGATTCTGCCAACTTATTCGAATGACTAGTACACGTATAGCTATTTATGATAATACGCTTACACGTTGGTCCACCCGCTTCCTTTCTAAGAACGATCAGCCCATCATTATAGAATTACAAAGACGATTCATCGGACATAATTACTGGATGTCCAACATTCCTATTCTTGCTTCCTGTTCAGCCAATACGAACGCTCCCTTGGAAGTAAATAACAAATCAAGTAAGAAGTTTTAATTGCTTCATTCTTTACTCGTCATAAGTCGGAGATGTTTTGACGGGAACTCGGAAACGTCAGAAAAAGTTTTAATGCTTTGGAATGTGGATTACGTGATCCTGGGGAATCTAAAGAGTCAAACGTTTGCCACTTAGAAACAGCGCAGAGGTTTCCACAAACTAAAAGAGGTTTTCTGTACGTGCATCTTAGGATAATATCTTTAATAGTCTTAGCAAAACTATTTTTACATGGGAAACTTAAGAATAATAAATGTTTAAGTGTGACCTGTAGATGGCGCTTTATCGGTGCTAAACCTATAATCTGATATCAGTCGACTTCCGGCTCTAGGATGGGTCAAGTGGTCGATTTGACTATAAAAATAACAAAAACTATTTAATTTAATAATGTAATGCCTGATTCCAACGGGTTTTTAAGAGCTCCTCGTTCACGCACATCAAATGGAATAAAATCACAATCAAAATCTGTTACAAAACACTTGCTATAAATATTTCATCCTATCGACATTTTAAACACCAGTACGCTTGTTTTTGCCATAGACCGACAGATTGAATGACACATGGCCTGCCTCAGCAAAACAGCCTTCTGGTTGTAACACGATATCGAACCCATACAATGAAAGGCGTTGAGACCGTATTTTATGAACAAATCACCTGCCCGGGGCAGGTTAGAAAACTCGTTTCAAAATTGGTCCAAAAAAATTGCTCTATCAGGCTAAAGGTCCATCAACATTTGATGACTTCTTATGAGTCAATAGAACTTGTTTCCTGTTGCTCATGGTAATAACTTTGCTTCAGAAATTCAGATGGTCTTTAAACTGCTTATTTAGTTAATTTCACAGCGAACGTGTATTTCTGCCAAGTGTTAAGTTTCTGGCAAACCAAAGTCTTGGAAAAGATTTGCCTAACAGTGTACTTCTGCACGTTAACGTTGCTTGTTACCAGAAAGAAGACATATATTTATTTGTACAGCGACCACACATGTATGTGAAGTTTACGACAAACCCATGTAAAGTCAAAGTCTTCGAAGGGGCATATGTTTTACGCGATGCTAGAGATTGGAGAACCGAAAATGAAAATAACTTAGGTAAGCTTCTGATGACCTATTCGCACAAAAGACTGAATTAGCGCATCGGGCATGTTGCACAGGGTATGAAACCAAAATCCTATAAATTATATTTACAACCGGTTACCGCTTAACATCAGGCGGAGCTTCGGTTTGTCTTGTTTTTAGTCGTATATAAATAAAAAGTAGTCCGTGTACTACTAAAAATGTAATTAAAATAATTCTCCAGCTAAGTACACACATTATCCGCCTCGGGACAAATGTCTGTACGATCTGCAGATATTTGTTCAGGGTGTTCTGGGTGTTTTTCTATATATAATAAAAATATCTATCTATGTAGTATAATGTATTAAGTATATCAGTCATCTAGTACCCATAACACAAGCTCTGCTTAGCGTGGGGCTAGATGATGCTGTGTGATTTGTCCAGCATTATTTATTATTTATTATATATTTTATTTATTATAATTCATTCATTACGCATTTGTACTTGAGGTACGCATTTGACTCGTGTGGCCACAAATTGCATAAACAGAAACACCATGTGACGTCACGCGACAATTCAATCATTTAATTCATTCAATCATTTATTAAAGTAAAAAAATAATAATGAAAAATTGCTGTTTCTTTCCTTACAATTAATACACGCCTACTCACTAAAACTAAATTGATTTAATCAATTCTAACTTGCATTTGAATGATTTATTATTCAAAACTTTAACAAAGTAATTACATATTTAACGCAGTTATAACGTAGCGCCGATATTTTTAAATAGACTTTTATTCATTTGCAAGATGTACTAAGAATGAAAGAAAGAAAGGCGTAACTAAGAAGAGGCCTCTACCCAGCAGTGGGTAAATGTGGGCTGATAAAAACATAGATGTACCTTTAATAAATATAAAACGGCTTACACCACGTACCTAACTTATTATCATCTTGCTGACGTTTCGTAGACCGTTTAGAGGCCCTCGGAGTCGGCCACGAACGGTGCTCATGAAGAAGGGCCTCTAAACGGTCTACGAAACGTCAGCAAGATGATAATAAGTTAGGTACGTGGTGTAAGCCGTATTATATTTATTAAATTATGTCTAGCCACGATAATTTCAATTCATAGATGTACCTTCCCTTTTTGTAAATGCAACTACTCTTTATGTATTCTTTAGGTAAATGCAAGCTTCCCATGCGTCTGGATATAGGAGCCACCTACGCAAAGACAGCAATTAATGGCGTTCTTTACGTCAACCAGTTTAGTATCCGCAATGTACCGCTACAGATAGCTCATTCCCATCTTAGATTGCCTCTAATGGAATTTATAGGACCCCAGTTAATTTAATTCTTGATCGCGAAGTGATTTTGTTTTTTTCTTTCACATACATGATGTGTAAGATCTACAACTAGTCTTATCTTTACACATAAATAAATTTGAAGTGTTATCTTATATTGCTTCTAATGGAATTTATAGGATCCGAGTTAATTTTACTCTTGATCGCGAAGTGCTTGTATCTTTTAATGTTTTTCATTCAAAGACATGATGTGTAAAGATCTGCAACTAGTCTAATATTATCTTTACAAATAAATAAAGGAAGTGGCTGCTTGTAATGTCAAAATAGCAGGTTTTTACTATATGCATATGTAAGTATATGCATGCATATCTCTGAAACAGCTGGTCCGACTGTGGGCGATCATTTTTAGTCTATCAAAGTTTGATGCCGAGTGACCAGGGATCTATGTACGTATTCGAAATAACGGTATGACTAGATCTATAATAGCATAAAAATATAACACAACGTAGGAATCGTGACTAGGTATATGAGGAGAAAAGTCATAAAAATTGTAAAAAAAGAAAAAGAGCTAAGACACACACCTTGTATGTTATTATTATGTTGTACATTTATTCCGTGTAAAGAGGGAAATCGGTCGGTTACGATGGCCCAAAGAAGGCAAAATACATATGCCAGCTAATCATGCATTCTAACCTGTTCGTTAAATTATAATTTTAATTAGTCCCTTCAGGACTTCTGAGTGTTGAAGTAACGTTTATTCCACAGTTTTATTGAGGTGGGCTCGTACAATACATTGAGCCTCGCGTAACCAGGTAGAATGGAATGATAGCCTGTATTGTCCACCCAACGTATTGTACTGCCCAGGTGAGTGATGCGTCTCCGCTTTCCTTGGGAATTCGCGAAATTACAGATAACATGCCAGATACCAAAGTGTCTCTTATCCTGAATATTATTTTAAAGAATTTTCTTCAAATATATTAAGTCACTAATTAACAAGCTTAGACGATCACGCCCGTGCCATCACACGACTTAGATGGGACTTTCACCGACAGATAGCTGTTTTTATGAGGAGTAACTTAGGCTCCTAGGAATAATTAGGGTTTCGCGCAAAAAAACAAACGCGTGCAAAGCTCTGGCACCAGCTAGTGGTCATACTCGTATAAACTAAGTCTTTGCAGAAGGGTGATTTTAGTAGTTCTGGTAACTTTCAAGTGAAACTGTTTGTTTCGAGCTTTCTGTCTGCAAACAGTAGATGGGTGTGCACAAATAAGCGTGGGATAGAAACGAAGTTCTATTGATATATTGGTTCGTTCTGTGAGCAACGCCCAGCTCATGTTATTCAGTTAACATCAAGATAATATTCTTAGTAAACCTTACGTGCTTAAGATGGAGCTAAAAACTCTATCTTGTCTCTTTATCGTAAATTTACGGAAAGGATATAATATACATAAATATTATAAGCACCCAACAGTATCCTGACTTCTATTTCGAATAAAGACAACATGGCCATGATGTTAATAAGTATACATAAAACTAATTAAGGCCTTGTTACATCTAACTATAGATGATTTATGCAGCGTCAGCAACTGGTATTCATGCTGTACGGGACGCTGCAGTGCCTGGGACATTGTTAGATGGATTAGGCTTGCCCAGCAACTATAACATCCTCTCAGAAAAGTCAGTGGAATGAGCTATTAGTCAGTGGAATTACCAAGGCAATACGTCCCTATCAAACTAAGCCGCGGGTTTCCTCACGATGTTTTTCTGTATGCACTTCTGACTTCCAATTCGAAGGTCCTGGATTTGATACCGACCGCGCCAATGGATTAATCTTTCTTGAAAAGTTTATGTGTACAATTAACACGTGCTACGGTGAAGTACAGAGGAGGCTGGCAAAAATTAAGGGAGGCCTATACCCACCCAGCAGTGGGCGATTCCGGGCTGAGAGGAGAGTAAAGAAGAAGACGGTAAAGTATACATAAACGCCTTAAATAAACCATGCTGATATTTTACGCCATCTTTCCCTTATGTCAAATTTTCATTATAATTATTGCTTTATATCACACGTAAGAAGCTATACGATATATGTAGTTGCAATGTACACTTTAACCGACGATAGGTTTTCTACGCCTTGAAACCATCTCTCTTTCTCTCGCCAAGCCGCCTGCCAGGCGTGGTGAGTATGGCAACAACCCCTTGTGATCCATAAGTGGCCTATGTCCAGTAGGTAATATAAAATTAAAATCAAGAATGCTCTACAGTTACAAAGTATTATATTATCAGTGCCTTAACTAAAGTAAAATAAATACGAAGACGATACGAAGGAAACGCAAGACGCACACATGACAAACTCATCTCTACTCTCTTGCCCGTGGATGCTGTAAGAATCTGCTAACGGTCTGCTCTGCTCCGGAAGATGGGCAGCAGCGTCTTTCGTACTTTATTACTGCGCTCGCCAACCCGTCTGCCAAGCGTGGCGAACGATCTCATGATCTTGGAGATGAGGGAGGCCTATGTCCAGCAGTGGACGTGGACAGATAAACTATGCAAACCTCTTCGAAATAGAGTTTCTAATCAACGCTTTACCCGGCAATCAGTTTCCTACGAGTTTGAAACCATCTCTACAATCGCAACCAGACATCGCAAGCACAATAGAAACCTTTAAGTGCAATAAATTTAAACGGGGCTTCGTTTATCAAATCTGTATAGTATTTCCTTGAGCCAAGTACCACTTGGCTCAAGGAAATAGAGAAGGCACCAGCCTTCTTCGTTTTTATTTTACTTTAGTAAAGGCACAGATAATATATTGTGCAGTGGAAATGTCTTGATTTTTAATTCTTATTTTTCCTTCATCGTCATCATCATCTACAGACTGACTTCACATGTACAAACTTAGATCATGTAAAATCATCTACATGGTACAAACTTAGGGAGACCTATACCTGTTAGGTATAGGTCTCCCTAAGTTTGTACCATGTACCATACGCATCCATTGACGCTTTCCTTCGTGCACTATGTAGTTGACCCACCTTTAATTTACTCTACATGAACTTGCACTTTAAATAGTTTCCTTACATTCTAACCCCTGTGCAAAATCATTACATAAGGATCTCATTTTATTATTTGGTAATGCGCTAACGCCGCCGCGCCGTGGGCTGCCGGTAGTAGAATGTTGCCTTTCCTCATGAATTTGGAGATCCATAAGAGAGGCCTATGTACAGTACAAAACATAATACAAATTGACTTACAAATAACTCATAAAAATATGTGAAACGTCGAATCGTTCACAGGTAAAGAGAGGCTTTTGCTCCAGCTAGGTAGCCTCTTAAGCGCAGGTATCGCATAGGCGTGCATGTACTGCTAGTACAAATATAATTTATGGGAAATCAGGGGAGTATCGTGTTTCACGGCTGTCGTCGGCGGTTTCTAAGTCAAACGATATACCTACGGTATTTGCTTGCGTTTGAGTAAACTTCTTGTAAAGCGTACTGTTTACGTTGACTAATAGTTTCGTTTAATAGCTTTGTTTGCTGCTGTTTCTAAAGCCCGTATGTATACCTTATTAATTGATTGAGCTTAAACTTTTATCAACTAATTGGATAGTCAACTACTGAAAACGAACATTGATCGATTAACATCATGCTGAGGTAGGACCTATTGGCCTACAAACTAGTCTTTTTGATATAAATTTATACCTGATATACATATGTATGTACATACTGTTGATTAATAAATGTTTTTATTTCTTTATTTTTCTTCCGCAAGTATTGTTTTTTTTTGTCGACAAATAAATTACCTCAGAGTAGAGTGATCAGTGATCACGATCACTGAACGAATCGCACTTACCTTATACATATGTATGTACCTTATAAAAACGTATCGAGAATTGAAAACCCACTATCCAAGTTCAAACTATCGATTCCTCCCCAGTACCACATCCCGTTATCAAAAGGCATAGTGTAAGACTAAAAAGCCAGACTCCCATCTGCCGGATATCGAATTGGTAAAATTACACAGAATTCGCAGCTAACCAGGTGCAACGAAAGGCTTTGAACGCCGCGAACACGTCGGAAACAGATTACCCGCATAATTGCACATGTTACAGCAACACATATAATTTTAAATATAGCTACAGAGAAACGTAGGGCAATATGATTTGCCGCGGACGTGGACAGCAGTCCTACGGCTGAGATGATGATTATGATGATGTGACGTTAATAATAATGAAAATGGACACAAATAACAACAAACAGTACAAATCGTATAACGTAGGTTTCAAGCACAATGACAATTGAACACAGTTAAAAAACATAATACCCACGCTGGGTGATGGCGTTCCTATACTCACGGGACAAAGGTTTTGATAACTTGAAAAAAAAATAAAACAATGACATACTTAAATAATAATAACTTAAATGAAGGAAAAAACAACAAAAACTTTTATATGAAAAAAATGTTAGGGCTCGCAAAAATTTGTTATTGAAATTCGGTCACTACGGAAGACCAGCGCTGTGGTACGGACCCGTTCTACCACAGCATATGCTGAGTAATGACCATTTTTGTCACATTTTTATTTTATTTTTTAAACCTTAATATTGTACCTGGATTAATTGTAAATTGTGTGACAAAATAAACGTATCTTTATCTTTAAATTTTACCTTCTTCCTGTTTTCTATGTAGCGTTTTGCTCTATTGAATAAACACTTATTGACTTTACACTTTTATATAACAACTCGCGCAAAGCCGCAGAAAGCAGCTAAGTGTGTAAATAGCTATATGTAGATAGAGGAACGTATGTCGTTAAGGCGATGTGATTTACTTCGAATGTATAGGATGACCGTTACATGTTACCGCTACATTAGTACTGGAAATGGAAATTATTAGATTTAAGGGATTAAGACGGCGCTGTACAAATTTATTACGTGAGTACTGTACTTACAGAGTGGAACCATGTCGCTTTTAAAGTTGACGACCACGTCGTTTGCAACTATGCAACTATGTGCAAGTTGTTGACATCAAATGCAGGTATTTGAACCAATTGTTAGAAGTTGGTGTGTTTTATTTTACCAAAACACAACAACAAGTATTCATTGAGTTTTAGGTTTAAGATATTCCGGTATGTGTATGTAAGCCGTATCACTTATTTGAGCGACAATTTCTGCGAAACTAAAAAAGCAAGCTTGACCGTTAGTTTTTTATACCTAGATTCCTGATTAAAACAATCTTCTTCTTTCAGTTTTTTTTTACCGATATCACGTCTCGATTATTACATTTTACGCCTTGCTAGGACTAAAAGTAACTTCGTAAAGCCGCAGACAGACGGACAGACAGACAAAGCGAAACTATAAACGAAAATAAAAACTTGTTGTAAGTACTACGGAACCCTAAAAACAAAAACATGTAATCGTTTACAAATATGGTAAAATAGTCTACTAAAAGCAAAAGGTAACTACTAGCTCAGCAATAGTTATAATAATACCAGGCGACAATGCGTAAGATAGCGACTATAAGGAAGGATAGTGATACTTCAGTGAAACAAGCACATAAATTCATATTAAAATAACTTATCTAACGATGTATTAGCTACAGGGCTCATTAAGATCTAGCATGAAACACAACACGTTCTACAAGGTTTCCCGTAATACTTAATGGGACCTGATAAGAATAATAACTTAATTTAATGCGAAACCAAACGTGTTGATACAATAGAAACAGTTCCATAAACACAGGCGGTACTTAAGTCTTGTATAATATACTAGCCGCACTCCGCAGTTTCACCCGTGTAGTTCCCGTTCCCGTGGGAATACTGGGATAAAATAGCCTATGTTGGGATAATGTAGCATTCTAATGGTGAAAGAATTTTGAAAATCTGTCTAAGTAGTTTCGGACCCTATTCAATGCATACAAACAAACAATCAAATCTTTCCTCTTTATTATTAGTGTAGTGTAGACTTACCAAAAAATGCTATCCAAAAAAAATATTGCTATCCTAAAAACATTATCCCTGAGTAACATAGGCTATATTTTATCCCCGTATTCCCACGGGTACGGGAACTACACGGGTGAAACTGCGGAGTATAAAATAAAAGCAGTTGATAGCATGAACCACAGGTCGCACGGGATTGTTTAGATGGTGGTTTTGGCAATAGGTGAAGGGACTCACTTTAACGAGGTGTCGGAAAATTTAGGGAGCCACGGGAAGTATGTCCTAGATAATTAATTCCTCATATTCTATACGCCAATATGTTTGCTGTGCAAGGATCTTTTTAGGCAAAAGCCTTTAGTTACTTCGGTCTAAAGATCTAAAGTAATAAAATTATGTATACATTGTCAGCATTCATCTGGTACCCAGAGTCAGCATTCAACTGATTCCTATTCATGCTGTATATGTATATACGGTGTAGTGTTATTTGGGTGAGATAATATAAACACTAAATCATGTGAAATTATCTATATATGTATATAAAATTCAAAGTCCTGACTGACTCACTGACTGACTGATATATCAACGCACAGCCTAAACCACTGGACCTAAAGACTTGAAATTTGGCACACACCTTGAGTATCCTAGAGGTGCACTAAGAAGGGATTTTTCGAAATTCCCACGGGATAGGGAATAAATGGGATTTATATTTCCGAATCAAAATGGCTCTGCGTGAAAATGGGGATTTTACGTTTTATGACTTCCACGCGGACGAAGTCGTGGGCAAAAGCTAGTGTCAAATAATAAGTAGCAAGCGAAAAATATGTTTTAGATTTTTAATAGCAATCATTTCATGTCATTTTACCGTGAGAAATGAGAAAAGCGCTATGTATCAATCTTAAACATGAGTTATAGCGATATGATAATACGGTTAAAATTGAATTAATCATGCAGTTTGAATAATTGATTATTAATAGACTGATAGACGGTTGTTTTATGACAACTTGACTAACACTGATAAACTAGCGGATATACATTAGGATTAGGAAAGCCGCGTTACTCCTACGAGACTAGTTGTTGGAGACAGGTGACTATATTAATATTCAACATGCAATAACAGATATTTTAGTATTCGTAGATACTTTGAAACATTTTCACGGTACAGATATTAAAGTGAATGGTGATACGTATAAGAAGACACTAAATGATACGATAATTATAGGAGTAAACTACTTGTTAAAGGAATTAAATAGGAAACAAAAGTGAATACTGAAAACAAGTCACGTTATTGAGGTTATCGCCAACAGCCCCTCAGCAAACCTAGTGCAACACAAAATACTGTGTAAATATCACGAAATTGAATTCTAATAATGCTAAACAATCGCCAATTACCGTTGCAAAGTTCGAATTTACAAAGTTCTCATGCTGTATTAGGTAAATAAATGGCGTACCGTGGCGGCTAAATTCTGTGTACTTACCTATTATAGTGGACTAATCTCTAGATCTTCTTAGAAACTTGTCGCTAGCGGCGTGTCTCTTGGAACACGCCAGAATAAAATAGGGCTTTCGATTTTGTTTGAACTGAAACATGAAGTAGGTTGAACCGTTCAGAGGGTCAAAGAGGCCATGACTGACGGTAAAGTATGAAAGCCATTACAAATAATAGTAATGCCTTCATTAATAAATATTTACGACATTTTACACGATTTACTGCATTTACACAATAACCGCACTCCAGCCTCTGTAGGTAGTCTTCTAAAAATCGAAATGTAATATCCAATTAGATATTTTACTCCTGAAGTAGTTCGTCTGAACAAAAGTATTAAGGTATAATTTATTTTTGCTCTTGATTTAATACGATGAGCTAAAGTAAGGAATATGAAAACGAGATGGTAACTTATTATACGAACAAACGGCCAGAATGATCGACGACCAGTAATCGAAGTTCGTGTTAATAGAATAGACATTAGAGGTACAAAATTGCCCTTACATCGTAAAATGTACTCGAATGGAATTAACAAGATATTGATGTTCTGGAATTTTATAATACAAATCAGGTGCGCAATTCAAGGAGCAAAAAAGGCCACAACAGCTGAAACTAACAAACTGAAAAAAAACTAGCTAACTAAACACTAGCTAACTAAAAACTAGCTGAAACTAACCTAACGAGGAAAGGTAAACTTAAAGCAAAACACGAAAGACCAAAACACTAACGTATTTTTAATGTGATGACCGATATAGTGCAGCCCTAACAAGCTTAAACATTGTCGTAATCTCCAGCACTATTTGCCTGAAGCGAGTCATTTTCTGATCGGATAGTTATAGACCAGTCTACCCTGTACTTTGCAGGTTGACTTCTGTTAATCAAAGGTGGCGTAACCTGGAAATGTTACGAATAATTTATTGTACCAGTATTTTTTCGCTTCAATGAACAGACTATAACAATAAATAAATAAATAAATAAATAATGCTGGACAGATCACACAGCATCATCTAGCCCCAAGCTAAGCAGAGCTTGTGTTATGTGTACTAGATGATTGATATACTTAATACATTATCGACGAGCTCTGTGGCGCAGCGGGCGAAGGTCCGCCTGCGACGCAAGGGGTTGCGGGTTCGATTCCCGCCTCGGGACAAATAGCTGTACGATCTGCAGATATTTGTTCAGGGTGTTCTGGGTGTTTTTCTATATATAACAAAAATATCTATCTATGTAGTATATATAGTATATGTATCAAGTATATCAGTCATCTAGTACCCATAATACAAGCTCTGCTTAGCTTGGGGCTAGATGATGCTGTGTGATCTGTCCCAGCATTATTTATTTATTTTATTTATTTATTATACTACATAGATAGATATTCTTATTATATATAGAAAAACACCCAGAACACCCTGAACAAATATCTGCCGATCGTACAGACATTTGTCCCGAGGCGGGAATCGAACCCGCAAACCCTTGCGTCGCAGGCGGACCTTCACCCGCTGCGCCACAGAGCTCGTCAAATTGTCGAAGCAAGAAGGTAAGTCACCCATAAAACGGGATGTGTCGAAAAAAATATTAAAAGTGTTGGTAGGATCATCATTATCACCGCCCCCCAATTAGACAAAGGCTTTCCCAAATCTGCGCCATTTTTCCCTGTCCTCGACTTTGGTATGCAAGTTCCGCTGTTTTCGATGCGAAATTTATGATAAACGAAGAACCAAAATCCAATAACACTGACTATGCCAGTTGTTGTACCAAACAAAATTGATTATCTTAAGAAACAAAACAAGAAAACATATCGGAATGTTTCATAATATCAACAACAACGATCGTTATTTAGTTTATCTATTACTTCTGTCGTATTGTTTCAATGTAAAATAAAACCCAATTAGAGTTTAGCACGCGAATGTCGATCACATTGCTTCCGTGCTATTGAGAAATGGCGGTAATTTTGAATTTACCACATTTTACTCGTACATGTTTAAAACGCGTTGCCTTAAAACTTGTTTTATGAACACGACGAAAATTAAAGAAACTCACGCACACTTAACATGCCAGGTCTAATAGGGCCAAACGAAACGAGAAACAAAATTACTGACCAAACCACTCGTCTGAAAGTGGGTTCCACTAAACAGGCATATGTCGACCTCAAGTAATAGGTAACCCGACAAAAAAATAAGACGGACAGACTTTACTTGTCATAAGTAATATTAGATTACTGATTAGCCTGATGCATTTCAATTTAAAAGACCAGGTTGAGTTACGATTTGTATTATTAAAGTGAGTAGTGCCATAAGGTACGCCTTTAGGCCCTTTTCTCTTAATCCGATATCCATTAACCATCCACGTCCCATATAAAATGTAAGTGCGCTTTATCTAGCGAATGGGTACAATGTTGGTGCAAAATAGAAAGCCAGTCCCAGTCCTACTTCTTGGATCCAAACAGCACGCGACATAGTACAAGATAGCATTACTATCACCAGTCAAATGCCTTGTTAATGTAAACGAGACTTTAAGCCGAACATGCCAGATGAATTATTTTATCTATGTGCAATATTCAGAGGGAAATTAACTGCATCCTACTTAACAGGTTAGTAAGTGGAAGGGATCAGGAATGTTTAATGCTTTGCACGCAAACATTTTCAAAACACCTTGGCGTTTTGTGTCTTTACTTATGGAAATTTCAATGTGATGAAATAAACAAAGGTGAGGTACGGCTGATCATTAAATAACTGCCTCTATGTTCACAAGGGATCTAGGTAATGAGCGGACTTCTCGCAATTCTCACATTAACGTATCGGTATCGACGATTTAACGGGAAACATTGCAAGGGAACAGACAAAGTTACTTTGAACTTATAGAATTTACATCAGTGTTTGTAACGGCTACTGATTTCTAAAGGCAAGGAGCCGCTGGAATGCCATTTAATTCAAAGGTCAGAAGCTCTGCAATAAAATAAATATAATACATAATAGTGAGGGAATTGTAACGTAATGAAAAAGGAAAACATTACGATAAGGATACGATACAAAATGATATCATTAAGTAATTTTTATTAATATAATTACTTGTAGATGTACATAATTTCAATCACAGATAAATAATATGCACACTGATGACTACATAAAATCAAACGTGTTAAACATTATGACTGAGCTTCTGAATTGGCCCATTTTAGTACCGCTTGTATAGCCTCATCATAGATGACTGAATAAGTCTAGGAGCGTTTCAAAGTATCGCAAACGCATAATTTTTAAACTAAATAGCGTACATGAATTAGGATAGAACATGTTAGATCCGACTATTAACGGAAAAAGTTGAGTAAACAACTGGAAATTAATGAGGTAGAAGATTTGAAGAATCATAAATCATAACCGAGAATTTATTTGACAAACATAGGTTGTTGCATAACCGGAACCCAGCCGAGTGAATAAGCAATCATGCAACAAAAAGTGCTAATACTTTAAAAAAATGATTTCACAATAGCATTAGTGAAACGGACAATGAATCTCTTTAAAAGGAACAGAACGGTAAATAAGATTCGTTAGTAGATAATGAAAGTAAGAGTTTTGGCAGATCAAAACAAATGATCTATTCAGATGAATCGCTTTAACATATTGATAGAAAGTAATAAAATACTGGACATTACACACAGCACCATCTGGTCTCAAACGAACCAGATTCTTGATAGAATGTAAGATAATTAAGATGAATTACTGGCATTTTTTTACTTAATTATCATACAATGAGAGCACCCGGTCCCGAGACAAATATCTGGAGATAAACCGAACATTTATTTTGTCTTTTCAGAATTGAAAGTGACACAAGCATACATTTAGTTTGGCAGCTGCGGCCATCTTGAATTGAGAGTCAAAGGTCGAGCGCGCGCAAGTTTCACCGGCAATCCCGACTGAGTGGGCCATTTCGCACACGATAACGATGCAATAGATAATTGGGTGATAATGTGAGCACGCAAATACGTGATTATCTGTTTGATAACGTTAGATTTAATAGAGATGCGACTCAACCCTTATGCAATGGAAAATGTGGTTTAAGAAACGTATGTAACTTAATTGGTTTGTACAACATGAAACAAGGAAGATAGCTTTTCTTACGATGTTCGAAAAGATTAATTATCGCGTGGAATTTAAGTACTGCAATAAGGAATCCTATAAAAGCAGACCATCATAAGGCATAAAAGGTGAATTCTACAACCACCGGCCCATTATTTTAAATTGGTTTCTAACCAACACCAGAGTAGACATTATTTAAAACAATAAGCCATTCAATTTACACTCTCTATATGAGATGATGTTACTGCGTTAGTAAACCAGTAATGTAGTGGAAATGTTGCCAACTTTTGTAAAATCCGTTATATTCGGCGCAGCGTGATTCGACAGGCTATGTTTGAGATGCGTTAAGCACGACAGTTAAGTTTTACGATGTTGACGTTGGGTTATAAATTACATAAGATATGTTTATGATCATATTTTCTCAAGGAAGCAATCAAATAGAGACTATGTTGCTTGGATGCAAATTTTAGAGTAAAACTATTTGCCATGAACCATATTTCTTAATCTCCAATTTCACGTTACAGTTTCTCAAATATCCCTTCTAATCTCAAGCGACTGTCCCAGCCATGGAATCCCAGTGAGTTGGCAACAAAAGCCATAGGAAACAGAGTTCACGGGCGGTGACCCGGCCGCAAGCAGCGTGACGACATGGCCAATACCACAACCGTTCTATTAACGTCACCCACTATTTCATTCATAATGGGAACAACTTTGTTAAACGAAAAACTGTTTGATAAATCAGCGTTTTGAGATTTATGACTTCGTTAGTGCACAATTTATACGCTTTAACATTTAAAACACCACGAGAATAATCTAACTGACGATACGTGTTGTCATTGACAAGCAACTCATCTAATAGCAGGTCGTGTACGTTAAGGGCGTTCTCTAGGATCCATTGTTTGCATCCGTAATCGTGCCTGAAATTAAAACGGGAACTATATCCTACAAACTAAACATAGCTTGCTATGTTCAAGTCACAGAATTAGGCGTGGTTTTAAACTCTTGAGACGAGCCTCTTTACAAAGGACTCTTATGATTTATTTAACATGTAGAAGATAAAAGCGGTACCATTGACAATCAAAGCAAACTCCAATACGCCAGCCTTTGATATTATGTCGATACTCAGGCTGATAATGACGAAGATGAAGAAGATGCAATTCCAAAGAAAACTGTCACAAAGCAAAAACATCAAGAACGGACAAGAATGCCCGTGATCAGAACGATACGTGCTCCGCATATCAATCGACACGTGCCGAGACTGACTGACATTATGTAATTGCATATAATGTGCATAATGCACATTTTGAACATAATCGTTCGTTCGTTTCAGCCGTAAATCGTACACTACTGAACACAGGCCTCCCTCATGGATCTCCATGAGGGGTAGTTACCATACTCACCACGCTTGGCAGGCGGGTTGGCGAGCGCAGGTCGGGATACCTCCGGAAGATGGGCAGCAGGAGGTATCCCTTAGCAGGCTCTTACTGCATCCACGGGCATGAGAGGAGGGGTAACATTCTACTGCCGGCACCCCACGGCACTTACATTGAACATAATATCCAATGGCAAGTTATAGCGATAATTGTATTTAATTGCTTATTAAGAGCTGTGGTGTCAGAAAGATGCTTTGAGTATTATTCTGTATTGTTTCAAGGTGCAATAAAGTGTATTGTATTGTATTATTAAAATATAAAGTCGAATTGAGAAACCTCCTCTGTTTTTATCGTCGGTTAAAAATAAAAACTCAGTCATTTCTTTTGAAAATCGGCCAAGTGCGAGTCGGACTCGCGCACGTAGGGTTCCGTACTATTATTTGGCAAAACTACTTGTTTTTGAGGTCGCACCACCCAGGTTTGGTTGTGATGTTCAGTTATATACTCACTTTTTAGATAGTTTTATTAATACCGAACAAAAAACGGCAACTGAGGGACTCCCCTACAACATAAGTGATTTTAGTTGTATATAAAATCACTTTTGACAGTCTTAGTAATAGTTTTTACCCTTTGGGTACGGAACCCTAAAAATGTACGAAATCAATGGGTCATCCAGGTTAACCAACCCTACACGCGGTCATTAATTATTAATGACCGCGTGTAGGGTTGGTTAACCTGGATGACAAGAAGATTCGGTCACCCGTCCAATTATTGAACGGAATCTTCTTGTGCATTTTTAAAACTTTTACTAATTTGTACTGAAGAGAAATAAATATAATAGCTGTACTGTATAATGCTTCATTGATCACAAATGACATGGACTGTAATCTGTATTGTGGTCCGTCTGTCTAACACGGTGAAAAAATTTGAAAAACTGTACAGTGTCTGTCAGATCAACTAATTTGTAATAATTATTATGTTCCTACATACCTACGAAACCCTCGGTGGGCGAGTCCAGCTCACACTTGTCCCGTTTTTTAATAGGGGTTAAAGTATGAAATTGCCGTTTTATTGTAATAGGTACTTCGAATTGACATAGAACCTTTATGGTTTGAGATTTTTGAGTGAAACTTTGACAATTTTCTACGTGATAAAAAGTTTTCTTCTCAGGAGGCAGTACAAAATGCTTTCAGACAGTTTGTCGAATCTAGATATCACCAGAGTTCTATCGCAAAGGCATAAATGACCTTCCTATTAGATGGCAGCAATGTATAGATTATAATGGTAATTATTTTAAATAAATATGTTAAATTAAAAAAAACGTATTTCATTTTTTCAGTACAAATCTGCAATTTCATACTTTAACCCCCAAAATTAAAATAACAGTTTACAAATATAAAAAACAATCCCAAAGTGTAGGAACGTAAATATAATTGCAAGCTTGTCAAATAAATTAATGTTGATAATTAGAGGTTTATAGTTCCAAGCTAAGTTTCTGGCCACATCAAAGGTTCAGGTAACCCTTTAATTGCTAATGTAAAGCAAAGCTACTTATTTAGTACTTTGCCGCATTTCCGTAGGGCCAACATAAACTACCTGATTTAGGAATGTAACCGCTGGGATTTTAGTTTGTTAAAATATTTAAAAAAAATCTAGAATGAAATGATTATGTAAATGAAAGTAGAGGGAATTTAAATAAGCCAATTACACTACAATGTGGAATTCAAAATCTCAATAAGGACGATTTAAGAAGAGCTACGCTTTGAATACGAAGTAGCGGTGAAGTTGTAGCAGTAAATAAAGACAGCAAGAAGTCTAAACGTAGGAAACGCAAAGTAGGTGAATCGTCTATCGTTATAACTGTTAAGGTGGAAGACGATTCAAATCCAGTTTTAAAAGCACAACACGCTTTGCTGGTATCATTTTATGTGTCACTTCCAAATAACCATCATAATATCGTATTTAACGAGTTCAACCGGAAATGTTCTAATGAAAAACAATTTAATTCAGATTTAAAATGTAAAAATAAATACTTATAAATTTAAACGATGAAAGCTGCGAGGAAGAACTTACCAACCTGAATCGCAAGATTCCGGGTTCAAAGCAGTCATGAGTATGATGTTACTTACCTGGAAACAAGAATCAACAGATAAACCATAAATCCAGAGAAACAACAAACATTACTACCGATATTACCGCCGCTATATCCCCATAAAGTAAGCCGTACTATCTCAACTAGAACTGGTAAAGCTAACATTGGCAGAGACCACGAAATCGAATATGGACATGATGTGGACAGCAGACAATTCATAGCCTTTTGCACGGTTATCGAGTTTATAAATAGGGTAAACGGACCAAAACACTGCTTGAGCACGTCGGCTCTTTTGTCTCAGATAAGGTGTGCTATTACATGCATTTTGCGGGTTGGGAGTAGGGCTAGTTGTGGAGGCGGAAGCGATAAGCGAGTGCCCGCCAGTGAACGGTGAGGGAATCAGATTGAGGGTATTGGCAGAGAATAGCTTGAGAGTGGCAGTGTGAAAGAACCGATTGTTAACGGACTGGTTTTCTTGTTCAAACCTGTGTAGAGCCTGCTTTGACACTCTTATCTGTGAACTTTGCCGCGACATATACATTTTTAAGTAGTATTCTCAAAGAAAATAAAACCGTGTATCTTAATGCTTACCTGTATTTCAAACCATTATTTTACGTAATGACGCAGAGAAAAAATACGCTCGCTTTCTCAAAAAATAAAGCACGACTTAAAATTGAAAATTACAAACGTACGCATACAAATGACATGCCGTCCGCAATTTTACAAATCGTTCCAACGAAACAATAATTTTTGATCTTAAAATAGGCAAATTAGTATATTATTTCTCAGCAAAGACACGACTTGTGGAGTAGTAAAAGAAACCTATAATAATAAGCCTATCGAAAACACTGAAATTGTCAGAACGTGAAACGAAATCGCAGTTTTAAGGGAATAAAAATCAGACACTTGATGATGTTGAGTTGTAATTGAGGAACATTGTATCTCATGCATGTGGGTGGATAATAGTAGAATTACCAACATCATCATCTTTTAAGGTTGATTGCAATCACGAGTGTGAATTCGCATAAATTATTAATCCACAGAAAGTCCACACTTTCTAATTTTAATTACTATTCTTCACTAGCAATTTGTTTAAAAGCTTTTTACGATGTTTATTGTTCTTGAAAATTTAATTTGATTTTACAATTTTGAAAGTGTTGATGACTATGTATAGATTCAAGGTTAATACATCATTTATCATTGATATAGTTGCCTTACAAGACAAAGGCCCAGAGTCGATGTGATTGGCGTTCAAGGCCCAGCAGTGGATCACTACGAGCTGACAATGGTGATGATGATCATTGTTTAACTTATCTTTAATTATTTTGTTTGTAGAAGAATTAAATTATTTTAAAATACGAGTATTTACTCTCTACTCTTACTTTAGTGCTTCTGCAACAAAAAACGCGAAAGTTTAAGCGCGCATAATCACGTCACCGGAGGACCGTTTTACCCAAATTATGGTTGGTCCCTTTGAACAATTGACATTTCCTGCAAACAGCAATTACTTTAAAACTTGTAAGACGGATTTTTATTGCTTGTGCCTTTAAAATATTTTCGCACGTTTACAAGCTGTCTCTTTACCACTGAATTCTAACGTTCCGTTACACGGAATCCGTGGGAGCATCTAACAATGAAAAAATAGTATTTAAATAAGACCTTACTCATTATGATCACAACCTCCTTGCTAATGAGGGTCTAAAGCTAGTATTTAGTGTTTTTATTTCAGGTCACATTGAAATATAGAGACGATGATGTCATTCAGTCAAAAGGTAAAATTATTCACTCGATTAATTTATACCAAATAATTATTATACATTATTAATTTATGTAATTAGAAAAAACTAAAACTTACGTCATTTGTATTTTGACTTTGGAGCAAAAAACCTATCAAATATTGTAATAGCTGCTATTGAATCAATCAACTAAAATCACATGGCTTGTTGTACACTCGCTTTCACAGCTGACTTATCGCACTGACATTGTTAGACTACAATAAAATCGAAAGTCATTCTTTCACGATGCTAATAGTCATCATCACATATAACATCACTAGAATACGCGGATCATCGGTGCCTTTTCATATATGGCATTTTTTTATCATCTATCTACTTTTCTGCACTATTGTCACTGAGGTGTTTGTCATTGTGTCTGAAGGGCTCTTTTCCTTAGCTACGCTTGATAGGCTATTTGGTCGCCACAGCTGACTACAGTGGTGTTGTGTAAAGGGTTGATTATAAAGCCAGCAAATTGGCACTTCATCATTTCACATGCACGCATATTGTTCTTCAAAATTTGCAACGCGAAGCGTAAAACTGAGCCTCATTGTTGTGGGTAAGATTGATGGCTGTGTTTGATGAAACTAATGCAAGTAAACGTGGGAGTGAAGAATATAGAACATGTGAATGTGTAGCATAGGAAGCCATTGTGGAGAATCCTATTTGTAAGCGTCAGGATAATAACGTGCCAGAGCGACTCGGTTTGTTTTCTATTGCTTAGTGAACTAACTGTTCAACAAAGTATCTTTCGAATGTTTTTCAAAGGACGAGCCATCAAGTTGTTGACAAGTATAGGCTTGCATGCTTTACATTGAAGTAAAACTTGAGCAACTCCTTCACAAACAGACAAATATTTCACAATGTAACTGCCGTATTCTCCAAATTCTCAAGGTTTGGCCACACCCAATCCAAAAGATCTAAGATCTAATGGTGAGTGAGATAAAAAACGACAAAAACTTATGTTGGGACAAACTGGTTTCGTCATTAAGCATAAAGACCATACAATCATATCAGATCCGTGAGGCAAACACACATATCAAATGAATGAATGCTGAGACGAATCAAATTCAGATTATAATGCGCTAAAAAGAAAACAAAACAACGTAACAAACATTTTTTTGTACTTATGCTAGTGGTCCATGAAATGATAAGTTTGTGGCCGATTCTCACAGGGTACAAAATCAGCCTACATTAAGTTCAAAAGACCGCCTTCCGAGAGTTACCCCTTTCTTTGGAAATGTTGAAAAATGAAGTAGTTATATTATAAAACTCATAGTTCCAAATCCGATTGTCAATTCTGGTAAATCTACAACTGTTGGCAGTTTTTCGATACCAGAAGAAAGTAATCAAATCTAATCTGGATAGAGATATTCGAGAGATAATAAGCATGTTGGGTTTCCCACGCCTCCCAAGGTTTTTACGTGCCCGAAAAGCCATGGATGTAGCCGGGAGCATGTCTGACAATAATGATAGGGATCTCAGCAATTATTTTAGTATTAAATATACGAACCTTTATAAGACCTTTTCGAGTTAGCCCTTATACCATAATTTTGTTAAAAATTAAAAATATTTATCTACCATTTAAAGAGTCTATTTAGAGTGTTATTGAATAGGGGCCGAGACACGGATAGAGAAATTTCTGGATTTACAGTGATTGCTATCGTCATGTGAGCTCCGAATTATCATATTCAGAGCTCACTGACGGGCAATAAGTTTTGTTTTAAAACACAGAAAATAAATTAGACTGCGAAATTAGGCATGGTGGTACTTTTTCGAACGAGACCGCTTAAAAAGCTATCTACCTTAGAGACAAAATAGTTTTAGAGGATCATACATAATCCTTCACCATGAAACATAAACATGATGTACAATGGACGCGTGCAGGAACAAGCTATCGAAACAAACTAACACCTGTGTGAAAAAAGACAGATGCAGTACATTGGTCCCTGACAGCCTGCGCTCAAGGGGTTTTGAACCTTCTCATCATATACATAAGAACGCTTTAGTCTAATCCTGTTGCAAGCCCATTATTTCAATATTATATAACTGCCAAAATATTTAGCCTGTATTAAACTTTACCTTTGTTAGAATAAACCTGATCGGTGTATTGGAAATTAGGCTCTCAAAACTAAGTTGTTTAGAAAACGAGTATCTAGGCAATATTCTCAGCAAGAAAGTTCACAGTTTGGTTTTGGTTAGGAAACATGAATAAAGGCAAAATCCTATAAAACAACTTCAGGCTCTTGACAAGGAACTAGCCAGATTATGGACTGGTCTGTTCATGAATAATTTATAACACAAAAATGTTCAAGTAAATTCTACGAGCGGACATTATCAGTAACTGGAGCAACGGCTACTTTTTGTGGTTGCAGCAATCAGAATTGTTTTAGGTATAATAATGGTGTGTTATTTTTTTCGGTCATTATTCGATCCAACGCCTATGGGCTATTTGTACGCACCGTTAAATTCTTGTTTCAACAAAAAGTTCGATTTTGTTATTGACAGATAGGTTTGTACATCATTATTTGGTTCAAAGACCTCCTCTTCTGTTGATTTGCCATCGCCAAGACTGGAGGTTTGAGATGACATTCAGATCTCAAACTCTCTTGTTATGTTATTGTGCATTCGTAATTTTAATATTAGTAATTTTGTCGCCGACTTAAAATTAAAGTTTATTATTACGTGTGGAAGCAATTAGATGATTGGCCTTCTTGTATGTGGTCAACTGCTATTGTACTACTAAAGTAAATTGGCCTTTCACATCTGTTATTAGATGATTTATGCAGCGTCAGCTACTGGTATTTATGCTTTACGGAATGCCTGGTACATTGTTAGATGGATTAGGCTTGCCCAGCAACTAAACCATCCTCTCAGCAAAGTCGGCTATATTCAGAGGAAAGAACATGTCAATACTTCTGAAGCTAACTAAGCCGCGGGTTTCCTCACGATGTTTCCTTCACCGTTAAAGCACGTGTTAACATACATTTTTCAAGAACGAAAAATCCATTGTGCACGTGTCTTATCTATACTATCGAACCCACGACCTTCGGATTGAAAGTCGGGCGTACATACCACTCGGCCAACACGGCTTTTTACTCTCCCATATGTGATTTTGGTACGGAACCTTCCGTGCGCGAGTCTGACTCGCACTTGACCGATTTTTTTATTAAGCTTTTACAACACATCGCATCGTAAACTAGCCCTTAAAAGCGTTATTAAATGCAAGAAATATGTCCAGTCCACTGCATTCAGATATCACTCTGCATCGAGCGAGCCACTTTTATTGTGGCAAGGTGGCCGGCATGACGGGACAAAAAGTTTTACTCTTATTTGTTTTGTGCCTTCAACAAACAAAAGACAGTTGGCCGTTTCGTAGGCTGGTGAAGGTAAAGGAGGGAGGTAAGAGGGAGGGGGAGTTACGGTGCGCGCACGCATTCAAAGAAGCCGCAGGATAGTGCGGTTAGGGACAGAGGATATTCGGTTTTTGAAAGCCGTCACGGAATCGGTTGCACTGTTTTGCTTTTATTGGTCACATGCAATTGTAACTCGTTAATAAGATAATGGAGTGATTTCCGACGCCGATTGACTGACTATATCGTAGAGCAAAGAGTCTACTAGAAGGGTGAAAAGAGAGCACAAATTTTTGGGCATGCACATTTTTTTCCTTAAAATCACAGAGACAGCGCTATGCATATTAGATGCATAGCGCCGTCTGTCTGTGTATGGGACGATTACAGCCGAACGCGTTGATCGATTTACATAAAACCTTTTTTTGTAAGCACCGTCTTAATGAGAGAAGGGTGCTGATTGATTTTGGTGACCCTAGGGTCACAGGAACCGAAATTGTGACCTCAAAAGTTCACCAAAAAGATAAAAGTCTTCAAATGGCAGAAAACGTCCAAAAACCCAAAAATGCCATTTTTGACCTTTGGTGACTTTTTGAGGCCTTTGCCCCCTTTTCTGGTATCCCCGTACCAATGCTTGCTATTTAGTCGTAGGGTGCCGGCAGTAGTGTTACCCCTCCTCACATGCCCGTGGATGCAGTAAGAGCCTGCTAAGGGATACCTCCGGAAAATGGGCAGCAGCGTCTTTCCAGGTATCAACATCCCGTACTGCGCTCGCCAACCAGCCTGCCAAGCGTGGTGAGTATGGCAACGAGCCCTCATGGAGATCCATGAGAGAGGCCTGTGTTCAGTAGGTATTGGAAGTTTTAAGGCTGAAATTAGAAGTTAGCCATTTATTTTATACAAAATGGCTAACTGCTCATATCTAATTTCTGTTCTCCCAGGTTCCAAAATGTATGGATTCAGCGTCAATACTTAGTCTTCATAAACAAATAAGTCCAGAAAAGCCCTTAATATTCAGTTATTAACTAGCATGGAGTAACAGCTAGTGGATTTACTACTTCAGTAAAGATATTTTACGACATACATTCCATATTTACTCAGTGAGGGTCATAAACATAATAATACGAAGGTTGCTTTAATACAAAAGTACTCAAGTAATAAAGCCTGCACCAGTGATAAGATCATAAAAGCCGGCAGACTGCTTACGTATCTAGCGAAAGGTTTGCCATCGCTATCAAACGTCAATTTTGATTTAGTTAACAGGTGTGGTTGTATATATTCGTCACAAAGTTAATTCGCGAATTGACGTTTGACCACAGATTACAGAAACTAAGTTTGATAGCGATGATCGTGAGATTTACGCCTGTTGCAACCTGTCGCTAGATACGTAATGAACCTGCCGGTGTGATGCATCTCAACCTGAATCTTTAAGGTAAGATGTTTTATAAGGTAGATTATATAAGTAGTTACGGCTCATAAAACAGCGTTATAATAACTGTAGCAGCAAGTTATACAGTGAGCTTAGAATTATATGCTTAGAATACTATTATAGTGTCTTTAAAAGTATCATCGAGGGAAATTTATCATAAAATAACAGAACTTAAATTAGTTTGAGTAGCTTTGTCCACCTTTATTTTTACACGTGGACGGACAGTTATATTAATACTAGCTTCTGCACGCCACTTCGCACGCGCTCTACCCAGATAAAAAGTAGCCTGTGTGTTAATCCTGGTCAATATATATACGTGTGCAAAGTTTCAGCTCAATCAATAAGGTAGATTTTGCTTGAACAGGTAACAAACATCCATACATCAATACAAACTTTCTGCTTTATAATATTAGATAGATTAGTGAAATAAAGCTGGACAGCACCACCTAGACAACAGTAAGCAAAGCCTGTACTATCAAAAGCATATGATTAATAGAATACTTATTCCTTGTGATACTTATCAATATAGAAAACACCCAGATCAGAGACAATTATCTGAAGATAGCAACATTTGTCCCCGGCGGGTATTAAACCCAACCGCAACCCACGTCTCGGCCGGCTATTGGACCAACTGAGCCACGGAGGTTATCTAAATCCGGCAATTACCTTGCTTTCTCATCACTTACCAAGGTAACATTTAAAAAATTAAGTAACCCCCGACACTAAGTGACCCGACATGTTCTTACAAATTACATAGTTTGTCATGCTAGCTTACACATGTTTATGCAAATCTTCATCTTTAAGTAAGAGCTAGATTCTACTCATCATTAATTTTCTTTAATTTGATATCAAACTAGGATATATTTAGAATTATTCATCCCCACATCCACCCCTCATATCTTGTAAATGTCTCAACCGATTTCTATGAAACTTACAGTTTAGCATTCTACACGTGTTTACAATTTATTTGACATCATCATTATTTGACCACTATTGAGTTTAGAAAACATTCGATTATTTATCCCCACTTTCACCCCCATATCTTGTAAACGTCTTAACCAATTTTGATAAAACATGCTTAAGAACCACCGTTAGAAGTCCTGCTTTCAAAGAAAAAACTTTATACAAATCGGTCCACTCGTATAAGTGCCACAGACACACACAAACACACAGAAGTTAAACTTGCCATCATCATTTCAGCAGTAAAACGCCCACTTCTGAACACGGCCTGCGTACCCCTCATGGATCTCCATGATGTTGCCATACTTACCAAGCTTGGCAGCGCAGTACGGGACGTTGATACACGGAAAGACGTTCCTGCTCATATTCCCATAGCAGGCTCTTACTGCATCCACGGGCATGAGATTCTACTGCCGGAACCCTAAGGCAGAAGTTAAACTTGTAACACCCCTCTTTCTTTCGGTTAAAATAGAAGGCACACAATCATCTACATCTAAATGTTCTTAGGTTACAGGTAACTTCACACCGACTACTCTACCAAAGAGACGTCTTTGGTAGTCCACCATGTTCACGAGCTGTGAACGTCCGATCAACTGTGAACGTCATTTGTCGCCAGTGTTAATTGAATGGGCAGTGTTTTTGACCCTAATGAGATAATGAAGACATTGGACCGAGAAGAATGGATGGACTACATGGATTTAATACGGCTTAGATATTATCTTGAGTCTCACAATGGATTCGGGTTTTTCGGGAATGTTATGTGTCCAGATGGGATTCAATCATGAGTCAATCTATGTATGATAAGTATTTACAAAGTAAATCAAAAGTAAAAAAAAACTTTTTAACAAACAAGCTTTTATTTAAACGCACCAAAAGTAATTATTATTATAAGCACATCTGATCCCACTGCTGGGCAAAGGCCTTCCTCGATTCAAAAAGTAATAAAATAAACATTTTCCATTAAAGTTTAATGTCAAATAATATAATGATAAAATAAAATATTACGTTTATTTCCAGATCAGAAAATGATGACTGTTTATTTAATAAACATTTATTTTCATTAAAAACAAAAATTACTATACAGTACAGTCCAGTCCAGCCTTCGGCATGTCTCGTCATTCAGTCGTATAAATAAAAGATCTCAGAGCCTTCGGCATGTCTCGTCATTCATCCGTATAAGAAGATTCCTTAAGAAACCACGAGATGGCGACGCGTCGCCAGCGCCACGGCATGCGTCGCCGTCGCCAGCGTTGCCACGCCAGAAATCGGTTTTACATGCGGCTATAGATGTTTCACATCAAAAACATAATCAGACACTATTTAACTTTCAAAATTAACGTGAGATATAACTATTCATTTTGTCGGCCCTACGCGCGGACGGGCATTCAATCCCATTATGATGATTTTCTTGAAAAATCGAAACGTGTCGGAATAATCTTCGATGTTACAATACTACGTGAGTAATTCCCGTTTTTACAAAATGAATAATAAATAAATAATTCTGGACAAATCACACAGCATCATCTACCTCCAAGCTAAGCAGAGCTTGTGTTATGGGTACTAGATGACTGATATACTTAATACATTATACTACATAGATAGATATATTTTTATTATATATAGAAAAACACCCAGAACACCCTGAACAAATATCTGCAGATCGTACAGACATTTGTTCCGAGGCGGGAATCGAACCCGCAACCCCTTGCAGCGCAGGCGGACCTTCGCCCGCTGCGCCACAGAGCTCGTCGATCAGGCACGTCCACAGCTGGACCTGCCTCATGGATCTCAAAGATCACGTAGTTGTTGCCATATTCGCCACGCTGGCCAGGCGGGTTGGAGAGCGCAGTAGAGGATGTTGATACACGCCAAGACCTCGCTGCCCGTCTTCGGAGGAATCCCTTGGCAGACTTTCCTTTGGGAGATGGGCAGCAGCGTCTTTCTGGGTATCAACATCCCGTACTGCGCTCGCCAACCCGCCTGCCAAGCGTGGTGAGTATGGCAACTACCCCTTATGGAGATTCTTGAGGGAGGCTTGTGGTCAGAAGTGGAAGCTTTGCGGCTGATTCATTAAGTCGGCTAAAGGGAATTAGTTCAAGTAGTGCATTTTGAAAGAATAGGTATGTTGTAACGCTGTGGGAATGCTCCGTCCATTTTGTAGATAATTAATGCCCGTATATTCCCACCCTTCAGCGCATTGTTCTTGCTTCTAGTAATTACGTAATTAGATACATGAATCTACGTATCTTGACCAATTACAGGCGGTATGCGCGTAGCTTCTGTACCATGAGAACTGAGAGAAGTTCTGAGATAAATCTATGCTTGGTAATAATCAGGATCACTTACATTTTCTAAATGGTTTACTGATTTTTCTGAGGAATAAAGAAAGTCAACCATATTTTATGTCAATGTAGATATGTCACCAAAATTAAGTTATCAGGTTAGGCTCTGGATAGTGACTGGAAGAAGTGGAGGGAGGCCTTTGCCCAACAATGAGATGATTCGGGCTGACAGTAACAGTAACAGGTGTGTGGCAACAACGCACGAGCTGAGCGAGCATAGCGACCCTGCAGAGGCAGCGACCTGCGAAGTGCCAGAACTAAACTCTACTTGGTGTTTCAGTTTTCCAGACAGGTCTACTGTCATAGGAACAAATACATTTATTGCGTGATTGATCATACCCTTAAATAAATTAATAAAATAATTATCGCTGGACACTACACCATCTGCACTATATACAAACTAAGCAAAGCTGGGAGCCAGGTGATTATTCAACCCAAGAAAAAAATTAAGCTGAATATTTCCCATGTAGATTTCTCGTCGTTCTGGCGTATGGGTAACAAGCATTGGTACGGGGGTACCCACCAGAAAAGGGGCGAAGGGTTCCGAAAACTGCCATTTTTGACCTTTGGTGACCTTTTGAGGTCACAATAACTCCGGTCCCTGTGACCCTAGGGTCACCAAAATCAATCGGTACCCTTCTCTCATTAAGACAGTGCTAACAAAAAAGGTTTCAAGTAAATCGGTCAACGCGTTCGGTTGTAATCTTGTCATGCACAGACAGACATACAGACAGCGATATGCATAATAGGGGGCTTCGCCCCCTAAAATTACTATTTTTAGAATCCTAATCTCCGAATATTATATCCGAACATGAACTCACAACAATAAATCAAATCAAAATCGACAAAAGCTCACACCGTCTTCTGTAATCGGCAAAAAACTCCAATGAACAGTCGACATTTCAACTTGTACTTATTTTTTTGCCAATGATTCATCTCGTACTTACTTACCTATGGTTCCAATGCCATTATTACCTTTGGCCGTATATTCCGAGAAATAGCATCATCGAAAGAAATATACGGTTTTAATGTTTAATTAATCTCGCTTCTCGACATTTTATTCTCAAGTAGTCGCGTTTAAAATCGTGATGTAGCTTCGTGTCTCAATTTTGTGCACTATCTCTTTCGTTGGCTAGTTTATTAATATGTTTCTATCCCTTTCTGGTTTAGACCCACGTATCTTGATTGGAACGTCAACCTGTTTATGTACGTGTCCTTTGAAAGGGTTTATGGCTTGTGTTTCTAACTCACCTGTCTCTTATTGAATGTACTCGAACTAGATCGTAACTTCTACTAATCCATTAGCGTAGCAGAGTAGAAAGATTTTGGGATACTCTTGTTTTTTATGTTACTTTAATAACTGAAAACGTTGTGGCTCATTTCTTGAAATACCTATGTGACCGCTCATTTTCACTTTCACTTTAGAACCCTTCGGTCAAACCGATATATGTATACATATGTACATATATAATGATTTTAAGGAATTTTAATTCATATACATATATAGAACATTCTATGCCGTCTCCATATTACATCCTAATCATATCCTAAACATGACCAACATAGCGTAAAGACACGCTAGTTACTATTTTAACCGACGACAAAACGGAGAAGGTTCTCTACGCATAATTTTATTCTTAAGTATTTCCACGCATGACTTTTTACGAAGTAGTCCGGTAGTAATGTAGTTTTAGTACTTACTGATGAGAGCTTTATGATCTCATTACTATTTTTCTTTATCATTCTATACTGTCCCACTGAATATTCTCCACCTATCCACGGTCTTCAGCCATCTGTACGCATTCCATGTCAAAGTGATTCAGATCATCGCACCACTGCGTTTTGCGGCCGCATCATCTTCTACCTTACTATAAAAATAATTGTTTCAAACAGATGAACTGAGATAAACACTAGCATTGCTGGCAATTCCGTTGGTCACTGGTATCGCTTCTGTTGTTACACATCATAAAGCTAATTAAACTATATATATTTGAGACGTGACGTTTCTAAATTTAAAGCTGTCAACGTAAAGTTAAGTAAACTTGTTTCAATTAATACGGCACCAACCGAATAGTCGTCGAATGTCATTTTAGCCAGTTTTACGCTATATTAATTAGATTTGGCTAGGAAGTGCACTTCCTAACTAAACTTTTATAAAATGGACTAAAACGACATGAACCTATTACGATGGTGCCATTCTAAGATTAAACGGATCAATTTGACCTTTCACTCTAACAGTTCTAAATTAACAGACGTCAAATCTCTAACTTCAATTAGTATGTGTAAAACAGAATCTACGCCATTGTTTGATACTTAAAGAGAGCTAATCGATGGAAAATTAAATTAATTTATTTGTCAGACGTCAAGATCACGTTCATGCCACGACACAGCCAGTGACTGACATGACAAGGCCGAGATAATCACGAAATCAAACTATACCCGTCGTATTATCTCACTGCGATGTTGGTAACCACATACTTTGATGTCTTTAGAAACAAGCCTAATTGCTACGACGTTAACTTATATTTCAGAGCCCGTTTTCAGTAAAGTAATCCTGATGAGCTTAAAATAAATTAATAATTCTAGACAATTCACAATGCATCATGTAGCTAGCCTAAGGGGCCGTCTCCACGAGCGAGGGAATCGCGGCGATGTTATCGTCCGTGCCATGTATTTCTATACACTCTCAAAGGCCGTCTTCACGAGCGAGAGAATCGCGACGAGTCCGCGCTATAAAATCGCCACGATTCCCTCGCTCGTGGCGCCTGTCCCCAAGCTAAGCAGAGCTTGTGTTATAGGTACTAGATGACTGATATACTTCACACCTACTACATACTACTAAGATGGATATTTTTATTATATATAGTAAAACATCCAGAACACCCTGAACAATCCGACACAATTGACACAATTGTTGAATTCCAATTGAATTCCAATCAGACACACACACATAGCGGTCATACTAACACCCCTATTTTCATCGCATTCTCATCGCGATATGGACATGATGTCCCAAACAAGCAAAGCTTTTACTACAGTAATAAGATAACTGATAATATTACTGAATCCTCTCCCAGATGACTAACATAATACTAAGTATATCCTGTCCCAGATGACTAATAGAAAACTGAATCTCGTTTCAAACGTATAAATAAATCCGTAATATTCCAGCCATCGAGGACATACCCTATTGGGTATGTCCTCGATGGCTGGAATTGGAGTGGAAATGTCATTTATTTTGTCTAAACAACATTTCCGCCAAAAATATTTCAAGTACATAGGTCGGCTGTTGGCGCTGTACTGTCAAAGGCGAGAGACAGTTGTCATTAGTGCAAAGCACTAATGTTTCGGAATTCTTATGGCCTTATTTCCCCTCTATTGGATATGAGCTCGATGATTCCAGCTGTCCATCGCATATTCAGAACGCTTGTTGATTTCATCTCTTTGCATTCTTAACGTCAATGGAATGACACCAAGTTGTCCTTTCAACCCAAACCAGTTCTTAGCTCGTTCTATTAATTATATTAACACCTCATTCAGAACGAAAACAAAAGGTTGTTCAAACCAAGTCACTTCACGTCCTCGCTAAGTGTTGAGGTCGACTACAATCTATCAGTGCATTCCGCAGCTTTGATATCAGTCGCATAATTCAGTTATATCTAGGTACACTAGGTTTATATGCCGCCGTAAATTTATTTCACCTGATCTTATTCACCTAAATAATTCATTTAGTATCATCATCATTTTAGCCGTAAAACGTCCACTACTGCACACAAGCAAATGACGATGAATCAGCTATACTGCGAGTACTTATGAATTAAAGTCTTGTTTAAGTTAAAACGTTCCGGTTGTTTCTTGAATGTATTTTTTTCAAACCCGGAAAGTCGTAAACTAAAGTTGTGACTTGGGGAGGTCATAATGATCCTGAAAGCGTTTCAGGTTCGTCAGATTTTATAATACCTACACTTTGTAATGTATTTTATGCGAAATACCCTAAACGTGTTGACTTGACCTTGGTATTTTCTCTGGGTCCACTTGTACAACCTAAATGTAATGCATCATGTTTCATAAGCGCTATAATAAATAGATAATACTGGACGCGCGTTCAAAGACACAAACTCTAGTTTAATAATACCCATTAGCAAAGCTACGAGTATTAAGATTAGAAGTAAATATTAAAAGTAATATTTTTTTGTATATATTTAACCTCTCATGGATCTCCATACTCACCACGCTTGGCAGGCGGGTTGGCGAGCGCAGTACCATTTCAACGGGATGTTAATACACGGAAAGACGCTGCTGCCCATCTTCCGGAGGTATCCCTTAGCAGGCTCCTACTGCATCCACAGGCATGAGAGGAGGGGTAACATTCTACTGCCAGCGCCCAACGGCATATATTTATCATAATAGAAAACACCCTGTATAGAACCTTATTTTTAATCACCTCACCGCAATTAACTTTTAGTTCACTCTACAGACTATTCAAATCGTTCCCAATAAAAATGGTCATTTGAAAAGCTATCTCTGAAAACCTGTATCTTTCACAAGATATCGATCTACAAATGGCCGTCTGGTTCTTCGTACTTCATGATAAATTTATGACAAGGCATAGATCCAACGCTTCCTCATTTCAAAATAAGCTTGACATAATATTGTAACCACCTACGTTGAGCTCATAAGCGATTCGATTATGTCCATATAAGTCGAAAATAATTTACCGATTATAGAATCTAACTCTATTGTCCGTGGTTGTCCTTACATCATCGGATTAACAGATAACGCCCAAGTTCCAGTCACGAGAGACAAGTGATATTGAGACAGAATTGACACATTTTCACGCGCTTTTAACATAGATTTGCGTCAAGTGTTAGCGTTTTATATGAAATTAGTAGGGCCTAACAAAATATGTATTGTTTGAAAGACAATAGTTTGATCGAATGCAATGTCAATGGAACCTATATCTAAGTGTGTAGCTATGGCCTCAATATTTGTGCCAACCAATCTACATCTATACTAATATTATAATGAGGTAAAGTTCGTGAGTTTAAAGATAAAGAAACGTTTATTTTGTCACATTTTTACAATCAAATAAAAAAAAATCATCAATTCGGTTTTAAAACTAGTGACAAAAATGGTCACTACTCAGCATGTGCTGTGGCAGAACGAGTCGTACCACAGCGCTGGTCTTCCGTAGTAACCATAGTTTGTGAGGTTGTAGGGATAATCTCTGGATCTACTGAACCGATTTTCAAAATTCTTTTATTGATAGAAAGCCACAGTATTTGTGAGTGTCATAGGCTATATAAATTACTGCCCAACGAGGTGGGCACCGGGTCAGCTGGTATAATATAAACATCATCACAGCCGTAAGACATCCGCTGCTGGACAAAGGCCTCCCTCATGGACTTGGAGATCCAAGTACTGATCAAGGGGTCGTTGCCATACTCACCACGCTTGGCAGGCGAGCGTAGTTTGGGATTTTTATCCTATCGTCACCCACGGGCAAGGGAGGAGGGGCAACATTCTGCTGCCGGCACCCTACGGCTGATATACAATATAATATTAGACACAAAAGTTTATTACGAGTAGCTTATTACTCTAGCTTCTACAAGCCCTGGTGCCACGAATTCTTCTAAAAACTTGCCTATTGTGTGTTTCTGTTCCAGGGTATGTATTTTTTACACATATTACACATATTTTTTTGACATATAGAGGTATTTAATATATAGTTTCATAAGTAATTATGCCCATATAAGTTGGAAATAATTTATCCATTACCTAGTATAACTCTATTGTCTGTGGTTGTCCTTACATCACCGGATTAACAAGTAATGCCTAGGTTATATTGAGACAGAATTGACACATTTTTACGTGCTTATAACCTGCGAATTAACACAGATTTGCGTCAAGTTTAAGGGAATATTTGCAAGCAGTATTTGAAAGACAATGCCTTGATTGAATACAATACAATGTAAGTAAGACCTGAATTCAAAGTGTGTAGCTCTAAGGCTCACAACTTAACAAGGTGCTTTGAGAGTATGTGCCAACCAATCGCTATCATAATTAAAAGGCTATTTTTTTAACCCTATCCCAGAAACCTTGCATTCATCCCAACCTCGTTTTCGTTACAATGTGTTAGCAAACAGTACACATAATAATCATGCATTATGTGATTCCCTTTCTGTGTTAAATAAAGTATTTATTTAAGTATGTCGAGTCGTATGCCCCCAGAACTCTGGGCAAAAACAACCACTGATTGGGTTCCCAACAACGACGACCACGTAGTAGGCTAGGCGGCGATGGAGGAACGAGATATACTCCTCAGCGAAGATCGGGACCAGAGAGCATATTTCAGTGGAGAGAGGGCAGGGAGGCCTTTGCCCTGCAGTAGGAAGAATTAGGCTCATAAATAAATAATATAGAGGTACATATGTACATACATATATAATAAGTAAGTCGACATAAAACATTATCAGAACTTCTAGATACGCAAAGGTGATAAAGAACCTTCAAACAGTTACTTCAGACAATAATTGTGCAGAATCCTGTAGTATCTTATCTATGGTGCTTAGACATTAACATTAGCCGACCTCTCCTCGTCAGCAAAGGTAAGCCGCTTCTAGCGAGCTTTGTACTTTAGGGCACAGAATAGATACTACTATACGTATTCTAGATCTCTATTTATAGCTCACAGTATAATTGAATTAAGGGGAACTGCTCCGCTATAGGGTTATCTATAATCTCGACAATCAAAGTGGTGTTGCGTCGAAGCCTCTAAGTTCTAAAGATTGGAGTATTGTACGAGTGAGGATGACTGTGATGTTGATTCAGGAAGGAACGTGTTGGTTGCATCAAAGGATACAACTATAGTTAATTCATATTGACGAGCTCTTTGGCTGACCTGGACAAAAATATCTGTATATAAAGCAAACATGCCGTGGAGTGCCAGCAGTAGAATGTTGCTTCTCCTATCTTGGCCATGGATGCAGTAACAATCTGTCAAGGATACCTCCGTACTCGCTCGCCAATCCGCCAGCCAAGCGTGGCGAGTAACAACCCCCTCATAACCTTGTTTAAAGCTGGATGTGGACAGCAGTCTTACGGCTGAGATGATCAGATGATGAAAGCAAACATTTTTTCCGCGGCGGCGATCGAACCTGCAACCTCCTGTATTTCAGCCGGCTATTATACCGCCAGAGCCACGGAGGGCGTCACGTAATTTGAATCTAAGGCTCAGCGCAGACAGAACGGAGCGCAACGGAGAGGATTTTATTGACGCACTTGAAAATAAACTTTAAAATTATTACAATAAAATGCAAAACGCCGCGCGGGGATTCCCGCGTATCTTCGAGGACGCGCGAGCATTTTTTGTCAGGTTCAAGCATTTATGCACTTTATTGCAATAATTTTAAAGTTTATTTTCAAGTGCGTTAATAAAATCCTCTCCGCTGCGCTCCGTTCTGTCTGCGCTGCGCCTAAATATGTACCTAACCACCAATGGTTTTGCGCAGTAGGCCCCGCCAGTCGTGTCTTGTTAGGTTTTCAAAGCAAACCATTATTCAGCTTATTGGGTTCAATTTCGCATAGATCTTTAATGGTTGGAATTAGCTCATTTGCTACAGTTTAAACGGCAGTGATCAACTTCTGTTTAAAGGGTACATTCAGTCGGGCTTAGTAATGATTGGAATTTGATTAGAGCAACTGTATAGTACGCAAGAATAAAAGACGGATGAAAAGAGGTCAATTAAGTAGCAATATTTCCGTGGGGTGCCGGCAGCAGAATGTTACCCCTCCTCTCATGGGTGGGTGCAGTATAAGGTAAGAGCCTGCTAAGGGATACTTCCGGAAGCTGGGCAGCAGCGTCTTTCTATCAACATCTCGTACTGCGCTCGCCAACCCGCCTGCCAAGTGTGGTATGACAACTTCCTCTCATGGAGATCCATGAGGGAGGCCTGTGTTCAGTAGTGGACGTTTTATGGCTAATATGATGATGATAAAATATCAATATGAAACATCGATGACATAACTAAGAAATGAAGAGATGATTTTAAATGTTTATTTAAGAAATCAAATATCTTGTATTATGTGTCTCATCAAGACATCACTTAGCGATTTCCCGTTTAGATAGACATATTAACTCTATAGTGTACGTACACCATAGAAAGTAAAAAAACATAAGGAAGCACACAAATAATTATTACGTTAAGCGTAAGTTTAAAAATTTACGAAACATGTTTTAACTCCTACCAACCAAAACTTAAATTATGCAACATATTTGATTACTTAACAAAATAAACCTGTAATGTGCTTTATCTTTATTAATGTTGTGTATTATCAAATATATTTTTATAGCCTATACAATTAAACCTTAGACGTATCTTCTTCTTCTTCTTCTCAGCCCGGAATCACCCACTGCTGGGTATAGGCCTCCCTGAGTTTTTGCCAGCCTCCTCTGTCCTGTGCATTTCGCATCCAGGTGTGCTCAGCGACATATACGACGTATACGTAACAAAAATAAAACAAACAGAGACATCGTGATTACACAATAATTATTAATTTACATTCTCCACCCTTGAATCTTTTAGGGGCCTATAATTAATCTAAGTAGTCATGAATTCTCAGGGCTGCCACAAAAGATAAATTAGGTCCTGCGCCCAACTCACAAAAGGCTAGAGACACGGCCTTATAACATTCCTATGCAGGTTTGATCAGATTGCAACATAGCAGCCATGATGGTAGAAATTGTTTTGCTACTCGCTCATACTACAACTATTCAGGATTTTGCCTGACTTCGTGCGTTGCAATCTTTTAAGGTAGACCCATTATAAGCTTTTTTTAACACCCCGACAAAAAAGAGTAGTGAAAAAAGAGTGTAGTAAAAAAGTTTGACCGTTATGTGTGTGGCACCGTAGCTTTTAAACGAGTGGACCGATTTGCATGCAGTTTATTTTATTTGAAAGCCGGTTTTCCGGCGCTGATTCTTAAACATGTTTTATCAAAATCGGTTAAGAAGTTTACAAGATATTCGTTTCAGCCGTAAAACGTCCACTACTGAACAAAGGCCTCGCTCATGGACCTCCATGAGGGGTAGTTGCCATACTCACCACGCTTGGCAGGCGGGTTGGCGAGCGCTGTACGGGATGTTGGTACACGGAAAGACGCTGCTGCCCATCTTCCGGAGGTATCCCTTAGCAGGCTCTTACTGCATCCATGGGTATGAGAGGATTCTACTGCCGGCGTGTTTCTACATTTCTACATTCTACAGCGTGGTGAGTATGGTAACTACCCCTCATGAAGATCAATGAGCGAGGCCTGTGTTCAGTAGTGGACGTTTTACGGCTGAAACGATTAAACAATGAACCGAATTGCCTTTTACGTCATTATTCGTCATTATTTAAAGATGTCACTGTTTTATCGCGCGAGCATTTCTACAGTTTTAATAGCAAAGATTTGTATTTTGTATGTTAAAGAATTCACTATTCGAATGCTACATTATTCAGAGTGACATAGGCTATATTTTATCCCCGTATTCCCACAGGAGCGGGAACTACGCGGGTAAAACCGCGGACCTGCGAACCGCTAGTTAATTATAATTGCGTACGACTCTCTTATGTGACGCAGACGAACTTGCGCACGACAGCTAGTTAAATAAAAAAAGGAGATTTACAAAAAGGTTGCTTGGGTATACGTTTGAAAGTACGGGTTCTAACTTCTAATACGGTCAGACCAGAAATTTTTTATTTTCAATTTCATTTTTCATTTCTATATTCAAAGAGTTTCCTATGCAGTAGGTTTGTAAAGTTAACCATTATTTAACAACCAAAGCACTTGTTTTGCAAGTATGAAGAGCTCAGCAAAACAGATCATCATCCAACAATGCGTGTCTGATGTTTAAGTGACGAAAACTAATTCATAATCACCCACTCACATTCAAAGGAGACGAGACGTGGCAAAGATCAGATTATGGTGCAAGGTACCTATTGAAGGCGAGCTTACCTTGACAGCTCTCTAATCTTATTGTCCAAACTGCCGTGGGATGCCGGCAGTAGAATGTTACCCGTCCTCTCATGCCCGTGGATGCAGTAAGAGCCTGCTAAGGGATACATCCGAAAGATGGGCAACAGCGTCAGTGTATCAAAATCCCGTACTCACCAACCCGCCTGCCAAGCGTGGTGAGTATGGCAACTACCCCTCATGGAGATCCATGAGGGAGGCCTGTGTTCAGTAGTGGACGTTTTACAACTGAAATGTTGATGATGATGAATTATTACAGTAAGGACCAGATCCTGGTTTGTTGGCAAAGTTCGAACCAAAGATACCGGCCTTGAATCAATGCATTTTTTTTCTTAGAAAATGCAAGTTCAGTTCTGGATAGCTGTGCTGAAACCAGTGTCCTGCCTAGTGTCTCAATGATCTGTTTTCTTATCTTATTTATTTTACATTTTTTTTTTATTTTATCTGTGGTTATTTCATTTTTTTTGTGTAATTTTTTGTTCTATGGATCATGTGGTCTGAAATAAATGGTTTTTATTCATTTTTATTTAAACCGTGAGGAAACCCGCGGCTTAGTCATTTTCAGACCTATTGAGGTGATCTTTCTTAAATTCTTAAATCTTACAAACTCCCAGGCACTGCAGTTGCGGGCACTGTAATCATCTACCTATAACAGATGTTAAAGGCTTACATAAAAAAGCCGTGTCGGCCGAGTGGTATCTTATCTACCCCCGACTTTCAATCCGAAGGTCGTGGGTTCGATACCGGCCGTGCACCAATGGATTTTTCTTTCTTGAAAAATGTATGTGCACACTTAACACGAGCTTTAACGGTGAAGGAAACATCGTGAGGAAACCCGCGGCTTAGTTAGCTTCAGACGTATTGACCTGTTCTTTCCTCTGAATAATGCTGACTAAGCTGAGAGGATGGTATAGGTGCTGGGCAAGCCTAATCCATCTAACAATGTCCCAGGCACTGCAGCGTCCCGTACAGCATGATTACCAGTTTCTGACGCTGTATAAATCATCTATAACAGATGTTAAGGCCTTACATAAAGTGGGTGATGTGTGTGTAGTGACCAGCATTATTTTTTTTATTGCATAAATGTTGTACCTACAAAAAGTGTAAACATCATCATCATTATCATCTCAGCCTGAGGTAGCTTACTGCTGGGGTTGTTGCAATACCAAGCTTGGCAGGTGGGTTTCCGAGCGCAGTACTGGATATTGATACACGGAAAGACGCTGCTGACCATCTTCCGGCCCCCGTATTATGTATCTAGCGACAGGTTTGCAACAGGCGCAAATGTCGTGATCATCGCTATCAAACGTCAATTTTGATTTAGTTTACAGAAGTTGTTGTAATTCGACACAAAGTTGATTCACGAATTGACGTTTGACAGCGATGATCGTTAAGATATGGGCCAGTTGCAAACCTGTCACAAGATACGTAATCAGCCTGCGGAGGTATCCCTAGCGATGATCGTGAGATATGGGCCAGTTGCAAACCTGTCGCAAGATACGTAATCAGCCTGCGGAGGTATACCTAGCGATGATCGTGAGATATGGGCCAGTTGCAAACCTGTCGCAAGATACGTAATCAGCCTGCGGAGGTATCCCTAGCGATGATCGTGAGATATGGGCCAGTTGCAAACCTGTCGCTAGATACGTAATCAGCCTGCGGAGGTATCCCTTGGCAGATTCGTACTGCAACCACCATCAAGAGAGGAGAGGGCAACATTCTACTGCCGGCACCCCACGGCAGGTTGTATATATAACTTAGTTTCTGTAATCTGTGGTATAACTAAAAAATTCATTTTATGGAATCCGTGCGAGTAAATTCATGAACTTTAAAGCAGCTATTCCACCGTATCAGGTACAGTTAAATTCCTATTTACCTACCTAATGGCAAGAGGAATTCTGTTTGCACAATTGCCTATATTTAGCGGCGCTGTGCAATACGGTAGGCGCCTTCAGGTTGCCTTGCCGGATTCTACGATAGAATGTTAAATGGCCGAAATTAGATGCTCTACTCAAAGATCATTAAAGATGTCAAGACAAAACGTAAT
The DNA here is from genome assembly GCA_963082625.1 of Pasiphila rectangulata. Lineage (NCBI taxonomy): Eukaryota > Metazoa > Arthropoda > Insecta > Lepidoptera > Geometridae > Pasiphila > Pasiphila rectangulata. The sequence goes on along the minus strand of OY720244.1, from coordinate 4,917,269 downwards.
AGAGTAATTATTATTTTTAAAATAAAGATTTTTGCTTGCTGTAGGGTGCCGGCAGTAGAATGTTACCCCTCCTCTCATGCCCATAGATGCAGTAAGAGCTAAGGGATACCTCCGGAAGATGGGCAGCAGCGACTTTCCGTGTATCAACATCCTATACTGCGCTCACCAACCCGCCTGCCAAGCGTGGTGAGTATGGCAACCACCCCTCATGGAGATCCATGAGCGAGGCCTGTGTTCAGTAGTGGACGTTTTACGGCTGAACTGATGAAAGATTTTTGTTTTTTTTTTAAAGGGAGGAAGTTAGGGACGTGTTAGGGAAAGAAGCGACAAGAACAAGATACTATAAGACTTCAGTATTTCTAATTTGAGGTTTCTAGTGTAGTTCCTATCCTAGTATTTTAAGAAATATTACTTGGGTACGTCTTAAGAAGATTTTATACTTGATAGAACGAAAAAAAATTTAATTTTTGACAATAAAGAGGTTTTTGTCTTTTTTTTAGGTCTTTGTTTTTCTTGCTATCTGCCTATGTGGGCATTGGAGCTAGAGTTAGGTATGTGCTTCTCGTCTGGCGTGCATGGTATAGGCTCAATAGCGTATCCATATATTGCTTCAATCAACTCTTTTTAAATTAAATGAGGTCTTGGGGGCTCTTCTCTGTAGCATTCTGAAGGTTGCGGTTTTTTCATGAGATAGTTGGCTAGCTCGTTCGGATGGAGCTCCATTATTTTCTCGTAGGATTCGAGCTTTTTTATTATGTCCTGTTTAACAGTTGGTAGCACAAGGTAGGTTTTTGTCTTGATACAAAGATTATTATTATTTAATTCTTTATTGCACACAATTTACAAAAAACAGTATACAAATGGTGGGCATAATGCCGAAGACATTATCTACCCGCCAACCAAAAAGGTCGAAGACAGAAAGACAGGTGTGCTAACATACACAAAAGAAAAAATAAAAATTATTAAACTAAAAACACACTTTAAATAATAACGATGACGGCATGTAGATAATTAGTAAGTTGGCGTTCTAGGCTATGAGCGACGAAGACTATACTGCGACGTATGTATATTATTTACATACATATAATCGGGTATTTATCGCGTAATTACGTTTATTATTTCCCGACGTTTCGCTTGGATTGCACCAAGCATGGTCCCCGGAAGACCGTCTTCCCGGGACCGGTGCAATCCATCATAATGTATATTAATAATGTGTTGTGATCGCGAAAGTTTAAAAAAGACGTAGGTAACATAATGTTTTAGGCAAGCGGAGAAGTGGTTTGTAGGCTAGCTATCGCGAGAGAAACCATCCGTTTTTGGCTGCAAATTGCAATGGCATAAGTCATTGATTAATTTCGTTTGGTACTCTTAGAACCTACTTACAGCTATAGGAACTTTATTGTAGATAAATATCTACAAAAAATGCAAAAGAAATAATCAGAATATTATAGCTGTGCAGCAGCGTTTTCAATGTAGATACCTAGTATAGGTTATATTATGTGAGCTTTATGTTTGTTTGCTCAATTCTCTCCTATAAGCATGCCTGGAAGAGATTGCTTTCAGCGATTAGGCCGCCTGTTTTATTACCAACTGTTTTTGATGTTTTTTTTTATTTTATTTAAAAGTACTTTTGTGGTTCAACACCACGAAAGTACTGAAAAGTAATAAGGAGCTGTCTATCTATCTCTATGTGTTAACCCTACACAATTATTAAATTAAATTCTAAGTGATTACACCAGTGTAGTATTAGTGATAGATACCTGATTGTCAAACCCTTATGAAAATAAATACTTTTATTATTATTATTTATTTATTATTAATTCGTATTTTATTGGGTGATATTACTTATACCTACCGTTACTTGCTAATCTAGTATTTAGGTTTTAGTTTAGGTAGGAACAACAACCGGATCTTGGCGGTAAAAAAACGAGTGCAAAGTGTTATTTGACGCTGCAAAAACGTAAAAAGGCACAAACTTGCGATACCTAAGCACCTACCTACTATAAACCCATCAGTAGTTTATATTAGCAGTACAGGCTGTTGATACATGGAGCGACGCTGCTGCCCTTCCGGAGGTATCCCTTGACAGATTCTTACTACAACATTCTACTGCGGCACCCCACGGCATACCTACATTACTTAGCTAGGATTTTGACAATTTCATAACAGCTAACCAGAACCACCATGGGCGCTATGGGGTCAACCAAACACCGGCAGTTCACTGCAGACTGATGTAACGCGATAAGATCTAACTGAGCGACAACAAAAGTGGCACATTTTTCTAATAAGGTCATAATAGGTACCTGCATCTAGTTGAATATGCATATTCTATATCTACAGGGTGTAAAAGGACAACTACCGAAAACTTCGGGAGGTCAATGTACTCGTCAATATGAACAACTTTTAATAAGGAACTATATAACATTATAATAATGCAACATAGGCATATAACATGGCAACGTGGGGTGCCGGCAGTAGAATATTGCCCCTCCTATCTAGCCCATGGATGCAGTAAGAACCTACTAAGGGATACCTCCGGAAGATGGGCAGCAGCGACTTTTCGTGTATCAACAACCCTTACTGCGCTCGCCAGCCCGTCTGCCAAGCGTGGCGAGTATGGCAACAAACCCTCTTTGACCAGTACGTAGTGATCCATGAGGGAGGCCTTTAACCAGGAGTGGACGTCTTACGGCTGAGATGATGATGATGAATGCAACATGGTAGAATAACCTAGGTAAAGATAGGTAGAAAATTACTTTGCTAAGTGCTATTTACAAGTTTTATTATGTTTATTAAAATGATGTCAAGCCACGATAATTTCAATTCAGTGAAAATACCTTTTACCATCTTTCACATACCTACTCCTACTTTAGAAAAGGTCAACTACCTTAATCGTTTACGCCTTTACGGTACAAATACATGTGAAAAGATGTCTTTGTAGGCTAAGATTTATTAAAATGTTTGTTTGTAGGTAGCTGCAAGACTTGAGTTCCTTCCACGTCCTACCTACATAATGTAAATACAACAGGTACAAGCATACAAGGCATAGGCATACAAGCAAGCAAGATACGTGGAATATAAATTATATTCTACGAATCTGTGCACACAATTAACTTACTAGGGTCCTAGTTCATAAATAGGTAGTGCCTATGCTTGTACCTGTACATACATGCACATTATTCATTGTATATTGGAAATTAATTGTGAAGGTAGTAACCATAAGTATTATCAAGGTGTGTTTGGTGTTTTCTCTATTCATTCAACTCACAATCTTATTCATTCTACCAATTCGAAGAAAACTTTTTTAATTCAACAAGGTTGTAGGTACTTACAATAAGGTTGTATAGCGGTCCACCTGCTAAGATCTCTGGGAGTCTGCGTCGGTCGGCCCTAGGAATGCGACACCTGCTCACACCACTTCACAATCACAATCCAACACAACTAGTTATAAAGAACTCCAAGTTCTCACATAAAATAACACATTTTTCTAAGATAACACTGTCGTAATAAGTTTCGCGTTAGGAAAATTCAAACCGACGCGTGCAACCAGCAACGAAGCGAACGGAGAACAAACTTTTTGACGTTTGGAGGGTGGGGGTTGGTTGGTGGGCGGAGCGAACTAGTGATGTCACATCGACGCAGCGCGCCCGACTACGGACGATGGTGCTGCCACACCTGTCAAAGTGAGATAATGTGGAAACTTTTAAGTAATGCTTTGCTCTGTGTCTAACCAGAACATTGTTGCAATGAAGGGAAGGAACCTGTTGAATATCGTACAACATTCGGATTGCTCAACACTTGATTCAAAATACCTATTATGGGCGCAGGCAAGCATTAAGAGATGATAATATTGACCCGTTATTAAAATATGGGATTATCGGGTATTTATCGCGTAATTACCTTTATTTTATTCCCGACGTTTCGACCGGATTGCACCTGGTCGTGGTCGCGGGGAGACTCAATATGAACAACTGGTGCAATCCGGTCGAAACGTCGGGAATAAAATAAAGGTAATTACGCGATAAATACCCGATAATCCCATATTTTAATAATGTGTTGTGATCGCGAAAGTTTAAAAAAGAATATTGACCCGGTTATTAGGTTTTTGGGTAATTCTATATCGGATGTAGGAATTACTTTATAATTAAATATTGAAAGGTGGGAAACATAAAATAAGTGCCAAAAAAAATATATTTATGTAATATCCTGGTAAAAAGCAATGTAGGTAATATTAGGTTTGGCCAAAGCGCTTTTAATAAAAACAGTAGTCCAAGACTGTCGTAAGGGTAACGAATCTGTGTTACCCTAACTCCGTGTGGTGGGTACCTATAGGCTATGGATGATGATGATAATGACAGTGTTGAAACCGTATTATTTACTCACCTAGGTTATTTGTTAAAAGTAGGATAATATTTTATATTCTGACTATTTATTTATTTAATATTCTGGCACAAATAACAATGTATAGAGGAGGACTTAATGCTAATAGTATGTTCTACCAGACAACCTGGGCATGCAAAAAAAATGTAGCAAGAACAAGGGAGTAACCATCTTAGTAAGAACTCAGCACATCTAGTAAGATGTGCTGAGTTCTTACTAAGATGGTGATTATTACTAAGATGAAGTCATTAGGTCTTTTAAAATCGAAAACAGAAGGCAGAGAATCCTAAGACTGCGTCGCTCACATGTCGAAAGCCATTTGAGCTTGCCTCTGTATTCCGAAACATGGTCGTATTTACGGATTCGAATTCGTCTATGGTCAGCGTTCCAAGTAAGGTCAAGGGCACACACGTCGCCATAGTCAAAAATCTACCTTATTACATATACTTATTTTACTAATGGCGTGTCTGACTAATTGACTATTGCTTCTTGTAAGTCCAGTTTTGTACAGACTGTATAATTTTGTTCGCCATAACTACTTAACACCTATGTTAGTGCAACAGTCGAAAACAAAGATATTATGTATTTCTTGTGCCACTTTACGGTCCTGTGCTAGCCATATCTATTCACTGGAAATCGTATGCCTATCTTGCTACTGAACACCGACATGTCTGTGCCCAAAATTATTATTGAGAAAATTCAATTGAGAAGAATTTTCAGAAAATTATGGTCTGCTTCCATGCTTTCTTAGAACCTACGTGTATAATAATAATAATATAATGATAAAAGTATTTATTTTCATAAGGGTTTGACAATCAGGTATCACTAATACTATACTGGTGTAATCACTTTGATTTTTTAAGGTTTAAGTAGGTGCTAGGATGTACCTTTGTATGGTAGGTAACTTAAAATTTCATACCGTCTACTCTGTTTGTTAGTAAGCAGAAGTAGAGTGTATAGATTTTACAAACCTGTCTGGTTTGTTGGTTGGTAAATTAGATTTCTAGGAATAAAAACTACAGTTTTAAATTAATAGGTAAGTGTTTAATTTCCTTACGAACGTGCCTTACAAATTAAACAGTAACGTGTTTCGCATTAAAAATAATTAGGAGATATTGCTTTATGACGAAGAAAAACATAAATTGCGAATTTTATAGAAAACGTTGCCTATAACTACGTAATTACAAGTGTATGGCACTTACTATATTACAAAATATACAAGGATTTACACTAGGAATTCAATTAGACTAATATCACTTTATTTTAGTAGTAGAAATAATTTTGTAGCAGGATTGTTGCGAAGTTAACCAGCATCAAAGTGAGGCCAAATGTGTCTGGAACAAAATAAATCATCATCATCATCATCATCATTTCAGCCGTAGGACGTCCACTGCTGGACAAAGGCCTCCCTCATTGATCTCCAAGTACTGCGGTTGGAAGCCGTCTGCATCCACCGCCGACCAGCAGTTCTCACCAAGTCGTCTGCCCATCTTGTAGGTGGACGTCCTACGCTGCGCTTGCCGATCCGTGGCCTCCATTCGAGAACTTTGCTGCCCCATCGGCCGTCAGTTCTGCGCGCTATATGGCCTGCCCATTGCCACTTCAACGTGCTAATCCGTTTGGCTATGTCGGTGACCCGAGTTCTCCTACGTATCTCCTCATTTCTGATTCGATCCCGTAGTGAAACCCCGAGCATAGCCCTCTCCATAGCTCGTTGAGCGACTCTGAGCTTGTTCATAAGGCCAATAGTGAAGGACCACGTCTCGGTTCCATATGTCATCACTGGTAACACACACTGGTTGTAGACTTTCGTCTTAAGGCACTGAGGTATGTTGGACGAAAAGACGTTGCGAAGTTTCCCAAACGCTGCCCATCCGAGTTGGATTCGACGATTGACCTCTTTCTCGAAGTTGGACCTACCTAATTGGACTGTTTGTCCTAGGTATACGTACGCGTCGACAACTTCAAGAGCCGAGTTCTCAACCATAACTGGGGCAGGCACGACATGGACATTTGACATGATTTTCGTCTTGTCCATGTTCATTTTAAGGCCTACCCGCTGGGAGACTCGATTGAGGCCTTCGAGCATCGTGCTGAGCTCTTCCATCGACTTTGCCATGACCACAATATCGTCGGCAAATCGAAGGTGAGTGATGTATTCGCCGTTAATATTGATGCCCAGCCCTTTCCATTCCAGGAGCTTGAAGGCATCTTCCAAAGCGGTCGTAAACAGTTTCGGAGAGATTACGTCTCCCTGTCTTACGCCTCTTTTTAAGGGAATCGCCTTCGAGCTCTGTTCTTGTACTCGGACTGACATAGTGGCGTTTGTATACAAACACTTCAACACTTCGATGTACCGATAGTCAATTCGGCATCGTTGGAGAGACTCAAGCACCGCCCATGTTTCGATCGAATCGAAGGCTTTCTCATAGTCCACAAACGCAAGACATAGCGGCAAGTTATACTCTTCGGTCTTCTGTATGACTTGCCGCAGCGTATGTATGTGGTCTATGGTACTGTAGCCTTTTCGGAACCCGGCTTGTTCGGGAGGCTGGAAGTCATCAAACCTGCGTTCGAGACGGTTCGCGATGACCCTTGAAAACAGCTTATAAACATGGCTCAACAGCGAGATGGGTCTGTAATTCTTAAGTAAGGTTTTGTCACCTTTCTTGAAGAACAGAACCACCACGCCCTTGTTCCATGCTTTTGGCGTCGTACCTTCAAGCAAGGCGGAATTAAATAGCTTCTGAAGGACTTTAAGTACCGGTGATCCACCCGCTTTCAGAAGCACACAAAATATAATAGAACAAAATAAATAATTATAATAAATAGACCAAAGACAGATAACAAAACCGTTTTGATGTTTAGAGTTTTTACAGTAAATTTTTATACGATGATAACTCAAGCAGACAATTTTATTTGAATGAAATTTAAAATATAACGAGATCACGCCAATAGAAATCTATTTTAAGGGGTTTTTAATAAGACACCACGTATCAAAAACTCTAAAGACAATTAATTGTTTTTAAGAAATGCGGGTTTCGTCGACTTTTTTGTTCAAGGATAACTTTTGAATTAACGATTTTATTTTGATTGAAGTTAGTTTTAAAAGGGTTCCAATCTAGTTCAAATCACTACTTAAAATCAATTTCAAATGAGAACATAATTGAAAAAAATAAATCTCGCCTATTCTAGTTCGGGGCGAACAACAAGTATAACAGAGACAAAACGAAAACACAAAATTTTATTTAAAAAAATTATAGCTTTTTACGTATAAAATAAAATTATTGGTAGGCACATTGTTATTTTAAAGCCGAAACGTGTCGAATATTTTAGTTAGTTTTTAAAATACAGGATTTTATCGCGTACCTTATTTATTCTGATTTGATATTTACAATGTTTCGACCAGATTGCACCTAGTCATGGTCGCGGGAGGACTGAGTCCTTCCGCAAATTCTGTATTTTAAAACTAATATTATGTTAACAAATCGCGAAAGTTTAACAAGTGTCGAATATTGCTTTGACGTTATAGTCTAAATATATAAATGTGAGTAAATCCCGTGTTAAAAACAAAATTTAAATATTTTGTATAATAATTACTTATGTTCTATTTAGACTTACTCATAGAATTTGAAGCTTTATCTTCAACAGGAGGTGATCGGTACTCATCACTAGATTCCAGAAACTGGAAGATTGCCTTAAAACCAGTCCCATCTAGTCGATCGTTAGACCTGAACGTGACTTTGAAGAAGTTTCTCTCAGATTCCACGTGAAATTCTTTCATCTGGCCGCAATATCTTCCATATCTATTGTCCTCAGTCATATAGTTTGAAAATTCGACATAATCACTAGCGGATACTGCCTCGCATCTGAAACGAAATAAAATGGATTTACTTTTGTTACTAACCTGAGAAATACTTAAAAATAGATATTCTAAGGAATATGTATTGTGATGTGGTAATTTAATGTAGTCGTTATAATGGTGCACAGATCATCAATTAAACCCACCCAGGTACCTTAACAAAAATTACTATGTAATAGTTATAACATAATCTACACCACAGTGAGAGTGGCGTATAACCTCTTTGTTATGTGGCTTATAGATGAATGTATTAATAAATGAGTATGTTATCATTCTATCAGAGCGTAAGACGTGGCTGCACTAAATAAAAAACTGACTGAAGTGAAATTATACTCATAAATCGGGAACTTGATTATGTGAGCAGCTATATATATTTAAATAAATAAATAATAATAGTCTGTCTCCGTGTCTAGCGTATATTTAACACAACCGTATCACAAAATACCAATTTAAAAAAAATGTCTGCCTCCAAAACGGCTGAACCGATTTCGACAGGACTTGGATTGACAGTCCCATTAAAATTGCTGATGTTCTAAGAAGTAACTTAGGCTTCTGACATTTTAGAAAAGTAATTGGGGTTGTGCGCAAAAAAAACGAGGGCAAAGTCGCTGAAATCATCGTGTAAGTAATAAGTTGAACCAATGCTTACGGTAAAACTCCTTCAATGTCGAAACTCGTGAAATGCAGATGAACTTTCTCGGTCTCTCCGCCATGGAAGAAGTACGTGCATTCTGTGTCACGAGGATATGGTCCGGGGGAGTTTGGGGAGGCGAAGGTGCCGTTGCGCGCTTCACTACTATTATACACGAACGCGCATGGAAACTCTTTCAGTTGTCTCCCTGATGATATTCCGAAATCTGAAAAAATATAAAAGTTTCCGGTTTAGTGTCGGACCATAGACTAGATTTTTTTTCATAAAGCTAGCAAGAAAGTCAAATGTAAATTCTAGATTTATTTTTGTACGCACTATCCAAATTTTAGTTATAAATAAATTGGACATCTTCAAACACCAAGGAACTTTTGCCTTTTTATTTGTAATTTAACTTGAGAATCGTGATTTGTTTTTTTTTTAATTATTAACAAACCATCTTTTATCGAAAGAGGTATTCAAACGCTTCTTTCTTCAATAATTTCAGTTTCGTATTTTTCGGGAGACTTTCTTAAAATAAGTACTTACTTTCTACGAATGAGTATGATATTTTAAATCCTCTTGAGTATCTCGATGACTGCGTTCCCCTGAATTCTAGCATGAGTTTGGGTCCATTTGACATAATGGGTTTGGGCAGATTGATCCCGCAAAACGTCTCCACTTTCTCCAGTCGTCCATCAACGTTGACAAAGGCTTGCAGCGAATCTATGTTCGTACAGCTGAAATAAAAAACACAATAGTTTAAAAAAATGATTATTTTTTCAGTAATATATTTTTTTTAACAACTAATAGGCAAACTAAGTCTATGGTAGGTATACGTCTGTTAAATTGATAAATTATAATATTTTATTTTTATTTTTTTATTTTTCAGCCGTTATTATCCCACTGCAGGGCAAAGGCCTCCCTTCCCTTCTTCCACTCCTCGCGATTTAACGCTGCTACAGGCCAAGATCTTAAATAAAAATAAATAAAAACTTTATTTTCAGAACAAATCATATTAAACAAAGAAATACATTGGAAGCGATGATTCCTGCAATAGTTTAATATTATATTAAACTGTGACGCAGTTACCAACGCCCACCTCAAGACCAGGTGGAGCGGTTATGTTCTTAAAAATTGTATTTTAAACTATTCTAGAATAATATATTTTAAAATAAGAATACAAATGAATAATATTTTACTATTTATAAAATTTCTAGTGACTATAAACGAATTAAGCTGGGCATTATTTTATGGGCTTGTTTTTTGGCAAATGTAAGTGTGTGTGTGTGAGTGAGAGAGTGTGTGTGAGTGTGTGTGTGTGTGTGTTGGTGTATGTGCATGTGTTTGCCTGCGTATGTTAGTATACGTGTGTGTTACGCTTGATGATGGCAGTGAGCCGTGTTTTATTTTATTTCATAATTGTAATTTTGAGGGGAATGGGCGTCTAGTTCATCGCGCCATCTTCTTCTAGGTCTTCCACGTCTTCGGCTTGCGTTAGGTGGAATCCACTCCGTAGTAAGCTTTGCCCATAATTCGTTTGACATGCGGCAGACATGTCCGGCCCAGTTCCACTTCAAGCTAGCGGCTTTATGACCAACATCAACGATTTGTGTTTTGAAGCGCAGTATACTGTTCCGCACGCGGTCTGACAGTTTCACTCAATTATAATAAAAATATAATATAGCCACCGCGGCTCAGTTGTTCTAATACGCCGACTGCTTCTACAAATAGGTAGTAGACACCACAATACGCAAGGTAGCTGGTTCGAAAAGAAGAAGCTGCTGAAAAGTATGTATTTACAACAAAATTTAATAAAGTAGTTATTATAATAATCATCTGGTTTCCATAGTACAAACATAGCTTAGATTGGGACTAATTAGATGGTGTTGTTTAAAGTGCATTATTTTATTTTATATAAATACATAAATATTTTTGTTGTATTTTCATGGTAACAAAACTAAATTAAGTTTTGCTTAAGCCAGATATTATCAGGGTACAAGAAATTCAAAGATAATGAGCGTACCTATTGTCTGGACCTGCTTTTCTTTCTTCACAAAGCTATTTCATAACTGTTATACCTTAACGTGTAACAGAAGTTTTTTTTTATAAATACTACTTACTCCGAAGATCCATCTGGGGATTTATACATGTAGAAGTCTTGAAATATAAGCCTAACTCGCTCTTTCCCCCTTCCGAAAAACTCATAGTGGCAATGAGTGTTTGCTGGGTACGGCGCTGGATAATGCGGAGAAGATAGTGTGCCATGTTTTGTAGCATCACTGCTGAATTCCTGATGGCACGAAGATGCTGGAACAAGCGAGAAAAGTTATGTTAGAAAACAATTTACTACGCTGTTATAGCTTGCTATTTAAATATATTTGTACCGAAAGCAGATTTACCTAGTTTCAGATTTCATCCGGTAAGGGATGGGTATATTAATAAATTAGTCTTATACCATATACCTACTTATTCTACTCTTTGTCTTATACCTTGGTACGCTCACGCTGACACAAATTCAAACGCTCAGCGATCAATAGACAAGGCGCATGCGCTAAGAGCCTCACATAAGCTGGCAAAAGTTAAATTTTGTCACTGCGTTTTAAGCTTAACGGAGGTTAATCATTATAAAAATTAATAATTGGCAGGTATATATATTTGAGTCAGTAGTCATTGTGTTATGTTAGAACTAACTTATAATTTTGATATTATCATCGGAACTATTTACTTTGTTATACGAATCCCTCAGAACAAGTATGACGAATCCGGATTTTCCCAACACTATAAACTTACGTCAATATTGTCATTGTCAAAATTACACGTTTGTATCCCGTGAGGCCATGTGTTAGATAAAATTGGTACCTGTTTGTTTTGTTTGTTTGTTGATGTTGATTGTTTAGTTGTGTTTGTTTACAAATGTTTTGATAAAATATTATTAAAATGATTCATGACATGAGATTACATGCGTTTCAGGAACGAAACCCTCCCAAATTTTAAGTCGGTGATGTAAGTGAATAATCCTACGCAATACCTACGCAGCAGGAACGCCAAAATGTCTGAGAGTACGCCGTTCTTCGTGGATAGAGCGAAGGGGGGAAGAGCAAACTGCAAAGGATGCAAGGGCAACTGTCCCAGTGGCGAACTACGCTTAGCAAAAGTAACGCCCAGTCCATACGGTGAAAATCAGACCATGAAGTCCTGGCATCATGTAGATTGCTTCATGAATGCCCTCCTCAAGCAAAGACCAGCTACTAAGCGAGTCGACTCTATAGATGACATCGGAAACTGGGAAACTTTATCCAAAGAAGATCAAGAGTTTTTATTGAAAAAACTAAATGAAACCGAGAAACTGTATGAAGATAAAAACAGTGGCAAATACAAAGCAAAGGTGTTAGTAAACGAATCTAAACCAAAAAGCCCTGTTTCCTCCCCAGCCAGCAAAGATGGTAAGAATGATGTAAAAGTTGAACCAACTGATGATAATAACTTCTCTACCTTTTCCAAACTTTGTAAGAAAATTTCAAAAGTAGATGCATACACAGAGAAAACAGCTACGGTCAACAATTTCTTTAGAAAAGGTACCGGTGATACCTTCAAAGGAGATCTAGCGTTATGGTGTAAGTTACTGCTGCCCCAAGTAACTAAAAGAGTTTACAATCTTAAAAGCAAACAGCTTGTTAAATTATTCTCAAGGATCTTCAACACTGACCATGATGACATGCTCACACATTTAGAACAAGGCGACATAGCCGCTACAATCCAACATTTCTTTCCCAAAGCTAAACTTGTTGTTCCCGCTTCTGAAAGTACACTAACAATACATAACATAGAAGATTTTCTAGAAGACCTTTCAAAACTGACAAGAGAAGAGGAACAGATATACCATTTTAAAAAGATAGTTAAGAAATGCACTCAAGATGACCTAAAAATGCTAATTAGACTGATAAAAGGTGATCTCAGGATAAATGCTGGACCTAAACATATCCTTGAAGGTGTTCACCCTGATGCTTACACAGCTTTCCAAACATCCCGGGATCTGAATATGGTTTTAGACAGAGTTTTGTCGGACAGCAGTGGAGTTAAACACAGAGATGTTAATCAGAAGAGTGTAGAAGCAAAGGTAACCCTTATGACACCAGTACTTCCTATGTTGGCCGAAGCTTGCAAATCGGTTGAAATGGCTATGAAAAAATGTCCCAATGGCATGTTCTCAGAAATCAAATATGATGGTGAAAGGGTTCAAGTACACAAAAAAGGTAGTGAGTTCAAATATTTCTCCCGTGCACTTAAACCTGTTATGGCTCACAAAGTCAGCCGGTTCAAAGACTTCTTGCCCCAAGCGTTTCCTAAAGGAGTGGACATGATCCTAGATGCAGAGGTTTTGATGGTTGATGTTAATACTGGAAAGCCTTTGCCGTTCGGTACTCTAGGTATCCATAAGAAGACAGAATTCAAAGGTGCAGAAGTCTGCTTGTATGTGTTTGACTGCTTGTACTATAATGGGAAGGTGCTAGTTGATGTGCCTATTAGAAAGAGGAGAAAGATACTTCATGAGCACATGGTGGAAGTGACGAACCATGTTATGTTCTCAGAGCAGCAACTGATTCAAAAACCAGCTGATTTGGCTAAAATGATTGCAAAGGTGAGTGGTCTCTCAGATATTTTTTGCACTAATTCAAGCCCGCCAAATGTGGAGGATATGCAACTTAATGGGTATGTAAGTTAAGAAAAAAGTGAGAACTTTGCCCAGCAGTGGGACAAAACAAAAAAAAAATCAATAACCAACAACAAACCAAAATAAAAATCTGTTTTGAGAAAAATATATGTACCAATATTAAGAAATTTATAAAAGAAAACAGTTTTATCACTTTGGGAAGGATAGGATTTTAATGAATTTGGTACTAGGTTAAGATTACAGGTGACAATGCATGTGAAGATAGGTAAGGTAAAACAATGTAACATATGCATTAGGAAAAATCCGATGGCTCGATGGGTCAGCGATATTCGCCAGGTCGCGGGACATTGCTGACTTTGCTCATCACAGAACCGGCTTATGTGGCGTATGCAGAGGGAGGCCTACATCCAACAGCCCAAAACTTAGGCTTAGGTCAATGATGATGATGATAAATAATTCTTTAATAAAAAAAAAAACTGACCTCAAATGATCCAATCTTTTTTATCATTTGATTTATCATGGATCCAATAAAGAGTTAATCTATCTATTATAATTATGTCATAGGATGATTTTTGATAATTAATTATCGCGAGAATTCTAGACATTTTGCGAAAACACGGATAATTAGACAATTGTGATTACATTTAAACATAATAACCTACTGCCTGTCCATCTCGGTTCTGTCACAGGCAGTGTCTTCAGATGGTTATATAAAAAAAAACCTAATAATCTACTGTCTGTCCATCTCGGTTATGTCACAGGCAGTGTTTTCGGATGGTTGCATAATTACATTGTCTAAATGTCCGTGTTTTCGCAAAATCTCAAATCATCCTACAACATATGTACATATCTTATCCCAAGTGAAACATCCTTCTTTTTGAAGTTGGTTGCATAAAATGAACATTGTTTAGTTTCATGATAATAATGAATTAACTACATATTCCAGGTTCTTCAACTGGGATTGGAAGGCTTAGTTTTGAAGGACTTGGAGTCCACATACGAGCCTGGTAAAAGGCACTGGCTGAAAGTAAAGAAAGATTATCTGTTCGACGGCGCCATGGCAGACACTGCCGATCTCGTTGTTTTAGGAGCTTGGTTTGGTAAGTTCATCATCTCAGCTATAACACGTCCACTGCTGGACAAGGGCCGATCTTGGATCACTATGTACTGATCATGAGGGGTTGTTGCCATACTCGCCACTCTTGGCAGGCGGGTTGGCGAGAGCATCTTTCTTACTGCATCCACAAATATATATGATTTTTTTTTTATTTGCCAGAAGTAACAGAAGAGGGGCAAAATTTACTGCTGGCACCCCACTGCAGGTTTGGTAAATTAAATCTGCACTATTAGTAAAATTTGTGGATGCAAAAGGCCCAGATAAGAACTGTTTCGTGTTTAGGAAAGGAGGCTTATGCCCAGCAGTGGGCAAGCTGACAATGATGATGATTAATGAGATTTACATGAGTTTGTGCCATGCGGTGGCAGTAGAAGCTTGCCTCTTCTCTTGCCCGTGGATGTAGTAAGAAACAGCCAAGGGATAACTCCGGAAGTTTAGCATTCTGTCCGTGTATTAACATCCCTTACTGCGCTCGCCAACCCGCCTGCCAAGCGTGGCGAGTATGGCAACACTCCCCTCATGATCTTGGAGGTCTATGAGGGAGGCCTGTGTCCAGCCGTGGACGTGAACAGCACCTAAGGCTATAATAAGAAATAAGAAAGTTTATTTTGCGTCACAAAATATAAAACAATACAACATCATCATCATCACAGCCGTAAGACATCCACTGCTGGACATAGGCCTCCCTCATTGACTAAGATCCAAGTACTGATCATGAGGGGTTGTTGCCGCACTCACCACGCTTTGCAGGCGGGCTGGCGAGCGCAGTACGGGATGTTGATACACAGAAAGACGCTGTCTTCCGGAGATATCCCTAAGCAGATTCTTACTGCATCCGGCAATTCTACTGCCCGTTCCCCACAGTACGGTAATACAAACACACAACATAATTAGGAATACTAACAAAAAAACAGTTGTCACTTAGCTATAGTTACAGTAAGGCTAGACTAGATAATACTATAACGTTGGTCTTGTCTTGTCTTTTTATGTTATTTTAGGCTTTTTGTGTTTGGTTTTACACAATTTCGCCAGTGTCAAGTTATTTAATCATTTTGAAATATATTTTATTAAAATTTTACAACAAATCACTCAAAGTCAAGGTCATGACATTTCTAATGAATCATCATTCCAGCCGTAAAAAGACCACTGCTGAACAGGCCTCCCTCATGGATCTCCATGAGGGGTAGTTGCCATACTCACCACGCTTGGCAGGCGGGTTGGTGAGCGCAGTATGGGATGTTGATACACGGATAGACGCTGCTGCCCATCTTCCGGAGGTATCCCTTAGCAGGCTCTTACTGCATCCACGGGCATGAGAGGAGGGGTAACATTCTACTGCCGGCACCTGGCTCTAATGAATGTTCATTCTGAATTTTAGGTACAGGCAAAAAGGGCGGCATGATGTCTGTCTTCCTCATGGGCTGCCTCGACAAACGTCGCGGCAAATGGGTGACCGTCACCAAAGTGCACACGGGACACGACGATTCCACTCTAGAAAGGTTGCAGAAAGAGCTAAGTCCCCTAATGGCGAAGATATCCCAGGATTACGACAAGGTGCCGCCGTGGTTGGATTGTAATAAGGGAATGGTGCCGGATTACGTCGCCAAGGATCCAAAGGAGCAGCCGGTTTGGGAAATAACAGGTAATTGTGATGTAACTGACGGGGTAAGAATCTGCCAAGGGATACCTCCGGAGGATGAGCAGTAGCGTCTTTCCGTGTATCAGCATCCCGTACTGCGCTCGCCAACCCGCCTGCCAAGCGTGGTGAGTGTGGAAACAGCCCTCTCATGATCTTGGAGATTATTATAATTATTATTTTGGATTTAGATTTTCATCAGCTCGGCACTGATAGGGCCGGAATTTATCTAAAACGCACGGGCCTAAGCCAAGTGCGCATTAGTTGTGTTTCTAGATGCACCATGGTTAGAAGACTGTGGTGCGTCAATGGAAACATCAGTTTGCAAAAACTTTCTAACAATCCTACACGTGTTGAGGATAACTGCTTTCTGTAACAGAGCGAATGTGTGTTTAGGCAGGTCTAGTTGGGCGAGTGACTGGAATAGTTGTTTAGGTATTACTCCCGTTGTAGAAAGTACAATCGGGATTATTGTCACTTTATCTAAACTCCACATTCTGGTAATTTCATTTTTTAGGTCTATGTACTTCGTAAATTTTTCAGCTATGGTTTTTTGCAAATTGTGTGTGTTGGGGATGGCTATGTCTATGAGTAGTGCTGTTTTATTAACTTTGTCTATAAGTGTCAAATCTGGTCTATTGTAGTGAATAGTTTTGTCTGTGAGGATGGCTCTATCGAAATAGAGTTTATGTGTAGAACTTTCCAGCACGGTATCGGGGGTGTATTTGTAATAAGGTGTTGGTCTTGCAGGTGTTTCTATCAGATTATATTTGGTCGCCATGCGTTGGTGTATAATATTGGCGACCTGGTCATGCCTGTACTTATAATCTGTTTGTACAATAGATTTACAAGCCCCGGTAATATGCTGGATAGTTTCTGAAGCCTGGTTGCAGCGCCTACATAAGTCAGTAGCTAAAGTGGGTAGTTTTATGATGTGCTTTTGGTAGTTACGAGTCTCTATTATTTGATCCTGTATGGCAATCATGAACCCTTCCGTCTCCGGGAAGAGTTCCCCTCGATGGAGCCACTCGTTCGACGCCTGGATGTCGACGGTGGGGTGGCTCAAATCGTGGCGATGTCTCCCATGTAGAGATTTAAGGGACCACTCGGATATTAATTTCTGTCTGTCTGTAAGTTCTTCATTTCTTTGTTTGTTGCGGTCCTGTAAATTAAGAGGTGTGAGTCTCTGATCTAACTCAACTACTGACCTATGAAGAGTTGATGTTTCTGTTTTGCTGTGAAAATATGTCCGAAGTGTCATTACCTGTCTATTGTGCAGATTTGGGATGTTGACAATACCATTATTATTATTTTTTTTTTATTCACACAGCATCATCTAGCCCCAAGCTAAGCAGAGCTTGTGTTATGGGTACTAGATGACTGATATACTTAATATAATAAACTACATAGATAGATATTTTTATTATACATAGAAAAACACCCAGAACACCCTGAACAAATATCTGCAGATCATACAGACATCACTGTTATGATTAAGTAATTAGAACTAGTATGATGTGTGTCTGTTATTGATGTTTATTTCTCCAAGCCAAAATGTGTGGCAACACGCTGTAACTGTCGACACTAGACAAACCTTGTATGGTTTAAAGTGTCGTATATATATAAGATTAAAATAAGTTTTTTTTTGA
This sequence comes from Pasiphila rectangulata, assembly GCA_963082625.1. Lineage (NCBI taxonomy): Eukaryota > Metazoa > Arthropoda > Insecta > Lepidoptera > Geometridae > Pasiphila > Pasiphila rectangulata. The sequence goes on along the minus strand of OY720244.1, from coordinate 4,899,322 downwards.
TAAATAAATAAAATAAAAAAATAAAATTTGTCCCGAGGCGGGAATCGAACCCGCAACCCCTTGCGTCGCAGGCGGACCTTCGCCCGCTGCGCCACAGAGCTCGTCAAATTAATGCCTATGTCCGGCAGTGGACGTGGAAACAGTGCTAAGGCCTAAAATTATGATGATGATGATGATTCCCAATGTGCGACGGTGTGACTCATTGTAGACAATTTTTGAAATTCCCGAGTTACATTGTTTATAGTTTGTTTTACACGTTAGGAACGCTAAATTTTAAATCATCTTGCAATTCCCTACTCTTATCACGTGGGGACTTTAACTCGAATTTCGCTTAAATACCATAATTTTAAATAAACTAAATTAATAAAATAATAAAATGTCCTGTTAAAAACCTATCAAAGAAACATAATCAAACCAACTCCTTATGTTTGCAATAATGTTAAAAAATATGAGCAAAAGTTAACCCATCCTATGGTTTACTAACCGTAATATTGTTAATTTAGTTATAAAAAAACATTGTTCTCTTATGTGATGTCTTTTTGAGGATAAATTATTTAATAAATATAATACGGCTTTCACCACGTACCTAACTTATTATCATCTTGCTGATAAGTTACGTGGTGAAAGCCGTCTTATATTTATTAAATGATGTCAAGCTACGATAATTTCAATTCATGATGAATTATATTTTAAATTAATACGGATGGAATATGGGTATTTGAGAAATATCAAAGCTGGATATAGTTACAGCATTCCACTCGGTTCTAAAAACATGCGATTAGTTAAGAGCTTGACCTGCTTGATTCTAGATCGACCAAGACATATCGCACCTCCAGTCGTAGACTGACTCAATTCAAAATTTGTATGAATTAAGTTAAGTATACAGAACGACTCAAAAAAGTGCGCTCTATCGCCTAGTAAATCAGAAACAGAGTAAATCATAAATAAACTGTAATAGCTCTCTGTTTCATAAAGTTATAGTGTGATTTATCAAAAACTGTCAAGGACCGAAACACATTTTCTTCATTTCCCAAAAAACATGAATTTTGGATTGAGTCAGTCTACGACTGGAGGTGCGATATTTGATCTTTGTTTCTGAAACTATCCTGTTAAAATATATTTCAACTTCCTTACAGGCACTGAGCTCACAAAAGCGAACCTGCACACTGCCGACATATCCGTACGCTTCCCGAGAGTCTCCAGAATACGAAAAGACAAGAACTGGGAAACGGCAACCAACCTAGACGAGCTCAATCATTTATACAAGACATCCAAAGAAAAGACAGACGTTTCACTTCTAACTAAACTCGCGGCCACCGCTGACTCAGACGAATCTCCTACAAAAACGAAAGATAGTCTGAAAGGTAAGAAAATTGCTACTTCTAGTCCTATGAGAGATAATACCCTTGACCGTTTTATTAGTATCAAGAAGAAGAAAGAGGAACTGAAGGGTGAATCATCCAATGTTAAAAGTATTAAAAAAGAGTTGGACACTTCAGATGAAATCGTTGAGAGTGTAAAGGACAAGAAACGGAAAATTAAAAATGAACTAGTTGAAGATAGCGAAGCTGAAAGTTCAAAGAAAGTGAAGAAACCAAAACAGGATGTGAACGGTGATTCAAATTCAAGCAGTGATACAGTAATATACGACCCAGTGGCGGCTCGCAATGTGAAAAGCAGAAAGATATCTTTCGATAGCGATGACACTGTCGACAGTGAATCAGCAGATAGCAAAAGAAAGCTAAAGAAAATAAGAATCTCAGATAAATCTGATTCAAACACAGAAACTATTCATAAAAACACATCAATGGATAAAGACATTGAAATGAAAGACTTGCAACTTCTGCCAGACAATCCGTTCCCAGATGTTTTCCTAGATAAAAGATTAGGTTTTTACCCAGACTTCATATCCTTTTCAGAAGAAGATAGAGATTTCTTTGAACGTCATTGGATAGCATACGGAGGCGATGTGGTGAAGTCGATAAGATCGACAGCAGTCGATTACATTGTACACCAAAGTAATGCGATAGAGTTCAAGCAAATGCGGAAATTGAAAAATAAATTTCATCCTGATGTTAGACATGTAAATAAGAATTGGGTAGCAGATTGTATAAAGCTTAAGGTATTATGTGATACGGCGAAATACCCTGTGTTTGTTGAACCATGAATTGGGTTTCCCGTGATAAATCAAAGCTAGTTTTTGGTATTTTATAGCTTTTAACATTTAATGCGTTTTTGGGAACATTCAAATTGTAACAGTATAAATCATTTAGTTCCGCGATATCATGATATAGCAGGATTGACGTTAGAAGACCAAGACGTCCCTTTCCCGCTTATTGATTTTTCTTATACACATAACATTTGAAATTAAATAAGAGTGAATACAATCTTAAATTATGCATTTTTTTCAAATCTTTTATGATTCTTGACTAGTTTAGTTATGTTGACTTCTTTAATTTTGTTGTAATCGTGTAGGTCTTGTGGTTCTTTTATGAATTGTATTTACGTTGGTAACCACTTTTCTACGGTTATAAATAAATTCGTTGTGTTTTAGATATGTTTTTTATTTTATGCGATTCCTTGATTCAAATAACATTTCAAGCCGTAAATACGAGTATATATGAGCGCAATTGCAGTGGGCTACATTTTGTTTCGAGGATTTTGTTGTATTTGTATGTAGTAGTTTGTTCTAATAAATAAGTGAAATGGAGGTACACTATGATTGAAGGAAGGTAACCCCCCATTATAACACTTATTAGGGCTTTTATTAGTATTTTATTTACCTGTAACGGAATCTTAAAATGTTTTAGTAGTAGTAAAACTTTTCATGAAGAGTTCATCCGCGGAAGTACTACCACCATACCTATTTCTAGACTACCAGAGATTAGAGATTACAACTTAACATCAGGCGCGCTTTTGGCTTGTCTCGTCATATAGCAATATTTGTTTTAACCCACTTTAAGACATCAGATTTTATTAAAAAGTGTAAGCATTTAATATAGAATACTCAAATACAGCGTGTATTATATAACATGTGTACCCGGAAGGGGGATTTCAGCCCATGAAAACAGTAGCTTTAAAAGGAAAAACTTGGAATTCGTATTTTTTTTTACTTTTTAATGAAAATACCTATTTGTGGTTACAGGTATTTTTATTTGTACCTGTACAGCAACGCTCGTTGCCTTTTGGCTTTTAGGTTGTCATTATCGTATAATCAGCTGTTGAAGTTAAAACTTTATTTATTTATTCAAATTGCTGTATGGGCTTACAGATTAATCCAAGGCGCCCAGACACTATACTAACATAAATATACAATAGAAAAAATACATAGCATCGTGGTCTTTTCTTGAATGAAAATCACTGAATCCTGAAAAGTCGTAAAATAAAAGTTGTTCCTTGGGATGGTCGGAATCACACCCTTTCGGCTTAGTACACATGTTATAATACACCTGGCTGTGGGGTGCCGGCTGTAGAATGTTACCCCTCCTCTCCTGCCCGTGGATGCAGTAAAAGCCTGCTAAGGGATACCTCCGGAAGATGGGCAGCAGCGTCTTTCCGTGTATCAACATCCCGTACTGCGCTCGCCAACCCGCCTGCCAAGCGTGGTGAGTATGGCAACTACCCCTCATGGAGATCCATGTGTTCAGTAGTGGACGTTTTACGGCTGAAATGATGAATACACCTTGTAGAGACGCAGGTAAAGTACGTCATAATAAAATTTATATTTTACTTCCTGTCTCTACCTATTCCTCGAGAACGTTCAAAATTGTCGGAAGGTAAAACAGAATTGCTAACGATAGCAACTCAACTTTACAATTAACTTATTAACTGAAGTTTCCGTTTCAACCTGAGAATTCTGAAAGTGCTGAAAGCTTATCTCAGTATTTCTCTGTTTAAGGTTCATTACGTTTGACTTCGCCTTTCGTACGTATTTCTATTCATAATTCGAAAGTAAAATGCCCGTACATACCTACACAACACGACACACACACCCACACACAAGACACAGGACACGGACACTCAAACTATTGACAATAGTAAATAAATAATGTATACAAAGTTAAATAAAATCCATGAAATAGTCGTTCAAAATTCCTACATTAATTGTATTTAACTTAACACGTTATGGAAGAGCGTGATCCTTTTGCACAGGTATATTGTTACTTAAAAGAGGACCAACCACAAATACTTTGTAATGTATATTAAATTATAAAAATAAATATTTTGTTTATGTATAACTAGCTTTTGCCCGCGACTTCGTCCGCGTGGAAATCCCCTTTTTCACGCAGAGCCACTTTGATTCGAAAATATAAATCCCATTTATATCCTATCCAGTGGGAATTTAGAAAAATCCCTTCTTAGTGAACCTCTAGGATACTTGAGTAAAGTAAAGTATCATTTATTGCTTGAAATACATGTGTACATTGAGGTATGTATATGTGTGCCAAATTTCAAGTCTTTAGGTCCATTGGTTTATGCTGTGCGTTGATATATCAGTCAGTCAGTCAGGACTTTGAATTTTATATATATAGATTGGATAAAGAGCGAGTCGATTAATCCGTTACCATTATTTTAAAATTTCATACAAAACCACCAAAGCTGCTAATTTCTTAAGTATCCCATGTATGTTTTAATTGAGAAAGGAATTATATTATTATGAGGCCATCTGATCCCACTGCTGGCCAAAGGCCTCCTTCCATGGTTCAAATTTTGTAGCGACACCTTGTGTGAAACGTGCAAAGCTCGGTTTGGGGCTAGATGGCGCTGTGTGCGCAGTTTTGTACAAGGAAGAGTGCTCTATTCGGGCATCACATAGCAACATCAAGAATCTGTTTTGACCCCAGACAATATTAGTCAAAGGTTTTCACTTACCTCCGTATTTTTAGAGGTCACATGTGAATGTCCTCTTCTCAACTCGAAAGTCATCATCATCTTCATTTCAGCCGTAAAACGTCGACTACTGAACACAGGCCTCCCTCATGGATGACCATGTTGCCATACTCACCACGCTTGGCAGGCGGGTTGGCGAGCGCAGTACAGGATATTGATACACGGAAAGACCCTGCTGCCCTTATTCCGAAGGTATCCCTTAGCAAAATCTTACTGCATGCACGGGCACGAGAAGAGGGGTAATATTCTACTGCCGGAACCTCACAGCCGGTCTCTTCTCAAAAATAGATGTGACTTTTTTCTTAGGACGCCTGAATAAGCATTGTCATATTAACATACAAATTAATAGACAATAATAATAATAGAGTAAACTATGTACACTTCAATTGTCGTCTGTATCAGATCAATACCTATATGCATGTGTTTTTTTATAATTCGTAAATACTTTCGATGTCAGTGTACTTTTAATAAATAAATAAATTAAATTATACTACTACAAACTGTTACTACCTACTTTCTTGCAATTGTAATTTTGTATGACAATAGTCAATGCTTCGAGTAGTCTTAAAACACGTGGTTTATCATTTCGATCGCGTAAATTGAAAGTTGGACGATAAAAGTTTAAAGGAACGGTGTTCCTCTTAATGGGTAGGTAGGTCAGGTATTATCTGATAACTCCCGCGGCTAAACCAAACTTTGCAAATAACTTAAAAAGTAATAGAGTTTTTTTAATTTTGATTATTGTAACACTGAATAGTGATTAAAGACTTCATCCGGGGAAGTACTAGTATCATACATATATATTTATGTATTAATTTTCGCATTGTAGTTTTCCGGTTTGAAGGGTAAATTTACAAATAATACAATAAAAAAATCACGGGCACATGAGACCTTACAACTCAATAGCTCAGAGTGACGGGCGCTATGCGATGCAGTATTGATCACATGCTTAGTGAACGTTATCACCGCGGTATTAAAGCTGTAACAGGTCCTCTGCCTATTACCGCTTAACATCAGGTGGGTCTTCAGCTTGTCTCGTCATTTAGTCGTATCAAAATAAGTATTCTATGAACCATCCTCGGCCACTATTCAGTTGTGGCCAACTCCACTTCATTATACTGGTTCATTATACCACAGATTATACTTGGACTTTTGTCAGTCGTCGGTACGTCGTCGGATATCGACATTCAGAACTCGGTCGATTAGTTTGATGGCGCGCTCCATGGCTCTCTGTGCAACTCTGCGTGAGCATGTCACGGCACCGTACGTCGACCATCTTTAATCGGTTCCCGCTATAGTAAGGCCTTTGCATCTATTGTAGATGATTTATACAGCGTCAGCAACTGGTAATCATGCTGTACGGGACGCTACGCAGTGCCTGGGACATTGTTGGATGGATTAGGCTTGCCCAGCACCTATACCATACTGTCAGCTTAGTCAGCTATTAGAGGAAAGAACAGGTCAATACGTGTGAAGAAAGAATCTAACTAAACCGCGGGTTTCCTCACGATGTTTCCGTCCGATCAGTGCTCGCTATAGAAGAAGAATATTAAACCAATGCGAAGGTTGTGTTAGGCGCAAATGTGTGACATTCGATAAAAGCATTTATTCTGCACTGCGATACGAAGATAGCTTGTCTGGCTTACATTTTAAACCAGGCTAATGGTCTGTCTGGTTAGTTTGGATCGAGTAATAATAGAGTATGTTTTAACTTTTGACTTATCGGCCTACACAGATAATAAATAAATAATGCCGGACATTTGACACAGCCTATCTAGTTCCAATAGCAAAGCTTGCGTTTAAGGTACGAACCGGTGTACGGATGATACAAGAAAAAATATTTAAGTACTTATTCTATCAACCATCTGTTATGTATCCGGATTATAACACAAGCTCTGCTTTCTTTGGGTTAGATGGTGCTGTGTGTAATGTCCACCATTATTTATTAAATTAAAATAATAATTATTTATTATATTCAAATAATATTATTGTAAATTATTTCCATTAAACCCAACGCTGGCAGACCACATGCTAGATGGGTGTATGACATCGTTCAGGTCGCCAATAAGACCTGGATGGGATCGTCCCAACACCAGAAGGAGTGGCTAAAAATGGAGGAGGCTTACACCCAGCTGTGGGTTGACAAGGTCTGAAAATGATGATGATCAAATCATTTCCAATAAACCAAAAATCTTAAAATCAATAGTTCACGTGGACCATTCATAACGGGCGAAGCCATGGCTGCTTCACTAGTAGACATACAAAGATATTCCTTGTATTGCCGTGGGGTGCCGGCATTAGAATGTTACCCCTCCTCTCACGCCCGTGGATGCAGTAAGAGCCTGCTAAGGGATACCTCCGGAAGATGGGCAGCAGCGTCATTCTGTGTATCAACATCCTGTACTACGCTCGCCAACCCGCCTGCCAAGCGTGGTGAGTATGGCAACTACCCCTCATTCATGCCTGTGTTCAGCAGTGGCCGTTTTACGGCTGAAATGATGATTCATAACGGGCAAAGAAATATACACAGATATGCCTTGTATGGTTTTGTAGCTATAGAACAAATAGACACCCGACTCTTCAAGCCTTCAAAGGGTAGGAATACAATGATTTGTGCACGACATTGGCTGGTCGTGGCAGTATGAGATAACACCCTTTGCTTTTACCCTACAAAACCTTTGAGATAACAATATGAATAGGCGCGTGGGGCCCAGAACATGTCGTGTGTCGCCCTGATTTTGAAGGAGCGTAGCTTTTGTCAGTATTCTATAGCAGCTATAACAATAATTTGCTAGTTTGTACACTCTCGCGTCTAAACGAAACTTTGCAACTAACTTTAAATCCTTAGATGAAGGTACAGGAGTTACTATCACCACAGATGATTTAATACACTATTTAAGTGACATATTTATGGTATTATATTTCAGATATTTGTCGGGTCTGGGTATTTTTCTATATATAATAAGTATGTATTATACAAAAATGTATTTAAGTATTCTATGGGAGCTGTCTGGAGATTGCACTGGACAGGGACAAACAGAGAGCAACGGGTGAGGCCTTTGCCAGTACCTATAGGTAAAAAAAAGTATCATCACGTTTCCATAACACAAGCTTTGCTTAGTTTCGGACTAGACTGATGGTGTTGTGTGTACTGTCCAGCATTATTTATTTATTTTATTTTATAATAAATAAATAAATAATGCTGGACAAATCACACAGCATCATCTAGCCCCAAGCTAAGCAGAGCTTGTGTTATGGGTACTAGATGACTGATATACTTAATACATTATACTACATAGATATATATTTTTATTATATATAGAAAAACACCCAGAACACCCTGAACCAATATCTGCAGATCGTACAGACATTTGTCCCGAGGCGGGAATCGAACCCGCAACCCCTTGCGTCGCAGGCTGACCTTCGCCCGCTGCGCCACAGAGCTCGTCATTTTATTCTATCAACCATCTGGTTTCCATAGCAAAAGCTCTGCTCACATTGGGGCTAGATGGTGCTGGTAATGACAGCATTATTTACTTTAAGACATACAGATTCCCTCTCCTTTTACCTTTCGATGGATGTTGAACAACATTCGAATCAAACAAGAAATAACTGCAACCTCACGTGAAATCCTTTCCATGTTATTTGTGTATGTAATTTCATATAAATATTAACAGCGAGTTATTTGGGCGCAAAAAGCTCCAAGTTTTTTGTTAATAATTAATTTGTTTGCACACACAAGTACCCAAGCCGGGGGCTATGGCACGGGATGTTTGAAAATTTAAAAGGGAACACGTGAAACGTGGCTTTAAGGCGTTTGCTAGGGGTGTAGTTAGGATTGTTTTTGGGGCAACGGCTAGGTGCATTGATGATATCGATTCGACAACTTAGCGGACTTTTATAAATTTGAGAGAATCATGTTAATTTAATGATAATTTTTGTTCATTTTATTGCATTATTTTATATTAATTGATGTATGATTGATTATATCTATTCATTAAGATAACTTTACCTACCTCTATATATATATACATATATATATATATTTAAGTGAAATTCATCATTATTCATTTTAGCCATAAAGCTCGACGTTAAACAAATATCTGTACGATCTGCAGATATTTACGCTGTTCAGGGTGTTCTGGATGTGTTTCTATGTGTAATAAAAAATATCTATAATGTAGTGTAATGTATTAAGTATATCAGTCATCTAATACCCATAACATAAGCTCTGCTCAGCTTGGGGCTGAGCTGAGATGATGCTGTGTGAATCGTCCAGAATTATTTATTTTATTTATATTTAAAGCGTCCACAACTGAACACAGGCCTCCCTAAAGTAAGTAAGTGTTCTGCGTAATATTTTTAATATTGAGAACCCCCTTTCGTCACCCTAAAAACGGCCCTGTAAGTCGGTTACGTACTTTGCTTACTCAGCCCAAGCGGATTGTAAGCAACGCAATGTTTATTTGTTTAACTTTTCGCATTCGGTGCTTTTATTAAACTTTGAACACAGAACACACTGGCTGCAATACCATAGATTTAATTAATCCCCAGCCATAGCGACCTATGTTACGACCACATTGCAGCATACATGGAGTGTCTGGCTGCTAGGGTAAAATGGGTCACGGTTTTAAACATTTTACTATGGAGTTTAGAAATATTTTGACAACCTCTGGGGCGCAGCGGGCGCAGGTCCGCCTGCGATGGATGTTTTTCTTTCTTCTTCTTCTCAGCCCAGAATCACCCACTGCTGGGTATAGGCCTCCCTAAGTTTTTGCCAGTCCTCCTCTGTCCTGTGCATTTCGCATCCTGGTGTGCCCAGCGACTGCGATAATGTCGTCGACCCATCGCGCTTTTGGACGACCTCGACCTCTCTGGCCGGATCTTGGCCACCACTCCGTTACAGCCTTAGTCCAGCGGCCATCACCACGTCTGGCCAGGTGTCCTGCCCAACTCCATTTAAGGTTTTTAACGACGTCGGATCTCAGTGTTTCGAACTCGATCTAGCTTGATTCCGAGCATGGAACGCTCCATGGTTCTTTGTGCAACTCGTATCCGGTGCACAGTTTCCTTTGTGTTTTTCTTTATATAATAAAAAATATATATATCTATCATATGTATGTACGGTTTCACCATACATTGGCATTTTTTTGCGCACGCGGCGATTTAGTTACTCTATGTCGCACGCGCTGCAATTACTTTACTTAGATTATAAATTTTATACCACAGTACGTGATCTACTACCGCAAGAGTGACAATATAAGGAAAGATTTGCCACCTTAACCTTGTAATTTTAACTAAACTTTATTAAACTAACTTTAACGTATGATTCTTGTGTTTACGTGCTCAACAACCTGGCTAAAACTTAATAGTGTAACATACATTATATAACATATATTAATGTACGTCGCACTATAATAATAATTATAAGTCTCTTAGGTGTTTACACAAATATTTTGATTTTTATGTGCTGTTTTTTTTGTTTCCTGTTGTCAAAGTTTAAATTATATAAATATATGTATATATTTAAGTTAGTTATATTAATTATTGTTAAGTATGTAACTTTATTTCTTTAACACATTTTATTGTTGTTTATTTTTTGCATAAACTGCATTAAGTTAAGATGCATAGGTATTTAAGTACTTCATATAACGCAGTGGATTATTATTATCTGTAATGTTATAATGATTGTGTAATAAATAAATTGAATTGAATTGAATACAAAGTGTGGCGCTATAAGAACTTTCTACAACTACTACAACATCCTCTACATGCAAGAGATCTAAACTAGGCCCTTACAATGTATAATTATTAAGTATATCAGTCATCAGAAGCTCTCGTTAGCTTGGCTGGATGCAAAGATTTCAATCATTATTTATTTAAATTAAATTTATCATTGAGGTAGACTGAAGTGTATCGTTGGATTGTAGCAATGATGGTAAGAATATACTAATCGAACATTATTAACTTATAACTTAACCACGATGCCGTGGGGTGAAGCAGAGAATGTCGCCCTCTCTTGCCTGCTGCATTAAGAACGTGCCAAGGGATACCTGCGGGCAGCAGCGTCTAACCGTGTCTCAACATCCCGTACTGCGCTCGCCAACCTGCCTGCCAAGCGTGGTGTGGCAACAACCCCTCATGATCAGTACTTGGAGATCAGTGAGGGAGGCCTATGTCCAGCAGTGGACGTGGATAAGCCTATGGCTGACATGATGATGATTAACTAATAAATAATGCAGGACAATATCAAAGTTGTATTATCCGTAGGTACTGATAAAAATAATACTTAATATTTTATTTATATCGTATCGTTCGTATCGTTTCAGCCGTAAAACGTCCACTACTGAACACAGGCCTCCCTCATGGATCTCCATGAGGGGTAGTTGCCATTCTCACTACGCTTGGCAGGCGGGTTGGTGAGCGCAGTATGGGATGAAGATACACGGACAGACGCTGCTGCCCATCTTCCGGAGGTATTCCTTAGGAGGCTCTTACTGCATCCATGGGCATGAGAGGAGGGGTATCATTCTACTGCCGGCACCCCACGGCGGATGATAATTAACTAATAAATAATGCAGGACAATATCAAAGTTGTGTTATCCGTAGGTACTAATAAAAATAATACTCAATATTTTATTTATATACAATTTTTTTTACTTAATGTATTTATTCTAATTAAAAACTGATGCAGCTAGCATGTAACTAACTACCAGAAAAGTTACCTTTCTGTGTTATTAAGGTAATATCAAACACTAAATTTATTATAAAATTTTGCCGAGGGGTGCCGGCAGTACAATGTTCCTCTCTTGCCCGTGGATGCAGTAAGAGCCTGCTAAGAGCTACCTCCGGAAGATGGGCAGCAGCGTCATTCCGTGTATCAAAATCCCATACTGCGCTCACCAACCCGCCTGCCAAGCGTGGTGAGTATGGCAACTGCCCCTTATGGAGATCCATGAAGGAGGTCTGTGTTCAGTAGTGGACGTTTTACGGCTGAAATGATGATGATGATGAAACACTAAATTGGATTGGATCACGTTAGACTCGCTTTCGGTAGCGCCGTCATTAACTGGCTAATTAAACCGCTAACTAATCATAGAGCTCAGTACAACACTGCGATTGGCAGTTTGGATTTAATTAATCCTAATTTGAACCTAGATTTGGATGCAAATAGTGCTGCAACTTTCCAATCAGTTTGTAGGTGATTAGGATTAGGATTTGGTTGTGACGCATTGATGAACAATAATTTCAATCTTCATCATCATCATCATCAGCCCACATTAGTCCACTGCTGGATATAAGCCTCTTCTATTAAGCGCCACTGAGAACGTTATTCGGCCAACCGCATCGACTCTTTGCTGGCCGCTTTTCGCAGGTCGTCGCTCCACCTAGCCGGGGGGCGCCCCACACTACGCTTGCCAAGCCGTGGTCTCCACTCAAGAACCCGTCTACTCGGTTATCGGTTCTTCGGCATATGTGGCCAGCCTACTGCTACTTCAGTTTGCTAATCTTGAGAGCTATGTTGGTAGGTAACTTTATTTCTCTGTCGAATAACCTCATTTCTGATTTTATCCTTCAGAGATAGCTAACATTGCCTTTCCCATAGCTCGCTGAGCGACTTTGAACTGGATAGTTTCAATGTGATTGTTTAAATAATAATGATAAAACGTGGAATGAAGGCCTCCAATCTCTAGATAATCCTTAAATTTATCAAGGCCCTTTCGAATTTTATACGCTTTCTTCTTCCAACGTATACGCTTAAAAAAACGAAACCCGAAATTTCTGAATTTTACCTTTACGGCCACAGAAGCCTTAGAGAATTTGCATCTTGCCATTTTCATACATTAATTTGACTACACACGATTGTTGCTATAACGTCGGTACCATTTATAAACTTCATTAAAAAGAAACAAAAACTTAATTTTAGAATACTTAGGTAAGAAGACTTCGATTATAATATTTCTTGAACTAACATACCTCCAAGATTTAGATAATTCTTAAATTTATCGAGGCCTTTTTTTCTTCCATCGTATAAGCTTAAAAAGAACGAAACCCGAAATTTCTGAATTTTACCTTTACGGCCAAAGAAGTCTTAGAGATTTTCCATTTTGCCATTTGCATACAAAAATTTGACACTTGTTGCTATAACTTCAGAATACCCTGAGGTAGACCTTTGATTATTGAAAGGTGTCATCTGCCTGTAGACCTTGACTTTTGATATAAATTTCAAGTTAATACCTTCAGCCGTTTTGGAGAAAATGGCTCTTGTGATAAACACACTGACAAACCAGTGATCCTATAAGGCTTCTAGTTTTTCCTCTTGAGGTTCGGAGCTTTAAAAATAATTATGAATACGGAGCTCGAACTTTAAAACCACAAAACGCTCATGGCTGTGTCATTCTCAAAACCACAAAATGATTAAACAATTTTGGAAGTTTGTTCGCGAGAGTTTGCTATAATATTTGGCAACGTTTAATTTAATGTTTCGAGTCCGTTTTCCAATATTAAACTTTTACCTTTCTAACTGAATCGGTTTAACCATTTTAAAAAATACAACACACAAGTTCACAATTTTCTATTCACTTGCTATAATCACAAACATATTTTATGTATTACATAAAGGACCGCCGTGGGGTGTCGGCAGTAGAATGATACCCCTCCTCTCATGCCCATGGATGCAGTAAGAGCCTGCTAAGGGATACCTCCGGAAGATTGGCAGCAGCGTCTATCCGTATATCAACATCCCATACTGCGCTCACCAACCCGCCTGCCAAGCATGGTGAGAATGGCAACTACCCCTCATGGAGATCCATGAGGGAGGCCTGTGTTCATCAGTGGACGTTTTATGGCTGAAATGATGATGATAATGATAAAGGATTACTTATCCGTATGCTGTAGGGTGCCGGCAATAAAATGTTGCCATTCTTCTTTTGCCTATGGGTACCGTATCTGCCAAGGCATACCTTGGAAGATACGCAGCAGCGTATTTCCGTGTATCAACATCCCGTGTTCGCCAACCCGCATGCCAAGCGTGACGAGTATGGCAACAACCCCTATATGATCTTGGAGATACAAAAGGCCTATGTCCAGCAGTGGACGTAAACATTTACACGTTCTACACGGCTGAGATGATGATGATGGCGATGATGGCTATCTGTGAGGGTCTTTTATTGGTGACTACTTCATAACTTAAAACAACATTAACTGGTGGTCTTCCAAATAAACGGGCGCAATGCAATGCAGCGTTGGTCACGTGCTTAGTGAAGGTAGAGGTTACCGCTTAACATCAGGTTAGTCTTCGGCTTGTCTCGTTTTTTGTCGTATAAAAAAAAAAATCTGTTTTGTTCCTTTCGCGCGATGTTCACAGGTGACAAAGCGGTGTCATCCACCAGTGGACCACCTGTCGACGAGCGGAGCTCGTAGCTCTGTGAGGTGACAATTTATAGTCAAGGTGCAAATGACACAAAGCCATTTAGCTTTGCGTCATTTTCCGCTACCGGGTTTCTGTGCCGAAGGTAGTGCCAAGCCTACAAACTCAAGAAAATTATGAAAGCGAGTATTGTGTAAGTCACCTCGAAGGCCCAACTCTACTTCACAATTTCCGAGCACTAACAATACACCCGTAAAATTCTTACAATACCCGAAACACTCGCAAGGCGTATCCGACGATTTGCTGTGGAAATAAAAATTCTATTAGCCGTAGTAGAGGCGGTACCTTATTGCCTGGCTCCACAGGCAAGGCAAAGCAAATACACACGGGCAGGTATCAAATATTTAAGAGATCTGTGGAGGCTGGAGCCTGGGCGTTAGGTAGATTTAGGCATTAACTATCGGTATGAAGGAATGAGGTCTGCGTTTTGTATTATTATCTTTATTGGAAAGTTAGGCAGATGGGGAGATTTGGCTAAGGTCTATAAGTGTGAAGAAACCAAGTCTGTTTGGAGTGATAGTGGAAGGTCTAATTAAATTAGTTTTATCATCCTTGATACACGGAAAGACGCTGCTGCCGATTTTCCGAAGGTTGGCAAATTTTTACTTCATCTACGGGCAAAAAAGAAGATGCATTCTAGTGGCACGCCACAGCAGTTTTTGCTTAAAGAAGGTAAAAACAAACATACGAATTTATAATTATTATAGTTGGATTATGAATTCTGTTTGTTGAAACAGAGATTAGTAGGTACTATACGAAATTCCGATAAATAATGTTATAAAAATATTAGTCGCACTAAGTTTTTAAAACCATCAGAACGTTCTGATATATGTGCCGATATTTTTGTCTAACTTTTCTAGTTGTCTGCGAAACTTTGTATCTAGTTCTTTACTTAGTAATGTGGTATTTTCTTATGTTTAGATTTCATGATCGAAAATATTGCTATGGAAATAATACTTGCTATTGAAAGATTGAGTGGATTTCTTTTTTCCAACAAGATCATAAAACAATAATACTTTCAAATAAAAATAACTCTGGTTAGTGCTATACTTACAAAGTTATAAGCGGTAAAGTCGATTAACGAGTATTTCGTTCCATTTGATTTATGCAAGTGGCTTCCTACTAACTTATTTTATACTCTACTGATGTAAAATTCTAGTCAAATTGTATGAAAAGATTCGTTTCAGGAAAAAAACTCCGAGCTATGAATAGAAAGTTATCCTCGGCCTTTCTGGATCATAATAATTAAAGTAACTATTAGTAGAATTCTTGACTTAAAAATTGTTTTTAAAATTCATCAACGTTCTAAAAGTTTTCCTACTCAACTTAGAAAAAAACTAAAATGTATGATACTCTATTTTAGCTCTAAAATAAAATGTAATGTGCTTCAACCAGAAGCACTTTGCTTGCACACTAGGGGTATTCGCAGGCTGTTCATACCGGGCTTT
This sequence comes from Pasiphila rectangulata, assembly GCA_963082625.1. NCBI lineage: Eukaryota > Metazoa > Arthropoda > Insecta > Lepidoptera > Geometridae > Pasiphila > Pasiphila rectangulata. The sequence continues at coordinate 4,883,554 of OY720244.1, read as the reverse complement.
AACGTAAGCTTTTTCGTGCCAAAATTTTATCTGAAACATTCTATGCTTCCTCCAATTTTCTTCATGCTATAGTACCATCATCATCATCAGCCTTTATCGACCCACTGCTGGGCATAGGCCTCCCTTTGATTTTGCCATTCGCCTCTGTCATAAGCTATTCTTAGCCAGGTGCAACCCACGGCCTTTCGAACATCGTCAACCCATCAGGATAGTGGACGACCCCTTTTTCTGTGCCCTTCTCTCGGCCACCATTCAGTCAGAGTTTTCGTCCACCTGTCGTCATTTCGTCTGGCCAAGTGTCCTGCCCAACTCCATTTGAGCCCCATTATTCGCTCGCCGACATCCTGAACCTTAGTCCGCTCGCGAATTTTGACGTTGGGGACCCGGTCTATCAGTGTGATGCCGAGCATGGCGCGCTCCATGGCTCTCTGCGCAACGCTGATTTTGTGCACTGCCTCCTTAGTAAGTCGCCATGTCTCAGCACCGTAGGTCATTGTTGGTAGGACGCATTGATTGAAGAGACGAGTCTTAAGACACTGTGGGATGTGGGTAGATTTAAAAATATCGTCTAGTTTTCCGAAAGCTGCCCATCCTAGTTGTACTCTCCTGGTAACCTCCTTCATCTGATACTCCGTGCCAAAAGACAAAACATGACCAAGATACACATATGAATCAACCATCTCTAACCTCTCGCCCCCAAATTTAACGTTAGAATTCGAGAGTTCAGAAACGTTTGACATCACCTTGGTCTTGCCCATGTTCATCTTCAGGCCGACTACCAAAGAGGCATCATGAAGGTCTCCCAGCATAACCTCCAGGTCATTCATAGTTTCGGCAAACAATACAAGATCGTCAGCAAAACGCAGATGCGACAGGTAGACACCATTAACATTTATACCGCATTGGTCCCATGGAAGCATTTTTACGACGTCTTCCAAAACAGCCGTAAAAAGCTTGGGTGAAATTGTGTCCCCCTGTCGCACCCCCCTCTTGATCGAAATAGGTTCTGACAAACTGTGTAATCGTACTTGCATTGTTGCCGAGCTGTATACCTCCCGAAGAAGATCCACGTAACGAGCGTCAATGTGGCAGCGATGGAGTGAGTCAAATACGGCCCAATGCTCGACGCTGTCAAAAGCCTTCTCAAAGTCGACGAAGGCCATACAAAGGGGCCGATTGAACTCGTGACTCTTCTCCATCAGCTGCTTGACTGAATGGATGTGATCAATGGTGGAAAATCCACTTCGGAAGCCAGCCTGTTCTAAAGATTGATATTCATCCAGCTTTCGGGTAAGACGGTTGCAGAGAATTTTGGCTAATAGCTTATAAATTTGGGACAGCAAACTGATAGGCCTATAATTAGATAATTTTGAGATGTCACCTTTCTTATGGATAATTGTAACAAGTGCATTTTTCCAAGACTCAGGTGTTCGAGCTTGATTCATGGCATCGTTGAAGAGCCTCATTAGTACGTCAATCACCGGTGGTCCGCCTGCACGAAGCAGTTCAACAGAAATGCCATCTTGTCCAGGAGACTTTTCACTTTTCATCTGGCCAAGGGCATGTTCCACCTCACTACGTATAATAGGTGGCAGTTCATCAGTATCCAGACTTCTCACGGGTGGACTTCTTGGATCGTTAGTTAAATACAGGTCTGGTGTAGATTGTGAAGCGTATAGTTCTCCGTAAAACTCTTCTACTATTTTAAGAATCTGTTGCCTATCTGTCGCATAGTTACCATTTTTATCTTTCAATTTTATTATTTGTTTGTTTCCTGTTTTTGTTTTTCTTCTAAAAATCTTAGGTCCTCTAAACTGTTTTATTGTATTTTTTATTATGTTAGTGTTATAATCTCTCAAATCTTTTTTAATTTACTTATGAATAACTTTATTTAAATTTAATAACTCTTGATGATCCACGATACTGCTTTGATTCATTGTTCGTCTTTGCTCAATCATATCTCTTGTCTTCAATGAGAGCTTACTAGCATTTTTGGGCGCTGCACTTAGATGTTTACGAGCCGTCTCCGATAGAGCATTACACAGTAGTTGATTTATTTGGTCGACATCCATGTTTGATTCTTCAAGCCCATCAAATTGATTCCTAGATGATGTTGTAAAGTTGCAACTTCTTGTTTTTTAAATCTGTAATACAATATAATATAATTGTATGTTAGCTTTAATCATTTTCGCTCTTTCTTGTCTAAGATCAAACCTGAATGTCGCTCTTACTAGTCTATGGTCACTTCCTGTCTTAAACCGTGAAATAACAGAAACATCAGTCACAATGTTTTTATGTGAGGAAATTATGTAGTCTATTTCGTTTTTATAATGACCGCCAGGACTCGCCCAGGTCCACTTCCTTGTAATACGCTTTTGAAAAAAGGTGTTCATTGCATAGAAGTTAATTCTTTCAAGGAAGTTTACAAGTGCTTGTCCTCTATTGTTGCGCTGTCCGAGTCCAAAACTGCCGACAGATTTTTCATTTATTAAAGGAGCTCCTATTTTCGAGTTAAAGTCTCCTATAATAGTAGTATAATGGCATGGCGTTTCTGAAAGAGCCTTTTCAATGTCCTCATAAAATTGATCTACCTCGTCGTCAGTATGGTTTGTGGTCGGGGCGTAAACTTGAACAATTTTGATTGAGTAACGTTTGTTGAGTGTGAGCACCATAAAACAGACGCGGGTAGAAATACTTTTGATATTTTGCAAGGAAGCTGCAACTTTTTTGTTTATCAGAAATCCCACGCCTCCATAGGAGCTGTCTTCATGACCTCTGTAGTAAAATAGGTCCCCAGATGTTAGTGTTATAAGATCTTCTCCTTTTCGTCGGACTTCTGATAAACCTAATATGTCCCACTTAACGGTATCCAGTTCGTATTGCAGTTCAATCAATCTTTCGTCCGTGCGAATCGTCTTGGCGTTGTAACACGCCAAGGTCAGGGTCGTTGGGTTGTGGCAGCTGGGCGACTTCCAGCGATTCTTAACACCCTCTGCCCCGCTGGAACCATGACCGCTGCCGGAGTCAGGAATAGCGGGGCTGCTGGGGACTGAGGGACTATAGTACCACTTCGGGTTAAATAAGACATGTGCCGTCTTTGTATCGCTCTATGGTCTTATAGAGCCGTATAAAAGGTTTCGTTTTCTGTTGTAATAGTTAACCAATCGACAAACCCAACTCCTTTGAAAGTAAAAAAAAAAATCTAAACATAAAATACCAATACCAAAAGTCATGGAGCCAACAATGTCAATGCGTAGTCTTAACTCGACCTCCAACAAAATATTATTTGCGATAAGATTTTTAATGTTATTTTTTAAACAACCGACAAAAAAATCTGAATTCGCTCATAAATTACAAAGATTATCTAAATTTAAATCTTTTCTTCCATCATCTCCTAGCTCACTTAAAATTCGCGTTGAGTGATACCAAAACCAAGGCCAAGGTGATTTTAGGGCCCGATAATTACAATGAATGAATTAACTACAACTTCAATATTAATGAGATGGTTTAGTGATGAAACATAAATATATGTAGATAGATATGTACACTCAGTTACAAAGATCTCTTTCCCCGAATTTGACTTACTAAACACAATATTTTTTTTCAATAAGAAATTAATTTTAACAAAAAAATATCCACACTGTGGCTTAATTTGCAAATTTTATATGAATATCGATTTGGTGTTAAAGCCACGTTTGCTCTATCTATCGTCATACGTAATTTAAAACCTACAAACTAATATTTGGCTCCGTATATTAAAAAAAAACTGGAACTAGTAGATATTTTTTTGACATTTAAGACAAAACTGTACTAAAAACTAAAAAAAAATTGATTTATCTTGATATTATTTTATTTTAAAATTTTTCAAAAATCCTATGAGAGGCAACGTTGTTATTCCACCCACTGTGGACCGTGATGATAGGTAGACACGAAACGAGGCCTGCTGAGGTTACAAAGCGGCTGATGGTGATGTAGAGAGTCGGCTGACTGTACAGTAGTAGGTAATGCCTATACATTGTTTCACATTACATTGTACTACCCGCAAGGCATGTGCGAGGCGAAGGAAATGTAAAGATAACATCTAGGGATGAAGATTTCTTTCAACGAAGATTCACATAATGTAAAACTAAGCAGGTTATTATTTCAAAAATTAGAAGGAGCTTAATTCTCTTCTTCTTCAGGAATTCTTCTGGAAACCTACATAATAATTATAATTTTAATTATAATTTTATTTAGGTTTCTGAAGACAAATATAATTTTGCTACTAAATAAAGCAATTACTATTTCAATTTCAAAATAACGTAAGACGCACTATTTTGTTAAATCATTTTGTTAAATCCTCACATAATGCGTCCTGGGTGCACGGCGCGTGAAGGTTCCTTCGCAATCAAGTCCCTGATGACGATTTACTTGAAAAATCGAGACGTGTCGGATTTTCCTTTGACGTTTTTATATGACGTGAGTAATATTCACGTTTTTTTTACAGAATGGAAAGCGACTACTGATATTAGACAATGTGAAGGAATAGATTGTTTACATAGATAAATAATTTAGTATTTATCTAGTGTTAGATAGATAGATAGAAAATGCTACACACCTTAAACAAAACATATTACCAAAAAAGTGTTAATAAAAGTAATGTAAGTAAATAGTATTCATACTGTATGGGACAGTATTAGATATTTTTGGTTTGCCCAGTACCTGTACCATACTCCCAGCATTGACTGCTATTAGTTAGAGGAAAGAACTAGCGGTATCGCACCACAAACTTCGGATCGAATAATCACTCGGCTAATAAAAAAAAAAAGTAAGGCCTTTGCATCTATTATAGATGATTTATACAGCGTCAGCAACTGGTAATCATGCTGTACGGGACGCTGCAGTGCCTGGGACATTGTTAGATGGATTAGGCTTGCCCAGCAACCTATACCATCCTCTCAGCTTAGTCAGCTATTATTCAGAGGAAAGAACAGGTCAATACGTCTGAAGCTAACTAAGCCGCGGGTTTCCTCACGATGTTTTCTTCACCGTTAAAGCACGTGTTAAGTGAGCACATACATTTTTCAAGAAAGAAAAATCCATTGGTGCACGGCCGGTATCGAACCCACGACTTTCAGATTGAAAGTCGGGGGACATACCACTCGGCCAATAATACCAGTCTGTTTTAATAACTTATACAAAAACTTACATTTATGCTTCAAATAGGAAAATCTACCTTCCGATCGGAAGTCGGGGGGTCGGCCTTTAGGACGACGTATTGGCGATATTGGTTTCGGGATTTAAATGATAAAGATAAAAATATGTTTATTTTGTCACTAATTACGAAGAATGAACTAAGTAGAAGTGACAAAAAGTCACTATTCAGCTTGTGCTGTGGCAGAGTAAATCAAACCACAACGCTGTTTTTCCATGGCCACCTTGTTTGTCCGTAGGTAGATAATTTCAACTTTTTTCAGCAGTTACAAAACACTCGGAATTCATATTTTTTTTATTTTTGATTCATCATGTTTTTATTTTCAATTTGTAGTTGGTTCACACAATTGGATATAACAACAGAAAATTCCCAAAAACTGCTCATTAAAACCATAACTTTATTATATTTTAACCGATTTCTGCCTCTAAATTTTCTGGTATATATAAGTATATATACACCCTTCTCAAAATGGGTGTGGATTTTACCTACCAATAGTTTTAAAAGAGAATATGCCGTTTTGGCACTTTCGACTTTTTATTTCAAGCTAGCTTTACGAGTAAATTTGTATGCAGGCGGGCCCGCTCAGTTCGCGATTTAACATTGTAATTTAAGCAATTACATCAAAATAATCGTTTATGGATGCACGCCTTAGAAAACATTACAACTCCGCTAACACGGATAGTGTACAATATTTCAACAAACAAAAGTTACCAATTTAAAGCAATGCAAACGTTTTTTAAAGTTTTACCTGACTTTCGACTTTACTTACTGCACAATCCAAGGCTCTTTAGAATATTGAAAAGTTTTCATGAATAATTCTTACGTAGGTATAAAATTCCTATAGAATTTTATTCTAGTATACCTGTTTCGCACTCGTTGTGTTTTCTCTTACTCGATGTAAAGTAGCATAGTGGTGTGGTATTCTAGGTAAATGCGGAAGTGTTATGATTTTATGCTATATATACTATGTATGTTGGTATGCGTTGGCATTATACGCATCAAGTCTAATCTTTCAATGTCCCAGGCACTGCAGCATCCCGTACAACGTGACCAGTTGCTGACTCTTACAAAGCATCTAAATACGCACCGGTTTTTAATTTTTTGATTGCATGGCATAGTCACTGCGCGACTAAAAGTCCTTTAAATTTATTATAATAAAAAAAAATATTTGTACCCTGATATTGTATGTATGCCGTCGGGTGCCGGCAGAGTACCTAATATTACCCCTCATCTCATGCCCGTGAATGCAGTAAGATCCTGATAAGGGATACCTCCGGAAGATGGCTGCGTCTTTCCGTGTATTAACAGCCCATACTGCGCTCGCCAACCCGCCTGCCAAGCGTGATGAGTATGCAACTACCCCTCATGAAGATCCATGATGGAGGCCTGTGTTCAGTAGTGGACGCGTTACGGCTGAAATGATGACTGTACGTATTTTCGTTTCGGAATTTAGTAGTAACGGTAAAAAGTTTCCCTTATTTATAATAAATAAATTATTTATTTATTTATTTACGTCGTGGGAAGCCCGCTTGCCAAGCGTGGTGAGTATGGCAACAACTATATCAATCCATGAGGGAGGCCTATGTCCAGAAGTGGCCGTGGACAGCAATAAACTGTAAGGCAATATCAAACTACGCGTTTTACACCTCATAACAAAAATCCTCTGACAAATTTTCAAATACAAATTACTTTATTATTACGTTAACTTAATTTATACATAATTTAAAAAATACATTTGAACTATTTATTTTATTCTAAAGTCCCGCCCCGGTGTTGGTCACAGAGCTATGGAGCGCAGCAACCTCGGAGTAAGACTCACAGACCGCATAAAGAGTTCGATACTGCGCTCCAGAACCCAGATAGCGGACTTAGCTTTAAAGGGTTGGTCTTGGACTGTCTAAAACACAATTTGACTATATTTGATGTTTGCCTAGAGCATAAAGTGACTACTACATAATCGGTCTGTCATTCAAATCTACTATAACACAAATTCACTAGTGCTTATTTTTCCTAAATAGCATCGTGACATGAACCCAAATTGTCTGGGCATTCGAGTCTGCCAAATTGAAGTGGGACTGGGCTGGACACGTTTGTCGTATGCCGGAAGAACTTTGGGCAAAAAATAATAAAACGTGGGCCCCAAATGGGTGCCTCAACTAGCCAGCGACATGGAGAAATGTAACGAGGGAACCTTTGCCCCGCAGTAGGACAATTAAGGCGTAAACTAAAAAAAATAAATAATTTGAACTATTAATTCCGATCAATATCTTTTACACATGGTTGGTTAACTTAGTAATCTCACGAACAAGAATAACCTCTGCACATCCGACAGAGCTTAAGCCGAAGTTCCCGGGAGCAGAGCCTCTCACGGTAAGCCTCTCAGCTTTGTAAAAATACCTAGCGAATGTTCCACGTCACTGAGTCTGAGTTAAGCTCTCCGCCAAATTGCAGTATAAACCGGTTAGAACTACACCACTAAGTGCGGCTTATTCAGATCCGTCTCAAAAATAAAAAGAGTTTTCGTATATTCCTCCTCGACCACAGTTGGTTTGCTTTTGCGGCCGAGTCTTGTTTTCTTTGTATAATAAATCAATAATCATTTCAGTCGTAAAACATCCACTACTGAACACAGGCCTCCCTCATGTACCTATATCCATGGGGCGTAGTTGCCATACTCACCACGCCACGCTTGGCAGGCGGGTTGGTGAGCGCAGTACGGGATGTTGATACACGGAAAGACGCTGCTGCCCATCTTCCGGAGGTATCCCTTAGCAGGCTCTTACTGCATCCATGGGTATGAGAGGAGGCGTAATATTCTACTGCCGGCACCCCACGGCTAATCAATCATAATCATCATTTCAGCCGTAAAACGTCCACTACTGAACACAGGCCTCCCTCATGGATCCCTCCATTAAGGGGCAGTTGCCATACTCACCACGCCACGCTTGGCAGGCGGGTTGGCGAGTGCAGTACGGGATGTTGATACATGGTAAGACGTTGCCCGTCTTCCGGAGGTATCCCTTAGCAGGCTCTTACTGCATCCATGGGTATGAGAGGAGGGGTAACATTCTACTGCCGGCACCCCACGGCTAATCAATAATAATGCTGAACAATTCACACAGCATCAACTAACCCCTAGATAAGCAGAGCTTGTGCTATGGGTACTAGATGACTGATAAGTACGTATAATCTATTAAGTATACCAGTCATAAATACATATTTTTTATATGTAGAAAAAACCTCCAGAATACCCTGAACAAATATCTGCAGATCGTACAGACATTGGTTCCGAGGAGGAATCGAACCCGCAACCTCTTGCGTCGCAGGCAGACCTTCGCCCGCTGCGCATCATTCTAATTTTTTTTAAATAATTCTAACGAATATCCTTTCTTCTTCTTCTTTTTTATGCGATCACCAGGCAAGTTCAATAAACTCCCTTGCGTATTTCGTTGGGAAATGCTATATTGGTATATACATACATATATGTTTTCTTTATTTTTTTCTTAACGCTAACAGTTGTTTTTCATGAATAATTCGACATTTGTCAACACTATTTCGAAAATAATACATAGTAAACGTTGTGATCTGTATTATACCTTATTTTTTATTTCCCGACGCGACGTCTCGAGTGCATTGCAGCGAAGGAAGATGGGAATATTCTACCATTTTAATCTTGTAACACTTTTACAAGATGGGAATTACAGCTCTCGTGGTTACGGGTAGACTACGAGGTGAGTCTACCCGTAACCGTTTCGTATCCTAACTATATTTTTTAAAAGAAATAAACTTTATAGCAGTTTCATAATATGGCTCGCGTTCCGTTCTACGTCAAGATACAATTACAAAGTTAAATACTTCACAAATTCACTTTATTGCTGTGCGATTTTATCTCTCTTGCTCGCTTCTTGAAATTGAGAGCAATTGCAGTGTTTTACGACTGAAATGTGCACAAAAATGCAGTTATATTAATAAACTAGTACCTAAATGCTAGTAGTCTTATTTGGTAGGTATCCTAGCAATTTTCTAAAGCTCTGAGTGTGAGTCTACCAGTTGAATATAAAAAATGAGCTAAATATAAAGTTAGAAGATAATTTTACTCTTGAGTTATCTTGCGGCGAGTGTGCTAGAGTGCTAGAATTAGGATACCGAGGTTAGCTTAACATGCCACCTATTTAGTATCTTCTTTTTTTTTGTCAGCCTATATTGTATCACTGTTGGGCAAAGGCCTCCCCCAAATCCCTCCACTCGTCCCTATCAAGAGCGATATCCCACCAATCTTCTCGGAAGGTGTTAAGATTGTCCCGCCAGCGCTTTCGTGGACGGCCACGACTTTCTTGTTAATAATAATTTTTGATCTTCTTTAATCTAATTGCTCTCCAACAGGCACCAGGTCGGCGCGTGAGGTTGGATAAAGTGCCAGGCTGTTCCATTGAGGACTAGCAACTTCTTGATATCAATATAGACTGACAAGCCGTAGGCCCATCAGACATACACGTGACCAACGCTGCATTGCATTGCGCCTGTCACCCTGAGACAGAGTACAACGAGCGTTAGATCTCATGTGACAGCTATTTCACTGGCCTCCTTCAAACCGTTACACAGCAATGCAGACATTACTGCTTACGCATGGAGGTAGTACTTGATGAACTCTTCACAAAAAGTTCTACTACTACCAAAGTTAAGTTCATAACAGCCAGTATTGTTACGTTTTCATAGTGGTCCATCGAATTAATGTTTACCGACCCGCGTGAAATGTTTGGCACACAGTCATGCCCTGATTGGGGCCATTAAATGTATAATTAAGCCAGCGGGAATACCATTTGATATAGTGGGCATTTTAGAGGTGTCGTGAGTACCTAATAAGCTAATTAAACGTGTTTGGTCGAAGTTTAGTACAACTTCTGTATTAGATATGTAAGTTGTTATAGTATATATTGTAGAGCTTTAACGGTGAAGGAAACATCGTGAGGAAACCCGCGGCTTAGTTAGCTTCAGACGTATTGACCTGTTCTTTCCTCTGCATAATAGCTGACTAAGCTGAGAGGATGGTTTTTTTTTCGAATTGACAATATATGTTGTTGACCGCAGATGGCCATGACAACGTTACCGGACTAAAAGAGGATGGTATAGGTGCTGGGCAAGCCTAATCCATCTTACAATGTCCCAGGCACTGCAGCGTCCCGTACAGCATGATTACCAGTTGCTGACGCTGTATAAATCATCTATAATAGATGAACAAGGCCTTCCTTTTTTTATAGTTAAACAATGTTCAAACTCATGTAAGGAGAATTTATTAAAGGCAGTCTCCATCATACCCGCGCTTTATCCCCTGATAAATGCATGGGCATGGGCGCTCTCCTAATTTAAAATATTTTTATTCCATATAATTTAATAGTCTGCCGTGGGGTGCCGGCAGTAGAATGTTACCCCTCCTCTTATGCCCGTGGATGTAGTAAGAGCCTGCTAAGGGATACCCCTGGAAGATGGGCAGCAGCGTCTTTCCGTGTTTCAACATCCCGTACTGCGCCCGCCAACCCGCCTGCCAAGCGTGGTTAGTATGGCAACTACCCCTCAAGGAGATCCATGAGGGAGGCCTGTGTTCGGTAGTGGATGTTTTACGTCTAAAATGATGATGATCATTTAATAGTTTTTGGTCTGCCAGCGAGAAGGCAGTTATAAGATGATGTAAGTATTGACGAAAGAAAAAGTAACTTTATATCTCATGTTATTTCCATCTAGGTTGCTTAGTTACAAGCAAAGCTTGCTTTGCTTAGTTTGGAACTACCTGTTTTTACCCACCTCAATTTTCCCTTACCTTATCTACCCAACATAGCCATAACTCAAGCCACGTCTATGAATATACAACCTACATCAATGAAATCTGGCTCAGAAACCACCGAAAACGGAGCAATGCATCCATTTTGTCCTATTTGCAACAGATGAATGCAGTGTCGTAAATAACTTCACCTAACTAGCCGTCAGTTGGGAGTTCCGGAGCCTTCCATTACATTGCCAAACAAATCCTGCACAGAATTTTCTGTTATTGCACCCTCGTGTCTGAAAAGTCGGTGTACTTTGAACTGCCTTTAAAAAAAAAAAAAACTAATGTTTGATCAACATTTTTTGGCTCAAGGAAAATTCTTACGCTGTGCATTGCTAGTACCTATCGTAAATGTTTTCTTTGAAATGGAACCTTCATCCAGTGAGTACGTAGGATAAATATTCATTTGCTTAAATGAATAAATGACTCAACTATAATACCGGCAAGGAATCGTGAGGCATCAAACAAACTTTTTTTTTATCCCCGTTGAATAATAACTTAAATTCGTTTTGTTCAACAAACTCTAACTTTTATTATAAATATTGATACGCATTATTTCATAAAGAGATGAAGTATACAATTAATATTTTTCAGGTCATAAAACAAAAAAGCTATACTACTGTAATAGTAATACTATGATTTGCTAGCTCTACTTCTCTCTACAATACTCTACTGGGTCCGATATCCTGTAATAATAGCGATAGAACTAAAAGATACACGTCACAGACAAAAAAGAAAAAGTAGTACCTATTATCGGGCTCAGCTCTACTAACCTACTCCATCTCTACGGTCCAATATCCAGGACATCAACCTGCCAAATCGAGAGTGTACACGGACTTATAGGCCACGCTGTCGACAGCCTCAGTTATTCATAGTTGTAGTTAATTATGACGCGGTTCGGCCACCGCGCCGCAACTTTCAAATTGGATTGCTCGTACCGCGCTGCTACTAGAGCAGCGCGGGGGAGTTCACAGCCAGTCCACTTGACCATTGTAAACAAGGCTTTTTCGAATGATTTTAAATTCATTCCACATTTTAAAATAAGAATATTTTATTTTCATTCTACATTTTAAATTAAGAACTTTTTAATGTCGTTACTGAATCGATTATTTTGTATTTTGGTTGGTAATATTATGATATGTATTTTGTCACTCACTTTCTTGTATCTTATAGGTTTATCTATGTTTATGTGAGTTACTTATAATTTTCTTAAAAGCTGTATTTTTTTTCTCCATTTGTCGACACTCACCAAAGTTCCTACTAACTGAATACCAGGCTTAATTCTTATTTCTAATGACGTCAACATAATTTAGTTTTTCTCCACAAACTTATTTATATATCTACTTTCGTTAGTTTTTGTTTTTATTGTACCTACCGTGGATTAATAAATGTTTTTCTATTTTTTCGTCATAGTTTTGTATATATTCTTAAAGCCATAGAAAAAACAGCATTTCAGTTAGCTTTGAGCAGATACCTAGTAATTTTGTCTCTCATGTTTTTTGATTTTCACGGAAACTAAAGTTACCGTCGGTTTTAAAAGTAACGAGTTTTTCGTTTCATTAAATTATTCATTGAAGAGTACAGAAAATGTGTACGGGGATTCAACGAACTGTAAAAAATATACAACAGGTAACTACACGGAGCACAGATTAAAAACAGTGCATTTTTAGGGTTCCGTACCAAAACGGGACCCTATTACAACTCCGCTGTCCGTATGTATGTCTGTCTGTCTGTCACCAGGCTGTATCTCATGAACAATGATAGCTAGATAATTAAAATGTTCACAGATGATGTATTTCTATTGCCAGAATAAAAACAGAATATTATAAATATTTGAGGGGGCTCCCATATTCGTGCGCGAGTCCGTCTCGCACTTGGCCGATTTTATTAGTTATTGCTATGCTTTATGTAAAATAGATTTTAAACGTTATATTTTTATCACCATAAACTATAGTTGGCACTGTAATACGCTAACCCGACCTTTCCAGTTTTATTTCACAATTAAATAAATAAATAATTTTGTACAAGTTAAGCATAGCTTGTGTTATGATACACTTAATATATTAAGTATACTACATATATATATATATATAAATATATATATATTTATATACTATATATGTATATATATATTATATAATTAGAAATACATCCAGAACAAAATATCTGCAGATCTTACATACATTTGTCCCGAGGCGGGCCTCCGCCCGCTGCGCCACACAGAGGTCGTCATATTATTTCGTTAAATAATAATAATTGTCAAAGGAGTGAATTGAATTATCCATTGTTTTATAAAGGTAACAGAGTTTGGAACGGGTTAGCACGTTGAAGTGGTAATGGACAGGCCACGTAACTCGAAGAGTAGACAGATGGTCTATCGGGACGTAGAGTTCTCGAATGGAGGTTACGGACCGGTAAGTGCAGCGTAGGACGTCCACCAACTAGATGAGCGGACGCAGCCGCAATGGTCCAGGCTTATGTCCAGCAGTGGACGTCCGAAGGCTAAAATGATGACGATGATGATGAGTTTTGACAAAGCAAAAACTACCGTTATAAGATTTGTTTCGACAAAATGTTCATTACAAATTTACTTGCTTGAAATACCATTTGTAGAATTACCAGAATCTACATTGTTCTTTTTAGAGTTCCATACCCAAAGGGTAAAAACGGGACCCTATTACTAAGACTCCGCCGTCCGTCCGTCTGTCTGTCTGTCTGTCACCAGGGTGTATCTCATGAACCGTGATAGCGAGATTTTTATACAAGTGGACATATTTATTTTATTTATTTATTTATTTAATACTTTGTGCACAAAAACAATGTACAGAGGAGGACTTAATGCTAATAGCATTTTCTACCAGTCAACCTGGGCGTATTAACATATTAACCTTGTCATTTTTCATAACTTTCAACCCATTATTTGTTACACTTTCCTCGCACCAATATTTTCTCAGACCAGTGATGAACTCCTTATTTAGAAGTAGGTAGTAGGTAGATATTTTTGTTCATCATTTTGTTTCACCCGGAACTGCGGTGTTCACCTTCAGTAATTAGTCCCCCATCTAGGATTATAATAGTTGCTGTGGGGTGCCGGCAGAAGAATATTGGCTTCCCTTTGCCCGTGGATGCAGGAATAATCTGCCAAGGGATACTCTGGAAGATAGGTGTTAGCGTCTTCGGTATATCAACATTCCGTACTGCGCTCGCCAACCCGCCTACCAAGCGTGTCAAGTATGGCAACCCCTCATAATATTGTGGATTCATGAGGGACGCCTATCTCCAAAGGACGAGGACCGTGGTTCTACGGCGAGATGACGATAATAGTCCCAACTTTGTACACTTACAATAAGCCTCAAATGCTCTATGAATAACACGGTCACGTTTGGGGCGTTACTCAAGAGAGTCATTTAGACAGCTTGGACTTAAATGAGCGGAATAACTCAGCTTTAGTTAAACTTTCAAAGTTTTCCAAGAAAATGACCATTCGCGAAAGACAAGTCGAACGCGAGATTTTCAGCAAGTGTTTGTCTACTGTTGCAGATAGAGAAGTTTGACCTAGTTAGTGGATTCAGGACAATTAGCTAAGGATATGTGGAGAACTTGCAAAGTAAGCTTCTACGTCATAACTTTGTTCCTTGAAGTAAACTTCTTGGGAACTAAAGACGTGTTGTAACTCACATGGTGTAGTTGGACTTGTGTATCAACTATTCTACAGGGTAGGGTAATTTATAATATGTATACTAACCAAAAAGGGGGCTTCAAATCATGAGAATAAGTAGATTTGCTGGGGATAAAAATCGGAAATTAGTATTTGTTTTCTTTTTTTTTAATATTTTTTATAGGTACAATGTTTCTGTTAGAGTTGTAAAGTCTCATGTGCTCGTAATTTTACCGGCCCTTCATGGCGGTATGCTCAAGATGGTGGACTAGTTATTCTTAATGCACTCTTACAATATGGGTATCAAATGAAAGGCCTTGCTGAGAGTGACTTGAAAAATGATATGACATCACTCTAAATCCAACATGGCGGTCATGAGATGAACAGACAAGAAACCAACTGTCCAGTGATAACTAAAAGGTAAAAAATAAATTAAAAGTAAATAAAAACTTTTTAACAAACTAGCTTTTATTTTAACGTACCCACGAAAAATAATAAAATAAACATTTTCCATTAAAGTTTAATGTCAACTTAAAACGTTTTTACACAACTTATGTAATAAATAAATAATAATAAATAAATAAATAAATAATGCTGGACAATTCACACAGCATCACCTAGCCCCAAGCTAAGCAGAGCTTGTGTTATGGGTACTAGATGACTGATATACTTAATACAATATACTACATAGATATATATTTTTTATTATATATAGAAAACATCCAGAACACCCTGAACAAATATCTGCAGGTCATACAGACATTTGTTCCGAGGCGGGATTCGAACCCGCAACCTCTTGCGTAGCAGGCGGACCTTCGCCCGCTGCGCTACAGAGGTCGTCTATAATAAGAAAGCTATTATTATAAGAAATTTGGCACATATATACCTTGAGTATCCTAGAGGTGCACTAAGAAGGGATTTTTCGAAATTCCCACGGGATAGGGAATAAATGGAATTTATATCTTCTCTTTTAATTTATATCTTATCTATCTTCGGCTCTGCGTGAAAAAGGGGATTTTACGTTTTATGACTTCCACGCGGACGAAGTCGCGGGCAAAAGCTAGTGTTACATATAGGTGTCATTGTGTAGTGTGTATGACAAAACAGTCACAGACGATCTGACCTAAAAAATCTGACTTGAAGGCCAGAAGCTGGGTACGCCCGTGATGGTAATGATGACGTTATCATCTTCACGGGAATTAGGCCCCTGAAAAGTTCACGGCTTCCAAGAAATCTTTTACGTGACTAAATTCAATTCGCTCCTATTTACTATTGTTTACTTAACTTTGCCACTTTTTCTACTTTGGGACTTCGGTTTTGATTGTTTGTGTTGCGGAAAAATATTTCAATCTTCTTTCCCACGGTGTTTTTAGAAATTTTGGGTTTATTATTGAACATGAAGTATTAACAAAACGCATTTTGTTAACAAAACGCTCGCCAATTCGCCTGCCAAGCGTGGTGAGTATGGCAACTACCCCTCATGGAGCTCCACGAGGGGTAGTTGCCACAACTACCGATGACGTTGATGTTGTTCTTATATTTTTTAACCCCCGACAAAAAAGAGGGGTGTTATAAGTTTGACCGCTATGTGTGTGTGTCTGTGTGTCCGTCTGTGGCACCGTACCTCTTAAATAAGTAAACCGATTTGCATGCAATTGTTTTATTTAAAAGCTGGTTTACCGGCGATGGTTCTTAACCATGTTTTATCAAAATTGGTTAAGAAGTTCACAAGATATGGGGGTTGAAAGAGGGGATGCGTAATCGAATGTTTCCAAATATAGCCGAGTTTGGTATCAAATGAAAGTAAAAGATGTGTAGAATGCAAAACTGAAAGTTACATATATAGAAATCGGT
Organism: Pasiphila rectangulata; assembly: GCA_963082625.1. NCBI lineage: Eukaryota > Metazoa > Arthropoda > Insecta > Lepidoptera > Geometridae > Pasiphila > Pasiphila rectangulata. The sequence goes on along the minus strand of OY720244.1, from coordinate 4,867,027 downwards.
CAAGCCATTCATGAGATGTGGGGGTTGAAAGTAGGGGTGGACAATCGAATGTTTTCAAATATACCCAAGTGTGATATCAAATGAAATTGCATGATGTGTAAATTGCAAAACTGAGGGTACACATTACAAAAAAAAAATGGGTAACCTCAGAGACTTGGTAAAGTGTCATGGGTTACTTAAATTTTAAATTATTATGTATTTGTAGAAGAAGATTTTAAGCTAATTTATAAAGATTTCGATCGCTGAACTATGAGGATGATAATTGAACATGTCGAAATATGTATTGCCGACTGGGTGATGTTTTGGCGTCCGTTGCGTAAACCATTTAAGTTAAATGCAAGAGATGTATAAAATTATTGTTCCTCTTCAAAAGGTCTACAAAAAAGTCAGCGATAGCATATGTCCACTTTTCATGGTTAGCTCATAGTAAACATTTTTCTAATAATTTTTTTGAAAAAATGTAAGCATTATTTGCAAACTCGTTTAAGCAAACATGGTGTGAATATTATAGTAGTTCATATAGAACATATTTGCTCTTTTGAACCACATAATTTAAATCAATATCTTACGAGTTATAGCGAAATTAAAACTCTCGTACGACAAAATAATCACAGCGGTGCGGGCGTACGTCTAACTCTACCTAAACAGACCGACGCAATTGAGCCTATAGTATTATATATATTATATTATTTTATAGTACATGGCACTGCTGTCAGTAGGTCTCCAAATCAGCGGACAGGACGACGTCTGCCGTGACGGCTAGTAAAGATATCACCAGAAATGGCCGCCAACATGGCCAGCCTACTAACATAAGAATTTATAAACTTGACACTGGCGCAATTGTGTAAAACCAAACACAAAAAGCCATAAAATAAAAAGACAAGACAAGCGTTCGGTGGCAAAATTTACATGTATTTGATTTTTTTAACTCCGTTCTCTGTAACTAGCCATTTTTAGGGTTCCGTAGTACACAAGGAACCTTTATAGTTTCTCTTTGTCTGCTTTTCTGTCCGTGTCCGTCTGTCTGCGGCTGTGTTGTGGGTAATTAGCACTCTTTCGCCAATACACTTAACGAACACAAAAACTTTTAGCACTAAAGTAGAAAAGTAAAGGTGAAAAAAGCGGGCAAAGTCACGAGGAGCAGTAAGTTGGAAATATACGAAGCTTTTGTCAGGGTTAACATTGTCGCCCAGAGCTATTAAATATACCATCAATAACAGAAACAACAGCATGTGGCACAAATGTTCAGGTTCAAAAGGATAAACACGAGTTCGGTGACAAAATTTACATGTATGCAATATTTACGAGATATTTACCATGATTTGAGTCTTTTTGAGTTTCCCGATATTTCGACGCGGTTTCACACGTCATGGTCGCGGGTGAATTGAAGTATTGTACGAGTAGTACGGTAGTCTTTGGCAGACAAAATCGATCTTTCTTTAGCCACTCGCAAAAGACTTCAGGTTATCCGTGATCATCCCTCTCTAAAATCTAGGAAACTTTACAAATTTGAAAAAATCAACGATTTATCTATGAACTTTTAAGGAATTAAAAATAAGGGTTAAGCTAGATTTTTTAGTGTCGTAGAAATTGTCCCTCAAATAAGTGATATGGTATAGGAATCATACCGGAGTACTTTAAACCGAAAATCTCAATTAATACCTGTTGATGTGTTTTGGTTCACGTAAAATAACATAGGTACACCAAACGTAATTCGCTTTTAAAAGTGTACAAGCTTTTCAGGTTCCTTATTGGTGGGGGGATATTATTCCAGCACTTGGATGCAGCGTACCGGAAACTACCTCTGAAAGCGGCAGAGGCGAGTACCTATGTCGAGAGCTACATCAAGCACTGACGTGTATTTATTTATTTTATTTTATTTGGGAAACAAACAGTACTTTACACTTAAAAAATAATCATAAAATAAACAGAAACCAGCAAAGTTTCCTCTGTTAGGTAACAAAGATAAACATTATTAACAGAGACATGCATAACGAACAAAAATTTAGTTAAAAAAAATATATAGTATTAACAATGGAACGAAAGTGATGGTAACAATGTCAGGTAAATTTATAAATTTACTAAAACCACCTCTAAGAAAAAATACAATAACATCAAAATAAGAAACAATTTCAACCAACTAAAGAGAGGGCAAGCCTTTGCATAGCCTCTTTACGATAATAAGACAACCTTAAGCTAAATATATCTACATCAATAAGTTTCTCACTATATATTTCACACACTCGATTCAAAAACACATTCTTCCTATAATTTGTGTTTACAGTAGTCGTCCAAAAAGTCTTTATTTTACGAGCAGAAAGACGGGGACTATAGAATTTAATATTTTGAAGCGAAAAAGTGTTTGTAGTGTCAAAATTATAGCTTTTTACCTGATGCATGTGGAAGGACATAATCTCTTTACGATTATTTTACTCTTCTTATAAAACAGTGGATGCAGACGGCTTCCAACCGCAGTACTTGGAGATCAATGAGGGAGGCCTTTGTCCAGCAGTGGACGTCCTACGGCTGAAATGATGATGATGATGATGATAAAATAGCCACTGATTGGTTCATCCGTACACCTGTGCGAAACCGGGGTGAGTCGCTAGTTATATTAAATCTTATATTTTTAGTACGTTCGTAACACCAGAGACTATAAAGTAGCGTTTTGGCGTAGGCAGTGAATACGTAGTGAAGATTACGACTAAATAAGCTTATTAACTCGGCTTAACATCCTATGTCGGTTAATAATTAAAGACCCAGTAGATTTAGCTAAAGATTTAAATCGATAGATGCGCCTTAACAGTAAAAACTGTGGCATAGTCTATGTCTATGTCTTTATATGTGTGTTATAAAATACAACTATACATTCATGAAGTAATTCTCCGCAGCTTTTTCTGTGCCTGGGACATTTTTAGATGGATTGCGATATTCTGCCAATAATGCCGACCTTGCAGGTTCGATTCCAGCCTCGGGACAAATTTCTGTACGATCTGCTCATATTTGTTCAGATTGTTCTGAATGTTTTTCTATTTTTAATAAAAAATATCTATCTATGTATAATGTATTAAGTATATCAGTCATCTAGTACCCATAACACAAGCTCTGCTTGCTTGGGGCTAGATGATGCTGTATGAATTGTCCAGCATTATTTATTATTAATTATTTATGTCGTGTAAAAAATACGGCGCGGTCTCATTAAGGTAAGGGCGTATCTAACGATTTAAATCTTGCTTTCAGCCCGACGTCGAATCCAATATGGCTGCCTACCAATCTACATTAATGTTATCTTTTCTCCTGTTCAAGTAACTACAGAGGCAAATACGGTATGCGTGGTGAATGAGTATGACTTTATTGTAAGTACACTTAAATCAAGAAAATTATAGGAAAAATCAAATTACAACAAAACAAAGGCGCCCTGGGTGGCCTTATCGCTAACAGGGATCTCTTCCAGGCAATATTAACTAGGAAACTTTAAAGTGATTAAATTGACGTGCTAATTCATTAACATTCTGTGTCTATAGTATAGGTACTGTTTAAGTATGGACGACCTTACCTTGCCGTAACACTAGTTAGGGTTCCGGACCAAAATGGTGAAAAGGAACTTTGTCTGTATGTCTAACACAAATGGATATCTTGAGAACTACCTACTGATGCTATCGACTTGAAATTTAAAATGGTATTAGACAACGCTTTTTCACTGATATAGAATGTAAAAAATGTTGAAAAATATTGTTATTATGATTGCAAGGGGGCGGGAAAGGGGGTCCCAAAAAGTTCAAGTGGATTTACAGGGTCATGTGGGATATTATATGAAAGGGATTCATTAGCATCATTAATAAACAGTTTTTAGTTTTCCCTTAAGCCGCATCTTTTTCAAGTTATATACAAAAATGTTGAAAAAATAGCGTTATCTCCGAAGCTTGCGGAGATAAACCTCTGAAACTTTTATTGCTAATAGAAGTGTATGTAAAGATTACAGGAAAATTATAACAAACTATCAGATTTGCATAGTTTCTTAGAAATCATCGAAAGTGTAAAATATCTACATAAGTTTCGTTATCAGGCAAGAGATGGCGCTATCAAGGTTCTCCAACAAATATAAACCGCCTTTATCATATTTTATATTGTATGATGGCACGGAACCCTCGGTGCGGAGTCCGACTCGCTCTTGGCCGGTGTTTTTTTAACTAGCACGGGAGGTAATGTCTTTGTAATTAAAACGGTAAGTACGAGTAAGTTCTAAGTTATTATGGTTTTAATAAAATAAATATTGAAGGTGCCTCGCGGAGAGGCGAAACACGTGTTGTCGTTTGGGTTTGGGTATGCATGTTGTTGCACTAACAACATAGTTCTCCCTGCATGTGCATAATTAGCGGGCGGGAGGGTGGTGCATATGCATCTCAGCATTAGTGGAATAAAACTAGATATTTTCATTGCATTTTATTAATTGATACGAGTAAAAAGTCTATTACAAACATACGATGCCTATGTATATCCAGAAATAGGTGAAGTCAGCCTGTAATGAATCTGTTGAGGCGAACCAAAATAATTACCGCGATTCAGTGGCTACGAACTAATACGAGAGCCCTCTCCCCTCGCGTAATGCTGTTTCTAACACTCATGAGTGGATATATGTAAGTGATGTGTGTTAAAACCATCCACCCAAGAACATCGCACGCACTTCCTACAGAGCCAGGATTTTTTTAGCTATTAAATGACAAGACAAGCCGCAAGCCCAACTGATGTTAAGCGGTAACCTCTACCTATAAGCAACTGCAATACCGCGGTGACATCGTTCACTAAGCACGTGACTAACGCTGCATTGTATTGCGCCCGTCACCCTGAGACATAGAGTTCAATGTCCTTGACTTGTTGCTGAAAATACTCAAACTATTACGTGTACGCATATTATATGAGAGTTCCTGTCCTCTCATTCATCAATCATCATGGATCCCGTAATCAGGATCTGGGTGTAAAACAAGCAAACATTAAAACCTATCCGCAAGTTTAGTGCCCTACACTTGCGGTCTAACTATGCTACATGGAACTCCAGTAGACACTTTTCCAATTATAAATTTCTCATAGGAACAGAACAACAAAATGGGACATGACTTTTCTATTCGTACTCAAAAATAATTTTCCAAATCGTTTCATAAACAACGGAGTTCATACATACTCGTATACGTACGGTACTAGCTAAACTGCAGGATTTATAGAAGCGTTTTTCATACGTAGTTCGGATATAAATTATATAAAATCTCTACGTAAACTGCCCATTCACGTATCTAAAAAGACAATATAGAACTTCAGCGGAGAAAATGAAGGAAAAACGTGCAGCGCCGAGAGAAAAGATGCATTTACACGGAAAACTTGGCGCTGTAATGTTATTACGAAGCAGGGCATCGTTTTATTATATCCATCGGCAGTAAAAATACATTCTTGATTCTTCAAAGGGTTTCGAAATTAGAAGATTATTTGATGAAATATTTATGCTAGGCAGTAGGAGGTTCAGCAGTTATACGTGGCTCACGTGGCATTTCGAACTTATCGCCAAGTCATGCGATTCATGGCGATAATAGCATAGGCGAATCATAAATTGATCATAGGCGAAAATTGAAATTGAGCCCCAAGCATCAATATTTTTTTTATTCAGCTGGATTTTTTTATCCAACTGGATTTTTTTATTCAGATGAGAGCACTATACAAAGGTTTGGAAAACCTGAACAGAAATAGCTAGTTTTGTCAGTCTCTTAATTAGTTCTGGTGATCCTTTGGGAAGTCCTTTCCATTATTTTTTTCCATATCTATTTTATTTACCAATAATGGTGTTATGTTAGCAAACTTCAACGAGTTTAGCAATAATACCAATATTCGAGTACTTGGTCGTTGCGTAGGTTGATAATTCCTTTAATTTGACATTCATGTACGTAAATACCCTGTCTTATTTTATTGAGTAAGTTGCCTTAATTTTATTATCATTTTTAGATAGATAGATATATAGATAAAACATTTATTTGTAACACTCATAACAAAACACATAAAAAATAAAAGACACAACAGGAGAGACAAAATAACAAATTAAACTAAGAAAAAACTGATTTTGAATTGATGCTTAAAATATATGTATGTATTAGATTTTTAATCAAAATTATTTCGCGTAACTAACGTAATTATGTTAGTTAAGTTATAGCACAGTCTCGTATAGTAAGAAAGTCGAAATTTTTCTTAATAATCTGAAATTCCGGCGCTTAAACTCGCAAATTAAATAACAAAAAATCTAGTTACAAACACTATATTTGTTAAGTTACATTACGAAAACTATTCGTAATACGGATTCCATACATCACATAACTCGGAATTTTGGCGCCAAGACCCACAAATTAAATAACAAAAATTCTAGTTACCTCTATACCCTAAAATTAACCGGGATTCCTAAAGTTGTATGTGAAACCTCGTTTCTTCCGAAACTGCGCCCCAGATATAGTTTAATATAAAATTTCCGTTGGAAACTTGCGAAGTCACGTAGAGCTTATTCCGCTAGTTTATTGTTCGAGCTTCATGAAAGAGCCTAATTTAAGTAGGCTGTAAAACTCACTCCGTTATCCCAAAAAGGGTGAAGGTTTGCCAAAGGCGCTGATTACCAATTCATCGATGATTTAAATATTGAAATGCTGCAGTTTTTTTTATTATGGCAATTTGAATGGCTCTGTTTGAAGATAATATAGATATTCTTTTAATGAATGTCAGTAATTATTGATACTGTTATTTGTATAATACTGATAGCGATAAAAGCCTCTTTCTACCTGCAACGTGCAGTCTATAAAAATCTAGTAGGAACTCTTAGTGTGAAAAAAGCAATGACAAAAAGGCAGAAAACTTTTGCAAAAGTAAAAACTAATGTAATTTATTCGCGCAATCTTCTCTCTGGCTCCGGTGGAAATAGGCGTCTAACAGACTATCCAATTTATTGGACTTATATTTATTGGATTTATATTTGAATTTATTAACTTGATTATAAGAGCTGTAGTGGATTGAAAAGGATCTTACAAAACTTTGAACTGGGTTCAAAGTGGATTATCCTTAAAAATATGTTCCTTGGATAAGAGATAAAGTACATGAGATCCAATTTAATCCTAAAATAAGAGCAACTATAAAAAGATTGAGCTTTCCAAAGAATGTGACTTTGGGTTTGAAAACTTGTAATGAGTTTGGCAAAAACGCCAATGTATTTTGTAGAGCAATGTGCTGCGATCCTTAATCTTATGATCTTACTTATGTGTCTTAGAAACCAAGTATGTGTTATTTTAGTAGGATTGTTGAGAATTCATTATCATCATTAACGTCATTACCGCGGATAGTCCACTGCTGGATAAGGTTATACCAAATCTGCGCCATTTTCCACTGCCTTGTTTCATCATCTCAGCCGTAGGAATGCTGTCAATGTCTACTGCTGGACACAGGCCTCCCTCATTATTCTCCAAGATCATAAGGGGGTTGTTCCCAACTCACCACGCTTGGCAGGCGGGTTGGCGAGCGCAGTACAGGATGTTAATACATGAAAAGACGCTGTTGCCCATCTTCCTTCTAACACTATCCACGCACAAGGGAGGAGAGACCACATTTTACTGCTGGCTCCCGACGGCACTCCTGTCTTGCTAGCTAGCACCCAATTACTACCAGCGACCTTTCGCAAAACATAACTCTGTCTACAGCTGGTGAGCTTCTACACTACTTTTTCACTTTCAAAATTAACGTGAGATATACTATCCATTTTGTAAAATCGGGGATTACTCACGTAGTATTGTAACGTCGAAGATTATTCCGACACGTTTCGATTTTTCAAGAAAATCATCATCATGGGATTGAATGCCCGTCCGCGCGTGGGGCCGACACGACACCGGCGCTGGCAGCGGCGCGTGCCGCGCGAGCTTCGTAACGTTCGGCGCGAGAAGAGACGAGAGGCCTGTACGAGAGCGACACGCAAGGTGGGCCTTCCACATCCAATGGAGATGCAGTAAGCGTGTTCTGTTCATCGACATTTAGTCGAGACGACAGTAGTGACGATGAACCTGCTCCGGACACATATGCCAGCGCCACTACTCCAACAACGACGCGTGTAAAAAATATATATTTATGTATCAAGCATCAGCTTTCCATATATGGATAGTATAAGCTTCGTTTAATTTGGGACTAGTAGATTCTGAGTGTCAAGCATTAACGACGCGTGTCGTGTCGGCCCTACGCGCGAACGGGCATTCAATCCCATGATGATGATTTTCTTGAAAAATCGAAACGTGTCGGAATAATCTTCGACGTTACAATACTACGTGAGTAATCCCCGTTTTTACAAAATGAATTCTACACTACTTTCCTAGTTGTGGTCACCACTCAATTCTGTCGACATGGTTTGGTTTCAAGCCTGTGACTGACAAATTGGACTATGTAATTCCCCAAACACACCTGCCTGGCTTCTTGTAAATGCATCTGCTGTCTGAATCGACATTTTTGGACGATATCTTCAGAATACAAAATAGGTTCAGTTGAGAAGTCTCTGGCACGGTTCGGTTCCGATACGCTTATATAAATAGCACCGAGATTGAATGGTCCAGGTTAAGCTGCAATATCTTAGCGAAGGCATTTTAGATTATTTAGAAGGCTGAGAGGCAGGAGTTTCCGGGTTCGATCCCCGCCAGGGGACAAATGTTTACATTTCTGCTGATATTTGTCCATTTGTATACGTATGTAAAAAAATAGATATTTATGGATCAAGCATCAGCTTTCCATATATGGATAGTATAAGCTTCGTTTACTTTGGGACTAGTAGATTATGAGTGTAGTGTCCAGCATTATATATTATTATATGAACCAAATGGATCCGAAGACAGAAAACGACCTCGGGGCAAAACGTCGATGGAGGGACGAACTCGACTCACACTTGGAAGACTGGACCAGCAGCTCAAGACAGAGAAGTGTAAAAGGAAGGAAGGGAGGCCTTTATCATGCGGTGGGACAGTACAGGCACTTAATAATTAATAAAAATATGAACTGTACTGACTACTCGATGAATGCTCTAGACCGGAAAGTATGGACAAGGAGGCTTTTACCCAGGCTTTTATCCAATGTGCTGATTAAATAATATAAAGTCAAAGTCAATAAGTTTTTATTCATTATAGAAAAAAGCTTCATTATGGAAGAAAGGCCTTTGCCATGCGGTGGGACAGTACAGGCTCTTAATAATTAATAAAAATATGAACTGTACTGACTACTCGATGAATGCTCTAGACCGGAAAGTATGGACAAGGAGGCTTTTACCCAGGAGAAGGATCCAATGTGCTGATTAAATAATATAAAGTCAAAGTCAATAAGTGTTTATTCATTATAGCAAAAAGCTACATAGAATACTTAATTAAAAAGAAGAACAAGATACATATAAATTGAATAAAGCACATAATTGAATTTGTTCCCTTCAAAATTTTTTTTTCAAGTGAAGGAAAGAGGCATATAATGGTACGATCGGTCAAAAATTCTTTCCGTATTACTCTCTTTTATGAGCTTTCAGAGGACGGAAGATCAGCGTTGGTTGCCTAGATTGCTAGACAATCAACTCAATGCTGAGCCAGTGTCATTTTGTGATGTTAGGTTTACAATATTGATGTGTATTATTTTTAATTCTAAAATGTTTTGGGAGATAATTTCCCATTTGACTGTGTAACCTTTGTAAACTGAATATATTTTTATTTAATAATAAATGTATTTTTATTATTTTAAAATTTTTAAACAAAAATTTCTTAGAAGCTATGTAGGGTACCTATCTTTCTTACGGCTTCTGATTCTTCTAAGGCTTTTGATTTAACAAACTGAAATATTATAATGGTTGGAACAATCAATTGCGAAAGGGAGGACTATCTACGACCTCAGTAACTACCAGTAATATCAGATATACTCGCAGGGGACAAAGAACCAGGAAAAACTATGCTAAAGAGCTACATATTACATGTGAAAATTAAAATTCATTGTAAACTCTTAATTATGTAGCTTTCGTTTTCTGTACCTTAAACTATAAGGCTTATTACAAGATGTCAACGGGTCCATATGAACAATAATGAATTCAGCTATAAATATCCAATTTGTGGGATCATGCGGCAGTGTCATAATTAACAAAGCCCTGGGACTCAACCGGGGCCATGCTTAACTAAAGCTGCCGCCCAAAGCGGGACCTCTGTAAACTATAGGCTGACAAAGATATAGAGACCCTGGAAGTGGATTCTTAACTTGATCTTAAACATAACAAAATACATCTCATCTCACTAATATTATAAATCCGAAAGTTCTTTTGTATGGACTATGTTTAATACCTCTTCACGCAAGAACTACTCTACGGATTAGCCTGAAACTTAGCACACGCACAGATGTTGACCAGGAATTACACATAGACTAATTTTTGTCCGGCGCGCAAAGCGGCGGGTATAAGCTAGTTTTATTATAGAATTCCTAGGGGTACCGCTTGAAAATGGACATCAGCGACTTTCCATGTATCAACATTCCGTACTGCGCTCAAACCCGTCTGCCAAGCGTGGCGAGTATGCTAACAACCCTCTCATGATCACTTGGAGATTCATGATCCTTCATGATATCCTACGGCTGATAATGATTATCAATTGAGGATATCTCTTTAAGAAATCCTCCGTTTTTCGTCACTCAAAAAAAATATGGTATAAATATTGCTGAAAATAAACACAAATTTTATTTTATTTACATTATCAGAAAATATGTCAAAACTCCGCTGACAAAACTGCTGCTATCGGTGGTTATAAGTAAGGGGGTAAGCATTTCTGGATTCGAACGGGCAGATTCTGTTCACGACAGATTCTGGAAATGGTGTCAGTTTAAGGTAGTGTTATATAGGTTACACAAATAAAATTCGCTGTCTACCTAGTCCAATTGGTACGGCTAAATTCAATCAACAAAAGAGTTGGGTTCGCACCGAAGTTCCAGAGTGCTGAGTGGGATCTTAATCAGATGTTGAAGTTATACAGGGTGTATAACTATATATATACAGGAAGTATACTATGTGTACTAAGACTGAAGGGGGTCATTCGGACCACCCCAAGGAACAACTTTACGTTCTACGAGTTTTCGGGATTCGGTGATTTTCATTCAAGAAAAGAACACGAAAGTTTTAGCTTCAACAGCTGTTTCTTGAGCGGGTCATTGACCTCCACAAAGCGTTGTAATTAACGTCCTTATGCATTTTTCGTTGCATAAACATCCTCAAACTAGACGCAGAGTCAAATAGTTATTAGAGAGATGTAGACAAATATATTTATATATTTCAGCACCATGTTTCGTTTACTGGGAACCAGCAGTAGATAGAAAACAGTTCTTAGAATAATCGCATTTCAAATAATTCGAATAGCTAGGTTCGTTCCGGGTTTATAAGCAAAAACTATTATTGTCTTCTTTTTAACCTAACACTAGGTTCGTAGGAAAAAGTAATTATTTCTATCAAACCTGTTTACATAGAATCAAGTTATGGTGGAACGAATACGTAATTATTCATGGAATTAATGGCACAGAATCACAGTATCCATGATCTCCATGAGGTGTAGTTGCCACCACGCTGGCAGGCGGGTTGGCGAGCGCAGTACGGGCTGTTGATATACGGAAAGATGCTGCTGCCCATTTTCGGAGGTATCCCTTAGCACGCTCTTTACTGCATCCACGCGTATGAGAGGAGGGGTAACATTCTACTGCCAGCACCCCAATGCTATCTCCATCTATGTGTATTTTTTTATATATATCTAGCTGTGGACGTAGAGAGTCCTACGGCTGAGATGAATAAAGAGCCGTGGAATTTTTACGAATTTATATGTAATGTACATATCTGTACCTCTATAATGTATTCGTTACACAATGTGATTGGATAATAGCCCCAAAGTTTTGGTGTAGGCACAAAAACGAAAACCTAAGAAAAGCGAGTGTAGATAATGATAATGCAACACGATACTGATCACAACTGGTTGATTCATTATAGACGATATAAAACACACACTTTTTAAACACGCACAGTTTTTAACTAGCTCGGCAGAGGTCTTGATAGTTGCCGTATATATGTATACAAATACAATACAAATACAAATATTTTTTATTTCTGTAACTTAAACTAAAAAATACATTTCATGGGTTTGGGACCCTCTTTTAAGTATAAAAAATACCTGTCTTAGAGGATATGTACATATGTAATATGTTGTAAAGGTTTTATATTTTAATATAAATAAATGATTTGATTTTAGATGTTAATTTGATGATAAAAGAAAACTTAATACGGGACAAAAAAGGCACGAACAAGAAATAAAATCACGCAGCTATTCCTGAATGTAGGAAATTATTATTTAACTAGACGTGACACACGTGCGACTTTGTTCCTTGTACAGCAAGATTTTCAAGCAATTGGTAATTTTTTCATGTGGACATTTTTCTACTATTTTTTTCATATTGTGATTGTTGGCATTTTATTAACATACATATAACCGCGTGTTTATTGCGTAAATTACTTAATAATGTGTTATGATCGCGAAAGTTTAAAAAAGACAATAGCTGGCATTATTGTACGAATACTTCATCGTTTTTCATTTTAGACCAAAGTCGTCAAACTCAATGAGCCGTTTTCAGTAAAACATAAAAAAGTGTTTTCTACTAAACCAAACAGATAGAGCTGGTAAGCAGAGAAAACAAGTATGTGATTGATTACAAATGCTGTCATTGTATCATTATTAATTAATTTATTGACATGTATAATTTTTGAATTTTAATTTTATTTAAATTTGTGTGTGTAATATGGATTATTTAATTATCTGAAATAAAATGAATACAATACAATACAATTGTCAAATTGTGTTTCCTTCCGTTAAATGAAAACTAACGCCATCTATAAGGTTTGAGGGAACTGTTTTTGAAATTTTTAGTTTTTAATGAAAACTCCTCATTGATTATGGTGAATTGGGCTTTCGAAACGCCTCATTGATTATGGTGAATTGGGCTTTCGAAACGCCTCATTGATTATGGTGAATTGGGCTTTCGAAACGCCTCATTGATTATGGTGAATTGGGCTTTCGAAACGCCTCATTGATTATGGTGAATTGGGCTTTCGAAACGCCTCATTGATTATGGTGATTTGGGCTTTCGAAACGCCTCATTGATTATGGTGAATTGGGCTTTCGAAACGCCTCATTGATTATGGTGAATTGGGCTTTCGAAACGCCTCATTGATTATGGTGAATTGGGCTTTCGAAACGCCTCATTGATTATGGTGAATTGGGCTTTCGAAACGCCTCATTGATTATGGTGAATTGGGCTTTCGAAACGCCTCATTGATTATGGTGAATTGGGCTTTCGAAACGCCTCATTGATTATGGTGAATTGGGCTTTCGAAACGCCTCATTGATTATGGTGAATTGGGCTTTCTAAACGCCTCATTGATTATGGTGAATTGGGCTTTCGAAACGCCTCATTGATTATGGTGAATTGGGCTTTCGAAACGCCTCATTGATTATGGTGAATTGGGCTTTCGAAACGCCTCATTGATTATGGTAAATTGGGCTTTCGAAACGCCTCATTGACTATGGTGAATTGGGCTTTCGAAACGCCTCATTGATTATGGTGAATTGGGCTTTCGAAACGCCTCATTGATTATGGTGAATTGGGCTTTCGAAACGCCTCATTGATTATGGTGAATTGGGCTTTCGAAACGCCTCATTGATTATGGTGAATTGGGCTTTCGAAATGCCTCATTGATTATGGTGAATTGGGCTTTCGAAACGCCTCATTGATTATGGTGAATTGGGCTTTCGAAACGCCTCATTGATTATGGTGAATTGGGCTTTCGAAGCATTAGACTGTCTGTTAATATGAGCGTACACTAATTCATTCAATTATGACATAAACGTTTCTAGTTACATTAAAGTTTTTTTACAATCATTCAATACTTATGTGGTTAATCAAGATATACGTTATCCGCTATCTTGGGGCTTTTAAATGTTTTAAGTATTGAATATTTTACTGTAATAACTATAGAAACAGTTGTTGCCTCTACCAACTTAACAAGTAGGTACGTGAACATTTCCCATATTTAGTATTCATATTTTATGTCACTGCAGAGCAAATGGTTTTTAAATACCTAATAACGACACCACACACAATGGGAAAATCGAAAAAAAAGTTCATCCCCATCTTATGTTTATAGGAGGTACCCCGAATCAATTATTTTTTTCACCATTTTTTGTGCTTCTAGTTTGGCGTCATTATTTTACATGTCCATGAAAAATACAGCTTTCTAGGACTAATGGACCTTCGTAGAGCCGCAGACAGGCAGACAGACAGACAAAGCAATCCCACGAGGGTTCCTTGTTGTACTACGTTAATAGTGTTTAAAAAAATTTGTCTCAGGTCTAAGCCTACCCTTACGCAAGGCTTTTATGTAGGTATAAAGATCAGGCTATTATACACTGTGCCACAACACAGCTTGGCACATCGACAACATTCTGGCAACGTGGCAAAGCATCAATATTAAAAGACAACGGTAAAAAACGACTCACGTTTTGTTCGCAAAATGTTACACTTGCGAGGTAATTTTGGCTGCAATGGTTCAGCATGTCAATTGATCTTCACATGTAGATAGATACAAAGAAATAAAAAATGCTGGACACTACACACAGCAACAATACACCGCCGTGGGGTGCCGGCAGTAGAATGATACCCCTCCTCGCATGCCCATGGATGCAGTAAGAGCCTGCTAAGGGATACCTCCGGAAGATGGGCAGCAGCGTCTATCCGTGTATCAACATCCCATACTGCGCTCACCAACCCGCCTGCCAAGCGTGGTGAGTATGGCAACTACCCCTCATGGAGATCCATGAGGGAGGCCTGTGTTCAGTAGTGGACGTTTTACGGCTGAAATGATGATGATGATGAAACATATAGCCTATAATATACCTTTAGGGTTCAAGTTCTTACGTTTCTACAAAAAACAATTATAGAAATCAGATGAAATCTGGATGAACAAAGTAAATTCTGCTTCTTATTTTTTTGAAGACGGTTTGGCTGCGGTCACGAAGTTAGCGGCGCGGCAACGCAGATCCGCAGGGTGATTACCTACGTATCTCGCGACAGATTTTTGCAACAGGCAATCGTTGCTGTCAAATGTCAATTCCTTGCTGTTCTAATACAAAATTGACGTTTGACAGGAACGATTGCCTGTTGTAGAGCTTACCGTCGAACATCAGATGGGCTTTCGGCTGGTCGCATAAAAAAAATCTTTTTTCGTATTTCGAGGATTTGCACTCCACGTGGTTGCCCTCAGGTGAGATTGCAGACACATATGACCCGTATACCTAAAGTTGACGGCTGCAAGGCAATACGGGATTAGATGGCACCTAGCCAAGACTAAAACCGGGCAAGTTCTAGATGATTTGTGATTTAACATCAGCTCGTTCATTTGCTCGTTCAGTTCAGAATGAATGAATGAACACTTTATCTTACACAAAAGAAAAGACTGCTTGCGTTTTTGTACCGGCTACATAAAGTATTAATTTATATTTAAGTTGTGTTTTAATGCAAAATGAGCTTGTTTTTGATTATTATCTGACACGCTAAGCAACATTTCGGCAAAACTCATTAATTCATTAACAAAATCGTAAGTTCAACCTCGTAGCCACTGTTACCTCGTAGCATAGTTTCAGACACATATGACGCCTTTCATTAAAAAAAGGCCTTTGCATCTAATATAGATGATTTAAACAGCGCCATCAACTGGTAATTATGCTGTACGGGACGCTGCAGTGCCGGGGACATTGTTAGATGGATTAGGCTTGCCCAGCACCTATACCATCCTCGCAGCTTGACACTCATTAAACATAGTCACTAAATCTAGACTAAAATACAAGCGAGAGAAAGAAGCAGTCAGAAGATTTGATAATTTCAACTTTTTCTGTATTATAAGTATGTATTATATTATATTCTGTATTGTAAGTATCTCTTGGCAGATTCCTATTTCATCCACGAGCAAGAGAGGAGGGGCAATATTCTAATGCCGGCACCCCACGGCATACTGCCGGTATCCAAAAAATATAATCATCATCATCATTCCAGCCGTAAAAAGTCCACTACTGAACAGGCCTCCCTCATGGATCTCCATGAAGGGTAGTTGCCATACTCACCACGCTTGGCAGGCGGGTTGGCGAGCGCAGTACGGGATGTTGATACACGGAAAGACGCTCTGCCCATCTTCCGGAGGTATCCCTTAGCAGGCTCTTACTGCATCCACGGGCATGAGAGGAGGAGTAACATTCTACTGCCGGCACCCCACGGCGCGGCAAAAATATAATAAATTACATTAAATACCCTTGTCAAAAGCCTACCCCCTTACTAATAGATACAGATTAAACTAATCTGCACTTTGTCAGACTTTTTAACAGTTTGATTTGATAACATGTCAAAATTTATTGACATGTGTTGATTAATTTAATAAGCGATTATGATTAAGGGGGCTCGTTGTAAACTAGACATTAAATTTCAATATTTTAAATCTTTGTCTCATCCAGTAATGTCAAAGTTTATCCTTTGTCTTTGAGACTTCGATGTAAAGGACAGGGGCAGGATTTGTTGCCAATGTACCGAGTCCATAGGACCTTATAAATAGTGAGGCGCCAACGTCGGTCGTAGGGACACTACCCTCTAAAATGTAGGGAAATAAATTCCTGGAGTTGAATTAAACATTTTCTTAGGCCCTCAACAAGCTGTATTGCTTTTTAACTGACTTAAAAAAAAGGAGGATGTCAAGTCTGTATTTTTTTTAAATCAGCAGTAGTAGTAGAACTTTTTGTGAAAGGTTCATCCGGGGAAGTACTACAACCATACCTATTTCTGCCGCCAAGCAGTAATGTCTCCATTGCTGTGTTTTGTAGGGCAAGGGGGCCGGTGAAATTACGGGCACATGAGACCTTACAACTCTGTCCCAGGGTGACGGGCGCAATGCAATGCAGCGTTGGTCACGTGCTTAGTGAACGAGGTCACCGCGGCATTGCAATTGTTATAGGTAGAGGTTACCGCTTAACATCAGGTGAGCCTTCGGTTTGTCTCGTTATTTAGTATAAAAAAATGATCTTTGCCCGTTACAGTAAGAACCTACCAAGGTATATCTCCGGAAGATGGGCAGCAGCGTTTTTCTGTGTATCAACATAGCGCTCGCCAACCCGCCTGCCAAGCGTCGAGAATGGCAACAACCCCCTCGTGGTCTTGGAGATCCATGAGGGAGGCCAATGTCCAGTGCATTTCATACGGAGAGTATCTAATATGAAAATCAAAGTAAACCCTTAGTTATATTTGCTAAAGGAAGGAAGGTATAGTTCGCGCAAAACTTCTTGAGCTCTGTGAAGTTAGCTTCAGTGACTGCGCAGTACACAGTTTTTAACGCGTTGAGGGGAAGGAATGTAAAAGGGGTGCGAGAGGGGCTCAGTCTGTGAAACTAGGGTTGCCAGCGCGAGTTTTGGTGTATTTTCGTTTTATCTAGCACACATTTTACTAGGCATTTATTTATTTTTCAATTATTAAAACAAACATATTTAAAAATCAATTATTATATTAAATTAAGGATTAATAAAAACTGAAATGCTACAACAAATTCACATTTACTTATAGCAAGAAGCCAATTTTTTAATATTAAATTTCTACTGTGTAGCAAGATTATTTATAACCTAGTTGGCAATATTGAATGAACATGTCAACATGCGCAACTTTGCATTTGCCGCAACGTTCACAGAGCTCAAGAAGTTTTGCGCGAACTCTACCTACATACTACAGGAATAGATTTAACTTTTATAAGATCGCGATCTCAGATTGAGGAACGATGGGTCGAGGTCAAGTTTATGTTAGTGTGGCAGGTCGACTTACGAGGGTACAATATTGACCCTGTTACTTGATGAAAATGAATTTATAGTTTCAATATCTACCTCTGTGGCGCAGCGGGCGAAGTTCCGCCTGTGACCCAAGAAAATGCGGGTTCGATTTCCGTCTCGGGACAAATGTCTTTACGATCTGCAGATGGGAGTGTTCTGAGTGTTTTTCTATATTATAATAAAAAATATCTATCTATGTAGTTATAATGTATTAAGTATATAAATATAAGTCATCTAGTACCCATAACGCAAGTTCTGCTTAGCTTGGGGCTAGATAATTCTGTGTGAATTGTCCAGCATTGTTTATTTATTTAATACTAGCTTGTGCCCGCCGCTTCGCATGCGTTGTACCCGAACAAAAAGTAACCTATGTGTTAATCCTAGTCAACATCTATACGTTTGCAAAATTTCAGCTCGGTTTTTTCGTGAAGAGGTGACAAACCTCCATACAATAATCTTTCGGCTTTATAATGTTAGTGAGATTGTGGTTTGTCTTGTGGCAAAGTCGGCGTATTGCGGATATTGGCTGCGGGGATTGCAAATTTTTGCAGCAATTACAAAACATTAGTGCTACTTATTATACTTTCGTACCCGACGTCGCCCGAGCGTATCGCAAACGCTACTGACGCGCGACATTTTGTAGCACGTTAACAAAAAGCGCAACAGCATCGCCAGAAAAGTCGTCGTGGGCGAGCGCTCTAAAGTATCAACTCGACATGTAGTTGTCAATACTTAACCCAAAAGGTACCTTCAGTATTAATAAATAAATAATGCTGGACAAATCACACAGCATCATCAAGCCCCAAGCTAAGCAGAGCTAGTGTCATGGGTACTAGATGACTGATATACTTAATACATTATACTACATCGATACATATTTTTATTATTATATAGAAAAACACCCAGAACACCCTGAACAAATATCTGCAGATCGTACAGACATTTGTCCCGAGGCGGAAATCGAACCCGCAACCCCTTGCGTCGCAGGCGGACCTTCGTCCGCTGCGCCACAGAGCTCGTATTAATAATTCCCTATAGAGCCTTTATATCCCCTTTATGTTCTGTTCCAGGATTAGTTATTTTAGTGCACATTCGCGAGGCAATCTGCGCTGGGCTGCAAAGAGAATTATTCAGTGCGCGTTCCTCGCTACATGGCCGTAGACAAGTGCCAAGCGAAAGAGGCTAGGGGTTAGGTAAATTGGGCTTTAATGTTTTTTTGATATATAACATCTTAAACTGATCGGACAAGAGGTGACGCGTGACGCTAGATGTGCGAGTTAGTACTAGGGCGACTGCCCTTCGTCTATCATGCCCATCGTGTTGACTATGGCGACTGGAGTGACTATGGTGACTGGGGCTGATGTAGCGACTGTGGTGACTATGATAACTGGGGCTATTGTAGTGACTCAAAAAAGCCGTGTTGGCCGAGTGGTATGTACCCCCGACTTTCGATCCGAAGGTCGTGGGTTCGATACCGGCCGTGCACCAATGGATTTTTCTTTCTTAAAAAAATGTATGTGCACTCTTAACACGTGCTTTAACGGTGAAGGAAACATCGTGAGGAAACCCGCGGCTTAGTTAGCTTCAGACGTATTGACCTGTTCTTTCCTCTGAATAATAGCTGACTAAGCTGAGAGGATGGTATAGGTGCTGGGCAAGCCTAATCCATCTTACAATGTCCCAGGCACTGCAGCGTCCCGTACAGCATGATTACCAGTTGCTGACGCTGTATAAATCATCTATAATAGATGCAAAGGCCTTACTTACTTGTAGTGACTCTGGCGAGTGTGGCGACTATGGCGATTGTGGTGATCATGTTTTACATCTGCCAGGCGTCGCCAGACGGCTCAATTTTTTTATTGCAGATAGAGCTTTCTTTGACCACGATCTCATCTCTGATGCTTAAATATTGCCGATGATGGACCACAAAGGTCTTTATGATATAATATGCCGCTAAGATGTCGGCAGTAGAATGTTGCCTCTTCTCTCTTGCTCGTGGATGCAGTGAGAATCTGTTATGGGATATCTCCGGAAGATGGGTAGCAGCGTCTTTCCGTGTATCAACATACCGTACTGCGCTCGCCAACCCGCCTGCAAGCGTGGCAAGTATGGCCACAACCCCTCATTCTCGATCAGTGCCTGATCCATAAGGGAGGCCAATTGTCCAGCAGTGGACGTCCTACGGCTGAGATGATGATGATGATAAAAGCAAACATTTCGCTCCCGGCGAGGATCGAACCCGCCACTCTTGCGTCTCAGCCGGGTACTGTAACAACTGCGCCTACGAGGCCGTTCATATACACGAATTCATACACATTTTCTCATGGCTATGCATCATCACGCCTGCGACAAATTATAACGCCACAAAATTAGGTAGAAACTTAACTTTGCCGTGTGTTGCCGGCACTAGAATTTTAACCCTCCTCTCATGCCTGTGGATGCAGTAAGAGCCTGCTAAGAGATCTCTCCGGAAGATGGGCAGCTGCGTCTTCCCGTATATCATTATATCGTACTGCGCTCGCCAACCCGCCTGCTTAGCGCCTGCTTAGGTGAGTATGGCAATTACCCCTCATGAGAGAGATCCATGAGTGCCTGTGTTCAATAGTGGTTGTTTTATGGCTGTTACGAACTTAACTTTAGAAGCTAAAGAAAGAATGTTAGTAACTTTTCTAACTTAATCCACAACTGTTGCAGATCAAGCACTTCTTTTAATTGGAGCCTAATTAAACCTGCAAGGTTTGACTCGAGCAAACTAGCAAAATTCACAGAAGCTTCAACTTTAGCTTGTAAATTTTTGTCAATAGACAAAAAACAATCCGTGAAGTAGGGCGAGTAAATAACCTAAGGAGCCAAAGATTAAAAAGAGTTTTAATTCATAAAGTGTAAATTCATTACTGCGTGTTATTTTATACATTTCCTCAGTTTGTTTTAAACGAGTATAATGTATATATCATTATCATTTGAGGCGTAGGACGCCCACTCTGGACATATGTATGCCTCCCTCATGGATTTCCAGGTATTGCGGTTGGACGCGGCCTGCATCCACCGTCGACCTGGGGTCATCTGGCGATCTTGTAGGTGGACGTCCTACGCTGAGCTTACTGGTACGTGGCCTCCACTAGAGAACCTTACGGCCCCATCGGCCATCTGTTCTTCGAGCTACATGGCCTGCCCATTGCCACTTCAATGTACATTTCAATGTTCAATGCCACGTATAATGTACATATACTTGAACTTTTATTCATGACCAGGCATTATTACGTCAATGACAAATAATAACACCATGTGAACTGATAAAAGAAGGTAGAATTTCAACTCGGCAGAGATTATTTAATTTTCTAAAGCGTTAAGATTTAAATAATCTCTACCGCGGGGTGCCGGAGTTGAATGTTGCCCCTCATATGTTACCCATGGATGCAGTAAGAACTTGCAACTTTTGTGGCGTTATAATTTGTCGCAGGCGTGATGATGCATGGCCATGAGAAAGTGTTAGTATGAATCCGTGTATATGAACGGCCTCGGTAGCGCAGTTGTTATAGTACCCGGCTGAGACGCAGGAGTGGCGGGTTCGATAAAAGACACAACAGGAGAGAGAAAGTAATAAAATAACAAATTAAACTAGGAAAAAACAGTTACAAAAAGGCGTCTGACTCAGCCTAAGTTGAACATCACATTAAAGTTAAGTTATGTATAAAAAACATTTTACACTTTAAATTTAACAAGTATGTGCCTATTAATCTACGTACATTTTTATAAAAAAGTCAAAATGGTTTTAGTAACTATTTGAAAATAAACTTGAAATCTGAACATTACTAAAAACATAACCAAAGAAATATTTATTTAGATTTTTAACATAACATAGTATTCCTATAAAACAAACATAACTTTCAAACTAAACAAAAAACTGTAATTACACTTACAAACACACATTATAGGAAATTACGGGCACATGAGAACTCAAATCTAGACCTCTGCCTCGAATCTTGCGGGCAGCAGGGCGGCGGCGGCGGCGGCGCAGGAGCGGCAGGATCTTATGCGTAAAATCAAATGGACCGGCCCTCGAAAACAGCGGCGTGGCAGCAACGCGGGCTTTGATTTTACGCATAAGATCCTGCCGCTCCCGCGTCGCCACCGCCGCCGCTCCGCTGCCCGCAAGATTCGAGGCAGAGGCCTAGGGTGGCGGGCGCAATGTAATGCAGCGTTGGTCATTGTTTAGTGAACGTGATCATCGGGATCACGTTCACTAAACACTAACCAACGCGGTCGCGGTCCGTATTGCAGTTGTTACCTCTATATATAGGCAGAGGTTACCACTTAACGTCATGTGGGCATTCGGCTTGTCTCGTCATTTAGTCACAAAAAAACACACACATAAACTCAGCTTTACAAGCTAATTTGGAGCTTTAGAACTAAAGTTGTATAAGGGATTCTTTCAATTAAGTTTACGGTTTGTCCCGAGCAGAGTAAAAAGTTCACAGAAGCAAGCAAAGTTCACAGAAGAAAAGTTAAAAGTTTTTTTTTTGGTGATTAGACAAAAGCCAATCCGTAAAATAGAGCGAGTTAAGAATATAAGGAGCAAAAGATGACATCAGCTGATTGTCACGTCTATAACGAAAAATAATACGACGATATCTGTAAATGTAGGTAGAATTTAAACTCAGCTTTGCAAGTTAATTAGTAGAAGGCAAGATGTAGATGAAGCACTTACCCAATTAAGATTGCAAGCTGTGAACCGGGCAAAGTAGCAAATTCCCTAAAGCAAAGTTAAAGGTATTTTTTTGTCAAAAGCCAATACGTAAATTAGGGCGAGTAAACAATCTATAGAGCAAAAGATGAGGAGATCAGCAAATCCTCACGTCTATAGTTTGTAATTTTTAAAGTGTTTAACGAGACTAAGGTAGAAAATTTCAAGGAAATTAAAAAAACTTATCAAAAATTTATCTCTCCGTTACGTGTTCGAAACCACGTCCGTCAAATACAAATTATTTATTTTATAGTAATACATGTCTTGGTACTTACTACAGTGGAGTGCAGTAAATGGATCCTTGACGCTTCTTAATGCCGGATGTGCTTTAACTAAGCTGCGGAACCCGTGTCGTATGACGCCGAAATTCATGATAAGGTCCTATCGGTTGAGCACCGATAAGAGCGCCATATACAGGTAACTACGTCACGTCTATGACAAAAATGAATACGACAAGAACTGTAAAAGTGGGTAGAAAGAAGATTTTAACTCAGATTTACAAGGCAAATTGTAGATAGAGCACTCCCAATTAAGCTTGCAAGGTTTGATTCGGGCAAACTAACAAATTCACAGAGAGCAGTAATTTTTTTGTCAATAGACAAAAGCCAATCCGTAAAGTAGGGTGAGTAAACAACCTAAAGAGAAGATGACATCAGCAGATCCAGTCGGCTTTTAAAAATAGGTCGAGCGATTTTTATTGGGGCAGTTACCTCTCAATATTTTCATGGAATAGGTTCATAAGTTTTATTGAATGTCATAGAATGGGTTTAAGCTGCTATTTCCACGGAGTATGCCCGTACTACTAAAACGGGGTTAGAGTAGTATATGTTAATCCTAAAAATCAATGCATACGTCAGCGTTTTTCTATCTCGAACCTTAAAAAAATTCGGTCTCAAACATATAACATAATTTAGGAGTATAGAAATTCGGTAAAATTGAAGAATAAAAAATAATTATTATCGGGGTCACTGAAGTTGGTTATTTTCAATGACCCCAATAAAGATGGTGATCAGTAGGTAGACTTGATGGTAAGTGGTATCCCCTTATCCAGTGCATATCAGTCGTTTCAGCCGTAAAACGTCCACTACTGAACACAGGCCTCGCTCATGGATCTCAATGAGGGGTAGTTGCCATACTCACCACGCTTGGCAGACGGGTTGGCGAGCGCAGTACGGGATGTTGGTACACAGAAAGACGCTGCTGCCCATCTTCCGGAGGTATCCCTTAGCAGGCTCTTACTGCATCCACGGGCAAGATAGGAGGGGCAACATTCTACTGCCGGCACCCCACGGCATCGGGGTCATTGAAGTTGGTTATTTTCAATGACCCCAATAAAGATGGTGATCATAAGTAGACTTGCTGATAAGTGGTATCCCCTTATCCAGTGCATATCAGTATTATAACAAAATATATGTATATCTTAACTATCTTTTCAGTATTAGAACCCGTGATTTTGAACATAGAAGAGTTTAAATTGCCTTCTGTGGTCTTCTACATTAGATAAATTTCAATAAATTGTACTCTTTGAATGCAATGCCTTACTTTTCGTTCAAAATATGTACCTAAACGCCAAATGTATGCCTATTATATTTGAGGAGTTTTTTCGATTGCTGATGGATACCGTCATCAGAACTACAAGTTAGAAATGGATCCATTGGAACCCAAGAAGGAAATTTCAAATCGGCTTCTGAAAACCGAAGTTCTGATACCACAAGCATTAAATCAGACGACTTGAGAGTCACCTCCTTTATCGAAGTCGAACAAAAAGGCAAATGAATAGTTACCGAAAGTAAATAGGAGAATTATAGTATATCTACAAACCTTAAATCTACATGGCATACCAAAGTCTACAATGATGATGGCTTAGACAGTAGAAAAATATAAATTGTGTACCTGTTTTTACGCAGAGCTCCTCAAACCAAAGCACTTTTCTAATGAGGCACCCAGCATTGAAATCGATATTCATGAAACAGGAACCCGACGACAAATTGACGGAAAATAAGAGTTTGTTTCGATGAAAATTTGTTTTCAAAAGGTATGGAATAAATTGATAATGATCTTTGCAACAACTATGTTATGGTTATGGAACCATAACGGCGAAATTTAAAACATTGTAACGACCCCTTCTATGGCCAATATGACGACACCAAAGGGTTCTGTCGGGAGACCAGCGTTATTTGTTGCCAACGCAATCAACTCATGCTGAGACCTTTTTGTGACTCAAGCATGTCTTTATTTAATTTAAGTTTAATTTGACTAATATTGGTCCAAAATGCTTATTATAACATATACAGAGATTATCTATCTATCAATATGTAAAATTGATAGACCAAGAGTTAGCTGTTATAATATAAGTACTAGCTGTCCCGCACAATCGTCTGCGTCTCATAAGACAGAGAGTGTGTGGGTCGTAGCCACCTATAATACAATTTTAAAGTTTAGAAACATTTTCTGTTTTTACTAGCTTTTATTTAACTTGCCATGTATGTATGTATGCAACTCAATTTTGAAGCAGATTTGATTAACCAATTGAGCTGAAATTTTGCATATACGTTTTGTTTGGATGAAAATGCATGGTCAGCTATGTGACGTCACTCTGAATCCAACATGGCGGAACACCCAAGATGGCGGACTACTTATTATTAATGTAATCCTTTAATATGGCTTTATTGTCCCACTGCAGAGCAAACTGGAAGGAGGGAAGGGAGGCCCCCTTCCCTCCTTCCAGTTCCCCCTGTCGCTGGCTAGTTAAGGCCACTCCTCCAAATATGCGTCCAGATCGTCTCTCCATCTGCGCCTGGGCCTTCCACGCGGTCGTCGACCATTTGGGACCTACGTTGTATTATTTTTTGCCCTTAGTTCTTCCGGCATACGACAAAAGTGTCCAGCCCAGTCCCATTTCAATATGGCAGACTTTAAAGCTACGTTCGCTATCCGGGTTTTGGAACGCAGTATCGAATTCTTTATGCGGTTTGTGAGTCTTACTCCGAGGACGCTGCGCTCCATAGCTCTCTGAAAAACAGCGAGGCGGGACTTTAGAATATTGGTGAGTGACCAAGTCTGTGCACCGTAAGTGAGGATGGGAATAATGCACGTGTCCATGAATTTCCGCTTAAGTGACAATGGCAGCGGTCCTTTCATGAAATCTTTCATAGACCAAAAGTCCTCCAAAAGTCGTCGTTACTCTTTCAGGCGTTTTCTGTGCGGCGAGTTATCTCTTTTTCCTATTTTGCCTGGAAGGAGACTATTTGACCTAAGTAAATGTACTCCTGAACATATGAAATCCTCGACTATAATTCTCCTCTCCGTGCTATTGTTCATCACCTTGGTTTTGGTCATATTCATAGCCAGTCCAACCTCGGCGCTCGCACTGCTCTGTTCTTGGAGCATGAACTTGGAGCATAGTTCTGATGCTGTCGATAAGAAGAGGACAATGTCGTCTGCGAATATGAGTTTCGTTAATATCCTCTTGCTCACGACGATACCTTTATTCTCCCAACTAACTGTCAAAGTTTGAAAAACCTATTCTAGGGTGGCTGTAAACAGTTTTGGAGACAAGGGATCACCGTGTTTAACGCCTCTTTGAATATTGAAGTGTGGTCCGCTTTTGTGGATGTAGATGAAAGCTGTGCTGCTTTTGTAAATGTTTTTTAAAAGGTTGATGTATGTGGACTCTACGTTTTGAATTGTCAAAGATTTGAATATTTCTGAGTGATGAAACTATCAAAAGCTTTTGTATAGTCAACAAACGCGAGGTAAAGCGGGATTTTAAATTCGATATGTTTTTCTATTGTTTGATTTAGTATGGAGATGGTCGGTGGTAAAGAGGCCCCGTCGGAAGCCTGCTTGTTCGGCTGGTTGTTTTTTATCTAGTTGGCCGGAGTCCGGCCGGATAAATATTTATACTATCTTAATAAAAACTTCTTCGTTATAGTGAGTCAAAGACATATGCTATCGCAGACTTTCTTTTGGAATGTTTGTAGGGAATTAATTCCGCCTTACATGGTGCTTGCGTAACTTAAACCGTTTATGCAGCACACGCAACGGAATATTCCAAAAGGAATACATTTTTCCCGATTATACAACATTTTTCAATGATGCTCCGCTCCTATTGGTAGCTTGATAAAGCCTATAGTATTCCTCAATAATTAAGCTAATCAACACCGAAATAATTTTTCAATTAGAACCAGTTCCTGAGATTAGCACGTTTAACCAAACAAAAAACTCCTTATCTTTATAATATTTATATAGATTTACGTATAAACACCAAAACAGAACTGAATTAAGCTGTACAATACGCAATAATCGATGATCAACCGTAGTACATTGAATCTCCATGTATTTACCAGCTAATAGCAATCGGATAAACCAATAATTACGTACACCACAATCCCCTACCAGATAAACCTTTCCTAACAAATGTTATTTAATATTAACCAAAATGCGAATAACCTACACCTCCTTGCATTTTGAAGAGGCCACTTCCTCGCTGAGTGTAATTAATCTTTTATGAAAATCATCATGTCAGTCAGAATACGAAGGTGTGTAAATGTACAAAATTCTAATGTCACCTATGACAGGAGCGCAAGCGAAAATGTATCGCAAGCTCAGCGTCTGTCAGCTCATAATCAATTTGACGAAACTAGCAACAACCCTAGCTGTATGCAAGCAGGTGTACGCAATATTCAGTCTAAAGTCGGGGATGTAAAGCTTAATTCACTTTGTAATTGAAACTGGTCTTGTGAGGGTTGCTGCTGAAATAATAATCAACTGACGCCAGCAACACTTAATGTCGACATAATTATCATTTCAATGTTTCAACCCTTTGCTCTGTCCACTACACCCTCCATCTAAGGGAGGTCGAAATATGCCTGCTACAATGTGAGGACTCAGACAATGTGTTTTAGGAAGAAGTGTTGTAAACGTTTGGACGGTGGGCAAAAGCTAAGTGTCAGTTTAACATCATGTTTTTGTCAGACACCATTAGATAAATAACATCGCTTTCTTGCCGATAACAATAAGTCAGTACGACACATATGTAATCGTAAAATAGGTAGACCAAGATTGTTTATAAAATTGTATTCGGTAAAATAACCTCTACTGCTAAATAGTGAATGTGCATACTTATGTTTATCGGATAAAGTTAAACCTGAACAGTACAGACCAAGAACGCTGAAATGTGTTCGAAACGTCGGGAAAATAATAAAAAAGGTACGCGATAAAATCCTGTAATTTTAAAACTAAAAAAAACCTGAACAGGTAATACTAATATGAATAATAATACCCGTCCATATTTTGTGTTTCCCATAATTTGTATGACCATGTAATGCTTGACTTAGACCTATAATGTTACACGTGTGTAAATAAATAAATTAAACTGAATATTCCATAGAGCACAATCGCCCAAAGTAAGCAGAGCTTGTCTTATGAGTACCAGATGGTTGATAGAATACTTATTTTTTTTATAAACTTTACTTAACATTTAAGAAAAACGCCCAGAGTCAAGAAAAATATCTGCCAAAAAGCAAACATTTGACCCTCAGCGGGATCGAACACGCAACCCGTTGCATCTCAGCCGGCTAAAACCAACTGAGCCAAACAGAAAATAAGTTGTCTATGTAAAACTTCTGAGCTCTGAAACCTGAAATTTTTTAACATATTGTTGCGCCGAGCGCAAACGCAAACTATTAAGTTAGTGAAAGATCCAAAAAGGACCGTTGTTTACGTGAGCGGTCAAAAGAGTCCAATGGTCACTTCTATTTTGTAAACAAACAAGTGAAGTTTCTAGATAAACCGGTTTTGAGAACAATAGCGCGGGTTGTAAATAAAGTTGAAAACAAGTTGTTTACCTGTTTATTGTTGACCTGTTTCTATTGCCTGTGGATCTTGATACTTCGACGACTCGAATTCTTTATGTGCGATATAAATACGTGGGTGTGTATGCCGAACGGACAGTCTTTATTTGGCTACGGAAGTGAACAGTGCGATATATCCGAGTGACTTCAAAGTGAATACAGTGATCACTGAAGTGAATACAAGTGCTATGGTGTTCAGTGAATAGTGAACAAGTGTTATAGTGGTGATCAGTGTTGTTGAGTGACAAAGTGTTCTAGTGAGAAACTGCCGAGTGATTCTTATTGGTGTGATCTGTGATAAAAGTGTTAATTTTGGTTTAATTGGACTACATTATTTAATCCCGAACCCCCAGCTCGTAACAATATTAATAAAAAGTTGCCGTGAGCGCTGGCAGTAGAATATTGCTTTCCTCTCTTTCCCGTGGATGCAGTAACAATTTGCTAAGGGATACCTCCAGAAGACAAGCAGTATCATCTTTCCATCTATTAACATCCTGTGCAGCGCTCGCACATCCGCTTGCCGAGCGCGGTGAGTATAGCAACAACCCCTTAAGGACGAGTCCTATGTCCAGCAGTGAACATCTTGCGGCTGAGATGATACACTACAAACAACACACTACACTTACAGATACTACTGTCTACCCAGCACAATGCTGAGGGCAGACCATATTTGCCCTAAACTCTGCTACACACAAAAATTGCAGTTAATCAATTAATTTAGCGTCTTAAGTTATTGTATTGTGTCATTCAGATGATGATAATTAATAGAAACATTAACACAATCGGATCGTACAAAAACAAAATACATTCTCGTAACGTAAATATCAACATAATGGAACGAGACCATAACGGATATTGCATATTACCCTTCAAAACTATGGAGTACAATTGCAATTTTATGCAACAAAAGCCAGAATTTTAAACCAGGATTAAAATTGGGATTTACGGGACGCATCACTGATTGATTGATTAATATTTAAGTTACCGAACATAAAGCTACGAGTACTATTATATCAATTTTTGAGGTTTCGAGTGAAGTTCGTCATCTGATTGAATAATTGGCCTTACTTATAAATATTATTTTATACAGATAATTCTGTAGGACGCTGCAGTGTTTAGACATAGCTTATACTGTCAATAATGACATTTACGGTCATTCAATATTGGTACTCACGTATAGTCAAATACGACTCAGGCGGTAATTTATAAAATTACCCCTGAAGCCAGGTGCAACTATTGTATGTGTTTTAATGGTGAAACTAGTACATTTTCTTGATATTGTATGTATTTTTTTCCGTTAAGGGAACAAAATAACGGAAGAAATGAGACTACGACCCTCATAATCCGTGTTGGAGATCCATGGGGGAGGCCTATGTCCATTGGGGTCACTGGTTGAGAGTCGGGGGACTCTCAGCCGGCTTGCACGACCCCAAATGTCTTGAGGGGGGTCCTTGTGAGTAAGGACGCCCCTCCGTGCCGGGGCCCGGTTGCTCGCAACTGGGCCTGCCGCTGGGGCAAGGTGGTAAATGCTAACGCGACCCCACCTTGCCTCATATTTGGCGGAATGCCTACTCACCGTGTGGTTTTTAGCCGGTAAGAGTCCGGCATAACCACTCTAGCGCCCCCGCGCCGGAGTGGTATCCATGAAGGATTTTCCACACGCCAAAAAAAAAAAGAAAAAGGCCTATGTCCAACAGTGGACGTCCTACGGCTTTGATGATGGTGATGAGATAAATGAAGCCTCTAAGCCGAGTCAGCCGTATTCAGAGGCAAGAACGAAGGGTTTTCGGCCAATTCGTCTGTACACCTAAGTTGATTTTTGTAATTGATTTGTAATAAATAAAAAAAAATAAGGGCTTTACATCTATGATAGATGATTTATACAGCGTCAGCAACTGGTATTTATGCTGTACAGGACGCTGTGCATAGAACATTGTTAGATGGATAAGGCTTGTCCAGCACCGATACCATCCTCTCAGCTTAGTCGGCTATTAATCAGAGGAAAGAACAAAGAACGTCTGAAGCTGACCAAGCCGCGGGTTTCCTCACGATGTTTTCCTTAACCGTTAAAGCACGTGTTAAGTGTGCACATCAATTTTCAAGATAGAAAAATCCAATGGGGCACGACCGTCGGATTGAAAGTCGGGGGTATATACCACTTGGCCAACACGACTTGCTTGTGATACAGAAATGCATTCATTGCTATTCTTAGGCTGCGTTTCCACTAGAGATGTGCGAGGGAAATGTGTCGTGCGAGGATGTCTAGCTGTGCTGTGAAAATGTGTGGAGGTTTCCACCAAAGCTGTGCGAGGAAAATGTGTCGTACGAGGATGTGTAGCGGAGCTGTGAATAATGTGTGGTGCGAGGATGCGTTGCGAAGCTGTGAAATGTGTCGACGGGGGTGCGGTGTAGTGGGACGTCTATGGACTGGCTGGTACAGTATGTCGCAAACCTCGCAACACATTCGTCGCACACATCCCTCGCGCACATACCTCGCTTGTTTTGTATGCGCAAAAATCTAGCTCCACTGAGGCGTTTCCACCAGAGCTGTGCTGACCGAGGCGACGTAAATGAAGCGATAGTATTGGTTCTTTATAAACACATCCCTCGCTACGCATCCTCGCTCATCTCTGGTGGAAAAGCAGCCTTATTCTTACATCTGAAGCTGGCTAAGCCGCGGGTTTCCGATTATGCTCGACGTTTCGTGAGAAGGCGTCGTTCGTGAAATTGCCTATTACTTAACCGTCATTTAACAATGTGCCTATGAAAAGTTTCACAGGTGTGGACATCAAGAGAGAGTGATGATATGACGGAACCCAGAAATAAGGATTATTTTGTACATAGTCCATTTCCTTACATAGTTTTACAAAGTCCTCCGCCGCGTATGTCTGTCTGTCTGTTCTCGCAAAACTCAGAAACTACAGAACGGATTTTCATGCGGTTTTTACTAATAACACACTAATACCATTAATACTGGCTATTAGTGAATACCGCATAAAAATCTGTTCTTTTTGCGAGAACAAACAGACAGACATACGCGGCGGAGGACTTTATTTTATATTATGTAAGGAGTAATTTCAGGAGATAAGTTTTTTGTTAAATTTATAAAGATTTGGTGCAAGTTCGTGAATATAACTCTTTTCCCATGTATCAAGCGTGGTGAGTATGGTACCAACTTCTCATGATCAGTATTTGGAGGTCCATAAGGAAAGGTCCATAAGGAAGATATCCAACCGTGAACGTATTACAGCTGAAATGATGATGATGATGATGACATATATAGAAAACAGACCCAAGCGCGGGTCAAAACGTCGGGAAAAAACAATTTAAATCAATTAGATCAATTACCTGTGTACCTGTAACTTGATCTAATTGATTTAAATTGTTTTTCAAACAATGTATGTATATACGAGTACCTACTTAAATCTCGCGACAAGCTTTTATATAACATAAATTGTGTAAAGACGTTTTAAGTTGGCATTAAAATTTAATGGAAAATGTTTATTTTATATTTGTAGTAGGTACGTTTAAATAAAAGCTTGTTTGTTAAAAAGTTTTTTTTACTTTTAATTTATATTTTACTTTTTAATTATCGCTGGACAGTTGGTTTCTTGTCTGTTCATCTCATGTCCGCCATGTTGGATTTAGTAATGTCATATAATTTTTCGAGTAACTCTCAGCAAGGCCTTTCATTTGATACCAATATTATAGGAGTTCAATAAGTTTAACTTGTTTAGTTTAGGAGTTCCTATGACCATCATTCGACTCCATCATCAGGCCAGCTCCATGGAACAATATTCTCGTATTGTCTCCAAAGATACGCAATATACGCAAGTATACCAAATTTAAATCCAATTGAACGTCAGGAGGTGGTTTTCATTAAACTTCTAAGACTTAACCCGCTATAACAGACATGGCAAGTTAAATAAAAGCTTGTAATAAAAAATAAGAATGGGAACTTGAACTGTCGCGTACACATCTCGTCACAAAACCATACGAATTCAATTTACATCAGCTACTTGATATTTTATAGTCTGTTTGTCAGTAAGAGTAATTCTATTGTCATAACAACACTCCTACTCCAAAGAATACATTTCTTTCGTGACAAGGAATACGATGTGTTTTACGATTCCTCCATGAAATTGTCTGAACATAAACATTTTATTACTTACACCTGTTGTCCCCGCAAATTACTCAGCTATGATATGATATAACAAAGGTATTGTGTAGCAACCAAGTGTATACACTGCCAATTCGTCTTGCCTTCTTAAAATTACGGTCTCCTTTCCGTGCCAAAAAACGCTCGGAGAAAAGATGAAAATTCAGGAACTTTGCTTACTTACTTTGGTACGAGTTAACTCGACTTACGAGTAACTAACAGTTGTGCAAAAGTTTTGTATAATTTCCGACAGTCAACTTGCTCTTCGATATAGCCTACGGGCCCTGAAGTTCCGTATAATAAATACGCACCGGAGCCGGTTCTTAAAAATTGCCTTACCACGCTCTATTGGGGCCGATCTATAATTACGGACAGGACTGTTTTTGCGAATAAGCCTATCCTTCTGATAGATCGGTAGAAGCGGAAGGTAATACTCGTTGATGTCACCATTCCACATGATGCCAATCTCGTGAAAGCCAAGATAGATAAGCTTAGCAAATATCTTGATTTGACACACGAGATTGCCACCATGTGGGATGTTGACATAGCGACTGTTGTTCGGATAGTCGTTTCCGTTAACGGACTCATGGC
This sequence comes from Pasiphila rectangulata, assembly GCA_963082625.1. Lineage (NCBI taxonomy): Eukaryota > Metazoa > Arthropoda > Insecta > Lepidoptera > Geometridae > Pasiphila > Pasiphila rectangulata. The sequence goes on along the minus strand of OY720244.1, from coordinate 4,833,724 downwards.
GAAGAGTCGATCAACTTCTCGAGAGACGCTCGCGATAAAATCTGACTCTTGATCCAACTGATCAAGAGTCAGATTTTTTTAAATGTGGTAGTATTTTTAGGGTTAACTGGTTTTTTATGAGACGACTATTGACATGACTATCCTCGAATAAAAAAAATAATGGAACTCCGAGAAATATCTGAAAAACTTTCCTATTCATCAAAAATCCCCCACGACAATCCGTTTGTACTGATGTTATCTGCTGATGTTATAAATTTAATTAAAAGTCGATCATGCGTTCAAGAGTCATCCTCGGTCAAAAAAAAATTATATATGTACATACAAACATTGTGCCAAAACACCTATTTGCCACTAAGAGCTTCATTCGCTTCGCTCACACGATTATTTCATCTACGTAGTTACCAAATATATCCTAGGTTAGTTTAAAATTCGTTTTAGGAACACCTACATCTAAAATAGCAAAATCGCTTGCTAGAATTCAATGAATAAAGTCGCGTTTTATACCCAGCGCTCGAACCGAGTTTGTGTTGACCTTCACCCGTGTGAGTAGATATGAGTACCTGCAAGTTTGATTGACCTTAAAAGCCTTGTGGCTGCAACTTTGCTCAACGCTTTTCATTCGCTCCAATTAAGCTTGTTCAATAACAAACCGGGCAAGTGCAAGGTTTACTCTCACTAAACAATACAATAAAAGCACGTACAGTACAAAACACCTTATCGCACCCCTTTTACCAAAAAATATTAGTACAATGGTCTTATTGCTTAGAAGCGATTTCTTCCAGACAACCTTCGGGTGTTATATATATATGTATATATATGGTATACTTGCGTATCTTCGGATACAATATAATAATCGAGACGACCTCTGTGGCGCAGCGGGCGAAGGTCCGCCTGCGACGCAAGAGGTGCGAAGCGAGAATCGAACCCGCAGTTCGATTCTCGCTTCGGAACAAATGTCTGTATGATCTGCAGATATTTGTTCAGGGTGTTCTGGGTGTTTTTCTATATATAACAAAAAATATATATCTATGTAGTCTAATGTATTAAGTATGTCAGTCATCTAGTACCCATAACACAAGCTCTGCTTAGCTTGGGGCTAGATGATGCTGTGTGAATTGTCCAGCATTATTTATTTATTTATTTAATAATATAGTGCCAAGGACCTGGTCTGATGTTGGAGTCGCAAGGTGGCCAAAGGACTTCCTAACCAAAGAAGTTAAACCCATCGAGTTTCATCAAAGACTGACTGTCCGAGCTGAACATCATAGGAGAAACCAAATAGTCTATACTACGATTGTAAGATAAGATAAGATAAATTTATTTCACATAAACCAACATTGCTTATTACATAAATAATACAGAGTCACTTACACTAAGATACCACTGCAGGGAAGAAGAGCATAGGCACCCAAACTAGGAAAAATCCTGTATGATGGCATACCTAGACCTTGTTCGGGCATGTAGTCCGAATGGGAGATAATCGGGCAGCCAGCAGAGCATACATGGCCGAAAGCCTATTGGTCGTCTACGGTACTACTAGAGCGTCGAAGTAAAGAAAGATCTGCATGAACTTCGTGCCGTCGACTGGACTGAAACGGCAAGGGACCGGGACAGCTGGCGATCTCTAGTGTCGGAGGCCAAGTTCCACTTGGGGTCACTGCGCATATAGATAGTAAGTAAGCACGTAGTCGGCTATTAGTATAAATATCTAAGTACTGGCTTATGCCCGCCGCTTCGCATGCGTTTTACCCGGATAAAAAACCAGGATTAACACATAGAGTAGGTACACTATGTGTGATCCTAGCATGATACGCGTGCAAAATTTCAGCTCAATCCGTAAGCTAATTTTAGCGTGAGGAACAACAAACATTCATACATACTCACAAACTCTCGTGTTTATAATATTAGTAGGATATAATATACACCAACTGAGTCATGGAGATCGTCAAGTATACCTCCGCGCAAACGGGCCACACACAGGCACGTTGGCTGTCACGCGCCACGTCCTTTGGTGCCGCGCAAACGAAGGTCTGTGGCTGCCACGAGCTATAATGAGGCGTTCTCATCAAAATAAGAACTTTAAAAATAGTTCACTCGAATCTTATAGATGGCTTTCGTTTTCTTTTACTGACGAGAATCACAATTTGACAGTGACATAATTATAAATCAACAACAAGCTTGCTTTATCCCCCTGCCAGCTCCATCTGTTAGGATTAGTAGAAAACATTTTATCTTTTTCTGAAAACGCCTCTTGCTGAACGACTCACAAAGGATTGGCGTCGCGGCAATAAGTCGCGAGTGGCTGCCACCGGTGGCGTGTAGCGGACACTGAGTCGCGACTGGACGCCACTCGTTACACGAGTACGGCGGCCGTTATATACTAAACGTAAGTATTCAAAATCATGTAAACAGCATAACGCCGGCCACCGGTGGCCCGTTTGCGCAGAGCTTTACCTTATACAGGTCATAATATATGGTAGCTATCACATTATCTACGACGGCCCTCTTTTGCCGCACACAGCTGTATCGAAAATAGTTATTTCTAAAGAAACATCGTTGTACGAAAATTCCGTTTCCTTGCAGCTTTTCTCTAAGCTCTTGAAAATTTAAGTTCAGTGTTCCGAAAAAGAATTGTACTGTAAAATGTACCTTGTGTAACAAGAAGGTAGGTACTATTTATGTATATAATTGGGCTTGCTTGGCCAGGGCTCACGTTTGCATACCTTTTAACTGTGTCTCGTTGCGGTATTTCCAATGCGACCAAAATTTTAACCTATTGCAAGTGTATCTTCTCTTTCCGCACCTATTTTGAATCCAATTACATAGTGATAGAGCTTATTTTGTAACGGAAGTTACTGTGTTCAGTTTTGTGAATATTAAAATAATGCTTTATGGTTAGTGCTACTGTCGCAGGTTTCAAATAACACTGACTGCGATTTATGGTGTTTACGGTAAGACTAGTGCTTTACTAGCAAAAGGAATAAAAAATTCTGAAGTAAAGCCCTGTCACGTCAGTATCAGTACTACTGATATTCTGCGGTACGAGGACGCTGCAATGCCTGTGGAGTCATTAGATGGATTTGGCATGCCTATCACCTATATCATCCTCTCAGCTTATTCGGCTATATTCAGAAAATAACAAGGTCAATATTTCTGAAGCTGACTGACGAAGCCTAGATCTCGCGGCTATTGTTTTTCTCGAAAACTACAACCTAGGTTTCATCAAGTTATCTAGAAATGTGTGTCTTGAACCACGCATGTGTGATTGTAGTCCAACAAAGGTCTATCTGAGTGTTCAACCAATAAATAAATAAACATTTAACATCAAAAGCAAACGAGAGCTTGTGTAATAGTTACTAAAAATAAAAGCATTTAACAACAAGTCTATGCTTTTCGCAAATGACAAACATGTAGCGGTCTCTCCGTAAATAAGAGGGTAACACAATCCCACTCTCATTATATTAGTTTCGGTTATACTCGCAATAAGTGTTAGTTAGAACTAACTTTTGGCAGCTAAAAGATTAGAAGTGGCCCCTATTTTCCTTCTCATTTATTCAAGCATTGCTTATCTAAAGAGCAGCGTATTAATGTTCGTTAGCACTCCACCTTCTTTGGATTTTTCGGCTTTATTCAGAACAGAACAGGGTACGTCTGAAGCTAAGCCGAAACTTAGATGGTTCAACTGATAAATATATAGCGTTTCACACAACAACAAAGCCCTAAGCAAAGCAGAGCTTGAGTTATGGACACTAAAAACAACAGACCCAAAAAGCCTATAAACGTTTTTCGCAAATTTTTATTTTTTTTATTTTTATTTATTTAGGAAAAGCTACAAAAAAATAATAAATAGATAAATAAAATAATAAATAATTAATGCTGAACAAATCACACAGCATCATCTAGCCCCAAGCTAAGCAGAGCTTGTGTTATGGGTACTAGATGACTGATATACTTAATACAATATACTACATAGATAGATATTTTTATTATATATAGAAAAACACCCAGAACACCCTGAACAAATATCTGCAGAGCGTACAGATATTTGTACCGAAGCGGGAATCGAACCCGCAACCCCTTGCGTCGCAGGCGGACCTTCGCCCGCTGCGCCACAGAGCTCGTCATCAATATAATAGGTAAGCAGCGATAATAAAATGAGAACTATGCAGTGATCTCTCAGTCCGATTGTCACATGATCATTGTTTCTTTATTTTTTTTTATTTTGTACTTGTATGTTAAGGTGTGCAATAAAGCATTTTCTATCTATTCTATCTATCTAAGTATGTGGGTAACACTGACCCACTCCCATTATAAATAATACTTTCGGTTATATCCACTTCCAAAGTTAATGTTGGTTAAGGTACTAACTTTTGGTAGCTCAAAGATTAGACGTCGGCCCCTATTTTCTATCTCATTTATTCAACTGCATTGGTTATCTAAAGAGTAGCATATTCATGCTATCATCTCAGCTTAGTCGACTTTATTCTTGTAGAACGTGAACATCAGCCTTGAGGTGCCGGCAATAGAATGTTGCCTCCTCTCTTGCTCGTGTATGCAGTAAGAATCTGCTTAAGGATAGCTCCGGAAGATGGGCAGCAGCGTCTATCCATGTATCAACATCCCATACTGCGCTAGCCAACCCGCCTGCCAAGCGTGGCGAGTATGGCAACAGTCATGATCTAAGAGATGTTTGAGGGAGGCTGTTGTCCAGCAGTGGACTTGAACAGCAGTTCTACGGCTGTGATGATTCATGAAGACTCAGACTCAGGTCAATACGTCTGAAGCTGACTAAGCCGAAACCTCACAAGTTTCACACATCACATCACTAAAGCCTTAAAACAAGCGGAGCTTATAGGCACTAAAATCAAGAAACCCAGAAAATATTTATACACTCATCGCAAATGAGAAACATGCAGTGATCTTTCAGTAAGTGGGTAATACTAACCCATTCCCATTATAATCGTTTCGGTAATATTCGCTTCCAAAGTTAGTGTTATTAAACAAACTTTTGCTAGCTAAAAGATTAGATGTATTCCGTCTCGTTTGTTAAAGTGCATTGCTTATTTAAAGAGGATCGTAAGTACGCTACCCTTATGTTCGTTAGAAAAGGGAGTTCATTTCTATTTTCTCTTTATGAATCTTAAGTATGTGAGCGAATAGGATTTGCGAAGCAGCAGCGTGATGGCAAGGGATACGACTAACTCCGGTATGGCGAAGGTCCGCCTGCACGCAAGAGGTTGCGGGTTCGATTCCCGCCTCGGGACAAATGTCTGTATGATCTGCCGGTATTTGTAAAGGATGTTTTTTATATATAATGAAAATATTTATCTATGTAGTATAATGTATTAAGTACATCAGTAATCTAGTACCCATAACACAAGCCCCGCTTAGATTAGGGCTAGATGATGATGTGTGAATTGTCCGGCATTTTTTATTTATTTGATGCTCAATCCTCAAGGTTTGACCATTTGCGAACGGTTGAAAAGAGTGAGGTTTCCTCTTCGCTTCTTTCCCTCACTTGGAAATAAGGTTTTCCGAAGAAAACGAATGCAATTATAAAGCACATAATTTAATCACTCTAAATGTGTTTTGTTTTTATTTTGTAAACTGACTATTCTTAGCATTTTGCTCTATTGAATAAACACTTACTGACTTTGACTTTGTCGCTGGCAGATGCTGGGTGCGGCAAGCCGGAAACGGTAAGATAGTGCATATCGAAGGACGTTTATGTATCCCTCGATACACACCATCTCATACTTTCAATAAATTTATTACGGTTTTCACAACATAGATAACTTATCGTCAGTAAAGTTCTAACAGTGCGTAAGTCATTTTTTGACGGTATTTTGATGTCATTGGATGAAGAAAGACCGCGTGTTTTTTTCCGACCAATCAGAATCGAGATATCCAGCCTATAGCGCTGCATTTTTCGATAAAACTGACACCGCGTGAGTAAACTTGAAGAGCCAACACAGCGGAAGTCAGTCAAGTCGCAAACAAATTCATAAACTGCAAAGTTCTGCGTGAGATTTATTCATAGAAAAGGTAATTAATTGCCTTATTTAGTGGTTTTATTATAGTAACATTCTTTTTTATTTAGTTTTTAGCCTATGTAACATAAAAAAATATATTTTTTTGTAATTACGTATCCTATGTAATGTAAAATATAATATAATATATGTATCTGATTATTAGTAATATTTAGTTTAGTTTACCTAATATTTGTTTTTAAATAACAACAAAACAAATTTAAATTGAATAAAGCATATAATTGAATTCGTTTGCTTCGGAAAACTTTTTTCCAAGTGAGGGAAAGAAGCGAACAAGAAACCTCACTCTTTCACTTCTATTCATTGTTACAATATTTGTCTTAATATTATGATTTATTCAGTCCAGAGTTCCACCGTGGCACCAGTGCTGCAGAAAGGGCTCGAAGGATTAATTGTATATGGCGGCGGTGTCGCAAAAGAAAACTCAGTGCGTTTTTAATTCCAACGTTGTTGTTCTGGAAATTTCGACCTGCAGAACAAACCCCGTGGACGGCCGTAGACCAAAGTTGATTAAAAATTGAAGGCTATTGTGGAAGCGGATCTATCGCAAACCACGTCCAAGTTAGCTGCAGGCTGCGGTGTTAGTGATAAAACTATTTTAATTCACTTGGAGCAAATTGGAAAGGTGAAAATGCTTGAAAGGTTGAAAGGGTACCTCACGAATTGCGTGAAACAAATCGACAAACGCGCGTCGACTGCTGCGTTACATTACTCAACCGGCACAATAGTGAGGGGATTTTAAATCGAATCATTACCTGTGATAAAAAGTAGATTCTATAAGATAATCGGAAGCGTTCAACGCAATGGCTGAACCCTGACGAACCAGCCAAATCGTGCCCCAAGCAAAAACTGACTCAAAAAAAGTTACTTGTGACCGTTTGGTGGACCAGTGCCGGTGTCGTCCACTACAGCTTTCTTAAATCTGGCCAGACGATCACGGCAAATGTCTATTGTCAGCAACTGCAAACCATGATGGAAAAGCTAGCTGCTAAACAACCGAGGCTGGTCAATTGCTCTGGTATTTGCCACTGCTGCTTCAGGACAACGCTAGACCACACACTGCTCAACAGACGGCTACCAAATTAGAGGAGCTTCAATTGGAATGTCTAAGACATCCATCGTACCCTCCGGCCCTTGCTCCAACAGATTACTATTTTATTTAGAAATTTGGATAACTTCTTGCAAGGGGAAAAGTTCTACTCCGATGGGGCAGTCCAAACCGCCTTCAAAGATTTAACTGATTCCCGTCCGAATGATTTTTTTAGGAAAGGGATCAATGAAATACCTATGAGATAGCAAAAGTGCATAGATAGCAATGGTACATACTTTGATTACTTAAATATTTTATATAAAAAAATCGGCTTTATGTTCCACTCATACAATTTCATTTTTATTTTATGTAACGAATTTCATAATTATGTAACGACCTAATGCAATTGAGATCGTTCGCTTTCATATTATTTTTGGCACATACATTTTTCTTAATTAAAAAAAAATTAGCTGAAAACATCAAAGTCGGTTAAAAACTTTAATGTTTTGTGGGTTACTCGGCCAAGTTTTTGATTGTTGAAATTATAAAATGAATATGCAACAGATTGAATCAGAAATCCTCAAAATCTTTCCTAAAACTCTACTTTAACTAGGTAACGAATTCTATATAAATATCTGTTTTTAAAAAAAAATATCAAGAAACTATATATTACTATTTTATTTCAAAATGTCAAAGGATAGTTTTCCCTAACATATTTTTTTTAATTCATATCTATAAAATAAACAACTACCTTTAATACCTATTACTTTTTCCAAACGAATCTATTATATAGAATACATTACGTACTCAATTGACCGAACAATGAATTATTCAGTCTTTTTTAAACTTTCGTGATCACAAAACATTATTACTATATTGGATAACTAGCTTCTGCCCGCCGCTTCGCACGCGTTGTACACGGATAAAAAATACCTCGCCTATGTGTTAATCTAGACCTACATCTATACGTGTGCAAAGTTTCAGCTCAATCCGTGGGGTAGTTTTTGCGTAAAGAGGTAACAAACCTCCATACAAACAAACTTTCGGCTTTATAATATTAGTGGGATACTAGACTCCACGAGTCTCCCCGCGACCTCGACCAGGTGCAATCCGGTCGAAACGTCGGGATTAAAATAAAGTTAATTACGCGATAAATACCCGATAATCGAATATGGTAATAATTTGGTATGAACTGACCCAAAATAACTTTAATAAACTTTTCTTACCGATAAATCGACTGGCACCCTTCGCGATCGTCTCAGTAATCTGACAGCAGAAGGAGATAGAAACGAAGCTAAGCAGTAATCCCTGGCAACTCTTCTTGATCATGACGCACTTTTACACTCACTGTGACGTCATCACAAGCCCAGGCGAGGGTGAAGCTCTTGGGTCCCGTGGAAGGTCGAGTGCGCTCGACGATCGGGCCCCGACTGAGCTGGGGTGGTACTAGATGTGGGGTATTCTGTGGCGTGCTGAGATGCGTAGTGAGTGTGTTTTATTCTGTGGCTGGGATTGTTCAGTCCTGGGTAATTTACTGTTTGTTTATTTAACTTCATTTAATTGTCAACGCATTTTTACTAATAATCTACCTCTACAATAAAAAATAAATAGTAAATGTCCGACCGCGAAGCAAGGCTCAAGCGGTCGGTGACTAACACTGCAGGGAGAGGACTCTCCTCACTTTTTTATTATTTTACTAATCAAAATCTTATTCAAGCTATAGTTTTTATTATATGTGCAAATTGTGCAACAACTCTATAATACTTTAGAGGCAGGTTTTGGGGTAGATGATTATGCTTTATTCTGTGTGGCTGAGTTGAGATGTGGTAGTGACTGTGTTTTATTCTGTAGGAGGTTGTGCAGTTCTAGGTAGTGCCTTGGTATGGAATTCTGTATAGGTTAATGCTTTATTCAGAGGCAGGTTGGTAAAAAGTCCTATCTGACAGAATGTTAATGCATTTGTTTTGCAAAATAGTTTTACAAATGTCAAAATAAAGATCTAAGTATAACACAAATTCTTGTGCGAAAGTAATCAAATAATTATATATTACTATCTTTCTTCACTAATGGCTTATGATAAGCTCAGAGTCGCTCAACGAGCTATGGAAAGGGCTATGCTCGGGGTTTCTCTACGGGATCGAATCAGAAATGAGGAGATACGATGGAAGAACTCGGGTCACCGGCATAGCCAAACGGATTAGCACGCTGAAGTGGCAATGGGCAGGCCATGTAGCGCGCAGAACAGATGGCCGATGGGGCCGCAAAGTTCTCGAATGGAGGCCACGGATCGGCAAGCGCAGCGTAGGACGTCCACCTACAAGATGGGCAGACGACTTGGTGAGAACTGCTGGTCGGCGGTGGATGCAGACGGCTTCCAACCACAGAACTTGGAGATCAATGAGGGAGGCCTTTGTCCAGCAGTGGACGTCCTACGGCTGATATGATGATGATGAGTTATTATCATAATAACTAAAATAAAAAAAAATAGGAACAATAATAGTTAAGTAATAAAAATAATAGTTAAGGGTATTATTTTGTATTTTTTTTCAGTATAGTACTTAAGTTATTCTTAGTTATACTAGAGATTAAGTGACTTTATACCGCAGTAGATTAATCTAATTAGTAATGTTGTTTATATTAATGAATTCATATAAATATTGAATCTAAACTATCAGAACAAATTATACAGGGTGTATTATAAAACAAGATACTTATTTTAAAAAAAGTAAAAAAAAAAGTGTAAGTAAATAAATAAATCCCATTTTTTTCCCTTCTAAAACTACTTGCTTTCTGGGCTGAACGCCCCCCCCCCCTTTTCGGGCTAGTACACATATTATAATACAGTCTGCATATACACAATATCAGGTATTTTCAAATGCTCTACGATTTTCGTGCTCATTAAGCGGAGGGTGGAAGGGCAATACTAGTTAGCGATGTTTTAAGTAGAGGCTATAGTATCACCTGTGGCTATGTTGAAATGTGATTGTTCCAATTTGAATTTAAAACCTGGGCAGAATCACTTTGGTGAGTTAGGGTACTAATAAAAACTGAGTATACCTTGAAGGTCTTTTGTGAATAAAATGTATCATTGGTATCCTTTACTCACCTACGATAAAAAATATCGTTCCAGATAAATAGTCGAATGCAAAATTAATTTTTCTTCTTCTTATAATTTATTCTGCTTAAACTGATATTTTTGACATATGTTAAATGTGACAGGAAATGACAGCAAACGTCAAATATTACCAAATACAGTCCACCTCACCAAAGTCTGAAAGACGCAGCGCTGCTGTCATAGAACTGAATAGGTACAGACAAGAAAAAGCAAGAAATACAGAAAAACCGGACAAGTGCGAGCTAAATTCGCCCACCGAGGGTTCCGTAGGCATGTAGGCATGTACTATTAAAAACCGTACGGTCAATAGATCTCGTACAAAGGTACTAAGCTACATAGAGGCTCATACAAATAGTTCTTACAAAGATCATGAGAGGGTTGTTGCCATACTCGCCACGCTTGGCAGGCCGGTTGGCGAGCGCAGTACGGGATATTAATACACGGAAAAACGCCTGTCTTCCGGAGGTATCCCTTGGCAGATTCTTACTGCCACGGGCAAGAGGCGACAACAATATACTGCCGGCACGCCACGGCAGATGTGACAGTAAAAACTATGCTTTAATCGGTGGGTGGGTGAGAAAATACTCGTAGTGCCTACGTCGTAACCTGCGGCAGGGGTGAGAAGTGTGCAACGTAGCGCAGAGTTAGCTGTACATTTATTTTTTAAAACAAGGCCGATGCAGGAATGCTAGTTTGGTTGTTTTATGTGAGTTTGCGCATGTAAAATGGTTTAAGAGGTGAGATTTGGGGCATTCGGGGCTTATATATTGGAGTGTTGTCGCTGTTAAAGCTAAACATCTCTGACTTTTTAAATAACGTAGTAAGTGTCAATGTGTGTTACGTATTAACTTAGAAATGATTAAATGTGCAGGCATTTTGTGAAAACCTTTAAATCTTGGGAGAGGCAAAATAGGCTGCTAGACTTAAATTTATGTTTTAGTCCGTCGTTCTTTTCCTTTTTAACATAATCAAAACCAAAAAATTCTGTGATAAGCGATGCATTTTGTCGAAATGTAGCGTGATGTCATGCGCCGATGTGTTTCGGTACATCTTATGACTATGACATGTCGTCACGAGCTTCGTCTCAACCACGACCCACGAATCTCGTCCTAAAATGTAATGCTCTTTATCTAAGTGTTGTGGTCGATTCTATAAATAACATAAATAAATAAATAATTCTGGACAAATCACACAGCACCTTCTAGCCCCAAGCTAAGCAGAGCTTGTGTTATGGATACTAGATACTTAATACAATATGCTACATAGATAGATATTTTTATTATATATAGAAAAACACCCAGAACACCCTGAACAAATATCTGCAGATCGTACAGACATTTGTCCCGAGGCGGGAATCGAACCCGCAACCCCTTGCGTCGCAGGCGGACCTTCACCCGCTGCGCCACAGAGCTCGTCGTCGATTCTGTTTTATACTTCCTAAAATATGTATTAGAGATAGACTTTTCTAAATGTTAGCTGTCAGCGTTAAGTCGGGTCTAGTCTAGGGTCAATTTGTTCCGTTTTAATTCTAGAACGGCACTAACCGAATGGCAAAAGTTGTTTCTTGGATGGTCAGAATAACTCTTTCGGCTTAGTACAGATATTATAATAAACTATGTAGAAGCTATTCCATCAGTTAATCTACAAACAGCGGCAACAGCTACCAAAAAACGGGAAACTAAATTTTGATGCCATCAATATCGGGGAACGGTATCATTTATTGCCTCTGTGTCGTAACTGGAACAATATACAGCGCCGTCAATCCGCATCGATTTCCCGATTTTCAATTTGTTTTTATGCAAACAAAACTGGTTTACAAAAAATTGGGTTAACCCATTTAAACAAATTTTATCAAAATCAGCTTTGTCTACATTATCTAATTCGACGCTAGCAATATAGAAGCTATTCCATAAATCCATTCCAGATTTTTAATTTGCTTTTATGGAGGCAAAACTGTTTATGATAAAATTTGTTAAACCAATTTGATAAAATTTTCTCAAAAGCAGCTTTATGCCATGACCAAAAGAAACACAAATTTAATATTGTTGAAACACGTTAATAAAATTAAAAATTTTAAGTAAACCCAGACACTTTACTTAATCTCTGAGGTAACCAATTTTTTTTGCAATGTGTACTTTCAGTTTTGCAATCTACACATCATGCCCTTCCATTTGATAACACACTTGGGTTTAATTGAAATCATTCGTTTGTTTACCCCTACTTTAAACCCCCATATCTCATAAATGGCTTAACTATAACTTTCAGTTTTGCATTCTACACATCATTTCCTTTAATTTGATACCAAACTCGGTATATTTGGAAACATTCGACTATTCATCCCCTCTTCCACCTCCATATCTTGTGAACTTAACCAATTTTGATAAAACATGTTTAAGAACAACCGCCGGAAAACCTGCTTGAAAAAAAAACTCCATGCAAATCGGTCTACTTGTTTAAGAGATACGGTGCCACAGACAGACACAGAGACACACACACATAGCGGTCAAACTTATAACAACCCTCTTTTGTCGGGGGTTAAAAAGATAAGCCGTGGGGTGCCGGCAGTAGAATGTTACCCCTCCTCTCATGCCCGTGGATGCAGTAAGAGCCTGCTAAGGGATACCTCCGGAAGATAGCCAGCAGCGTCTTTCAGTGTATCAACATCCCGTACTGCGCTCGCCAACCCGCCTGCCAAGCGTGGTGAGTATGGCAACTACCCCTCATGGAGATCCATGACGGAGGCCTTTTCAGTAGTGGACTCTTTACGGCTGGAATGATGAAAAAGATAATGTTGGACACTATCTATCACTAACAAGCCAAATAAAATATTTTGTGTTTTGGCTTATATGAATATGTAAGTTGTAAAATGTTGCATGCAATGGTAATTTAATTTTTGATCAGAAAATCAAAAGAACACTACCAAACATTTTGCTACAAAACAATACACGACTTTTATGGGATTAATATAATCAACACTTTGTAGGAGGAAATATATGTTGTACGAAATATTGTGTCTCAACACTTTTATTGCGAAAGTATCGGGGCTGAGAAACCTGTATTTTGTGTCGGCCTGTTGTAGCCATTCATATAAATCGGTAGATGAGCCCTCACACCAAAAACTCTGGCACTGTGTTTACAATAAATAAAAAATAAATAAAACAATGTGGAATTATGTGGGTCTATTCGGGCATGTGTGAATTACTAGCCTACTATTGTTAATTTCTGTTAATTTGTCCTTTGTAAAGCACTACTGTGTATTTGCCGTGGGGTGCCGGCAGTAGAATGTTACCCTCCTCTCCTACCCGTGGATGCAGTAAGAGCCTGCTAAGGGACACCTCCGGAAGATGGGCAGCAGCGTCTATCCGTGTATCAACATCCCATACTGCGCTCACCAACCCGCCTGCCAAGCGTGGTGAGTATGGCAAACTACCCCTCATGGAGATCCATGAGGGAGGCCTGTTGTCATCAGTGGACGTTTTATGGCTGAAATGATGACTGTGTATCTATAAGTGGAAACTTATTAATAGCCACTTATTATTATACTTATAACTATTGTGTATCTTCTGCTGATAGTTTCCCTAAGATGAATAAATTAGAAAAATACTGCCGACTAATGCGCAACACGCCACGCGTACCCAAAAAATAGTTATTTGCAAACACTACTTTCTCTTTCTTGCATGAGTGAGCTCACTCATATCGTTTGGAAACACAACGGTGCTGTCTCAGTACGGTGAGGGCGTATCTAACGATTTATATCAATGGTTGTAGCATGTGTTTCGGGGTGATAATATTACGATTGTCGCGCATTATTGGCGTAGGTACATCAGTTTTTCAAAAGCACATATTTTTTTTCATTCTTACATAGACACTTGGTAATAAAGTGACCTAACTCATAAATCCTGTTTTGTGGGAATGCGAATTCGAATGAAATAAATTAAAAGTAAAAACACTTTTTAACAAACAAGCTTTTATTTCAACGTACCTACTAAAAATAATCATCAGTTCAGCCGTAAAACGTCCACTACTGAACACAGGCCTCCGTCATGGATCTCCATGAGGGGTAGTTGCCATACGCACCACGCTTGGCAGGCGGGTTGGTGAGCGCAGTATAGGATGTTGATACATGGAAAGACGCTGCTGCCCATCTTCCGGAGGTATCCCTTAGCAGGCTCTTACTGCATCCATGGTCATGAGAGGAGGGGTAACATTCTACTGCCGGCACCCCACAGCAAAAATAATAAAATAAACATTTTGCATTAAAGTTAATGTCAACTTAAAACGTCTTACACAATTTATGTGATAAAAAAGCTTGTCGCGAGATTAACCTGTGTACCTTTAACTTGATCTAATTGATTTAATTTTTTTTCAAACAATGTAAATACGAGTACCTGCATAAAGAAGATATATTAACGTTTTAAACAGGCGAAATGTTTCCACCGAACGAAGACGAGCGCGTGGTCAACTATGAGACCACACGTTCGCCTTCGCAGCTGTGTACACAAACATTGAAGACACAAACTGAACGCCTAAGACAAAGTGTCATCATCACAGCCTGCTGTCCGCGTCCACAGCTAGACATAGGCCTCCTTCATGGATCTTCAAGATCATGAGGGTTGTTGCAGAACTCGCCACGCTTGGGAGTTGGCGAGCGCAGTACGCGATGTCGAACCACGGAATGATGCTGCAGCCCGTCTTCCGGAGGTATCCCTTAGCAGATTATTACTGCATCCACCGGCAAGAGAGAAGATGCAACAGTCTAATGCCGGCACCTCACGGAAGAGGTTATAAACTGTTTCCACAAGCATGTTTCCACCGAACAAAGGCGAGCATGTGGTTTACAATGTGACCACACGTTCGGCCTCGCTGTTGTGTACACTAACGTCGAAGACACGAACAGAACGCCCGAGTGAAGGTGTTACCACAGAATAGTAATGTATACAGTGTTCCGACTTCATACAAACGGACGAAGCGCGAGCTATACCTACGCGCCTCGATCTCGGCTCTCGCTCGGCATCTAAACAGTCGCGACTGTGCCGCAGTGACGAACGGAGGTGTGTGTGTGTGAACGCGCGGCTGTAGGTATTTATTTCAAAAATACGGCCGAGTCAAAATACTGTATACATTACTATTCTGTGGTGTAACTCGGCAAACTACAGTGCACAGGAGTGGTAAATGAGCGATCGCCGAGTCTAGAGTACGTGCGGCGAATCTATGAATATGCATTGAATGAATTAACACTTTAATGTAAACAAATAAAATAAAACCGGCTAAGTGCGAGTCGGCGTCGCGCGTAGGGTTCCGTACCATCGTGTCTAAATAATCTGTGAATATTTCAAGAAAGAAATATTTGAAATATTTACAGAATATTTAGTCGTATATTAATTAACTAATTTAATAATTAATCATAATCATTATCATTTCAGCCGTTAAACTTCCACTACTGAACACAGGCCTCATGGGTCTTCATAATAAATAATAAAATAAAATAAATGTTTAAGAGGGGTCCGATACAACAGTTTTTTTGCTCGATATTAATAACGGCAACAGTTAGACGCATGAAATATTCATAGAATATTTAGTTATGTATTTAGAGTACTTGTTTTGCCAAATAATGGTAAGGAACCCTTCGTGCGCGAGTCCGACTCTCACTTGGCCGATTTTTAATAATTGTAAAACAACTGGATGCATTGAAGGATCCCGAGTACATCCTGAATCGAATTGGAAGACGTAGCCGTAGGATGATCCGTAGGCTCAATCTTCTATAGCATTGGATTTAGTTGCCTCTCCAGTAAACACTTGGCACCAGAAGGGTGCGCGGTACATAAATAAGATAGATACCTACAAGTTTTTGTTTACGAGCGTTATATTCACAGAATATTCCCGAACTCGCTGGAGTTATTAGTGTTGCTTCGTAGTAATTGAATGAACTCGAGTTGCCCGAGTGGTGTGTACTCGTACCTCGATCCGAATGTTGTAGGTTCGATACGAGATGATTATTTTTCACCAATAGAGTTTTCTTTTTTTAAATTGTATGTGCACATTTACCATGCGCTTTAACGGTGAAGGTAAACATCGTGATAAAACCCGCGGCTTTGTGGGCTTCAGACGTAGGATTCTCAAGCCATCCATGTTCTTTTGGCATGTACTTTCCTCTGATTAATAGCCGACTGAGCTGGGAGGATGGTATAGGTGCTGGGCAAGCCTAATCCATGATTCTCTGATTCTTGATTCTTGTCTGCTGGACATAGGCCTCCCTCATAGATATCCAAGATCATGAGGGGGATATTGTCATACTCGCCACGCTTGGCAGGCGGGTTAGCGAGCCCAGTACGGGATGTTGATACACGGAAGACGCTGCTGCCCATTAAAGATTCTCACTGCACCCATGGGCAGAGGAGAGGCAACATTCTACTGCCGGCAACAGCATGAATACCAGTTGCTGAATAATAAATATATATATCTAAAAGATGCGAAATCAACGTCGTTATCAAGCAATGCCGAGGAAACGGATACTTGTTACAACGGAAGTTTGTTTGATATTGAAACTTCGCGGGAAATGGAGCTACTAGTTCAGAACAGAACGTTCATGTTCAGCAGACTTGTGTCAATGGAAAAGGCAGTCGTTTGGATAGCGAGGTTTGCAGAGAAGATAGTTGGAAATCTTGCGGCGCGGGCAGTAGAATGTTGCCCCTCTCATATCCGTGGATGCAGTAAGAGCCTGCTAAGCACTACTGAACACAGGCCTCACTCATGGATCTCCATGAGGGGTAGTTGCCATACTCACCGCGCTTGGCTGGCTGGTTGGCGAGTGCTGTACAGGACGTTGATACACGGAAACACGCTGCTGCACATCTTACGGTGGTATCCTTTGGCAGATTCTTACTGCATCCACGGGCAAGAGAGGAGGACCAACACAACTAATAAAAAAATGGTTTCATTCAACAAACACAACCAAGTAAAATGACAAACCATGTACGCAATAAAAAATCCTTGTTGTAGGATAACACTACGCGTTTCTGTACCACAAGGCTTATGGACACCTCATCGCGTCGCGACACGTGGCCAAAGAAAGAGTGCGAGAATGTACAGCAGATGAAACAGACGTTGTACTACTGGTACTACGCAACCCTAAGAAACACAAAGGAATGTTAAAAATGGCCGGTTGAAATGATTACCCAGTTACTGACATGATTACCCGACGACTACAACGATATTTTAAATTGGGATTTCGGGGAAGCTTTACGTGCGCGTCAATTTACCTGACACAATTTATTCCCTCCAATTTTGCTTTTTATAGACGGAGGCTTCAGATATCGGGGGAAAATGTCGGTGGGACAGGCGCTCCGCCCGCTTTTTCTCCTGACTCACCTTAACTATGACAAAAATACATCAATTCCAGATATTAAGAATATAACTACTTGCTCGCCATGAACTAAGAACCACCGAGCGACTTTGAGCGAATATCACCTGCAAACTCCTGCGTAGTAAGACAAAAAAAAAATTAAACCCCCACATCTGAAAAACATTCCCATAAATCAAAATTCCCCCACGACAATCAATTCGTTTGATGTAATTCCCTTAAGTTATACCTTAAGCATAACTTGATGAAAATCAGATCATTCGTTTTAGAGTTGTCCCCGGACAAATTAAAACCCATAATGTCAAAAACCATACGCTACCTTAGATTACGATTGGGCTCATGAGTCGCTCAACGAGCTATGGGGGTTTCCTTACGGGATCGAATCAGAAATGAGGAGATACGTAGAAGAACTCGGATCACCGACATAGCCAAGCGGATTAGCACATTGAAGTGGCGATGAGCAGGCCATGTAGCTTGCAGAACAGATGGCCGATGGGGCCGAAAAGTTCTCGAGTGGAGGCCACGGACCGGCAAGCGCAGCGTAGGACGTCCACCAACAAGATGGGCTGACGACGGATGCAGATCGCTTCCAGCCGCAATGACTGGAAGTCCATGAGGGAGGCCTATGTCCAGTAGTGGACGTCCTACGGCTGAAATGATGATGACGATGACTGCAGTATTCTATGTGTGATTGTGATTTTGTAAGAACTCTCGTTCCCAAGCCACTACAGTAGCTCACAGACCTGAATATCTCCGTTGATAGGCTTGTAACAAGATGAATAACCAACGTTGAATTTAAATTAGCCCTATTCTCCAGGTAAACGGGGAAGTTTAAACTTTGTTATTGTTTAATGCCGCGAAGAAATGCACCGACAAAGTTTAATTGGAAAGGTTACTTAGCGAAACACCCTGATGATTTAACTTTTATCTCCCCGTTGCAGTGCAGTGTTTTAATAGATAATAATAAATTTAATAATTTGATCGGGGAATGTGTATTTAGGCATGTTGCTTTTGTATTTAAGAAAATCGTAAGAATTATGATAGTTAAAGGGAAAGAATTATCTCAAATAAAAAAAATTATATCGACGTTCTAGATAAAAAAATCGGTCAAGTGCGAGTCGCGTGCGAAGAGTTCCGTACCATTATTTTGCTAAAAACAAACTATAAATATACAACTAAATATTCTGTGAATGTTTCAAGCGCCTGTTGCCGTTATTGACCGTTATGAGCAAAAAACGGCATTAAAATTACGTTTGTTGTATGGGAGCCACCATTAATAATTTGTTTAATTCTAATTTTAGTATTTGTTGTTATAGCGACAACAGAAATACATCTGTGAAAAATTCAACTGTCTAGCTATCACGGTTCATGAGATACAGCCTGGTGGCAGACAGACAGACAGACAAACGGACACTGGAGTCAGTAATAGGGTCCCGTTTTTACCCTTTGGATATGAAACCCTAAAAAATCATGCATGTAGTTTTAACCATCATCTTTCTAGGAAAACTATAACGGCGCTATATAGCTTTTTTAGTTTCGGAAAATTTGTCGCTCATATAAATTGTATATGTATTGTATTGTATTTATTGAAAACACTTATTATTACAGGATATGACCTAATACAATAGAGTAGTCCACATTATATATTATTATATTATCAGGCACAATAATGAATTAATCAAAAACACAATATGCAAAATAATTCAGTAACAATATCAAATGATACGGTTTAGGTACCAAACGTACCGAAACAACAACATACGGTTTACCAACTTCTAATAACAGGTCTACGGTTAACTACAGAACCCTGAATAGCGCATGGCCCGACACACACCTGCCCTTACATATTTATTGTTGTAAAATCTTTTTCAGGGTGTGAAACCGATCAGACGAGAGGTGACGCGTGACGCTTGGAGATCTGCGAGTTAGTACTATTTCGTACAACGTGCCTATCTTGTTGATTGTGGCGACTAGGGCTACTGTATCGACTGTGGTAAAAAAAAAGTACATTTGCCAGGCGTCCCGTGACGGCTCAATTTTTTTTATTTAACCTTACTCTTCCCACAGCTCGGCAAATGTCCTTCATCTTTCTAGTCACCAACAAATATGTAGAAAACTTTAAGGTCATGACATTTATTTCAAAGCTAGACTCTTTTTGCACATCCAACCTTGACCTCCCATCCCGTTTTAGTTTCCAATAATTCTAGACAAATCTAGATTAATTCTAGTGCTTCAGAACAAACTGTCCACTGTCAGATTTCTTGCTATCTGGGAGTGCAACCCTGAGTATTTTACGAACTGATAAACATAGGAAATGTTTATAAGTGGAAAATGAACTCATAAAAATACTGCCTCAATACCTGCGGAAGATGAATAGCAGCGTCTTTCTGTGTATCGAGATCTCTTACTGCGCTCAATTTGCCGCGGACACCTACGGAAGTTGGTAGTTCCCAGTACTGACTATCTTCCGGAGGTATTCCTTGATGAATTCGTACTGCATTCACGGGCAAGATAGGAGAGGTCACCAACCCACCTTTCAAACATGGCGAGGATGGCAACAATCCCCTTGTGATCTTGGGGTTCATGGGGAGGGAGGCCTATGTCCAACAGTGAACGTAGACTGCAGTCCTACAGCTGAGGTGACGACATCACATCATCTTTTAATTGGTCGTCCTCGTCATTTTGCATCTTTGGAATCCAGTTACTGACAATTGCGCCATCTACTTAAGACCATCTGTGTAGTCTGAGTACGTATGTTACGATGTGATCAACTAACCTTTTTATATATTTAAAGCCGAGCGTAAGACCAATTCAATTTTACAGCTTGTAGTCTTCTTTCAAGGTCGTGTTTAAAACTTCGCTTTTACCCTGGAAATTAAATTAACTAGCTACGCCGTTACATACCATGGCACGTAAATTGGCCATGGTATGTAACGGTCCTCATCTATTATGCAGATGAGTTGTAGAGCGTCTGCTACTCATATAGTACATGCTGTACGGCCTGTAGTGCCGGGGGCTTTGTTAGGTAGATTGGGCTTGCCCAGCACCTATACCATCCTCTAAGCAAAACCGGCTATAGTCAGAGGCAAGAGCATATCAATGAAACCTCTGAAACTTACAAAGCCGTGGTTTTCCTTCACAGTTGTCAGCTAACACTTATAAACAGCAAATTACCCGAGTTTTTCTTTTGCTAGTTTTCATAAACAAACCCTGAGACAGCATTCGTTATAACAAAGCTGCCACGAAACTGTAAAATTACATTTATAATGGACCTCCACATGGCGGGAAGTAACAAATGAAGCTCACCGCGCATACCGCGCTGCAGAGCTTATGTATGTTCTATTAGGATTCCACTGGCATACGGCCTGGGCACTTAATAAATTGTAGGTACATAGAATAAACTTTGACGCTGTTCATTTCTCAGTCGCATCACTAAGATGAAAGTCGAAAAAAGTTGCGGATTTTGGAAAATAATATTAAATGTAGGGAAGGCGCTTATGGAAGATCAGCGCTGTTAACCAACGCTATCTTGATATTTATTTATTTATTCAAAAAATAGGGACGCCAACAGGTACAATAACCATACATTTGCTTACGGTAATAATTACAATGTTTTGGCCTGTCACTGTACGCCAATTACGTACGCACAATAAAACAAGCATTGGTACGGGGGTACCAGAAAAGGGGACGAAGGCCTCAAAAGGTCACCTAAGGTCAAAAATTGCATTTTTTTGTTTTTGGACGTTTTCGGCCATTTGAAGACTTATTTTTTTGGTGACCTTTTGAGGTCACAATAACTCCGGTCCCTTAAAAAAACTCAAAATCAATTAGTACCTTTCTCTCATTAAGACGGTGCTAACAAAAATGGTTTCATGTAAATCGGTCAACGCGTTCAGTTGTAATCGTCAAATACACAGACAGACAGACAGACAGCGATATGCATATTAATAATGTAATAGTATGCACTAATAACTCAATTATTGTTCCTTTTTATCGATTTAAATTCGAAGGAGGTTCCTTAGTAGTCTGTGTTTTACATTTGGTTATACGGTAAGAATTTCAAAAGTCTACAAAAGTTGCGAAGATTTACGGAAAAAAATCTTAAATGTCATGAAGGCGCTTACGGAAGATCAGCGTTGGTTATCAGTTACTTCCGCCAACGCCATCTTGATAATGAACACAATACTGAGTAGTTGTTATTATTCCTATTTAACGAACTTTAAAATAATGAGAAGGTTAACAAGTCGCTGCAGAGCTTATGTAAGGTCTATTAAGATTTGACGAGCTCTGTGGCGCAGCGGGCGAAGGTCCGCCTGCGACGCCAGGGGTTGCGGGTTCGATTCCCTCCTCGGGACAAATGTCTGTATGATCTGCAGATATCTGTTCAGGGTGTTCTGGGTGTTTTTCTATCTATGTAGTATAATGTATTAAGTATATCAGTCATCTAGTACCCATAACACAAGCTCTGCTTTGCTTGGGGCTAGATGATGCTGTGTGATTTGTCCAGCATTATTTATTTATTTATTAAGATTCCACTGGCATACGTTCTGGGTCGAGCACTTGCTAAATTCTGGGTGGAATAAACTTGGGCGATCATTATTCAGTTGCATCAGCTTTGGATCGCTAAGATGAAATGTCAAAAAAGTTGCTGAGATGGAAAAAAGTAATCATCTGTCGTTATAATGCTAATATTTACACTCAATGCTGAGTCGTTGTTATTTTTCTGTGTTAACCTACTTCCAAAATAGGTGGAGGTTCTCAAGTTGTCTGCATTTTTTTAATCATTAATTGTCAGAGGAGTTTGAGGTCTATTAAAAGATTTTTTTAAGAACCTCAAACTCCTCACATAACAGGGAATAATAAATGATCAGCACACCGCGCTGCAGGGCTTATCTAAGGTCTATTAGTATTCCACTGGCATATGGCCTGGGACAAGAACTTGTTAAATTGAGGGTAGAATAAACTTAGACGCTGTTCACTTTTCAGTCGCATTTCGGAAAAAATCTTAATGTTAGGAGGCGCTTAAGGAAGATCAACAATGATCTTCCCTCCACGCTATGTTGATACTAAATACACTATTATGATGAGTTGCTGTTATTATTCCTTTTCAACGACATCAAAATAAAGAAGGTTCTCAAGTCGTATGTATCTATATCTATGTCGGCGGCCGATCGTAGAATTGGGCACATCATGATGTGCCTCGGCATATCATGATATGGCGGCATTTCTTGAAATACGTTACTGTCTAGGGGGCACATCATGATGTGCCCAAACCGAATTCGGGCAGATCGAAGAAAACCAAACGTTTGTCGATATTCCCAGTAAACACTTGGCCACATCACGAACTGCCCAAAGAATAAAACGTCACATCGTCAAATAGTTCAAATGTAAACCGCTAGAGGCGCTGCTTACGGGCTTTTTTCATACTAATTGCGGCAACATGGCGACAACAACAAACAACGAGGAGTTTGGTAACGAAAATGAAAATGGTGAAAGAAGTGCGTTTCAGTTAAACTATAAAGAGCAACTGAAAGACTTTTATGCAAGCCACGTCAACACCAACCGCAACGTAAAAAAGCCGTGGACGAAAGAACGAGTTAAAGAGGTTAGTACTTATTATTAAGTTGGTTCATTTAGTCACGAATAAACAAATTTATTCCATTTTTATGACATTACTTTATTGTTACATGTAGTTATGCTAAATGCCTATATCTGTTTAGTTTTTAGAATAATATCTCATGCCATTTGTTTTAAGGTTATAAACCAAATCAAGAAAAGTAGGGTAGCCACAATACGGGAGTCGGCGTACTAATATTGGCTATCCAAGTACGATATTTTAGAGACTGCTGATGAGGATTTTTCGATTTTCAAAAAGAAAACTATTAGCGATCCCACGGTGCGCATTGTACCACTCGAGAAATACTTCGATATCCTGACTGAAGTTCTCAAAGCTGTAGGACATGGTGGTAGAGAAAAAAATATGTATAATATAAAAAACAAGATGTACATTCCTAAAAAAGTTGTGATCTCATATAAAGAAAAAAATACTCTGCTAAGTCTAATATTGTCATAAAGTTATAACAGTAATAAAGTAATAATAATAAAAGCCTAGCCGTGGGGCGCCGGCAGTAGAATGTTGCCCCTCCTCTCATGCCCATGGATGCAGTAAGAGCCTGCTAAGGGATACCTCCGAAAGATGGGCAGCAGCATCTTTCCATATATCAATATCCCATACTGCGCTCGCCAACCCGCCTGCCAAGCGTGGTGAGTATGGCAACTACCCCTCATGGAGATCCATGAGGGAGGCCTTTGTTCATTAGTGGACGTTTTATGGATGAAATGATGAATAATAAAAGTTTTGCTAAAAGTATATTTATTGTTTAGTTTGATTTACGGTAACAGTTTGTGAAGTACTCTGCAAAGCCTAATATTGTCATAATGAATAATTAATACATAAAATATCTGTGATTTTAAGTGCCTAAGTACCGATAATACCTATTACACGGAAAAACGACTTTAAATAAACGACTTTCAATGATAAATAAATAGCATGTTTATTTGATAACTAGGCAATGTCCAATCTCTCTCTTAACATAGGTTTTAAACTTCATTACCAAGCCATTAAGGACCCACTGATGAGTGGTTAACAAGACTTATCTTCTGACAAAAACCCTTAAAATTATCATTAGTTCCCGTATTGATTTTTGCTACTTGTGATGTTTTTCTAACAGTTAAGTAGATTTTTAGTCAGTATAAATAGAAACAACATAATTATTTTAATAAATACTATATCATAGCTCGATTTAGTAATGTAAATGTTGACCATGACTACCATTCCCTTCACCAAGCAAAATCTATGGTCACCCTATTATTCGATATGCCGAGTAATAGGCTGGCAGATTGTCAAACGTTGGTCTTGAAACGATATGGCGGGTTTTACATGGCAGATCAAGAAATGCCGCCATATCATGATATGCCGAGGCACATCATGATGTGCCCAATTCTACGATCGGCCGCCGACATCTATACTAATATTATTATTAAGAGGAAAGATTTGTATTTTATATGATCGTAACGAATAAACTCAAAAACTACTGGACAGATTTTCAAAATTATTTCACCATTGGCTACCACCATGCTACATTATCCCCGAGTAACATAGGCTATATTTTATCCGCGTATTCCTAAGGGAACGTGAACTACGCACGAAACTGCGGAGTTCGATTATACATAATGATTTTCAAACACCTTTCTACATAGCGGGAAGAAACAAATTAACTGAACAGCTAACCGCACATGCCGCTCTGCAGAGCTTATGTAAGGTCTATTAGGATTCCACTGGCATACGGCCTGGGTTGGGTACTTGCTAAATTGTGGGTGGAATAAACTTGGACGCCGTTAATTTTTTAGTCGAATCACTAAGATGAAATGTTAAAAAAGAAAAAAGTAATCTTGCACCTTTCTCATGCTAATAATTACTCAGTTTTGCAATCTACACAAATCATGCTCTTTAATTTAAGGCTCAACAAGTCGCGAAGGCAAAGTCATCAGTGGGCGCGGCCTAAATGTATGCTATCTCACCTGACATAGTATGTGTAACCGCGCGCTAGAATGAAATGCACAATGATTCATTCCTAAAACGACCGCGCAAAAATATGTGAATAGACTTTTAGCACAAAGGTTATTATAGAAAAACTTGAGTGTAATCTTTTCAAAATAATATTTATTTCAACTTTTGAATAATTAAACTATGTCGGAACGGCGTTAATTTTCGAGTTTTCTTTGTCTGTATATTATTTAGTTTCGTCCAAAGTTGGGCTAAAATCAGTGTTCAAATACGAAAGTTTAGAAGCTTGTATTTTTTAAATAAATACTTGTATTACGGTTTGGGGTACAAACATAGATTGTGACGAGATAAATTGATATAATCCTTAGTGTTGGATGGTCAACATCAAAAAATGGAGTTACTCTTCCACGTTTGTATGGAAAGATGGGCGACTCGTTCAGTATTTTGAAAACATTCGATTCTTCAGCCTTACTTTCCCTTATATCTTTTTATTATTATATATATATATTATATTATTATAATAATATATTATTATATATATATATATATATATTATATTATTATAATATATTATATATTATATATATATATATATTATATTTTTTATTTATATATTTTTTTTTTTTTTTTTTTTTTTTTTTTCTTGAATGGCTTGACCGATTTCTATATAACTGTCCGTTTTGTATTCTCCACATAATTTCCCTTCATTTGATTTCAAACTCGGGTATATTTGGAAACATTCGAATATTCATTCTCTCATTGACCCCCCATATCTTGTAAGCTCCTTAAAATAAAACATGTTTTATGTCAGTTTTTAAATATAAAAAAAAAACTGCATGGAAATCGGTCCACTTGTTTAAGAGCTACGGTGCCACAGCCAGACACAGAGACAGACGCACAAACAAGAAGCACACACATAGCGGTCAAAGTTATAACACCCCTTTTTTTTTGAAAAAAAAAAATAATTTGGGCTACCCGCCATACATGGGTGGGGATGAACTTTTTTATTGATTTTCTCATCGTGTGGGATATCGTTGAATAGGTATTTTAAAATCATTTAGGGGTTGAAACGACAATTTTTTGATTAACGGTTCCGTTTGCGAAATATTAAAGTTTTAAACTTTTTTCGAGCGTCCTCTAAGATCTCAACTGCTAGCTTTAAAAATCTGAATTAAATCATAAATATATTATTAACATACATATAACCGGGTATTTATCGCGTAAATTACCTTTATTATTTCCCGACGTTTCGCTTGGATTGCACCAAGCATGGTCCCGGGAAGACTGAAATAATACGGAACTGAATAAGACGGAAATAATAAAGGTAATTTACGCGATAAATACCCGGTTATATGTATGTTAATAATCATAAATATAGCTTTAACCATGAACTTTCTTAGAAATCTAAGCTAACATTTAAGCTAGCTTTTTTAATTTCGAAGAAATGGTCGCTCGAATAAGTGATGCGTTTTCCCAGACATACCGGAATACTTTAAACCAAAAACTCTTTTCATCATCATCATTTCAGCCGTAAAACGTCCACTACTGAACACAGGCCTCCCTTATGGATCTCCATGAGGAGTAGTTGCCATACTCGCCACGCTTGGCAGGCGGGTTGGCGAGCGCAGTACGGAATGTTGATACACGGAAAAACGCTGCTGCCCATCTTCCGGAGGTATCCCTTAACAGGCTCTTACTGCATCCACGGGCATGAGAGGAGGGGTAACATTCTACTGCCAACACCCCACGGCAAAACTCTTTTAATTCCTGTTAATTCGGTACCATAAAAAAACATACATCAACTTCTAACAGCAGGTCTACGGTTAACTGCGAAACCCTACATAGCTCATGGCCCGACACGCACCTGCCCTTATTTATTTTTTGAACAGACCAACTGCGCAAAAAAGGCATGACATGTTTATCTTGTTCATTCTACAACGCAAAGCAACAGCATAACAACATAACAACCTTAAACATTTCCGCGTTTCGAGGCTCTACATAAGTATGCTGAACAAAACAACCCCTTTCATTCCATTTCTTGTGTATGCAAATAAACAATAGAAGCGTAACCGCTAAACATACTCGTGCAACTTGTTTACGCAAATGCATTGTACTCGTAACAGTTGTACAACTTGTACCCAAGCAGGTCAAATGAGGGAGACTTCGAGAGTAACTTAATTAAGTTCTATATAGTACGTCAGTTACTTAAAGGAATTTTTTTCATTTCATTACCTTAAAGCGTAGCAAGTATTTTTTATCTATGGGCAAATCCACGAGCAGAAGCTTTCAGTATTCATTCATTTATTTCAGCCGTAAAACGTCCACTACTGAACACAGGCCTCTCTCATGGAGATCCATGAGGGCTAGTTACCATACTCACCACGCTTGGCAGGCGGGTTGGCGAGCGCAGTACGGCATGTTGATACACGGAAAGACTCTGCTGCCCTTCTTCCGGAGGTATCCTTTAGCAGACTTTTAGTGTATCCATGGGCATGAGAGGAGGGGTAACATTCTACTGCCGGCACCCCACGGTGCGATGATATTACGCAGTACCATCTAGCATCTAGAAAGCTGAGCTGGTGTAGCATAAAAAGGTTAAAAGATTTAAATAGGTGAAACACGGGATTGTACAAAGCGCTCTTGGGATAGCGTATTTTTTATCACAGCTTTACATGCGAAATTCGTAGTTTCAAGTAAATGTAAAAAGATTAACTGTTTCAAAGGTTCTCTGATTAAACTCTCTCTAATTAATCTGGTTTACTGGTTCTCTGATTCCTCTGCCTACTCGAGTAGATTATTTTTTAAATGTTACCTACTTACCTACCCATATATGTATCAAAATAAAACAATTGACCAAGTGCGAGTTAGACTGGCGCACGAAGGGTTCCGTAGCATCGAGAAAAAAAAATCTCCCTTACACAGACGAGTAAGGGAGCCCTCTTGATTTATTTTATTTTAATTAAATTATTCATTTCTGAAATGAATATACTAATGGCAACTACCCCTCATGGAGATCCATGGGGTAGTTGCATGGAGGCCTGAGTTCATCAGTGGTCGTTTAATGGCTGAAATGATAAGAAGCCGTTTTATTCCAAAAAGTGTAAATTACAAAACATTAATTAATAAATTTACTAAATTAGAATTTTATATTATATCACATAATTATATTAGTTTAAAAGGATCGGGTTTTTTTGGATGTCCATTTCTGGACGAAGGCCTCCTCCATCTCTCTCCACTGTGTCCTGTCCTGTGCAAGTCGTGTCCAAGTGCTACCGGCGGCGGCAGTGACGTCGTCTGCCCAGCGGCGACGAGGGCGCCCGGGCGGGCGACGCTCGCCCCGCGTGTACCAGTGTAGCATCCTCTCGCTCCATCTGTTGTCTTCTGTTCTAGCCGTGTGTCCAGCCCAACGCCATTTAAGTTGGCAGACCATTTTTGCGGCATCAATTATTTTTGTTTTATTACGTATCTCAGTGCATGGAACTCTGTCTCTTAGCTTTATCCCTAACAGAATAATGCTGAAATGATGATACAATTAATAACAATTAATTAATGTTTATTTTATTTTATTTTAAGTAGTATTCTAGGAGCTATTGGGCCATGAAGGAACTCATGAAGGGAGATTTACCACTATCACTCAAACGCAAGCTCATGGACGTATGCATTCTCCCATCCATCCTTCTCCATCCTCACTTACGGCGCTCAAACTTGGTCTTTGACTGCTCAACAAAGATCAACACTCGAGGTTTGTCAACGAGCTATGGAGCGCAGTATTCTCGGTGTTAAACTTACTGACCGAATTCGCAACACCATACTGCGCGCCAAAACTCAAATAACTGATGTCACTCAGAAGGCTGCCAGGCTAAAGTGGGACTGGGCTGGCCACGTCTGTCGTATGCCGAATGACCTATGGGCTTTCATAACAACAGAGTGGGTCCCCAACGCTGGAAGGAGGCAACGCGGCAGACCCAGACTGAGATGGCGCGACGAACTTGACTTGTTTTTACAAGGTTGGTCCTCCATAGCACAGGATCGGGATAAATGGAAGGGGGATAGGGAGGCCTTTGCCCTGCAGTGGGACGAAAATGGCTAGTAATAATAATAATAGTATTCTATTATTTTGTTGTGTTTGTTATTGTCACAAGAAGGTTCTTATCAAAGAAAAAATATAAAAAATAAGCGCGGAACACTAGATTTAAATGTATATTTATTTTCTTATACATTTTATATCGATGATGACACTGTCTGGTTGTCATATATATAAAGGTGCGTCCAGAAAGATTAAGATTTTTTTTTGTGACTAAACATAAACTTAGGATTGATGTAGGCATGTAGAAATATAAGTAGTAGTTAAGTAACATAGAGTAGTATGTAGTAATAGAGTAGCAGTAATAGTAGAAGTAGAGTAGTTGATTCTGAGGCATCACAAAGTTCGCCGGGCAATGTGTTTAAAATAACACCTAATAATATAAAAAAAACCCTTAATTTTTGAAGTTTCATTTTAAACGGGCTTCTAACATGCTTACAACCAAATTTCAACTAATAAGTACATGTGCTTCTTTTTTTTAAACGTCCAAGTTAGCTATAATTATTTTTGTTCAATCCAGCATCTAATAAGAAATGTAGGTTAAATTTAGAACATTAAACAAACTTACCGAATCCGGTCCATTCCACGCCCAGCCACCGGTGACAATATCCCAGTGATTTCAATTATTTAACCCGTCTACCCGAGTTTGACCTAAATATCAGGTATTCTGTTGATACTAGGTAAACTGTCGATTGGAGGCCACAAGCCAGTTATTGCCCATTTTATTTGCTTTGACCGCGATTCGTGTAAACAATGTTGGGTCGCTCGTTCAGTGACAAATTGATGATTGATCTGAAAAGGTCGGTAGGGCCAGACGCAGTCCATATTCTATGATAGAGGCGGATATGTTTTTATAGTTGATATAACCTCTCGGGATTTGAAGTGGGTATTTTCCTTTTCGGAGAGGGAAGGCTGAACAAAACAATAAAGCTACGTCGACGGAATCATAGAGATTTATGGGTCGTGGACTATTTTCAAATATGCTTATAAAGTACGCTAGATCGTACAGTGCAAAGGTTACAACTCTACGACATCTAAGAGTATATTTTCTGTCATCTATGTTTTGTCACTTATCCGCAATAAGCTATTTATTAAATTTGTTCCTCAAATAATAGATCCGTCACCAAAATTTAATCACCGATACTAGATTGCTCCCTCACAAAAAACTGGTAAGGTTCTGTTTGTGCTGCAAAAACAACGTTCGAGCCGAGCGAGCATAGCGTGCCTGCCGGCGAAACTCTTGCTGGTGATTCTGTTTTGGTGACAGATCTACTTTTTTTTAGGAATAAACAATATATTTATTAGATGATTAGTGTGGACGGATATGTGAGCAGAGGCAGACCAAAGAAAAGATGGATGGATTGTGTGAAAGGTGATATGAGCGGTAAAGGAGTGAATATCAATGACGTCTGATAGAGAAGAATGGAAGAAGAGGACACGTTGTGCCGACCCCACGTAATGTGGGATAAGGGCAGGGAAATTAGAATTTAAATACATTTGATTTATTAGATGATTAAAATTCATACCCCAATTTTACATGAATACGTTAGTATTTTCATTACATTACAACCGACACATTTTATGCTGCATAACGCATGGTTTTACCAACTAAAGTCATAAATATTTTTTTAATTTAAACTATCTATTCCGTAGTGCCTTTTTAAAACAAACGACAACGAACATTTTCGAAAAACATTAACAGTGAATCAGCACTGAACAATAATTTCCGAAAAAATATAAACATTGAACCAACACAGAACAATAAATAATAACCAGCTTAAAATTCATTATAACCGCAGAAGACATGCACAAACTCCTGCAACAACTTGAAATTACTTTAGCTAATACAGATTGAATTTTATGCTTTGCGCTGTCCATTGTTATTAATTTCCGCCGAGACTGAAAGAAAAACAATGAAATAACGAAGTGGCAGTTTGCAGTGGCTAACTAGCAAAAACCGAGCGCAATCAACCGTCCGCCTTTGTTGACAGTTCTCTTGTTCTGCAGTGCTAGAATCAAAGGTTTCCTTAGGCTGCGTCCCCAGTAAGCAAACTGTTAGCCGCCGACTGAGTGAGCAGCTTTGTGGCGAACTGAACTCACTACCGCCTACGAACAACCAAATCGCCGCGCAAAGTGCGTAGAGTGAGCGCAGAACTAGCATACTGTGGACACTCCATTTCAAATACGACGAGGTCTGTGGGGCGCAGCGGGCGAAGCTCCGGATGTGATGCAAGAGGTTCGATTCCCACCTCGGGACAAATGTCGGTGTGATCTGCAGATATTTATTCAGGGTGTTCTGGATGTTTTTCTACATAATAATAAAAAAATATCTATCACCCATAACAAGCTCTGCTAAGCTTGGGGCTAGATGATGCTGTGTGAATTTGTCACTTATCCGCAATAAGCTATTTATTAAATTTGTTCCTCATATAATAGATCCGTCACCAAAATTTAATCACCGATACTAGATTGCTCCCAAAAAACTTGGTAAGGTTCTGTTTGTGCTGCAAGAACAACGTACAAGCAACTCCTGCTGGACCTATGCAGTGTTTTAAGTTTTTGGGAGGCCTATTCCTCCCTGGTGGATCTTTGTACTGATCATGGGAATACTCTCAGTAGGTCCAGTCAACCATGAGGAGTTGTTGCCCTACTCACCACGCTTTGCGGGCTGGTTGGCGAGCGCAGTACGGGATGTACATGGATATACGCTGCTGCTTAACTTCCGGAGGTATTCATTGGCAGATTCTTACTGCATCTACGGGTAAGAGAGGAAAAGCAACATTCTACTGCCGTAGTCTTTCTATCGTGATCACGACACATTATTAACACATTTTTAACCGGGTATTTATCGCGTTATTTACCTTTATTATTGCCCGACGTTTCGACAGAATTGTCTTCCCGGGACCACGATGGGTGCAATCCTGTCGAAACGTCGGGCAATAATAAAGGTAAATAATGCGATAAATACCCGGTTAAATATTTGTTAATAATTCTACTGCCGGTACCTTACAGCATTGGGAGGTCGTTTTAACAAGTCTTAATTTGAATGCGACAGTTAAGATGGATGAATTAATTGCTTGAAATGTTTTCACGAGCCTAATTCAACATCTAAATCTTTCTTTAGACAAACAATCGCTACGTACGAGTACTTGTAAGTCACTGTTTACTGAGAACTCGATATTCGTACAGAAAACTTTTGCGTGCTACGTTTGTACAAACAAAATACTAAATTAATCGAAAACTAATAGTGTCTCGCATTACAAGGTATGTTGACCGAGTCGTGGGTGCCTCCGATTTTCAATCCGAAATTTTTAATTTGTTTTAATTATGTATTGCGTTTTTCCTGAAAAAGTGACCTTTAATATTTATATTTCTCCTTTCCTTTGTCTAATAAATAATCCGAGGTCTTTGTAGGTAGCTCAGGTCGCCGTCATCAAAGGGTTATACTAGTTCTCTATTTGGCAATTTTTTTAATGTTTGTAAAACATTTTTCTCGATCGATTTTCTTCTTTAAAGGGATACCTCCGGAAGATGGGCAGCGGCGTCTTTCCGTATCTCTACTGCGCTTACCAACCCGCCTGCCAAGCGTGGTGAGTCTGGCAACAGCCCCTCATGATTAGAACAAAGATTTATGAAAGCGGCCTTTGTCTTGTGGAAGTTATGATGACGATGAAGAAGTAACTAAGCTCTAGAAAATAGAACACTTTTCTACGAGAAAAATGGGTGTTATTTAAACGAAGGAGGAGACGGTTTTACACCTTGCATTTCAAAAGAGCTCAGACAAGGAAGCCATCGTAAAAGTCAATAAAACATGAATCGTCTTATTTCTCTAGGAAGAGGATATCTTTATAGTCTTGAAGATGTTTCTTGCTTCAGATCATAAAAGACATATCAACTCTAATTCCACCAGTGTTCGGCACAAATGTTTGAATGCTAGAAAACACTAAAATGAGCAGGCACTCTTCGAACTTTGGTGCATACTGCAATTTCAGTAGGTCTTTAGTTCTGAGAACTGAAAGAGAAGAGTGCCTGCACATTTTGGTGTTTTCTAGCTGCCGAACATTTGTGCCGCACACTGGTGCAAAAACCTTTAGATGTCAATCAAGGTCAAGACGGTTGGACAAAAGTGGATGAGGCTAGCACAGGACCGTTTACGTTGGCGTGGTAAAGTGAAAGCTTATTAACCCAGCATGATGTCAACGGGTTCATTATTATGATGATAAAAAAGATGTAAATTCATAGTTTAACGAATTTTGCGATATTTTGATATCTGCTTGTTTTGCTTCCGCGATTCTTGATTTAATATCCTAGATCACCGGAGTTTGTAAAGTCGAAAGAATACGTTTTTTCACGATCCTTTCTTACGTAACGATCATCATTCCAGCCGTAAAATGTCCACTACTGAACAGGCCTCCCTCATGGATGTCCATGAGGGGTAGTTGCCATACTCACCACGCTTGGCAGGCGGGTTGGCGAGCGCAGTACGGGATGTTGATACACGGAAAGACGCTGCTGCCC